>OZ002728.1:50255370-51570650 GCA_963924305.1 Polygonum maritimum | reverse complement strand
CGCGCATAGCCTCGCTTGAAGTTGGTTAGCCCATACCCGCACAATTGCACCTTTATCCATGAATTGGACCATTTGATGCAAGGACGAAGGCATGGATCCAAGGTCGCCCGAGTATCAAGTTGAACGGCCCTGGGACGTCGACGACTACAAACTCGGTGTGATGCTCCTTTCCGGCGAGACTTACTCGAGCCTTTAGGACTCCAAGTGGAAAAGTGGGGTATCCACCGAGTCCGGAAAGTTGCATGTTGACCTCTTCAAGGTCCTTCTTGGATTTTCCGAGTGATTTGAGCGTGTCGTAGTACATCACGTCAACCGAGCTGCCGGAATCCACTAAGGCGCGGTGGATCTTGATCTCTCCGAGCTCTACCGTCAGGACAAGCGGGTCGTTATGCGGGTGTTGGACAGTCGCCAAGTCTTCGTCACGAAAGACGAGTCCCGGTCCGCGTGGTCCGAGTGGGGGGCGCGGCTCGGCATGCTGGACGCGCATCACCTCTAGCTCGTGGCATTCCTTGCGAAACCGACTTCGCGACTCCGGATCGTCTTCTTTGTAGAGAGCCGTAATAGTCTGGACTACCTCAATCTGTTTAGCCACTCGTTCCCTCGTCATCCGAGGTCTTAATATACTGCTTGAGGTATCCTTTCTTTACGAGCTCCTTGAGATATTCTTTGAAGGGCTCACAATTCTCGGTCATATGCCCCCGAGCTCGGTGGTACATGCACCACTTACGCCCGCGCTAGTTGTCCTCCGCATCCCCTCTCGGCGGGAGCTTGAACCATTCATAGTTCTGAATCCGGGTCAGGAGACGATAGATCGGAATGTTGAACGTAGTAAATACGCCCTGGTCTACCCTTTTTCGCTTCCCGGCATTCGGCCTAGGCGATCCGCGCGCCCGGCGGGAAGGTGTAGGGGACCGATCGCCGTCGTCTTCATCCTCCAACTTGGCATATTGATGGACTCGATCCTGCAGCTCGTCGAGTGTGGAGGGCAGGCGCAGAGTCAGGCTCTCTCGGAGCTTGGACTTCTTTGGCACAGCCCGGCGGAAGGCGGCTATAGCGGTCTTCTCATCGCACCCGTCGATTTGAGCGTAGCACTCCATAAAACGGTTTGTGAACCGACAGAGGCCCTCATCCTTACGTTGCCTTAGGCTGAGCAACGTGTCCAATGAGATCGCTTCTCGACTGTTGGCATAAATGTACCGCTTGGCAAAAGCCGAAGCCAGCTGCCCCCATGACCGGATCGACCCGGACTCCAAGCTTTGGAACCATCTAATCGCGCCCTTCCCGAGACTCCCGGGGAACATCTTACACATGATGGCGTCGTCAGAAGTCTATAACGCCATCTTGTGTGTGTAATAGGCGATGTGGTTCACCGGGTCCGACGCACCGTCGTAGACCGTGAAACTTGGTGGTGTGAACTTCTTGGGCGGCGCCGCCTGCTGAATAGTTCGATGGAATGGTGTAGAAGTTACCAAAGCCAACTTCCTATCCACTTGGTCCTGAGCCGACTGCCGCAGTCCTCCTTGACTCTTGAGCAGGTTGAGCAGCCTCTTCTCGGTCCGCTGCTCGGCTTGAGCCTCGATCTCGCGACGCTCGTCGCGGTCAAATCTGTCATCATCCTCGTCACGCCGACTCCTAGGATGGTACCGATCGTAATCGCGAATTCTTCCGCGCTGGCCCTCTGTCCCGTGATCGCGGCTGATGGACCCGTGGTCGCGGGTCGAGCCGCTCGCGGAATCGTCCGTTGCTGGCGGCGATCCGCGCCCGCGGGGCTCGTTCCCGCGCCCGCGGGTTGGATCGTTCCCGCGCCCGCGGGGCTCGCTTCCGCGTCCGCGGGGCTCGTTTCCGCGCCCGCGGTTGCAGCGCCTCCTGCGGGGCTTTCGCTTGCCGTGATCGTTTCTCCGGGACTCGTACCCACTTTGGTCGTGGGCCCGCAAGCTCTCCTGCTCCGTGGCACGGGAGTCCTCTCGCGGATCTCGACTCCTGGTACGCCTATCCCTCTCACGGTCTCCGCCTTTCCTTCGGCCCTTTGGGGCCCTCCGGTCGTTGTCCGAACCGTCGCTTCCGTCACCCGTAGGTTCCGGGGTTTGGCGGTCATCGGGAACCTGGATGACACTAGCCAGACGCTGCGGTTGGTGACCTTCGTCGACCGGGCGCTTTCCTTGCATCTTCTCCAAGGAGAACTTCAGCGCTGCAATCTCCTTCCTGGCCTCCTCGAGTTGAGACTGAAGATGAGGCCTTTCCTCCTCGCGATCCCTTCCCGTCATATCGCTTGTCGGCCCCGTGACATCCCTCAGCCCAACCCTCTCACTCGTTCCACGTGCACCGCTCCGGTGGGCTAGCGAGCTATTGTGGTCATGCGAAGGCTCCTGGATGCGAAGGGACGAGCGATCACGTCTTCTTCCGGGAACGGAGTCACGCGAACTCCTGATCGCCATCAACTCGGGCTGGAATAAGTAGTCAAGGTCAGCCTGAGTCTCGACAGGTGGACCTAAAACTCTTCTTCTTATAGTGAATTGGGTGAATAAACATGAGTCGTTCGATTTGTAGAGATTAATGCACAAGATTGACGGTACATAATATCAAACTAGTTTAACCCCCATACCATGTACGGGTAATGTGATTATAAACCCAATTTAATATAGATATGTGTTAGTACACAAAATATGTCAGTGTATAGGTCTCAATTCCTTCTTCAATGATCTTCAATGTTCTTCCACTCGACAAGCCTCTCTCCCTCCACAGACCTGCAAAACAATGGACCAAGGGGCGAGCGACCCCTAATCCACCTCCGATGCTTAAGTCAGTAAGGGCAATGTTGATCAAGGCGTCAGGCAGAGCGATAACACATAACTTGACTTACCAGGCACATGAATGCATGTGTATTTATAGAGGAGAGGGCAGGAGGGGGAGGGGCACGCGCCCCTAGGTGGATCGGCCCACCAGGGCTAGGGTTTCGCGATATCTTGCTCCCCAAGTCAACCAAATATCTTATCTCAGGCGAAGATAAGATTCTCCTCCATAAATAATATCCTAACTAGAGTAACTACCCTAATAAAGGATAAAGCATAATAAATATGGATAGCAAAATAAATAAGATAGAGAAATAAATGCTAACTAATTGATGTGGAAATTCGCCCGCCTACAATATGTTTCATGAACTTCTTCGATAAGAAATAATATACTAATATTGTTAAATAGAAATAAATCTTTTAGATATAGATATAGACATGGCTTTAAAGATTATTACAATGGTTTTTGAAAAGATAAGAAATTTAAATGTAGTAGATAGGAAATTATGAAATATCGATATAGTCTAATTATTGGTTTTAAGAATTTTATTTCGAAATTATAAAAAAATTCCAAACAAATAATCTCCTAGTTGTATTTTTCAATTTTATCTTAATCTAAATAATTTTGAAATAAAATTCGGATTTAAAAAAAATAGAATATATCTTTATTTCCTAATTTTCTACCTACTAAATTTAAATTTCCTATTGTGATTAGTATTTTTTACCAATGATGGTAAATCAACTCATAGTATAAATAAGTTAGATTTGTTCAAAAAATACTTTATGATAAATACCACGTTTTATTAAAAATAATATTTATTAGAAGATTATAACTAATTCTTGGTAAGAGATAATTCATAATTTTCGGCATAATTCATAATATTTGATAATTTTTAAGCATTTTTTTACGGGATAAGATTATATGAGATTCTAATTACCTTATTTTTATAAAGGAGGGCCCAACTAATTATTTTATTAAAGGAATGACACATGGCGCAATTTTTTGTGAAGACATTGTCTCCGCTTTATACTATAGGTAATATAGATATGAGGATTAAAAACTTGAATATTGCTAGCCTTTTTATTTGTTATTTATTTTGAATTCAACTCCTAACAAGTAATATTCACACAAATTTCAGTATAAATTCAAACTTATCTAACTAAGATGCACATTCTCAAATACAAGATAACTATTATTCAATTCTTAGAATTGAAGAAAATATTCAGAATATTATCATTGTAAATTTAAGCTTATTTATCTACTAGAAATAAGGCCCGTGCTACGCACGGGTTTTCGCCTCTATAATTTTTTTTACTAAAATGATTACAATACTTTATCTTAATATATTAAAAATACTTTATCTTAATATATTAAGTATGACATTTTTTGGGTAATATTCTCTCATGATAATGGTGGGTAAATATATAATATGTCAATGTCAATTTTTTAAAAATACAATAAAGAAGATTATACAGTGCATACAATGCACCATGTTCCATATAAGTGAATTGGTAAAAAGTCATCTATACAATTTATAGATGAAGGCTATGAGATACATTAATAGTATAAAAGATCACGTATAACATATTAATATTAAATAATAGAATAACATATCAATAGTACGATGTGTCGGCAAGGATGTACATTCTCCCACTGAATTGGAGTACAGTAAACCTCAAGCCAATACAAACAGTGATAAAAACATAAACAACCTAATTTTTACAGTTTTTACCCTTTGCAAAAGAAGTAAATTAGTCCATTCTAGATTCCATACCACCATAATGTAATACTTATGGCTGCTGCCTCAGCTTCCTTTCCTTGTATTCCTTCAATTCTCTTTGGTATCTTTCCTTTTCCAGTTGTCCTCAGTAAATAACCCAATCTTTTGATAAACCTTTTCAATCATGGCATAATAACCCAAACAACAAAATGAGCAGTCTTATGATAATATTAAAAGGTAAGGCATTGATGAGTTAACAAAATGAGCAGTCACCACTGAAACTAAGTAAATTCACACAAAAGAAATCACTTGTCAGATAATACCCCTACAGTTCAAACCGCCAAACTCTATACATGAACCAATTTCAGATGTAGCATAAAACATCACTTAAGAGTGGCAGATCAGCACATAATAAGTTAAAGCTACATTCTGGATTCACGACATCATCCTTCTTTTTCCATTTGTAAATTACAACATGTTCAAAACTGCAGAATTGCCAACCAAAAGCTCAAAATTCAACTCACTAAAGGCAAGAGAACAGCCAGCAAGAGCTTAGAGAACTGATATTATCATATGACTTGTAAATTGTAAATCTAATTATGGGACAATATGTGACTAACTCATGCAGACCCCTAAATTTTATTAGCATTCCTCCTACATGTTGGCAAATTATTTACTTAGAGCAGTTTGCAAGAAATTCAGCATAAACAACCCACCCAACTCTCTGACAGTTCTGATTTATTTCTCAAACAGCCATCCATGAAGTTCTCAAAGGCATAATTCAACAATTGGAAGCCGAAGGCTATGAGTCTACAAACATCAAAACACCAATATCTAAAAAGAACACCAAAAACTGCTTATTCATGGTAAGTGTACCTTGGGTGCTGAAGATGAGCTGGCCATCCAAGACAATTTATCAAGACACAAACCTTGTGCCTTCTTCAACCTGTCAATAGGTTGAGCATTCCTGCAAGGAGGAAACTGCATATCAATTATCAAACAACAAATCCAGGGGAGAATCTGAAAATTAACGAAGATCAGTTGGTTACCATGAAGTTGTCAAGCTTGTGTCTTTCAAGAGGGGACAAAGAGTTAGTGCTCTGAGAAGCGTACAAACGGAGGAGATGGTGCGAGTGTGAGAGCTGAACCTCAATCAACGGCAGATGATCCACCGGTCTTATTGGTAAGGCCATGACCTGGCGTACTTGGGGTTTGATTTGAACTGGACGCTCGCCTGATTCATTGATTTCGATGGTTGAAGTTGTGATTCCTGCTCATGATAGCCATCAGACAACCACATTCTATAGATTTATGCATACACACAAAATAACCCAAAGTTTATAAGAAAAGTTGTTTGAAAATGAGCAGTAGAAGGAAAGGGATTCTAACCCTTCTCAACAGCAACCCCGCTGTTCTTCAGGATCTCTGCATATGTCACAACTGTAGCAATCCCTGTAAGATAGAAAAAATAAACCTGATAAGAATGTTGCTCGAGTATAATCACCACCCGAGGTCAAAAGGCAAGATAAAGACTGAACCATCAAAACCCCGCCACTGTCATATTTCATCAGCCTCAAATGTCAGAAAATATGTAGAAGAGACTTAGTATAACTGTACAAAATAACTGTACCTTTTAACATGAAGTTTTGTTTTTATTAATTCTTAAAGCAGGTTTCAGCAAGGCACTGATCAAAGAAAAAATTTAACATGATCTTTGGAGTAGAACCTTAACAGTTCGTTTCAAGTTTAACAGCTTACCTCATCAGGTTGATTCCGAGGTTTAGGAGCCTCTTGATTTGGTTTTTTTTGCGATATAGGGGGCCATCTCTAAACCTCGAGCCGAAGCAAACAGAGATTGGTGTCAAGACTGTAGGCTTTTCTATAACCTGATCCATAGATTAATTGATTTATCTGAGATAATGAAAATTCTGGAAAGCAAACCCAAAACAAACAGAATTTTAGCATAGCCTTTTAGAATAAAAGTCAGACACATCAAATGGGCAAAGTAGTAGCACTAACCTCCAACATCCACTTCAAGTTCTTATAATATTCGGGATCCACAACCTCTTATCATAATAAGTCACCTTAACGCCCAAAATATGCTAGTATAATGATCGTGTAAAGTACACATCCAGAAGTTGTCCATCAAAAAGAGCCTTGTCATTATTCACTTTAGTTCAGAAACCTTCAGTTCTTTTTTCAGCTCTTATAATATTCAGAAACATTAAGTTTCTCTCTTCAACTCCATGTGTCATAATTCACTTCAGGGATGAAAGAGTGGCAAAACCGAAACTTGATAAGGCTCTTAAGAACAGCTGTAACTACTATTAAGAGAAATGAAGTGATAGTTACCTCTAGGTTCATCATCATCTGCTCACCAAAAGCATAATGTGGTAGGATCTGCAAATGGTTCATACCAGAAGTAAGACACGCCATAATGCAAGGAAATTTGTTGCCTATTTCTTTTTTGTTGAATAGAAAAGAACTGCATCATTAAAACAAAAGAAGAAAACCTGTTCATATAGGAAAAATATGGCTGTAGAAAATGCCTTCGCAGCCCAACCAACTAAGAACTGCAACCCACGTGACTTATCAAATGGTACTCACCCTTCTGAACCATCCATTGGTTTATTGAGAAGTTGAAGAAACGGGGCATGATGATCTTGAATTAATCCTAGAAGTTGTGGATTTTGCTTGCCAAGCTCTTGAAGCATGGGCTGCAACAGAAGATCTTGTGCTTAAAGAGCAATAAATGAATGAAGAAATCCATTAATATAAAGAATCGATATAGATTGCGTGATTACAATTGAGAATCTTTTTTTATTTCCCAAAACAACAATATACCTCAGGATTAGAGTGACTCTCCTTATCAAGTATCTTCACCACAACCTTGGTACCATTCCATTTGGCCACATAATACATCCATTGGCAGAATCAAGCCATGAAATTCCCAATTAGCACAAAGTTAATCACATGGGAAATTTTCATTCATAATATAAATGCAAAGAATCCAACTATTACCTTTGCATAATCATTTCTTCTTCAAAAATGAAGCTCAAGCGGATTAAGCTCATTCATCCTTTGACACAAATGATCCAGAATACCTGCCATCAATCCACCATGGATTCAAAGATCACAAAACAGCAGAATCATTACAAATTGGAAAAGTATATAGAGTTTTCTATCAAAAAAATTGGAACAACTTGAACCCTTTACAATCAATCTAACAAAGCAAGAATAACATGAAACTTTCAAACTTTGGAGGCTAGTTCAAGTTAATTCAAAGTTACGGCTTAGGCTTTATAAACGTGATAGTTTTATCAAGATCACACGGATATAACTTTTATAGGATCTCAATCTTTTCTTTTTTGGAAAAAGGGGGAAAAACCTGACCACAAACACTACGGGTTCTAGTCTTTGCAATCTACATCAACCCCCACACAATAGCGAAACCAGTACAGCAAGCAGATAAAGGACATTCAAAGCATAATAACAAACAAACAAAGTAGACAACGATATGGAAGAAGAAGTGGATATACCTTCTTGCCTCCAATCCCAAATTGATACAGTTTAATGGTGCGAGATTGACGGAACTCTAGTTGTTCTTCCAAATGAGGTTCAGGGCACAAATAGTTGCACTTAAAACGCCAAATAAGTAGACAAAACCGAATCAGTAATCATCAATCAATCCAAGGCATTCCAATCAACATCCAGAAACCGGAACTTACATGATGGACTTGAGATTTAGGGTTTCAAGGAAGCCGGAATTTCAAGGCTGAGGAAATCCAGATCTGTAGACAACTTCGTCTACCATCGCGAAATTGCTCGGCGGCGGCGGCATGCCTTCATTTCAGAGAAAATTACTCATTCTCGAATCGCCCTGAAACACCTATTTGACAATCCGAAACCAAAAAGGTTCAAGCATATTTGAAACATCCTCCTAGGGTAGGAACAACATTATGAAAAGAGTAAGAGGCATATGAACACAATATGAAGTCTTTAAGAAATTTGCACAAACCTCTCAAAGATGAGCAAGAAAGCCCTATCCTGATCACCGGCTTCAGCAAAGCAAGCAACCTTGTACAGCTTCCTGTCGCCTCCGTCTTCCAAGACAACAATCCCGACCTAATTGGAGACAACAACGTCGACGTCGTCCAACTCGCACCCTTCAACTAAAACCTCGCCGGCCGTCAACTGGAGGACAATGTTTGGGACCTTGATCTCCGACCGCTTGTACCCGCCGATTTTCAAAGGGATGGATTTTCCGGTGGTGGATACTGGTTTTTGGACTGAAACGAATTGCTTAGGATGGAATGGAGTCTGAGGCGGTGGGAATTGGGTTTGGGGAGATGCGAGTGATTAGTTTTTGAGGGGAAAGGGGAAGTGGTGGGGAAGGAGAGGAAGAAAGGCGAAGGGAGGAAGGTAGAGAGATAATAGACGCCGGTCACGCCATTGAAGGAGGCTGCTCTTTCACATTCAGGGTTGCGTTACCCAACCTTTAAAATTCTACAATTAATGGCAAACTACAAATAATGCAATTTTTCAGATCAAAAAAAACAAATAATGCAATTTTCATACGTGGATGGGTATAAAATGTAATTTTCATCCACTATTTGGGACAGACCAAATTAAAACATTAGGATTGTGATAAAATGATGAGCATTCATTGCGGATTCCGACTGTAGTTTATAGTATTATAGATTATATATGCATTCAAACACAATGTAATAAATACTCAAATACTACAAAATGGTCAAAATACTATCATTGAAAATTAACCACAAATCAAAAAGCATATACCTACAAGAAACCTAAAAAAATTGAAATAAAAGATATGAATTTCATACGGAGAAATCAATGTTGAAGGAATGCATGTTTAAATTTACAGATGAAATGGAGTAACAAATTAAAAGGTTAGCTCATTCTATATGCATGAATATTAAAATGATAGAAAGTGAAAAATTGGAAGCTGAAATATTGATTAAAATTAATGAAACACTTATCATTGAGTTACTGAATTTTTTTCTTTCTAATGAAACGGAGTGGTCATTATTAATTAATCCGTCAGGAATGCGTATGTACATTTTTTTTTTTTGAGGAATAATGCGTATGTACATAAATGCATCTACTATCTACTATAATATAATATAGTATAAAGCAGAACCCATCTCTGTTAAAAAAATTGCGCCACCTCATCAACCTTGTATAAAAAAATGTTATTAATACCACATCAACAATTGCAGGAAAAAATACTGTAAAAAATATGAATATTCCCGAAATTGCAAAAAAAAATACTACAAAAAATATGAATGATTTTGAAATTGCTTATATATACACCAATTAGATAGTTAGAATATTGCTTATATATCTTTACATAATTATAAAAATATGTACATAATTATTCGGATAGATACTTACATAATTATGTACATATGGAATATGGAAGATATTGCTACCAAAATATTGCCCCATTTCTTCCACGTAATATCTATCCAAATTTTATTCCTGTGAGTATAAATATAAATTGCCCCATTGTGGAAGATATTGTACGTATAAATTCCTGTCAAATGCGTAAATATTAGTTCATACGAATAATTGCCAAATCTAACTTATACGGGTAAAATCCCCCGATTCCCCATGAATATTATGTGCATAATTATATTATCAAAATAACCCGGTACCATAATTTGCCATTGGGTCCTAGACTCATAGGGTTTTGCACATAATATGTTGAAAGTTATATAATCCGGTACCATGTCATTTTTTTTGCGGTTGAATCCGGTACCATGTCATAAAATACACTTCCCTTAAACAATTGTATTCTCGTACAATTACGGGTAAAAATTATGTACAAATCTATAATAGGTCGATAACCCGATTGACGCATACGTACATAATTATGTACAAGTTTTACAATACACTTCTCTTAAATATACGTATATAATTTCTGAATTGTGTACGATAATTGGATCACATATCAAAATGGAAAATTATGTTAGCTAGATTCTCTATGCATATATTTTCGTATCAAGAGATCAACCATCTCATATAATTTATATCTTTTAGATCTTATCCAATAAAGATCACATAAAATTATTAACCAATTAAGATCTCTTGGAATTAAAATTATCTTTTGCACAAATCTCATATAATTTATATCTTTTAATGTACATGTTAGAAATATGAGGATGAAAGAATATCTTTTTAAACACATCTCATATAACTCATATCTTTTTTTTAGTTATTAAAATAATCTTCGTATAATTTATACGAGTATGGAAAAAAAATGATCATTACCCGTACATGGTACGAGTCTTTAACTAGTTTTTCAGTAAGAAACAATCAATGATGGAGGATAGGAGGGTAATATTGATTAAAATTAAGGAATGCATCTTCTCCTTCTTCTTTTATTCTGTCCGTAAATTCAGCACGAGGGACATGTTGAATGATATGGGCATTTTCTCCTCCTCCTTTTATTCTGTCCGTAAATTCAGCACGCATTTCCCTAAATAGTAAATGCTGCAAGGTGGTGATGAATTTCAATCCCTCTGGAAGCTCCCTCAATTTCTCACATTTCTGAATGGTTAATTTGGCGAGTTGAGGCATTGCTCCCCTTTCAATACTCCATTCCTCCCAGTTTTTTAAGCCACCCACTACGAGTTCTTTAAGCTGTGGGAACTCTCCCGCACGACATGTCCACCGCCTACCCGCGTAGGCATTGTCACTAATCTTCATGACACTGAGATGGAGAAGCTGGCCTAAAGCTACGAGCGCCGCTTCCGCTTCAAATCCCGGTCTTGATAGACGGGGAAGTTGGCCTAATGACAAACTCAAATGTATTTGATAGTTATCTCAGGAAAGTCCAAATGATGCACATGAGTGAAAAAGGAGAACAAATGAACGAGAGTCCCTAAGCAATAGGGACGCACTCCATCAAAATATCCAAAGTTGAACAAAAGAATGGAGTCCCTACGAGATAGGATGGCGCACTCATCGAGAAGGGACGCGCGCCTAAATTCTGCAGAAGTTCAAGATTCAAATTAAGGCCGCCTCAACATGATTACATCATATTAGGCCGTAGTCCTCAGAAGGAAGCTTCCTATATCTGGGCACGTGCAAATACTTTCAATGAAGTCGCTTTCCAGAAGATGGTCCCTTGACCACGCGGAGGCTTCCCAAGCGGTGACAGAGTTGACTTCCTCAAGATGCAAATCGCACCGTTGAAGGAAGACGACGGATCCTGCAGAGGTCTCAGAGGACGCTACAGGACAAAAGTCACTACCGCTATAAATATCCCCAAGGGTTATGCATAACGGTGTGGACTTTGAAGGTTTTCTCTCGAGCTCGCTCCCGAAGCATTCAAGTTCGAGAACGAAGATCAAGAAGATCAAGTGAGCTTGAAGCGAGAGAAGAAAAGTCCAACCACATTAAATCTCAAACAAATCACAAAGTGTTAGAAAGTTAGTTTGTCTCTCACGACGTATTGTGAGAGACGTGAGTGTTTAGCTATCTTATAGCTAAGAGAGTTAGGTTACTTGTTAGGCTCAAAGGAGAGTTACTAGTAAGACTAAGGATGCACGCTTAGCTCAGAGAATTGTAACTGCTCGCCTATACTTTGTAAGGACTCTCTCTAAATAAGATAAGGACGACTATTAGAAAATCCTCCACGGACCTAGAGGTTTACCGGCCATAAGACTAATTGATCTTAGTGGAGCTCCTCTATAAATCCCTGAGTCCCTTATCTTATTTCGTTTTTCTGTTTAAGTCTTTTATTCCGCTGCTTTTAAGGACGCCCTTAACTCTGTTAAGGACGCCCATTCTACTGACTTACAATTCAACAACATACTAATTATCTTTAAAATTTTCTTAATTATCTATTCTTTAATTTTATCATTTTTCTTACTCATCTAATATCTATCTTTGAAACAATATTATCTACCTTTAAAATTTCCTTCTATAAAAGATACATATCAATTAACTTATCTTTTCAATTACCATTTAAATCTATTTATGTAAGAAGTAATATAACAAACTCGAATTTAAAAATTAAATTTAAAATGGAAGCCCCTTTTCTAAATAAAATATTATTTTTATCTTTGATACTAAATCAATTTATATTTATGAACATTTACTTTATTATATATTATCATGTTCCTAATAATTTAGCTCTTATCTCTCATAATTAAATTTTTTTTCATGCTATTTTAGTTTGCCTGATTACAGTCTTTATTATAAGATATTGTTTGAATTTTGATAATATAATCTATCCTTTTTTATATATTAGTTATCTTTTTAATCTCCTCATGCAAGAAGTAATTTAAAATAATTTAAAAGTAGAAGCCCTTTTTTGTAATCATATTTTTATTCCTATCTTTAATATTTAAAATATTATATTTACTATTTGTTACTTAACTTATATATTATCATTTTCATAATAACTTAGCTTATCTTTCATAATAAAATAACTGTTGATTAATATATTTTATTTATTTCAATATATAAATACATTAGAATCATGGTGTACGCATTTTCTATATCTAAATTTTAATATTATATTTCAATACTTTTAATAAATTATAGTATCACAAATAAAAAATAAGATCAAACCAAAATAATCAACTAAAACATCTCATTTTATATTATATTGACTTATAATGTCTCAAGACTTTGATAATAGGGACAATGATATATATATATATATTTATTTATTTATTTATTTATATTTATATATATAAACCATTAGAGCAAATCTTGAAGAATGAAAAAATAAGTAAATTTTATTTACTAAATTATTTTATAATTAGAATATGTTTTATATTTTTATAATCTCATATGTGCGGTAATACAAATATGAAAAATATTTTTTTTAGTCTAGAAAAAAATAACATTTCATATGCTAAAACTTTCATTATATGTTTTCACTTATTAATATCTTATTTATAATAAAAATATTTTTAAAATGTGATACGTGAGTTATTGTCGTACATGGCACGACGGGTACACCTAGTTGAAATAAAATATATGAAATATGGAGACATCAAAGTTGAAGGAATGCATGTTTAAATTTAAAGTCAAACTAGTTTAACCCCCGTACCATGTACGGGTAATGTGATTATAAATCCAATTTAATATAGATATGTAATGTCAACGATCATGTTAAAATTATAGGATCATATATATTTATCTTCGTATTTTGATTAGTGATTTTTTATCAATAGTAAATCAACTCATAATATAAATAAGATGGATTTGTTTAAAAATTACTTTATGATAAATATCACGTTTTATTAAATAGTAATATTTATGGGAAGATTATAACTAATTCTTGGTAAGTGATAATTTATAATTTTCGGGATAATTCATAATTTTTGGTAAATTTTAATCAATTTTTATTGGATAAGATTAAATGAGATTCTAACTACCTAAATTGTATAAAAGAGGGCCCGACTGATTATTTTATCGTTGAAATGACACGTGGCGCAAATTTTTGTGAAGATATTGTCTCCGCTTTATACTATAGGTAGTATAGATAACAAACTAAAAGGTTAGCACATTCTATATGAATATTAAAATGATAGAGAGTGACATTCTATATGAATATCAATGAAATACATATAGAGCTGTCAAAACCTGACCCGACCCGAAAAATCGACCCGAACCGACCGAAAATTGTTGGGTTGAGACCCAACCCGAATAGTAGCGAGCAAAGAAAAAAACCGAACCCGATTAACCCGAACCCGATTGGGTTGAAACCCGAGACCGACCCGACCGACCCGATATATTATATATATGTAGAATAAATATATAATATTGTAAATATTTTATCATAAAACCTATTATATATAAAATATTATTATAAAAATCTATTAAAAATGATATTTTATTATTAAATATTATTATAATAATCATTAAAAATTCAAATTCTTGACCTGTTAGGTCGACCCGAACCCGCCCGATAACCTGTCAAGACCCGACCCGGCTTAACCTGTAACCCGATTGACCCGAACCCGTACTCAACCCGAACCCGAAAAGACCGAGCCCGAATCCACCCGACTCGACCTGTTTGACACCTCTAAATACGTATCATTGAGTTATTGATTTTTTTTCTTTCTAATAAAACGGATCATGGAAATTACTTTTTTTCTTTCTTAGTGATAGTAGTGCATATTAGTAAAAACGGAGTGGTAATCTTCTACCTATAGATCACTTAAAATTCTCCCTTTCTTGTCACATTAATGACTTCTCTCTAATTGTTTTTAACTTTTTTTTTGTTTTGGCTGAATCATCTATCTCTACAACTCTTATTTTTCTTTTCCTTGTCAAATAAATGCATGTTTTTATATTTTTTCTTTTTTTTTGTTTTGCTTTTTTAATTGTTTTTTTATTTTTAATTGATTATAAATACATGCTACTATGTCTTATTATTTACATACATATATCATGTTATAATATTGTAACTTGAATGCAAAACCTTATCATTTTTCCTTTTTTGAGCAAGAATGTAAAGTCTAAATAGCTAACCGTATGATTTCGATTTAAATTTCCTCCAAAATGTCTATAAAATTATAAAGAGTAATCTCTACACATGTTCATTCGGCAAAAAAACTTAATTGTAATAGAAAAGCCATATTATCAAAATAATTCTCATAAGAATCTAATAAAATCAAATCAAATAGTTTCATATTTTATATTTATTTTATCTACTATTTTTTGGACAATTCATTACAAAATACTTACATAATTTATTAATTAGAACAAAATTGTGTTATGCCGAAGATTATAAAATTTTCACCTTCCAGAAAAATAAGGTGAAAGAAATTGTCCGTCCATCGGACGGGCAAGCTTTCTAGTTATTGATTAATCCTCTACGCATATGTACGTATATAAATGCATTTTCAGTAACAAACAACCAATGATGGAGGACAGGAATTAATAAGATTTCAGTCCGATTTGAAGCTCTCACCAGCTAGAATATAACAACACGAGGGACATGTTGAATGATATGGACATCTTCTCCTCCTGCTTTTATTCTATCCTTAAATTCATCACATAAACTTCCGCCAAGTTTTAAATACTTCAAGGTGGTGATGAATTTCAATCCCTCTGGAAGCTTCCTCAATTTCTTACATTCATAAATTGTTAGTTTCATGAGTCGAGGCATTGCACCCCTTTCAATACTCCATTCCTCCCACTTTTCTGAGCCAATCACAGAGAGTTCTTTAATCTGTGGGAACTCTCCCGCACGACATGTCCACCGCTTGCCCGTGTAGGCATTTTCATCTAAACTCATCAGAGTGAGATGGGGAAGCTTGCCTAAAGCTATGAGAGTCGCTTCCGCTTCAAATCCCGTACTCAACAACTCTAACTTGTTAATGCTAGCGGGGAACTGAATGATGAGACCATCTCCGACCATTCTTCCATGTAGACGTAGAATCCTTAAATATTGGCAATGCATGATAGAGTCTTCTACATTCTTCAGTGTAATTCCATCCCTCCAACTCAAACACAATGAACGGAGACGGTTGGAGCGTATGCTTGGGCATCGAAATGCCGCCTCTAGCAGCTTTTCACTTCCTATATCATGTATAGTCAACTTCTGAATGCTTGGGGTTAGGCGCGGAAGCTCTTCCAACATCCAATTATCTCCTTCAACACCACTCATCTTTAGTGTTTGCAAGTACTTGAGTGTATGCAACTTCAATGCCTTCATATCATCTTCATAAGGCAGACGACGAGGTAAGTGAAGATGCGTAAGTCCCTCCAATTTCCATAAAACATCCGGAATTCTTATTGCACCTTTCGTAGTATAATGGGTGTCCCAGTCCAACGTTAGGAGGTTTCGGAGGTTCCCGATAGAGGAAGGCAGCTCTATGATATTCATCCTCAGTAAACCAAGATACCTAAGGTGAATCATACTTCCTATCCATTTTGGTAAGGTGTTACTACTACAAGTCCAAATATTTTCCACAACTAGAACTCTGAGTAACCTGAAATTTGAGTGTACTGCCTCCAAACTCAAATTTTGACTTTGTGCACTTAATGAGTAACCAAATCCACGGATGAAAAGAGAACGAAGGTGCTGACTACTTGTAGTCAGGATTGGAAGTAGATTTCTGCACCAACAAAAAAAATCCAATATTTATGTTCGACTATAATGTTTTACGGGAAATTAGTTTATGTTCGATTATTTATGTTCGGGTAAATTTATGTTCGATTATCTTTACTATTTATTATAAATAAATAATTTAAAATAAATAAAATGGAAATCTAAAGGGCCATTTTAATCCAAATAGGCTAAATTTTTATTGAAAATTAGTTTATGGTGTTTAAACTTTAGTGTTTATTTGATAAAATGTAGTTTATGCTTGATTTCTTAAAAAAACACATATTTTAAAAATTGACTTTTGAAAAAAAAAATCAAAATAATATCTTTTATCTAGGTTATAGATTTATAGTAATCAATATATATTATAAAATTCGGTCGTTTTTGAGCCACCAAGTTGATTCGGTCGATTATTTTTATAAATGATTTCTGTTATGGTGTGATATTGTGTGCAACGTTGTTTCTCTATGTTTCATGGTTGAAAACGTGATTGAGTGTACTTCAGTGTGACTGAGGCTTCAGGGAAGCTAAGATTAATATGTAAAGGAAATCCCGGGTGCAATGGAGATGAAGGGTTGCATCGACTGGGGACGTGCAATGGTGGAGAAGGGTTGTATGTCCAATCGGGGTGCAATGGTGGAGAAGGGTTGCATTGCCGGTTAGGAGCGCAACGAAAGTTGTAGCTCCGCCCTCACTAGGACAGTGAGTGGAGGTATATGTTTGTGTGAGTATGGGTGTGTAAGTGAGGAGGTGTATGTCGTTGTGTGGAGATGGTCGGATGTGAAAGCGGGATGGTGTAGGTATGCGAATGTGTGGATCAGTGGAGGTATGTGCAAGTATGGTGCGTATGTGTGAATATGTGTCTCTGTGAATGTGTGAATATGTGTCTCTGTGAATGTGTGCGTAAGTGAACTTGTGATTATGATTATGTTAGTAAATGGAATGTGCGTGACTGACTGGACCTAGGACTGGATTTAGAGTTATGCGTGTGATTGTGGACTTTTGTTTGCTGACCTTAGACTCAAAACTGTTTTTGAAACGTCCTGTGGTTACTGTGCTCAGTCTAGCTTGTTAGGGTAGCAGCTGACCCTTCGGGGATACTATTTTTTTTTCAGTTCAGGTAATCAGGATGTCGTGATCGAGCCTCGGCGAAGTGGTGGTGCAGTGCAGTAGCGTGTCACAATAGTTGGATTTTGAGGTTGTTCTTTAGCTAGTTCTTATTGTTTGTTTCTGGCATTGTTGAGTGATTATGAGTTGGATAGGTTGTTGGGTTTTGAAATTGTTGTTAGCCGAGTTGTTGTTAGAAGTTGTTTTGGTTTGTTCTTGGGGTTCAGTTCATAACGTCTTGGGTTGTAAACCATAAATTTTATTTCTTTTCTTGTACGAGTTGGATGTTTTCTTGTTTTCTCGCCGTGCCCGCGTTGTAAGATCCAGTTGTTCAGTTGTCAAACTAGCTTGGTAGTGCCTCGTGAGGTCTACTAGAGTAACGCCTTGTCAGAAAGACTGGGTGTTACAGGAAGCCTCTTTTGAAATAAATTATTATTATTTTTATCTTTGTTTCTAGATCAATTTATATTTATTAACTTATAAATATATTATATATTACCATGTTCATCTTAACTTAGCTTTTAACTCTCATAATTGAACAATTCATTTTTTTCATGCTATTTTAATTAATCTAATTACATTCTTTATTATCAATTTATGTAAAAGATATTTTTTGAGTTTTGATAAGTTATTCTATCCTTTTTTGAATTTAATATAAAAATTTTGAATTTAAAATAATTTAAACATAGAAGCCCTTTTTCATAATCCAATTACTATTCCTATCTTTTTATATTAAATAAATTTATATTTACTATCAGTTACTTAACTTATATATTATCACTTTCATATTAACTTAGCTTATCTTTCATAATAAAATAACTATTGAGTAATATATTTTATTTATTTCAAAATATAAAGTCATTAGAATCATGTTGGACTCATTTTATATCTCTAGATTTTAATATTATATTCCAATATTTTTAATTAAATATCAAATCCGAGTAATTATATCTCATACTAATAAATTATTGTATTAAATTAAAAAATAAGATTAATCCAAAATAATCAATTAAAACATCCATTTTATATTATATTGACTTATAATGTCTCAAAATTGTGATAATAGGGACAATGATATATATTAACCATTAGAGAAAACTTTTGAAGGATGAAAAAATAAGTAAATGTTATTTACTAAGTTGTTCTATAATTAGAATATGTTTTAAATATTTATAATCTCATATGTGCGGTATTCCAAATTTAAAAATAATCTTTTTCATCTAGAAAAAGTAACATTTTCATATGCTAAAGTTTTCATTATATGTTTTCCTTTATTAATATTGTATTTATAATCAAAAAAATTTTAATATGAAACGTGAATCATTGTCGTGCATGGCACGACGGGTACACCAAGTATACGTTAAAGTTGTTTCCTTTCAAGCTTTTAACCTTAGTTCCGGCTCTACAACTTCATGCATAGTAAATTAGTTAATATACTACTCATAATCAAATATTCTTATTTTGGTTTTACAAAAAAAAAAATCAGTATCTTTATCTTATTTACAGATCCACATAGAAATAATCTATATGTTCCATAGATATTATAATTATAATAATAATAATAAACTCATCACCGTATCTATTTAGTTCACGTTATATAGTATCAAATTAATTTGTATTTACTCAAATTCTATCTATTGAATAAATTTTTCAACATTTTTATTTATCTATAATCGTTATCCAAATCATATTACGTACAATACCAAATGTTTTTCCTTAACATCTGCAAGTTATATTTAGTGTGCATTAAAATTTTAAAATATGTATTTTCATAACACATACAAGATTTCCAAAAGAGCTAAAATAAATATATTTGATTTGAAAAAGTAATGATATAATTTACAATATATATAAAAGATATTTTTATATTTAATTTTATTATCTCTTGATATATTTTGACTAGTAGTTATATTTTTAATCAATGAAGTATTTTCAAATACTTATTGAAAATTGATAGTTCACTAACTCAATCTCTGATTAAAACGTTTATTGATATTGAAGTGAAATTAATACATTTAAATCAAATTTTACGTCTAAAAGTGCTATTCAATGTGCCCCGTACAAGACATGGGAAATCAACTAGTTATTATTCCCTCCGTTCTTTATATTTGTCCTCTTTCCATTTTCATCATCCCAAAATGTTTGTCTCTTTTCCTTTTATATCAATAATCTATACTATATATTAAAGCCGGGGAATTTCGAGCCACCACGTTAATTCTGGCCCCACTTTATTAGCAATTTTATATGTTTTATTTTTCTTAATTATCTAATTTTTAGTTTTATCCTTTTATTTACCCATCAAATATTTATCTTTAAAGGCATACTATTTATCTTTAAAATTTCCTTAATTATCTAATCTTTAATTTTATCATTTTTCTTACTCATCTAATATCTATCTTTGAAACAATATTATCTATCTTTGAATTTTCCTTCTATAAAAGATACATATTAATTAACTTATCTTTTCAATTACCATTTAATCTATTTCTGTAAGAACTAATATAAGAAATTAGAATTTAAAAAATAATTTTAAACTATCATGTCCCTATGGTACGTGGAAGATAAAAAAACATAGAAAATTAGATAATATATAATACGTACATAGTAGCTAAGTTATTATCTATCATACGTACTATTAATTGTGTATCATCTATCTTCTTCTTCTTTCTAATTTCTATCTTTTTCAACTATTTTCTTAGATATTTTTTTTTGTAATCATATATATATTTCCATATTTTGTATCATTCTATTTTTATCCCATAAATTTATAATTTAAGTAACAAATATCTAAAATATATTTGAGAAATATGTAAAAAATATATGAAGTAAATTTGTGTTATGATGTTCGTTTATAAATTGTATTGATCTGTAATTCTACTATCATTAAATTAATTATAGTTTTATAAGATCTATTATGATATTCATTTTATTAAAAAAAAGTTATTACTGATTAAAATCTATTTTTCTATAATACTTATGTAAATAAGTCATCATTAACTTAATTTTTTTTTATTTCTATCATCATATAAAAATCTTATTAATTATGAAATATATATGTTGATAAAATCTTTCAACTCAGATTTTGTATCATATCACATATGAATTTTTTAATTGATCAAATATATTTTGGGAAAAAATGATAGTAATTTCTACTCCGTATGATTTTTATTTAAATCATGTCATATAAATTTTAAATTTAAATTTATTCTTAAAATCAAATCATGATTTTGGATCGACAACACATTGTAACGATTTCGGATAAAAAAATGATATCAATATCTATTTCCTAATAATATCATTATGCATTCTTTTATTAAATAAATAATACGTCAAAAAAATGTTATTGATCGTGTCCCGTACAGGGTACGGGCAATAATCTAGTTTCTTATAATATTACCCCTATTCAATATCCTTTTTACTCCTTACTATCCTTGCTTTCCTTCTACTTTATCTGTTTTCAAATTTGTATCTCTATTAAATTACAAAACTACCCTCATTTAATTATAACTTTTACCAACATCATCCACATTTCTCATCCTCAAATACTAGTTTATCATCTCCTTAATAAACACAAAAATGGCGGTTTAGGTACAAACATTTAGGGACAGAGGGAATATATACTAAAACGATAGCAGATTTTTTTCCACCACATTGCATAACATCACCTCATTCATTACAATAAGGGAAATTTCCTATGATGACCCATGTTGCACAAGATTTTTCAGAATTTCGTAAGGTGACCTTTAAGTTTTGCAAACTATGTGTGATAGCCCGGAAGTATTACAAAAAGTTAAGGGTACTTAAAATTTTGCCCTGTTATTTACTTAATTGTATAAAATGTCCCTATCTTTTAATTTTTTAACAAAACAACCTAAGCTTATAATTGTAGAAATATATATATTCCCATTTGCCCTTTTTCATGACACTATAGGTTACTATTTTAAAAAAATCATCCAATTTCTTATTAAAAAAGAAAATAATTTTTAAATCTGTCTACCGCAAGAGTTGATTTTTCAAATTAATAAAAAGCATATGTAATACTTTTACCATTTTTATTAACAAAATATAATTGAATTTTGTAAACGTTGACAATTTTACGGATAATTTTTAAAATTTGATGTACGTTGAAATTTTAAAAATGTCAACTTCAATTAGTGCACCATCTTTTAAAAAACTCTCTCTTAAAAATTGTCAATTTTAAATTGAACAAAGTTTTTTGTAAATTTTTATAGATTAATAAAAATAAATAAAGTTAAAATAAAGCAAGTTTTAAATTGTCAAATTTTAAAATGAATTTATTTATTATTCATACTCTATTGAATTACAATGTAAAAAAAATCAAGTTAAAATAAAATAACTATTTTAGTAAAAAACCTGTTATCTTAAAATTCCCTAATGTTTTATTGTATCACAAATAAATAGAAATACTTACTTTATGAGGAATCTACAATAAGATTTTTAACAACTTAAAAATAGCACAATTATATTGCATTTAAACTAATAGGGTTGATTTGAAAATCTGAAAGTTTTTTATATAATTATCCAAATTCTAAAACTAATTACATAAAAAATTATTCTTTCTAAAAAACATCGTAGAACAATCAATTTCAACAAATAAAATTATGTCAATTAAATTTTAATAAATCATTAAAATTGTATAAGTATGATGTAATTTAGTGTTATACTGGTTAATTCCCCATACCCTGTACGGGACAAGACAGATATTATGATTTGAGGTATATCTAATTGATAAAACAATATATAATAATATTATTAGGATTTAGATATTAATAATATTTTTTTCCCAAAAACGTGATAATATTTTTGTAATCCAAGATCATGAATTGATATTAAAAAAAAAGAGAAAATAATTTTTATATAATATGAATTACATAAAATCAAAGATAAAATAATATTATTTTATTCAATAGATAATATTTGACTAAATAGAAATTGATTTGATATTATATATAATATTATATAAAATATATACAAGTGATTTAATATTATTATTTTAATATCTATAGATGGAATTAATATAAAATAAAGATCACAAAATTATCTATATGGATAAAACAAAGATAATATATTGATTTTTTACTTACATTTTTTATCATACATTGATAATGGTATAAAAGTAAAAATTTACAATGTTTCATCATTTGATAAATTAGTGTAATCCGAGTACCTTGTATGAGATTTGAATAAAATTTAAATTTAATATTTTTTTTAAATAAATAGTATATTGATTGCATATAAAAATAAAATTTATATATACCTAATAGTTCTATAATATACATAATTAGAAATTTTTGAGAAACTATGATCATATTCGTCTATATAGTTTTTTTTAAAACTGTATACAATCAAATCTTTATATTAAAAATAAAAGACTAATTAACATATTAATTAATAATGTTTTTTGAATATTTGATAAAATTTAAAGAGATAAGCAATATACAATCAATTTTTTAACTAAGAAAGAAAAGACTAATTAACATATTAATTAAGAAATGAAAGATGTTGACTGTTTGATGAGAATGTCTACTGGACAATATATAATTATCAAAATCTTTTATTTCTTAATTAGTATGCTATAGATAATATGTATAAATACAAAAAATAAAGTATTTAATAAACAATCTCTATGTTTACCTTTTTGGTAAGAAAAAATCCCATTTACCTAAATAAATATTATGTGGCTTAATAGATCTTATATGGACAAATATATATAACATGGATAAATAGATATGATGTAACTTAACAAAAAAAAATTAAATAATATGTGACATGGAATAACGATAGGTCGACACGTGTCAAAATCCTAAGTGGCGAAATACTAAGCAACGCAATTTGGTGGTTCTAAACCTTATGACTTATATATAGACATAGATAAATAAAGTTTACCTTAATTTAATAGAGATTGTAGAAAACCATAATTTTAATTGTTATCTAAGAAATAAGTTGAACCAAATATTCAAAGATTTTGCTTAATTTTTATATGAAAGATTTTTTTCCATGATGCTTTAAGGATTAATAGTTAATTTCTTTTTAAATAGATAAAAAGAAATTCAATAGGAAAACCTATATAATACAAATAGTAAAAATTATTTTTTTAGATATGAAGTAGGGTCGTAATTAATGTGGTGGTTTGAAAAAGACCATGTGTATGTGTATTAAGAAAATAAGATGTGTTTATATAATTTGAGGGTTTGTTTTGTAAATAAATAGAAATTATTAAAAGTTATGCTTATCTATATTATTTGACTAAAAAATCAAGTTTATTATCAAGATAGGACAAAAAGATAATAGGTTACAAAATATAATTGATCATGTAGATATAGAAATTAACATAGACTTGAAAATGATCATTTTAATCAAGTAAACAAATAATAAAGTGACAAAAATTAGTTTTTTTAATATGGTGTGGGATTAGAATCAACACGATGGTTAATTAACGGTCAACTTGTTACATTTGATTTTAATTTAACTAAGAAAAAGTTGAATCTCGTACCTGTCATGAGTACTACAAATTGCAACAATACGACGTGATTCTGTCATTGTTGTATTTGAATTAGAAGTTGTGGGAGTGAATGCCTCAAGGAAGTCTTCTTCCTTTGTCTTCTCTATGCATAAGTCTCTCACTAGATCATGGATTTGAATCCTTTTCACCTTCCTTTCGCAGTTTCTCTCTACTACAAGAACCAAACAACGGTGAACTAGCTCTTCCAGATATCCATGTGCCACGTCCTCCAATGTCCATCCTTCACGCGGTGTGATAAACCCTTCAGCTATCCATGTTCTAATTAAATCTCCAACACGAATTTTGAAGTCCTCTGGATAACGCGCCAAGTAGAGAAAGCAAGGCTTCAATTCGCGGGGTAAATCAATATAACTTAGTGCTAACATGTCCTTCACAGGCCCGTACAATTGTGTGCCTTTGCCTTGTTCCATGATCCGTGAGCTGACTGCCCTACTGACCTTCTCCCATTCCTCTAGATTCTCCTTATCAAATAGAATGCCGGCTAATGCAATCACAGCCAACGGTAATCCTCTGCATTTCTTCAGCATCTCCTTCCCCAGCTCTTCCAACTCCGCTGATATAGCAAAGTTATTGACTTTTTGTCTATGGATAAGGGCAATCTTTCTAAATAGATCCCAACTCTCTTCGTCGGTAAGACGCCTTGGCTCATGAGAGTAGGTGAGGGGTTTTAAATCAGGGTAATTAACAACCTCTTCATTGCGGGTTGTGACAATGATCTTCCTTTTATCACCGGCTAATGGAAAGGCTGGACGAATGTGTGTTAGTGCCTTTGACTCCCACACATCGTCGAGAACAATCAAAAAGTTTTTCATCTCCAAATATTGGTGAAGCTTTTCTTCCGAAGTTTCACCGGCTCCCACAGTCTCCCTTGTAACTTTGTTCAACAAATCGAGAATGATCTTTTTGGCATCCCATTGTTGAGACACCGAAACCCACGCTATGCAATCAAAGTGTTTTTTAACACTCTCATGGTTGTAGAGCCTCCTAGCTAGAGTGGTTTTTCCAGACCCACCCATTCCCACAACTGATACGACATTGATGTTGTGATGCTCTGTATGAGTCAACACCTTAACTAACTTGTTGATGTCTTCGTCAAGGCCGACGACATGCTCCTCATGGATATGGGGATAAGCAATTGGTTTTATCATCCTTAGCCTAGTTTTCATGTTCAACCCCTGCCTAGCATCTGCTCCTAGCATCCCATTTTCACCCGCATACTTTTTCCACATCTCTATGGTTTTATTTAGTCTACTCGTGATGGCTTCAATCTCATAACCTACTTGATGGGCACGTAAAAGGGAGCTACAAAAGCATAAGTACCTTTTCAAAAACTCTTTCTTCGTCTCGTGGGTTGAGGAATAGTTAGCTTCAAGGATGTACGACTCGACCACATCCTCAGCATCATAAGCAATCTTTCTGACTTGATTGATGGTGGTGCGACTCAGTTTGTCGCCTCCTTCCTCCTCTTCCATGGCCTCCATGACATTGAGAAAGCTCTGCACCATCTCTAACTCCTCTTTCAAGCTCTGAACCTGACTTTTCACTCCATACAAGAGCTTGGCTTCTTCCACCAAAAGATCACTAATCTTTCCAGCAGCAAGATGAACAATGGAGGTGATGCTCATTTTCAAGAACTAGAACCAACAGTGAAGCAAATTCTCAAGAACTTTGGTGTTTTGGAATTGAAGGAAGTGAGATCTAGCGTCGTTGTAGATGAAGAGGGTTTGGTTTGTTTGACTTTATATCATGCGGACAACTATGATGTTGCAAGTGGGTCATACAATAAGTTGACTTTGCCTTCGGGCACTTAGTCGATTTAGCCTCTATGGTAGTATCTAAAGGTTTCCAATTCGACTCCCATGAGTGGTAGCCTCACCAAAAAAAATACAACAAGTTGACTTTATATCATGCAGAGAACTACTTTCCCTTGATTAATAATTGAATTACAGCAGCATCGATCTCGAGCTCAACAATGCAACTTGCCCGACAATTATTGTATCGGTTTTTTCGAGGGTGTAGGAGAAGAGTCTAGATTTAGAAATTAATCATGATTTTGCATTTTATTTTATTTTTTATCTTTTTAATAATGAGTTTATATTTTCTATTTGTAGACTAGTATAGGATAGAAAAAACATTATTTTTAGACTAAATTTAGAAATTAATCATGCTTATTTTGCCAAGCTAATAGTATTTTCATTTTTTTTGGTCGAAATCAAAATTATTAGTATTTCATAGGACATTAGAAAAGAAAAGAAGATGATTTTCATGACAAGTGAATCTCATCAATCATCCTTCATATATTCAAATGGTACCCACGACGTTCCAACCAAAAATAAAAAATGATGCCCACGACGTTCCAACCAAAAATAAAAAATGATGCCCACGACGTTGCTTGTCATGGAAAAAAAGATGATTTTCTTATGTGAAAAAAATAAACGGGCAAGATTTGCGCACACCTTTTTTTACTGTTCGCACACCGATTCTTGTGGATCGTGGATCCGCACATGTTAAACCCGGTTTAACGCGAACCTTGTGCGGATCCTGGATCCGCACAAGAGCAGGATGAGTGGTTCGGGAAAAAACCGGCCCACTTGTGCGGATCTAGGATCCGCACAAGTTGGCCACCCAATTCCGCCCACCAAACATGGTGGGCCCACACATGGGCGTGCGCCTCTTATGCGGATCCCGGATCCGCACAAGGCTAGGGTTCTGCATTTTGCGGAGTCGCTCTTGTGCGGATCCGGGATCCGCACAAGAGCAGCGGAGTTCTGCATTTTACGGATCCGGGATCCGCACAAGAGCAGCGGAGTTCTGATTTTGCGGAGTCGCTCGCCGAGGTCGTTGTTGTGCGGAATAGTTCTTGTGCGGCTTCATCATCCATACATATGTGAGATCGCATACCCGTAATTTTTAACCATGTGCATTCACAAATTTCATGATTTTCAATACTATATATATATCGAAAGTTAATGTCTATGTATTATCCTTTTGTGCGGAGTCGTTATTGTGCTGCTTCATGATCCACACATAGTGAGATCGAATCATCGTAATATTTAACCATGTGTATTCACGAATTTCATGATTTACAAAACTATATCTATATCGAAAGTTAATGTCTATGTATTATCCTTTTATACGTGATATGTTTCTCGAGTCCAATTCTTATAAATTCAAACCTCACTTAAGCTCGAGTCCAACTCATAGATTAGCATACTTTATATGTTTCTCAAAGATTTAGTCTATGGTTATACGTGTAACGTACGAAAATTACATGTGCGATGTAGGACAAGTCATTGATCGATCCTTATTAAATATTTTTTCAAAAAGAAAACGTGTAAACAATTAACCGTACCCTAAACCCCATGTGCTCATCTTGGATCCGCACATAGGGTTTCAGTCCTAACCCTAAACCCTTTGTGCTCGTCCTGGATCCGCACATAGGGCTTTAGTTCTAACCCTAAACCCTATGTGCTCATCCTAGATCCGCACATAGGGTTTTCGTCCCGAGCCTATTTGCGCATTAGTAAACCCTTTCTATGCCGCTAAACCCTGATAAACCCTAAACCTTCGTCCTTATTAAATGTTTTGGATTATGTTTTATACTGTGTAATACTAGATTAATATGTTATTTCATTTTTCATATAATATTTAATAACTAACGTGTTAAATTACCATACACATGTACAACTCTTAAATTATCATATTATTATTTGAAAAAAAGCATAATATATATTTGATTTGGGGTTAAGAAGCATAATTATTCATTTTCCTTTTACGATATTATATATATAAGATATTTGCATATATCATAGGTATGTTTTCTTTCACATAATTATATAACTTGATGTTCAATTGGTCATCCGTCTTATTTTTCGTTGTATCATTTTTAGACAATGTTATAATTTATTATAAGATGAGAGTTTAGATTTGGGCAATCACGGTGAGAATTTAAGCTCGAAATCATATGACTCCAAGATTACGAGGTGAGAGTCAAGAACAAACTAACAATCCAAAAGTCAAACTACGAGTCAATAACAAACTACGAATCCCAAAATATAAACAAACTACGAATCCAAAAGTCAAACTCCGAATCTAAAAGTCAAACTACGAATCCAAAAGTCAAACTACGAATCCACCCACGCAGGTCTGCTCTCAGGTGGTCCACGATCCTCGCCCGCTGCGTCAGATCTTACCCTCTTCTCCACCATCCTCGCCGCCTCCCCTCGCTCATAAATAGAAGGGACTCGTTGCTCGGCCGCCCTCGACGACTCTCCGGTCATTTGTGACCCCCAACTAAAAGGAGGAGCAACTGGCGTCTCACGTAGTCCACATAGATAACTCAAGTGAGCTGAATCAATGGGCTGGCGCAGCTCCACGTGCGAACGCAAGTGTGACAAAGCTCCGTATATAACCTAGGTTGAAATCGCAATTTTTGAATTGCAGCTCTTGTGCGGATTGAGAATCCGCACAAGATGTGTTTTTTTTTCCGCCTTTCGTGCTTCCTTTAATTCACAGGCTTTTAAATTTTTTTTTAATTACACTATTTGTGCGGATAGGGGATCCGCACAAGTGGTATTCAAAAAATGTGCGGAGATCTTGTGCGGTGGTATTATGCGCACAAGATCACACCGGTTCAGTCCGTCTCCGCGCGGAAAGCCGGGTTTTTTAAAAACCTTGTGCGGATCAAGGATCCGCACAAGAAAACCCCGGTTTTTTTAAAAAACCTTGTGCGGATCCGCGATCCGCACAAGGCGGTGTGCGAAAATTAAAAAAGCGTGTGCGCAACGGAACGGCCAAAATAAAAGACGATTTTCTTGCAATGTTATAGCAGGCAATTTCCTGTAACTACGCACAATCCATACACGACGTTGCTTCACCCCATAAATTTAGTCAATCAACTAATTAGACTTGTAGATACAGTGGAAGTATATCTGGGTTCAGAAAATTGAGTATTTGAGAGATAACAAGCTTTGGGAGCTCATTGATTACATTCTTGACGTTGCTAGAAAAGGAATTAGAATTTGGAAACTTTTGAACTTTGATTATACTGTTTGACTTGTTGTTTTGTGTGTCACCTAATAAGCCAACGCTAAACTACATGCATATAATGATGGCCATGATTTTACATAAGAGTATCACAATTTCAGCCACATGACAAAAGTGTGCCCTAACAACAAAGAGAACACGTAAGGAGTAGTGTGATATTCTTGTCTGTGAGGGCCTTGGACGGAAGAAGAGATATATTAGTTGTGGTAGCTCACCAACGTACGTGTATCCATCCGCAATTCTACCAATTTGGTCTACAAAGCATAAAAATTTTCGGCTCAAAATTTTCGGTTTGAACTAACCATTACTCGGTATTAAAACGCATCTAGGAATGACAAGGTCTCTTCCTTACCTAGTCTAACTAACTAATCTACAGGGGTCAAGTGAACATAATGGTGAATGTGAAGAACGTGGACGAGGATCATTTGCCTTTGACGTTCCAAAAACAGGAGCGGCTCAACCCACCGGTTACTCTGACCGAAACAGTGACGAGGAACGAGAAGGAGACGACGCAATCTTTGTCCCATGTGGCAACTATTGAACGTGTGATCCCGGCTACGACGAAGGTCATTGAGGAGAGTTCCCTTCGATGCGGGGAACGGTTGGAGAATGTGTTCGGGACGCTGAGAGCTAGGAATGGAGTTGTGGCCGGAGATAGAGCCGAGTCATTAGGCTTGCTCCCTAGTGGCTTTTATTCCTATAATTCCTCCTAATTGTGTAAGTTACCCTACAAATGAGGCACTTGTTTGTTTGATAATATATTGGGAATGGCCCCATTTTCAGATTTACGAAACAATAACATTGGGATCATATTTATATTATTCGATTCCGATGCAAAAACCTTCGCTTGGTTCTATTGTTTCGGTCATTTTTGAACAATAAGTACGACTTATGGCTAAAAAGAAAATGTACGACTTATAATGCTAAAAATGTAAACGATGTCATACATTATAAGTCGAAACCAAATAAAATGTTCAAAATACTATCATTGAAAATTGGCCACCAATATAAAAAAAGAAGCATATACCTACAAGAAACCAAAAAAAATTGAAATAAAATATATGAAATACGGAGAAATCAAAGTTGAAGAATTGCATGTTTAAATTTACAAATCACATAACAAATTAAAAGGTTAGCACATTCTATATGAATATTAATTAAAATGATAGAAGGTGACAAATTTGAAACTGAAATATTTATTAAAATCAATGAAACACGTATCATTGAGGCATTGATTATTTTCTTTCTGATAAAACGGAGTGGAAATTTATTTATTTTCCTTTCTGATAGTAGTACATGTAAGTAAAAACGGAATGGAAAATTATATTAATTAATCCTCTAGGAATACATATGTACATAAATGCATTTTTTTTTTTTGAGATAACATAAATGCGTTTTGAGTAACAAATTAAACAACCGAGGATGGAGGACAGGAGGGTAGTAAATAAATATATAAGTATACCCTCTATATATAATTAATAAGATTTCAGTCCGGTTTGAAGCTCTGATCACGAGCTAGACTATAAAAACTAAAGGGACATGTTGAATGATATGGGCATCTTCTCCTCCTGCTTTTGTTCTATCTTTATATTCATCATCCATTCCCTTAACCTCTAAAAGCTTCAAGGCGGTGATGGATTTCAATCCCTCCGGAAGCTTCCTCAATTTCTTACACTGCCAAATGATTAACATCGCGAGTCGAGGCATTGCACCCCTTTCAATACTCCATTCCTCCCAGTTTTCTAAGTAATCCACAAAGAGTCGTTTAAGCTGTGGGAACTCTCCCGCACGACATGTCCACCACTTGCCCACATAGGCATTATTCGATAAACTCATGCGAGTTAGATGGGGAAGCTTGCCTAAAGCTTCGAGCGCCACTTCCGCTTCAAATCCCGTTCTGCACAGGTATAAGTTGCTAATGCTAGCGGGGAACTGAATGTTGAGACCATCTCCGGCCATTCTTCCATATAGACGTAGCATCCTTAGACACTGGCAATGGCTGATAGGCTCTTCTACATTCTCTAGCGTAATTCCATGACTCCATCTCAAGTGTAATGAACGGAGACGGTCGTCACGTATGCTTGGGCATCGAAATGCCGCCTCCAACAGCTCTTGGCTTTTTATATCAAGTATGTTCAGCTTCTGAATGGTTGGGCTTAGGCGTGGAAGCTCTTCCACCATCCAATTACCTCCATAAGCATTCACCTTTAGTGTTTGCAAGCGCTTGAGCGTATCCAACTTCGATGCTTTCACATCAACAACACCACTATAATTAATTAAGTGAAGATATGTAAGCCCCTCTAATTTCCATAAAACATCCGGAGCTCTTATACTAGAGCCCTTACAGTCTAGGGTTAGGAGGTTACGCAAATTGCCGATAGAGGAAGGCAGCTCTTTAATGTTCGTCTCCCTTAAACCAAGGTACCTAAGGTGAATCAAACTTCCTATCCCTTCTGGTAAGGTTTCACTAGAAGTAATATCCCCTTGAAGAAATAGAACTCTAAGTAACCTGAAATTCTGGTGTATTACCTCCAAACTCAACGTTCTACGTATGTCATCTAATTGATGGATGAAAAGAGAACGAACTGTTTGCGCCCGGAAGTGGAACAACATTTCTGCATAAGATTATCAAAAGTATAATTACTCATCACCATATCTATTTAGTTCACATTATATAATATCAAACTAATTTGTATTTACTAGAATTCTACCTATAGAATATTTTTTCAGTATTGTTATTTATCTAAATCATATTATGTACAATATTATTCCATAACATCAGCAAGCTAAATTTTGTGTACATTTAATTGTTAAAATATGTATTTTCATAACATATACAAGATTATCAAAAGAATTAAAACACATATATTTGATTTCAAAAAGTAGTGATATATGATTTACAATATATAAAAGATATTTTATATTTAATTTTTTTATCTCGTGATATATTTAGACTAGTAGTTATATTTTTAATCAATGAAATATTTTCAAATTCTTTGTGAAAATTGATAGTTCACTTATTCAATCTCTGAATAAAATGTTATCAATATTGAAGTAAAAGTTATACATTTAACAATCAAATTCTACGTCAAAAAAGTGTTATCCACCATGCCCCATACAAGACACGTGATATCAACTAGTAGTTATTACTGCTCCGTCAATTTATATTTGCCTTCTTTCTATTTTTGTCATCATAGAATGTCGGTCTCCTTTCCATTTATATCAATCATTTTTTATAATATTACCCCTATTCAATCTCATTTTATCCTTCACTATCCAACTTTTTTTTTTCTATTTTATTTCTTTTCTACTTTTTTTATCTCTATTAAATTACAAGACTACCCTCATTTAACTTTAACTTTTACCAACATCATCCACTTTTTTCTTCCTCCAATACCATTCTATCATTTCCTTTGTAACCACAAAATGGTGCTTTAGAAACGAACATTTAGGGATGGAGGGAGTATACACTAAAACGATATATATAAGATTTTTCCATTACATTACATAACATCACCTCATTCATTAAATTAAGGGAAATTACCTTTGGTGACCACAACGCTTTGCAATTTTTGTATGTTTCACAAGGTTTTTTGGGGTCCGATTAATCGAACCGTCGGTTCCGGTTTTGACCAGTCTTAGTGCCGATTCTTTCGAATTTCGGTTTTTTAAAATTTTCTTAACGCCCGTGGTCGCAGCCCACAATATCGCGATCGCGGTTGTCATCCAGAAGAAGGATGATCATCCTTCTAAATGAAAACCGCGCCAGCAGCCCACACTACCACGATCACAGTTGGCGGTTTGGCCGGTTCAGCCGGCCCAACGGCCACAAATAAATTTCTATCTAAACCGTCAGTTTTAATCCGGTTTAGGTTTGAACCACCGGTTCGCCGGTCTAGGCTCGCTCTAACCTAAATCTATATCGGGCCAATTTGGCGGTTTAGCTTTCGTTTTAACCGGTCCGATTCGGCGGCTCAAACCTAACCAGACCCAGCTCTAGGTGGCCTTTAGATTTTACAAATTACATGTGATAGGCGTGAAATATTACAATAAGTTAAGGGTATTCAAAATTTTACCATGCTATTTAATCAATTGTATGAAATCACCCTATCTTTTAATTTTTCAACAAAACAACCTGACCAATATTCTTAAAACACCTAAACTTATAATTATAGAATAAGAGGTGTTTATATAATTTGAGGAGTTGTTTTGTAAATAAGTAGAAATTATTAAAAGAGATGCATGTTTATCTATATTATTTGACTAAAAAATCAAGTTTATTATCAAATAGAAAAAAAGATAATGTTTAATAAAATATAGTTGCTCATGTACATATAGAAATTAACGTAGGCTTTAAAATGATAAATTTAATTAAGTAAACAAATAATAAGGCGATGAAATTAGTTTTTTTTAATATGGTGTGTGATAAGAATCAACACGGTGGATTAAAAACGGTCGACATTTATAATATATAATTGATTGTTATGTGTGATTTTAATTTAAATAAGAAAAAGTCGAATCCTCGTACCTGTCTTGAGAGCTAATAACTACAGCAGCTCGACGTGATTGTATCATGGTTGTATCTGAATTTGAAGTTGTGGGAGTGAATGTCTCAAGGAAGTCTTCTTCCTTTGCCTTCTCTATGCATAAGTCTCTCACCAGATCATGGATTTGAATCAATTTTACCTTCCCTTCGTCGATTCTCACTACTACAAGAACCAGGCAACGGTGAACCAACTCGTCCAGATATCCACGTGCCACGTCCTCTAATGTCCATCCTTCACGCGGTGTGATAAACCCTTCAGCTATCCATGTTCTAATCTCCACTCCAACATGAATTTTGAAGTCCTCTGGATAATGCGCCAAGTGGAGAAAACAAGGCTTCAGTTCGCGGGGCAAATCAATGTAGCTTAGTGCTAACATGCCCTTCACAGGCCCGTACAATTGTGTGCCTTTGCCTTGTTCCATGATCCATGAGCTGATTGCGTTACTGACCTTCTCCCATTCCTCTAGATTCTCCTTATCAAACAGGATGCCGGCAAGTGCAATCACAGCCAACGGTAACCCTTTGCATTTCTTCAACATCTCCTTTCCCAACTCTTCTAACTTCCCATCCATCGTGTTGCTAACTTCCTGTCTATGGATAAGGGCGATCTTTCCAAATAGCTCCCAACTCTCTTCGTCAGTAAGATGCCTTGGCTCATGTGAGTAGGTGATTGGTCTTAAATCAGGGTAGTCAACAACCTCTTTCTTACGCGTTGTGACAATGACTTTACTTCCATCACCTCGTATTGGCAAGGCAGGACGGATGTCATTAAGTGCTCTTGCCTCCCACACATCGTCAAGAACAATCAAATAGCTTCTTATCTCCAAATACTCGTAAAGCTTTCCTACTAGCACTTGATGGCTGAATGAAGACTCGTCGGTTCCCATTGTCTCCCCTTTAACTTTCTTCAACAGATCGAGAATGATCTGGTTAGCATCCCATTGTTGAGACACCGAAACCCACGCTACGCAATCAAAGTGTTTTTTAACACTCTCATGGTTGTAGAGCTTCCTAGCTAGAGTGGTTTTGCCCGACCCACCCATTCCCACAACTGATACGAGTTTGATGTTGTGATGATCATCATGAGTCAACACCCCGACTAACTTGTTGGTGTCTTCGTCAAGGCCGACTACATGGTCCTCATGGGTATGGGAATAGGCAATTGGTCTCGTCATCCTTAGCCTAGTTTTCTTGCTCAACCCCTGCCTAGCATCTACTCTTAACATCCCATTTTCACCCGCATACTTTCTCAACCTCTCCATGGTTTTATTTAGTCTATGAGTGATGGCTTCAATCTCAGAGCCAACTTGATGGGTGCGTAAAAGGGAGCTACAAAAGCATAAGTACCTTTTCAAAAGCTCTTTCTTCTTCTCGTGGGTTGAGGAATAATTAGCTTCAAGGATGTACGACTCGACCACATCCTCAGCATGGTAAGCAATCTTTCTGATCTCCTTGACGGTGGTGCGACTCCGCTCATCGCATCCTTCCTCGTCGACCATGGCCTCCATGTCTATGAGGAAACTCTGAACCATCTCTAGCTCCTTTTGCAAGCTCCGAACTTGGCCTTCCACTCCATAAAGGAGCTTGGCTTCTTCCACCAAAAGCTCGCCAATCTTTCCGGCAGCAAGATTAACAACGGAGGTGATGCTCATTTTCAAGAATCAGAACTAACAGATGAAGCAAATTCTCAAGAACTTTTGTGTTTGGGAATTGAAGGGAGTGAGATCTAGCTAACTTCGTTGTAGATGAAGAGGGTTAGGTTGGTTTGTCTTTAAACTATGATTTTGCAAGTGGTTCATACAATAATCAATATTAGGCTCCGATTAATTAAGTATCATCGAGAATCGAGATGCATGCGAGCTACCTTAAAGCACGAGTCACGTGCAAAACAAAGCGCGTAAGTTTACAGAAGCATGTGATTTGTGATTCCCTAGCTAATTGCCATTAATTAATTGAATTACGTACAGCAGCATCTCGAGGCCAACAACGTAACTTGCCCGACAATTATCTTATTGGCATAGGAAGTTCTTTGTTGTTTCATTGCTATGACCACTTTGTGAACTTGATATGTGAATGATAGCACGAGTATAAATCAACTTTGAATAAAACATGTGATTTTCAAATGACGTCAACCAGACAACCACCTACACAAAGCAGACAATTTCCTGTAGCTACGCACAGCCCATATATACAATTTTGGGTTCAGGCCCAAAATTGGAGAAGTTTCAAACATTGTCTCCCACTAATCCAACCTTTGTGTGGGTAGCTAAGTTCATGCATGACGATGGATTTGTATATACGTACTGATAACTCATCTTAAGTCTTCGACCTCTACAAAATGTCCACGTATAAGTACATGAACCGACAATCATTTATTTTGTAATTTGTTACGATCAAGTCGTTTTTTTGACTTCTACCAAAAAAACATAAAAGGACTTTAATTCGACCAAAAAAAAGGGACTTTAAAGTAGAGGCCAAGTTTATATCGATTCCAGTTTATACTTTATTTATGATGAAATAAATAAAACATATATCAAGTTCTTATTCAACAAGTTAATTGAAAGATAAAGAGCTAAACACTATGAGAATCTTGGAGAAAAAGAAAAAGGACCTCTATATTCACTGATATGGATTTCACTACCCGGCCCCAAAAAACTTACAATGGCGAGCCGAACTCCTTCTGGCGCAAGAGATCCCAACGACAACTTAAGGTCCTTCTTGTCCGGACCCGGGTTGCGCATCCTCCTCGGCGTTGGCGCTGGCTACGTCGCTCGACGACTATGGACCCACCCGCAAGATTCCTTGGACTCCAAGCTAGCCCAACTGCGCGACGCTCCCACGATCCCAATGTCGGACCTCAAGGGCCACATGTTCACCCGTGAAGGCCAGCTGGTCCTGATCCGAAACAGCGTCGTGTTACCCCTCTCCTCGATACCATCCGCCGAGTGCGAAAGCAAAGGGCGTCTCCTCACCACAAGAGGCCAGGAAGCGGTCGTTAAAAGGACGGTGGTGTACACCGCAGAGAAACCGTATATTATTATGGAAGACAGAATTCGGAATACAGAGGTCTAGGTATTTCGAGAGCTTTTATAGTGACTCAAGAAACCCTAGTTACAATTATGGGCCGCAGGCCCAAAACGGATTACGACAGGCCCAGAAACAGAATACATAGTGTACCGTGTGGTCTGTCGCAGTGTGTGATTCAGATTCAAGGCATATTAACAAGCGCACGCGAAGGGCCTTCGTGTCTAGGGTTCCATTTGCTCTCGTGCCCAACACGGTCTTGTTTGGAAAGAGGTGCTTCGTGATCGTGAAGAACGCGGAGGTGGATCAGCTGCCCCTGTGCCACGGACGTGTCGTGAGAACCGAAGTGGAGCCGAATGTGGCGAGTGTCGGAGGGGAGTACTGGAACAGGATCAAGGCTTACAAGGTGGCTCGGGAGAGTGTTCTCGAAGCCGAGACTCGGTTGGATAATGTGTTCGGGTGGGTGAGGAAGAAGGATGGGTTCTTGGAGATCGAGCCGTGTTCGGCTTTCCCCAAGAAATGCTTCACCATGAGCCGGAGGGAGATCAAGAAGGAGATTCGAGCCCAAGCCGCGGATGCGAATGTGTATCCGATTAGGACTTGTAGTGTTGGGTTCGGACTCATGTCGTTGGGATTGCTCTTAAGTGGAGTTTGTTCATGTGGAATGAATTGAGCTATGAAGAAGACTAATGCCTAGTTAGTTATTGCTCCATAGACCATCTTTTAGATTCTCATAGACTAGGGTTTGTTTTTTATTTGGTTGAATCTCCTAGATAGGATTTGTTAGGCTAAACTCTTATTTTCAGGGTATATGATACGTTTGACCTTTTTATTGAGTGTTAAGAAGCATTGATATGTAGAGTTTATAGCTAGTTTGCTTATACGTGATTGTCTTTACAATTTAGTCAATGCTTTGTTACAAGAGGCATTGATATATGATATGCTTTGCTTATAGCCTTATACGGAGCCACAACCAACCTAAGCAATGACATCGCCAGTGATGTCCGGTCCTTGTTGTCTGGCTCCGGGATTCGCATCTTGCTTGGTTTAGGCGCGGGCTACATAGCCCGACGACTATGGACCTACCCGCAAGATTCCCTGGATTCCAAAATGGCCAAATTGCGTGCCACTCCCACGATCCCTATCAAGTCGCTCAAGGACCACCCTATCACGCACAAAGGGGAGCTAGTTCTTATCCAAGACGGCGTCGTGACACCCCTCATCTCCAACACCTCAACTCTTTACACCAAGATATGGCATAGAGCGGCGGTGTCCTTAAAGACGTTAGAGTACACGGTTCACCCCAAGGAGTTGGAGGATTTCTTCAAGGGTACTCGCACCGAGAATGTGTCTAGGTTCCCTTTGCAATCGCAGCGAGAAGGTAATTTATCCGAGTAGGTTAAGAGAGTACACGAATCTCAAATGTAGCATTAAGTGTTGATTCAAAACCGAACCGAAAACCAAATCGAATTGGTTATGTTCATTTTAGCCTTCCTTGGTTGGAGATGGAGAAAAGACTACCATTTGAAAACTTTTGAACCGCCAATAACCAAACCGAATAGTATCCGTTTCGGTTTGGTTGATATCGGCTCAAAATTTTCGGTTTGAACTAACCCATACTCGGTATTAAAATGCATCTAGGAATGACAAGGTCTCTTCCTTACCTAGTCTAACTAACTATTCTACAGGGGTCAAGTGAACATAATGGTGAATGTGAAGAACGTGGACGAGGACCATTTACCTTTGACGTTCCAAAAACAAGAGTGGCTCAACCCGCCGGTTACTCTGACCGAGACAGTGACGAGGAACGAGAAGGAGACGACGAAATCATTGTCCCATGTGGCAACTATTGAACGTGTGATCCCAGCTACGACAAAGGTGATTGAGGAGATTTCCCTTCGATGCGGGGAACGGTTGGAGAATGTGTTCGGGACGCTGAAAGCTAGGAATGGAGTTGTGGAGATAGAGCCGAGTCGTGTATTCCCGAAGAAATGCTTCACCATGAGTCGGTTGGAGATCGAGGAGGAGGTTCGAGCCCAAGCTAGGGCGGCGGATGTGTTTCCTATCAGGACTTGTAGTATTGGGGTTGGGCTCGTGTCATTAGGCTTGCTCCTTAGTGGCTTTTATTCCTATAATTCCTCCTAATTGTGTAAGTTACCCTACAAATGAGGCACTTGTTTGTTTGACAATATATTGGGAATGGCCCACCGTGAGTCTTATTGCTCATTTTCAGATTTACGAAACAATAACATTGGGATCACATTTATATTATTCGATTCCAATGCAAGAGCCTTCGCTTGGTTCTATTGTTTCGGTCATTTTTGAACAATAAGTACGACTTATGGTTAAAAAACATGTATGACTTATAATGCTAAAAAATGTAAACGATGTCACACATTATAAGTCGAAAGTTGTAAGGTATCGCAATTGAACCCCTTGGTAACTTTGAGCCACCGGGTCGTCAAGAAGGCGAACGAGGCAGCTGGCGTGGTCGAGGTTAAGAAGGTGACTGAGAAGAGCTTTCTTAAGGTTGGGACTGAGTTAGACAATGTGGTCGGGAGGGCGAGATTTAGTGATTAATTAGAGGGATGGCGGAGATCGAGCCGGTGCCTGATTTCCCCAAGGATTTGAATATAACTCCTAACAAATATTATTCACACAATATTCAGTATAAATTCAAACTTATCTAACTAACTAGTTGAAGACCCCTACCATGTAGGGATAATGATCAGATTTTTTCATTGATGTGTATATAATATACTACATTGAAAAATTATGGTTGATAGGCATAACCTCTTATATTAGCTGTTTTTTGTCATATTTTAATTAAGAAGCATTTTCGGGATAATTCATATTTTTTTAAGTAAGTTTTTATTCATCCTAGATTATGTAGCAAAAATTTCATATTTTTATTTAATTTTGATGAGGTGGCGCAATTTTTTACGCCGACATGGGTTTTACTTTATATTGTATTTGTAGTAGATATGCACATGCTCAAACACATGATAATTATTATTCAATTCTTGGAAGAAAATATTCAAAAACTATCATTGTAAATTTAAGCTTATTTATCTAGTATATATATATGCATTCAAACACAAGACAATATATACTCAAATACTACAAAATATGCAAAATACTATCATTAAAAATTAAGCACAAATCAAAAAGCATATGCCTAAACCAAAAAAATGAAGTAAAAACTTTGAAGGAATGCATGTTTAAATTTACAAATCAAATAACAAATTAAAAGGTTAGCATATTCTATATGAATATTAATTAAAATGATAGAAGGTGACAAATTTGAAACTGAAATATTGATTAAAATCAATGAAACATTTCATTGATTTTAATCAATATTTCCTTTCTGATAGTAGTACATATAAGTAAAAACGGAGTGGAAAATTATGTTAATTAATCCTCTAGGAATACGTATGTACATAAATGCATTTTGAGTAACAAATCAAACAACCAAGGATGGAGGACAGGAGGGTAGTAAATAAATAAATAAGTATACCCTCTATATATAATTAATAAGATTTCAGTCCGGTTTGAAGCTCTGATCACGAGCTAGACTATAACAACATGAGGGACATGTTGAATGATATGGGCATCTTCTCCTCCTGCTTTTATTCTCTCAGTAAATTCATCATCCATTCCGATAACCTGTAAAAGCTCCAAGGCGGTGATGGATTTCAATCCCCCTGGAAGCTTCCTCAATTTCTTACACCCCTTAATCCTTAATCTCGCGAGTCGAGGCATGGCACCCCTTTCAATACTCCATTCCTCCCAGTTTTCTAAGTCATACACAAAGAGTTGTTTAAGCTGTGGGAACTCTCCCGCACGACATGTCCACCGCTTGCCCGCGTAGGCATTAGACCATAAAGTCATGATAGTGAGATGGGGAAGCTTGCCTAAAGCTACGAGCGCCGCTTCCGCTTCAAATCCCGTTCTCCACAGGTCTAAGTTGCTAATGCTAGCGGGAAACTTGATGAGATCTAGCTAGCTTCATTGTAGATGAAGAGGATTAGGTTGGTTTGACTTTTAACTATGCGGAGAACTATGATTTTGCAAGTGGGTTATAAAAAAAATATTAGGCTCCGATTAATTAAGTATCATCGAGATGCCAACTGCCTTGAAGAACGAGTCATTTTACAATTGGTTGTTTTTTTTTTTTTTTTTTTTTGACTCGGTGAGAATTAGGAACCCTACCTAAGTAGGGGAACCTAGAGCATCCTTTCGGATGAGAGCTAAAAGCTCATGGTGGTTCCAAATTGCTTCCCATGGGAGACTGTGGCCCAAATTCGCGATTTTATCGGCCACAGTATTACATTGTCTATCCACATGAGAAAATTTTACAATCTCAAAATCTTCAAGAGATACAATAATATCCGTAATAATTCTCTCTATTTCCCAGGGACAACTTTCATGTCCTTGCACGGTTTTGATCACTGTTAGATTGTCTCCTTCAATTTCTAATTTTCGTACTCTTCTATTTTTTGCTTCATTGATTCCATCTCGCAATGCCAAAGCTTCTGACATAAGGACTGACACGTTCCCATATCTGCTTACTGTCCCACTTAATGGGCATCCATTAAAATCTCTAATTATTGATCCTCGTGTTGAGTTCCCATTGTTCCACCTGGATCCGTCAAAATTTAATTTTGCAAAATCGTGTCTCGGTTTCTTCCATTTACTTTGTTTCCTTCTTCCTACAATTCTGTCCTTAGGACATTCCTTAAGGTCATTTTCTTCGTCCTCTTGCCATTTTTTAGCTTGTTCCCATTGGCTTAACTGGGTTCTAATATACAGGTTGAGGTCATGAATCACTTCATTATTTGCTTTTTGAAATACAAGTTTATTTCTTTGATGCCAGATACTCCACCAAACAACTGCTAATTCTGTTAACTCTTTCTTCCCAAGAATATTCCTCATATCCGAAAGGACATTTCTTGGGTTCTGAAGTGATGGGCTATAGTTTCGAAGAGTATGTTCAGTATTTGCATTTATACTTTTTGTGATCTTTAATGTGTGGGGACATTTGATCATTAGATGGATCGAATCCTCATGTAAACTATTGCACATTAGACAACCAGGAGGGACTGCAACCTGTTTTTCACTCAATCTCTGCTTTGTTGGGAGTCCATTCATATCGATTTTCCATAAGAAATTCTTTACTTTCGGGTAGGTATCCAATTTCCATATCCAATTATTCGGATTGGGATTCATCAAGCTTTCTTTAGTTATCAGGCTTAACGCTGATGCCGTTGAAAGCCACCCATTCTTGCTTGGTGCCCATACAATTCGGTCTTCTATGTCGTTTCTTGGAATCGGGATTGCAATTATTTTATCTACAACATTTCTCGGAACAATCTGAAGCAATTCATTCTTTTTCCAATTTTTTTCGGGTGTAATGAAGTGTTCAACCTTCAATTGCTCATATTCTGCATTATTTCTTATAGCGAAGTTTAGAAGCGGTTCTTGAAAAACCCAATTATCTATCCAGAAATTAATCGATTTCCCATTGCCTAATTGCCATTTGAGGCCTTCCTGAAATTCTGGTCTTAGTTTCATTAATTGTTTCCATTGCCATGATGAATTGGACTTGACTTCATAGGTTGCAAGCCTATCCCCTCTTAAGTATTTTTCCGAAATGATTCTTACCCAAATGTTGTTTTGGTTTGTCAGGATTTTCCATAACAACTTCATTTGAAGGGCTTTGTTCATGTCGCCTGCTTTCCTAATTCCTAGTCCCCCGCACATTTTTGGTTTGCATATTCTGTCCCAACCTATCAACGGTTTATATTGTCTGTCCTTGTTCCATAAGAAGCTCCTATTAATTATATCAATTTTGTCATGAATGTATTTAGGTAGCATGAAGCTTTGCATTAAATAGTTTGGTTTCGTTGCCAGATTCGATCTTATTAATACCGAACGTCCTTCTTGAGATAACGAATTAGCTTTCCACTTAGTCAGTTGTCGTTGTGCATTTCCTATCGTATCTTGAAACTTTTCCTTATTTACTTTTCCATTGATAATTGGACAACCAAGATATTTTTCTAGATTCGTCATTGTACTAATTCCCAATGTCTGTTTAATATGTTGTTTTTGCTGGCTATCCACTCTCTTGGAGGTATGAAATGCTGATTTGTGGTAATTAACTTTTTGTCCTGATATTGCGCAGTAGTTTTCAATGATTCTTCTCATCTCGTTGCATGCATTTTGAGTTCCTTTAGCAAAAATTATCATATCGTCAGCAAATGCCAAAAAAGGTATTCGTGTTCCTCCACGGGCTATTGGGAATCCAATCAAAGGTTTCGGACTCTCACTTACTTTTTGGAGCTTTCTTGCAAGGATCTCAGCCCCACTCACAAATAGGTAGGGTGACAATGGATCTCCTTGTCTAATTCCTCGCTCTGGTGTAAAGGGTTCTGTGGGTCCACTGTTTACTAGTACTGCATATGATACTGTACATACACACTCCTGGATCCATTCAATAAATTTTCTATCAAAACCAAACTGGTTAAGCACCCGAAGTAAAAACTGCCAATCCATCCTATCATATGCTTTTTCCATATCCAATTTAACCGCCATCCATCCATCTTTAGCCTGACTTCCTCTGAAGGAATGAAAAATTTCATGTGCAATAAGAACATTGTCATGAATTGATCGACCTGCTACAAAGGCTCCTTGCATTGGGTGAATTATCTTGGGCATGACCATTTTCAGTCTCTCTGTTAGAATTTTTGCTATAATTTTGTAAATCGTGGTACATAGACTGATGGGTCGATAGTGATTAGTTGTCGACGGGCTGTCTGTTTTCGGTAGCAGTGATATAAATGTATGATTGCTTTGTTTCAATAGTTTTCCAGAGTGGAAGAAACCTTTGACCGCCTTGATAACTGAAGGACCCACGATGTCCCAATATTTCTTATAAAATTCTGCGGGCATTCCATCCGGACCGGGGGACTTATCCGATCCAATATAAAAGACTGCATTCCTTATCTCCTCATTAGTTACTGGGTTAATGAGTCTTCTATTGTCTTCTTCTGATATTTCCTTTTCTACTAGCATGAGGTACTCTTCCAACATCGTGGTGTCTATCGGCTCTTTTTTGTATCGTTTACAGAATTCATTTCTGATTTCTCGACAAATGTTCTCCTCTCCTACTATTTGTGTGCCTTCAAATGACGTTATTGATCTTATAATCTTACGGTTTTGCCTTCCTACTGCTATTTTATGAAAGTACCCTGAATTGGAATCCGCTAGCTTGATATGTTTGGTCTTTGCCCTTTGTTTCCAATATGTTCTGTGAAAATTTAGTATACATTCCTTTTTATTTAGAATTCTAATTTGTTTCTGGATAATTGCTGGTTGTGGCGATGTTGTTATTTGCTTTTGAATCTCAAGAAGAGTGTCCTCTATTTCCCTAAGTTGTTCAAATGTATTTCCAAATGTTCTTCTCTTCCATTGCTTGCAGTGACTCTTCAACAACTGCGTTTTTTTCATGAGTTGGAACATATACGAACCCTGAGAGTCCACTCTCCATGCTTGTTTTACAACATTTCGAAAATCCTTCCTTTGCATCCACATTTTCACCATCTTAAATGGAGATGCCTTGCTGCTATGATCATTTGAAAATTCAATTGATATTTTACAATGGTCTGATGAGGTGAATGCATGATTGTGTGTTCGAATTTCTGGAAACCATTGTACTATACATTCACTAACTAGTACTCTGTCCAATTTTTCGTATATGTTGTCTATTTCCGTTCTATTTTTTCGCCAGGTAAACATATTTCCAGTCGTTGGAATATCTCTTACATCACAATTGGTTTTGAAGTTTGTTAATCGCGTAAATCTACTTGCGTCGGGAATACAACCTCCCTTTTTTTCACTTTGTTCTTGAATTTCATTCAGGTCTCCTAATATCACCAGAGGTAAATTAGTACTATTTGCACAACAAGACAAATCTTGCCAGAATTTATCCTTCTTGCTCTCTCCTGGCGGCGCATAGACAAAACACAATGCAATTGTATAATTTGTTAGTTGGTTTACATACTTCAAAATTATATATCTGGGCTCATGCACTAAAACTTCTACATATTCACTAGTAAACTGGTGTTCTTTCCACAATACACAAATGCCCCCCGCCCTACCTTCAGCCGGGGACCAAATAATATTGTCAAATCCTGCACGTCTCCAATTTTGGTCACTTGGCAATTTATCCGTTTTAGTTTCCACAATTGCCATAATTTGTATTCGTTCGATTTTACAGAACGAGTCAATTTCAGGCCAAAAGGACTTCCTTCCTATCCCTCTGCTATTCCATAAAGCGACTTTCATTTATCCCTAATTTTAATAATTAATCTTACAACCCCAATGAGTTTTGGTTCCAGATTATCTATTTTGCAGGAGTACCTCGTCCATATACAAGGGGAGTCAAAACAAAACGTTTTTTCAATACTCGAATTATTCTCTTTGATCACTGAATAGTTTGCAAGAGAGTTCTTCATGTAAGTAATGGCCAAGCCATTCTTGTTTTCTTTAAATGTCCCCAAGGGGTTCATTTCTCCAGTTCTTTTCAACAAATAACAAATTACTTCTGCAAAAGTAACCTTTCCAGAATTATTCATAAGACTAGCTACTCTCCAAGACATACATGTACAGGCTTTTACAATTGAGGTACACCTGGGAGTCAACACAAAAGTCTTCATTTCTCTATGAGACGAGCTTTCAATACTTATCGTGTTGTAAAATTTGAAGTCATCCATCATCATACCAATTTCTTGTGTTTCTTGCCACAATCGACCATTAAAGTTTAAACTAATAGCATATAAGTCGGTATACTCGCTCCCACCTGCAATCAAAACAACATACCACCACCAGTGGTTGATTTGGCATAAATCAGGATGTCGGATCAAGCTTCCATCTTGGTCTATTGATAATTCAATGCACCATAGAGTCATTTCATTATTGGTCTTTCTAGAATTGCTATAATCCTGCAAATATGAGATAAAGCATTTAATAGCATCAAGAACTAATTCACTTGATTGATCCAAAGAAGCATCAAGACACGTAATCTTGCTACACCTACCACATCCCAAAGAAGCATCAAGACACGTAATCTTGCTACACCTACCATTTCTATGATTATAATTAACCTTTGTTGCTTGGTTATCTATCGTATGATCCAGAACAACCAAAACTGATGCCTTCATTGATCTTTTAAAACTTATAATCTTAATTAAATTACAGGCAACCATCATCATACCAATTCCTTGTGTTTCCTGCAGAAAACGACCTTTAAGGTTTAAGCTGATAACACATAAATGAATATACTCAATACCACTTGCAATCAATACACTAGACCACCACCAGTGCTTAGTTTGCCATAGTTCAGTATGCCAGCTCATGGTACCATCTTGGTCTATTGTTAATTCAATGCACCAGTGCTTAGCTTTATCATGTATCATTCTTTCCCTTGGAGCTTTATAACAAACAAAATGCTTGCAGTAATTACTACATACAAGAATCTCTTTGCCCACTACAATTAGTGTGATTTCATAAAACCTTACTAGTACCCAAGAATACCAATTTCGATTTCCAATACACCAATGATAGACAATACGGATTTTTCTTGGTAATAGGTGTTCTTTACCGTTCTTAACTTCTTTATATTCATAACCCTCATTTTCCAACCAAACTCGTAACAAGGACTCAACTCTATAGATCATGCTATGCTCATTTACAGATTGGAGACACACTATCTTAATGGTGCTTATAACATTTCCTTTCATCATCCAATGTTTCAGGGTTATTAGTCTAGATTTAATTGTATCCATTAGCTCATCAATCAAAGATCCAGAAAACATGACCTCTTTAACCCCGGAGGGATTGGTCCAGTTAGCTGTCTTATACAGCTTCAAATTTCTGTCTTTTGATACACCAGACGCACTGGCTTTTTTGTTCTTCTCAAGAACACCACTACTTACGGTCTCCTCGACCATAGTGGGTTCGGTTTCATGTTGTTCATGGGTTCTCCCCTTTGTTTGTTGTTCAGAGTTAGATTTTTCTTTAGTTGGTTGTTCCTTAGGGAATGTAATATCCGAGCATAACAAAAATAAACTCACCCTAGGCATCGATTTATAGTTCACATACATAGGCATAGAGATCCAGTCATCATCAATATTCAAATCAGCAGTGTAAAGGATGGAGATGCATAACCTGACAAGAACTCTGTGGATCAAACCCGAGCAAATATCCTTTGGAAGGAAGGTGGAATCCTTCCGTCTGTCTTTAGAGGATGAGGATAGGAAGGGAGACCACTGGATTAGGAGCAAGCGCCTCGCCCCGTTCTTCCTTTTTCGCCGCCATCTCGTTCTCGCCCCCAATATCCCCCATTTTCGAAGATATGCGTTGATTTGCCGTTTCACCAACCCAAGATCCAGATCCGGGTGTGGCTCCTTGAGGGACAGATCGAGCCGTTTCACTCGCGACCATGGAGAGCCGACTGTCCCTGTAGGCTCACGCAAAGCTCTGCGCACTCGCCGCTTCTGTTGTAAGAGACCGACATGGCTAGGTTTTGGGGTTTTTGTTGGTGAAGAATTTCGGATTGCAGAGCGAGTGTTTTCGATCTTGGCTGCAATTAGAGATTGCAAGGCAAGGAGGCAAAAGAAATTGAAGATTTGGCAGATTTGTTCTTTAGGTTTCAGTTTGGGGACTTGATTTGGGACTTGGTACTGTTCATTGCAAAGGGAAAGGGGGGCAAGGGTTCGGGAGCGTTTCTCCATTTTTCCATTGCCACCGTTTGTTTTTTTTTTTTTTTTTTTTTTCCGTTGCCACCGTTTGTTTTTTTTTTGATCAAATGGACAATTGGTTGTTTGTTTTTTTTTTTGGGTCAAAACAATTGGTTGTTCGTAGCCATGTGCAAAACACCGCGCAATTTTACGGAAGCATGTGATTTGTGATTCCCTGGCTAATTGCCATTAATTAATTAATTGAATTACAGCAGCATCTGGAGCCCAACAACGTAACTTGCCCGACCATTATTTTTGTTAATATGCCTTGAATCTGACTGGTAGTACGGACCATACGGTACACTATGTTTTCAGTTTTTGGACCTGTTGCATTCTGTTTTGGGCCTGCGGCCCATAATTGTACCTAGGGTTTCTTGAGTCACTATATAAGCTCTCGAAATACTTAGATCTCTGTATTCCGAATTCTGTCTTCAATAATAATATACGGTTTCTCTGCCCGTGGACGTAGGTAACACACCGTTACCGAACCACGTAAATCTGTGTGTCGTTCTTGCTTTATTGTTCTCGTTCGATCTCTCGTTACAACAATTTTATTGACATAGGAAATGTTTGAAACTAATATGGTAGGTTGGCAAGATTGGACCCACCCATGACTCTGGCCCACAAGGTCGTCGTCAAGGAGCACAAAGGGGACCGAGACGAGAAGTTGTGTGAGGAACGAGAGGCAACTAGCGTGGTCCAGAAGGTGACTAAGCAGAGTGCTCTTAAGGATGGGGCTTACTTGGAGAACGTGTTCGGGATTTTGAGACTTAAGGAGGGGATCGAGCCGTCGCCTCTTTTCCCCAAGAAATGCTTCACCATAAGTCGGTCCAAGATCAAGAGGGAGGTTCTAGAGGAGGCGGCTAATGCGAATGTGTATCCGATCAAGAGTTGTAGTGTCGGCCGTCGGAGTCGGGCTCGGTTCATTGGGATCGCTCTTCAGTGGCTTCTATATATTCATATCCTTCCTCCTAGTGAATTAGTGATGCACATGGTATGAAGAATGACAATTTTTATGACCTTAGCTGGGATTGGATTAGTTCTTAATTTGTTACAACTAGCCGACTTTGAATGTTTGAGTTTTTGATTAGCTTATTTTTTATTTTTATTTGATCGGAAGTTTTTTATTAGCTTATAATTGGTTACTTTTGACATTTAATGCTAGTATATCTTAGTCTATGTTTTGGCTTTTAGAAAAAGGAAATAGAATTTGGAAACTTTTGAACTTTGATTATATTGTTTGACTTGTTGTTGAGTGTGCTCTCTAAGCCAACGCTAAACTACATGATATAATGATGACCATGATTTCATACAAGAGTATCATAATTTCAACCCACATGACAAAAGTGTGCCCTAACAACAAAGTGAAAACGTAGAAGCCGGTATTGTGATATTCTTGCCTACATGTGAGGGCCTTGGGCGGAAGAGATGATATATTAGTTGTGGTATAGTTCACCAACGTGTATCCATCCGCAATTCTATCAATTTGGTCTACAAAGCATAAAAAACGTACCCGGTGATCCTGTAATATTATAAGTAATGTCAAATATCTTCTTCGCCAATCTATTCACTTAATACGTAAGTCTTGACTCCCAACTACACATATAACAACAATGACAAAGAGGTCTCCAACCGGTGAGAGAGAGAACCCAATGATGTCCGGTCCTTGTTGTCTGGCCCCGGGATTCGCATCTTGCTTGGTTTAGGCGCGGGCTACATAGCCCGACGACTATGGACCTACCCACAAGATTCCATGGATTCCAAAATGGCCAAACTGTGGGCCACTCCCACGATCCCTATCAAGTCGCTCAAGGACCACCCTATCACCCACAAAGGGGAGCTAGTTCTTATCCAAGACGGTGTCGTGACACCCCTCATCTCCAACACCTCTCTCGAAACCAAGATATGGCACAGAGCGGCAGTGTACTTAAAGACATTAGAGTACACGGTTCATCCCAAGGAGTTGGAGGATTTCTTCAAGGGTACTCGCACCGAGAATGTGTCTAGGGTTCCCTTTGCAATCGCACCGAGAAGGTAGTACATGAATCTCAAATGTAGCACTAAGGGCCCGTTTGGTATCCAACGCCGGAAACGGAAACGGAATGGAAATGAACCTAGTCCAATTATGGGTCACTATACATTAATTGAAAAAAAAATTTTAATTTCAAACTTTGAAATTTGTGTGTCTAGAGAAGGGATGAAGGGAATGATTGAGGTGTTTTGTTACCCCACCCTTAGACTAGGGAATGATTGAGGTGCCACAAGGGTACCGCAAGACCTCCTTGCGGTAGTTTTTGAATGAAAATTGAGGTGACTCATCATGTATCATGATGCTAATGTGGACTAGGTTCATTTCCATTCCATTCCATTCCGTTTCCGTTTCCGCCGTTGGTAACCAAACGGGCCCTAAGTGTTGATTCAAAACCGAACCGAAAACCAAATCGAATTGGTTATATATGTTCATTTTAGCTTTCCTTGGTTGGAGACGGAGAAAAGACTACCCAAACCGAATAGTATCCGTTTCGGTTTGGTTGATATCGGCTCAAAATTTTCGGTTTGAACTAACCAATACTCGGTATTAAAATGCATCAAGGAATGACAAGGTCTCTTCCTTACCTAGTCTAACTAACTAGTCTACAGGGGTCAAGTGAACATAATGGTGAATGTGAAGAACGTGGACGAGGACCATTTGCCTTTGACGTTATACGTTGGCTCAACCCACCGGTTTCTCTGACCGAAACAGTGACAAGGAAAGAGAAGGAGACGACGAAATCTTTGTCCCATGTGGCAACGATTGAACATTTGATCCCACCTACGACGAAGGTGGTTGAGGAGAGTTCCCTTCAATGCGGGGAACGGTTGGAGAATGTGTTCAGGATGTTGAGAGCTAGGAATGGAGTTGTGGAGATAGAGCCGAGTCGTGTATTCCCGAAGAAATGTTTCACCATGAGTCGGTTGGAGATCGAGGAGGAGGTTCGAGCCCAAGCTAGGGCGGCGGATGTGTATCCTATAAGGACTTGTAGTATTGGGGTTGGGCTCGTGTCATTAGGCTTGCTCCTTAGTGGCTTTTATTCCTATATTATATATATATTTAAAACCGCTAAGGATTAGAGCCTTCTCATTGCGCCACCTCATCTTTTTACACATGTCACTCCGAGAATACGCCACGTCAGACTTTGCCACGTGTCATCACCATATTAACCCGAATATTTATGTTTTAATTTTAAACAATTTTATATCATTAAACTATTGACATTTTATTTACACATCATATTACTTATTGCTATGTCACTTACACATTACATTTTAAAATTATATATAAATTTAAATTATTTATACATATAATTATTAAGAATAATAATATAGAGTATTAAATTATTTAAACATATCTAAAAATTTTGACAATATATTTTTTATAATTTAAATTTCACAAATGTGCCATATTTCTTTGGAAAAAAAAACTTTCGGTTAATATGTTATTTTGGATTAACTCAAGTAATTTTTTTTGGAGTACTTTTTTTCTTTCCAAGATTTGATACGTGCACCCATCCACATTTTAAATTAACCAAATCAACTTAGAGATCTATAGGAAACTGATAACTGATTGATTTTTGTTACGTAAATTTTGTTAGATAATTTGAAATTTTCTCAATTATGTTATTTTAGATAGAATCAAATAAAATCTTGAACATTGTTACTATTCCTAATTTAACTCCTAGAATCCTTCTTTTCCTTAAAAATAGGTTTTTTTATATAATTACATTTTCATATTGGATAAACATTTTTTTGTCAAAATCAATCAATAAAGGATACTCCCTCCGTTTCACAATAAGTGTCGTTTTTGCTCTTAACACAGTTTTTAAGAAAAGCAATCATTCACTTTAAAACTTACAACATTTTCTTAATCTTACCACTCATTACATTTTTTTGGCCAATGAATGAACAACTTTAGTCAACAAATACATATTCCAATAAAATTATCATTATTCACCCCTAATAAATCACTTTGAAAACCTAAAACGACACATATTATGAAACAAATTTTAAGTGCTAAAACGACACTTATTGTGAAACGGAGGGAGTATTATTTTTTTGGTTGAAACAATAAAGGATATTATAGCAATCACGTACAAAGTAATTTTACATATATTTTTCATATTTCCTTTTTTCATGATCCTTATCCTTTAGTTTTTATTTTTTTTGCTGAACCATATCCTTTAATTTCGATCCTAATCTTTAGTTTTTATGTAATTTTTTTTTATTTTTTAATTTCGATCCTAATCTTTAGGATTTTGTTATCCATATCATTACAGCTTACAATCAATATCTATAGTTTCCTCCAAAATCAATTTAAGGAATAAATAGTTATAACCAAGATATCTAAACAGATTATTACAACCGGGATATATATACTATACATTTTGAAAATTAAAATAATCTATTCAAGGGGTTATGCAATAATTTTGTAAACTTTTTAAGTTTATTACAATAAGGTTTAGATAGCAAGATAATTGATATCTATTTCCTACATTTTAAAATATACATAAAAAAATTTAAACTACCAATATGATAGGTTTAAACTCCATAGAATATTGGAAATAAAAAAAATTACTGAAAATACGTACGTGAAGTGTGGTTAAAGAATTATGCCTAAGTGACTACCTTAATAAACTTATTCTAAGCAATAATTGTATACATATAAATATGGAAAACAATATGCTTAAATTTGTAAATAATTTTATAATATAAACCTTGCTCTTATAATTAAGTAATATATTTTTATTATAATATAAACTTTGACACTTTATTTACACATCATATTAGTTATTGCCGCATCACTTACACAATATATTTTAAATTATATATAAATTTATATTATTTATACATATAATATAGTATTAAGAATAATAATAATATAGAGTATTAAATTATTTATACATATAAACAACTTTAAAATTTTATATTATTAAGAATAGAAACATTGGAACTTAATTTTAGGAAAAATTAAGAATAAGATCAAATTTGAAGATTTAGAAGATTTGGATAAGATCAAATCTGTATTTATTAACAAAATTGATCTCACTTTTTCCTCTACATTTTATTTTTAGATAGTATATATCCGATTTTTTTTCAAACAAATTTTTTCTACTTTCTAGGATTACAACCAAAATTCTATAATAACAAAGATTTGGGTGTTATAATATTATTATTATTATTATTAGATATGGATGTACATGGATAAGCTTAAAACCCTAGATTTGATCTTATCCCATCTCTTATACTCTCTATATAAAGACCCTTATGGGCGACCTAATAATACAGATCTGATCTCTCTTCTCTCCCAATTCTCTCTGATTGTTTATGATTTCTCTAGTTTTATAGCACGTTATCAGCACGATTGCTTTAAGATTAATATGCCTCGTTGCTTTAAGCTTAACATGCCTCGTTGATTTGGCGTTCACCGTCTTCAGTATTGTGTGGTTCATACCTGGCTCGTTAATTTAGGTTTGTTGTTTAATACGTAGATCAAATCTGTTGTTTGATATCTTTTTCTACTCCAATTGAATTTGCATACGTATGATACGTAGATTAAATTTCTATGATTTGGAGTGATTAAATTTCCTGCTTACTGTTTGTTTACTGCATATACCTAGACTTTATATGTATGCATCTCATTCATGTTCATATATCGATGACCTGTATACTTTGTAGCCTAATTATTTTCATGATAATTTCAACAGGTTTGAAATTGATTCATTGTGATAGATCGATGAGTATGGATGTGGTTTGTATATAATATCACTTGCTTACTGTTTGTATTCTATCCTCCGTCTCTGATTGACTAATCAATTGAATAATATTGCATGCTAGATGAATTCGATGTTTGATTACTGCATGATCGATCGTAATGTGCCGGCCTGATCCAATTTTTGATAAAATTGCAGTATATTCCTGTTGTTGATTTCTATTTTTCTATGCATTGAATTTTGTATGCCGTGACTGTATATTAAATTTGAAAAGATAATCTCACTTGCTTATAATCGGTATATTGTGGTGTTATCGGCTATTGAATTCATTGCATAACTTCATGATTGCGTATACAAATTGCTCATGATCGATCTGCTTTGTTTAAAATCTTGGATTAATGAATTCAACATGCACGTATATATTGTTTTATGAATTCATGGTGTTGTCCTATGGTCTATTTAAGTAGATCCAATCAAATCTTATCACATGCACTAAATAAATAGTGTTTGATATATTGTGTATATTCATGCTGATCTATTTTCTTCATGAAGGTAAGTATATGTGTATATATATGGTTTGATCAATGAATATATAGATGATGATCTGTTATCAATACGTTGTTGAAGTACATCCCTGGGAGTGCATGATCATATCGTAAATATATTGTCCCTGAATGATAAACTATGATCCCTGAAGTGAATGTATCCATAAATTTGTCCCTGAAGCGACAAATTATAATAATATTTTCATCTCCTGAAGAGATGTAAAATTTAATTCAACTCCGGAAGAGTTGGAAAGACGAGGATTATATTGCCCTTAAAGTGGTAATTATCATTCCTAGAAAGAAAAAAAATATCATTATGTAATCCCTGAAGTGATTATTGAATATGATTATCCCTGAAGCGATAATCAATATGTGATAGTTTTCATCCCCTGAAGTGGATGAAACAAATGAATCCATCCCCAGAAGTGGATGAGATAATAAAAGTTTATACTAAGTCATCTACTCTCATCCCCCGAAGTGGATGAAACAAATGAATCCATCCCCAGAAGTGGATGAGATAATAAAAGAAATGACAAATATTATCTCTTAAAGTAGATAATAAAAGACCACAAATATTATCTCTTGGAGTAGATAATAAAAGACCAAATCACATCTTGAAGTATGTGATTAAGCAGTCTTATTAAGTCATATATATCATATCCCGAAGTATGTGATCGATTAAGTGGTCATATATATCACATCCCGAAGTATGTGATTGAAAGGTCTCGAGGTCTGGAAGACTTCACATTCAATCTCATGTCACCAGAAATTGACAATCTTTTATTATATTTTATTTCTTTATTTATCCTTCTCAATTTTATTATTCATGTTATTGCTTACATATATTTTTATTTGTTTATAAAGTTAAAACGTATCATCCTCTGAAGCGGATGGATATATGACATTGTCCTCGTAGAGACAATTTTGCAATCATCCCCGAAGAGATGAAATAATAAAGCATATTACTCCCTGAAGTGAGTAATGATAGAAAACATCACTTCCTGAAGAAAGTGATGAGAAGAATTCATCTCTAGAAGTAGATGAACATATCATCTCCTGAAGTAGATGATAAATGGTTCAAGATATATTTTATATTGTCACCTGAAGTTGACAAGTGAAATGTTTTGTGAAAATTCATTCTTGAACATAATGATGAAGTTATTCATTGTCACCTGAAGTTGACAAATGAGATGTTTGGGAGAATTATGTACGTAGCACTTGAAATTCTGGGAGAATTGTGCTAAGCTATAACTATAAGCTACCATATCATCAACTCCATACGAGCTTGAAGACTCGGTATTTTGGATAACAAGAGATCATTGTAAACTCTTAGGGAGTTAGGAGATCTCATACAAGTTATGTACTCCAGAAGTAGTACAAGAAATATGACATGTACTCCAGAAGTAGTACAAGAAATATGACATGTACTCCAGAAGTAGTACAAGAAACATAAGTTTATGTTATATTCAGAACTAGTCCTAAATAACCCCATACCTAGCATGAACTAGGAGTTCAAGGTCATGGTTGACCAACCTCTTGCATGCTTGAAGCATGCCTCCTCCGGAAGAGGGTGTGAAAGAGGTCACAATATATTACGCTTGCGGCCGCTAGTCATGATTATGACTTATAGCTAGGACGTTAGGGGTAAATTTGATGTCGAGAAGGACATCCGAGATAAGGGATATCCCATAAGTGATAAGAACCACAACTTATGAGTATAAGTGTGGAGACCGGTCTAATCTAAAGCAAAGTTCTGAATGTACCCATTTTGAGGCATCTATTTCTATCATAAGATCAAAATCAAGATAAATGGTTTATCTGATTTGAGTTGATGAGCTCCCAAATTAATGTATGATCACCGACATGTTCAATGGTAGAGAACCATATTTGTCAACGGTGTCGCAATACCTACTATTTGAAAACTAGAAGTTTTCACAATCATGAGGATGACAAATTTGGTGTGAAGGTTTAGATGGCTCTTGAAGAGCATATCCCATTGAACAGTGCAGTATCACTAACTAGAAGTTAATTGATAGCAAGATATTCTTGTGGCATGATTAATGTGGTCACTCAAGTGAAACAATTACACCCATGATTGGTTTAGGACCAAAAGATCTTGAGACCTGAAGTCTCTCCTAAGAGTGACCTTGTACGTATGAAAGGCTTATGCCCTTGGCAGATTAGTAGCAAAGTCGGTATGTTGTATGTCAATACAAAGTCTCCAATACTCCTTGAATGGGTTCAAGTGATATGTGAGGACCAAACACATCGCCATGTGAACCATTATGGATTATCATATCATTGTTGAAAGATGCCTCAAGCCATTGGTTCCATTGAATATTGAGGAGAATCAAATCAATGTAGTGGTTGAGCATTGCGTAGCTCTCACACACATTCACAAAACGACTCAAGTAGAGTCGCCAATAATGCAGTCATAATTAATAGCTAGGCAAGGGTTTATGCATAACATACACGACTTGGAAGAGTCATTGATCCATTTGGGTCATGAAGTCGTTAATTCAATGTGGAGAAACTGCTTATAGAAAATTCTCCTACTTGAAGCTTATCTCTATAAGAGATTAACTGCTTCAGATGTCCTCCATCTCCCTAAATAATATTGAAGCAATGCCACACAAAAGGAAAGTTGGGATTAAACGAGAGGATTGGGTCCTTATCGTTTAAAGAATACCTTGAGCTTATAAGCGGTGATCAATATTTTGCTCGGTATTAAGATTGTCACTTATGGCGAGGTGAAAATCCCAACTTTAGGGGGAGAATATAAGTGAGACTAAAAGTTAAAGCGATTGCATGGGATGCAATTTGCTATTGTAGATCCAAAGATAACTAAACTGGAAGTTTAGTGGATCGTATAGCTAGCATGCTATCAAACATATGTAATGATATAAATCAAAGTGACAAAGTCAAGTCACATGCACCAGCCTAGGCTGCATCACCTCGTTTGGAGATTCCAGAAGTAACTTCAAACAGAACAAATATTTCTCAATCACACCGGAAGTGTGAAGAGACAATTAAGCTCTAAAGATATCATTCCTCGAAAGAGAAAAGAGCCGATAACATCACAAAAGGGGTTGTTAGGCAAAAATTGTTAAAATAAAACAACTATGCACAAACACATCTTATATGATTTTTTAAGTTCGACCCTTATCTGTACATCCTTACAACTCTGAAAATAATACAGATACACATACAAAATTTGGGGTTGATTTTCCACGCATCAGAGAAACAAACTTAGACCCACCTTCTAGGAAGGGTTGTCAAAGATCGTTTCCACTATCATTTGCATGGCGTGGAAAGAAATAGACACACCTTCTATGAAGGGTTATCTAACTTTCACACTAAGGTTTTTGGTTTGAGGTTTTGATTGAACTCGACGAGCGTTTGGCTATATGTCAAGTTTCCTACGTACCCCGTTGAAGGGGATCAAATCACACGCAGTTCTTAGTAGATGTTTGACTTTGATTTTTGGACATGCGACTGAATCCGGGGCTGATGAGCTTGATGTCGGATTTCCTACGTATCCGTTTGAGACGGAATCAAGTCTACGTAGTTCTTGAGAGGGTTTGGGATTTGACGACTGTACTCGATACATGTATCACTTGACCGAGCTACCTACGTAGCCTTTTATAGGCGTCAAGTCTTGACGTAGTTCTGTAAATTTGACTTTTGTAAAGCTTTGAATTGTATGGACATAATCCATATTTTTGAGGGCATTCTATTCACACAGCCGGATCACACGTAGTGTTATATAACACTAGCTAGTACCATGCAAATGTACGTACCCACATACATAATATGTCAATTTGAGCAACCTGTTTCTTTAGTCATGGGCCCGCCAATTTGAAGTTATACAACTTCACTTGATCACGTATACAGGCCTGTGGGTCTTCTCAAATATGGGTACTTCCATTTAAACCATTTCAGAGAACAAATGTGGCTGATCGTATCCATATATTTATACCCAAAGAATAAACGATTTTGATTTCCTGCCATTTTTTTAGGACGAAGTGTACATGTATTTTGATTTATGTACAAATCGTATATTTGGCAGGCCATAATCTTTATTCTTTTGGAAAATAAAAATATATGGATATCTATATGATCTTACAATATGGCTGTTATATAATAAGTCATCACACCATTCTTGTACTCATCTTCTTCCGTGCTCTGCCTTGGCTTTTGACTCTGATAACCAGGTTTTGTCCTTGGGCTATTTTTTTTTGTACTCCATTATAACAACACTAGTATTGGCTAATTTGCAATATACCCACATACTAGGTGTGCCTTGTGCCATAATTACTATTTCTTCATGACCTGTACGTATGCATATACTAGCACTCTTGCCACTATTCTTGCATAGTTTAAATAGTGCGAAAGATGCCTCTAGAAGTCACTTTTTTTTATTGATTGTGGGCAAATTTGTACATGTCAACAGAGTATCCAAGCCCGGAGATTTTTGGTGTAGATCGGACTCTGGTAAGGGGGTCGACTTGGCTCCGAAGATTGCATAAGATGGACAAAGATCGACGACTCGATCAACATCGATCCCTTTTTCTTGTTCACCGGTAAGGCCTCACTCCTTTTAACTAGTGTTATATAACACCATGGTAGTGTGTACGTAAACCCATTTTGAACCGTTGAGCATACGCGTGTGTATCTCGATGGAGAACTTTTGTTAACTTCCATTTGAAGTGAAGTATATATGATGCACAGCTTGCGTCTTCCTCACTAATTAATTAGTGATATTGCCCTTGTAATGGATGTGCAGGCTCTCAATATCGGCTAAATTTGGCACCTTTGCTTCAGCCGCTATCGATCACCTAAAGACCTTCGAGGTATTCTTTCACTCCATTTAACAAGTGTTATATAGCATGAGAGTACATCTTAAGTGCCCCCTCTTTGAAAGCTTGAGCATAAGGTTTACACGTATATATGTACCATGTGGAACATTATATAACATGTTTTTGGAGCCTTGTACGTGCATATATCTACATCCTTCATTATGATTAAATTTCTCCATTTTCTTTTGGCAGGAGCTTTGACTTAGTTGAGTTTGGTTGAAGTTAGCCCGGTGACTTGAACTCGATCGAAGCCGGATTTTCGCCTCACCGCCTTGTTAAATCCATGGTAATCTTTACTTGCTTCCACTGTTGTTTTTACTGGGTTTGATGATCGACAAGTTGGACGCTTGACATGGATCAACTCTATATGGATCTCGGTGCCTCCCTTTTGGGGCCGCGGTGGCGCAGCGCTCAGCTTCGTGTCACTAAAACTCCGTCAATATGGTCATGGTGTTCGTCTTGAGGCTCGTATGAACGGCCGTCCTTGCTGCGATTATCCGTATTTCGGAGAAGCACTCCGTTTCGGGCCTCTTACGGATCTTCACCGTAGTGGCGAAACTGGACGTTTCATACCAACTATCATTGACGCTGAACGGGCCTCCATCGTAGTGGCGAAACGAGACGTTTTGAGCCAAAACGGAACGTTTCTATCCAACCACCATGGATGCCGTACAGACCTTCAATGTAGTGGCGAAACGGCATGTTTCGAGCCAACTACCGTTGCGCGGCGCGGGTCTTGTAACGAACTTTCTATAAGGACTTGAAACGAGTCTTCGACGTGGCATCGAGACACCCGACCGCAGCCTCGATTATTGACTAGACACAATGAGGGTCTTTGATAGAAAGACGGTCTCGGTCGGACGGCGGTCCTTTGAAGGTTTTGATCGAATGAGCATGAAACCCAAAAAAGAAAACAAAATGATCAGCACACAAATAGAGTTTAAGATGACATCGATCATTACCTAATTTGTGGTTTTGATCGTGAGACAACTCTTTTGATTGTTGTTGGTTTGGCAGATCACTTGTATACTCTGTGCTTCTTTGTTTCTTGTACTTTGTTTGGGTTTCTTTGTGCGTGAAGCTCTTCTCCTTCTTCCGTCCCAAAAAGTCAGATTCTTCATCTTTATATAACGGAGACTAAAAACTTGAAACCCAATCCATTCAAGAGGGTTTAATTCTTGAGCGTTTCCTCACACCTTTAATTTGAACGTTACTCGGTGGATTAAATGGCATGGATTGGATAGCCTTCACTTTGACGTTACGCTATATAAAGATGCTGGCTTAATTTTGAGATTAGCCCCACTAGCTTTCCACCGCTTATGAAGCTAAGTAGAAAAAATGAGATTAGTGGTCGAACACCCCATGACCTCCTTTATTAGTGGGCTTCTCATGTATATATAAGCACAAGTCAAGCCTATGCCCATATATATTGTACACACACGTACATATATTAATTAGCGAGGTTTGGGTACAATTTTATATATGTACACCGTTCCCATAGATATATATATATATATATTATGATCCTTATATTTGTCATCGATCATAATATACAAAAATTTACCCGTCAACAGGGGTGATGATATGTCGACTACACACAAACTTGAAGATAGATTTCCTGAAGAAATTCTATCTAAAGACTTTCAAAGCAAAGAGAATAATATTGGCGACAATCTGGGATTGTCGATGACTAATCTAAGTATTGGTATTAGTTGGTACCAAGAAGATGTAATCATTGATATCTTTGCTTGTTCAGTTGAAATGAAAGTCATGCGATAATGATCCTCAAATAAGGGAGGAATGTCGACATTTAAATGGTTACATATGCTGGAAAGAAGCTATTCGAGTATAGCTACATTTGCTAAATAAATGAGGTGTTTTTGGGCCTGAAGTTCCAACACCATAGAGTATAAAATCAGTCAACTATATGTTGGTGGTTGTTCATAAGAAAATGAAATGAACACAATGTAGTGTTCGGATTCAAAGTTTGACTGATTGTACGAGATTTATAAAGTCTCAAGTGAAGTACATAGAAATGTGCTCACACATCATGGATGCAATAACGCTCAGATTCTTGTTGCTTTGGTCGATGGGCGACTTAAGATGCAACTCATGAATATGGTGAAAAATCCCATAAGGATTACAATTCCCTAAAGCATTTGCATCAAACCACATCATATGCATCCCATTAAGCTAAAAAGGCAGCTACATGGATGGAGTCAATCAACAGAATGCGGTATAATCGCCTTAGCGAATATCTACTACAAGAAAAAGTTTATGAGTGATCAAATGAGTCTTATGCTCATGTAATCATTTTTGTTGATGACTTGATCTCCAGAAGAGGTCTAACTTAACCGATTACATGAAAAGAGAAGTTGATATGAAGGACTTATGAACCACTAAGTATTGTCTCGGCCTGTAGTTCGAGCATACATAGAATAGGGTAAAGGACCCTTTGGATTGGTTGAAGCACAAATTAAAGTTCACATATAGTAGTAAGATCACTAAGTATGGAAAATGATTGTCTTCTTCTCTTAGTGGAAAATTGAAGAGATATTAGGTCCTGAAGTACCTTATCTCAAAGCAATATGGGCATTGATGTATCTTGCTTCATTGCCTCAATAAAGTAATTTGAAGTGGCAATGAATTGTTTATCTCCCCAAACATAGAATAAAGATTGTTGGTCCAGAAGTACCAAATCTTTCACAAAGACACATGAGGGCATATATGTGTCATATGAAGAATGTATGTTTAATTGAGGGGGAGCATTATTATACGACTGTACTCTTTTTCCCTTGACTTTGGTTTTTATCCCATAGGGTTTTTCCAAGCAAGGAATTTAACGAGGCAGTTCGTCATACAAGGTCCATAATGAGACAATCTCGACCTGAAGCTCGAGATACGCGAAAGAATGAGATCTTATATTTGTCAGCGAATCAAGTTGAAGAAGATCCAATGGAGGTATATGAAGATAATGAAGCTTATATTGCTCAAATCAAGAAATGATCATTAAAGGAGATACGACACAACATATGTCATTGACAAGTTTCTCCTATTTCAAGATTCAACTCAAAGGCTGGATGGATGCTCAATTCAATCAAGCATGGAAGATAAATTTCGAGTCAAGAGAGAGAACAACACTGCACTCTTTTTCCCTTCGTCTTGGTTTTGTCCCATTGGGTTTTCCAGACAAGGTTTTTAACGAGGCAGTTAGGGATGTACATCCAAGGGGGAGTGTTATAATATTATTATTATTAGATATGGATGTACATGGATAAGCTTAAAACCTTAGATTTGATCTTATCCCATCTCTTGTACTCTCTATATAAAGACCCTTATGGGTGACCTAATAATACAGATCTGATCTCTCTTCTCTCCCAATTCTCTCTGATTGTTTATGATTTCTCTAGTTTTATAGCATTGGGAGATATTTTAAGTATTTTCCCAAAGTATCGTCAAAATTTTAAACTAATTATGAATTACGAAAGGTAGGATTTGAAAATTTAAATGATTACCCAAATCAATTAGTAAATCACTCTTCTCAACTAATTACGAAAAATTTGGAAAAGATATTCTACCATTTTTAATATATTGGTTATCTTTTTAATCTCTTTATGTAAGAAGTAATTTAAAAAATTGGAATTAAAAATAATTTAAAAATAGAAGCCCTTTTTTTAGATAAACTCTTATTCTCATCTTTGATATTAAATCAATTAATATTTAATATGTTCTACTTAAATTATATATTATCATGTTCATAATAGCTTAGCTTTTCTTTCATAATAATGTAACCATTAAAATAGCTCATTTTGTATTATATTGACTTATACATCAAAATAATTGTTAAAATAGCTCATTTTATATTGTATGGACTTATAATATCTCAAAATTATGGTAATAGGGATAATGATAGTACTAATATATATAACCATTAGAGAAAAAATTTTGAGGATAAAAAAAGTAAGTGAATTAGAATATACTCATTAATCTGGTACATGTAAGTACAAATCTGAAAAATATTCTTTTTTGTCTAGAAAAAAAATAACATTGTCATATCATAAAAATTTTCATTATATGTTTTCACTTATTAGTATTTTACTTACAATAAAAATAATTACAAAATATGAAGTGTGAGTCATAGTCGTGCCATGCACGACGGGTACCGCTAGTTCCTCCTAATTGTGTATGTTACCCTACTAATGAGGCAATTGTTTGTTTGACAATATATTGGGAATGGCCCACCGTGAGTCTTATTGCTCATTTTCAGATTCATGAAGCAATGCCTGGCAACATATTCACAACACAATAACATTTGGATCACATTTATATTATTCGATTCCAATGCAAAAACCTTCGCGTGGTTCTATTGTTTCGGTCATTTTTAGAACAATAGGTACGACTAATGGCTAGAAAAAAATAGTTAAATACTCAAATACAATAGAACCACGCGAAGGTTTTTGCATCCGGGATCGTGAGTTTAAGCTTATTTATCTATTATATATGCATTCAAACACAAGATAATAAATAGTTAAATACTCAAATACAAGAAAATGTTCAAAATACTATCATTGAAAATTAACCACCAATATAAAAAAAAAAAGCATATACCTACAAGAAACCAAAAAAAAACTTGAAATAAAATATATGAAATACGGAGAAATCAAAGTTGAAGAATTGCATGTTTAAATTTACAAATCAAATAACAAATTAAAAGGTTAGCACATTCTATATGAATATTAGTTAAAATGATAGAAGGTGACAAATTTGAACCTGAAATATTGATTAAAATCAATGAAACACGTATCATTGAGGTATTGATTCTTTTTCTTTCTGATAAAACGGAGTGGAAATTTATTTATTTTCCTTTCTGATAGTAGTACATATAAGTAAAAACGGAGTGGAAAATTATATTAATTAATCCTCTAGGAATACGTATGTACATAAATGCATTTTTTTTTTTGAGATAACATAAATGCATTTTGAGTAACAAATTAAACAACCAAGGATGGAGGACAGGAGGGTAGTAAATAAATAAATAAGTATACCCTCTAAATATAATTAATAGGATTTCACTCCGGTTTGAAGCTCTGATCACGAGCTAGAATATATGAACATTAGGGACATGTTGAATGATATCAACATCTTCTCCTCCTGTCTTTATTCTCTCCATAAATTCATCACACATTTTGTGAACGCCTAAAGCCTGCAAGGCGGTGATGGATTTCAATCCCCCTGGAAGCTTCCTCAATTTCTTACACCCCCAAATGTTTAATGTCGCGAGTCGAGGCATGGCACCCCTTTCAATACTCCATTCCTCCCAGTTTTCTAAGTCACCCACAAAGAGTTTTTTAAGCTGTGGGAACTCTCCCGCACGACATGTCCACCGCTTGCCCGCGTAGGCATTAAACCTTAAATCCATGTGAGTGAGATGGGGAAGCTTGCCTAAAGCTTCGAGCGCCGCTTCCGCTTCAAATCCCGTTTTGCACAGGTCTAAGTTGCTAATGCTAGCGGGGAACTGAATGTTGAGACCATCTCCGGCCATTCTTCCAGCTAGACTTAGCTTCCTTAGATGCTCGCAATGGTTGATAGACTCCTCTACATTCTCTAGCGTAATTCCATGCGTCCAACTCAAGCGCAATGAACGGAGACGGTCGTCACGTATGCTTGGGCATCGAAATGCCGCCTCCAACAGCTCTTGGCTATTTATATGAAGTATGGTCAGCTTCTGAATGGTTGAGCTTAGGCGTGGAAGCTCTTCCACCATCCAATTACCTCCATAAACACTCACATTTAGTGTTTGCAAGTGCTTGAGTGTATCCAACTTCGATGCTTTCACATCAGCAACACCAATATAATCTATGTGAAGATATGTAAGCTCCTCTAATTTCCATAAAACACTTGGAGTTCTTGTATAAGAGCCCTTGCAGTCCAGTGTTAGGAGGTTACGTAGGTTCCCAATAGAGGAAGGCAACTCTGTGATGTTCGTCATCCTTAAGCCAAGGTACCTAAGGTGAATCAGACTTCCTATCCCTTCTGGTAAGGTGTTACTACAAGTCTCAATCCTTTTGAGAATTAGAAGCCTTAGTAACCTGAAATTCTGGTGTATTATCTCCAAACTCAACTTTGGACTTTCTCTACGTGTGTTATCTAATGGATGGATGTAAAGAGAACGAAGGTGCTGACTGTTTGCGCCCGGAAGTGGAAGAACATTTCTGCATAAGATTATCAAAAGTATAATAACTCATCACCGTGAATATTTAGTTCACATTATATAATATCAAATTAATTTGTATTTACTAGAATTCTACCTATAGAATATTTTTTTCAGTATTGTTATTTATCTAAATCATATTATGTACAACATTATTCCTTAACATCTGCAAGCTAAATTTTGTGTACATTTAATTTTTTAAAGATGTATTTTCATAGCATATACAAGATTATCAATAGAATTAAAACACATATATTTGATTTCAAAAAGTAGTGATATATGATTTACAATATATAAAAGATATTTTATATTTAATTTTATTATCTCCTGATATATTTAGCCTAGTAGTTATATTTTTAATCAGTGAAATATTTTCAAATACTTTGTGAAAATTGATAGTTCACTTATTCAATCTCTCATTAAAATGTTATCAATATTGAAGTAAAAGTTATACATTTAACAATCAAATTCTACGTCAAAAAAGTGTTATCCACCCTGCCCCATACAAGACACGTGATATCAACTAGTAGTTATTACTCCTCCGTCAATTTATATTTGTCATCTTTCTATTTTTGTCATCATAGAATGTTGGTCTCCTTCCCATCTATATCAATAATTTTTTACAATATTATCCCTATTCAATCTCATTTTATCCTTCACTATCCAACTTTTTTTTTCTATTTTTTTTCTTTTCAACTTTTTTTATCTCTATTAAATTACAAGACTACCCTCATTTAACTTTAACTTTTACCAACATCATCCACTTTTTTCTTCCTCCAATACCATTCTATCATTTCCTTCGTAACCACAAAATGGTGCTTTAGAAACGAACATTTAGGGATGGAGGGAGTATACACTAAAACGATATATATGAGATTTTTCCATTATATTGCATAACATCACCTCATTCATTAAAATAAGGGAAATTACCTTTGGTGACCACAACGCTTTGCAAATTTTGTATGTTTCACAAGGTTTTTTGGGGTCCGATTAACCGAACCGTCGGTTCCGGTTTTGACCGGTCTCAGTGCCAGTTCTTTCCAGTTTCGGTTTTGTAAAATTTTCTTAACGCTCGTGGCCGCAACCCACAATATCGCGACCACGGTTGTGATCTAGAAGAAGGATGATCATCCCTCTAAATGAAAACCGCGACAGCTGCCCACACTACCGCGATCACAGTTGGCGGTTTGGCCAGTTCAGGCTGCCCAACGGCCACAAATAAATTTCTATCTAAAACATCACTTTTTATCCGGTTTAGGTTTGAACCACCGGTTCGCCGGTCTAGGTTCGCTCTAACCTAAATCTATATCGGGCTGATTTGGCGGTTTAGCTTTCGTTTTGACCGGTCCGATTCGGCGGTTCAAACCGAACCGGACCCATCTCTAGGTGGCCTTTAGATTTTACAAATTACATGTGAGTACAATAAGTTAAGGGTATTCAAAATTTTACCATGCTATTTACTCAATTGTATGAAATCACCCTATCTTTTAATTTTTCAACAAAACCACCTGACCAATTTTCTTAAAACACCTAAACTTATAATTGTAGAATAAGAGGTGTTTATATAATTTGAGGAGTTGTTTTGTAAATTAGTAGAAATTATTAAAAGAGATGCATGTTTATCTATATTATCTGACTAAAAAATCAAGTTTATTATCAAATAAAAAAAAGAGATAATGTTTAATAAAATATAGTTGATCATGTACATATAGAAATTAACGTAGGCTTTAAAATGATAAATTTAATTAAGTAAACAAATAATAAGGCGATAAAATTAGTTTTTTTTTAATATGGTGTGTGATAAGAATCAACACGGTGGATTAAAAACGGTCGACATTTGTAATATATAATTGATTGTTATGTGTGATTTTAATTTAAATAAGAAAAAGTCGAATCCTCGTACCTGTCCTGAGAGCTAATAATTACAGCTCGACGTGATTGTATCATGGTTGTATCTGAATTTGAAGTTGTGGGAGTGAATGTCTCAAGGAAGTCTTCTTCCTTTGCCTTCTCTATGCATAAGTCTCTCACTAGATCATGGATTTGAATGCATTTCACCTTCCCTTCATGGTTTCTCCTTACAACAAGAACCAGGCAACGGTGAACCAACTCGTCCAGATATCGACGTGCCACGTCCTCTAATGTGGATCCTTCACACGGAGTGATAAACCCTTCAGCCATCCATGTTCTAATCAACACTCCGACGAGAATATAGGAGTCCTCTGAATAACGCGCCAAGTAGAGAAAACAAGGTTTCAACTGGCGGGGCAAATCAATATAGCTCAGTGCTAACATGCTTTTCACTGGCCCGTACAATTGTGTGCCTTTGCCTTGTTCCATGATCCGTGAGCTCACTGCCTGACTGACCTTCTCCCATTCCTCTAGATTCTCCTTATCAAACAGAATCCCGGCAAGTGCAATCACAACCAACGGTAACCCTCTGCATTTCTTCAGCATCTTCTTCCCTAGCTCTTCCAACTCTGATGATATAGTGGAGTTGTTAACTTCCTCTTGTCTATAAATAAGGGCGATCTTTCTAAATAGCTCCCAACTCTCTTTATCGGTAAGACGTCTTGGCTCATGTGAGTAGGTGATGGGTCTTAAATCAGGGTAGTCAACAACCTCTTTCTTACGCGTTGTGACAATGACTTTACTTCCATCACCTCGTATTGGCAAGGCAGGACGAATGTCATTAAGTGCTCTTGCCTCCCACACATCGTCAAGAACAATCAAATAGCTTCTCATCTCCAAATATTCATAAATCTTTCCTACAAGCACTTGATGGTTGAATGAAGACTCATCGGCTCCCATGGTCTCCCCTTTAACTTTCTTCAATAGATCGAGAATGATCTGGTTAGCATCCCATTGTTGAGATACCGAAACCCATACTATGCAATCAAAGTGTTTTTTAACACTCTCATGGTTGAAGAGCTTCCTAGCTAGAGTGGTTTTGCCCGACCCGCCCATTCCCACAAGTGATACGAGTTTGATGTTGTGATGATCTTCATGAGTCAACACCCCGACTAACTTGTTGGTGTCTTCGTCAAGGCCGACTACATGGTCCTCATGGGTATGGGAATAGGCAATTGGTCTCGTCATCCTTAGCCTAGTTTTAATGTTCAACCCCTGCCTAGCATCTACTCTTAACATCCCGTTTTCACCCGCATACTTTCTCAACCTTTCCATGGCCTTATTTAGTCTATCCGTGATGGCTTCGATCTCAGAGCCCACTTCATGGGTGTGTGAAAGGGAGTTACAAAAGCATAAGTACCTTTTGAAGAAGTCTTCCTTCGTCTTATCGGTTGAGGAATTAGCTTCAAGGATGTACGACTCCACCACATCCTCAGCATCGTAAGCAATCCTTCTGATCTGCTTGATGATGGTGCGACTACGCTCGTCGCTTCCTTCCTCCACATCCATGTCCTCCATGTCATCGAGGAAACTCTGCACCATCTCTAACTCCTCTTGCAAGCTCCGAACCTGGCCTTTCACTCCATATAGGAGCTTGGCTTCTTCCACCAAAAGCTCGCCAATCTTTCCGGCAGCAAGATTAACAATGGAGGTGATACTCATTTTCTTTGCGCTTATGGAGAGATTTTCTATTTGGGAATTGAAGAGGGCTAGCTTTTCATTGTGTTTGAAGAGGTATATGATGGTTGGATGAGATTTTTCTATTGTTTTGGGGGTAAAAAACAAGCACTTGAGTGCCATCAACAATTGGCTCTAGCCTCATAATTCAAGCTGGTAGGGCCTGCTTAGACCCGGCAGAAAGTGACTCAGACCCGAAACCCGAACCGAACTGACCCGACCCGAACCCGAAATTTGACCCGAACAACGAAAAATGAATCATCCGAACATGACCCAGACCCGATCTGAACCCGAACCGAACCGAAATGACCCGAACAAAATGTAAACCGAACTGACCCGAACCCGAACTGACCCGAACCCGAGCTGACCCGAACCGAACTGACCCGAACTAAACTTGACCCGAAGTAACCCGATCCAAAACGACCCGAACTAATTCTAACCCGAAATGATCCGATCTAAAATGACCCGAAATCATCTAAACTAAATCTTAAGAGTAGATATACTATCAAAAATATAATTAGAAATTAAAAAGAAATGATATAAAATATTAGAATGGTGGTGCACAAACAATGTACAGCAAAAGACCGAACAAGTACATCTACATTATTAATAACAACCAAATTGTGTCTTAAACGTTTCACTTATCAAAAACAAGTTCTAATGATTAAACAACAATAAACATTTCATTGTACTTCTCATGTCTTAGAGAAAATAAACACAAAATGAAAACCCAACATTTTTTCTTCAACAACAAGCTATCATTATATAATCTTTGTTCCCAAATGTTTAAACGCAAACATGCTATCAACCATATTTGTTCCAATCCACCTCAAAACCGATGTTTTCTTCTTCATCCACTGTTACAAAATAATAAAATAAATAATTTATGCTGTGAATCAAGAAAACATAACTACACATATAATCAGAATTAAAGGAAAAAAAAATTAAATGGCTCAATGAACACTTAGCAATCCGTATCCGATCCGTTATTAACTGGATATCCGATAAGAAATATCCATTTGGATCGGATATCCGAGACTTGATATTATGGATATCCAAATTATCCGTTTTAGCATTCTTTTTCAAATTATATTATTAAAAATAAGAAAAGTTATGAATAAATAAAAGATATAACTATCCAATCTAATTAATGATATGTCATGAATGTGTCAATGATATGTTATCCAATCTAATTAATGCTTTATGATACAAGATAAGCCTCAATGTGCCCGGAAGTATATAATACAAATAGTAAATTTTTTTTTTAATTAACTAAGTAGAAATTACATCTAAATCTTTGTCAGTAATATGTAGTAACTATGCTTTATTACAAGACACATTAAAGTAGCCATTAAAGTGCACAAACTTTCTACGTTAAAAACTTACCGTTGCGGGTGGTCTTATAATTTTTAAAAAATTGAATCCAAATAACACCCGAATCCGAATTGACCCGACCCGAAATGATCCGATTCGAAGCAATCCGAAAAGGACCCGAACTGAACTAGACCCGAACCGAACTAGACCCGAACCGAAATGACCCGAACCCGAACTAACCCGAAATATTATGACCCGAAACGACCCGAACCCGAACTAGACCCGAACCCGAACATGACCCGAACCCGAACCGAACCCGTACCGAACCGAACAAAACCCGAAATACTGTTTGACCCGAACGGACCCGATCTGAACGACCCGATCCGAATTGACCCGAACAACCCGAATTGCCAGGTCTAGGGCGCCTGCTTGTTGTTTGATTGCTACGGGCACTTTGATATGTGAATGATATCGATCATCAGTACAAATCAACTTTGAATAAAAGGCAGAATACATATACAGACCCTCGTACTTGAGCGTTTTTTCCTATTAGGCCCTTCTATTTAAAATTATTCAATTAGACTCCTGTACTACGCCAATTTTTACCTACGTGCGCGTGCTAATTGAACGCCTGTATAGCGCGTGTTGGGTTCTTTTTTGCTGACTTATTAAATTATATTGAAAAAAATGTGTTTTTTTCTTTTTTCTTTCCTTTCTTCGTTCTAGCTTTCAACGCCGGTGGAGAGCTTCTTGCGGGTGCGTTCGGCGGGGGTGGAGGGGACGACGGAGGAGGAGGAAGAGGAGGGGGCCGGCGGGGGAAGAAGGAGGCGGCGCAGCGGCGAGAGGGGGGCCGCAGAGATGGAGGGTCCGACTAAAGGAGGACGCCGGGAAGCGAGCGACGGAGGTGGGGATGGAGCCGAGCCGCTCAGATCTGGAAATTGCGTTCACGGAGCCGCTCAGCGCTGGGGATGGGCGCTGGCCAGTCCGATGAGGGCGTTGGGGAGGCCGTCTCCGTCTTCGTCTTCTTCGACTAGGGATTTGAAAACGCCGGCGAGTAATTTGGCTGGTGCAGATTGAGTTTTTTTTGAATGCGTGTGCAGATTACTCTCACCAAAAGAAAACGATTGAGTTTTTTTTGGTTTTTTCTTTTTTTTGTCAGAATTTTTTGGTTTTTTCAATTATTCTTAATGTGTGCAGATTTTTGTTTGTTTTTTAAATTAAAATTGCCTATGTGGCAGCTACATGGCAATTGATTTTGCCACGTCAGCGCGAGTGTAAAACACCGCACAATAAGTTGTTTGGTAGAACAAATTTAACGAAGTATAGGGGTTTAATTGAACAATTTTAAGTACGGGGGTTGATAGGAAAAAACGTTCAAGTACGAGGGTCTGTATATGTATTCTGCCTTTGAATAAAACATGCGGTTTGCAATAGCTAGCCCTTCACCTTCACTCTATCCTCAGAAGACCAACGTACAAACGTGTGTTTAGCTTGTATTGTGGCTTGTCACCCATTAATTTTGGATATCTAACATGCGGTTTTGCAATAGCCCTTCACCTTCACTCTAACTTTGACTTGTCAACCATTAACAACTGCATTCTACATCATCTTGACCAAAAAAAAAACACTGCATTCTACATCATGCAATATTTTACCAATTAAAATTCCTATATTAATTCTTAATATTTTCAAATGACGTCAACCACCTACACAAAGCAGACAATTTCCTGTAACTATGCACAGCCCATATATACAATTTTGGGTTCAAACCCAAAATTGGAAAAGTTGCACACATTGTCTCCCACTAATTCAACCTTTGTTTGGGTAGCTAAGTTCATGATCATGCATGATGATGGATTTGTATATACGTACTGATAACTCATCTTAAGTCTTTGTCCTCTACAAAATGTTCACATACAAGTATATGAACCTGCAATCATTTATTTTGTAATTTGTTACGATCAAGTCGTTTTTTTGACTTCTACCAAAAAAATAAAAGGACTTTAATTCGACCAAACAAAAAAAGGGACTTTAAAGTAGAGGCCAAGTTTATATCGATTCCAGTTTATACTTTATTTATGATGAAATAAATAAAACATGCATGAAGTTCTTGTTCAACAAGTTAATTGAACGATAAGAGCTAATAAACACTATGAGAATCTTGGAGAAAAAGAAAACGGACCTCTATAATCACTGATATGGATTTCTTTACCCGGCCCCAAAAAACTTACAATGGCGAGCCGATCTCCTTCTGGCGCGAGAGATCCCAACGACGACCTGAGGTCCTTCTTGTCCGGACCCGGGTTGCGCATCCTCCTCGGGTTTGGCGCTGGCTACGTCGCTCGACGACTATGGACCCACCCGCGAGATTCCTTGGACTCCAAGCTAGCCCAATTGCGCGACGCTCCCACGATCCCAATGTCGGACCTCAAGGGCCACATGTTCACCCGTGAAGGCCAGCTGGTCCTGATCCGAAACAGCGTCGTGTTACCCCTCTCCTCGATACCAGCCGTCGAGTGCAAAAGCAAAGGGCGTCTCCTCACCACGATGGGCCATGAAGCGGTTGTGAAAAGGACGGTGGTGTACACTGAACTCAAGCCAAAGGAGCTCGAAGGCGCCTATGAGCGCTGTTGTAACGAGAGATCGAACGAGAACAATAAAGCAAGAACGACACACAGATTTACGTGGTTCGGTAACGGTGTGTTACCTACGTCCACGGCAGAGAAACCGTATATTATTATGGAAGACAGAATTCGGAATACAGAGCGCACGCGAAGGGCCTTCGTGTCTAGGGTTCCATTTGCGCTCGTGCCCAACATGGTCTTGTTCCGAAAGAGGTGGTTCGTGATCGTGAAGAACGCGGAGGTGGATCAGCTGCCCCTGTGCCACGGACGTGTCGTGAGAACCGAAGTGGATCCGAATGTGGGGAGTGTCGGAGGGGAGTCTTGGAACAGGATCAAGGCTTACAAGGTGGCTCGGGAGAGTGTTCTTGAAGCCGAGACTCGGTTGGATAGTGTGTTCGGGTGGGTGAGGAAGAAGGATGGGTTCTTGGAGATCGAGCCGTGTTCGAGTTTCCCCAAGAAATGCTTCACCATGAGCCGGAGGGAGATCAAGAAGGAGATTCGAGCTAGCCCAAGCCGCGGATGCGAATGTGTATCCGATCAGGACTTGTGGGTCGACTCGCAACCCGTTACATTTAAAGTATATATATTTTATTGTTTTATTAGTATTAAAATATATTTTTTCTTAAAGTATATTTTAATACTAATATTTATGTGTTGTTACTTGTTAGTATTGTTTTATTAGTATTAAAAAATATATATTTTTTGAAGAAATCACCGTATTTGGGGTTCATCTACAATTTATTTTCATATTGCATATAACACACCGGTTTGACCAAATCAAACAGACTAACGCATCGCAGACTAGTTCACGGGTCACTTTTTATATTTTTTTGCAGGTCATAGGTCAGACCCCAACCCGAACCGTTGAACAACCCTGAAAAACCCTTGCCAAACGTGACTTTTTTGGTTGCTGCCCTGTTGGGCCGAGATCTAGAAAATCGGCCCCACCCGAACCGGACCCGCCAACTAGCAATCCGTGCAATTGTACCAAAACCCCCAGACACACCGTCGATGGACAACAAATCAACGGTCCACATTTATTCACTCACCACCACACGGATCACACCCTCCAGCCGTCCGATACACCATCTCCAACCAAAGCTCAATCCAACGGCCCTCACAGTTTCCCCCAAATCCCCCCGCTCATATTTAAAACCCTAAATCTTCTCCCTCCATTGCCATCGACTTCTCTCAATCAGATCTCAATTCTTCTCTTCAATCAACTCTACAATGTCAGGTCGTGGCAAGGGAGGGAAGGGACTCGGAAAGGGAGGGGCAAAACGACACCGTAAGGTGCTTCGGGACAACATTCAGGGGATCACGAAGCCCGCCATTAGAAGGCTGGCGAGGAGAGGCGGTGTGAAGAGGATCAGCGGCCTGATTTATGAGGAAACCAGAGGCGTTCTCAAGATCTTTTTGGAGAATGTGATTCGTGATGCGGTTACGTACACTGAGCATGCGAGGAGGAAGACGGTGACCGCCATGGATGTGGTGTATGCGCTCAAGAGGCAGGGCAGGACCTTGTATGGTTTTGGTGGTTGAGTTTGGTTAGGGTTTGTAAATTGGTTAGGTTTTGTGATGGTTTTGATGTGGAACTGTTTCTTGGAATGGTGGATTTGGAGTTTCTATTGAAATTGGACTTTGCAATTCGAAGAGTTTTATTGTTCAGTTTGTGCTATGGTTCAGCATTGTCTGTTTTCACCTCGTTGCTAGTTTATACCAATTCTTCTTCCTGATTATTGTGGTCTGGATGTGCAATTCTTCTTCCTGATTATTGTGATCTGGATGTGCAATTAACAAGTTCTTTGGTTGCAAATTAGGCGAGAATTGATATAAATTATATACTAATGTTTACATGAGTTCCGACATAGCTTGATGGATAGAATTGAAGACATCTAGCATAGGTCATTAGTTCAAACCAATGGCTAATGTTCACTGCTTATCTAGTTGAAAGATGAACACTGAACGTCCGGGAAGAGATGATTGGTTAATGTATTGATTCGGGAGACTAGTAGGCAGGTCATGATGGGAAGATCGTGGTATCGAGCATGATCGAAATTAACAAGGGTGACTCGGCTGAGCATTTGTCCAGCCAATGCTCCGGTTGGAGAATGAGTCCGGGTGGCTGAGCCAGACGGATGAGTTCTTGGAGATCAGCCGTGCCCTAGGTTCAGAGAAAAACGGTTCGCCATGAGCCGGTCTGGGCTTGAGAAGTAAACCAAAGACAAGGCTAACGAGGGTGTTCATGGACGGATATTCGATCCGTTTAGGCTAAACGGATCGGATATTACCGGAAAAAAATCTCAAAGTGCTATTCGTATTTACCTGGATATCCGATCTGTTTATCTCGGATCGGATATCCGGTTTACCATTTTACATGTTATTTTTAAAAAAATAAAGTTTAAAACACGAAAATATTACTCCCTCCGTTTCACAATAAGTGTCGTTTTAGCACTTAAAATTTGTTTCATAATATGTGTCGTTTTAGGTTTTCAAAGTGATTTATTAGGGGTGAATAATGATAATTTTTATTGGAATGTGTATTTGTTGACTAAAGTTGTTCATTCATTGGCCAAAAAAATGTAATGAGTGGTAAGATTATGAAAAAGTTGTAAGTTTTAAAGTGAATGATTGCTTTTCTTAAAAAACGTATTAAGTGCTAAAACGACACTTATTGTGAAACGGAGGGAGTACATTATGCTAAGAAAATATATAATTTTATCGGATTGGATTGAATCGGATAACGTTCCGCCGGATTTTTTGGGTAAAATTCTATTCCCTATCCGGTCCATTAACCGACTAATTTTCTTGGATCGGAGCGGATTCGGATAATTTTCCGTTGGACTCGGATTTTCGCGGATCGGATATTTATGAACACGCTGCCACGATGCGTTTGGACTCAGCTCCTTCGGATGCCTTCTGTCTAACAACTTGACTTTGACACAATCATACCCGAAGCTTTGAATGAAGTATTGTAACTGGGCCTGGAAATGAAAGCCCAATCCAATCGAGTTGAATGGGCAAGGCCCAAACGGAAGTAGGAAGAACTGAAGAAGTATGCAAAACATTTTACTATTTCACTTGCATTTTTTTTTGGTCGATTATTTCACTTGCATTTCATAACATGGAAACGTTATAATCACACTACTGTAAAAGGATAAAATCTGACATGGGAGCATGGGGGCACTGAATATAAGAATGTGAAAAGAGGGAGCTGCGTCCATCAATGAACACCGCCAAAGCTGACTGACCCCCCCAATCCTCTGCATCTTTGGCGACTTGCACGTTTTTTACCACGTGACTCACATGCCCTTTGTAAATGCTCTCTGCTTACACCTGCCTGATTGTCGGAGTACTATCCTTAAATTTGGCCCGATTTACAACGCTAGAATATTATGACACCGTATATTGTTTTACTCTATAGGCTAATTGTCTAAGATTTGGTAAGTCTATGTTCTTTAATGACAAACAAAACTAAGTATTATTAACACATTTAAGGTCAACAAGGACTACGAACCAGGTAGTGTGTGAACCAAACAATGCTAAGTGGCTCGACTACATAAGCGTAAGCCACTCGTGAGCTTACGCTCGGATAAGAAACCAAAACGGATGGACGAATCTACACCGAATTAATCAACTAAATAGTATGTTCAAGATCACACTCTAAACGAATAAATCTACCAACCCAATAGTGTTCTAGATCAAACTCAAAACGTACTAATCTATCAACGTCCCGAGCTACTATCTACTACTAAACCAACTCATATACCAACAAAATGCACATTAGTTAAACACCCAAATAAAGAATGCACACATACGTCTAGTAGTAGTTTATATTCCACATCTCAATGAAAAATGATTCTCTGTACTTTGTACAACCAAAAGGGGCAAAAAGAAAAACCAGAAAGTGAAGATTGTTCTTCTTGCCAATCGTCCAACTATCATCATCATTATCATATAATACAACCTCCGAAAGAAGAGTAAATACCATAACGGTCATTAACAATAGTAATAACCCCTTCTTATATTTTAACTCAACTTTAACTACGGTGGTAATAATCTCATAAGGGTGGTCTAGTGTAGCATGACAGGGTATTGATCTAACAGGTTGCAGGTTCGATTCTCCACTAGTAGTCCCTTACATATCCTACATTTTAGCTCCGGCCGAGCAAAACTCCGAGCTGCCGGCGTCCATCTCCGGCAAAACAAAATGACCCAAATTGCCCTTCACCTCCACCAAATTCTCCATACACAAAAACGCCTCGCTACTCGCCCGCTCCGCCTCCCTCCCAAAATCATGCACAAACACATCCGTCCGCCTCCCTCCAACACCAACGCCCTTCCTCCTCGCCAACACGCCGGCGGTGAAGATCGCCGACGTCCTCCCGGGGGAGTCCGGCGAGTACCCACTAGGCCCATCAATCAAAATAACATCCCAATCAATCGAATAAATATGGTTAGGGAGGTCGTTCAGGGCGAGGGTGCAATCGGAAAAGAGGAGGTTCTGAACAGGCTTGCACTCCGTTTTCCGGCGGGAAACGGCGGAGTGGATCAGGGGCTTAAAGTCGGCGGCTTTGGTGGCGTACCGGACGTCGTAGCCCTCGAAGCCGGCGACCGAGGACTCGAGCTTGGAAATGAGGTGTTCTTTCTCGTCTAGGAAGATTGTCCGGCCGCCGGCGTTGAGGGCTTTCCAGAGGAGGGTCTCGGCGGTGAGGCCGAAGATTAGGAGGTTGGATGGCCGGCGGCGGAGGGTGGTGGCGATCGGGTGGAGCTCGTCGGCCGACATTCGGTCGGTGGCGTTTGTGGCCGCCGCGTAGTGGAGGAGGGCGTCGGAGATGGACGCCGGAAGACGGTCGCCGGCGCCGGCGACCGTGGTTGTGGGTAGGCCGGCGGTGAGGGGGTGGGAGGAATGGAGGAAGGTTACGAGGAGGGTGAGGGAGAGGAGGGAGAGGACGGCGGCGAGGCCGAGGCGGTGGTGGAAGGCGGCGGCCGAGGGCGGTTTGTGGAGGAAAGGGTGGAGGAGGAGGATTAGCTTTGTTCCGCCGCCTTTCATTGGTGATCGGAGGGGGTTTGAGAGTTTTGAGTTGGAATGGGAATAAAGGATGTGGCTTTTATATGGATTGGTGTTGTGTTTGGTTCATGTTTGGAGCAATGATTGAAAGTTGTAAGTACAACAACTAAGGAGTAATGTGTGTAATAATTCAAAGGAGTGGGTTTTGATGGTTGTTATACAAATGGTACTACTAATGGCAAGGCCAGGCTACGGTACTATAGTAGTTACGGGTAGTTGTTGTGCTTTGCCGCTTAGCGAATCATCTAACTAGTTGAAAATTCATTGGTGTACCACGGAATCTCGGGTTGTTATGGATAATTTCGACAATAATTGTATATTTTACGGTTTTGATCATGTATAAATTTTTGGTAAGGTGGGTAGATCTCTCATTAATTCTAGTCGATCCACGACAATTTCTCGTGATATTGTTTTGCGTATTTTTCTCGGTCAACGTCTTCTTTTTTCTTCGTATGTCATTTCGTACAATTTACTCAGTGTGTATTTCTTCGGCCGAGGGGTTTATATTATGGCCAGGTGATGCCATTTGGTTTATGTCCTTCCTGTCTTCTTCCATTAAATGCCTCAATCATGCTTAACTTTTGCTAACTAATTTATCCCTACAAACCTCAATCATGCTTATCTTTTATGACTTTATCGATGGAAAGTTGAGACCAAGATTCCAAAAGCTTAATTTGGAACAAGGTTGGTTGGTGACTTTGGGATTGGTGAGGAATAAGATTGGTCCCATAGGCTAAGAAAATCAACGTAGAAATGATCGAGGTTTGCTGGAGGAACAAACAACTTCGTCATTAATTTTAATAATTTACTCCGTTTTCAACGGAAGACGTCTTTTCATTTGAAAAAAATCCCACTAATTTTTGGTCAGAAAATCCCACTAATCATGCTTTGCATGTTTTTTACTTTTTTTGCCACCAAATGAATGTCTAGTTGGATGCATGGTTTTAAATGTGTATGTTACACATATATACATATCATAATGTTAAAAAAGGTATGATCCAAAACTTTAAGATTAAAGTTACAAGTAACAAGGGGTTGTATAGTTTTAAAATTTTCATCAGAATTGTTTCGTATGTTAATTATCTTCTTTTTATTTTGGTCCATGTATGTTGATTATCATACACCTATAGTTTTGAGATGCTGCCGGCCGAGCCGGCCAGGCCGGTCAGACCGGTCATGTTTTTTTAAAAGTTGGTTTATGCATGACTCTCAAATTGACCATGTCTAGGACTTCGAATAATGATACTTTTTTCAATTGTTAAACTAAGATAATTTGGTTGTTTAATGCACGTAAGAGTATCTCATAATTAATTAGCATGACTGAAAAACCAATATATAAATGCATACCAAGAACAAGGAGCTAACACCGATTGTGAAAGCATGCCGAACAAAATAATTGAGTTGGCCAAAGTCTGTAATATTTCATTCTTTTCTTTTCTTAATCGTAGTTTCTGCCCTTCTAACCTTTTGATGAGTTCAAAGAAAGTCATGTTGTAAAACAATAAGGCTCTGTTCGGTTGGACCGGTAGCAGGGAGCGGACGAAGGAAAATGCTAGCGGAATCTACGGTAGTCCCTTTTAGTACAAGGGTTGTATTTGATGGAGGATTCCGCTCCTGCTAACGGAATACGCTACCTATTTCGATAGTGCCGAACGAAAGGCTAAAATATTCCTTACACAAACACAACATGCGTTATATTTTGGGATTGGGCCTGTTCATTGTCAAGATGGGCCGGGTCCATCAGAAGCTGTGGCCCATTAAAGCTTGGTAGCTTGTGTATTTGAGCTATTAGTTATTGGGCAAGGCTGATGAAATGCGGGCCAATATATCACTTTGGCCCAAATTCTAGAATGAAATCAACTAAATCAATTGAGAATAAATATTTTATACGTATGCATTTGTAGTGTTCTTTGCGATTATTAAAACATAACACCAACTTTCAGAATTATTTAGTACGGTCATGTATATATAAAGTTCTACCTGCTACATTAATTTCTGCCACCAAATCGATGTCGGAATGTGTCTTATGCGTTTTTTGCGTTTTTGCAGTGCGCATGAAAAATGGACCCAACAAACATTTACAACCGAACAGTCCAAAAAAATGATGAATCGGGTTTCTAATAATCATATACGTAATATTGTAATCTATCGATAATATGAAAATGAGGGTACGCAAGTAATTAACATAAACCGACGTGTATTATATAAGCATACATGATACATGTTTACCGACAATGTTTTATCGTGACAAGAAATGTAACATTTGACATATGTATGTGCTATGTGCATCAGCTCGGCTAATGCAAGGTTCCCATGGCCCTGGAGGCGTCGGACCGCCATTTCATTCGGGTCGTACGAAGGCCAGATGTCGAACGTGTTATTGACACGGACTTGAATGGCTACCAAGTGGGTTTGAGGCGAGCGAGGAACCAATGTAAGGGGCTCATAAGAGGATCATCGGTGTGCCCCACGGGTAATGATCTTAGACTACGTGGCCACATACGGGTTCGTGACGAACTGTGGGTGGAACTCGACCCTGAAAGGAGAGTGGGCCGGTGTGGTGATGGTGACATATATAGCCGAGCAATTCGTTTGCCCGTCCGCATCGAAAGAGTTGGCTTGGATCGGAAGACCGTTCAACAAGGGGGTCCTAGCTATGATATGATTAATTTGAGTCAATTGTTGCGCAAACTATAAACTAGCTCTTTGTGAACAAGTTTATGTGTCGTTTTGATCAAGTTCAATCCCATTAATAATGTGATTAAGGATTAAGGGGACATGTTTTGGACGAAAAATGCACAAAGCACTCAAACGTCCTTTGGAGGAGGCCAATAGCCAAAGGTTTACGATCGGTTTCGGTTGTCGGGAGATCGAGTAGAAAATAACAATAGAAAGCGGTAGAAACTTAATATAAATCGAATGAAACCACTATGCAAATAAGGGAAATTGCTTATCTCCTTTTTATTATAATAGATCGACAAATTACAATCGATAGCTTTGGATTTCGGATCCGGACGGCGGCGGAAAGCTGTCGGACGGCGGCGGTCGGTGGCGGCCGGCGGCGGCGATCTCAGCGACGAGGGCTCTAAGTTATAAGCTATAGAGAGAAATACAAATACAAGTCGTGGCTATTGTGATCTTGTGTGTTCTCCTGTGCTCCCCTGTGTTCTATGGCTTAAGGAGTCTATTTATGTGGTTACAAGATAGAGAAAGTGGGTAGAACCGCCCTAGAAAATAGGCTAAATAATAGGTCCACCTTTGAATATGACTTTTGACTTGTTCTCCCTTGAAAATAGCCCTTGAAGGTTGAGAAAAACGTGGTCAAAGTTGCTGAAGTAGTTTCCGGAGATCTAGGGATCTCGTTTGACCTGCTGGAGGCGGCAGGCGTCGGTGTCTGCAGGAGCTTTCTGCTGGCACTTTCTATCAGAGCTTTCGGGAGCTTTCTGGGACTAGAGTCTGCAGCGATAGCCTTAGAAACCTTGTCTTCCACTAAGATTCTCATGAGATAGGCTAGAATCAAGGGGTAAATTTAGGGTCCAACAATACCCCAAATTCATCTTGGTCGTCGAGGCAAGGAGACGGGCGAGATGAATTTCATTCTTTTCGCCGGATGCTTCACCATTTGCAAGAGTACCCCGTTGATGGAGTTTCTGGTCAACTAGCGTCTTTATGAAGGAAGTCGTTAGCCAAGGGCACGGACTTGATTGGAGTCGTCAACTAAAAGCACGGACCTGACCGAAGTTGTTTGCCGGTAGCGTTGGTTTGATCGAAGTCGTGTAGCCTCGGGCGTTTAACTTGACGAAAACCGTTAGCGTCGGGCGTTAACTTGACCAAAGTCGCTAGCTTATAGCTAAGACTCGACCGAAGCCGCTAGCCAAGGGCTTAGACTTGCCGTCATATGAAGGTAGTGCCTCGGAAACTGAGGTTTCGTCCCGGAAACTGAGAGTCTTTGTCTCGGAAACTGAGGTTTTGTCTCGGAAACTGAGAGTCTTTGTCTCGGAAACTGAGGTTTCATCTCGTAAACTGAGGTTTCGTCTCGGATACTGAGAGTCTATGCCTCGAAACTGAGGGTCTATGCCTCGAAACTGAGGGTCAATGCCTCGAAACTGAGGGTCAATGCCTCGAAACTGAGGGTCAATGCCTCGAAACTGAGGGTCAATGCCTCAAAACTGAGGGTATACTCCGAAAACTGGAGGCGTGGACACGAAACCCCTGCAGAAAGTGGTTACGATGGTTTCTAGCAAGGAATGCCTTTTGATCATGATCAGACCGTGATCGTAACTGGCGGTTAGCGCCTCATATGCTCTCTACAAGACAAGACAAGGAGCTAGAAGGGTTGGTTGTGGGTTTCTCCAATGACCCTTCGATGCTCAAGTTAGTAGCGTATGCTTAAGAAATCATAAAGAAAGTGTAAAAATAACACAAGATCCTTAGCGATGATACGGATGAAACCTGCGTTCCTTGCGATCACGAGCTATTGGACCATGACTGTGACTTTCTTGGTCGTCCTCGCTATCATCGGCAGAGCTTTCTTGGACAGATTCGCTATCTTCAGCGGTTTGGTCACTAGATTCAGGTTTCTGGAAGGCATGTTCCGGAATCCTTCGGCTAGCCTTATCTTCTTCGAGGCGGATGTGGGTCATTGCTTTCGCTTGGACATCTTCGAAAGTTGTACACGGGTTCATGGTCAATTCATCGTAAAGTTCGTTGTTCGTTTGAAGGCCTTGGCGGAATGCTTCGATGGACGTTAGAACATTGCAGTCGGGAATCTTGACTTTCTCGTGAACGAAACGGTTCAAGTAATCTTTGAGAGTTTCGTCATACCCCTGCGTAATTTGATTAAATCATTAGAATATATCTCAAGACGTCGACTACTTATGAATTGACCTTTAAATAAATCAATGAGATTCGCGAATGATTCCACGGATCCCCGTGGTAAACCAAGGAACCATCTTAGGGCTGGGCCCTCAAGAGTAGCCCCAAAACACTTGCACATGATGGCTTCGCGGTCCTTTCTAGGGATGCAAACCGTCATCATCTTTTGCTTGAAGATCGAGACATGATCGTTGGGATCATCGGTGCCATCATAGCTGGACATATCGGGAATGATGAACCCCTTAGGAAACTCGACCCCAACTATGGTTTCCACAAAGGGAGAAGCCTCATAGCCGTTGTCGGGTTCTTTCTCCATGGGACGCGGAATCCCTGGGATCGTTGCGATCTGCTCGTAAAGAGCCTTAAGCTGCTTTTGGACCTCTCGCTTGACGACGTCTTTGATGCCGAGAAGAGTAGGAACAACCCCAACATCTTTCATGGGTTGATGCCCAGGAAAGACAGCTGCAGCAGTATCCTGACCGGTGACACTTTCTGGTAGGAAAGCTCCTACGGTGGTCGTGGAAACTTCTCGGAAAGCTACTGCCGGAGGCATGGTCCTGTCCGTCGGTACTTGCGATCTCACATACTCATTTTCAACTATTAGTTGTGCCAATTCGGCGCTGGTTCTGGAGGTTTCGGCTTTGAATTCATCAAAGTCTTTTTGGAAGGCATCTAGACGAGCAAAAAGTTCATCCATGGGAGGATGATCGTTTTTCCTTTAGCTATCGGCCCCACGGTGGGCGCCAAATTGTTTTGGACGAACAATGCACAAAGCACTCAAACGTCCTTTGGAGGAGGCCAATAGCCAAAGGTTTACGATCGGTTTCGGTTGTTGGGAGATCGAGTAGAAAATAACAATAGAAAGCGGTAGAAACTTAATATAAATCGAATGAAACCACTATGTAAATAAGGGAAATTGCTTATCTCCTTTTTATTATAATAGATCGACAAATTACAATCGATAGCTTTGGATTTCGGATCCGGACGGCGGCGAAAAGCTGTCGGACGGCGGCGGTCGGTGGCGGCCGGCGGCGGCGATCTCAGCGACGAGGGCTCTAAGTTACAAGCTATAGAGAGAAATACAAATACAAGTCGTGGCTATTGTGATCTTGTGTGTTCTCCTGTGCTCCCCTGTGTTCTATGGCTTAAGGAGTCTATTTATGTGGTTACAAGATAGAGAAAGTGGGTATAACCGCCCTAGAAAATAGGCTAAATAATAGGTCCACCTTTGAATATGACTTTTGACTTGTTCTCCCTTGAAAATAGCCCTTGAAGGTTGAGAAAAACGTGGTCAAAGTTGCTGAAGTAGTTTCCGGAGATCTAGGGATCTCGTTTGACCTGCTGGAGGCGGCAGGCGTCGGTGTCTGCAGGAGCTTTCTGCTGGCACTTTCTATCAGAGCTTTCGGGAGCTTTCTGGGACTAGAGTCTGCAGCGATAGCCTTAGAAACCTTGTCTTCCACTAAGATTCTCATGAGATAGGCTAGAATCAAGGGGTAAATTTAGGGTCCAACAGAAGATATAAAATCAGTCGGATAATACGATTGTTTCGTGGTAATTGTCGATTTATCTAGCATTCAGTATAAGTACGTGATTGCTAACTTGACAAAATCCATGTCCAAACTTGCCAGTTTTTACTACTAATTGACGTTACTTTCCACCAGACAACATACAAAGGGAAATTAAACTAGCTAGGGTTATCAGGTGGCCACGTACTACAAAAATGATACGTTAACATCATAGTCCCTGTATGTAGATGGATATATAGTAACCGAAACCAAGCCCAGCAAAAGTTTGACTAGCCGCTTGATTAAGCAACCATATGCATCCATCGCCAACTCATTTACAACCTAGCTAACATTCCAACGTTACATAAGCAATTAACTAAAACTGTACGTACGTATTAAAAGCATACACATGCAGGGTTTAATTTAACTTAATTGAGGGCCCACCGTCAATTATCAATCAACATATATCGTACAAATAAGGTATGAATCCACTCTTCTAACCCGAAAGCTTAACTAATAGACGGTACGGTTAATTATGGATGCTCAAAAAGTTCGTAACCAGCTCAACGTGGTCTTCTTTCCCCTGATGGCACATGGCCACATAATCCCACTCCTCGACATTGCGCGCCTCTCCGCATCGCGCGGCGTCAAGACCACCTTCGTCATCACGGACGCCAACGCCCCCGTCATCTCCGAAACCGACAACGTGGAGCTCGAGACGATCCGGTTCCCGTCCGAGGAGGTGGGTCTACCGGCCGGGGTCGAGAACGTCAGCCAGCTAACCGGACCCGACCACCAGAGCAAGTTCACGGCGGCCCTCAAGCTGATGACCGAGGGCCCACTAGCGGAGCTGGTCCTAAAGAGGCGGCCAAGTTGCTTAGTGTCGGATATGTTCTTGCCGTGGGCGGCCGACGTGGCCGTCACGGCAAGGATCCCATGGGTGGCGTTCAATGTGGGCGGGTGCTTCGCGCACTCGGTGTCTGAAGTGGTGCGAAGGGACCGGCCCCATTGGGCGGTTGAGTTGGACGATGAGGAGTTTGTGGTTCCGGGCTTGCCCGGAGGGGAAGTGAGGTTGACTAGGAGGAGGCTTTCACCGGCGTGGGTGACAAAGGAGGAGGATGAGGAGGTGAAGGTGTTCAGGGAGGCGGTGGAGGCGGCGTTTAAGGCCGCGGCCGAGAGGAGTTTCGGGGTCATCTTTAACTCCTTCTATGAGCTCGAGTCCGATTACGCGGACTATTATCGGAAGCTTAGCGGTAGGAGGTGTTGGAGCCTTGGCCCTGTCTCCATGTGTTATAGGTTAGTAGACCGATCGGTCATTTGTGATTAAGGTTTACTTAGTTTGCTTGGTATGCATGTGGTTTACTTAGTCTGCTTAAAAGGTTTCATGGTTGGAGAATTTTCTATGTTCGTATACCTTGCCTCTTAGTTCTGATCGGGTTCTTTACTACCTCATGTGAAAAAATGCTCTAGGATATATAGTGCCCCTTTAGGGTTGGTGTAGCCTATTTTATTCTCTTAATTAAAAAATAAAAGTTTGTTATATTGTTTGTTTAGCTAATCTTGGGACGAGAAACTTAGGTGTTTCTTTGTTATATATTAGAGTAAATTTGTTGAAGAATCAAGAGAAAAAGATAAGTCGTATTTCATCATAGTAGAGGTACGTAAATGCATCTAATTATTAAGTTTATGTCATCAAATCAGGAACATGGAGGATAAGCTAAAGAGGGGTAAGCAAGCGAGCCTAGACGTGCATGAGTGTGTGAGCTGGCTCGATTCGAAGCCGCCGAACTCGGTGATCTATGTTTGCTTTGGATCTATAACTCACATGCCCTCCGCCCAGCTAAGGGAGATTGCCATGGCCTTGGAAGCGTCGGACCAACATTTTGTCTGGGTCATAAGAAAACCGAACACTGATAGCGACGAGGAGGAGTGGTTGCCAAGCGGGTTCGAGGCCAGGAATGAGGGTAGAGGACTGGTCATAAGAGGATGGGCACCACAGGTCATGATCTTAGACCATGTGGCAACGGGCGGATTCATGACACACTGTGGGTGGAATTCGACACTGGAAGGAGTGTCGGCCGGTGTCTCAATGGTTACATGGCCGATGTTTGCCGAGCAATTCATGAACGAGAAGCTGATAACCGAGGTTTTGAAAGTCGGTGTTTCGGTTGGGGCGGACCACAACTGCCATTGGATGGGCCCGGAGGCGAGGGTCCAGAGGAAGGAGATAGAGGCGGCGGTGCGGAGGGTGATGGTGGGAAAAGAGGGGGAGGAGATGAGGAGGTGTGCGGCCAAGTTGAAGGAGTTGGCTTGGAAGGCTGTTCAACAAGGTGGCTCATCGTATAATGATTTGAGTGAGTGGTCCTTTTATCTTGGTGGATCATAAGACCATAGGCCTATTAAGTCAAGTGGTCCTTTTATCAAATCTCCTTGGTTTAATCTAACTAGCAAATGTTCCGCACCTTATACGGAGTGTTATTTATTTATTTGTTACTTTGTATATGAATTCACTATAATGATTATAAATATCATCGTATGACTATGTTTTTTAAAACGGCATATATCTTTTAGATTATAAAATGGTATAACTCTCGCATATCATCAAATATTTATATATTAATAATTTATACATAAACAAACCATTTACCATAATAATCAAAAATATTGAATACGTATTTAGATGATTTTATAATTTTATCAAAATATATCAATGTATCAAGAATAAAATTATTAGTGAAGTTATTTTGATGAGTCAATAATTTTGATTTCGGATTAAGTACAAGATTGAGATATTATATATGGAGAATAAACTTACAGATCAAATTCGATTGACATATTATATATCAATAATAAACCTATTACTAAGATTGAGATTTCACACCATCAAATTCGATTTAGTTTTAGATAGATCCACGTTATTAAAATTAACCAATTAATCGATTCTAAATGCTGCAGTTTTCACAATACTTTTCTGATTTAAAGAAATTATAATTTGAATTTATAATATTTATATCATATATAAATTAATATATTTTAAATTTTATTTGAAAATTCCCGAACAAGGCCTGAGATTTTATTAAAGCCCAATGGGCCATACGAACCGAAAAACCCAAAATAGAAGCCCAATCGGCCCAAAGAGTATGGCGGTGGGGTTTTTGTAAGGTCGGTTGTAGAGGCTTTAAATATTCAAACAAGGTATTGGCTTCTTGTTTCCCTCATTACTCGGTTCTCCATCGGCGTCAAGTCTCAGAAAAATCAATTTCCGGCCGTTCAAAATTCAAACAAGGTATTGGCGCCAAAAACTCTCTCGAAAACCCTAGCTAGGCTTTCGCTCGCTTTCCTGATTTCGAGTTTCGTTGCTAATTCGATCGCTTTCCTGTTTCGGTTCGTGATCTGTTTGATGTGTGGTGGATTTCAGGACTCTCGATCTGGTTCAGATTTCAGATCGATCAGATTCAGGCTTTCGCTCGATCGGATTCAGATTTCAGATCGGATTCAGGCTTTCGCTCGATCGGATTCAGATTTCGATCGGAACTATCCTCATGTTCGAAGAATCCATTTCCTTTTGTTTTGATCTCGAGTTTCGGTTCTAATTCGATCGGTTTTCTGATTTCGGTTCGTTTTCTGTTTGATCTGTGGTGGATTTTAGGGTTTCGTTGCCAGGCCTGAGACTCTCGCCGATGGAACCATGAATCTGATGGCGTGTAGTTGCACCATCGCTGGCATGGCCGGGGTTAGTCTCTTGATCTTGATCTTCTGTGACTCTTCAACTCCTGGTGTTCTTGTGCTTTTGATATACTAAATTGAGCTATTCATGTGATGTCTGCAAGTGCTAATTACGAGAGTTAATTTCCTTGCTGGTTGATATTGATTGCTTTCGATGTGTAAACTTGCTTGTTTTAATTTCGGTTTATTTCTTTGATCACGACAAGTTTTCTCCATTGCAATCTTGATAGAATTGAAGAAATAATGAGGTAAATTAAACCTGCTTCTTGCTTCCTTACTCAGGGTCAGAGATCTGGTGTTATGGACTTCTGAGATTGCTCATGAATTTTGCTACTGATCACAGCTTTCTTGGCAAAGGTATTGAAATATATATCTGTGCGAAAATATCATGTGCAAGCCTAGAACAGGCTTCTACTCCATTTATGACCATGTTTAATCAAGTCATGCTTTATGAGAATGCATGTTTCAAGGCCGATCATGTTAGATTCATGTTCTGTTTCTTTTTTTTTTTTTTTTTGAGAACATGTTCTGTTTCTTAATATGCATGTTGTTGACTAGATTATATTGTTTAGCTTATGTTTAAGAAAAATGTTTCCAGTAATAACTAACGAGATTTCTAAAGAGCTTGTTGCTGCAGAAGTTCCTCAAGGGAGATTTCTAAACGCGCTTTTTCTGTGGGAAAACGCCCTTCACAAAACGACGCCTCTATGGTTGAGATGAGTTCAGGTGCATGAGCATTGGGACAGGGCACTCCAAAGGTCTGTAAAACAAACTTGATCTTATAAACTTATGCTTAGATTTTCAGGTATAAGATAAGAATTTCATATCTTGAGATTTGTAGTGTTTAATCGTGTTACTATTGTTGTTACATGTCACGCTGATAAATTTTTGCTTAGTTTCTTGCATTCCCCTCTCTGAAAGCTGTAATTCTGAATTCAATCATCAAAATATAAACCCATATTGTCAGTTTGATGAGACTATAAATTAGAGAGAAACATTCATGACTGACATGATAAGAAGTGATCTATCCTGGCACGTCTGGAATGTAAGAAATGCAGTAACATATAAATTCTGAATTCTTGATTTTTTGATTGTATTCAAACCTCTGAAATAGGTTTCAAATTTTGTGCAGAGTGAAAGATCAAATGACATGTTTCGCCATGACATATTCGGTGACTCTCCAACTGAAGTTTAAAAACGGTATGCGACTATTGCTTTGTTAAGGTTCCATCCATAAGTACTGTTTACGTAGTTTTGGTGTAGCAATTTGGTTTGAAAGCCTGAACTTTTCTTCCTGTTTTGCTTCTTCGAGGAATGAGTTTAATGTTTGAGTTAAATATTATTTGATTCTAATAGTTCCCTTCTAGTCATTAAATTTTGAGTTACTGATATTTATCATATTGTTTTTAGTAGATAGTTGGTTAAATGTGGTCTGCTAGTTGTCAAAAGTTAATGAGTATTTTGTTCGATCATGCTTTTTTTTATGCTCTTTAGTTGCTTTTCCTGGTTGACTTGTTATTCTGCTAATTAATGTTTTTGACTTTATTTTGAAGGATCCACATTCAACCGTGGGATATCTAATCTTGTTTCGAATTGTGCTCAAATATGGTATATCCTTTTGGAGGTGTCCCTTGGAAATGTCCCTCAAAAAAGTCTCTCAAGAAGGTCCCTTGTAAGGATATCCCTTTCGGAAATGTCCCTCAAAAAGTATCTTGGAAATTCCCTCGAAAATGTTGCTCGAAAAGTCCCTTGAAAACGCCCCCCCGAAAATGCCCATCGAAAAAGTCCCTCGAAAATATCTCTCGAAAAGTCCCTCGAAATGTATCTTGGAAAGTCCCTCGGATAAGTCCCTCAAACACGCTCTCCAAAATGCCCTTGAAAAGTCTCTTGAAAACGGGCCTCCAAAAGTCCCTTGAAAATGTACCTCGAAAAGGTCTCATGAAATGTCCCTCAAAATGTATCTTGGAAAGTCCCTTGAGAAAGTCCCTTGAAAAGTCCCTCAAAAACGTCCCTCGAAAACACGAAAAGTCCCTTGAAATGTATCTCGGAAAGTCCCTTGAGAAAGTCCCATGAAAATGCCCTCGAAAAAGTCCCGAAACGTCCCTTGAAAAGTCCCTCAAAAACGGCCCTAAAAACGTCCCTTGAAAATTTCCATCGAAAAAGTCTCTCGAAAACGTTTCTTGAAAAGTCCCTCGAAATGTATCTCGAAAACGTTCCTCGAAAAAGTCCCTAAAAAAGGTCTCTCGAAAAGTCCCTTGAAAATGTCCATCGAAAAAGTCCCTTGAAAACGGCCCTCGAAAACGTCTCTTGAAAATGTCCATCGAAAAAGTCCCTTGAAAGCTATTATCGAAAAGTCCCACGATATGTATCTTGGAAAATCCTTCGAAAAAGTCCCTTGAAAACGTCCCTTGAAAAGTCCCTCAAAAACATCTCTCGAAAAGTCCCTCGAAAAAGTTCCTCAAAAACGCTCTCGAAAATGCCCTCGAAAAGTCCCTTGAAAACGGCTCTCCAAACGTCCCTTGAAAATGTACCTCGAAAAGGTCTCTTGAAAAGTCCCTCAAATGTATCTTGGAAAGTCCCTTGAAAATGCCCTCGAAAAAGTCCTTTGAAAAAGTCCCTTGAAAACGTCCCTCGAAAACGTCTCTTGAAAAGTCCATCGAAATGTATCTTGGAAACTCCCTTGAAAATGCCCTCGAAAAAGTCCCTTGAAAACGTCCCTAGAAAAGTCTCCTGAAAACGGCCCTAAAAATGTCCATCGAAAATGTCCATCGAAAATGTCCATCGAAAAAGTCCCTAAAAAACGTCTCTCGCAAAGTCCTTTGAAAACGGCCCATGAAAATGTCAATCGAAAAAGTCCGCCGAAAACGTCTCTCAAAAAGTGCCTTGAAAACCTCTTTTGACAAGCCTTAAAAAATGACCCTCGAAAACGTCCCTTGAAAATGCCCATCAAAAAAGTCCCTCGTAATGTATCTTGGAATGTCCCTCGAAAAAGTCCCACGAAAACGCCCCTCAAATAAGTCCCTCTAAAACGTCTCTCGAAAAGTCCCTTGAAAACGGTCATCGAAAAAGTCCCTCAAAAACATCTCTTGAAAAGTCCCTCGAAAACGTCTCTCGAAAAGTCCCTTGAAAACGGCACTCGAAAACGTCCCTTGAAAATGCTCATCGAAAAAGTCCCTCGAAAACGTCTCTCAAAAAGTCCCTCAAAATGTATCTTGGAAAGTCTCTTGAAAAGGTCCCTTGAAATATATCTTGGAAAATCCCTCGAAAAAGTCCCTTAAAAATGCCTTTGAAAACGTCCCTTGAAAACGTCTCTCAAAAAGTCCCTCGAAAACGTCCCTTGAACATGCCCATCTAAAAATTCCCTTGATAAACGTCCCCTTGAAAATGTCTCTCGAAAAAGTCCCTCGAAAATGCCCTCGAAAACGTCCCTCAAAAAACTCTCTCGAAAAATCCATTGAAAACGGCCCTTGCAAATGGCCATCGAAAACGTCTCTTGAAAAGTCCCTCGAAAACGCATTTAAAAATGTCCCTCGAAAAAGTCCCTTGAAAACGGCCCTCGAAAACGTCTCCTGAAAATGTACATCGAAGAAGTCCCTTGAAAACTATTATCGAAAAGTCCCACGATATGTATCTTGGAAAGTCCCTTGAAAAAGTCTCTCAAAAACGTCTCTCGAAAAGCTCCCGGAAAACGGCCCTCGATAACGTCCCTTGAAAATGTCCAATGGAAAAGCCCGTCGAAAACCTCTCTCGAAAAGTCCCTCGAAATGTATCTTGGAAAGTCCTTTGAAAACGTCTCTTGAAAACGTCTTTCGAAAAGTCCCTGGAAAGCGGCCCTCGAAGACATCCCTTAAAGAAGTCCGTCGAAAACGTCTCTTGAAAATGTCCATCGAAAAAGTCCCTCGAAAAGTCCCTCAAAATGTATCTTGGAAATTTCCCTTGAAAACATCCCTTAAAAAATCCCTCGAAAACATCTTTTGAAAATGTCCATCGAAAAAGTCCCTCGAAATGTATTAATGTGGAAAGTTCCTTAAAAATGCCCTTGAAAACGTCCCTCGAAAACGTCTTTAGAAAAGTCCCTTGAAAACGGCTCTCGAAAACGTCCCTTGAAAATGTCCCTCGAAAAGTCCCTCGAAATGTATCTTGGAAAGTCCATCGAAAAAGTCTTACGAAAACGCCCTCGAAAACGTCCCTCAAAAAAGTCTCTCGAAAAGTCCCTCGAAAACGTCTCTCGAAAAGTCCCTCGGAATGTACCTTGGAATGTACCTCGAAAAAGTCCCTCGAAAACACCCTTGAAAACGTCCCTCGAAAAGTCTCTTAAAAAGTCCCTTGAAAATGCTCATCGAAAAAGTCTCTCGAAAACGTCCCTTGAAAATGTTCATCGAAAAAGCTCCTAGAAATGTATCTTGGAAATTCCCTCGAAAACGTCCCTTGAAAATGCCTATCAAAAAAGTCCCTCAAAAGTGACTCTCGAAAAGTCCCTTGAAACATATTTTGGAAAACGCCCTAGAAAAAGTCCGTCGAAAACGTCTTTCGAAAAGTCCTTTGAAAACGGCCCTCGAAAATTAAGGTAAATTCAGTATATATATAGTAAAATTTATAGTAAATTTAGCCCACCCGAGTAATCTAGCCCACCCAAATTTTTTATTCCTTCTTCCCTGGCTTCAAGACTAGGAACAAAACATGCAATTGAAAAGATTAACAAGGTGAAAATCACACAAACACTACGTCACATGCTATTGAAGGTTTAATTGGAAGACAAATGTCGTGTAAGATTGAAGAGTGTGTGTCTTTGGGCAAAGTGAGATTCGTATATTGAAGACATTAACCCTTTAAATTCGAGTAGAGGAGTTTAACATAAATTGTATACTAGAAGATATTCAAGATATTGTAGTTGTCATTTATAAATGCCATGAATTTCCTAAAACGAACTAACACAATATTTGTTCCGCCCATAAACAATTACACGATATCACGAATATTCAATTTCATTTGCCACGCTTTTTATTTTGAACTTATGTTTTCCTGATATCGTGTCATAAAGTTTAAGGCAATTCGTGACATTTTGTTAACTACATAATATCTTGAAAATCTTCTACATCATCTTGTATAGGCTTTATGTTAACGTCATCTACTCCTATTTAAATCCTTAATCTCTTCAACATTGATTATCACTTATACAAAAATTAACTTCTTACACAACATTATGTCTCGCGGTGTTCGTGTCATTATCACCTTGTTAATCTTTTCGCTTGCATGCATTATTCCTCTACTTGAAGCCTCACGTGAACTAAAGGATTCCGATGCGAAAACCCTAATTCGTGGTCCTCAAAAGGTTTGTTGTGTTTAGTTTAAAGTTAATACTTAAATTTATTTGTTGTGTGTTAAATTAAATCAATGTTGATTGTAGGTGAATCATGTGAAGGTTGTAACGAAGATTGATCGTTCCGAGAAGATTAATGAAACAGGAGATCCTTTGCATGTTGACTATACCGATCCAAAAGGAGACGTCGGACACCATCACGTTTCTATCCCACTAGTATAACAGAGTCTTTTTGAAAGTAGAAAATAGTTATGTTTTAATCATCGATAGGAAAATATAGAAGCATTTATCATGGTGAAATTTGATCACTTTTTGATGTTCTTAGGGTTTGCATATGCTTGTTTTTTTTTCTTTTCGAGTACTACAAGAGTCAAACCAGTGACTTCTGGGTATTATATAAGGACTTAACTGATTGACGAAACGGGTCCGGAAGTTATGTTAACGATCAAACCAATGTGTTCATGACAAGCAATCTCTTATACATAATTCTAGGCTAATCCACTAAACACGTACGATGTTTTACAAGTCTAAATTTTTGTATCAAAGTGTCTCTTCAACTTGCTCTTTGGGCCAAAGACATGTTGGGCCATTAACCTCCCATTTGGACCATTTAATTACGCTAAAACACTTGTAGGAGCTATGGATTAATTATTACGTACACTCTCCATTTTGTCTTTAGTAATCTCCTCTACGCCTATTTAAATGGTTAAAATCTCTTCAACAAAGACCGAATTGAAAAAACTCCAATCTCAAAAAAATCGGAATCATGTCTCGTGGTGTTTATGTCTCTATGATCTCCTTGTTAATCTTTTCACTTGCAAGCGTTGTTCCTCTTCACGAAGCCTTGCATGAACCGAAGGATTCCTATGCAAAAACCCTACTTCCTCATCCGCAAAAGGTTTGTATTGATTCCAATTAAATTAAATATAATATGTGATCCTCCTTGTGATTAAGTTTAGCATACCAAAATGATCAATTAATCGTATTGTTTATAGATGAATGATATTGGAATAACCAATAATCCTTCGGAGAAGATTAATCAAGCAAGGTTTAATCCTTTAGTCGTCGGTGACTATGATGAGCCAGGGGCGTCGCCTCCCCACCTTCATCTTCCTCTTCCGGGTCCAATCCCACCGGTACAACTGAAGGATCACACTCTAGTACGAAATAATTGACCGATTGGTTTACAAGTCAAATATACGGTAAAAATGCGACTCTAAAACCATCCAAGAAGCCACAAATACGAATCAGCAATAGGCTCAAAGGAAATGTCACGACAACGAGAAGATGACTGTAGTCTGGTGGCGAGATTCCTACATCCCTTTCGCGGTTTGTTCGCTATAGATTGATGTGTATGTGAATCCATTGCTAGCTCGTTGAGCAGTCCAAAGTCTGTTTTGGATGTGGATCTTTTGTTCTGAACGTACTATAGTAATACGTCCATTTTATGTAACTTTTGTTGTTGGATTTCTCAATGTTTGACGTATAAAAGTTGGACTTTTGTGGATTTGAACGTCCGAAATATGCATATAAAGGCATAAGAGTAGTGGTTTTGTGGTCATCATCCATGGTTGAAACTTACTTAGCTACGTAGTTACTTCTTAAAGACCAGTGATTAGGAAATTAATCATATGTCTATCTACGCACAACCCAATTAATTTAGTGCCTAGAACATACGAGCAAACTATCCATCTCTTCATTTAGCCTACACAAACCGATTTACCTAGCTCGTAATCTTTCGACACCAAAATTCCTAGTTTTAGAAGAAACATAATCAATAAATACACTAAGAAAATGGCGATATGATCAAATTACAAAGTAACATTATTTATGTTTTGAAATAGTGCTAACAGATTTTATATAGTTAAGCAGATGGGCTTGGACCTTATTAGTTGCGAATGGGTTGGACCGGCCCAATTAATTAGGCTTTATCAATGCATATAACATTTTTTTGATCAAAACAATGCATATAACATTTTTTTGATCAAAACAATGCATATAACATTGTCAAGAGCTTAACCATTTCTAAAATTTAAGGGAAAATGCACTATAAAATGTAATCAAATTGACAAATCCAAGGTTTACCCAAAAAAAAAATTGACAATAGTCTCGAGTTCGAAACTCCAGGGTGACAGTTTACCCTCTTTTTTTAGAGCGGGTTAGTCCCTTGTGGATGTTCTAGGCGAATCCAAGTAGTATTTACGGCGACCCTAATTCTTACCTTATCAGGAAAAAAAATAACAATCCGAACTCTCTCTCTCTCCTCTCTCTCTCTCTCTCTCTCTCTCTCTCTCTCTCTCTCTCTCTCTCTCTCTCTCTCTCTCTCTCTCTCTCTCTCTCTCTCTCTCTCTCTCTCTCTCTCTCGTCTAGTTCGATAGACCAAGGTTGTTCTATGAACTGACCAGATTTTATAGATGCTTTCAACAGAAACAACCTTTCCAATTCAGTTTGATTCAAGTTCGCAAATAACTTTCCTACGATGTCAGAACTTAACATATACTCAATGTCATAATTTAAAGATCCCGCTTAATAAAATAGCATCTTTAAACTTTAAACATAAACTTACAAACAAACAAAGTTAAAGTTAATCTCTTAACAAAAGACAATATAAACTTGCGTGATAAACCTAAACGACACTCCAAATTTGATCATAAGATTCACGACCTCTTCTCCATTCACATAACTCTTCCGTGACCAGTACTCACACATCGTGCTTCCACGCGCCCTCACCGTTGACGTGGCAAACCGTTTGACCTCGTCAGCTCCACCTCAGCCGTCGGATCCAATCCAACGGCCCAAAATCAACCCCGTATCCACGCTGGATATTTAACCTTCCAAACTCAAAAATCCCTCCTCTGTTCTTCAGAGCAGCTTTTCCCTGCCTCCAACAACCCCCAATCCAAACCCAAATCCCCAAAAATTCAAAAAAAAAAAACCTCTATCTTTATCTCCACAATCAAATTACTCAACAAAAAAAAAAGATTCCTTCTTTGCTTGTTCTTTGATTGAAATGGCTGAGCAGGCTCAATTGCAACCGAATTCGGACGTGGGTCCGTCGCCGGCGGCGGAAGGGCTCGCCGGAGGAGCTGCCGGAGGTCACCAGACACTGCTGACGTCACTCTACGTCGGCGATCTGGACGTCAACGTCACCGATTCTCAGCTGGCCGAGCATTTTGACCGATTCGGCGAGTCGAACAAGGTCGTTTCGGTTCGGGTTTGTCGCGACACGAGCACTCGCCGATCGCTTGGTTATGGCTATGTCAACTATGATAATCCTGAAATTGGTTAGTTTCTGGGTCGATTTGGGTTCATTGACTTTTTGCTTAATTTGATCAGGGTCATGGTATTCTTTTTAGGAGCTTGCAATTCATTGTTGGTCAACCTTAGTTTAATTGATGATGTATTGATTAGTTGATCAGATGGTTGAATTGCTGACTGATATTTGGCTAACAATCAATCTCATTGACCTTGTGCTTATGTAGAGTTAGTGATGCAAATTTCAACAACTATATGATATGTAATTCATAAAATGCAATCTTGGTGAGATTTTGTTGGACGGACCTACAACTTGATCATTAATTTTGAAACTACTAAGCTATGTTATCCGGAAACTCCAACGAGGTGCCGTTTCTCGTTTCGGATGGAAACAGCAAGACTCAGAAACTCAAACTCGGGAACTCGTTTTTACACTAAAAATACGGAAACATTGTGTTTCCCGTTTCGGTTTCGTTTTTTTTTTTCCGTTTCCGTTTCCATTTCTGTGTAACATAGCTACTAAGTGTCCATTTTGACCCTTTATCATTAAGTGCAAGATCATGATGTTGTGTTAATTGTTTACGACAGCGGTGAAGGCGATTGAGAAGCTCAACTTCTCGGAGCTGAATGGGAAGACGATCAGGGTGATGTACTCGCAACGCGACAACACTCTTCGCAAAGACGGGAAAGGGAACATTTTCGTCAAGGTAACGAAACTAGTTTCTAGCTCCTAGTGTCCATATAAGTCCTTGTTTGATTTCCATTGTTGTGAAATTGGCAGAATTTGGACAAGAGGATTGACAGCAAGTTCCTGCACTCGAAATTTTCGGAACATGGGAATATTCTATCTTGCAAGGTCTCTACGGATTCCGCTGGTCAGTCAAGAGGATATGGCTTTGTTCAGTATGACAATGAGGAGTCCGCGAAGGCGGCCATTGAGAAAATGAATGGGAAGCTGATCATGGAAAAGGAGATCTTCATCGGGGACTTTGTCCGGAGGCAGCTAAGAGAGAACTCCATTGACAAGATGAAGTTCAACAATGTGTATGTCAAGAATCTTTCTGAGTCTGTTAAAGATGAGGATCTGAAGAGGGTTTTCGGCGAGTATGGGCAGATTACTAGTGCCATTGTGATGACAGATGAAGAGGGGAAATCAAAGTGCTTTGGCTTTGTCAATTTTGAGAAACCGGACGAGGCTGCGAAAGCTGTAGAGGCCTTGAATGGGAGCAAGTTTGATGACAAGGAGTGGTATGTTGGAAGAGCTCAGAAGAAAGCCGAGAGAGACGCCGAGTTGAAGATGAGGTATGAGCAGCATTTGAAGGAGGCAGAGGATAAGTATAAAGGTACAAACTTGTATGTTAAGAACTTAGACGACGGCGTTGATGATGAGAAGCTCAAGGAGTTGTTTTCGCCATTTGGTTCCGTCACCTCTTGCAAGGTTAGCTTCATTCTTGACTCTAAAGATCCAGGCCTTGTTCTTTTTTGGTTCAAAAACTACTTCTCATCCAAAAACTACTTTCAATCTCATCGGAGTTCGTGTCTTTCTCTCTACTTTTTATATTTTCCAATACACCAAAAACTACTTTCTCCTCAAAAACTACTTTTCCACCGAAAGTAGAACAAGGTCTCGAATGTAATTTGTTGTTATTTTGTCAGGTTATGCGAGACCCAAATGGTATAAGCAAGGGATCAGGCTTTGTTGCCTTTACTACTGCTGAGGAGGCGTCTCGCGCTGTAAGCTATCAAGTGCTTGTATAATTGTATTCATTGACAGCTGAGTTAGCCTTTATAATGAATTGTTTCATCATTTGTTACTTTTTTGGTAGATGGCGGAGATGAAAGGGAAGATGGTTGCTACCAAGCCATTGTATGTTGCGCTCGCTGAGCGCAAAGAAGACAGGGTTGCGCGGTTGCAGGTAGGTTCGCGAATATGTAACATTTTGTCACAACTTATTTGGTAACCGGAGATCTCTAACAAGAACTCATTTTTGTACACATTCAGGCTCAATTCTCACAATCTCAAATGCTTCCAATGGTGATGCCACCATCAGTTGCTCAGCAAATGCCAATGTACCCTCCTGGTGTTCCAGGCCTTGGACAGCAAATCTATTTCGGCCAAGGCTCGCCGTCGGTAATTCCTCCACAGGTGATCCCACTAATCAGTTTCCTAGTGTTACATCATGTTTTATATGCTCCTTTTGAAGACCTTACAAGCTAAATTCATGCCATATGTTTTTACAGCCTGCATTTGGCTACCAACACCAATTGGTTCCAGGGCTAAGACCAGGCGGAGCTCCTGCGCCGAACTTCTTTGTTCCAATGTTGCAACATGGACAACAACGCCCTGTTGGCAGGCGTCCGATGCAACAACCAGTACAAATGATGCAACAACAACAACAACAACAAGTACGTTAGTTTCTTTTAGGGCTTGCTATACTTTGATATAGAAAGTATTTTTTCAGTAGAAAGTATATTTTTTGTATCTTTACTTCCGTAAAATGTAGCTATTTTTTACAAATTCTGAGATTAAAAAAAATATATACTTATCAAAAAAATGTACTTTCTATGCGTAAGTGTAGCAAGGCCTTGTAATGCATTAAGTTGCATTATTCTCAAGTGCTTAGAACTTAAAATTCTTGTTGTCTCAATGACCTAGTTGCTTCCAAGAGGGCGCCCTCGCCATCCTCAAACGCGGGGTCCACAACCTCTCGGTCCCTTGGCTAGTCTACTCGCCGACGCCCCTCCCGAGACACAGAGGCTGGTACGTGTTCTAGTTAATCTCGACGTCATTGTATTATTTCTAAGACAATTTTTATGCGATTTATGAGTTTTTTTTTATGAACAAAAACCGTGTAGCTTTTGGGAGAGAGTCTGTATCCGATGGTTGAGCAGTTGGAGCCGGAAATGGCTGCCAAAGTGACAGGGATGTTGCTAGAGATGGACCAAACCGAGGTGCTCCATTTGCTCGAGTCACCCGATGCGCTCAAAGCAAAGGTTGCCGAGGCAATGGAGGTCCTGAGGAATGTTGCCCTGCATCAAACGCCTAACAACGCTGTTGATCATATTGCTGGGCTGCTCAATGACAATTGACAAGCTTAATTGATTGCATTGATGGATCAAGATATGCATACTATTACAAAAAACTTATCTTGGCTTTTGGGGTTTGAGTTGGTGTCACTTGTTATTGTTACTAACACGAGTGTGTGCTTGTTATGGAAAATTGAGTTTTGTTTGGAGAGATTGGAACTTGGTTTTGTACTGATGTTTTGAGGATTGTTTGTGAATGTTGTTGATGATGGTTCTTGATTTTGTACACTAATGGGTTCATATTCAATGATGCAAAATGTACCGAAAACCGTCGTTTTGGAGTATCGAACCCAAGACCTTATGGTACACCCATGATCGCTCAGCTACTGAGTTGGCAAGCGTATTGTATTATATTATACTCCCTCCGTTTCACAATAAGTGTCGTTTTAGCTCTTAGCACAGTTCTTAAGAAAAGCAATCATTCACTTTAAAACTTACAACTTTTTCTTAATCTCACCACTCATTACATTTTTTTGGCCAATGAATGAACAACTTTAGTCAACAAATACACATTCCAAAAAAAATTATCATTATTACCCTTAATAAATCACTTTGAAAACCTAAAACGACACATATTATGAAACAAATTTTAAGTGCTAAAACGACACTTATTGTGAAACGGAGGGAGTATTTATTAATAGCACAAAACTGAAGCCTTGGCGTATAAAATGAAAAGAAAAGTGTAGGTGGGTAATTTACCGCCATAAATAAGGATAATATTTCCGCCAGCCAGGTAAGCATATCCAATAAGGGTTTTGCTATTCATCGCCCGATAAATAAAATTCTAAAATTAGGAGTATATCTTATTAAGAGATTTTAAATCTATATTTTCAAACTATTAAAAGTAACTCTTTCCTAATATCTAGTTATCATATCTAAATTTTGATTAATTAATTAATATATGTAAGATTCTCTCCTTTTAGATTTTATGTAGGTTGTTTTATCTTCTTCGTGATTATGGATATTTCCTTCTTTTTCATTAACTCAATTTCCCCTCTCTCTCACGTAACGAGACATATTGATCTCTTCAATTGTAAAAGTCCCCGATTTGAGTAAGGAAGCATCTTGATGTGTAATACTGTATATGCTATAATCGCTTTCCTAGGCATATGGCGACTTCTGATGAGTGAATATCCAACAACATGACAGAGCATGCTTGATCTTTGCCACTTTCCTGTGATATGTATGGAAAACGAGAAATTGCTCCATTTTTTAGCAAAAAATAAAGTAACTGTGTTTTTGTTTGCTTTGATTTGATTCTACATACAGAATATTATAGCTTTTTAATTTTTTGCTTTTATGGAAATTTTGAGTAAATATCCCCCAAGATCAAAATTGTAATTAACAAATCTAAATCATGATTAATTAATTTATATGTATCTATGGTAATTAGTTGTCAAGCCTAGATTTCAAATCTTTTAACAAGATACCCTTCTATTTTTGGGATTTTATTTATCGTCCCGGGGCGACGAATAGCAAAACCCATTTAATAAATATCTTTATTAGCCTATTAAATCCTGATAGTTATCCAATAGTTGGAAGATTCTATCCTATTTAAGAAGATAGAATTATTGATTGGGCTCCAAGGAAGAAACCCTAGCCCTCTTTCTCCACTATAAATACATGGCCTGACCATGTGGAAAGAGGGGAGGAACTACCATAGAAGAACTACCCTAGAGGGGCTGATAATTGCTCGCCCTGACTCTAGAGGGGCTGATGATCGCTTGTCTCAGCCCTAGCCTTGCGCCTTTCTCTCTACAGTTTACCCTTACGAATACTCTACTGACTTAGGCATCGGAGGTGGATTAGGGGGTCCCCGCCCCCTTTGTCCATTGTTTTGCAGGTTATTGAAGGTGAAGGAAGCTTGGAGAAGAAGGTCATTGAAGAAGGAATTGAGACCTGTACACCGACATATTTCGTGTACTAACATTTGGCGCCGTCCGTGGGGAACGAACAGGTTTTCGACCTTCGTAAACCCTACGAGAACCGATCTAACGAGGCTATGGATCGCTTGTCCACAAGCCCGGATCGAGACAGCCGCTGAACGAACCGACGAGACAACCCTGGGGCAGTCGCGCCAGGCGAATCGCGCGATTCGCCTTCCGCAGCCCTAGAGCCGCGACCGCGGGTTCACAACCCGCGACCGCGGATCGCCACCCGCGACCGCGGGTCGAGGTCAGAACACGCCAACTCCGAAATTCGCTCGGAGAACGGATCCCAACGCGCGTCGAACCCGATATTCTCTCGGGATGATAGACCACATCGCAATCGGACCATGGATTGTCGATCCAAGAGGTTGCCCTAATCAAGAATCATTGTTGATTATCGATCCAATGAAAACCCTAGATTGGGGGCAACTCTAATCACAATCGCATGTGCGTAACGCAGGGATATACGTATGAGCATCCGGAACTGATCGCTAGAGCCCGGGGCGGCCGAGCGGTCGGTCCGATCCGTTACCCCAACCGAGCTGGGTCACGCCGTCGACGAAACCCTAAACGATCGGATGATTGGACCTGCGGTGCGCGGTCCAAGGCCCTGCGAGCGCGGGCCCATGACGTAACGAACTCGGCGCAAGTTTGGAAGAGGGTCTCGGGATCGGAGCCGATCCCACCGCACAAGTCTTCGCTCGTCGCCAGGAGCGAGCTGTACTATAACCGCGAGCGCGGGCAAGGCGGCGAGGAAGGAGGAGCTCGCGGAGAATTGCAGTCTGGGGCAGAACCGCGGGCGCGGTTTCGCTCCAGGGAACGTAACCTTTGTTCTGGGGCAAACCGCGACCGCGGGTCCATCACCCGCGACCGTGGGTCGGAGACTAGCAGGATTACCGATCGTGCTTCCGACTCACTTTTCGGGAGCTACGCTTATCGGATTTGGACGATCCACATATCGCCGGAAAGAGGAGGAGATAAGCTAGAAATTATCTTCAGAGGTCGAAGCACGAATCCTACTCGAAGTCAGTCAAAATTGGGCACGAACTGTGCAGTCCAGTAATCGAGCCAAAGGGTTGGAGGATCAACCAATGTCCTTGACCATTGTGCAAATCACCACCCCCCTGCTGAGGGCGCGGGTGAGGGTTCCGAAGAGGCCGTTACGTGTAAGATGTTTCCGAGCAGTCTCGCCTCAGGCCCCACCCGAGCGTGAGGGCCCCATGATGGAAAAGCGCTCATCATGGGATCTAGGGAAGGCTCGAGGGCGAATCGAGGAAAGGCGACGGACCGAGCAACCACGCCCACAAGATCAAAACCGCGACCGCGCCAGGCCGCGACCGAAGCGTGGATCCCCCTCCCTGGGGCAAAATCGCGGGCGCGCCGCTCGGGATCGTGGCAGGGGCAATACGAGACAAAGATGATAAGTTGTCACCGCGGCCCATGCAGGCATGATGGCGGCATCACCATTGCGCACTCTCCATGAGGCCCTCGCGCGGATGTTGAGTTGTTTGAAAACCTTTGCTTTTTCGTATCTTTCGTTTTCTTAAACAAAATCCTGGTCAGGAAACTTTTCGTTTTATTCATCTTTTTGTTTTCTTGAAATCTCAACAAATGACGCGCTCAAGGGTAAACGCAACGTTAGTTCATCATACTAACGGACTCCTGCGTATGCTAGCTACGTAGGGGATTCCCGCGATATTCGCTCGCGGATGTTCCCGTGATATTCGCTCACGGACTATGGTTGGCCCCCATAGAGTTTTGTTCCCGCGTCGCTCGCGCGGTGGTTCCTGCGATATTCGCTCGCAGTGGTTCCCGTGATCGCTTGTCACGGAGGTTCCCGTGTATTCACCACGGAGTTTTGTTCCCGCGTCGCTCGCGCGGTGGTTCCTGCGATATTCGCTCGCAATGGTTCCCGTGACTACTTGTCACGGAGGTTCCCGTGTTTACGCTCACGGAGTTTTGTTCCCGCGATATTCGCTCGCGGTGGTACCCGTGACCGCTTGTCACGGAGGTTCCCGTGTTTACGCTCACGGACCACGATATTCGCTCGCGGAGCCCCCATGGTATTCGCTCATGGGGGGTGGGACCGTGATATTCGCTCACGGGGGTTCTCATGATACTCGCTCATGAACGTGCAAACGTGCCCGTCTCCTAATCCATATAAATCACGCCAAGTCAATCCTAGAGTACCTACGTCTTAGTTACGCAACTAAGACGTAGGTGGGGCATTTGTAGGTGGGTAATTTACCGCCATAAATAAGGATAATATTTCCGCCAACCAGGTAAGCATATCTAATAAATATCTTTATTAGCCTATTAAATCCTGATAGTTATCCAATAGTTGGAAGATTCTATCCTATTTAAGAAGATAGAATTATTGATTGGGCTCCAAGGAAGAAACCCTAGCCCTCTCTCTCCACTATAAATACATGGTCTGGCCATGTGGAAAGAGGGGAGGAACTACCATAGAAGAACTACCCTAGAGGGGCTGATAATTGCTCGCCCTGACTCTAGAGGGGCTGATGATCGCTTGTCTCAGCCCTAGCCCTGCGCCTTTCTCTCTACAGTTTACCCTTACGAATACTCTACTGACGTAGGCATCGGAGGTGGATTAGGGGTCCCCGCCCCCTTTGTCCATTGTTTTGCAGGTTATTGAAGGTGAAGGAAGCTTGGAGAAGAAGGTCATTGAAGAAGGAATTGAGACCTGTACACCGACATATTTCGTGTAATAACAAAAAGACATTTTAAAACCGAAGAAGAAAGGCGTAAATTCAGCATTCTTTACAACTTCACATTTCCATGAAAAACTGAACCGAAAACCTTGATCACCCTCTCGCCAATCCTACTTTTCCTTGAAATCTTACTTACGGTGCAAGAAACACGGTTCATCACTACTTCATCTGCACCGCCCCATGGGACCCACATCGATCAAAAACAACCCAGCTCAGCGCATGGACGCCACGTGGCAGAGTGGGGCCCAATTCGCAAATGCTGGTGGACACCACACAGGGCCCACTGCCCAGGGATGACGTGGGCTCGAGTGTTCATTTTAGGAGTGTTTTGATGTATAGAAACCGAAATTATTACAAAACGCATTATATATAGAGTATTTTTTTGGTTGAACGCATTATATATATATATATATATTTATATCTTGTATCTTAAATATATATTATAAACGTATTAAATATATAAACTAAACCTTTTACCATAAAAAAATAAAAAAACTTTAATTTAAGATTTACTAAATTTTTTATAATATTATCTTTTTATAATGTGTCATTAAAGCATATAATAAAAAAATTCCTTATTACATTACAATGTATTTTTTTAAAAAGGTATTGATTTTCCTATATATATATATTTTATATGTATCCCATATTTATTTTTACAATCATTTCATATTATATACATTTAATTTCAGATTTTAATAAATGCAAAGTACCATTTTACGTAGAAATAGACGTTTCTGACACGTATCGAAACTTTTTCGATTTTCACTAATCCTCTTTTATGAAAAAACTGTACTTTTGGAGTTTAACTTTCCGAATTTCAATAATACATTTTCTAGAAAAGATCGAATAACGACGTTTTAGTTAGGATAACGACTTCTAAATTGAGATAACGACTATTTGGTAAGTACAGAATAGGTCCAATATGTATGTTTAATGTGATCGCTTAGAGATAAATGTGGCTATTTAAATCAAGCAATGTGCATTACAATAATCTCAAAATATGAAGATCAATATTGCAAATGTGAGTTAATTTTGTTAAACTCATTAATAATTATAATAGAAGGACAACTATATGATCAAGCTTAGGGTGTTATATCCACTAAACTATTCCACTTCTTTTCCGGAGTAATTAATGACTACTAGACTCATGAACTCATACCATAGTAAGCATAATGATTTTTTAGCAAACTTAATTACTTTACAAACAATTTTTGTAGATAGATCAAAGTAACAAATTTTGTCACTATTTTTACCTTGTCCTTTTCCGGTTTGTTGCAATGAGCAAAACAAGAAACTTAAAAAAATAAAAGGAATCCAAACATCCTTCTAAAACAAGTGGGACCCTCTCACAATTCTGGCAAAGATCCATCGGGTTCCGTGCATGCCTCCCTTTCTATGAATGGTGCTAAGTGGCTTTTGTTATAAGGGCTTCAAAGTTGTACGTAAATTAAGCATTCATTTTGGCTTCCTTGGCCTAGCTCTTTCTCTCTCAAACCAGCTTGAATCGATCGAGATGAACTCGAGAACTCCTTTCAGCTTGAACACGAGCCCGGTGGAGTCGGATGGTGGTTCTCCAACGGACACCATAGACGAGTCGTTTTGGCAAGTCCACCTTTGGCCTAGCTCCAACGCTTTCGTTGATGTCCAGCCTCAACTGCCCGAAAATATCTTTGGGCGCGAGAGCATTTCTTGTGGCAATAGGGGCATAGCCATGAATGAAAACCGACTTGTAAGGCCTGAAAATATTTTCGGGCGCGGGAGCATTTCTAATGGCAACAACGGCATGACCATGAACGAAAACATTGGTAAGTTACATATATTATATTACATTGACCAAAAAAAAAACATATATTATATTACCTTTGAGAATTATACCTTATATAATGTATAAAGTATTGTTAAATGAAGTAAATTTTAATATTTTTTGGGTGGGCTATAGCAACTCCTAGTCCAGTTCCAGGTCCATGCCTGAACGGTGGTAGTGATGGTTTAGCTTTTCAAAACATCTTCGGTCGCGGGAGCACTTCTAATGTCAACAACGACATGACCGTGAATGAAAACATTGGTAAGTTACATATATTATATTACCTTTGAGAATTATACCTTATATATAATGTATAAAATATTTTTAAATGAAGTAATTTTCGATATTTCTTGGGTGGGTTATAGCAACTCCTAGTCCAGTTCCAGGTCCATGCCTGAACGGTGGTGGTGATGGTTTAGCTTTTCAAAACATCTTCGGTCGCGGGAGCATTTCTAATGGCAATAAGGACATGGCCATGAATGAAAACATTGGTAAGTTAGATCATATTACCTATTAGAACTATACCCTAATGTCCTTATTTCTAATGGCAATAAGGGCATGGCCATGAATGAAAACATTGGCCATGAAGTAATTTTCGTTTTTTTTTTTGGGTGAGCTATAGCAAATCCTAGTCCAGTAGTTCCTGGCTCATGCCTGAACGATGGTGGTGGTCTTGCTTTTCGTGTGCTCGATGGGGAGGGTGGAAGCGTGCCCGTGAAGGTAGATGATCGTCCGAATGTGGGGAAGAAAAGGAGATCGTCGAACGAGGAGATAAACCTAACTTTGACGGATCATGTTAATGGAGAGAGGGAGAGGAGGAAGAAGATGAGGTCTATGTTTACCACCCTCCATAATCTCCTTCCTCATCTTTCAGACAAGGTAATTGTAAGTACCTGCATCAAAACATGGATTAATTCATTCATTTTGTTGATAATACTTAAGCTTTTTAGTTTTCTTATCAGTTGTATTTTTTTTATTGCACTAATTAAGTAAGAAGTTGTTTGCTTCACTTCGGATGTGTGGCCCGATCAATACTTGTTGATCTATCTTACTTTAAACGGATGAAGGTAGTGATTATTTTCTTGTTTTGGCAAATGATCATGGGTGAATTGTAAGTGACAATATGTCCAAACTACTTTCTAAATTTATAAAAAAAATAAACCCAACACATTTATATTTAATTATTTTTCAATTAGAAAGAGACATGAATTATTATTTTTTCAGCACTTTCCATTCTAGTTTCTTCTCTCTTTTATCACAAGAAATCAAATACTTTCCATTTTATTTATATTCAAATATTTTTTGCAGGCGGATTTGTTTTTAATAGTAAAATTAAAATAACATTGGCTCGACTAATTTATATCCATGTTTTCCCAATGAATCAAATTCTATGGTTATTTATGAATTCAAATTACATTACTAAGGAACAATTTTTCGTCTTAAAAAACATTCAAATACAATATCCCTTATAAACTCCTTGGCAACCAATTGATTCATTAACAATCCATAATATAGGTTGATAAGTCCACCATTGTCAATGAAGCAATCAATCTCATCAAAACCCTAGAAACCACCCTCCAAAACCTCCAACAAAAGGCAAGCAAGCTCCGTCGGGTTCCAACAACCGCCACCGCCACCTACGAGCCACCACCCTCCACCAGTCCTCAGCTAAAGCTGGCCGGCAAGACCACTAGGGAGTCCTTCCTAGCCGACTATGGCTCGGGCCTCACCCCAAATCCTCGAGCTCATCAGACGGTTGAAAATGGCCCTACATTTCATACTTGGACTTCTTCTAATGTGGTGCTCAACACCTTTGGGATGAATGAGGCCCTCATCATGGCTTGCTCACGTAAGAAGCCCGGCCTCTTGGCCGCCATGGTTGCCGTGTTGGTGAAGCATAAGGTGGAGGTGGAGAACCTTCATGTTTTGCCTAACGGGGATCATTGCTCCTACATGATCCATGCTCGCCTTGTAAGTTAATCAACTTAATTGCCTTTCATATCTTGATGTTCATATAGTGCTAAGCAATTGATTTGTAGTGTGATCATAAGAGTAGACATATGATTTGATGAAAACTGATGACTTAAATCGCATTAGATGGCGAATGATGTTTCCGAGCAATATCCAAACCCTAGTGCTGAAGAAGTGTACAAGCAAGCCGCTAGCGAGCTGATGATCTTGGTCGCCGACGACGCTATGAATGCTGGAGCTTGAATGGTCATGTGTATGTGATGGAGGAGTTAATTGCACAAATTATGGCAGGGACTTCTTAATAAAGGGTGCTCACATATGGGTGCTATATATCAAATTATCAATTGAGTGCAAGGTATTCTAGCCTCTAATTAGTATTCTAAGTCGTGTGCTATGTTTCCTAAGTAACTAGCGAAAATGTACCATGTCAAATGACATGTTTTATTTAGTCATATTTTCTGAGTATATTTCCTGATAAATAATTGTAAGTTTTTGAAGATTTGGCACATTTATTCGGCCGAAACCAAATAAACAAATTGATTATGCCGAGTAGGTGTGAATGGGCTCCTCAATTGGAAATGAGCTGAATTGGGCTTTTACATTTGGCACATTTGTGACCCATTAAGCTTTGGAATTCCAGGCAATAGGATAATGTGAATCCACCTTCAACTTCAAACCATACGAGGGCTTTTCGTCGTGGTACAAATTATAAAAACGAGACCTTCATTCTCAAATTTGTGACATTTCACCTTCCAATGGCGAAAGTTTTTTTATCAACAAATTGACGGGAAGTTAATTTAAAGTTGCCTCAAATTTGAGCAACAGAACCATTTTTATTGACACATACATAAAAACAATGCACACTTACAATGTTATAAAACAAGCTAAATAAATATACAACCTGAACGTGAAATTGAATCATGCTAGAAAGGGGAAAAAATGGAGGTTAAAAACAGGACATTTTTACCCTAAAAAACGAGGTTGAAAGTGACTGAAAAAGATGCCAAGACAGCTCCAATGAGCCAAGAACACCGGAGCGACCAAGCAGAACTCGCAGAAGAAGACATGGCGACATGCGACGACTCTGGAGCCGACACAGCCTCAGGCACATCACAAACTCCATAAGTCGTGTTTGGCTGCAAACAAACCCACGTAATTGGTAATGTACTTGAACGTAATCACTTGCTAAATAAGTTGTTATTGGCAAAAATGACAGTCTTTAGTGAGTAGCTTTACAAACCTTGCATTTGGTGATGCTTCCACAGCCACAGACTAGCTGTCCACCGGCCATATCTACCGCTTCCGATGCGCCCCCTCCATCGCTCCTCTACACCAGTCAATAAACCATATGAACCAGCTAAGCATTGCAAATTGTTTGACCCTTTTAATCAACAGAAATGTACCTTGTAAAAATCAACTGCTATGAAGTTAGCCCATCTTTTCCCAGCAGCTTGATGGCATGTGTTGACCATATCAATCAACGGCGCCGAGTTGTGCTTGCAAGCCGTGACAATGTCAGGGGCGTCGGGAAAATAGTTTACCAAGACTAGTGATCTGCTGGTTGTGCTCATAGCCGGGGATTCTCCACGATTCGGGCACGAGCCAGGGTTCATCCCTCCGTTACCGTCTGTAATCATGCGTTTGAATTCATGAATTTACATTTAGTTTCATGGAGAAGTGTTGAAAGGGGCTAACTCACATTGATTTTCAACAATGTACTTCCACTCATAAGCGATTCCTTCTGCGGCCTCTTTGTAAGATTTTGAAGTGAAAACCACGAGACGCTGGTTATGCTGGATCATGTCATCGATGATTGGCCAGTCTCCTCCGTGCTTCGGCATACGAGACACCGGGAACCAGAATTTTCTTAGGCCAGCTGCGTCGAATACCTTTGTCAGGCCTTTTGGTGATGTTACATAGTCTTCTATGAAGATAGTTACGATCTCGGATGGGTTTGACTCGAGGAATGTTGCAATCTCTCTCAATGCATTGATAGCTGGTTGCTGATCAGACACATTTTTTAATCAAGATCAGTTTTCTAGAAATAATGCATTTGAAAGATCTGAATATGTAACTCTGAAGAGAAGCTGTGTAATTTACATAATGCATTTGTACTCACAAAAGCCGTGTAATTGTAACATTTTCCACCATAGGAGTGGCATAACCAAACATCATTTTCAAAGTCATACATATCAAGCATCAATCCTCGAACACCATTCTGCAACACAAAACACCAATGTTAAGATGTACAATCATTCAAATAATTCAGCTTACAAAGTGGCTGGCTGAGCAAGTGAGCACTATCAATATTATGTTAAAATCCTCTGCTGGCACACTACTCTGCTGAAGAAGATAAAGCTATTGTTGAAACTCATATCAATGTTTCTATGCTCCAAATTGCTCACAAAATCTCTTGAATTAGATTTTAAATTTACCTTAGATCAAAAAAAAAAAAGATTTTAAATTTACCATTACAACAAAATTTGCTAGTGCTATAAATAAGGTTTTGTTCAAAAGATGCTTCTTTCCTTCACAATTCACATAACTGATGCTTTCACTTTAGCATGCTATAGACATCCACGACAAGCCATGAAGAGTAAGATGCAAGAAAAACATCCTTTAAGCTTTGTTCTAGTAGAACCCAAAACTCATATTGCTTCCTTGAAAACATCGCAGTAAACTATGAAGAGAAAGAAAAAAAAATCTTGGCCAATAATACATTGGTACTTTCCGACCAAAGTATGTGGGGTCTAAACTATGCCCATCAGGCCATCATTATCCTATAAGAAAACAAATTGCGCATGCTGTAGATGTGATTAATACATTAGATTAGTTAATCATTTATAGTTAATAGGCTAAACAATTTTTTTAAGGCAGTGCAACCTTCACCTAATCACTGGCAAAGGTCAGCAACTAAATGTTTGCTTTTCTTTTACTCCATGCAATTGTTCCTTGTTAAGGAAAGCAATAGCTCTTACGCTTCATATCATCCAAAATTCCAAATTACTTCCATTTCAGATTTCAGTTCAATATTGCATCAACTTTTCAATTCCAATTTTCCAATCTATCAACAGTAGCCACCCTATCATCTCTAATTTATACTTTCATAACCTACCAATGTGTAAACGTGAGAATTGGCACCCAAACTGAATCGGTCATTCTATAAACAAACCAAAAGAAACGTCATCGAACTTCCTACTCCAAAAAATGTCAATTCTCTTTACTTTTTTGACCTCAACAACCTCTACTAACTCTTTGGAAAATCTGCAAATGCAGATATCTCGTTGGAAGACTAGACCGAGTCGTCTAACTTCAATTTGATGAACTGGAAAAAATGAACTAGAACATAATCAAAATTCATACGCACATTGAGCTGCTCAGTAATGGAGTCCTGCTGATTCGTCGGAGCGAGAATCACAGATCCCGTGTCCGATGTCTCCCCCAACTTAGCGAACGAATTGTGCGTCGTCAGCCATGAGTACCGATTGAACGGCAATCCTTTAACCTAAAACGCCGAAAATTCAAATTTCAAATTTCAAAACAGAAAATCGGAACAAACCACACAAAATCCGCCTAACAGCTTCAACAGAGTTTCAAATCGGAACCTCGGAGAGAGGATTCGTAGGCTGAATTCGAGTGCATCTGGAGCGGAGATTTCCGTTCGCAGCGCAGGTTTCGCAATGGAGCCCCGAATCGCACTGTCGATCTGCAATGCATGTTTTTCCGAGCTTCGTTTCCGATTTCATCCAAAGCAGAATCAGAATTCGAAAGTTTGAGAAATTAGTGGAGAGATTGAAAAGAGAGAGAGAGATGAACCTCGAGAGCGGAGGAGTGATTACAGAGGAGCGATGTGGCGAGGATGAGGATGAGCAGAGTAGGAAGCGCCTGTGAGAGAGGAAGAAAAATGGAGTTAGAGGAGAGGAAGAAGGAGAAATTGGAGATGGAGGAGGAAATCGGAGCTCGCCTCCATGGATGAGAGAGCTTGGGATGAGGATGGACTGAAAGTCTGAAAAGAGGTGGGCAGTTATGGGGAAACGTGAAAAGCGAAAAAAAATAAACAAATTTAAAAAAAGGTTTTCTGATGCAATCACGCGCCGTTACTGAAAAGGTTGATGAGTACTTATTCGTCTAGCCAGGCCCAATGGCATTTATTGGGCTTTTGGGCTCACTAGTGATATGGGCCCCAGCCCAACGAATTTACTGTAACTTTCCGTTTTGTTTATTATTTTTTCATGAATTAATTTTCTGATTAAATAGTTAATAAGATTTACTATAATTTGGAAAAATATATATATATACTGAGCATTGGCGGGAGTTGTGTAACAAATGAGGATATCAGTGGGAATTTGGGAAAATTTTGGACATTATAAATAAACAAAATATATGAGGGATATCATTATCAATGAAATATTTCCAAAAATTTACTGTACAACATAGATTTTACCTAAATAATTATGTAATATTTTTGTTAATTAAATTAGGAAAAATGACTTAAAATAATCTCAAATATCAAGTTTCAACCAAAAATAATCCCATGTTTAAAAATCATCACCAACCATAGGAACTATTACAATATTAATCAAAAACGATCTTAAATCATTTTTCGACAATTTTTCGATGGAATAGATGATATGACGGTCGAAAGTATTTCAACCAAATTTTAGTTCATCAAAGCATCGATTCCACCGGAAAGGTCGTCAAAATATTACATTAATGTGCTAATGTTATCTAACATTCTAACCTGGAAAAGAATCTCACAAAATTGAGGCCACCCCAATCTAGAACACCAACTAAAATTCAAATCGTTATGCAGCCTTATTCTTTATGACTGATTGGTCATACTCAGTAACTCAGTAGCTGAAATTCAGTTACTATTAAATGTACTTTCGAGTTTTGATAAATGCACAGTAACTCACAACTTAGGCCGACATGGCAACATGCAATTCAGCTCAACAGAAAAAAAGCCTGTATAAACAATTCATCACATTAACTACATTCATACCGTGAACAAAAACTATATTCAAACCAAAATTCCTATCCTTGAGAATTTTTTGCACATTACTCAACCCACTTTATACACCATATGGGTATTTGGAGTACGTTATGATTAATCCCTCACATGGGCAATAGTTGTCCTTTCTCGAATCCTCGTTGGAAATCTAAATCACACTTCATGTGATTTCGAGCATTAGCCCACAAAACGCCCCACCACAAATCACAGACCTTCTCTTTTGCACAAGAAGATCTGACCTCATTGGTTTACATCCTAAACCCACATTAGCCTATCATTATCAATCATTAATTAAAAACCCCTTTTGTCCTCTTGATTCCTCATTACGACGTCGTCGTGTCCCCTTGGGATTCGGCAATACAGCCCAAAGCAAACGGATAACAAAGTGAGAATCTTGTCAATTCGGTGGGTACTGAGAAAGAGAAAGAGAAAGAGGGTTTTCTCTCCATTCAAAAATGGAGTACTACTACCAATGAAAGAACACATCTTTCTCTGTCAATCCTTCATCTCTTGGGAGTTTGGGAAATGGGGTTTTCTGGGTTTGCCATTTTGGGGCTGATGGTGACTTTACTTCAAATGGAGCTTCCATTAATTATGGCAGGTTTGACTCTCTTAATCCTGGCTTTCACTTTTCAATAATTTCTTCTTCTTTTTTCTACCACTTTTTGTAGTTAGTTAGCTTTGGCTTTGGCTTTCTTCTGTTTGTTTGGATTGTGTGTAATCTGGAATGGGAATTCTTTGTTTTCTGTTGTATGTCTTTTCCAAAGTTTTAATCTTTTAATGAGATTCAGGTGTTCTGCTATTTGTGGGTGACTATGAGCTTGGTTTCTGAGAACAAGTTTCAGTCTTTTCCCCTGAGTCTGAAAGTTTCTTGCTTTAGGGTTCTTGATGCCAAGTGGTAGCTAAATTGAGCTTCTGATTCAGCATTTTTTATTGAGGGTTTTCAACTGACTAATTTTGCAGTGATTTGATCAGTTTCAATGTTTTATTGGGTTGGTGTGTAGTCTGGAATGGGAATTCTTTGTTTTCTGAATTGTGTCCTTTCCAAAGTTTCAATCTTTTAATGAGATTCAGGTGTTCTGCTGTTTCTGGGTGACCATGAGCTTGATTGCTAAGAACAAGTTTCAGTCTTTTCCCCTTGAGTCTGAAAGTTTCTTGCTTTAGGGTTCTTGATGCCAAGTAGTAGTTAAATTGAGCTTCTGATTCAGCATTTGTTATTTAAAGTTTTCAACTGACTAATTTTGCAGTGATTTGATCAGTTTCAATGTTTTTGTTGTCTTCAATTTTAAACTTAATTACTAGTATTTGTTAAAAAAAATAGTAGAATTTGAATATCTACTCCACAAGTTAAGAATAAGCAGTTGCTTGGATCAGTCATCCAATAAAGTCTACAGCTAAATGCAGTACAGATATGTTCTGGAATTCCTTCAGCCACAATTTATTTCATTTATTAGGAAATAGTTTCTTCTCCAGTCAAATTTTATATTCTGCTGAATATGGAGTGGAAAAAGTGCAAAGCTAATTTATGAATGCAAACATAATATTCACAAATGTATCCTGTCATTGTTGATTGAAGGTTATTTTTCTTCCTGACCCTCTTGACCTAATGCTGTGCTCTTACATTATAACTAGTAGTTTGTGTGATTAATTCCATCCAAGAAGCTTACAATGAATACTTACAAATGGTCAAAACTTCCTTTTTATAATCAACAGATCGGAACTTGCTTCCCTAAGCAACTGATATAGCTCCTTCCTGCATAATTTTATATGGAGGTTTAAGTAATTAAGTAGTTGCTCATTCATTTTCATGTTTGCAGATTGTCCTTTGGATCTAAGTGGGTCCAACTTCACCCTGACAGCTACATTGTGCTCAAGGCCAAGCGACCGTGGAAAATGCTGTCGTTACATAAACGCATTCGTTGCAGTTGCTGTGGCACGGTATTCCAACAAAACCGGTGATCTGGGCGTGACCTCAGATCTATCCGACGCCTGCCTCACCTCAATTTCAGACACTCTGGAGCTCCATGGTGTACCCAATAATGCAACCAGATTCTGTGGATTTGGAACCAAGATTCCTGTCACTTATGCATGCAAAGGCAGAACAAGTGTCACACAGATGATTCAGTCACCTGGTTTTGATGATGTAAAAAATCATTGCAAGGCCTCAGCTTTAGAGGAAAGTGATTGCAGAGAATGCATAAATGCCAGTATTAAGTATCTTCATCAGACAATTGGGGCTGAAAACAATGTCACACTCAACACTTGCAGAGATGCTACCTTTGCTGCACTAGCAAGCCAGGTTGATAATGCTTCAGCTGTCGGATTTGCCACCTGTTTCTTTCGCGTTCCTGGTGTTAGTACTATAGGTATAGTAACCAAACAACAAAATAAGAGTAAAACCTTCCATCTTATGGTTATTCATTTTATAAGGATTTTGCTATAATCTTTCATCTTGTGATTATGTCTTCTTTTTTTTTGATATAGTTTCAACACGTACCTCGTCTCCACTGACTCATAAGGCGCCCTTAAGTCCACCGGTTGCGGCAGGCCCAAGTGAGCTATCACTTAGTGCACCTGTTAACAAGAGTCACCAAACCAGCCACCTTAGAATTATACCTGCAGTTGCCATAGCTGTTACAGTCATTGCTTTCACACTTGTATTCGTTCTCGCCTTTGTTATCCATAGTAAACGCAAAGAGTTAAAGGATCCTGAGGGTAGTGTTAAGTCTTCTGTAGGACCTAACCCTCCTCCTCCTCACCATATACTAAAGATTCAAGAAGGTAAATAAATATCGGTTTATCTATCATATGCCTTGATTTAGAAACATAGTCTAAGTTGTTTTCTTGGCATTTATTCTGTGCTTGTAGGCCCGTCTTCCATCTTCAGAAAATTCACATACAAGGAGACGAAGAAGGCGACAAAGGACTTCACTACAGTGATTGGGCATGGAGGATTTGGGACTGTTTATAAAGCTGAGTTCAGTGATGGGTTTGTGGCTGCTGTGAAGCGGATGGACAGCGTATCCGAGCAAGCAGACGATGAATTCTGCAGGGAGATTGAACTGCTATCCAGACTACACCATCGTCATCTTGTAGCTCTCAAAGGCTTCTGTGTTGAGAATCAGGAGAAGTAATTCAATGTGGATGTTCAGGATAATGTTAAGCTTGTACACAAATGCATTTAAACTCATCTTCTATTTCATTTTGTTGTGGCAGGTTTCTGATGTATGAATACTTGGAAAATGGGAGCTTAAAAGACCACATCCATTGTAAGTAATGTTATGCACTTCAGCTGTCTCTCTCAGGTTTCTAAAGTATTATGAGCAAGTTTTTACCTCAGTTGTCTTTCTCTTAGCTGCAGAAAGGACACCTTTGAGTTGGCAAACAAGGATCCAGATTGCAGTTGATGTGGCCAATGCCCTGGTAACCAAAAACTGTTCTTGATAGTTTAGACATTCAGTTTCTTAACTGAAACTCATCATCTTAGTACTTATGTTCTTGGCGATACCTCCTACAGGAATACCTTCACTTCTATTGTGATCCGCCTCTTTGTCACCGAGATATCAAATGCAGCAACATTCTCTTGGATGAGAATTTCGTAGCGAAGGTGCTTATCTAACTTCTGTGTCATAATGTGCTTTAATGCACAATCCAAATGGATCCTTACTCCTGTAACTGAAAATTTGGTGATACTTTTTGATAGGCTACAAAAATCTTCTTGTAACTGAAAATTTAGTTCTGTTTTTAGGTTGCAGATTTTGGGCTAGCACAAGCTTCAAAAGATGGTTCCATTTTCTTTGAACCAGTAAAATCTGATGTTAGGGGTACACCAGGTAAGCAAACAGCTAACAGACACTTGGACATTCAATAAATGCAGAAGTTCAAATCAGAGCTAACATCATATTTTGAGTGATGATTCAGGTTATTTGGACCCGGAATACGTAGTCAGCCGAGAACTCACTGAGAAGAGCGACGTCTACAGCTATGGCGTCGTGCTATTAGAGCTCGTCACAGTGAAGCGAGCCATACATGACAACAAGAACCTAGTTGAGTGGTCCAAGCCATATCTGGCTTCTGGGGCTCGGTTATCTGAGCTTGTGGACCCGGCTTTACACGACACCTTTGACTACGACCAGCTGCAGACGCTGGTGGAAATAGTGAAATGGTGCACTCGGCCTGAAGCGCGTGGTCGGCCGTCTATCAAACAGGTCCTTAGGCTTTTGTATGAAACCTCGGATCCTATGCACTCTGAGTTCTTGCAGAACGTCGAGGACGAGGAATCCGAAGGGAATCAGGGGACGAGAAGATCGAGATCGAGCACAAGGAGGTCTTATGGTAGTAGGAACTTTCTACTTGGAAATGGATCCCCACAATCTTCTTCCAACTTCCCATCATTTTGACAAGCTATAAGCAATGTTGTCTGGGAACACTAGCAGGACAGTATTTCCCATCTCCACTCGCGTCGTCGGCAACTACGCCTGTGTCGTTTCGGCTTCTGTGTAAGGTAGGGAATCAGCTTCCTAAGGTGCAGCCATGGGTTACATTGTTTCTAGCTTGGGTTCTGAAGGGTGTTACCAATTGAATTATTTTTTGTATCTGGTGTAGTTTCCACTAAGAGAGTTGTATTGTTAGAGATTGTGATTGTCACACAGAGGGTCATTTGATAAGGTAGTAACATTTTTTTCCTCGGGAATGAACTGTAATTAGATGGTTTCTTGGCTTTCAGATTGTTAATAAAGTGCAAGAAACTTGTCAAGGAATGTAATTTTTTGTGGTCTGGTTCTTCTTCTGTGATGAACCTTTGATGTTGCTTGCAATAATACACACACAAAATGGGTACCAACTTATCAATCAATAAAGAAATGCCATCATGTGTAAATTTCACATCACAAGAGTGTATATTTTACAGTAAAGGATATTAGCTAGAAGAAGCATGGAAAATTTTGTAAAGATTACAGCACCAGGATTCAAAAAAAAGATGACCACAGTTTCCAAGCTAGTACATTCAAATACACAAGATTCAGGGGAAAGCCTCAACAGATTATTTTGTGGCCTGTGCAATGATGTTACTTATTGAACCTTCTTGCTCTTTTGCTGCCTCCACCAGTGAATCCTGCAACAGATTGTTTATCACTAATGAGAAAATGGAAAACAAAATCAGCATAACAAGACGTCTCGAAGAAAGAGCCAAACCTGTGCAGCGATGAGCCGTGCTACTGTCTTCTTGCTCGTCTCTTGCAGCTCACCGGCGATCAAAATTTCATCAAGTATATAGTATGCCTTGCATGTCGAAGGAGGCAATGTTCAGTACAAATTGAGCCAAGAGAAGCATTGTATAGCACTATTTTGAAATAAGAATCACAGGATTAGGAAGCCATGGTCCATACCTTGTGAAAGTTGAATATGAGGTCTAACTCACAAACCTAAAAAAGGACACAAGGAGATCACAACCATTTTATGCATGGAAATGAAATTCGATACTCGGAAAGTTTTTATGTTTAACTTTGTGAGAAAAGGGAAAGTAACTTACGCTGCTGAAGTAGCGATCCAGGATCTCAACAAAGTGATGAATCATTTCAAGGGCTTCGAGTTCATTATCATCTTGATCAATGCACATACAGAAGTATAGACTAGCATACCTACATCCCAATTTGCCCAAAGTAATATCTTTGTCAACCAAACAGAAAAAGAAAAAAAAGGGAAGAAGGAAGACTCCAATGTGCTTCATTGACACAGAAACGATGGAACAAAAAACTAAAAAATTAAGACAGCAAAACTTTACAAGCATATGCATACTGTATCTTGATCCTGGAATATTGAGATTCGATTCAGAAGACTGGAATATGAGATGTTCTATATAAAAATCTAGTGTTACCTTCTATATACAACTTTGAACCCTTTCCATTCCACAAAATTGCAGAGCTTCGGCCCCCGAGTAAGAATCAACCCATTAAGCTCCCTGATAACCTTCAATGGGATAGAACAAGCATGAAAATTACACAATTCAAGAACAAACAGTAAAAAGAATCCCAAAACTCATCTTCAACTTGCAATCTTTCTTTTCTGAAGCATTTCCCAATTTGACAATGATTCAAGGGCTATAGATCAGTTCCAGAAAATACCTTTGATCTTTCCTTCTGTGTATAAGGTGAGTACCATTTCGTCAACCTGACTTTCCCTTGTCGATTGACCAGAAGCACAAATTGAATCTGGAAAGACACCCAAACAATACAAAAAAGATAGGACACCTTTAATATCAACATCAAATTTCTTGTTCAGCTCATCTGTTACCAAAATATGCAGCATCTTCATGCCTCAGAGCTTTGCTAGTAGTAAAAACTGATAAAACAACACAACACCACCACCACCAACAACAACAACAACAACAACAAATAGTTGTGATTGAAACCTATTTGTTTGCTGAACTAGCTGTAGCATAATCTTCCTATTTCCCAACAATTTCAATAGCATTGCAGATAATGAGATAACTGATAATAGCATATATCCAACTTCAGTAAACACAAACAGTCAAACTATAAGACTGATGGCAATGGACACAGACTCAACAGAATCTAGAGCTTTGTGAGGAATCACACAATTTGACAATGAGTATAAAACACAATTTGACACCTTTAATATCAACATCAAATTTCTTGTTCAGCTCATCTGTTATCAGAATATGCAGTATCTTCATACCTCAGAGATTTGCTAGTAGTATAAACTGATAAAACAACATCAACAACAACAACAAACAATTGTAATTTAAACCTGTTTGTTAGCTGAATTAGCTGTAGCATGATCTTCCTATTTTCCAGCAATTTCAATAACATTGCAGATAGCTGATAACAGCATATATCCAACTTCACAAACCACAAACATTCAAGCTATAATAAGACTGATGGAAATGAACACAGAAGATTCAGCAGACCTAAGTATCTGAATTCAGTGGTGATTCAAGACGATTGAAGAAAGAAATTCATTCAGCGAGATTAGGAAGTCCGAACAAGGCTTTGAATTAGCTAACTAGAGATCATCGGATCACAGAGAAAAGAATCGACATGAAATTAAGGGAAAAGCAATCAGATCTGCACAAACGAGCAACGATGGATCGAATCAACGATGGAGAAATTAGAATTTAGTACCATTTTGATTATCGGATTGTTGGTGGAGTCAAACGACGAGCGAGACGAACGCCCAAATTTGAAGTCTCGAAAGATCTACATTGTGATTGTAGTTGACCGGTCAAAAAAAACTAAATGGGCTTTTATGAAAGGATTGGGCCTTTGGGCCTCAACGAACAATTCTTACCATTTTTTTGCTTGTGTATGTATTATATAACACAAATGATAACGTAAATTACAATTTTTTTCTTTAAAATATAAATATAAATAAAGTAGCAAAAATAACATCAACATTCTTATAATATTTTCACTTGAATATAGTAGGTTGATTTATAATTCATTCATTTCCTTATTTAGTATGCTTATAATGTAGAAACTTACCGTTATGCAATTTGATTTTATAATCCATTCATTTATTTATTTAGTATGCTTATAATGTGCCGGTCGAAGGCACACAAGAGAAAAACCTATATTTTTATTTTTGGTGTGGAAGGCTATTATTAAAATACAATGCTAAAGCAATTTATAATTAACTAATTCAACCACATGTTACAACAAGGTTCATTACAAGGTTTCTTCTTTATGAAAAAAATTTAGACAATGCTCATTTTCAAATTATAATTAAAAAAACACAGTTCAAACACAGACAACTCTCAATCTCCTTTGCTACATCCAGTAAAAGCACAAGAAAAAAATTAGCAAAAATAAAGCCGGGTGAACTTCAAATTCTCTGCAGATCTCACTTCTCTCTTTCATAGATGCTGTAGATTAACTAAAGAATGATCTCTTCTTGTACATGGACATTAAGGACCTTGTTTGGAAGCACAACGCAGCTTATGACAACCACCTCGTCTTCCACCGTCACGCATTCCCCTGCATTGACAGTATGTATTAGTGTGTTACCACTTACCAGAAAGAAGTCAGAAACTAGTGTAAGAAAGGTGACTGACTCAAAGGTGAAATAATGCTGTTTAATTTACCTAGGATGGTAACTCCAAGCTTAGAATTGTAGTCGCCGTCGGCCTGCAATCAGCCGAGCAAGGTGGGCATTAATTAACTATAGCTAACCTTATTACCATGTCTCTATTTGTAAGGAGGGTTTATAACAGGAAAATCACTGAAAACTTAACCCTTTTTGCAAAAAGAGAAAAATATCCTGTACAAGCATTATGCACCATTTTTCTATGCTTTGCTATAGTTCAATTACCTAATCCAGTTTCAGTATTCAACCAAAAAAATTGTAAGCATATAGCATAAAGCACCTGGACACGCGACCATCTTCCAATCGATGATTTCCATCCAATGATAGCATTCATGACAACTGCATTTTCCTGTCGAAAACCAGGCACAACAATTGTAATTTGTAAATTTCATTATTCACTTAAAAATGATGATTTTCAGCCAAGAAGTTTCACTGTCATTCTTCAACTTCATACCTGCAATTCCACGTCATCCAATATAATGCAGTTTATAAGCCTGACACCTGCTCCTATACGAACATTTGCCGAGATGGATACATTTGGCCCAATCTGAAAAAGAGAATCCCATAAGCAACCATTTGCACACAAACAAAATTCCATTCATTTTAGAAAGAGTCCTGTAAAACTACCTTTGCAGTTGGGTGCACTTTTGCAGAAGGATGCATATACACATCGCCACTTATCAAAGCATTCTTTGTACCGTCTCCACTTGCCAGAAGATGGGGAGAAGTGGATCGAAAGTGAGCAAGATACAAAGCAGAACATTTCAGAGACATTCTGTGGGGTTAAATGTGCATGAGTCAGAGTTATGCAAGCATGTAGCCTTATAGGATTGGATGGCCGGAAATTAAACAAAAAATGCTACGAAGCGCCAAAACAATACCCTGGAGTTTTAATCTGCTCCCAGAAGCTGACGGTCTCGTATGTATAGAGCTGCTTCTTTCCTGCTAGTGGTGACAAGATATCTTGATCTAATCTCACGAAATCTGCAGTGTTTGATCTTTAACAGATTTCAAAATTCGTATTAGCATCATGATCGAGTAACTGGAACTCTGTGAACTAACGTCTCTACGTGAAAAGAAAGACATCACGGTTTTTTCTTTTCTTTTTATGAGAAACACATCAAGAATTGTCCGTACAGCGATAAAGAAAAAGTTCTTCTATCAAGACCCTAATTCGGTACGATATTGGAACATTCCATAATGTCTCTCTACATGCAACAAGCACCTCGTTACTACCCAGTAAATATTTGCCAAGATCATTATTCTAGATCACCACAACTTAGGATAACTGAATCTAATTAGAGTTGTCTCCAACATTGTAAATACAACAACAAATGGCCAAAGTTATTACAGTAACATGTACGGAAATCAAGAGCAACTTGCAACACATTGTTAGGACATATCAGCCGTGCAACAACTTTCTTTAAACCAATCAATTGCTGAGTACAACATATGACATACTTGTGTTTCTGTAAGATTAAATGGGTACTTTCACTCCATGGAAATTAACAGTTAGAATCAGCAATTGAAATAAGACGAAAAAGAGAAGCCTCCAAAGTTCATCAAAAGAAATAAGTACACACCTTGTGGCCAATTGAAAAACTTCAGAGCTGGAAAAGCGGCGAGAAGGGCTCGCTGCAAAACAGAACAGGATTCAGTAACCAAAATAGCATAATATATTACAGAATCCGATCATAACCCAATGCAACCAAAAAACTATAGAACGGAACATTAGATAAAAGACATCCTATAGTTTGTATATTATTTTACATTGATATTTTTTCCCGTAGGTGGGTGCAAGAAATGAAGGATGAAAGGTACATCAGATTATCAGAACATAACTCAATGCAAGAAGTCATTTCTAGATTATTATACATCAGAGAGTAACAGAATATCCCCCTCCACACATGGAAAACATAAATTGGAAGATGGAAATGCGGTCATGGATCTCAGTAACTAAAACTGTATATGATGCACACATAATCAAATATGCACCTTTTTCTTCCCGGTCGGCATATACGCTCTCGATAGCAGAAAAAATTTCAGGCGTGAAAACATAGACACCACAATTAACCAAATCACTGACCTGCATCCAAAAAGAATGAAAAATGTAAAAAAAACTAAATGGAGAATCACTGGTTTGATTACATTACAAAAATTCCAAAGATCACCCGCATTTGTTTACACATGGCATAATCTTATGCACTTACAAAAGTCTCTGGCTTCTCTGTATAATGCAACACCTCTTTGGTGCTTTGGTCAGCAACCAGCTCACCAAACTGATTGGCTGATTCAGCAGAAACCTATATTTATAACTGAAGTGAGCAAAGTAGCAAGCAGAGAGAAACAGGTATCATAATAGTTGAGTGAAGCATATATCCATACCTTGATTACTAGTAATGTTCCCATACCACCATAACTTTTGTGTGCATCTGAAGAGAAGGTGCAATAAGCACTTTAAAACTTAGAGCAAACTTGAATATCACAGCATATACAAAGTCGATGTTAAATAGGAGCTTATCTCTAAGCTCTCAAGAGCACCAGTGAGTAATGATCACATTAATAAAGGGATGTTAGACATAGGACAATCATGAAGATTACCCAGCATCTCTGACAATGGAAAATTGCAGCAGACGTCGAAATTCAGCAAGAAAATATGTGACTGCAAAAGAAATTGATGCTTCATGAGACCGATTTCGCAAAGCTCATATGCTAGTAGTAAAGCTGAAATTCTCAAGCTTATATCTATGAGTTAAACATGGTTAAAATAAAATTGCAAATTACACTTAATTCCCAACATTTATATTGGGTTTTACATTTCGAAAACATACATTATCATGCATGGTTTTGACAATGGATTATGGCTAGCCAATGCTAAAAGGTGGTTAAGTTTAACTTATCTCAAATAGAGCTCTTACCGGATTATCTTCCATGATCAAATCTCTGAAATAATAAAGGCCTCCAGCTGACCCACGTGCCTTATCTTCTTTCAAGTATCTGAAATAGCACCAATCATACATCACAACATAAGAAAGCAAACCCTAACAAGCTAAGAAGAATGACAAGAAAGAGTCTTTATTAACCTCACAGGTATCTTCAGCTCCATAGAGATTGAAGACACATACAATGCAAAGTCCCTCTCTTCATAAAACCCTATGAGGAAGACTTGTGCCAAATTGGGTATCTACAACCAAAACATCCTCAAATCACCCTCCCAAAATTCATTACTTTCCTTCAATCAAAAGGAAAAAATTTGAGCATAACAAGGGCGTACTCTTTTACAGGCAGAAAGGGGGTGATGAACCATGGCCTGCCCACCAATTGGGAACAAGGGTTTCGGAGTGTTAAACGAAAGCGGGCGGAAATTCGTGCCTGCAATCGCGATAATTAGAGCCATGAATGTGAAAGTTTCAATCTTTTTTGCAATTGCAAGCGAAGTATTCGTTGAATGGAAGGAGATCGTGTTTACCTTTGGTCGGACCACCGACCAAGATGACTGCTACTACCTTCTCCTCCATTAGCGAGTAGCGAATTTGGGTTTCTGTGAGCTCTCAGATCTGTGAAAGTCGACGTTTTTCAACTCTTTACTGATCGTGGGCTGTAGTGTAAGACGATCTTTCTTTTTGCGGGCAGGAGCGATGGCGTCCGGTGAAACGACGTAGTATTGTTTTAGTCTGTAGTCTGTTCTATTTTCTTGGTTCACTTAGGATAAAATTGGTAAGGATAAAATTGGTGCCGTTACAGTTGCAATCAATAGCTAGAACTGGCACAATTGATCAAAAGGTATGCGTCCACCTATTTCTCTAAGAATATTTATACATCAGATTCAGCAGCATACAATTCTCACGTACATGACATATTAATAATCATTTGCAACATGGTTAGTAATTTAGTTCCCTGTAGAACTACCCTGAAAGTACATATGCTGAACAAGTTGCAATGTTTTGCACCAAGAGATTGCAAGATCGAGAACAAGACCAAATTAAAAAAAGTGCCTCACAAGCAATACAGTGAAATTTCCAGGTGCTAATCTCTTCCACAGAGCCACATGTGACCTGGCTTCTATGTTCTTTTCGCGCATCTCTGATCTAGGTGATGAAAGAGTGTGATCTGCACAAGTGTTTAGAACTGGTTTTTCAAACAATTCAGCAGCTGCTAAAAATGGGATAAAGATCACTTCTTGAAACTGGATACTAAACAAACTGAAAAAGGCATAAACTGCTTGCGAAGATGCATGAAAGAGCTGGAGTCCCAGTGATCACAGCTGCATGCTCTTTCCATTCCTAGGTAGGAGGAGTTAAACCTGAAAACAAGTCATTGCAAGAAACTCATTCAATTCAAGACCATCTTCATAAGACATATCAAAGAACTGTGAGACAGCATACCTAGATAAAGATCAAGGAGCCAACTAACCTGGTGATTCAATGTGTGTCATTCATAGCACTTTATCATCCATCTTGTTGATGCATGCCAATAGAGTCGTTGTTGCGTTTGAGTTGGATGAAATCCTTATGTCATGCATTTTCTGAATCAGCTTCTTCACTCTTGCACTTTCCTTGTCGTGAGCAAAGCCATGTATCAACGTACTGTATGTCGTGACATCAGGGGAGCAACCCTTGGCTTCCATTTCAACAAGCAGATTGTATGCATCCTCCAGCATCCCGGCTTGGCAATATCCATGTATCAACGCATTGTAAGATTTCACATCGCACTCGTATCCACAGCTTTCCATCAAAGAGATCACATTACATGCAGCTTGCTCCATACTTCCTTTCTTGCCAAGATGATTCATTATAATTTTGAATGTCATGGCATTCGGAAAAATGCCATCTCTAATCATATTCTCCAGTAATGTATTTGCCTCCTCCATATTTCCAGCACGGTAAAACCCATCAACTAAAATATTATAGCTTATAACATCGGGAGAAATCCCACTAGTTTGCATTTGTAGAAAAAGCTCCTTAGCCTTGTGCACCTCTCCCTCCTTACATAATCCATCAATCATAGCATTGTATACACCTTCATGTGGAGAAACACCACTGGCTAGCATTTCTGAGAAGAGTTTCTGAGCCTTGCCTGTATTCCCTTGCTTACACAGTCCATCAATCAGACTGGAGTGAACATTGGCATGTGGAGATATACCACTATCCAGCATCTCCAGGAAAAGCTCTTCAGCCTTATCTACATGTCCTCCTTTGCATAATCCATCAATCATTGTAGCATAAGTAACTGTATCTGGACTGCAAGAACCATTGGCATCCATCTCTTTCATGTCTCTGAATAAACTCATAGCATCTCCAACTTTCCCAGCAAGAAAAAGGCCCTTCAGCAAGATATTCATGGTCACATTGTCAGCTAAAATTCCCTTAGAGTTCATATCTTTGAATAAATTCATAGCAGTTTCAATCTTCCCAATTTTGCAGTAACCATCCACAATTGTGCTATATGTAACAGTGTCAGGGGACCTGCCTCTTGAGATCATCATTTCCAAGACCCCCATGGCTTCTTCAAGCTTACCTTTCTTGCATAGGAGATCTATCACAGTGTTATAAGTCACCGTATCAGGATAAACACCACGATCTATCATTTCAGCAAGGAGACACGTAGCATCTTCATCCATCCCCGAATGATGCAACCCATCGATCAAACAATTGTACGAGAAAACATCCGGAGAAAGCCTTACATCCTTTCCTTCTGCATCAACCATAGGCCACTCTATACAGCTACCATCAATCAGAGTAAAAGACACAGCGGTTGGCTTACAACTCTCCTTAGCACCAGTAGCAGTGGACCAATTGCTGCCACTTACCATCAGTCGGTGCAACTCAAGGGCTGTGGTGACATTCCCACTCTTACCTAGGCCATTGATTATAGTAGTGTAAGTAACAATGTTAGGAGGGCAGCCCAGCCGAGACATCTTCAAAACCAAACCCACAGCTTCGACCAGTTTCTTCTCCAAACACAATCCTTTCACTAATGAATTGAAGGAAAAAACGTCAGGGCAATATCCAGCCTTCAAAATGATACCCAAAGCAGAATACCCAGCACTCCCTAACTTCATAGTAGAATAGCAGTTTAGCAAAATATTCAAGATGAAGAGATTCGATCTTAATCCAAGAACACCAGACGCATTCAGCCTTTTGTAGAAAGATATGGTAACACAGAAGTACTGAGACTTGACCAGAGCAGCCAAGAGTGTACTGAAGCATGAAATTGGAGGAGGAGGTGTCATATCAAGCATCTCTTTGAAAAAAAAATGGGCTTGGCTAATGTTGATTTTGCCGGATTTACAATCAATCTCCAGGAATTTCCAAAGTGCATTATTAGATCTACCACCATTAGAAACAAGTGAAGAGAGCTTGTGGGGGATACCTCGCGTAGACATTCTTCTGGGAAGTCGTCAATTAGGGTAGGGGATGCTTCCAACCCACAAAAACACTGCAAAGCAGTAAACTGTAAATATGAACTCCCATTTTCGAAAAATCAAGAGAGGTTAGAGGAGATGAATGAAGGCAAATGAAAGGTACGAAATTTACCATTTGAGGCTGAAAGGCTTCGTTTTGATGCACCCACCAATGGAGGTTTTCTACTCGACTAAGACTTCTTTAATTGACAAGGTCTGGTTTTGTAATCGAGGGTAAAAAGTAAAAAAGACAGCTGACTTCGAAGTTAGGTGAAGAGTGCAGACGGGTCACTGTTTGTGCGTTCTCAAAATCTCAATTTCTGTGACCAAAAAATAAAAAGTGTTAGTAGCCAGTTTTACTTATTCTGAGATAATGTACAAAAATCTTAGCCCATGCTTTTGAAGTGTTGAAGATTCCAATTTATTTAATAACTGCCGCTACAATTCAATTGAAGTATTCACTAGTATGAATCATATGTTGAGCTCTCATAACAAATGAAACATCTCATCCAATTTCACTCATGTAGATGGCAATATGGCATCGGTTTAATACACATGAAAGAAGAAATTAATACTTTCAGGGAACTTCAGAATATGGTAACCGTGTTATACTCCTGTGACAACAGCTGATCCGAATCCAATAGTAACCTAGAAAAGTTCTGCTCTACAACATGTCAACAACTTCTATCTTACACAAACAGAGTCAGGTGAAACCATACGTCCATACAGCACAACGCCCGGAGGAGATCAGGGAGATCACCATCCCTTCTAGTACGAAAACTCGTGGCCCCGAAGTGAAATGTATTTCTCGACCCAAATGGCAATGTCCTCGGCGCAAGCCTGTGCTTGTGGCGTCTTTAAAAGCATGTCATTGTTTATGAGTATTTCATTTTTGCTTATGCTAGTTGCAATTGTAGTACAGTAAAAAATTGTAGACCCTGTGGTATTCAACCGGTCGAGTCGCTGTGGGCATATAACGGCTCAAGTTGTAGGTTGATATTTTTTATGTTTGCGGATTGTGGGTCGGGTCGGGTTAAACTCTCGGATTCATGGGTCGGTCTGCGACCCCTTATATTTAACAAATATTTTTTTTACTATTTTATTATTATTAAAAAATATTTTTAAGAGAAAAATACATTTTTAATAATTTTATTAGTTTTAAAATATATATTTTTTTGAAAAAATTCACCGCATTTGAATCGATCAACAAATCATTTTCGTACTACCATAAAACACAGCGGTTTGATCAAGTCAAGCGGGCTAACCGGTCGACCAGACCCACAAAACCTACAACCTACGGGTCGAATCACGGGTCACTTTTGACAAAAAATTCCAGGTCGGCGACCCGCCCCAACCCGTTGAGCTCCCTTCCTTTAAAGTTAGTGCCCAATTGTTCGAAGGCCATTTCATTTTGGAGCATACCCAAAATTTCATCCTAGGACACCTATATAAGAAAATTACACTGAAATTACACATTGGCCATTTCCATTCTCTCACACTTCACCTCCTCTTCACTCCACTCTAAAACTCTCAAACACTCTACCTCCATAATCTCTCAGCCTACATTTGGATCTCCATCAACAACAAAATCAAGTCGAAATCTACAAATAAGGTTAGTTATGTTGTCATATAATACGTTTAATTTGCTAGAAGTAGCGTAGAAATAGGATTTCGTTTTCGAAATTTAGGTTTTAGGGTTTTTGATTGAAATCGAAATTAAACCCTATAAGTACTCAAATCTTGTGAAAAGCATTGAATAATAGTATTGTTTTCGTAGATTCGAAGTTTTTAGGTTGAATTTGCAACGAAAACGATGAAAAAAGTCGGACGAGCGAAATCTGCAGCTCGCCGTCGCGAGGTTGAAGATGAGCTCAGGCCGTTACGGCCGAGTTCGTCTTCTGCCGTTATCGTATTCTTGGATTCAGCCGTTATGGCAAAATCCCGATATGGCCATAACGGCGAAAGCCCGACCTCGCCATAACGGCCAAATCCCGACTTGGCAATATAGGATGGACTTTGGTGTGTGGACCGAAAGCAGCAGAGGGACTTATAACAAATGGGATGGCATTGCTAGGACAACAGCACAGGTACATTTTGCTAAATTTAATTTATTTTTGTGAAAAGAATTGAAGTGGGCTTCTGTTGCATTTATGTCTTTTGTTTTAGATTGAGACATTTTCTTTATTGCTCTTCATAGGTTTATCCCGGAGCTTGGACCGCAATCCTTGTTTCACTTGACAATGTCGGGACGTGGAACTTGAGAACAGAGAACCTGGACTCATGGTACCTTGGTGAGGAAACCTACATTCGGGTCGTCAACCCTGAGGATCCGTTAAACAAAACATCCCTAGGCAAAACAAAAGATGTGTCTTTGTTTAGGCCACAAGATGTGTCTTCGGCGGTTTCAGTATCAACCAACCCGATTCAGCTCCTGTTCAGTGTGCTGGTTATATACACTGCCGTGTTAGTGTTGCGCTAAGCAATGGATTTCTCCATGGAAAGTTATTGCTTGCTGTGCAGTGCTTTTGCTGCGTCTCTTATTAGAGCTTTTGTATTTCTAGGCTTGTTAATTATCAATGTGTTGTGTAACTTTGTAACCTGTATTCTTTGTGTCTTGATTCTTTGCCTTTATTCCCTCTCACCCATCAGCATGAGCTTTGTAACTTAGAAATCACTCTTTCTATTTGCCACCCTTTAATTTATGTAATGATGGCATTTCATCACACTGAAATACAATTTTCCACCCCCTGATTAAGTTTCTTGTGTTCACTTTGCTACCGTTAGATGAAAATTTTAGGATTCGATGTATAAAATTTGATGTCCAATAAAGGTATAAAGGCCATTTCATCTTAGCGCATGTGTGTTTTTTCATCCTAGAGCACCTATATAAGAAAATGACACTTAAATTACACATCAAACCTCATTGCCAAAACCCTCACACTTCACTCCCTCCTCAACCTCGTTCTTTATGTACTCAGTCCTTTTAAGCATGCTAGGGTAGCCTCAACAAGTTTCAGGGTCGAAACTATTTTTAAGGAGTTATTGTTGTAATATCCGCAAATTTTATAAAATGGATTATGAAATTCTCCTTAGTTTTATGAATCAACTTTGTCTTTGGAACGACAAGAGAAAGGGCAAAGGTCACCCGATTAAACCGTGTAACGTTGGATAAACGCTAAACGGAGTCCTCAATTCAAAAATTCATAAACCATTAATTAGAGCTCGGAATCAAATGAAATTTTACCTGATGGTAGATAAAGGAGTCTAGTTTCATTCCTCAAAATTTTAGGCCATTCTGATAAGTATGCAGAAAGTTATGGCAATTTTACCAATAGATCTTCGACTTCAGAAGCTCCTGGCCGTAACGGCTGAAAGCTCTTCAGCCGTAACGGCTGAAAGCTCCTTAGCCGTAACGGCTGAGAGCTTCCGAGCCGTAACGGCACTAGGGTGCGCTGAGGTGAAAAGTAGAGGTGCGCCGAGATGAAAGGCCTTTGTTCGAATTGTTTATACAGTTTGGTCTGTAGTTGCCGACCTACAAATAAGCTGGAATAGCTTACGTCACTTGGCTAATCGGATCGTCACGCATATTCCCTTCTTTTCTTCTTGTTCTTTCTCATTACATCAGAAAACTCCCGAAAAGGAAAGAAGAAGAAGAAGAAAACACAGCAGAAAGAGATGGAAAGCTCATCGGAAATGGTCCCTTTCCCGCTCCTCATCACGCCGATCGAATCCAACTACAGAGCTTGCACTATTCCTTACCGATTCCCCTCCGATAACCCTAAGAAGGCCACTCCCACCGAGATTTCCTGGATCGATCTCTTCGCCAACTCCATTCCCTCTTTCAAGTACGGTTTCTCTCGTTCTCTACGCTTTTGCATCTTTATCATTGCGCGATTTCTGCTTCCTATGCTAGTTTAGGTTCGATTTAAGTCAATTTTAGTTTTGAGATAGTAATTGTGCGGGGAAAGTTTGTATCTTTTCCTGATTGTGGAGTTGTGGACGAGTAGAAATTCTCCATTTCTGTGGAGTGATGATGAACTTTATAGCAATTGAAGGAAACAGGAACTTTTACATCATTTTTTGAGGCTCCCTTTGGTTGGTATGATTTCTTAGAGTTAAGGATTAAGAAGATTGTTTTGGTGAGGAGAAACCCTAATTAGTTCCTTAGAATCTCAGATCTAACTGAACAGTTTTCGCGGGGAATGCCCAGACTAATTGATGGTTCCTAAATTTATAACACGGTGGCCCTCGGTTTTTACAGACAATGTGATACTTCTTTTTGCTATCAGGATTTTCTGTTGTCTTGGAGGAGTCATATGGCTATGCAATTTAGTGTTTAGCATAGATGCATGATCATGTATAATGGCACTCACTGTTTTTGTGGTTCAGGAAACGAGCTGAGGACGATGATACAGTTTCGGATTCAAAAGAGAAAGCTGAGAAATTTGCGCAAAGGTCTGTAATTTTTTTTCTGCTGAGTATCATAATCTCTATGTATGGAAGAAAATGTTTTGAATTCTTGTGTCATCCCTCAGAGATTTATACAGGGAACATAGTGAATATTAGCTTTCTGGCAGACCCAATCTTTTCATTTAAGCAGTTGAGAAATAAAGATCCTTTTCTATGCTTCTCAAATTGTGTAATATTAGGATTCATGCAAATAGAAAAACCGAGAGAATTTGGGATTTTATATTCTCTGCTTTTAGTAGGTGCATGTTGAGTTTGTCACATATCACGCATCTAGAGAGGAAAGAATCAGTAGGAAAGAAAAAGTGATAGTGCATGTAATAAAACATAGCAATTCTGTTAGTTAATTGTTCCCTGCGTGTGCTTTGGAAGGTATACTGACATACTCGAAGACTTGAAGAAAGATCCAGAAAGTCACGGTGGACCACCTGATTGCGTTGTAAGCTGTGTTCTTATTATATCTGCTTCTAGATACATATTCACATCAATTCTGCTGAGTTTGGCCTTTCTTCCGTTGTCTCTAGCTTCTCTGCAGACTTCGCGAGCAAATCCTACGCGAACTAGGATTCAGAGACATATTTAAGAAAGTTAAGGTATGATACTGTCTCTTTTGTATTATGTGATGTAAAGACATCTTCGTTGCTCAAATTCCATGCATTGTTAGGCTCTTTTTTATTCTGAGCGTATACCTACAGGATGAAGAGAATGCCAAGGCTATCTCCCTATTCAGTCATGTGATCAATCTTAATGATGCTATTGAGGATCCAGAAAAACGGTTGGAGAATCTGGTCCGAGGCATATTTGCAGGAAATATATTTGATCTTGGTTCAGCAAAGGTACTACATGGATTTTGTATAAAAGATTATGACTTCACTCTTAACGTTGTTATCTATTCAACCTTGACGAAAACTCTGTGATTATTTATCTCCATCTCTCAATTTACACATTCTAATCGGTTGGAACAACATATTAATAAATTATTAACTACCATCTTTTTGCTGATCCAATCATTTGTTCTGTTAACAGCTTGCAGAGGTATTCTCAAAGGATGGAATGTCCTTTCTAGCTAGCTGTCAGTCTCTTGTCCCTAGACCATGGGTAGTTGATGACTTGGATACGTTCAAACTTAAGTGGACTAAGAAGTCCTGGAAAAAGGCAAGTTCAGCATGTTGAAAAAATTGTTTAAAACTGGAATGTCCTTTGCACTTACCATGCTAGTTGATTTTAAATTTGCAGGCTGTCATTTTTGTTGATAATTCAGGTGCTGATATCATTCTGGGAATCCTACCATTTGCTAGAGAGTTACTTCGACGTGGGACTGAGGTCAGGAGTCTTTCTGTCCCACAGCTTCTTTGTTTTCAATTACTTGAATGTACTTAAATATGTTTGGTAGCATTTTGAAAAAGATTGTTTCTATTTCCTATTCTTAATTTGCAGGTTGTTTTGGCAGCCAATGACATGCCTTCAATTAATGATATAACATATGTTGAACTGATTGAGATAATATCGAAGGTGAGAGATACTTTCGCTCTGCATTATATTCTTCTTCCATTGTAAGAAAGGGGAAAATGTGAAATCTGACACTTTTCATCTTCCAGTTAAAAGACGAGCATGGGCAGCTTCTCGGTGTTGACGCTTCTAAACTTTTCATTGCTAATTCAGGCAATGATTTACCGGTATGTGTGGATATGATGAAACTCATTATTGACTTTGTTCACAAATGATTTAATCTCCATGCCATTATTCTTAGGTAATTGATCTGTCTGGAGTGTCCCAAGAGCTTGCGTATTTGTCAAGCGACGCAGACCTTGTAATTCTCGAAGGAATGGTGAGCTCTTAACTGTTTGCATTTGTTGAAGAACTATTGCATGTGTATTACTTCCAAGTATGGTCTTGAACTCTGATGACATAATTGCTACTATAGGGTCGTGGGATCGAGACAAACCTATATGCCCAATTCAAGTGTGACTCCATCAAGATTGGAATGGTAATGCTTTTGTTCATCTCACAATTGCTTGTGTATTATTGTAATTAAGTGATCTGATGTTGCTTAAATACCTCTCTTTGTTTTAGGTAAAGCACCCAGAAGTTGCCCAGTTTTTGGGAGGACGACTTTACGATTGTGTCATCAAGTACAATGAAGTTTAGGTGGGTAATCCTAGTCTTACATGTAATGAGGATATGTGATTTGCAAATCTTAGTCCTCAATAGGCACTGTACTTTATTTGTGCTTGGAGTTCAACTTCCATTTTCTGTATTCTCATATCTAAGTTAGTGGGTTCGAAACCGATTTTTTGCGTCCGTACATTGCGAAGCAAAAGTGACTTGTTACAAAGTATTGTAATAAACGTGATTCGAGCAAGCATTTTTGGCATCTTTTTGACAAAATTACCATGTCTAACTTGAAACTTATCAAGTCAGTAGGATCATATATTCAAGTCACAGGCCATACTATAACTTGGAAGGTTTGTAGCGTTCTTGCAATCATAAAGACAAGCAACTTCTTAAATTTCTGTGGACAAAAGGGAACACCAAGTATCACAACTTCACAACAAAATCAATGTTGCAAAAGGAAACTTCCATTACAATCACCCTATTTGGACAAAGACCACAAAAATGAATTTGACAATTTCTCAAGCTCCACATAAAACACGACTCAAACTGGCCGAAAATTTTCAGATCTGCCAAGTCCCAAAGAATTAACAACATAGAAGTTTACACGAGAAGAAAGGGGCAAAATTAGAAGCAAACTTGATGAAGAAAACCAAATAAGCCAAGGCAAATAGGGTGTTTCTAGCCGTTTGTATGTGAAATTTTACAAATAACACTTCTGCTTCCCATGGACTACAATATATCACAAAGATAAACATATGCTCAAACCTCATCATGCAAGAATAAGATGGTCCGTGTCCATTCCGTGTTGGCTGGCTAAAAGGCGCTCCAGTTGTTCGTCCCCTTTGGAGTTTCACTCGTGTATGATGATTTGAATGATCCCGAATAGCCAAATGGATCCGAGTCCCTCCTCGGGGTTTCATCACCCGCTGTAGAACGAAACGGGCCTGAGGATCCAAAAGGGTCTGCCTCAGACCTTGGAGTTTCACTGCCGAATGAAGATCTGAACGGTCCACCGTAGCCGAAAGAATCAAAGTCTCCTTTTGGGGTTTCACTGCCCATCCAATCCGACCTTGGAGTTTCACTTCCTAGAGATGATCTGAATGGTTCAGCCGACCCGAAAGCATCTGATTCACCCCGGGGAGTTTCCATGCCAAAGGATGATCTGAATGGTCCGGATGCAAATGGGTCTGAATCTCTGGGAGTTTCACTGCCAAATGTCGATCTGAAAGGCCCACTGCCAAATGGGTCAGAATCTCTAGGAGTTTCGCTGCCAAATGTTGATCTGAAAGGCTCATTATCAAATGCATTAACCTCTGTTCTAGGAGTTTCACTACCAAATGATGACCTGAAAGGTCCAGTACCGAATGCATCCACCTCGGTCCTAGGAGTTTCACTGCCAAACGATGACCTGAAAGGTCCAGTACCGAATGCATCCACCTCGGTCCTAGGAGTTTCACTACCAAATGATGTTCTAAAAGGTCCAGTGCCAAATGCATCCACTTCTGTCCTAGGAGTTTCACTGTCAAATGCTGATCTGAACGGTCCAGAGCCAAAAGTGTCAGAATCATCAAAAGAGGGGAAGCCCTTGCCATATTCATCAGTGCTCCGCATTGAATCAAACCGAGATAGTGTTTCTCGTGGCTGCAAACTGCTGTCGGTTGACCTGAAAGAATCAAACCTAGAAAAGCTGGGAAGATGTTCCTCAGGGCCGTCATTAAACTTTTGTGGTGAAAAACTTGAGCCAAAAGGCGTGCTAGGAACAGAGTCTGCAAAAATGGATGAGCCCTTTTTCAAGAAAGGGCTATCTCCAAATTTGGAGCCTGTCTTAATGGGGTTAAGACTCAAGCTGTTCCCAGGTCCAAAAAGGTCATCGTCTTCCATATCCTGTACGAGGAATACAAGGAATATCAATCACAAACAAGCATTTCCTTAGCATTGATGAATGAGGGCTAAAAGATGGTGCAACATATATCTCAGTGAGCAGGTGTATATAAAGATAATGCTACACAACTTCAAAACAAAGTGTATTTTGTCCAGCTTGTAAATTTTCTAAAGCTTGTTGTCTAATAACCTATGCAGTAGTATCATTGAGCCCCAAAAGAGCAAGTAAACTCATTAATTTCTACAGCAAGTCAAGCTCAAGCACAATCTGGTTTTATATAAAAGCAGTTTAGTTGTGTGCGTATGTGTGAAAGAGAGATCAGAAAATAATCAAATCTCAGAGCTGTGGTCTATCACCATGGAAAATCTCAAGGTCAAACCACTAAGGAAATAGTTGCTTTATAGATTCTAAAATACTGTAGTAGGAATAACATGCAGTACATAGTTTAGACAAGTCTGAGGTTCGAAAACCAACCTTGGATTTACTAACAGGGTTAACACTCCAGTCAACGCCATCATTACGATCAAACCTTCCCCAACCAGGTTCATTAAAGCTCCTGTTCCCGGAAAAGGAAGGTTCTGTACCTTTGTTGTCACTGCAGTAGAATCAAAACAATTAAACAATGGTAAATACAAAAGAAGTAAGCAACAACCTATAGGAGAATCAACAATAACCAAGAACGCAAGGAAACATATGTGAGTATCACCAATGTTGCCTGTGGTAATATAGTGTGAATTTACCTAAAGAACATTGAATTCATATGCAAGTACTGCTAGAGGAAATTAAACAATCATCATATGTCACCAACAGAAAACTTTGTATACCTCTTCAATTCCTTGCCACGGGGAGAAGTATCTGAACCATGTTTCTTGTCATAATCACCATTGTCGAAATCATTGTGTAGGCTCTCATGGGAACTCTTTGCTGCAGGACTTCCAGCTGGACTACTTGCTTGAACTGGATCAGCCTGCCCATGAGCAGAGCCGTTTTCAGCGACCTTTTGAACAGCACTACCAGTACTCTCTTCCCTGTTTTCAGAGCCATCAACATCTTCAGATCCACCATCAAGTTTTGCTGCCTTAACTTCTGCATTTGAAGATGAAGTAGGCTTTTCACTCCCCTTGAGGACACTTTCTTCTTTCTTTGCAGGTTTGGCCTTTGATTTAGGAGGTGCAACAACATTTTTCACATCAAGGGTGAGTTCCTTGACACATGTGAAGCCTGAAAGGAAAAAGTATGCTTCAGTGCGTTAACGGCAACAAATTGAATTGGGGGGCATCTTAAACATATACATAATGTATAACCAACCACCAGAGAGAGCAGTACTTTCTGGATCTAAAAGTGTAGTAAAATATAATATATCACTGCGAAGCATATCAATGAAATCAGGAAAAGATGATAAGTGCTTGAATCTCACATAACTATCTAGAAATAGGAATGTGCCAATTTTCCAGAACCAAAACAGCTATTTTTTCAATGATCAAAACTTGTGAGCAATGAACATTCAACATCCATAAAAGCAAGTTACTTCATTTGTTTGCAAGTGAGTCAATTGATAAACAAAAAATGAATCGCTATTCTTTTACTTCTTTATTTCCAATCTTTATTCATACCAACAAGGACATTGGTAGGTATCAATTCACAGAAATCACCAAAAGGCAAAAGCAAATATAAGGAATGTGATGAAGGCCACTTGCATGATGGAAAAAGCACGTATCCAATATCCAGTTCTCAACTCGATAGAGCTTTAACAATGGACTTAGTTAGATCACTAAACGGTTCTTTGCCTCAATTGCATGGATTAGGAAATGAGACGCTTTCCAATTAGATTTCAACATATATAGTTTTTGCTATTGCAACTGTCTGCAGAAGAGTTCGGCAATTGGATGTGGATTTTAAGACCTTAAACTGAGTAAAGTACATATATGAATAGATATAACAGGTGTGTTCTTGCCATACTTTCAGACACATGAAGTTGCAAAAAAGCATCATTGACAAAAGCAAATATTTAATCATACAAAAGCAATTTCAGCATGCAGCAACTAAACTACCGATCACATATACGAAAACTGGAAGCAATATGCAGCATAAAAACTAGCAATTACAGAGTTATTATGTGAAAGATATATCAATTTAATGCACCACAACAAGAAGTAATGAATGTAGACTTAGCTATTAACCAATTCCTTATACCTTCATCTTCAAACTTATCCCAATCTTCATCCCAATCAGCAGCACCCTGCTGAATACCAGGTTGCCATCCTAGATGATAAAACATGTACAGCCATTAACATTAGCAAATAAGAATATATTATTGTAGCATCAGTACACGTGAAAAAAGAGCACTGATCACCAGAGATTAGCATGCACTTCATACATACATACATACATAAACATATATTTATATATATGCCAATACAATTACAAGGCTGTCTAATTAGTTTAGGGGTAAACAAGACTGTCTTTAAAAAGTGAAATTATTGAAGAGCACAAGACGTTTGAAAAACAAACCTAGACAAGGAAGGCCACATGCCAAACAAAGAGGTCTACATTTTATTTTAATCTTTTCAGCAAACATAGAGGTCTATTAGAATCACAAGAAACTAAAAACAACCTGACTTCAGTTTATGAAGACTATATAATGATTTTCCACTTTAATATCCTTGTTTAAAACAGGAAATCTAAGATGGTAAACAGATTCAGCATCTATGGTAAGTGGCATAACCTGTATTACGTCCTCATATACCCACACGGAAGATACACAGAAGCCTAAAATTATGACTGAATTGGCTTATAGACGCAGCAAAACATTTTTCCTGCTGAAAACTCTTACACTCTAAAATTTTCTTATTATTTTGGCAGGTTGTGAAAGGAATGCACATGAGATTACCAAAAGGAAGCTCCACTAATGTTGTTGGTTTTGAACGTAGTCCATAACTCTTGCAACGTTCATTAAGAGACCTCACTAGTTCCTCCAGATTGGACTGGATGTGTTCAACACGGGCCTGTTTATGAATTTCTTGAGTTAGAAAAAATCTCGCAATAACAATGAATTTTTTTGAGATGTCACTTGGCTCATGAATACCTTAAGATTTTCATCAGTACCACCATCTTGCTCTAGCTTCACAATTGCCCTGTATAGATCCATTTTCTTCTCCTAGAAGCAGATACAAATGGAATCATTGAGCAGATATTGCTAACATACGCAAAAACAAAGGATAATTATGAGTGATCGACTGACCTGAATGTCACGAAATGTAGATTCTTCAATACTTAACCGAGAGGCTACATCACCAGTTTGCCTGTACTTCTCCTCGTATTTTTTAGAAAGCAACTCAACCTGGAAATGAAACAAAAATTTAAGCCTGATGCAATAGCAGGTACACAAGCCATTAATTATGCAAAGAGTGTGTTTTGGCATGAGAAAAGCTAGCTTAGGGTTTTTTCAGGGAGTGTTATTAAATCAAATATGAGAGACCAGCTTAAGAACACATAAAATAGCTTATGTGAAAGCTTAAGCTAGCTTTCATCTTGATTCCTGTAAACAATCCTTCCAAAAAGCTAAGCTAGGTGCCAAACACACTATAAGTTCTGGCATTTCCTAGGACACTACCTCACGCTTATCAGCAGAAACCCTTTCTGTAACTTCATTCAGGCGAGTGTCACACCTGCTTTTGTAAAGGATCTAGTATTGAAAAGGAACAAGTCAGACAGCTTAAAGATTGTAACAATATATGACCACATGAGGTGATTTATCATATAATGAGGAACAAAAAGGTCAGAAAGACACAAAGCCTATATGGCCACATTATGTATAAATCCAATGGCATTTCATCTCAGACTGCAACCTGTGAAGGGTCATATAGTCTCAGGAAGTTGACAGAAGACCAGATCCTCCATCCAGTTGGTATCAACGTTCAGAGCAAAAAGCGTAAGGTACAAGCAGAAACTCCACCAATATTTGTATATGGCAAAAAAAAGAGCACTATTGTACTTCTCGAAATTAGGTTCAGCAAGGATTCATTAGCTTGCAATCTTCAAGTGGGTATTATAATGAAGTACAAGAATTCTAGATCAGTTTACTGCCTTCATCTTCAGCTTATTTTTTCATTGGTAGCAGGTTAGCAGATGTTAAGCTGAGGAGTGCCTCTAGGCAGCTTGTGCTTTCCATCCTAGAAGGCTACCTCATTGGAATTGGACCTTCATAAGAGTATAAGACCTTGGATCTTTTGGTAATGGCATGGATTTGCTAATTTATGAATGATTATTCAATTACAAGAACAGAAACAGGTTACAGTAATGTCAAGGCATACGGAGAACAAAGATTATCACAGCATAAGCCAATACGATGCATCAACACAGAAATATATTATAAGGTAACTGTACTCACCAGCTCCTGCATTTTGACACGATAAAATTCCATTTTTTCCCTGGACTCTTTAATTTCTTTCTCCAGTTGTTCAACCTTTCATCAAAAAGTGAACATAAGTTATGAAGATGCTGAAGAGCTCAAGGGTAAAAAACTAAGATGAATAGTTGAGCACCTACAATACAAATATGCTATCCTTGGAAGCAAACATAAATTGCAGCAATTAGAATCAAGAAAACATACTTTCTTATCTGCTTCAGTTGCCTCGTTGAACTTAGAATTCAAAGATTTCTGCTCCCCCTCACTCAGCTGGTCCACTAGGTGCTTCTCTAAAACTGGTACCTTGGCTTTTTGTTGTTTAGGCAGTGTCCTGTTGTCAGCAGGAGCAGCAGGAACTGGGAGAGGAGGTCTACCAGATGGGCGCGTGGGTGGGCGTGCAGCAAAACCAGATGTAGGAGGTTGTTGTGGACCTATACAAATTTCAAAACATGTAAAATGGTCAGACAAGTAAACTATAAGTTTCAAACGTCAAAGCCAGTCAACCAAGAAACTAAGTCGGAAAATTGTCCTGAAATTTCGCCAAAATTACCAGGGGAATATCCCCAGGATGCATGGCCAACACCCCGAACTGTTTGACCTGCAGCAGGCAAGTCTTGCATGATGTAGCTAGGAAGCACGGGTGGAAGGGGTCGCCCTTCCCTATGTCTTTCCATAAGATAAAGAGCAATGCAAAATTCTCTGACAGAAAGCATGCTATCATTATCCTGATCAGACAAGTCCCACACCTGCTTTAAAATGTCTGAACGGACATAAAATATAATTTATGTTAGGAAAATGGATCTTGGCAACCTGATCACAAATATCAAATTTACTACTATATTTCCAGTAATAAAAGCTTTTGCTGTAATGATAGGCCTGAAAGAAGAAAAATGACGACATGGAGAAGCTTTTGCGGCAGGTAAACAATGTGATGTTTTTAACAAAAAAATGAGCTACATCGCACATACAAGCTATACATGATCTTAGAATTATTCTCAGTTTCAAAGAAAATATAGGATTATAGATGGTTTAGAGTACATGCAAGCAACACAGAACTACTAGCACAATATGTACATGCAAATTTATTGCATATATCACCAGCATGTTTAAACAGTTAAACCTCACAGCAAGCAGCAAATCAATTGCGTGGAAAAGGAAAAGTAAAACACATGAAGCTGGGGGAACCAAACAAAGCTAGGAAACAACACACTCTCTATAGACTTATTTAAAAAGGATCCACTCTATCCAAATTATCCCTGAAGGATTAAGTGCGCTCAAATTACCTCTTGGCAACCTCCAGCTTAGAAAAAGATTGCGTGCTTGTTCACCAGTAATCTTTCCATCCTTGTCTTTATCTACTTCCATAAATAATTTAGTGTACTTCTGAAGATCAATCGGAGTCATTCTTGGCCATTGCTGCTGGGACTGAACAGCAGTAACTTGAGAGGAAACCCCTGGTGCACGAGGAACATTTTGGACTGTTACATTTTGATGTTCTTTAGGAAGTGGTTGTGTTTTCTGGAGGTGCCCTCCACCAGATTGTACAGTAAGAGAATTTTGTATTGTTTCAAAGGTCCCAGCCTTTGAAGATGAAGGTGTGGGTGACACAGAAATTGACCCTGATGACACTGGCAAACTACTAGCAGATGATGTAGCCCCCACAGCATCCATTTTTTGAGCTTGAGTTGCTGAGAATCCATCTCCCTCGAAAAAAGATCCGGAAGCAAAGCCATTCTGCGGAAGAGAGGAGTTGTGAATGGATGTAGATGGCCTTAATGCGACAGATACAGGTGGACGAGGTGCTGATACAACTGATCCTGATACTCCAGGGCCTAATCCAGCTTGTGAAACTGGAAGACTGAATGATCTATCCATGGCTTGTGAGATCATTCCTGTTGGATGTCCATTGGTCTTTCCTTCTTGTATTCTGGAGTTTGAGGGGTCAAATCCAACAGCAGAACCAGCTCCAGAAAATCCTTGAGAAGAAACACTTTGCAAGGGGCGTACAATACCACTAGGCACTGGCTGTGGTGGTCGTACAGCTTGGTTATTCTGAGACAGATTGTACTGCTGATGCATATTTGGGCTTTGAGATGTGACAGGTCTGAAAGTTGAATTTTGGGGTGGTCCTGTAACAGCACCCACCTGTTGATTCATATTAACAACCGAATTGGGATGAGGTCCTAATGTTGCAGGAGAGTTAATTTGTGGTGGGGGTATTTTAGCTGAAGCTGGACCATAAAATGCTGCCTTGACAATATCCGGGGTAAGTTCTCGCTTGCTCTGTGCTATAGTTACAAGTTTAAGAGCATTGTAAAATTCTGCCCTGCCGAGGAATCCTGTTCGTTTTTGGTCAGCATAGGTCCAGATCTGTCCATTATGAAACGACAAAGGATAAGCACTGGAAATCCAAAATATAACATGGATCATATAATCAAATATATGCCATTTTCCATTACTAGAAAAAGAAAATCTGCTGAGTTCTCTATACAGATATCCAAAAGGAAAACTCTTATAAATGAATTGAGATACATTCTTCAAAGCAATTACCAAAAAAATCACATGTGTATGTGTTGAAAAGAGATCAAATCCCTGCATAAGGAAGCACACATACTCCTTACCCTAACAAGTGTTTGGAGTAGAGCAGAAGCACCCTAAAAATTTAAGGCAAATGCCATCCACTTCCAAGGCAAAGTAGTTTAACCAAAACATGGGTTTTCTATTACCCGAGCACTTACCTGTCTATATCTTAATTTTTCGCCATAACCCTTTGTCTGCTAAGCCAGATTCTGCTGCATCGTTTTTCAATTATGACACAAGAAGCTTACAAGCTTCCATGTTGTTATATGGTTATATTATGCACGTAGCAAGGTTTAAATCTTGAATAAGAGGCTCAGATCAGCTCCTATATTTCTAGCATATCGTCAACTTATACACCGCGAGATGTGTCTAAACACTAGCTCCAATATCTATGGAAAAGGAACTGTAATTATATTGATCTCCAGCGCTTATGTTAATATACAATCAAGTTTCTCTGGGATGGAAGAACTTCCTGCGTGACATGTTTCAAGCCTAACCATGGCCAACAATGCCACCAACACCAATGTGATCTTAATACAAGAAAACTCGCATATATAATGCCTAAATTCTCCTATCCATAGCAAATACATATCTAGCAATATGGGCCTCCACATTACATTACATATAATGCCTTAAACTTGTCTGTACCACCTCAAGAAAGCACAGTTTCCTGCACTTCTTTACTTGATTTCTCAGTTCTCACAGAACCTGGTTCAAAGCCTAAAGCACATAACAACGAATACGGAATGCCAGGCAACTAAAATCACAACGTGCAATCAAACTTAGCCGAAAGCTAACACTCCACATACAAACAAAGCTAAAGAGAAGAGCATCAACTAGAAAAGTTCATAGATACCTGAGCGAGTATATTTTTGGGTAAATTGGAGCCCTGAAAGAACGCAACAGCTTCATTTCCACTAATCCGGCCATCCCGATCCAAATCCGCCCGTCTGAAATAAGCATCGAACAGATCCACGTTGTTACCCGGGCCTTGGATCTGAGCCGCCATTACAACGACAAACCAGAGCCAAAACCCCAAATCCGCTAAACAGAGCAGAAACCCTAACTCCTGACAGGCGATAACACCACAAATCAAATCATTCTAACCGCTGAGTCCAAAGAATCCACATCAACAGCGGAAACGGGAAACCGAATCCCTACAGCCTTGGAGAGATGTGAAAACTGCGAAATCGGCAAGTTTTTTGTGTTGGATTGAACCCTAGAACCCCCCCGATCGTGGAAAAAATCGCGATTAGCGCTAAAACAGATGGAATTATGGATCTCTATGAGATCGAGAAGGAGATAGGATTGGAAAGAAAGGATTAAATTGCGAAATTGAGGGGATTTGAGAGTGGAGTGGTGATATTCGCCGGCGATGGCTGTCACCGATTACTCGATTAGACAGCAGTTGGAGATCGGGAGAGGTTGAGAGACAGAGAAATTCTAGACCATGCTCTACATATTCGCCAGGTCGATGGCTTTCATCAACTTTTGTTGCTCTCTTTTTTTTTTGCATTTTTTTCTCGATTTTTTTTAAAGGTGAAAATCAGAATAAAATTTGATAGTGTAATTGGTAGTAATTTTATATTGGTCAAACACTACGCTTTTAATAATAATAATAAAAATATATGATTAGTTCATTATTTTAATGTAAAAAATTATTAATAATGTTTTTTTAATAATAAAAAATGTACAAATATATGAAACTTATCATTTTAAAATATGAATATGTTTTTTTTTGAAAAAAATATATTATTTATAGAATAAATAATAAAATAGAGCATCGAGTGTTACAGTGAGAGATGTAGAAGATCCTCACTGGCAAGAATATACTTTTGTATATTGGAAATAAATCAAATTCTATAAAAGTTTGACACTTACTAAACTTACTTTTATCTACTAAATATTCATATCTATACTACCTATAATATAAAGCGGAGACAATGTCTTCACAAAAATTTGCGCCACATGTCATTTCTATAATAAAATAATTAGTCGGTCCCTCCTTTATAAAAATTAGGTAGATGAAATCTAATATAATCTTATCCCGTAAAAATTGCTTAAAATTTACCAAAAATTATGAATTATCCCGAAAATTATGAATTATCACTTACCAAGAATTAGCTATAATCTTTTGGTCAATACTATTATTTAATAAAAGGAAAAATGACTTGAAATAATACCAAGTATCACATTTGAACCAAAAATAATACGAACTATGAAAATCATTAAACCGTATACAAACTATTACACTATTAACCCAGAATAGTACGAAACCAATTTCCAGTGAAAACATGATGACGTGTACACCGGAAAAATGATGTGTCAAAATTTTTTAAACACCTCATTCCCTTTTTATAATCTATAATAATGACATGTCATAGCTATAAACCAAAAAATAAATAAAGCAAATCAATTCCACTAAGCATAACCATTCATCTTCTTCCCCACTACTCCATTACTGTATTTGTGACATCATGAACACTGGTGGCTTGGCTTCCTGCGTCTCTATTTTAAACTCTTTCACACTATTACCTCCCATTTCTCACCTTCTACCTCCAAACCCACCGGCAAATCTCAAACCACGATGAGGCTTCCGCCGGTGCCGACGACCCTTGCCATCTTCCTCCTCCCGCTCTTCTCATCCTCCAACCCAAACTTCTTCTCCGCCTAGACCACGACCGCCACCTTCCCCTGTAGTCTTCTCTAGCGTCACCTGCACCAGTGTCCGTCACCTCGACCATATCGCTGCCTTCCACCAACGAACTCCTTCACCCCTCCACTTTCATGTCGCTGACTCTCCACCACACCGATCGGATTGATTATTAGTGTACAAAATACCAAATCGAGTTTACTTAGATCTAGATTAAAATCCAATTTGAAATTATGTAGATCTAGGTCAAATCCCAAATTGAATTTATGTAGATCTAGGTTAAAAATCCCAAAATTCCAGAAGATGTTCCAAGACTACGGCAATAATCCGACAATGTCGGTCGGAATGAGAGGGGACGGAGTGAACGAATCGATGGAGAGGAGGACGGCGCCCATTAAAATGGAAGGAGACAACCATGGAAGAGTGAGACGATATATAGTTGGGGTTGTATCGGTGAGGAGGGAATTAGGAATTAGGAATTAGGAAGGAGACAACCATGGAGTATGACTTGTTATTACTGGAATATATAAAAGAAAATGAAGTACTTTAAAAAAATTGACACGTCATTTTCCCGGCGTACACGTCATCATACGCTCATCGGAAATTGGTTTCGTACTATTTTGGGTAAATAGTGTAATAGTTTGTATACGGTTTAATGATTTCCATAGTTCGTATTATTTTTGGTTCAAATGTGATACTTGGTATTATTTCAAGTCATTTTTCCTTAATAAAATGTGATATTTATTGTAAAGTAATTTTCGAACAAATCCAACTTATTTACATTATGAGTTGATTTGCTATTGGTAAAACAATACTAATCACGATACGAAAATAAATATATATGATCCTATAATTTTAACGTGATCATTGACATTACATATCTATATTAAATTAGTTTATTATCACATTACCCGTACATGGTAAGGGGTTAAACTAGTTATGGCTTACCTGGCTAATTTTTGAGGATTTAAGAACAATCAGTTTGATAGAATTTAATTTAAAGAGAGCTGAGATGTTATATGAAAAATAGAATTTAGAGAACTACATAATTCATGGGATTTTGATTATTAATCAAACAAGCACTTATATCACATTCATATACGATCATACAAGTCCACGTGTTAAATACAAGCACTTATACTACATATGCAATTGAAGTTATAACTTTTAAGTGCACAGCTAGGACAAAAAGGAGTAAAATGGCAACAACAGACTCTGATTTCTTGCATATATGTTATCCCTTGTTATATCAATCAAACTCATACATTAACTACAGCTCAGAACAGATGCAAATGAGCTCGACAATCCAAACGCTCTCAAGCAGCCAAATCCAATGAAAACAAAGGTTCATCTTGCACAACCATTATTGGTAAATTTACAAGTAATTCACATACAACAGCACATTCTGATCAGTGGTTCAGGTGCAAAGGTACAAGGCATAAGGGCTAAGCACAACAGAAGGTTATACATAAGCGGATAAGCCAATAGTTCATTATTTTCCATATGATGACTCGAATCAAACGAGAATCTATGCTCTATCGCATTATTCTGCACGCATATCATAGTAGTAAGCTCCATAAGATCAAGTATTCAAGTAAAATTACAGCTCCAAACGCGATGGCTCATCCATCACATTCCTGCCCCGCCGGTATCTTGTAATCTACAACATGTTCTTTCCATGTGCCATGATCAAGATAGCGCTCGTAGTAACTTACCTCACCACTGTTCTTCACCGTCACCGCTGAAGTACTCCTTGTTCCATAACGGCCCTTTACGATTCAAAAAAGAATAAAGAACAAGGAATGAATATGAAAAGTTAAAAGAGTAGAAGCGAAAGGCCTGAAACTCGTGGAATGCTTACCCTAGGAGTATCCGTATCAATGAATATGGAGCTAGTTTCATGCTCAAAATCACTCTGTAGAATCCCGGGAAGCTCGCTTTCTTCAGATTTCACAGTATCAGTCATCAATTTTTCAACCATCTCCCTCACATCAACTTCAGCTACATCCGGATATGTACCAAGCAGCTTCGTAAAGCTAAGGTTCAAGCGCCGAGCCTTGCAACAGTGAAAACAGGAATTTAGACAAAATTTAGGAGAATCTGATGCTCGTATAAATACGTCGGTTTTTAAAAAAAATATAGCAAGAAGGAATTCATACTTTAGGCCAGGAGCAGTCCAAGCTGGAATTTGTTAACACATGAATCCCTTGTGAAACTTGCATAATAGCATTGCTGCCATCCTTCGCTCTATTTGTAACATACACCATTTTCTTGGAGCAGAAGTCTGCCAATATCAGGTTGAACCCGTTGTAATTTTTCGCATCCTCCATTACTTCCTCTGCATACTCCAACGGATCTTTATTGCTCTGCAACCATGAGACGAACTGTTCAGTTTTAACAGCTTAAATACGAAACCAAACATTAGAAGTACCCGGAAGTATAAGACCAACATTCTACATTTCAATGCACTTCAAGTATGAATATGATATGGACAAAGCCAAGTAGATACAGTTGCAAAATAAATCTATGGAATGCATATAACTCTATAGGGATATCAGTATACATTTCAAATCCAAAGTTGAGCAAATACTCTCACCTAAGAGGCTAAGGGAAAATTCTGGGTCCTCAAGTATTGAGTGAAGGAGATTAACCAGCAAGATTCAGGAGGGCTAATCGTTCTAAACCAGGTATCATATGAACATATCAGGAGAATGTACAATATCCACTACATTGGCCTTCACCTTGAATTACAATGAAAACTCCAAATGGCATAAGAGCGCATTAGCCCTAAAATTATTTCTTATATCCAGTGTTCTAAAAATTTCCTCTATGCCCTGTCTAGGCGCTAGTCGGTCCTTGTCCGTCTAGCCTTTTAACCCGCCTAGGCGATGTCTAGCCTTCTAGGTGCCCGTCTAGGTAACCGTATTGGTCGCCTAGGCGCTAGGCGCGTTTTTTTAGAACACTGCTTATATCCTTTCATCAAATCCATAGCAGTGAAATACTATGCTTACAAATTACAGCATTTGCTTTTCACCTGCAAGACAAGGTACTAGCATTAAAGTGCACTACAAAAACCAGAACAACAATCAATGGCATGTGGTCCTTCTAACTGTACTTCAATTGTGCTCATTTTTAAAGCAGAAGAAGAAGACAAGCAACCCAAAGATCTCACAAGAAACTGAAAAAACTTCTCAGAGGAAATAAATCAAACAGTTCGCGTGCATAATCAACCAACCCACACTCACCTTAAGAAAACGAACAGGCAAATCTCCCCTACTCATGGCATCAGTATACATTTCAGAGCCAAAGTTGAGCAAATACTTTCACCTAAGAGGCTATGGGAAATTCTGGGTCCTCAACTTGAGCAAATTATTTCTTATATCCATTCATCAAAGCCATAGCAGAGAAAGACTATGCTTACAAATTACAGCATTTGCTTTTCACCTGCAAGACAAGGCACTACCATTGAAGTGCACTACAAACCCAGATCACTAATCAATGGTGTGTGGTCCTTCTAACTGCACTTCAATTGTGCTCATTTTCAAAGCAGAAGAAGTAGACAACCAACCCAAAGATCTCACAAGAAACTGAATTTTTTCTCAGGGGAAATATATCAAACACTTGGCGTGCATACTCAACCAAACCACACTCACCTTAAGAAAACCAACAGGCAAATCTCCCCTACTCATGGCATCAGGAAGAACCTCTTTTTCCCTCACATTAGTAAGAAAAGCCAACCGCCCAGATCTCGAACAGGCCAGCCATGTCCCACTAGCAACCTCATCCCTCCCACCCAAAATCTCCTCTCCTTCCCACCATTCCGCTGGCTTGGTCGGCCTGCAAAAATTACCAAAATACCCACAAAAGTTCGATCATGAGGGTGTTGAAAAACCCACTAGTGAATTTGGGTCAACGGCGAGTTGACTTACCGGCTGTGGAATTCGTCTCTGTTTAGGAGAAGGATGAAAGGGTGTAGCGGGTGGGATTGCCATATGAAGACTGCTATGCACATGGCTGATTCTGTTTTCTCGGTGGTGTTGATCGTCTTTGATGATCGGATTCTCTGATCGGTGAAGCGGTGGAGTTTGGCTAGGATTCGAATTAATGGGGGTTTTATATTGGGGTTTGTTTGCATAACATGTGAAAAAAATAATTAAAAAGGACCACTATCATGGATTTACACCCTAACTAGTTTAACCCCGTGTCATGTACGGGTAATGCGATTATAAACCCAATATAATTTAGATATGTAACGTCAATGATCACGTTAAAATTATAAAATTATATATATTTATCTTCGTATTGTGAGTTTTAAATTTGTGATTAGTGTTTTTTTTACCAATAGTATATCAACTCGTAATATAAATAGTTCGATTTGTTCAAAAATTACTTTACGATAGATATCACGTTTTGTTAAATAATACTAATATTTATGAGAAGATTACAACTAATTTTTGGTAGGGATTATTCATAATTTTCCATAATTTTTAAGCAATTTTTATGGGATAAGGTTATATGAGATTTTAACTACCTAATTTGCATAAAGGATGGCCCATTTAATTATTTTATTATAAAAATAACACGTGGCGCAAATTTTTGTGAAGACATTGTCTCCGCTTTATACTAGTACTAGTATATAGATATAGACTAGTGTTAGTGTCCGTGCCTTGAAGGCACGACTTGGACATACGTGGATTTTCATACAAAAATAATAGTCAGATAAATGTAAAATTATGTACAATTTCTTCAATTTTTTATCTTATGGGATTTGAGCATTTGTTTATACTTATTTTTAAAATGACATATTATGTATTATTTTTCAATTATGTGAATATTTTTTATAATTGAGAAAAGTTTTATATGATTGAATTTGAATTTATTTTGTATAAATAATGATTGAATTTAATGCTTGATCAATAAGTTTTCTTAGTTAATCATTATTTTTCACTTGATAGAAAATTTTAAAAAAAAATTCAAAATCCAAATCATATGAAATATTGAAATAATTTACATGCATATATCATATATGTATTACATTTATGTGTGACTATAATTAAATTTTAATCATTAAAAAATAAGTCAATTAAATTTGAACCATTAGATTAGTTTAATAAAAGATAAATGATGTATTATGTTTCTTGGTATGTTTATATAACCCGTACGGTACATTAGATAGACTTGGCGGGTTAGATAGATTTTTTTTTGGATAAGATTATTCTATACTATTTGGTATATTAGATAGATTCGGTATATTGGATAAGAATTGATCAATTAGTTGTAATTATTATTGTTTTATTTCGAAATCAAGATTGGGTGGCTAGATAAGATTATTTTCCTTGATCAAGATGACTACGTATGTTTCGAAATCAATTAGTTGTGATTATTGGATAAGATTATTCTATGCTACTATCATGCATATATGCGTTCAGTATATTGGATAAGATTATTATTGTTAAAAAAAAAATTTGGCTAGATAAGAAGAAATTTAATGTAGGGTCTACAATAAAATTTCAACCAATCAAATTAATTGAATTGTTTTATTAAAGATGGGTGGCGTGGTCCAATGAAGAAGTGCCACATGTCGGGCTAAATATTAGATCTAACCCCGCTTTAGTATATAATTACGATGATTATACTTATCAGCAACATAAATTAACTCCATGAAATCCAAACTCGGATAAGCATGGATCCGGCAGCCTCCGTTTTCAATTCCCACGGAAATCAACTTGGACCCTGGTTTTGAAGTGTGTTCTAATCATCCTCCATTTTAGTAAAACAGCCATATGATTTTGACAGTACAGCCGACTAAACGCGAGTTGGCCCATTCACCCAATTAGGCCCATATATGTACCTATTAAAAAATTTCATAAAATGTTTTTTAAAAATTTCATTAAAGAATTTTTCTACCACATCGCATAAGGGCACACTATAAAAAAGGCTAATAATAGAAAAAATTGTAAATCTTATTTTTTTGGTTTTTTAATCTTTTTTACGACGGATTCACTATTCTCTTTATAGGGTTTTAGTTTTTGTTTTTTGTATGCTTATTATATGCCCTTAGGGCGCATAATAGAAAAACCGTTCATAAAATCATATGTTAGTACTCTTTTGATTTTACTGCCGTAATAAGTTCGTGTGTTTGAGTTATTTTTATATTGTTGATGCACCAACCTTTAATGCTTTTTAACATTAAAATGTTTCAAAGGAATCCAAAAAACGAGTAACCAAACAAATATGCAAATTTGTTGCCCATTATTGTATCTCTTCATGATTTTGAGGGGAGTAGGCAGTATAACACTATAGCCGATAAAATATCTTTCTTGGGCCACAGTCTCCAATGGGAAGCTATCTGGAACCATCACGAGCTCTTAGCTCTCATCCGAAAGTATGCTATAAAAATCCCGCCCTAAAGCGAGATTCTAATTCTCACCCGTTCAAAAAAAAAACAAATTGATATGCAAGAGGCATTCACATTGTTATATATGGGGTTCTAAACCGGACAAAGAGTTAGAGAGTTGTAAATAGAGTAGTAGTTTTTGGCTTTGGATGTGCATCCACGAAACAATGATCGATACAACATGTATAGTCGTGAGACTTGTTGTTGGTGAAAGGTTTGAAGCTATATGATGGATCCAAACATTTGGTGAGAAGAGGGAGAGTTTTAGTCGTTGATATGAAGTGGTGATGTACAAACATTTGGTGAGAAGAGGGAGAGTTTAGTCTTTGATATGAAGTGGTGATGTACAAAGTAGTGTTACTAAAGAAAGGACATCAACCTCATAAGATGGCTAATTAACCCTAAACAAAGGGCAACAACCAACAACGTCATGGAATGACCAACTTTTTCTCCGATTTGTAAAAAATACTTATGCTACTACAACGAGGAAGGTTGTTTGAACTCATGACCTAGTGGTTATGAACATTATGACTTACTAACTAGATTAGTGATTATTGACTCATAAAATAACTAATTAAGCCATAATAATTTAGAGAGATAATATACATGTGCAAATATCTCTAAAACCATTTAAAGTAATTTTACCATTTTTATTTGTAGAAATTTATACCAAACACACCTCAACTAAAAATACACATCGTAATCTATTCTCTCCAATAATACGTACATTTTAACATATGAAGTCCAATAATACATAACTATCTTACAACCATGTAATCCGTAAGCCAAAATACATTATAATATGTACATTTTACTAACTATGCAAATAACACATTATAATCTATATTTGTACTAACTTTTTCTTAATTTACCTTTTTTCCTGAAATTGAGTCTTGTTTGCCTGTGTTGGTCACGCCGCATGACAAATGCCCAAAAAAAGACAATATCTAAACCGAAAAATGAAGTAAAAAATTAAAAGAAAAAGAAAAAAAACAACCCCGGTTCCATTCTCGTGTGAGGAAAAAAAAGAAAAAGAAAAAATTGGAGGGAGAATACACACACAGAAGAGGGGAAGAGAGAGAGAGAGGGGTTGAGGGGAGAGGAAAGAGAGAGAGAGAAATGGGCAAGTCAGTGGAGAAGGTGAAGAAGAAGAAAGGCCGGCCCTCTCTCCTCGATCTCCAAAAGCGAAATCTCAAGCAACAACAAGAGGAAGAACACCGAAAGCAACAGCAATTGCACCAACAATTACAGTTGCGGAGATCTCAGCAAAACCCTAACCCTAACCCTAACAATTCGTCCACACCAGTCCGCCGATCCACTCGCCGGAATCCTAATCCCGACGCCTCCGACGACGAGCACGCCGATGAGGACGAGGATGTGGCGAAAAGGAAGCGAATTAGGGAGAAGAAGCTCAAGCTCGTGAACAAGTTGCCGGACTCGTCTGCGAACTCTGGTTCGGGGAATTCGGGGTCTGAGGATGAGAGTGTGGATGTTGGGGGGCTTAAGAAGCGGCGAATTGGAGCGATTGGGGACGGATCTGGTCAGAGAAAAGACGTGGTGCGTGGTTTGATTTTTGGTAAAAAGAATGTGCCTTTTTTTGGAGGGAGTTTGAGCTTGAATTTGGGGTTGGGGAATTTCTTAATTTGAAAAGCCGCCACTTTTATTTGGGGGATTTTGTATTAATTTTGAAGAGGTTTGTTCTCTGATGACGATGGGTGAAAGGGGGGTTTCCGAATTTTATTGAAATTCGCGCTTGTGTTTTCCCGATTGTGGTGCTTTGACTCGCTCGTTGATTCAGGATAATTTGTTCCTTTTTCCTCTCCTCTTGCCTCTTCTGTATTCTTGATCATTAACATCGGTATTGATCTTGTTCTGGGTTCACTGATGTCGGTTATACTGTTATTGCAACTACTTTATGCCACAATTTTCAATGCATGGCTATTGACTTTTGGGATAATATATAAGCATGCTGATCTGGCTAGTGGTATGCGTTGATGTGCAGGGTGAGAATCAGGATGGTGCCTCAAATTCAACTAGTGCCAAACAAGGTATTGTGATGAATATTTGTTGCCATATGCATGATGGGTGTTAATGGGGTTGGCTCTTGCTTTCTTTATCAGAAGCTTGATTGAGTGTGTGCAATTCTGTGTAGATATTATATTGGATGATGGACCCTCAACGCCTTTACCTGATAAAAAGTTGTTGCTTTTCATCCTTGAAAGACTGCAAAAGTAGGAACCTATGTCCCTTTCTATACTTTGACTTTCAAATATCAGTTGTTGGGCTTTTTGACCTGTTCATTATTGGGTTTGCTTTCCTGGTTTCTGATGTACTTGTTTCATTGTTCAGGAAGGACAGATATTCAGTCTTTGCTGAACCCGTGGATCCAGAAGAGGTTGGAAATTGAATAGATTTCTTTCACTTTGTTGTATGAAGTCAGATCAATTATGTTACAACTGTCTTTTTCTGACTTTGGTACAGCTTCCGGATTACCATGAGATCATTGAGCACCCTATGGATTTTAGTACCATAAGGAAGAAACTTACAAATGGAGCTTATGTCACCTTGGAACAATTTGAGGTTGGCTTACACCGTTCTCTAAAGTCTTGCACTTGTTTACTTGCTATAGCTTTACATGACTGAGCTTATTTAGCTGTTAGTGGAAGTCAATGCATGATAGACATATTTAACTGAGACTGAGTATTACGGAGTAAAAGCAACTGGTTGTGCTTCTTGCTTGGATATGCCTTTGCATATTGCGTGACAGTTTTGTTTTCCGTTGTTTGATTACCTGCTATTCTTACTTGGCTCTCAAATTTACTTCTGTTAATGTTGTTATCTGTAGCATAATGTAGGATAAAGCGAAGAGCATTTGTATGAACTTAGGTTTGATGCTGCTCATTTTCAACTCATTTGAATATATTCTTAAGTAGCTGCACAACTACTGTCACACTGATTGCCAAAAAATTCCCAAGAAGCTCAATGTTCGCTGACGATACTCAGTTTTTGTAGATTAGGATCTTGTTGCATAACTATAAAAACAAATCTCGATGATGACATTGAATCTTCTGTTCACCGGAGCCTCAACTGTCTCGATTTAGTCACAAATACCCTTGTTTGCCCTTTGATATACGTCTGTTCGAAGCTGAGGAGGATTGTGAAGATGGCCTGGATGTGTGTAATCAATATGTCATAAAGAATTGATAGTTAAGTGCTAGGTGCACTTGGGGTGAGATTTGATTAGCAGAGCAGACCCAAAGGTTAGTAAGGAGGCTCTGCAGCTTGAGAATAATGATGGAGGAGTTTTGTTAGCTCTCACTATCATGCTTGAGTGACAGAAAGGGGTATCATTTTTTGCTTATGGGTAAGGAGCAGACAGATTTGTAACTGAAGCATTCCTGGTTGGAGCAGTGTTGGATATTAGCAGTGGTGTAGGAATGGAAGCATTAGACTTGACAGTAGAAGAGCTCCCACGAGCATTATTGAACAATGCATTGTCTGTAAAGTTTAAAAAATTGGTTGAAAATTTTGGTGGCATTATGAAATACTGCATATTTATGCAGGATATAAACCTGGTCAGTTGTGTGTAAAGAGATGTGATTGAAAGCACATTGGGATTTATCTTTTCTACAATCTTTTAATTGACATTCGATGACTGTACAGCAGAAAGGAGAAGCATGTCTTGCACATGCTCTTTTCCATGTCATTATTTTAAAGCTGCCCATTGAAATTTTGATATGAAATACTGGCCACCATGTTCCCTTTCCTTTTTGCCACCACACTCCCACCAAAAAATATCGGAACACCTGCTGATTTCCTTGCACTGTAATTACGGTCCTTAGTTTAGGATCTGGAGGAAATGGTTTGGAGGGAGAAATAGATTTGGGGGGTTTAGAGGGTGCACTTTCTCTTAATGATTGCCACCATGGTATCCAGCTTCAAAAGTGAAGGAATAGTATTGGCAGCTGTCTATGACCTTTGTCTTTGCTTATGATGCTCAGTTGCTCATTCATTTGTTCCATCATTTTGCAGAAAGATGTGTTTCTGCTTTGCTCGAATGCAATGCAGTACAATGCTCCAGATACTATATATTTCAGACAGGTACTAATGTACTACCCTCTCTGTAGTTTGAGTTAATATAAATTTTGTCTCTATTTCCCCTCTCTAAATTTGATTCTTGCTTTTTGTTTATCAGGCACGGGCTATACAAGAGCTAGCGACTAAGAATTTTGAGAACTTAAGGCAAGATGGTGACAGTAATGAACCAGAAGTGAAAATTGTGAGGAGAGGTAGACCTCCGACCAAGCACCTCAAGAAACCAATGGACAAACCTTCACAGGAGGGTGCTATTTCTGAATGCGTGCCAACCATTCTTGACACCGGGGGAGAAAGTTCTTCTCAGCCTAGTTATGATCTCAGAAAGAATAACTTTTTAAGCAAATATGCTTCATCTGATTCAGCTGGACGATTTAACTCCGGATCCCGTCAAGGTGAAGTGTATATTAGCTGGTCAACAGAAAAATATGACAGAGCTGATGAAATACTAGGTATGTAATTTAGTGACACCTACTTGGTTTACCAGTATTCTGCTTCAGGTAGTGCTTTGCTTGATCTGTGTCTCCTTTTCCAGCAGGCTCGATGTCAAAGGGTATTTCAACGAAGCAGGGAAGGAAGCAAGTTATTCTTGATGAGAATAGGCGCCACTCTTACAATCTATCCGGTCCATCCATGGGCATGCAAGATCCAACATCTCATTTGGCTACCCACCGTGGGGAGAAAAAGCATCTTATTCCTGTGAGTATCAGCTTCCAAATATGTCCTTGTTTTATGAACCTACAATCTAACTTCTGAGTTTTCTGTAAAGTTCCATTTGAGATCAACTGTAAATGTTCTCTAGTTGGCCTAGAGTTTGGAACAGAAACAGCAATTTTCTTTTTCTTTATGAACTAATGCAAGTTAAGACTCCTTATTTGGAAAGATTCTACACCATTTTAATGTATTTAAAGTTTTTCGAAAAATATTTTTAAATGGTTTATTTTTTCGTTTTTAGGGTTTGGTTTCTAAAAAACGGAATTCTCAAGTTTTAACCTATGCCCTAGGTTAGAATTTAGAAAGACCATTATAATGTATACTAATAGTAGTATAAATTAATTTTTCTCTTTTTTCTGGGAAGTTCTATACCATATGACACTGGTTCTGTACGTGTGACAGGTGGGTCTCCATACAGAATATGGGTATGCGAGGAGCTTGGCTCGGTTTGCAGCCAAGCTTGGGCCAGTTGCTTGGCAGGTTGCCTCCAAAAAGATTGAAAGATGTTTGCCTGCAGGTGTCAAATTTGGCCCAGGCTGGGTCGGTGAAAACGACACCATCTCACAGTCTTCAGCACATCAAAGCTCATCTTCTGTTTCTCCACTTCAAATGCCAGATTGCAATGGCGCCGCTGCCAAACCATCCGAGGATCAGAAAGGCCCCAATTCTTCAGAAAACCAAGTCAGCAGTCATCATCCTTCAGGTACCGAGGAAACTACTCAACCTTTAAACAATAGTAGCATGGTTTCAACCAAACCTGGCATCAATGGCATAAACGGCGCTTATGGGTTTAATTTTCCAACCCAGATGGGTAAATTGGCCCGACCCGCCATGGGAAATAATAAGAACCTTCCTCCAGCTTCTGAAGACAGGCTCTCTGCGGCCGCCAAGTGCGAAAACTCAACCACAGTAAAACCTGTTGATTCTTGTTTGCCCAGTTCCGGAGCTCCACCTGATCTCAATGAGGGTTTTCAGGCACAAAAATCGCCGTCCTCAGTGCAACCGGATTTGGCATTGCAGCTTGGATGATAGAGAGGCTCCTTAGTGATCAACCATTTGTCTTGTAATTTAACGGCCAATTAGGGGTTGGTTTTAGACTCCTTGCTTGTTCTAGGATGAGTGAGATCTGCTCCTTGAGATGGGAGCATATTGCAAATTGGACATTTGGACTTTTTTTTTTTTGTTCCCTAACTTTTATTATGTAGAAGGTCTAGGACCTAGGTTGTCTCTGTAGTCTGTACAGAACAGTTAAAAAGTTCGCCTTAAAGCAATTATTCTTAATAATTATAGAAAAATCAAAGTATTTTAAGACCTTAGAACAACATATGCGATGCTGTTAATCTGGGTTAAATGCTGCATAAGTTGCTGACCAAATATTTGCTTTTTTTATCGATGTTGAGCTGTCTTTCAAAGCACCTGCTCAGGGTTTTAGTTGGCAGCTACTATACTTGGCTGCAAAGCTCTATATTTTGTTGTAAGGTAAGAATTTAAAACTCCAAATAATACAGTAGGATTTTGTGTAGACCTGTCAATCGGGCGGGTTTGGGTCGGGTTGGGTCAGATGGGTTTGATCGGGTCGTTTCGGGCTCGGGTTGAGTTCAAGTTCGGGTCAATCGGGTTACGGGTCAAACTGGGTCGGGTTGTTGCAGGTTTTCGGGTCGGATCAACCCAGCGGGTCAAGAGTACCACTTTTTCTTTTACCAAAATTTAAATAAAATATTATTTAAATAATAAAATATAGTAATACAATATTATTTTTAAATATTTTAATAATAAAGTATAACATAATTTTCAGAATAAATTTTATATATTGTAATATAATTTAAACTATAAAAAATCGGATCCAAACCAACGGGTTCGGTTTTAAATCGAGCGGATTGAAACTGGATTACAAGTCTAAATTTTCGGATTGAAACCCATAAATTTTCGGTACAGTTTACAGGTCGGGTCAGCTATTGACATTGGTCTAATTTTGTGTCTTACATTGCAAAATGAAAATAAAAGAAATTGTTTTTTTGAATAAAAAAAAGACTGTGATATTTTCCCTGATACCCCCAGTCGTACCCGAGTCGGAATAAATTTGTTTGACCCGATTGAATCAACCAAACCACGAATCCTGACGAGCAGTTTCTCCTACTCAGAGGCGAGTGAGAGAGAGATGCCAAACGCCAAACCATCGAAGAAGCCATCTTTAACTTAAAATCTTCCAAAACCCGCCCACCAATCTCTTCCCCCAATCAATTGCAGTCTCTACTCGTCCCAATCGTGCAAATTTCGCTCTCAAAATTCAGGATCCGTTTACAAAACCCTTTTTTCACTCTCGCTCAAACCCTCGTCTCATCAAGTCCCTTTCTCCTTCTGCACACTCTCTGCTTGGCAGCAATGGCGTCCGAGCAACAGCTAAGCGTCATAAAGGTATGTGGGGAGGGCTCAAAGTATCCCTTTTGAGGGTTTTGCTGTGAGTTATGGAATTCGGGTTTGTAAAGTTTCGTTCTTTTTGTTGCTTGTTAGGGCGCGAAAGTGCTTATGGTTGGAGCGGGTGGAATTGGCTGTGAGCTTCTCAAAACCCTTGCTCTATCTGGTTTCCAAGATATTCATATCGTAAGTCTTCCTTGTTGAGTTTGGCTCTACATCTTTTTTGATCAGTTTGAGTATGTTGATTTAGGTTTTGGGGTTTTACCAATTTTGGGTTTATTTGATGTGGATTTTAATGACTTTAGGTGCAGAAATTTATTGATTTGAACTCAGTTTGGAGTTGTCTATAAGGATCTTGGCCAATTTCCCAAATTAAGAAAGATGGTATTTTGTTTCGAGTGTTTTTGCTTTTTATGTAGAGATTGTGTTTGGTCTGCTTATCCGAAATTCCCAAGGAATAAAATACATGGGGAAAAAAGCAATTAAGGCATAAATGACAGGAGGAATTACATATCAATTTCCTTAGTTGTGGTGGATTGTTGATGTGATGGTTATAGAGCATTTGAAGTATAATGAATAGCTTAGGACTTTTCAACTTTAGGATTGGTTTTATATATTTACTCTGTGGGGATCCCTACTATCTATGTTCGGTTCCTGTTTTGACCATGTAAAGTGTTCTCGGGTAATGCCTTGAAATTGCTTGTTTTATTTACAGATTGACATGGATACAATAGAAGTTAGCAATTTGAACAGACAATTTCTGTTCAGAAAATGTCATGTGGGGAAACCGAAGGCTAAAGTGAGTTATATGTCTTTAATCTTGTGCTTCTGATTTATTCCATGGTCGTAAGAACTTATTATTTTTCATAACTTCTATCAGGTTGCTCGAGATGCTGTCTTAAAGTTTAGACCCAATATAAACATCACACCTTACCATGCCAATGTGAAGGATTCGGATTTCAACGTGGACTTCTTTAAGCAATTTAATGTTGTTTTGAATGGTCTTGACAATTTGGATGCAAGGCGTCATGTAAATCGTCTCTGCTTGGCAGCTGATGTACCCTTGATTGAAAGTGGTACTACTGGGTTTCTTGGCCAGGTGATAGTCCCATCATGTGTCTTCCGAAAGCATCTTGCATTTGATGTTGAGCTTATTGAATAAATTGGCTGCCCTTGTTCTTCTTTAGAGATTATTGGTTCATTTATTGAAGTAGTTTGATTTCAATACTGATTCACTGGAAGATAACATGAGATTACTGGTTCATACAATGTTTTGATACCTGCTGCCAATATCTTTTTTAGATTCTTAAAGTTTACTCCCACAAACCTCTGCCTCTGCCTGACCATTTTTGACAAATTTCTAGGATCCAATAGTTTGTGGATAAGAGTAGTGTTTGGATGTTTTTAGATTTTGTGTATATCACTTAACTTAGTTAACTATGAACACCCATGATATGCAGACCTCGAAATCTTTGAAGGGGTATTGCTGATGTTTTTACTTTTTCAATTTCCCCTTTCTTTCTGCTAAAATAAAATCTACTCCGTATCATATAGGTCTGCCTGATGCTAAGCTGGCGCATGGCCAGCCAAACATGAGCTTTAGCAGTAATTTTGAACTTTTTATTTCCCTAGTGCCAGTGCTTGTATATTTGGTACTCTAAAATATGGCAGCTGAAACTTGAAAGTTTTCCATGTAGCGGTATTATGCTTACCTCATCTTTCGGTTTTCCTTGGATTTAGGTCACTGTGCATGTGAAGGGTAGAACAGAATGCTATGAGTGCCAATCCAAGCCTGCTCCTAAGACATATCCTGTTTGTACTATCACCAGTACTCCATCAAAGGTACATTTTGATGGTTGCAACATCATTTTTCCTAACATGTGTTTGGTCTAGTGATCACATCATTTTCTTATGGCAATTCTGTTTTGTGTGTCTATACATCATATCCTTATTGCTGGTCTAATGCTTGTGCTGCAGTTTATTCACTGCATTGTTTGGGCGAAAGAGCTGCTTTTTGCCAAGTTATTTGGTGACAAGAATCAGGACAATGATCTGAATGTACGTTCAAGTGACACTGCTAGTTCATCAGCAGCTGTAGAAGATATATTTGAACGTAAAGATGATGAAGATATTGAACATTATGGGAAGAGAGTCTATGATCACGTGTTTGGATATAACATTGAGGTTGCTTTGTCCAATCAAGAGACATGGAAGAACCGTAACAGACCAAAGCCTATATATTTTCAAGATGCCTTTTCTGATTTACAGCAGAATGGAAACGGGCATACAGTTCTTGTGGAAAATGATAAATCTCCAGTGTCTGCAATGACTTCTCTGGGGCTGAAGAACCCACAGGAGATTTGGAGTCTTGCAGAAAACTCAAAGATACTCTTACAAGCACTCAAGCTGTTTTTCACAAAAAGAGAGAAGGTAGGGTTAATGGGTTCGCATATTGTATATATTTCCGAGGCTGCATTCCATATTGTTTTCATTTTTAGAAAATTTCTTAATTCATACCCATAAATTCGACCCCTCGATCACAGTCTATGATCGCTGCTGCAGGAAATCGGTCACGTCTGTTTTGACAAAGATGATCAGCTAGCTGTGGAATTTGTCACTGCAGCTGCAAATATCCGGGCTGCATCTTTCGGGATTCCCATGCATAGTCTGTTTGAAGCTAAAGGTATGGCAGGGAACATCGTCCATGCTGTTGCAACAACAAATGCCATCGTTGCCGGTTTGATTGTGATTGAGGCTATCAAGGTGCTGAAAAATGATGTAGAGAACTATAGGTTGGTCCCATATCCCTCACTCATATACTAACACGTGAACGAATTCACTTATAGTGGTAAACTTGGCATGGTCAATATTGGGCTGTGTTTACAGTTGTTACTGTATTAGCAGGCTTACAGTTTTAGATTTCTCTAATATTATCTCTAAAAAAGTCTTCCTCTCAGCATAGCTCTGTGTGCTTTATTATAATACTGTTTTGCATAGCTTTTTAAACCTTATTGTAAATCAAGGTGTCAGCATCGCTGCTCCATCTTAACCTCTGGCATTTTCATTCGCTTTAGGTGCAGATGCATTATGCTGCATACTGGTGTTTTAGCAGCTGTTAATTGAAGTAAAAAAGTACTTTCTGGTCTAGATTTCCATGAAAGTTAAGGTTTAATTTTTTTCTCTTGCAGGATGACTTACTGTCTTGAACACCCTTCAAGAAAGATGCTTCTTATGCCTGTGGAGCCCTATGACCCGAACAAATCGTGCTATGTTTGTTCAGAGGTAATATTCATAATTTCCTACCACTTAATTAGAAGCACATTCTGTCTTGGGTTTGTCTTTATAAAGACCTATTTTTACCATATACTCTAAATCAGTCACATTTTAGTGCAAAGTTTTACTGAATTTGTGATCTTGTTGATCTTTCTTGCAAGCAGTCACCTTTAACACTTGAAGTGGATACATCAAGAACAAAATTAAGGGACTTTGTTGAGAAAATAGTCAAAGCTAAGCTTGGAATGAGCCTTCCACTTATTATGCATGGATCAACCCTTCTATATGAGGTCGGTGATGATCTTGAGGCAGACATGGTTGCAAGTTATGATGCCAACTTGGAAAAGGTATTTTTTTTTTGTGTATTTTTGTCTCTTGTATAACTTGCCCAAAAAGAAGTCATATAAAGACACTCCATCTCGTCTATGTGGTTTAGGTGCTCTCCGAGCTTCCGTCTGCCGTTTGTGGAGGGACAGTGCTCTCAGTTGAGGATCTTCAACAGGAGCTCAAGTGCAACATCAACATAAAGCAAAGGTTTCTATCTTAAATTTCGACGCGATTATATTTTCGCCCATGATTTCCTTGGCCTGCTTTTCTATACTTTATCCAGCTGAAATTGAAAGTTTAGCATGTTTTATGTGGTACTATATTTTAATCTTCTATTTTTATATAAAAAATTGGACAGAGAGGAGTTTGATGAGGAGAAAGAGCCAGATGGCATGGTTCTAATCGGATGGACTCAAGCCCCTGCCGCAGCCGAAAAGGAAACTAAGGCTGCAACCGAGAATGGAGAAGGCACGTCATCAGTCACAACGAAGCCCGTATCTCTGGATACAGAGGATGGCGAGTCCCTTCCACCTACAAACAAGAGGAAGTCTGTGGATTCAAAGGACAAAGAGGTATTAATAGATGACGCGGACGATGATCTGGTCATACTGGAAGAAGATCCCAGTATCACCAAGAAGGCTAGGCTGGTATGATAATTCATCTGCCTTGCAAATTCCCTATGAATGTACGTTAGGTAATTGTTATTTTGGTAGATTCTTTGACCTGTAACTTAGTTGGCTGCAAGGATGATGCTTAGATGGCACACTCGAGGTTTAATAGACCATTGAACTCGATTTTTTTGAGGTAGTGAAACTTGTGTAACTGACTTACAATTCAGCCATGAAACAGAACTAATGCTCAAGGTATGTTTTGGATTTTCGCGAGTGTCGGGCAACCCTTTAGAGCCCCTGATCTTATGTCGGTTCGTTGTATGTTTTGGCTTTTCGTGAGGGTCGGGCAAACACTTTTGTCGACCCCTAAGTCTTACGACGGATGGGTTTACGTTTCGGGTTGCACGGAGGGCGACCTAGGGATTCAAACTCGGTTCTACTACTACTATTCAAGAGCCCATTGAGTCTTCTGATGATGGTTAGCCGTGGTTGTATGTTTGGTAAAGACAGATTGTTCACTTTTGCTCCTCTTTCTTACATTGACATGTTTGAAGGGGTGAAAAACTCATGTTGGTAAACCATGAAATTGTAAAAGAGTGCACCATTTGTGGTGGATTAAATTTGAACTTTTATGTAACTGCAAAAAAACAAAAAAGGAATTTAATTGAAGCCTGATTTTTGAAAACACATTTTAGCCACCTCCAAACACATTTTATCTATAATATATGATTCAATAAATCATTTGCATTCTATAATATATGATTCAATAAATCATTTAATGCAAGCTAAACTTTGAAGCAAAATAATGTAAAATAAAGCATATTGCAATTTAATACATGCCTATCCAAACGGCTCTTAGTGAAAATAGCCAAATTATCAGTTTCTTCTCGGTGGGCCATTGCCATTTGCCATTATTGTCTTTCCTCTACCCTCATGTCTCCACTATGGAAAATTCGTCGGTCCGCACGCAGCCTGTTTTTGTTGAATAATCTCTTCCTTGCTCTTTTCTCCATCACCTGTTTTGTTTTAGGCTTTTAGCCTTCAACAACAATGAAGATGGAGGGTGTGTTTGTTCTACTGTTGCTTCTTGCAGGCTGGTTTGGATATCCCTGTCACTCCAAGTTAGTAGCCAATGAAGGCAAGCCATTCTTATCTCCTCTCTTTTCATTGAACCATACTTGTCTAATCTTAGTTTATTAGATGATTGTTCTGTTGAATTCCTAAATTTGGTACAATACATTAAGTGTTTTGAGTTCCATGAAAACTTGATTTTGATGTCTTCTGTATGAAATTGGTACAAACTTGATTGTAAAACTTGCTTTGAGGGTTCATTTCTGTAGTGGTGCAGAGAATGAATAATAAGAAACTTACTCTGAGGCATCAGTGAATTAATGGGCTATATATTTTTAGCATTTTAGCTTTGCCTTTGCTTGTGTTTTGTGCTTTGTTCAGTTTTGTGTTTTGTGCTTTGTGCTTTGGTGGGTCATTTGCTTTAGTTTTGGCCTGCCTTCTTTGTGCTTGGTTTTACTTGAATTGGCGTCTTTCCGTTGTGTGCGTTAGCCAGGGGTGCCCGACACCCCCATCCTGACCCCCCAGATTCCCCTTAAGTGGGTTATTGTTATTGTTGTTGTATATTTTTAGCATTTTCCCCTGAAAGTGTATAGAGGTATGGTGAGCTGTATGATCCTAAATCATATTTTTCCTTCACAGTGGCTGCTCTCCATGATATTCTCCATAAACTGGGTTCCAAATCATGGGCCCTAAACGACGTGTCATGCCAAATCAAGATGTTTGAAGGGTCTCCCACGCCACCAATGGGTTATAACAGCAGCGTCCATTGTGACTGCCATTTCGAGAATAACACATGCCATGTTGTGAGCTTGTATGTTATTACATATGATATGATCCTTGTGTGTGTTTTGTCTGAGTAGTTCGGCGGAGTCACAAGTACGTACTCATGTTATTATTTGCAGAGTGCTAAAGGGTTTCAGCCTACCCGGTATACTCCCTCCTGAGCTTGTTAAGCTCCCTTATCTACAAGTGGTGTAAGGATTCTCATGTCACATACACTTTGTTGATTACTTCTGTGCTGATAGCTTAGGGTGCGTTCGGTTGGCCTCACTTATTGACTTATTTTGTTACTTATAAGCACTCTTTGCTTATGTTATAACTATTGTTTCTAATATAAGCAACTTATAATACCGAACACTCAAAATTATAAGTCTATAAGTGAAATTATAAGCATCCGTGCTTATAAGTCTGTAAGTGATTTGTCGAACGCACCCTGGCAAGAGACTGGGCTTGACGTTTAATGTATGTACGTGCAGTGACTTTGCCTACAACAGTCTCAGTGGAAAAATACCTACGGAGTGGGATCAGCTGCAACTAACATGGATGTAAGCTCGCGCATGTAGGTTTTGTGATGTTTATGAATTCGGGTTTCTCCTCCATGAATCTAATGCATGTGAAGTGATGTGATGCAGCTCCCTTTCTGTTAACCAACTATCAGGAGAAATTCCCAAGTTTCTTTCAAGTATGACCAGTCTCAGATACCTGTGAGTCTTTCATTCTCGCGCAAAATGCCATAGACTCTTTATTTTCAGTCTTTTTTACTATCTCACTTCTCAGGAGCCTTGAAGCCAATCAGTTTTCAGGAATGATTCCTCCTGAACTCGGAAATCTAATCAATTTGAGGACTTTGTAAGACATGTCTAACTAAGATGCTTTGCTGCTAGCTAGCTCAAAGTTAACATTTTTCTTACTGATGTTCTGCTTTGAGTTGTAGAATGCTCTCGTCTAACCGGCTATCCGGTACACTACCTGTGACACTTGCTGGGCTAACCAATCTGACAGATTTGTGGGTTCTCGTTCTCTCTCATTCCCTTTATTTATCTTATAATTTCGCCGTATTAATTGTACTTTACACCTAACTACTTTAGAGCTGCAGTAGGATCAATGCCAACAACTTCAGTGGGATCATCCCCAGCTTTATAGGCAGCTGGAAGCAACTAAACAGATTGTAAGTTTTTGAATCTTCAAATCTAAGTATAAGAATGAAGAGGAATGGCTAATTCTCACACTTTCTCGACGTAACTATGGTAATGAAGAGAAATGCATGCGAGTGGCTTGACAGGCCCTATTCCACGCGAAATCTCTTATTTGGACAACCTAACACAGCTGTGAGTACATTTTGGCTTTTGTACAGGCCTCATGATGATATCGGACGTACACTTTTCTCTCAACAGTTTAACTCATTCTCTTCGAAATTTTACACAGGAGAATAAGTGATATCAATGGGACGTCTGCCATTCCTGTCCTGAGTAATATGACCGGGCTTGCGATACTGTATGTGAGCTTCTGCCACTTCTTGTAACTGTTATTATCAAATGAATGTTTTAATAGTCCTCTCCTCTTTCCGTTTTCGTTTTGTGTAGTGTTCTTCGGAACTGCAATATATCTGGCCAAATCCCTGGTTACATGTGGCAAATGCAAAGTTTGCAGTTGCTGTAAGTCCTTTTACAATCTATTCCCTACATTATCACAGTAAAGTAACTAACTAGTCATCATGAATCATTCAGCTTTTTGATCTGTTAAACAGGGACCTGAGTTTTAACAACATAGTGGGAGAACTTCCAAACTTAATACCTGCAAAGTATTTGAAAGTCTTGTAAGTAATTACGTTCTTGGTCCGATTGCGGTAACCTTTGTTAATCTCTTGACAATCATTCAACCAACTGGTCTTAATACTAGATGTTGCATGAATATAGATTCTTAACGGGAAACTCACTTAGTGGAAATGTACCTTCTACAATCTTGAATGCTGGATTGAACATGTAAGCATATACACTACATAATGCTCACGCTTTTAACTGTAATGAACTAGATTATTTTCATGTTGGAATGATACTCTATGTGTTTGGTATTGATGCAGTGATCTTTCATACAATAACTTCATGTGGCAAGGTCCCGATCAACCCGCTTGTCAGGCCAACTTGTTAGACCTTCTTTCCTTTCAAAATTCCTTGCTTGTGAAAAACTGACTTGGAAGCATACATGTATCTTACTCAGTTGATGTACTTTGATTCTTCTTTGCAGGAATTTAAACATCAATTTGTTCAGGAGCTCGTCGGCAGAGAAAGGCTTGTAAGATGCTCTTACATATGACTCTGTAGGCAGTTTCCCCACGCATATCATGGTGTACTTACTATTCTATTTGTTGGTTTGCATTTCGCATAATAGAAGAAGACTTCTTCCATGCCTTGACACCGTTGAATGTCCCCGTTGTAAGTAATGCTTCTGAACATTATATTTTGAGTTACTAAATGTTATTTTATAAGATGATATAGTCTTACATATGTCATGACAGATGGATGCTCTTTCCATGTTAACTGTGGTGGAGATGATGTAATCATCAAAGATGATGATGAAGGAAAGATTGTTTACCAAGGAGACGGATCGGTTGAAGGTGGGGATGCGGTCTTCTTCACGAATAGTACAAGTAAATGGGGACTTAGTAGCACCGGAGACTTCATGGATGATAACAACCACCAAAATATACGTTACATCGAGACATTGACATCCAGCAATCTGTCTACACTGTATACCACATCAAGAGTCACACCTATTACGCTAACTTACTACAGTTATTGCTTACAGAACGGCAACTATACCGTCGATCTTCATTTTGCAGAGATCCGGTTCACAAATGACACTAAGTATGCCAGCCTAGGAAGGCGCATTTTTGATATTTACATTCAGGTATGCGGTAATAACAAAGGTGATATCGTTCGCTGGTTATTGGTCATTCTTAGGCCTTGCTACACTTCCCATTTAAAAGTACTTTTTACCAAAAAGTATATTTTTTTTACCTCGAAACTTGCAAAAAGCAACTAGTTATCACCAATTTCAAGGTAAAAAAGATATACTTTTTGATAAAAGTACTTTCTCCTCTAAAGTGTAGCAAACCCTTAACTATATGATGAATATGTGCAGGATAAATTAGTGTACAAGGATTTCAACATTGAAGCAGAAGCTCATGGTGTCCAGAAACCGATTGTGAAATCATTCAATGCGAGTGTGACGAATGGTAGTGTAGAGATTCGGTTTTACTGGGCCGGGAAAGGAACTACAAGGATTCCTTATAGAGGTGTCTATGGTCCTCTCGTCTCAGCTATATCTGTGCATGCAACAGGTTCGTAGTACGTTACCAGTTCCGTGGCATAACAAAAACAATTTGTAGTATATATGAGCAATAACTAACTAACTTTAGTTACTCACAGATCATGGACATTGCTCAAGCAGTGCAAAAAGGAGCAGGGATTATATTATTGTAGGCACTTGTGTATTTATGTTCATTGTCATGAGTTCAGCGTCGCTCCTTATCTGGCGGAAAAAAGTGATTGATAGAGGGAGAAAACGAGCAGGGTCAGGAGGTAAGAATAACAACAACAACAACAATAACCCAGTGTAAAATGGACACAATTTCTACAAATGTGCGTGTTAATGAAGCGAACGTCTTGAGTATATATGCAGGTGGTGATCATGGAGTGGACATAGCACAAGGTGGGTACACATTGAAGCAAATCAAAGCGGCCACCAAGAACTTTGATCCTATGAATAAGATAGGCGAAGGAGGCTTCGGACCTGTTTATAAGGTACGCTTCCAAACTAGCTAGTCAACGACCCTATATATACAATGCCTACTACATACATATATTTTCTTGCGGACTTTGTTGAGAAATGACAAACTCGCATACAGGGGTTGTTGCCTGATGGCAGCACCGTCGCAGTGAAACAGCTTTCGACTAGTTCAAAGCAAGGAAATCGAGAATTCTTAAATGAGATTGGCATTATCTCTTGTTTAAACCACCCTAACCTTGTTAGGCTTCATGGATGTTGTACCCAAGGGGACCAGTTATTGTTGGTGTACGAGTACATGGAAAACAACAATCTTGCCTCCTCCTTATTCGGTAACCCCTCTCACCAATCTATACAGCTCATGCACCCGAGCTTTCGTAATCATTTTTTCGCTTATAGCCGGCTATATTCTTGTTAGACCCGGAAACATGTGTGTTGGACTGGCCAACCAGGGTGAACATCTACATGGGCGTCGCTCAAGGTCTAGCCTTCCTACACGAGGAGTCAAGACTAAAAATTGTGCACCGAGATATCAAGGCTACGAACGTGCTACTTGATAAACACATGAATGCTAAAATATCCGACTTCGGGTTGGCCAGGCTAGGCGAAGAAGACAAGACCCACATTACGACTAAAGCCGCTGGGACCATGTAAGTGATAAGCTAGCTTAACTTATACATATGTACAAACCCACTATGTATATATACAGAGAATCGGGCTGATGCTTTGATGTCTTCTTTTTACGCGGTTGGCATGAATTTAGCGGATACATGGCACCAGAGTACGCGCTATGGGGATACCTGACGGACAAGGCGGACGTGTACAGCTTTGGCATCTTAGCTCTGGAAATAGTAAGCGGAAAGAGCAACAATAGTTTCACGCCACCCGCTGACTACTTTTGTCTGCTGGATTGGGTAAGTCTTCTGAGCAAATAATAATGTTACAATAAGCTAGCAGCTAGGTTGCACTGAAGAATACTTTAAGTGTAGCGTGACCAATGTTCTAAAAAACGCTAGGCGGCTTGTCGACAGAGAGGGGCCACCTAGCGCCTAGGCGTAGGGCTGAGCATCTGTGGACCAAAACTGAAAAAGTTAACAGAACCAACTGAACCTAACTGAAACCGACGGAGTTCGGTTCAAGAAATTTCATTGATTTCGGTTTCGGTTTGGTTCGGTTTCGGTTATTTTTCGGTTCGGCTCAATTTTTTCAAAAAAACCCTTATATTTATCGAAAACCGAAAAAACCGAACCTGTTCTGTTCACCAAATTCCCGAATTTAGGTTTCGGTTCGGTTTTGAACCGATGCTCAACCTTACCTAGGCAGCCTAAACGGTTGTCTAGGCGGCCTAGATTGACACTTAGGCACCGCCTAGTCGGGTTAAAAGGGAACCGCCTAACTCCTAGAAGGGATTTTTAGAACACTGAGAGTGGCATATATACGTGCAGGCTTGCCATTTGCAACAAACAGGAGACTACAAGGCCCTGATTGATGAGAGGCTATCTACATATAACACAGAGGAGGCAGAGAGGATGGTGAAGGTGGGGCTTCTGTGCACAAACGGATCCCCTTCTATAAGGCCGACCATGTCGGAGGTGGTGAGCATGCTCCAAGGGGAAACCCAAGTGCCACAACTCATACCGGAGGCCGGAACCTTCTCCGATGATACCCGGTTCAAGGCAATGAGAGACGTCTGCCGCCATCGAGCATCAACGAAAACCACCCTACTCCCCGATGCCGCCGATGTAGTCTCCTCTTTAGCACCAACAGCATCTACTTATTATAGCAATCCCTGATCCATATACAATACATGTATACAAAACTATACAAGCCATTCAATCACTGGCTTAAGCTATATACACCATAGCATACCATACTTTTCTCTATTTTGTATTGTATGTAATCCAAGGCCATGGACATAGCATACCATAATTTTTTGAGGTAGTGAAACTCGTGTAACTTTGGAGTAAATTGTGATATATAGTTTGACTTGCAATTCAGCCATGAAACGGAACTAATGCTCAAGGTATGTTTTGGATTTTCGCGAATGTTGGGCAACACTTTGGTAGAGTCCCTGATCTTATATATGTCGGTTCATTGTATGTTTCGGCTTTTCGTGAGGGTCGGGCAAACACTTTTGTAGACCCCCAAGTCTTACGACGGATGGGCTTATGTTTCGGTTTGCACGGAGGGCGACCTAGGGATTCGAACTCGGTTCTACTGCTCCTATACACGAGCCCATTGCGTCTTCTGAGTTATGGTTAGCCGTCGTTGTATGTGTGGTAAAGACAGATTGCTCACTTTTGCTCCTCTTGCTTACTTTTGACTGTTTGACATGTTAGAACGGGTGAAAAACTCATAACTCATAATGGATTTAAAGGGTTCAACCAAAAAAAAAAAATAATGGATTTAAAGGGGACATAATTTGTCTATAAGATTCGATGAATCTTCTATCTTCTATACAACACTTAAAATTCTCCCCCTCTTGTCACATTAATGCTTGCTCTCCATTTTTTATATTTATTTTTTTAGTAACTTTTTTCCTTTTCTCTACTTAAAGTTCTTTCTCTTTGCCATATTAATGCTTGTTTTCTATTATTTTTTATTATTAATTTTTTCCTCCTATCTATATTTTTAGAACACTTATTTTTTACTTTCATGTCCAATAAATACCCTTCTTTGGTTTATTTTAAACTAGAAAGTATATTATTTTGATTTTATGATTTTAAGGGTGATTGCACATTAGTCATATTTTAATTTATAATTTAATTATTTCCGAACATGTACATTAGTTCTCTAAAAGGTATTTAAATTATAAAGTATATTTAGGTAAAATGAAGTTGTTCTATTAATTTGTGAAATATAGAGTATTGATCAACAAATGAGATAATTAAATAATTGAAAATTTTAATGGTTCCTCATGTAAGACAATATAAGAGTACGGTTGTTCACTTTATCTGTAATAACCGCTATTTTTATAAATAAGAGAAATAAAGTTTTCTTAAAAATCCTTACGCGTACAACGAACAAAATGTCGTCAATAGTAAATTCCTCGCCCAATTAAGTGTAAAACTCTTTCAAATTCAATTATGGGAAAACGAGTCCCTTACATTAAATTTTTCTTTTGAAATAAATTATTTAAGAATATAGGGAGAATGAATTAAGAAAAAGAAATTTAATGAAAGAGGAAAAATTAACAGATGAGTAATAAGTAAAATAATTGGGGTAGACTTTTAAATAATTAAACCCAACCCATTAATAGCCCAGAAATAAAGGGGAGAATAGGAAGGACTCGAACACCCAACCTCTCCGACTCCCTTCCCTACCAGTTGGGCTACGGGAACTTCTCATTGTGTTAGGGTGAATCGGGTGATGTATTCATGTTGAAGCCGTTTTTTTTGACCAAACGAAATCTTGACCAGATTTCGTTTATCTTCTTTCAATTGTTGCACGACAACAGGGATCCATTTCTGCCAGTGGAAAAATTTGGTGAATCTATCCCCCCATCATTACACTCACTTCCCCTCTCTTCCACCATACTTAATCAAGTGAGAGATTAGAGAAAGGGGCTGTCCATGGAGGTTTTTCCACCGAAAATTTCAGCCCTTTAACCTCCCAAAATCAACCTCAAAATTCAGCCCTTACCATCATCAAACCAAGTCCGAAAAATTCAGTCTTTAATCTCAGAAATTTGTCCCAAAAATCAGCCTTAAAAACAGGATTTTTCCAGATTTTCGAGCTCAAATTGGGCTATAAATAAGTGTCGATTCGGCCAACAAAATTCATATTCAAACTCCCCTAAACCTCCTCTACAACTTTCGTTTAAAGTCCGAGCCGAATCGATTCCGTTTTCGACCTCCGCAAAATACCGATCGAGCTGCGTTATTTGCCCATCTCCACCACCGACCGACTTCCGTCGCCGAGAACACCGCCAAGGGCTTCGCTGGAGTGCGCCAAGCCAGCCACCGTCGTTACAAGCCGCCAGGAGCTGTCGCCGGGCGTCCGCCATGGCCACCGGAGCTTGTGCGCAGACGGGAGGGTCGAGCAGGTGGATCCCGGAATGCAAGAGGAAGTCCCGTAGAGGTGTGAAACTCAAGGTGGGCTGATAAATGAATTTGCTATTAAAAAAAAAAAAAGCCCATTGTTTGAAAAGCCCATTTTGTTTTTAATTAAGAATGATAAAGGAATTTTAATAGTGAGCTCACTAGTAGTTATGATAGATTAAAAAGAGTATGATTAAGAAATTATCTTTCTTAAATCATGAGAATATATATAACTTACATAAATGAAGTTTTATAAGAGCCATTTGAAAAATATTATTATTATGCTCACATAAATTTTGGGCTTATAAAATTGGTGTCATCATTTTTATAAAGTTATAAAATGGATGAGTTTGACTAAAGGTATTATTTTTGACCCATGCCATTAAGTTAACCTCCTTATAAAATATACTTGAATCATTTCTTAACTAGGGTTTATAATGCTAGGATATTATTTTGTTAAGAATTAATGAATTTCAATTGGGTACTTATTAAATAAAATTTACAAGGAATATTCGTAAACCGATGACTTTACAAAAAATCATGAACTTGATATAACATTTTCATAAGTTGAAAGCTTAAAGTTATAAATTATTAAAGGATAATAATTTATATTAGTCGCACAAATTATTATACGAGGATAATAATTTGAAAAGTTCCTAGGATCATAAATAAATCAAATATTAATTTAATTCGTGTTCGCTCGTCTTGAAAACCGCGCCTAATTCAGGTCGAGTACTCGAATCGTCGTAAGCTCACGAAACGAACCCGTAGGACTCAGATCTCGAGATTCAAAGGCAAGTGGATGGTTCTCCCTTACTACTCGATATTTGTGAATTCCTTTTCCTCCGTTATCATATCCATTTTTGTTGGGAACACCTTGTTTGCTAAATAAAATGAACTTAGGGTTATCTGCTGTTTAGAAATAATGACCCCGTTGTTACTATACTGCGCTAGCCCATGGACTTAGGACCGATGATTGTGGCCTCTGATTGTTTCAAGTCTCTTTTCGAGACTTTGCTATGGACTAGGATAGTCATTAGGGGTGAGAGACTCGTCTCTGCTACACCTCTTAAAAAGATGTATTAGGATGTACCTATACCCTAATACTGGGTCATGACTCTGCCTGCTCTACAAGCGTAGAGAGGTGACAACACCCTAGCTAGGTGTTAAGGACTCCGTCCTTCTTTGATGTGGCCCTTGACCCGTTTTGGGTTGCTGCATCTAAAAATCTATAACTAATTGCACTGTTTTGTCATTAATGCAAGATAAGTGCCATATGCACAATAATTAATGAGCAAGGAATGTATTGGGAGTGGCCCTTGACTCTTATGAGTTGCCACATCCGGAAATCATTACAATAAAAGGTATTGTTGTATTATTTAAAGAAGATAAGTCGGTGTAAGTTTCTACTAAACCTTGATGTGTATTAATAAGTTCCCAACGAAATCTTAATCATTTCTCGTTCCCAGGAATCACCTTCTTGTGATTTCGTATTCTCAAAAGAAAGCTTGTTACTCATCTCTCTTCGGATTCGTTCCTTTCATTATCATCTAAGTGGTATTCGAAAGAAGCCTCGTTATCTATAATATATCACACCCTCACCTCAAAAGAACCTGATTTGTCGTGTATCGCTCAATTCCCTTTGGACCTTGATGCCGACATACTTAGCCTTTTAAGAACCTAGTCATATTCTACCACTTGCTTAGTCTCGCGTTAGACTAATACCACTTTCTTTTCTTCCCGACATTGGTCGGCTGGTATTTCTTGCTTTTATGGAAACATCAGGAAGTAAAGACAGGTTTGTCAGAGACCAAGGACGAAGACTCGAGGATTTAAAGGAATGAAGATTTTCAAGAGGTTTCAAGTTATTTTAAATATTTTGGAGTTTCCTATTTTGTTTTTGTGAAGAATCTTTTAACCGTCATTTTATTTCCGCTGCAAAATGATTTATATGTCTTCTTCACTCGAACATTATTATTTTGTATCATTGAGCATTGTTTCTTAATCATGTATCCCGATGCTGAGTCACTTTTGATGTAATATAAGTTCGTTATTTCGTTTTATATGAATCGAGTTATGTTACCTACCGCCTTGGGTGGCTTTGGATGGAAAAATCCGAGGTCACTGGCATGTAATACTCATGGTTTCAAAATAGGGGTGTTACAGTTATGGTATCCGAATGATTGTATCAAGTTATGAAAAAACGTTGACTCGAATTCATACTAGCTTCCTAACCCCTATTTGCTTTGATGTTATATATTTAATATTCAAAAAAGAAAGATAATATATTAGCTTCTATAGTCATTTAACTATCGAAACATTATATTATGTAAAAACTATAGCCTAAATGATTATGCATATTGTATACTCAATGTAAATTCAATTAAAATATAGCATTTTCATAGATAAAAAATAATAAAGATAAGAATATTATTTTAAGTTCATTCTAAAATTAGGACAAATAAGGATGAAATGATGAAATTATGGACCAAAGTGGTTATTAATCATATGTCATAACATCTTTAAAAAATGACAAGCCAATATGTCCGTCCATCGGACGGGCCAAACTTTCTAGTTAACAATAATAATAAATTTAGTTACGCACTACTAATAATGTTGAGGAATTGAAGTGATGAAAACAAAATTGAAAAATACACAATTTACACTCGTTGAGTTTTATGTCATATTAATACAAATTAATTTAAAATATATACATATTTAATGTTTTTTCTATGTGGTTTTGGGACTCTTGTTATGTATGGTGAATATGATCATATATAATATAAAATCATGATGGTTGTATATATCCGTTAGGCCAGTGATATATACTACTCCTCCGTTTCACAATAAGCGTCGTTTTAACGTTTAAAATTTGTTCATATTATGTGTCGTTTTAGGTTTTTAAAGTGATTAATTAGGGGTGAGAAATGATAATTTTTATTGGAATGTATATTTTTGTTGACTAAAGTTGTTCATTCATTCGCCAAAAAATGTGATAAGTGGTAAGATTAAGAAAAAATTGTACTCCCTCCGTTTCACAATAAGTGTCGTTTTAGCACTTAATTGTGAAACAGAGGGAGTAAGTTTTAAAGTGAATGATTGATTTTCTTAAAATAAGTGTTAAAAGATAAAACGACACTTTTTGTGAAACGGAGGAAGTATCTTGTTAAACAAGTAACGCCATTGGATCAATATATTTGATCATACTATATTCATATAAGGTAAAGGGATCCAAAAAAAAATCATGGAATTACATTTTTTTTTATATTAAAAGGAACCGTACGTTTCGTATCCCATTAGCTTATACTCCATATTTCATCATTCCATGATTGCATTTTAAGTGCCAAAACTAATTGGGGATATAAGGCAACTTAATTATATACTTCAATACTACGTAGTGCATATCTTGGAGATCGATGTAAGGCAAGTTCATGGATCATATTTGGTGAAAAACATACACATGTACTATACTCATATATTTCTTCCCATTTTTACAACTTGCCGGCCATTGTCCGTCAATCTCTATATATACCAAACGTACAATATGATAACTTAACCTACACGTAAGTTAGAAAAACCTTCAGTCAATCTACGTGACATTGTTTTTCAATGAAGTGCACGACAAAATTGATGCTCCGCCAACGACAACGACAATGAAGCCGAATAGCCACCACTACGGACGAAAGCTAGCTGAGAAAACGCCGTCGCTGCCGTGCGCGACGTTGCACAGCCTGATGAACTCATCGCCCTTTGCAATTGTTGTTCTTGTCGGCTTCGGACTTGTGTTTTTACTGCTCCTATTAAGTTGTAGATTGTGCGATGGTCAAGGTTAACTAAGGGCCGAATACGTATTAATTAGAGCGTCTGTTTTGTTTAATTTCTTTTGTTAGTTCTTTTGATTGCATGATTTTCGATCTCCAACACTAATACCTAGGTTTGTTTTTGTTATTTGTGTTATATGTGATGAGGATTCAATGAAATAGATCAACTGTGCTCTTTTGTTTTTTTACTAGAAGATCAACAATGCTCGTATGTTTTCGACCGGAAAAAACAATTAATGCTCGTTATGATAAGAAAATTTCTCTCACTTTTGTAGAAGAAGTGAACAAATTGTCCAAATTTGTCTAACGTTGAAACTCTTCTTCGATCAGCATGACTAGTATTGATTTTCAAGCTCATTCAACACACACACCAAAAAAAAACAAGAGTGGTATAAGTTGATTAACTACGTACTTAGTGCATAGTAGAGCGATTTAATTATCAAAAACAAAAAAATAAGAATATTATGAGGACTTACCTACGTAACCCACTAACCCCATGTGGACTAATTCTAGGGGAACAAAGAACATGGCTCAATCTTCACAACTCCATTCTCCCTCCTCAAAATCCCAAACACATTCTTCAACGTAGCCCCAACTCCAAGATATCCCTTCCATGTCACCTTGCTGACCTAGACCACGCTACTTGCCACGTCATCCATCTTCTCACTCTCATCGGACTCGGACTCACTTCCGTCGCTCTCTTCTTTATGCGTGCTCACTTTCTTGGTCAGGAAGATCGGCAGATCCAACGGCCTCCTCTCGCTGCTTTCCTGCGCGAGCAAGCTTATGTCCTCTACGAATTCGAAAAGTGCTTATATTTTGGACCTCTACCGCGCCGTCATGTCCGAGTTCAAAAACGGTGAAGTTGGATTTTCGCCGAAATAGGCTTCGGGCTCGCATAACCGAAACTTAGATGGTCAATATCTCGGAACGTATGCCTCGTTTAGGTCTTCTATGAATTCGAAAAGTGCTTATATATAGGTCCTCTACCTCGCCGTCATGTCCAAGTTCAAAAACGGTGTAGTTGTATTTTTGCCAAAATGGGCTTCGGGCTCGTGTAACCGAAACATATATGGTCAATATCCTTGCAACGTAGGCCTCCTTTAGGTCCTCTACGAATTCAAAAAGTGCTTATAATTCGGTCCTCTACCGCGCCGTCATGTCCGAATTCAAAAACGGTGAAGTTGGATTTTCGCCAAAATGTGTTTCGGGCTTGCGTAACCGAAACTTAGATGGTCAGTATATCTCGCAACGTAGGCTTCCTTTAGGTCCTCTACGAATTCGAAAAGTGCTTATATTTTGGTCCTCTACCACGCTATCATGTCCGAGTTCAAAAACGGTGAAGTTGGATTTTCGTCGAAATGGGTCTCGAGCTCGCGTAACCGAAACATAGATGGTCAATATCTCGCAACGTAGACCTCCTTTAGGTCCTCTACAAATTCAAAAAGTGCTTATAATTTGGTCCTCTATCGCGCCATCATGTCCGAATTCAAAAACGGTGAAGTTGGATTTTCGCCGAAATGTGTTTCGGGCTCGCGCGCGTAATCGAAACTTAGATGGTCAATATCTCGCAATGTAGGCCTCCTTTAGGTCCTCTACAAATTCAAAAAGTGCTTATATTTTGGTCCTCTACCGCACTGTCATGTCCGACTTCAAAAACGGTGAAGTTGGATTTTCGCCGAAATGGGCTTCGGGCTCCCGTAGCCGAAACTTAGATAGTCAATATCTCGCAACGTAGGCCTCCTTTAGGTCCTCTACGAATTCGAAAAGTGCTTATATTTTGGTCCTCTACCGCACCGTCATGTCCGACTTCAAAAACGGTGAAGTCATATGTATAGCTTTCGGATGCTATATGGAATATGTTATTCCCTTTGCACCCTTTTTATGTTAAACACTCTTCAAAAGAGTAGTGATATAAGAGGTCTTTCACTGTCTTAACGTTCTTACGATTGAATATACTCATATTCACGACCTCTTTTGCACTCCATGCCGATTCTAAATGCTTCTAATAAAAAGGATAACAAGATAGGACAATTAATACTAGATCTAGTAAGTCATATATAGCTTTCGGATGTGAGAATTTTCTATTTTCAAAAATAAGTTAAGGAATTAACATTACTAACTAGCTTGCAAATAAACTGGTTATCTCATGACCAAAAATAAATAAATAAACTGGTTATATATCTACGCCGATGGCTAAGGACTATACACCAATTTGCTGGGAATTTGGTCATCGTTGTTGCTCATCCTCCAGCTGATACCACGGACTCCAAGCAGGGTATTGACAACATCAAGATTAGAGGCCGCGGATGCGAGATGCAAAGGAGTATTGCCTTGATGATCAGTCGCGTTAATCAACTCCTCTAATCTTGTGGTAATGAGGCATCTTGCCAAAAAGAGAGCATCCATCTTGGCAACATGAAGTGCTGTCTGGCCTCAAATCGTACGGGTATGTATGGATTGTGGGGAAAGCTCCAAGATAAGTTGGATCATTGAAGTCAGACCCATCATGGTTGCCCTATGTAGCGGCATCAGGCCATCTTTGTCACGCAGGTAAGCAAGGGAGTTGTTAGTATTTAACAATGTCTTGACAAGTGGCTCTCGTTTTTCTTCTACTGCATAGTGGAGAACTATCTTCCCCTTGCTATCTTGGACTTTCAAGAGTTCTGGTCTGTTTTGGATTAGTAAAGGCATTATGTCACCTACAACAATAATTCATTCAAAACTATTATTTGTCATACATGAGTGAGTAAGCTTAGTAAGGGTAGATACACTTACCGGTCAACTTTCTGGTAGGATGAAAAATTGTTTGACCCAACGGACCAGAAAAACTAACACTAGTCTGGTCATAGCGTTGGGCGTCCAAGATTGTCCGGAGAAACCTCAAGCAAAAATTCTTGGCAACAAGATACGCAGGGCTCTCACTCAAATTGTTGCGACGAGAAACCGACCCCATGTCCCTTTGCAGAAGCAACAACGCGACGTCCTCCTGCCCACATCTGAGAGCCTTATGGAGAGGATTGTGTCACCGATACAACTCCATAACTGAAAATAAAGTTAATTAATGCCTCGTTTCAAACAATGTTTCACAGGTCAGCTCTATCTCCCCTCCTGCCTCTACTCCATTAGCAGTGTTCCAATTTGCCTCCAATGGAGGTAAATTGGAACACTGAAATCAAATTCACGAATTTTATAGATTCATGATAATTTAATTTTTTAAACCTAAATTAACTAATTCCTAGAATTTTTTGTCTACATATTGAATCTAATATTTACTATGTCGGGATTTGGGTGTTACTATTATTATTGCTAATTTTTATTGCTATATTGCTAGTTTTATCATTATTTGATTTTGGTTATATTAAGTGAATTTGCAGATGTTTGTCTTTTAGGTAGTGGACACCTTATCGCTAGTTTTAATTGCTATATTTCTATCTCTTTTGGTAGTGCCCCCGCAAACAGTCCGCACCTTCGTTCTCTTTTCATTCGTGAATCTCATGGCTTAAGTGAAGAAAGTCAAAAGTGGTTTGAGGCAGTACACCTAAATTTCAGGTTACTAAGGGTTCTGATTTTCGAAAGCATTGAGACTTGTAGTGACACCTTACTAGAAGGGATAGGAAGTTTGATTCACCTTAGGCACCTTGATTTAAAGGGTACAAACATTACAAAGTTGACTTCCTCTGTTTGGAACCTACGTAATCTCCTAAATCTGGACTGGAACGTTTTTGGTGTAGGACGCGTGATAAGAATTCCGGATGTTTTATGGAAGTTAGAGTTGCTTACGCATCTTTCCTTACCTTGTGATCTAAGTCTTGATGACAATACTACTGTTGATGTACGTGGAAACATTGAAGTTGCATACGCTAAAACTCTTGCAAACACTAAAGGTGAGTGTTGCAGGAGGTGATTGGATGGTGGAAGAGCTTCCACGTCTAAGCACAAGCATTCAAATGCTGACCATACGTGATATAGGAAGCCAAGAGTTATTGGAGGCGTCATTTCGATGCCCAAGTATACGCTCTGACCGTCTCTGTTTATTGAACTTGGCATGGAAGGATGGAATTACGCTGGACAATGTAGAAGAGCCTATCAGACATTGTCAGCGTCTAAGGAAGCTACGTATAGAGGGAAGAATACAGGAGTTGAAGCGGAAGATACACTCAAAGCTTTAGGAAACCTTCCCCATCTCATTGTCCTGATTTTACGTGTTGATGCCTACACGGACAACCGATGGACATGTTGTGCGGGAGAGTTTCCACATTTGAAAGAACTCCAACTGCTTATATTAGACAACTTGGAGGAATGAAGCATTGAAAGCGGAGCAATGCCTCCACTCGCGAAATTAATAATTCATTTTTGTGAGAAATTGAGGAAGCTTCGAGAGGGCTTAAAATTCATCACCACCTTGCAATATTTACAATTTGCCACCGTGGGTAATAATGTATTGAGGGAGAGAATAAAAGGAGAAGGAGAAGATGCCCTTATCATTCAACATGTCCCTCGTGTCAAAATAACCTGATGAGAGCCTTAAAAGAGCTAGATTGAAACTAAGTTTGTATAATTCTCTACAACTTATTAGATTTTTTTTCCGATCAATACAAGTTATTAGTTATATATAATGCACATATATGGAGTACACTTTTGCCCGACCGGCCTCGATAATATTGGTTGTTAGCAGTTACTAATGAAAAATGCATATTTATATACGTCTACATAATTAGTTTATATTGACTTCCACTCCCATTTTTATATGAAAACTGTAATTTGGCAGGAGGGTTTTGCAGTGCAACGGAGTTGATCAAGTAATGATACATATATCAACTACATAGGTTCATTTCTTTTTTTTTGATCCGAACATAGGTTCATTTCTTGAGATGCCCAAGTGTCACATTTGCGTACATTACACACAACTCTGCATGCGTCGTATTTGCTAGTGGTTTTTTATTACTTTCAGTATTACAATATATATTTATGATTGAAGTTTCTTCCCTAATACTTCCTGAACTGTTGCTCTTAATAACACTATTCTGCCTAGTGCCTACCTTTACCTGAATATATAATGTTTGTTTTGATAAAATTAGGAAATAATCTTTGAAGTTATATATATTATAAGATTTAAATTTTCTATATGTTAATTTATTTTAAACCTCCTACTTACTATGGAGTAGTTTTTATTTGAAAGCTCAAATTTGGCAGGGTTGTAGAGCAATACGGTTAATCATGTAATAATTGATACAAATACGGAGTTAGTACGAGGAGGAGGCAAGGATCCATATATCATCTTGATATATATGGAGTACCGATAGCTAGCTCATGTTGAATTGCTAGAAACTACACAATTACAATGCGTCTTCAATTAAATTGCCGAACCAGCATTTGTATCAACCAAGTTAATGTCTTTAGATGCGCACAAATGTGACATTTTCGTTTTTGTCGATGTCTTATTACTTTCTTTATGTTGCAATGCTATTTATGGTTAAGCTTCTTCTGCTACTTGTTGAATTGTTGCTCATAATTACACAACTTTGCATGCGTTTGCCCGAAAATATAATGTTTCAACCGCTTCCATATAACACCTTCAATGATGGTACTCGTTGCTACAAACCGTACCTCAGAACTCGATGAGGCAATTATTAGGCGCTTCTCTCAAGCATTTGAGATTGGAATGCCTGACCTCAATGAGAGAGCAGAAATCCTAAAATTGATTTTACAAGGTATGGTTATAATACATTATAGGTGTGAGTATAGTCCGTGATACATGGTCAAATGCAAGTAGAACATAAAGGGCAATGCCCTCTACCAAGTTTGAACATCCTGCGGACCACTTGGGAATGAAAACTATGCATGCCTCAAGTCACTCAACCAACAAGAATTATAAACTAGTTTAATTGGTATGTGTCAATTAGGTAAAGTCAATTAAAAGAATGTTGTAACGAGAAATCAAACGAAAATAATAAACAAGGTCGACATAGAGATTTATGTGGTTTGACAATGGTGTGTTACCTATGTCGATTGACAGAGAATAATGGAAGACATAATTTGACTTACAGAGCTTTAGGTATTTAGAGAGCTTATATAGAGACTTAAGAAACTCTAGTTACAATTATGGATAGCAAGCCCAAAACAGATTATGACGAACCCGGAAACAGAAAACATAATGTAGCGTTTGGTGAAAAATATCTTTTCGTCATATAGTAGGCCCCCATACTACCTATCGCAGTGTGTGATTCAAATTCAAGGCACGTTAACAAAGAAGGTTAATAAGACTTATTTGAGGAAATTATTTTAACCCTTTTACTTATTAGAAAAGTTTACCACAATTATTTCGAATCATGCACTAATTTGGGTGAAAAATATCTTTTTATAAATGGAAGGAAGTCATATTTATATGAACTTTTTGTCTCTAAGTTAAGTTACTTAGGCATCTTCAAGAGTTTTCCCGTAATTTTCTTCAAAATGAAGAATCAAAAGACATATTCTCCAAAATTATTTTAGTCTAACTCCAACGGTTTCCCTACCTTAAACATTTTTTATATTTATTATATACAAAATTATCCTAGAAAAAATTACTCCCTCTGTCTCCATCAAATTGTCCATAAAGGACTAATGGCACTGTTATTAACAACAACAACAACATTTACCCAGGTAGTCCCGCAAAAGCAGGATCTGGGGGGTCAGGATGGGGGTATTCCAGACCTAGATGGAATACGCCCGAAAAAACCCAATCCCCAAACTCCAAGTGCTCGCATCTCTTGACTATAGCGTCCGATGGGCGTCTCTGGACATGACCAAACCATCGAAGTCTTGCTTCGCGAAGTTTGTCTCCTATGTTAGCCACCCCCAACTTGCTTCTGATATCTTCATTTTTAATCTTGTCCAACCTCGAGTGGCCACACATCCATTTGAGCATTCTCATCTCTGCGACTGCAAGTTTCTGTTCCTGAGCCTTTGTCGTCGGCCAACACTCAGCACCATACAGGATCGCTGGCCTTATCACAGATCTGTAAAACTTTCCCTTAAGCTTGAGCGGTACCTTCCTATCGCAAAGAACCCCTGATGTTGCCCTCCACTTCTGCCAACCTCTTTGAATACGGAATCTCACATCCTCCTCAATGCTCCCATCGCTTTGCAAAACTGAACCCAAATACTTGAAGTTATCCCTCTTCGCAACGATCTCATCCCCCAACCGCACCTCACTACCAGAATCAATTTCTTGTCCAAAACTGAACTCCACGTATTCCGTCTTAGTCCTACTCAGCTTAAACCCCTTAGATTCCAGTCTCTCCCTCCACAATTCCAATTTGTTATTAACTTCTGCTCTCGAATCCTCCACTAAGACGATATCATCTGCGAATAACATACACCCCGGGACCTCGCCTTGGATGTCCTTTGTCAGCACGTCCATGACGAGCGTAAGCAAAAAAGGGCTTAAAGCTGAACCCTGATAGAGACCCATACTCACCCTGAAGAACTCTGTGTCTCCTCCTTGCGTACACACGCTCGTCCTTGACCTCTCATGCATGTCTCGAATGATTCTTATGACCGAATCTGGCACCTGCCTGACTAATGGCACTGTTATTAAGAAAAGTGAAAAGGGGGATTCACCTACTGCAAAATCAGAGAGAGAGGCCGGTAGGGTTTTTGGAGAGACCAAAACTCAAGCTCACTTTGCAAAAAATCAGAGAGAGAGAGGTGGTGGATCTCATGAGGTGGAATGAAAATGAAGGTAGGGTTTCCCACCTTTCAACGTTTTTATGTGTGGGTTGCACACACAACAATCCATGACCCAAAACTCAAGCTCACGTAAAAAAAATGGCCCAATTTTTTTTTTCTCCAAATTTGGGTTTGAAAACATCAAAAAGAAGCTAAAAAAAATGGTCTTGATACATGTTCAAGTTTTACGAAAACAAAAAAAAATTGAGCTTCAAATTTGATTTTAATGGTAAAAATTGTTTGTTTTGGGGTTGTTATAGGGTAAGAATTGTAATGATGATAAAGTGATTAGGAGATGGGGAAGAAGAGAGAGTGTATAAAAGTAGGTAAAAGTGATGTTGGTTAGGGGTAATATTGTAAATTTGATGTGATATAAATGGAAAGAATAAAAAGATGGACAATTTTAACGAAACGCCCGAAACGGAAAGGCGGACAATCTTTCGGAGACGGAGGGAGTATTAAAGATAAATCAACCAATCAAAAGTTGTCATTATAGAACTTGTAATTAATGTCTTCTCCAAATTATTTTGAAGAATTATCCAAGTATAGGGAAAGGAACTCATTTTTTTGGAGAAATCCTTATAATGGAGATTGTGATGGGAAATTGTTGGAGTGAAAACTTGTATCATATTCTCCATATTCACACTTTTCAAGAATATGGGGAAGCTCTTGGAGATGCTCTTAACATCATGTTGGATTTTCCTTTTCCACGTACACCCAATTTTGTGCATGTTCCTAATAAAAACTCTCTCAATATTCTATGTATCTATCTATTACTGTATACTAAAGCGGAAACAAATTTGTCACCATATTGTGCCACATCATCCCCTTATTTAAAAATCTATCTTATTAAATCTTGATTTTATCATAATCTTATACATACTCACATCACCCCCCCAATTTAAAAATCTATCTTATTAAATCTTGATTTTATCATTACCTTATACATTCTCACATCACCCCCTTATTTAAAAAACTATCTTATTAAATCTTGATTTTATCATAATCTTATACATACTTAATTAATTAAGATATTAATTATATCTTATAATTTGAGCTTTAATTAATAATTCTATCCATATATATATATGTATATATCTTATCATTGTACACATTTAATTAATACATAAATCTATCATAAACATTTTTTTTAAATTCATATTTTTTCAAAAAACAATAACATACAACCAGATCCGGATATCCGGTTAAAACAACCCCATTTTACAAAGGCATCGCTTGCAACGCCGTTCTCTTCCTTTCTCAGCCATTATAAAAGGACTTGGCTTATTCCCCAAGTCTAGTTTCTCTCTCCTCCCCTCTCGTTCGCGAGATTCACAGTTCATCCATTCAACATCGAGCGTCCTCCCATGGCCACCGAAATTGATGAATCTGCTCGCCGCCGATCTTCCATTGCCGATTATCGGAAGAAGCTTCTCCAGCAGAAGGAACTCGAGTCCCGAGCTCGTAAAGGTGAAGTAAACACTCGCTCGATATTAATCGCTTTTCTAGGTTTTTTTTATGGATCGGAGCTTTTCTCGTTGTGTACCGCTATTCACATTACCTGAATGGATGTTTGCAGCTAGAGAGGATTTGCGAGGCGCGAAGAAAGAATATGCTAAAACTGAGGACGATCTGAAATCCTTTCAGAGCGTTGGACAGATTATTGGAGAAGTTCTCAGACCTCTTGATAATGAGCGATGTAAGTCTAATTTTACACTGCGCTCAATTAAATTGTGCCAATCTGTGTTTGTCTTGAATGACTTTCGCTTTACTGTATTGATTTCAATTAGAACCCTCGTTATTGATAGGGCTGGAGTAATGTTCCTTTTTTTAAACTTCTATAGTGCATTCAAGTATGTTGTTTGTGTAATTTGAAGAATCTGAAGTGCCATTGTGGCTAATTGATGCTGTATTTTCTGCTTTAGTGATTGTGAAAGCCAGCAGTGGACCGAGATATGTGGTAGGTTGTCGTAGCAAAGTGGATAAGGAGACGCTAACTTCAGGCACTCGTGTAGTTCTTGATATGACAACTCTCACCATCATGCGTGCTCTACCTCGTGAGGTGAGTTTGATCATTGCCTTCCTCTCTAACTTGCCAATAATGAGACTGTTTTTTCTTTCTGTATGTTTAAATATAGTTATTTGATGTCAAATGATGTTTGAAATTCCGGTTTTATGATTCTTTTGGGAAGTGCTAGTTGTATGTATATAGGATACAGTTAAACTGTTGCTACAAGTTTAGGCTCTAGCTATGTGCCACATATGTTTAGTTTAGTAATGTAGTAGGTTTACTAATTGAGGAGTTTATCTGTTTTTGTTGGAGGATGAACTGTTGTTCAAGAACTTGTTTCCGTTATTTGGCTTTTGCAGTAAAGTTGGCTCTATCCTAGGGTTTAGTTATATTGGCACTAGCTGTATTTGTGAATGGGACAGTACATGTGCTCCAAATATAATGTTGTTGATTAGATTTACATAGCCCTGTACCCAAGATTCACAATAACATGATTATTAGAGTAGTTGTAGAACTGTGAAATTCTTACATAGCCTTGTGGATGTTGAAGATGCCCATTTAGGAATATAGAAGTTGATATTGTTGTTAATTTTGTACCTTAGTTTGGTGATTTAGTGTCAAAAGGAAGACTCACTGTTAACTTTTGCTTTTCAAGTTTCATCCTTTTTAATTACATAATAGTCCTGTATGCAGTATGCTTGTTCACCATGATTTGTGCACCATTTTTTTTTGTTTTTCTTTTTTAGTGTAGATGTAAATTGAGCTCCACAATAATAAGGCTATGTCAAGAACTTGATTTGTTCTCTACTTAATGCATTGTATTGATTGTATTCCATATATGATTGTCAGGTTGATCCTGTTGTATATAATATGCTTCATGAAGACCCTGGAAACGTGAGCTACTCCGCTGTTGGTGGTCTTTCTGATCAGATTCGAGAACTCAGGGAGTCTATAGAACTTCCTCTTATGAATCCTGAGCTCTTCCTTAGAGTGGGCATCAAACCTCCCAAGGTAAGAATGTACAAAAACAGTCAGTCAGTGAACATCCCTTGGCATAATTCCTTATAATGTTTAATTTTGTTGGTTTGTGGGCATTGGAAATCATTGATTGAGTTTGCAAACTTTTGTTTGTGTTAGGGTGTTCTTCTATATGGACCCCCTGGAACAGGGAAGACTTTGTTGGCTCGTGCTATAGCAAGCAACATTGATGCCAACTTCTTAAAGGTGTGTTTCTGTTTGTGAGTTGTGAGTTTGGTCATAAATTTTGCTTTCTGGATAATGTTCCCCCTGAAAGTGTTGATATTTTCCTTTAATGTAGGTTGTTTCTAGTGCTATTATTGATAAATATATTGGTGAAAGTGCAAGATTGATCCGTGAAATGTTTAACTATGCAAGGGAGCACCAAGTAAGTGTTTTCTTCATGATGTTGAGTATTGGAAATTTTGTTTTTACCGTGTGAAACTTCATTACAGTTTGTAATCATAATATCCATTTTAACCTTTTTAAATGCTAGCCATGCATTATTTTCATGGATGAGATTGATGCCATTGGAGGACGTCGTTTCAGTGAGGGAACAAGTGCAGATCGGGAAATTCAAAGAACCCTCATGGAGTTGCTAAACCAGTTAGATGGTTTTGATTCACTCGGAAAGGTATTATATAGCTCCAACTTTTTCATATTAGTGAAATTGTAAAAAATGCTTAGAAGCTATCAAATTTTTGCAGCACAAACTACTGTTTTGCACCCTTTTTTTGGGATGAAACGTTTCATGTGGCATGCTAGTAACTAGATAGTTTAGATTTTCCCCTGTATGTAGTCAAAATTTGGTATGGCTAGTGCATGGCTTGCATTGTTCAACATATTTTAATATAATTTTTCTTAATGTTCTATTCATGATGATAATTTGACATTTTGCCTCTTTTAGGTTAAAATGATCATGGCCACTAATAGGCCGGATGTCCTAGATCCTGCACTACTACGTCCAGGACGTCTAGATAGAAAGATTGAGATTCCATTACCGAATGAGCAGGCTAGAATGGACATATTGAAAATTCATGCTTCTGGGATTGCCAAGCATGGTGAGATGGACTATGAAGCAGTTGTAAAGCTTGCTGAGGTATGTAAACATCAAGCATGTAACTTGATTCTTTATGGATGCTGCATTCTGGATATAAAGACTAACATCTTGTGCATTTGTTTAGGGCTTCAATGGTGCTGATCTACGAAACATTTGTACTGAAGCTGGGATGTTCGCCATCCGTGCTGAGCGTGATTATGTTATGCATGAAGATTTCATGAAGGTAAGTTTCGAATATGCCTCTCTTAAGCCTACTTGTGGTGTTGCTGCATTTGTTAGGTTTACCTTAATTTGATAATGTTTTCATTGAAGAAGCTATACACATAAAATGTAATATATATCTTAGGTAAATGTAGCCACTCTAGAATAGTTTGATTATTTCGCCATCTGTACTTGTACCAAGAATTAGGAAGTTTGAGCACTTTTGCTGATAAACTACTGAAATCTGAATGTGAGAGGAACTCCTATCTAGGAAATGTTTAGCTCTGTAAGATTTTATCCTCAGAAAGTTGAATCGTTATTTTTCTTTTTTGTAGTATTATACTAATACATTGATGTAGTGTCTTGATTTGAAAGTATATACTTCGGATCTGATCTGACATGTCTGGGTACTATTAATTTGTTTTCAGGCGGTCAGGAAGCTGAATGAAGCTAAGAAACTCGAATCTAGTGCTCACTACAGCGCTGATTTCGGCAAAGACTAAAACTGAGCTGTCTATTAATCTCGATCATGGTGCCTCGCCCTTATTTAAAGCCACGACTATGTAAGTTATGGCAGAGTGATCAATCTTCATGTTATTTGGTTGATCTTCATGTTGTTTGATTGAATGGATTGGGAAGTTGATGATACTAACAAAAATCAGGATCTTTGAATTAGTAAGTATTCGTTACTCTGCATGATGTTTCTACACTTGATGCCAAAATTTGGCCTACTGAACACAATAGTTTTTTGCATTTTCTGTTACAAAGTAATGCATACAATTGCAACGCTACAGCCTGAATTCCACAACCACCTGAACTATAGTTGCATTAAACTACAAAACAAAGTTTGGACAAAATTGTTAATAAATCAAGGCACTGCTTTGTCGTTTTGTGACGGTTAGCATTTGTGATCCTAGCTATGCTGAAATAGCCAAAAGCTTCAATCTGTACACATTATCAGCCTTTTGTCAAAAGATCAATTGTTGTACCTGTTGTGCCCAAACAATCACCACTGTGAACGAATTACAAATCAAGGTTCAATAACGATTGGGAAAAGAGGGGCCAGCTGATATTCACACATACACACACAAAGTCACAAACCCAACATTTATACCGTTCAACCTGTACGTACATGATACAAGATTGTACTTACAAGTGGACAACTTATTAAAGAAACGATAAACTTGCATACATATCTGGACATATAATACAAGGTTACTTGCAACAGCTTCTTGATCGATCGCCCATCTTGTAGAATTGGCTTATATTACTCATTTATCTTGTGCTACATTGCACGATTTCGTAGCTTCAATTTAATGAAGCCTGCTCGACGCTTACCACCACCAAAGCGGATGCGAATGCTCGTATTCATGATCGATAGATCAGTTGGGGATCCGCTTAGAACGTGGCTTAGAAAGAGTTGGCGCGGGACGGTATCTCCCATAATCATTGGTGTTCATCCTAAGCATCCTTTCATGGCCTACTTCTCTGGCCTCTTGCAAGTCCTGTTCATATGCAATTATCTTCGGCGTCTCCTACATTCAATTAACAAGAAACTAGATAGGCTTGAAGAAGAGCAACATATATGTACTAGCTCTTCCCTTTATGCACTTGATTGAACTATAAATATTAACAATATGTTAAACAGCATATGTACTAGCTCTTTTTATCAAGGCCTAACAAATTTTGGGATTTGAATCAAATGAAAACTTTTCTTAAACTGTAAACCGTGAATGTAAAATAGAAGTATGTGAACATGAAATAAATATACATGAACACAAAAGAAAAATATGTGAACTCTAAAAATGTTTGTGATTTTGTATTATTATGTATAGTAATCAGGCACATAACATATGATATTTTTTTTTTGTCAATGAAAATTTAGGATGAGGGAATAGTGTCATAATACAACCCATAATAAAAATTGATTTATTCACATATTTCTTCTTATTGTTCACCTATTTACGTATTTTGTTTACGTTTTCAATTTACAGAATAAGAAAAAAATTCATCGGAATCAACCTCATAAATTTTGAGCATATATTTGATCATACCTTGAATTATTTGCTAATGGGTGAAAAGTGACAAGCCATACTTACCTCAAAGGTTTGCTTTTCCGGCATAGCTGACAAGGTCACAAACCGAGAACGTTGGGCTGCAAAAAACGATCTTAATTACGCTATCAAAGCTTGAATTATCACGATATTAATTACGATGCTCATGAAACATGCCATGAAACACAGAAATTAATCAGTTAGTAACTTACCTCCATATGAAGTTGATGCAAGTATGGCTGATATGGCAAGGAAGAAGAGGATTTTTGTCTTGAAAGTCACAACTCCCATCATAAGAAGCTAGCAAAGCCTGGTTAAGTTTGTGTTCTTCAATGGCATCTCATAAAAAGCTCCTCTTTCAAGCAAAAGTTGAAGAAGAGAGTGGGCAATAATGCTAGAGCTTGTTGTGCTTTTGTTGTGTATTTATCAATAAACAAATCTGCGAAATGAGACAATTAAAAATGAAGTCAAAATGTACATGGTGCACCAATAAAGTAAAACTTAGAATAGTCACCTTTGAAATTTAGGGCTTTTAGGTGTGTGCTTGGATGGACAAAAAACATGCTTCATACAATATATTTTGTGTGCTATAACATCATTTTTTATGTGTTATTTGGATAGCAACATTATAGTATATACCAAAAATCATATATTCATGTGTGTGTTCTTTAAACTGGATACACCATTTTAACTTTTAATATCCGATATTGTCAATGTACTTAAGAACGCTAGGCGGAGAGGGACAGTCTAGCGCCTAGATGGTCAATACGGTTTAGGCCAATACGGTTGTCTAGGAGGCCTAGACAGACCCCTTAACACCGTCTAGGTGGGTTTAAAATATAAGCAAACGAGGACTAGCTAGCGCATAGGCGGGGCATAGAAGGGATTTTTAAAACACGAGATACTGTATGTAGAAGATTCTAAGCCCAACCAAGCGCATATTTGTCATCATAGCTAGCTAAGTTGACACTATTTAACAATAACTCCAAATTTCATACAATTAGGATCAAATGTTAGAGCAAGACTGATCTGGGCAATTTTCAGTATACAATCGGGGTTGAACATTGTTTGCCAAAATCCAATATTGAGTCTAGGCTTAGTGCTATGGCAATATGGGATAAGCCAAGGTCCAAGCTAGATCATTATGTTAATGGAAAGAATGCAATCTTCAATTGCTTTTGAGTAAAAAAATTCAAGAAAAAGAAAAAGGTGAGAAGAGAAGAGGCCACCTTCTTGTTGTTGGAGCACTCGAGTCTATCAATTAAGCTTAGTGGAGTTTATAATATGTGAACGGTTTAAAGTGATGAGGCGATTAATTAAGGCACTAGTTTAAACCTCTTTATTAATCCGTGAGACACTTGCTTGCATGAAATCATGAGTTCATCTAACACGTACCACTATCTTATTTGTGAGTGACAATCACGAATCACTAGCACCTTTCACTCACATAAGGTAAATGCATATAGATAGCTAGATCTTAGATGAATGAGTTGAAAGATAAGCTTGGTGGATTATCACTCATTTTATTCAATGAGTTTTAAAATGGAATTATATTAGGTCTAACCTGTATAATACAGTCGAATCGGTGGTCTCTGGTAGCCTTTAGAGGCTTAACCGCTTGACTATATACCCGAAGATTGATTTACCGTTAATTGATCCATTGAACTTTAACACCGTCGGAGAGAAAAAAGGGTGTGTTGATATATCGTCTTGAATGGGTATAACCATATAACTAGAAAGTTTACCATCAATGGTTCTCATGCAACACCGTACTCAACAAAGAAATGTTACGTTGGGATCTTGCCCTAAGAGTTTTTAGTGTTATGGGCAACTTAAATATGCATTAATGTCAACCATGCATTTAGCCTACTCAACCCATATGATTTTTAAGATCCGATATGAGATCTTGCCCTAAGTACTTATAGGCATAATCCAAGATGATAAGGAAAATGTATTAAAAGATTGATGTAGACCTATTGCGAGATCAAATGTGCATGTAATTACTTTATTGACTATGGTTTCAATCATTCACCTTTCATGGAGATATTGTCTATGAAGATTGATGAAGTACGAATTGATTTAGGTTAGGCCAAAAAGAAAGGTTAATTTGGCTTTTTGGGGAGAGTGGAATTTCATGAATTTGTGCATCCCTAACGACAAAAGACCTACCCACCAAATACCACAATGATAGGTCATTAGTGGACGACTAGGCCAAGCACTAACGGTATTTCATGGCTAGTCAACTTTAATTAAACCTATTTTAATCTCACCTGATCCCAATTAATCCTCTCTTTCCGCTGAAAAATTTATTGGCACCTATTTAGAATTTGTAATTCAAAAAACAAAATCCACATCCAATAAAAATTGTTCATCACAAACAAAAAAAAAATAATGATCTAAACATGATAGTACTATAGCTCAAATGGAGGGTTGCAATCTTATTAGCACTCTTGTTCACTGACATTCTCTTAAATACAATTACCTTTTCGGTTTGTCTATTGTATGTCCTTGGGACCATGATAAGAATACTAAATATAGATTTTAAAACCGTGAAATGGAAATAGTGAACAGTCCCAAAAAATGATTAGAAAACTGAAAATTTTAAAATTTATCAAATTTTTCCATTAGTAGACGTGTGTCCCTGAGCTGGGGCACACAGAAAAAACCTTTTTTTTTTTTGTTGCTGTTATACAGTGATTTATGTGCAACTGTGCAAGGATCCAACATCACAAGCCTTTGTTTAGAAACTGTAAAGAAATGAGAAACCAGCGAGTCAAATCTGCTCCAGTTTAACAGCAAACAAACAAATGGCAACTGTCTACAGTACACGACACAATCAGAAAACAGCGAGTCCACGATTATACACAATCGACTCAGAAATGCATTTTTACCCATCAATTATGGAAGATCAAAGCCCTCCCTAAGAAAATAAATAATTCACAAGTCTATATCTTCACAAAAACAGCCATGGTGGAGGAGGGAAAGCATGTATATATCTTTCATACGTTCCATAAGCTCCATTTGATATCAACATGCGATACAATAAGGGTAACCTGCAAGCGCAAAAACGACGAGGTTCTATGTTGATGTAGAAGCATTTTCTGTCACTTTAGCCTGATTAGGATCTTCATTGCGGAGACTGAACTCTCTCTTGTAAGGACTCTTGGCTCCCTGAAAGAGAAAAAAGATAAACAGGTTGCTTCATTTTGCAATGAAGGATTACAGAATCTATAGTATTGTATATAAATCATACTGAGAAGAATCAATTTGTAAGAATGAGGGATTAGACAATCTGAGTACCCGGTTGGGAACGAACAACTATAGAAAGTTACCTGGAAAATGACCCCAAGTTTCTTCAACGCTTTGGCACGTTCCTTGAGAACATCCTTTGTAACAGTAGAATCCCGGAGAACCTACAATATCAAGCAAAAGATCATTTTTTAAACGAATAAACCAAAAAAAGAGCAGAAAAGCTCATCAGGGTGAAACTCACATTAGCCTTTCATTCTTTTTATACAGTTATGGTTCAAGGATGGTCATAGATTTGATAATATGGTCATGCAGTCGCGTATTTTTACAGTCTATTTCAGTCCCAGACAATGGTATTATTGGTATATGATAACTGCAGAAAAACCCTTGTCTAGCTGCTTGCAACAAATGCTGAACATTCAACAATCAACCAGCTATTCATCATCATCTTGTCTATTACATAGTGAAAATATTGAAATATTGTAACTAAAGTTGGTAAGAAGTGCAAAGTCAGAATCAAGCTCCAACTATGAGAAAGGATTAAAAAGAAGAAAAAACAGCTTACCGCATGGCAGACACGTGCCAAGGTTGTCTCAATATCTACAACATTAATCTGCCAAAGGGAATTGACCATGGCCTCTTTTTTGGCTTCCATTGCTTTAACCAAGTTCTCTTCATTCATTTCTTCCTGACTCAACTTCTTCAGATCTCCTTGTATCTGCATTAATGACACGGCACCTACCACCCGAGGAAAGAAAGTCTTACATTGACCGAAGAAAGAATATTTCTGAACTCCAACAAAATGAAATAAGAGATTATAATACCTGATGCAGCCATCACTTGAGATTTCATCTGGTGCCCCTTGTCTCTAACCCATTCTGCTAGAAAAGGTACCTTCATGAACTTTTTATCCTTCCCGAGCTCTCTAGAGGCTTGCCTTGTATAAATGTAACCAATAGTGTGCAGCATAGCCTCTCCGAAAGCTGAAATGTGATAAATTTAGGAGTTCATATAAAATAGAGCATATAACAATAACAAACTAATGAAACTAGAGAAAATTTGCATCTTGCATCAGAGGAAATATAATGTTAAAAGGATCTAAACTAAGAAGAAATTCCATATAACAGTTCAGTTAAAAGGAATTCAACAGTGGTATTTATAATTGCCATTAAAAAGCTATAACATGGAAATATAATTTAGGGAAATTCCGGATGGTGCCCCTGAGTTTTGGGTTTTTCCGGATGGTGCCCAGAAAAAAAACTTATTCCGCAATATACCCCCGAGGTTTCATTTTATTCCGCCCCGTGCCCTTTCTCCCCAAAACTAACGTTTTTTCCCGTTTTTCCGTCCAGCCCCTTGATAAAAGAAAAAGGAAATTTATTTTTAAAATTAAAAAACACGGACACCATTGTTAAGAATGGTCTTTCTTCTTCAGATCCGAATGCAGTAGACCACAGGGGGTTGCACAGTGAGAAAGCAAGGCAACCATGAAAGCTCTCATCAAGCCCCCTCTTTGTTTCAAAGAGGAGAATGAGAATTAATAAAAAAATGAAGAAGAAGGATGATTCAAAAAATAGACACAGCCTTCTTTTGCTTCTGCAGATTTAGAACCCAAAAACAAAATTATAAATTTAAGATATTGAAAAGTTATCCTTTGCAAAATTGCATAAAGCAAATTCGTTAAAATAAGTTGATTTAAATTCTCACCACAAAAGGGTGCGTGTGTAGCTAGAGAGACAAACACATACTTTGTCTACTCCTTGAAAGCATTTGAATTGTGATTTGTGATTATGGAGCTGAATCTGCTAATGGGCATGTGAAAATCTCCATGTAAGTTTGTTTTTACTCAATAAGCTTTGAATTATAAGCTGGATATTGAGCGTTGTGCTGAGTGCCTTTGTTCATGCACACAACCTGTTCGATGAAATGTCTGAATCGGTGTAATTCCCTATTCATATCTCTTCTTCCCACTTTTGATTGGCAGAGTGTCTTTACAGGTTCACTTGAATGCCCAGCCTTTGTTTCAAGGCTGTAGTTTTCCAGAAAATTCAACCAAATGGCAAGTATTGGGGATCTCACATCTCCCTGGTTGAGAAAAACTCATCCACCTAGAAACACCCATTTGAATCCCTTCCATTCCCAAATAAAAATTCACCCAACTCAAATTACATGTAAGTGGGAGATCTAAGAAGAAGGACGATTCTTAACAAAGAGGAGAATGAGAATTGAAAAAAAATGCAAAATCGTAAGAAGGACGAATCTTAAATCAGATGTGGGAGAAGTGAACATGATGGCGACAACGACGGTGCCCATGTACAGCTTCTCTTTCTTTTTTTTTAATTTAAATAACTTTTTTTTTTATTAAAGGGCTGGACGGAAAAAGGTTAGTTTTGGGGAGAAAGGGCACGGGGCGGAATAAAACGAAACCTCGGGGGTATATTACGGAATAAGTTTTTTTTCTGGGCACCATCCGGAAAAACCCAAAACTTAGGGGCACCATCCGGAATTTCCCTATAATTTATTTTCACTACGAATTGAACTAAAGCAAGTTATTACTTACCAGCTTTAGATAGATTCTCTGCTTCAGTCTTTGCCCACCCTACAAATTCATCAACCTTGCCCTCAATAAACGGCTGAAGGCGATCTTTCAGTTTCTGTACAAGCTTTTCCACCCTCTCCTTCTGCATTGCCTGCAGAATAGTATAAATGAACGTCAAGCTTAATTCAAGCTTAATGTATTATTATGTAAATCAGCCGATATTATAAAAAATACATATAGCATATTACATATAGGATACCTTAATCTTTTCCTGCATCTTTTGCCTCTTGACTTCTGGTTCACTTGAGTCGTCTTCAGCCTCTAGTGATGAAATAGATGCCAATGCTAGCTCGCCAATGTAATCCTCAAAAAGATCACTTCCAAAAAGCATACCAAAAACTGCAGCTGGATCCATCATGACATCCCTGACAAGAATCAAGAATCAACGTTTAGATAATCACACCATCATAACAGAATCATAGACAAAGGGGAAAAAGGAAAAATGTACAGGAGAACGAGAAAATCCATGAAATTTAATAGACTTATTAGAACTTACTGAGGGATCCCTGTCTTTCCATACTTATCATAAGCTTCACGCTTCTCAGGATCACTCAGGACCTGATAAGCCTCACCAAGAGCCTTCAAAAGATTGTCACATAGTCCGGTGTTAGCTTTCAACATAAGCATAAATCAGATGAAATGTCTCCATGAGAATTTAGAAAAGAGTTGTAGAGTATATCACAACCAAGTAAAGTAGCAAGAAAGTTAATGATCAAGAAAACCGCGACATTCAAAACATGTGGTGTACCTGAAACTTGTTGGCAGCAGTTGGATCTCCAGGATTCTTATCAGGGTGAACTAGCCTTGCCTGAGTAGAAGCCATAAAATACCCATTATGCAAAGTCAAAATCTTTCAGAGAATTAAGAATTTGAGCTGCCTAAAATCACAACATTTCTAGCTTGTATAATACGCTGAGGATCCGGGAACACTATACATAAATCACAATTTAACAGTAGCTTCTTCATTAGTTCCTAAATCTGCTTTGTTTTATGACTGCAATGAAGACAAGATGATCAGTTTGTCTAACAAAGTTTCCGTCACATTTCAAGCATAGCTTAATTGCTAAACATTCCCTTCCCTCTTCACGATTGGCTTCATAATGGTATCAAATGATCTATCAAATATTTCCAGTCTACTAATGATGAACAAAAACCAAGTTGGCCATTTCATTATCAGCTTTGGCTTGGCTCCCTAGAGTCAATACTTCACTGTTAATGATAACAATTTCTTTCTGGCATAAATATACTCAGTTCACAAGCCTAGTCAAAACCATTGATAAGGCAAGATGATCAGTTTGTCAGACAAAGTTTCAGTCACATTTCAAGTATAGCTTAGTTCCTAAACACTCCCTTCTTTCTTCACAATTGGCTTCTTAATGGTCTCAAATGATCCATGAAAGATTTCCAGTGTACTTAAGAATGAGCAAAAAACAAGTTGGGCATTTCATTATCAGCTTTGGCTTAGCTCCCTAAAGTCAACACTTCGCTGTTAATGATAACAATTTCTTTCTGCCAAAAATACATTCAAATAGTCAAATCACAAGCCTAGTCAAACCCATTCATATGGCAGCTTCCCTGATGCACAAAAATTAGCCTAAGCCTGGATTAATTGAGAGCAGAATCCCAAAACCATGCCTGGCCTTCTTCAACAGCAAACTGAAATCTATATACCCCAACCAATTTCCATCTTTCCCAAACAAAAATCAAAATTACTTTCCAAATTAGGGTTACCTTGACATAATAGGCCTTCTTAATCTCAGCTGGCGAAGCATCCACGCTAACGCCTAGCAATTCGTAGAACTCTGTCTCCTTCACCATTTCCGATGCTTCTCACATTGACCAATTACCTGGAAAGATAGGTGCAATTTCAATTCAAGCATTCAAACCCTAGAAGCCATCAATTCGAGATGAAAAGGCCTCGAAATTGAACCACGATTGAAGCAATTTTCGGGAATCGGAAAACTTTTGAGCCAACGAGATGGAACTTACCGGAAGAATGTGATCGGAGAGATTGAGGACGGGTCAATTAGTCGAATGAAATTCGATGGATTTTGACTCTTTTGAGCTTGAGTAGATCCGTGTGTGTTCGAATAATGAATGAACATGTGGTGGATCCGTGTTGGGCGTTACGTAATAGATGGTCCAGTTTGATTCGAAACGCCTCGTGTATTGATGGAAACGGCGCCGTTTTGTTTGTGGGTCAAAGATGCTTGACCGCGTACACATGAATACGACGTCGTTTGGATCTAGCTTATCTTTGTTAACCGTTTTTGCTCTAATGTTTGTTTTTTGGTCTAATCATAAAATGTCGCTGGACAAGTTTGTTGGCTGCAAAATTAGCTTGGATGATACGGTCGACTTGATCAAGCGTTCGTATAGTTTAAATTAAAAGGATTTTCACCTCGTGTCATTGAACATTTTGAACTTATATCTTTCACATATTTCTTGTGTTTCCATCAACTGGCCTCCAACCATGATCTAGCAAGTAGTCATCCAACTTTGTGAGCTTAGCACTAGGTTATAGCCTCAAAGAGTGCAATGCCAATTCAAATCATGAAAAATTGACCTAAGCTTTGCAATAAAAAAGTGTTATAATTATCGTGTGAAAATGAAGGACAAAATGAGTCTCGAAATCTTAGTGAATCAATCCACATTCACCAACGTCTATCGGATTACTTTTAAGCATATAGATGTAGTTTTTTTTCCAGCCATATATGAGGGTCGAAATGAAGACCTCTTGATACTACCCTAGAGACTTAACTGATTGACTAAATGTCCAATGTCAAAAAGAAATCGACAAAAGAGGGTTGCAACAAAGACATAATACATCTTAAAGACGCTTACATCAAGTGGGGTTGTCTTGGAGTCAGTTATTGGCATGCAATTTTTTCTCACAAAGGTCACAACAAACTCTATTGGAATTAAACACAAAGTTATCATGTGCTAAAAGATGCAACAAACTCTAGGTCAATATATGGCCCCATTAAATTATATCCACCTCAATCTTTTAGGCATCCAAAGTCCAAACAGTTAGTGTCTAAGTTTTGGCGAATAGTGGTTGTAGCAATACAAGAATTAAAGCCCAATTTCCAACCCTTTGATGTTCTCATCCTAGACATCATCGTATAATCAAGACAAACAATGAAATCCATAACATCAAAGATGGCTACATTAAGAAGTAATTTATCAACTAACCACAATGAAACCAACAAGAAAAATCCTTAAATTTAATTCAATAAACAAACACTACAATTTGTCGTCGTTTGATCTAACAAATACTTCAATTATTTGAAGCGTGATTTGACCAAAAAAATCCTAGTGTTTTGTATCATTCTGTCCACAATCCACTTGTACAAAACTTTGATCAAACTTGTCCAAAAAGATGTTAGCGAGATCACAATTTGTCAAAGAGCGGGCCTAGACAAGACAATAGTGATTACCCTTGTTTTTTTTTTCTACTAGACAAGTACTTATATTGCGTTCGCTGATATAAAAAAATAAGCACTTAAAAAGAGTGTTTAGCAAAAAAAAATTATCGACTAGTCAAAATCATTAAGGATAATCCATGATAATATCGGTTGAGCCCAACATTTAAATTCAATATTATTTGTACAATAATACACTCGAATTTATTCGATAGGCAAAAAAAATCCGATAGGATAATTTAATTTAATTTAATTTGAAATAATCATTTTTATTAAAAACAATAGATTAATATTGTCGGCCGGAGTAAAATTCTAACCCTAGATTTCATAAATTGGACGCCGGAATTCGGATGTAGACTGCACTTTCAGGCGGTCAACCGCTACCGGAGGCCGAAAGCCATTGCTGACCGAAAAAGAAAAAGAAAAAGGAAAAAGGAAAAGAAAAGACTTTTTCTTCATCTTCTTCCCGCCCATCACGGTGCAAGTCATTGACAAACCGACAAATTCAACCTAGAGGTAGGCCCCGTCTGAATCTTAACTACCTTCTCTTCTTCTCAATCCTTTTCCTTTTCGCTTTCTCTTTTCTCGCCTTTGATAACGCCTCAATTTTGCTTTGTACAGAATCGCTTTTCCCCCCGCCATTGTAGTCAATTTTGAAAGTTCAATTTGGAGAGTGGCGGTGTGATATATACTCTTTTGAGTGATCGGAATCGGAACGGCGAAGGTCGAATTTGCGAAGATCGTTTTTATTTGGTAATTTTGCGATCCGTGGCCAGGATTTAATGTCGCTTAGGGTTTTAGATTTGGAATGTTTCGTGTTTTACCTTTTTAGTGGATTTTGGAGTTCGGATTATAATGCGAGTTTTTGTGTAGGGGCTGCGAATTTCCGCACTCGATTGATCGGAAGATTCTGAACGCGAAGTCATGTCTGGACCGCTTGATCGATTTGCTAGACCTTGTGAGTGCTCTCTCGCTCTCTCAATTTGAAATCTGCTTTTCGAAATCGCTTTCTGTAGTGAAATTCAAGTCGCTAGGGTTTTGTCTGATCTTAAGCTGTTGAGAAATTGATGCTCAATGGAGTTTATACGAACTAGAAGTAGAATTGAGAACAAAATCAAGTTTGTGCTGTAATATGGATTTCTATTCGCAAGGGGTTTAGTTGAACAGGTAAACCTAGGTTGAAGATTTTAGTTGTTTTGCCTCTTTTGTAGCCTCTACTGTTTGAAATTCCTTCTTCAGAGTTGGGGCTAGGGTTTTGGTTGATCCTGTGGTGTTGAGACTTGGATACTGGATGGAGTTTATAGGAGCTAGGAAGTGGTATTAAAACACAAAATTAAGTGTAGGTTGTAATTTGTGTACGTTTTCTTCCAGGCTTTGAGGGTTCTTCTGGTAATGAGGATAGAAAGGAGAGGAAATCTGATTTTGAGAACTCTGAAGACGAGAGGAGGTCGAGAAATTGGTCTTTGAAAAAGAAGGCAATGAATGCATCTTCAAAGTTGAAGCATTCTCTTAAGAAGAAGAGCAGTAGAAGGAAGAGTGATGGCCGTGTTAGCTCAGTTTCCATTGAGGATGTTCGTGAAGTAGAAGAGCTACAAGCTTTTGATGAGTTTCGACAAGCTCTGATCTTAGAGGAGCTTCTACCTGCAAGACCTGATGATTACCATGTCATGATAAGGTGCCCTACATAAAAAAAAATCCTTTTCTCCTTCTTTCGAATGTCTAGTTGTGTACTGAGTAGCATGATATAAGATAGTTCCCTGAGTTAATTGCAAAATGTTGGTTGTAGGTTTCTGAAAGCTAGAAGATTTGATATTGAAAAGGCAAAGTACATGTGGACTGAAATGATTCAGTGGAGGAAGGAATATGGGGCTGACACTATTATGGAGGTATTCACAGTCTTTTCTTTTTCGTGTAGTTCTGAATGTTGTTTGCAGTATTTGTAAATTGTAACCTGAAGCTTTTAATATTCTTTTCAGGATTTTGAATTTGAAGAGATAAATGAAGTCTTGCGATACTATCCCCATGGCTATCATGGTGTTGACAAGGAGGGAAGACCTGTTTATATTGAACGACTCGGAAAAGTTGATCCTGACAAACTTATGAAGGTGACAACCATGGATCGCTTTATTCGGTATCATGTTTATGGGTTTGAGAAAGCCTTTGCCGTTAAGTTTCCAGCTTGCACCATCGCTGCAAGGAAGCACATTGATTCCAGCACAACAATCCTGGATGTTCAGGGCGTGGTAAGATTCTCATATACTTGTTTTTATTCCTAGAAACTGCGGTGGAGTTTCTGAAATACCCCGACTTCCTTGATCTCTAGGGCTTTAAGAACTTCAACAAGTCTGCTCGAGAACTTATCACACGGCTGCAAAAGATTGATGGTGATAATTACCCTGAGGTATTTAGCTTTCGTATGCTTTGTTATTTAGTACTTAAATTTGTCTCTGACAATAAGGTTATGAGTCCATGCATTCTCTTGTTGCAGACCCTTCATCAGATGTTTATTGTTAATGCCGGTCCTGGATTCAGGCTTCTTTGGAACACTGTGAAATCGTTCCTGGATCCGAAGACAACATCAAAAATTCATGTATGTGCTGTTAATTTCGGAAGTAAAAGATGACATCTATTTTTGTCGTATCCTCCTGTTCATTGAATATTATTAATGTATATGCAAACTGTGTAGGTTCTTGGAAACAAGTTCCAGAGTAAGTTGCTTGAGGTGATTGATATCAGGTAATCTATGCGTGATTTATGATGTTATCTATATCAAGGTGTTGAATGAGTGATTCCAGATCATAATTTTCTAAGCTTTTGTTTTCTTGCTACTGCAGTGAGTTGCCGGAGTTTCTTGGAGGATCTTGTACGTGTGCAGATGAAGGAGGATGCCTAAGGTCGGATAAAGGGCCTTGGAAAAATCCAGAAATATTAAAGGTTTCATAATCTTTTATTTCCTTTTTGAGTAGCTCAAAATACCGGGGTTTCTGTCCTTTTCCCCTTGTGCATTCAGTATATGTACATTAACTATCTTCTTACTAAATCAGTCCTTGTGCGTTCATGTAGATGGTGCTTAATGGGGCAGCAAGACGTGCTAGACAAGTTGTGAAAATTCTGAACAGTGATGGAAAGGTGATTGCTTATGTGAAGCCCCATTATCCAACGGTAAGCTAACACTCTCGTTCACTTCATGGATTACGCATACATGCTTAACCAGCTTTACCATCTTTATTTAAAATAAACCATATGTTCTCTTAAAGCAGCTCAGGGGAAGTGACACCTCTACTGCCGAGTCAGGTTCTGAAGCTGAAGATATTTCTTCTCCAAAAGCTACATTAAGCTATTCACATCTTAGGTTGACTCCTGTCCGTGAAGAGGTAATTTAAAATCTATCATTAGCTATTATCATTGCTGTTAATTGCTCGTATGTAACCTACTACAAGATGATAATCGAAAAGTGATAATAAAAGCAATGTATATTCAGTTTTGTGTCAATGTTTGTGTGTCTCTTTCTCGTTATAGAATTGTAGCTGAATGAAACTTGGTTGTCATGCTGTCTTGATTCATGCATATCAGTGATCAGTCTTTGTTCCTTTAATTTCCTCTATTGGAGTGAACGGGTTAATTTCTATAGCAAGAACGGTTAAATTCTGAGTGAATAATTACTTTCTATAGCAAGAATGGTCAAGTATAGTTTCTCATACCATTTACATATACTGAAGGCAACATTTAGCTTTTTTTGTGCTCAAATTATGACCCTGATTTGCAGGCCAAGACTGCTGGAAAGGCTTGCTATGCTGGCACCTTTCCAGGTTATGACGAGTACGTTCCTATGGTTGACAAGGTAGTTGATGCTAATACGAAGGAACAAACTTCCATCCCAAAACCCGTCGCTTCTAAAGGTTAGCATACAAGTTATAATGTTCTGTAATTTGTATTCATTCTGCAATGCTATTTGGTACTGTTTGCTTTGCATCATAGGTAGTACTGCCCCAATTCTGAAAAGACTGTCATTTTGCAATTTATTATGTACTAACGTCGTTTTTTCCAACATCAAACCTTGTGAGTCACCAATAAACCATGTCTTAAAAAGCTAAAACGCTGAAACCACGAACATTTTTGAACAAGATACTGAAATGACTTTTCTGAACAGAGCTAGTATCTACTAGCTTTAATGTTTCATTGTTGTGTATTTATATTCCTAGAAAAGTATTAACCACTGTAGTTGATCTGTTACTGCATTGTTTGCTGTTAATGCATCCATCTGTTGAATTTGGCGTAAGAACCTGAATCTGAATCTTCCTGCAGGGACGAATGCAGTGCCAGATGCTAACACCACCCCAGAAGGAATCCGAGGCCAGATCATCATGATGGTGATGGCCTTCCTTACTACCCTGCTTACTCTTTTCCATGCCGTGACAGAACGAGTGTACAAGAAACAATCTGAGACGACCCCAAATCCACATACGAACACGCCTGAGCTGACTCCAAACACTCCATCATCAGCCTTGGCTGAAGCTGATATCCTCTCAAGAATGCTGAAAAGGGTGGGTGACCTTGAGGAGAAAGTCGGAATGCTACAGTCAAAGCCTTCTAAAATGCCATACCATAAAGAGGAACTGCTGAACGCCGCTGTCTGTCGAGTAGATGCCCTAGAAGCCGAGCTAATTGCCACTAAGAAGGTAAAATTGCTTGATCTCAGAACACCTCTATATGCTCTGGTACCACTTTTATGTTAACAAACTTGTGTTGTACAGGCGCTACACGAGGCTCTGATGAGACAGGAGGAATTGCTGGCTTACATTGACACTCAAGAAGCAGCCAAGTTCCAGGTAAATGTTCGTCGAATCAAGTAGCTTTTCGTCCATACATGAGACATTAAACATCAGATCTATAGCTTAACATTATCTTCATATTTGCTCATTTGTTACAGAAAAAGAGGTTTTGCTGGTGAAAGGAAGAACAGACGAGGCGCCTGCCAATGTCCTGGTACTAAAAGTCGAAAACCTAGCGGTTGTTTTTCTCGCCTTTTTTACCTTGCATTGCAAACTTATCAAGACGTTTGTCCTATGGATTTACTTGCATCCATGGAGGTTGTTCAAAAGAATTGCTGTGTTCCTTTTGCTGCTTTTAACTTGGTGTTCAAAATACATCATGTGTTACACCAACCAAGTTTCACAGGTCAAAAGAAATGCATCAACTTCTAATGCATATTCGTTTTTTCATTTGAGCTCAACTAATGCATATGCTTAAAAGTTAAAACCTCTAAGCTATACTATCATTAGCCTTTGTAATGGAGCCACAATACTACAACAACAATAAACCCACCCTTACAGGAATTTGTGGGTCAAGATGGGAGCACCTTGCCTAAACGCAGAGGGGGACGTTCAAAAAACCCAACGAACACAACTAGAAAAGCCCACTACATAACACCAAAGCACACAAACACGAAAACACACAAACATGAAAGCACAAAACGCAAAGCAAGTGAAATGGAGCCACAATACATGCATATTTATTACATCACATATATAGCATCAATTTCTACACCATTTTCAACGTTCATCTTAACTCGTCTGCATTTAATCTTAAGCTGCCAACTGCTACACACCAATATATATCCATCAATTAATCAGTCTACCAACAAACAAAAGAAAGATGAACGATCAGCGTCAATAATCAATAATCAATATATATATATATATATATATATATATATCACGTGAACGAACATGGCTACAACGTCACGACTCACGACATAAATTAACGTTCTTTCATTCAATTTCCAGCTTATTTAATAATCATCGTCATTAATTAGTTCCATAATCAAATGGGTAAGTAAATCGATCAATTAGTCCCTCTAATAAGAGAAACAGCAAAGCACAAGGACCCGAAATCCTCCCCATTGTTAAGGCCATTGATAATCTCGTCTTGAACCAGGCTAAAGAAGGTGTCCAACATTTCTTCCCCAAACTCTTTGACGAGCAAGCTTTCGGTCCCTGCCCTAAAAGTGTTCGTAATGACTTTTGCAGTATAAGAAATGTCCACGTGGAGGTTTGTGGGTGAGGATGACGTCAGTGCTATGGCGTCATCAAACGTCATGGTGAACGCCTCGTCCTTGTCAAGGATGAAGGAGCCCTCTTCTGCGATCACGTGCTTCACTTGTGGGATGGTTGGCATGTACACTTGTAAGTTGAATGCGTCCAACTTTTCCTTGTTAATGACTCCCTATAGTTGGATAAACACATAATTAAATACATAACATGTTTTTTTGTTTGTTAAAATGTATTTTACGTTTTGTTGGTTTTTATAGTAAAGATGAGTTACGTGCGGAAATATGCATGAAATGGTTATTATATGTGGTTAATCAAAGATGAGTCACATTTTAAAATTATGTACTTTATGTTTTGTTGGATGATGGTTAAGTTTGATCACATGCATGAAAAGTACTATAGAGAGAGAGAGGAAAAACAATTTGACTAGATGGGATTGGAGGAATATTCATGCATTTGTTGAACCATCATTATCTTGCATGTTTAATTAGAAAAGCTTGACTTTTGAGTTAAACAAAAACTAAAATGAAAGGTTGACTTTTTGTAAAGTAGAAAATAAATAGAGGGTTTAATGAAAACTAAATAATGGACAATGTGATGGAAGATTCATTGAGAAATGAAGGTAGTAATTAATTTTGAAAATTAGTAATATTAAATGAAAAAAATTGCATAACTCTCAAACAACACATAATTTTGACTATAAAAAACTAGAGATTACTAACGTGATGTGACACCCTCGTATCTTTAAGAGTCAACGTTTTCGCTAGCGTTTTCGTGTTAGATTGTTGCTTAACGAAGCTTAAAGTGTCACTTATTTATAATGGAAAAGAGAACGCTAATAATACCTGAGATGCAAGCTTGTTGAGCACTTCGTTAGCCGATTCGACAAGCGGAAGAAAGCCAGGCTCATGGTCATATGTGCAAGGCAAAGTGAGTAGCATTCGACCTCCATTGACGATTTCCTTAGAACGACACCTTAAAAACATGCTAAAGTCTCGCCCAAATTGCTCTTTGTATGCCTTCACAAATTCAGGTGGGCTGTCTTTTCTAGCATATATAGCGTCCATTCCCACCACAGCTCTTGGTACCTACACAAACACAACAAATGATCGACAAGTTTTGGACTTTATTTATATTTCAAGAGAAAAATTTAAAATAAAATTAGATAAAAGGGTATAAAAATTAAAAACCCAATTCCCTCTTTTAATAATTTTCCAAATTTTCAAGTTTTTTTTTGGAAAATAGCAATGGGTTCATCGAATTTTAGCAAGAATTAATGCAAATTAATGTACAAAATGTTGATTTGTGAAAGTTAGCCTAAATTGGAGGTGGGTTTGTGTAATTTACAATAAACAAAACATTTAGAAATAAACAAATGGAGATTTGTGAAAAACAGCATAAATTGGAGGTGGGTTTGTGTAATTTACAATAAACAAAAAATTTAGAAATAAACAAATGGAGATTTGTGAAAAAATAGCCTAAATTGGAGGTGGGTTTGTGTAATTTACAATAAACAAAATATTTATAAATAAACAAAATGGCGATTTGTGAAAAGTAGCCTAAATTGGAGGTGGGTTTGTGTAATCTACAATAAACAAAAATTTAATTCGACCAAAAAAATAAACAAAAATTTAAAAAATTCAGACCTGAGAAAGGAAGTGAAGACTAGTGGAAGAGTGCATGAAATGGACACTCTTGCTAGGAAACAACCTTCCATGAAAAGAGCCCGGAGTTCCGGACACAAAGCACTCAAATTCACCTCCATTTTCCTCCTCAATCTTCTTATAAAACCCGGGCAAGGACTTGAAAATGGTGTTGAAATCGTTCTGAGGAAGATCGTTCACGAACATGTTGAGCTCAGGGATCCGTCGCCCTAAGCTCTTGCACGTCGATATTGTAGAGTCGACGATGGATTGCAAGACGGCGAGTGTGTTAGGGCCGCTCGAGCAGCCTAGATCCGCGACGGTTAGGCACGATAGTCGATTTGGCGACGAGCAAATTAGGGCTCTTATGTTTTCCTCTAGCAATGGTCTTACTTTGCCTATGATGCTCCTCTATGGATTAATCAAGAGGACAAATAGTTAGATCGGTATTAACAAAAACTAAACTATTATGAAAGTTTTTTTTACCTACAAAAAGTTCTTAAGGTAAATGAAAGAACTTACTTGCATGATGGAATTGTTTGTGTAACTTGTTTCACCCGTTCCTCCTTTCATACAAAGAGCTTCTTCCATGCCCATTTTCATTGGATCGCAAATTAAGACCAAAATGTAATTATCTACAATGCCTATCACATTAATATATAGGAAAATAACACAGCCAACAGGATGTCAATTTTACCCCTAACACCTTCTATTAATTACAAAAGCGTCATCGATCTAGTTTTTTTTTTTATTTACAAGGAAATGTCTTTTTTAGTTGAATTTTATTTACAAGGAATAATTTTTTATGTATCAATCAAAACACATATTTAGCGATGTAGATTAAAAAAAATGGCAATACGTACTAGAAATAGCCTCGATGCATCAATTATATGACCTGTTTTTATTTTCATATATTTGCGCACTGATTGAGAATATTACCATTATTATATATCTATATCTTATTTGACAACTCTACTAATCTAATTAAAGATTCTATATTTAGCTTGCACAAACAAAGAAATCTACGTAGACTAGAACTTGAAGTTTATCTAAAAATTAATAAGAGTAGGATTAATTAAGTGTACTCTTTTAGCAAGGATTCGGATAAAGAAAATTGCCAATTAAAAATAGGAGCGGTTGAAAATGTTTACAAATTCATTTTGATACTCAATCGACTAAGCAAGCCACTTGCCAAAAAAAACATCATGCCGTATGTTACTTGTCGATCTCGAGCCGATCACCAATTTCAAAGTATACGGCCTAGTGGTGGGCCCCTGTTTTTACTCTTCTGTGTGCTCGAGCTTGATCTATCGCCATTAATGGAAAGTAGTGATCAATTATTGTTTGTAGATGAGGATGGAAGTTTGGACGGTGGGTTTACATGGGAGTTCGGGGGGTGTTTGTTTAGTGGGAATCAGGAAGGAAGGTATGGGTTTGGGAATGAAAATCCCATACTTGTTTTTTGGTATGTTAATATTGGGTTTCCAAACCCATACCTCAAACCCAATAGGTATGGGGTTCTCATACCCTACCTATATCATGGGTATGAGATTGAAACCCAAATTCAACACATAACAAGTTAATTTTTTCATCAACTATCATTTATCATTAATCATTAATGACTCTTAGATAATCTATTTAGTAAGTTTTTTCAAGATTTCAATTTTTTTTATCTCAATAAGAAATTTAATTTGTTCACAATTTTTTAACCAAACACATGACTATAAGTATGGGTTTCCAACCCAATACCAACTCAACCCCATACCTTGTCTCATTCACATACCCGAATTTATACCAAACGCCCCCTTAAGGGGATTGGAATGGTGGGAGTTGTATTTGTAGTATTTGGTTTTATTATGTGATAGAGTTGGATCTTATAAAATAATTTTTTAAAAAAGGACGCGAAAATGAATCTCGTTAAATTTGTGAGATTTGACGGGATAATAAAAATATACTCTTAAATAAAAATAAAATAAAATAAAATAAAATTTATTTTAATTATTTTATCAAAACCTATCTTTGTTCAAAATATATATATTCTTACATTATTTTTCAACCTTTTCTCATCCTTCACCGCTCTTTATTTTCTCATCGATTTTCAATTGCAAACATGCTAGGCATTAACAGGGGCGGACTTATGTAAGGCCCAGTGGGGGCCATTGCCCCCACTGGATTTTATAATTATAATTATATATATATCTGCCCCTGATTTGAAATAATTGTCTAAATAGGATTTGTATATATATTAAGAAATAATTGGTTTTTCTATATTACCCATATCAATGTAGAATTAATTATTAGTATAAAAAAATATGGAAAACGTATATGATTATAATAAAATTAATTATTAGGGTTATACATGTATAGAGATGGGAAAAAATATGAAATAGATAAATATTGTAAAAATAACAAAAAGTGGTGTTATGAACAACTAGTTTAAAACGGATAGAATATTAAAATTAAAGCACATATATAAATAAACATATTAGTCCTACACTTTAATTGAAATGAAGTTATGTTTGTTGATACCCGGAATTGTCACCGCGTTGGTGCACGAGATGGATAATATTAACATAAAAGATTAAAGCGCTAAGCATGTTTTTAACGCGCTAAGTACGCGAATAACTGAAATGAATAAATGTACTCGTGGGGCAGCATGCATGTACGTAACGTCCCACATCGAACATACGGAGGCGGAGTTGTAACGGAGGGAATTTTGTGCACCTCACCTCGATAAGGCCATGGCTGTTTGGCTAATAACGTGCTTAATTAAGTAATAAGTAGCTTGTGAGCTACTTGGCACAATATCGTGATTAACCCCTTTTTTAGGGCCAATATCGCGATTAAGGCAATTTGGAGTGCCAACATCGCGATCAAATACATGAGGCAAACTTTAAGCACTTAGCCACGGTGTCATGCAAGCAAGCATGTCACAATTTGATTTTAGCTTCCCACATCGGAGGTTTGGTGGGCAAGCAGCCACCTCCCCTTTCTATATATAGTGTAAGGTGTGCACTGAATAAGGGATCGAAAAAGGCCTGTCCCGAGACGTGTTCTCGAAGGACGGGCCCCGACGTGTTTGAGTCTCCGAGGAGCTCGCACTATTTTACGGGAAAGACCTTAAAAAGTCATATAAGCCTCCGAAAAGAGAATAAAATAAATACGCGGGGGGTGGGAGAGCTCGAAACAAGACGAGCCGGTTTCTAGCGCGCCGAAGGGCCCGAGAGTTTAATAATTTTGTCCCGTAGTTAGTTCGAGATTTTCGGACTTCAACATTGGCGCCGTCTGTGGGGATCTCCTCATCCTTGGACTGTCATGCTCTCGGGTCGTCGGTTAAGAGTCGCGTAGGTTAGTGTGTTTTTTGCTTATATAATTAGTGTGCATTTTTTAATTAGCATGGATCGCGATGGACGTGCGGCCCCATCGCGCTTCCGTGGCCTTGGCTCTCGGCCTTCGCCCGCGGCCCCATCGAGGCTCGTGGCCTTGGCCCGCGACCTTGCCCCGTGGCCCCATCACGGCCCGTGGCCTTGGCCCGCGACCCCATAATAATATCTCCGAAAAGAGAATAAACTAACAACCCTCCGAAACGAGAATAAACTAACAAGCCTCCGCCGTGTCTTCACCGGCCCGCCACCGCGCTCTTCCGACCCCTTGCCGCGTTCGGGGCTCGTGACTGGAGTGCGTGGCAAGCTTCACTGATTTTGTTGCACGTTGCCAGCGCGCTAAGTGCAAAAACTGACGTGCATGTAAATCCGATCGAATTCGGGTTGCTCGTGTTGTCCTTGTGGTCAGGATTTGTTGTTTTTAAGTTTTGTAAATTTGTAAAATCTCTTGTGGTGCGCTTGCTTGGCGTGTCATGAACGCTAATGAAAAGATCTCTCTTTTGGTTTTGGGGAAGAGGCACGGGCTTTTATCTCGCCCGGCTCTACCTCTGGTGTATGGTGTTGTGTCTTCTTACGCGCTACTCTCACTGTTTGCATTTCAGCGCCCAGCGAACGCCATTAATGAACCTTGAGATATTAGCAATTGGCTAATACAGGTTTGTTGTACACAAGTTTAACACCAAACTAAAAAAAGCGCCTCCGAAGCGAGAATAAACTAAATAAGCCTCATATGGCCCGCGACCCCATATAGACAACGGCTGTTTTTGAGCTTTGCTCACAGTTACCGTCAACGCGCTAATCACATTCTATAATGCAAAACGCGCGCGATGTGCATAGGCGCACTCGGGACGGTTACGCCACTCGCAGCTGCTTAAAGCCTCAAAACATCAAAACTCCACAGTCGTTAGGGAAAACCCGAGTTGCCGTCCTCGCTCGGGGTTGTCCGCTAACGCGCGCGATGCGCATAGGCGCACTCGAGTCGGTTACGCCGCTCGCAGCTGCTTAAAGCCTTAAAACATCAAAACTCCACAGTCGTTAGGGAAAACCCGAGTTGCCGTCCTCGCTCGGGGTTGTCCGCTAACGCGCGCGATGCGCATAGGCGCACTCGAGTCGGTTACGCCGCTCGCAGCTGCTTAAAGCCTTAAAACATCAAAACTCCACAGTCGTTAGGGAAAACCCGAGTTGTCGTCCTCGCTCGGGGTTGTCCGCTAACGCGCGCGATGCGCATAGGCGCACTCGAGTCGGTTACGCCGCTCGCAGCTGCTTAAAGCCTTAAAACATCAAAACTCCACAGTCGTTAGGGAAAACCAGAGTTGCCGTCCTCGCTCGGGGTTGTCCGCTAACGCGCGCGATGCGCATAGGCGCACTCGTAGTCGGTTACGCCGCTCGCAGCTGCTTAAAGCCTTAAAACATCAAAACTCCACAGTCGTTAGGGAAAACCCGAGTTGCCGTCCTCGCTCGGGGTTGTCCGCTAACGCGCGCGATGCGCATAGGCGCACTCGAGACGGTTACCCCGCTCGCAGCTGCTTAAAGCCTTAAAACATCAAAACTCCACAGTCGTTAGGGAAAACCCGAGTTGCCGTCCTTGCTCGGGGTTGTCCGCTAACGCGCGCGATGCGCATAGGCGCACTCGTAGTCGGTTACGCCGCTCGCAGCTGCTTAAAGCCTTAAAACATCAAAACTCCACAGTCGTTAGAGAAAACCCGAGTTGCCGTCCTCGCTCGGGGTTGTCCGCTAACGCGCGCGATGCGCATAGGCGCACTCGAGACGGTTACCCCGCTCGCAGCTACTTAAAGCCTTAATACATCGAAACTCTACAGTTATCGTTAAGGCAAACCGCCGAGCTGAGCTCGGGGTTTGTCCCGCGTTGGACGCGAGGGCGCGCTCTAGTTGACTTCATCGCTCGTAGTCGCAATAAACCCGAAAATCCAAATTCTATAAGGCAAATCGCCGAGTTGGGCTCGGGGTTTGGCCCGCGTTGAACGCGAGGGCGCGCTCGAGTTGACTTCATCGCTCGTAGTCGCAATAAACCCAAAAATCCAAATTCTATAAGGCAAATCGCCGAGCTGGGCTCGGGGTTTGGCCCGCATTGAACGCGAGGGCGCGCTCGAGTTGACTTCATCGCTCGTAGTCGCAATAAACCCAAAAATCCAAATTCTATAAGGCAAATCGCCGAGCTGGGCTCGGGGTTTGGCCCGCGTTGAACGCGAGGGCGCGCTCGAGTTGACTTCATCGCTCGTAGTCGGTTACAACAACGCGTTGACCATAAGTATGTGCATCAAGTGAGTGCCTCGTTTGTCCTTGAGATACTAAGGACATCCGAGTCATGGGGTTGTGTTGATACCCGGAATTGTCACCGCGTTGGTGCACGAGATGGATAATATTAACATAAAAGATTAAAGCGCTAAGCATGCTTTTAACGCGCTAAGTACGCGAATAACTGAAATGAATAAATGTACGCGTGGGGCAGCATGCATGTACGTAACGTCCCACATCGAACATACGGAGGCGGAGTTGTAACGGAGGGAATTTTGTGCACCTCACCGCGATAAGGCCATGGCTGTTTGGCTAATAACGTGCTTAATTAAGTAATAAGTAGCTTGTGAGCTACTTGGCACAATATCGTGATTAACCCCTTTTTTAGGGCCAATATCGCGATTAAGGCAATTTGGAGTGCCAACATCACGATCAAATACATGAGGCAAACTTTAAGCACTTAGCCACGGTGTCATGCAAGCAAGCATGTCACAATTTGATTTTAGCTTCCCACATCGGAGGTTTGGTGGGCAAGCAGCCACCTCCCCTTTCTATATATAGTGTAAGGTGTGCACTGAATAAGGGATCGAAAAAGGCCTGTCCCGAGACGTGTTCTCGAAGGACGGGTCCCGACGTGTTTGAGTCTCCGAGGAGCTCGCACTATTTTACGGGAAAGACCTTAAAAAGTCTTATAAGCCTCCGAAAAGAGAATAAAATAAGTACGCGGGGGGTGGGAGAGCTCGAAGCAAGACGAGCCGGTTTCTAGCGCGCCGAAGGGCCCGAGAGTTTAATAATTTTGTCCCGTAGTTAGTTCGAGATTTTCGGACTTCAACAATGTTGGTCGTAAAAAAAAATTATAAGAAAAAGATGGTGAAATGTATGTTAAGTGAAAATATTAAATATTAGCTAAATTTTTAAAAAAGGGATGGATTTTTGTGTATAATATTTTCTGAAATCCACTTTGGGTTTAATAAAAACTTAAATTTGTTTAATGTTCTTTACTAAAATTAGGACTAATTTTATACTCATATTAAGTTATTTCATGTTTTTTCCAAGTTACAATTATTAACATATTGATTAAATTTCTAACTGATTTTAACAATTATACTTAAAGTAAGCTATTTTGCCTCCTCTGAGATAATTTCCTGGGTCCGCCACCGGGCATTAAGTTCAGTTTGTGTACAATTTGAGAAATTTATGAAAATGAAAATGGAATACTAATTGCTATATATTGGTGTGCACCGTGTGGTCCAGCTCACAAAACCCTAAAATCAGATTAGTGTAGCATCTAAATTAAGTACTAGTACTAATTAAACATAATGACTTGTATATGAGTCATGACTCATGACTCATGACCAAAATTAAAGAAGCAAAAAGCTACTGTAAGTAGTAAGATATATATTATGAAGAATATTCTGTGTTTTTTTTTAAAACCATTTGCCAAATAAAGAAAGCTAGGCGTATATTTTTTCCTTGTTGAAAATTTGACAATGACTAACGTGCATTATGTAGTGGTTGGATAACGTTTGTAATGTTGATCAAATTGGTTAAGAGGCACCGATTTGAACTTTTATTTTAGGCTCAAATCATACATAGCCGCCTGTACTTTCACAAAATTGCCACTTAGACACTTCACATTTGAATTGATCCCATTGAACACTCGAACTTTTGATTTTGTACCTATTGAACGCCTCAAATCTGAGGTGGCACTATACATGTATTTCACGGGACTGTGGGCGAGTGAGAAGGGTTAAAATTTGTTTTTTTAAGCTGACATGTAATTCTTTAAAAAAAAAAAACAAATTTAATTATGTTTAAAGAACACATAAGCTCGATCCTGGCCCTGGGCATTCTTCGCCTTCTTCGTTCTTCGCATGCTTCAACCTCAAATCTGGCCAAAACCACCATTGCTCTCCCTCTTTCCTTTTTTCTTCAATTCAACAAAAGTTCGATCCTCCCTCGTCGAAATCGTGATGGCTTCTTCGTCGAGCAGCTTTTCGCGCGGAAGTGGGAAAATAGAAATCATCTTACCATCGGCAGGTGTGGCGACATAGCTACTATGAAGCATTCTTGGACGGGAAAGAATCCTGGAAGACGATTCTTCGGGTGCCCTAACTATGGAGTAAGTTCAATCCTTCTTTGTGATCTTGTTTGGAGGAGGATTAGGTCTGGCAACGAATTAGGGGTAAACCCTAAAATTGAGGTGTTGATTCTCGATTTTACTATATGTTCAAATTTCGTCATACCCTAATTGAGGCGTTAATTGTTATGCTGTGTGGATACAGACCCTAATTGCTTGTGTAATGGGTCTATTACGCCATTGATTCAACTCTGATGTCATGTTGAACTAAACTTCGGATTCAAATTACTGAAATTAGTGAAAGTTCGTAATTCATGAGAACCTGGTCAATGTGGTGCTGACATTTGGGGTTGATCCAATTGAATAATTGATTGGGAAGTAACTAGTAAATTATGAAGTTGTTTTCTATCAACTGTTTATGCAATTGAAAGAGCTTAAAAGAAAACATTGCTGAATTTTTGTGCTGAAATTATGAAGCTGTTTTCTTTACTGTGAAAATATTTGGGGTCGATTATGAAGGTGTTTTCTTTACTTTGAAAGTTGGTCTATGCTATAAACCTATATGTCATATGAACTTTCTATCCAAATTGCTGAAATTAGATCAGGTGGGCTGAATACATTGCTGAATTTTTGTGCTGGTTCCATTGTATATTATGAGTTGATCGTTGCTGAATTTTTGTGCGCCATTGCTGAATTTTTGTGCAACATTGCTGAATTTTTGTGCTGGTTCAACTGGTTCCATTATAATTGTGTTTGCGTTTTCTGATTTTACAGGGAATATGGGCCTGTAACTTCTTCAAATGGGTTGATCCACCTTGAACAGAGCATTCTAAAGAAGTCATCTCAGGTTTGCTGAGAAGAGTACAGGAGAAGGAAGAAGAGGTAAAGAAGAAGGAAGAAGAGAGGGATAAGGGAAGGCGTCTGGCTAACGTTTTTCTGCTCGTGATAGTGGTGATTCTGTGGCCTGAGAGTGTCAAACTCGTGTTGTCGAGCTAGGTCGAGTCTAGGAGGCAACTTTCTATTTATGCTTGATTTGTTGCTAAGATTGTAGTTATGTATTGTTGTCAACTGGTGTGAAGAAGTGAGAACCTTGTTATTGTTGTCATTATCATCTCATTTCTTCTACCGAATTAGGCCCAATTTCCTTATGTAAAACTATTAGTCAATTTGTAAGACTAATACACTGCGTTTCTATTATTTGTTGAATCAAAGTACTAGCTAAAGTAACTCTTTGTTTTTAATTTGTCAGTATACAAATTGTCAATTTTTACTAGGACAGGTTTCAGCTCAAACTGATATCAAAACTGAATTCATTTAATAAGAACTATGTATTCAGTTATCCTATCCAAAATTTGCCATAAGCATTGACAATTTCAACTCAAACTGATATCAAAACTAAATTCAGTTAATAAGAACTATGCATTCAGTTATCCTATCCAAAATTTGCCATGAGCATTCACATTTTCAACTCAAACTGATATCAAAACTGAATTATGAGCTGAGGAATCTGTCAAAATAATCTCCACTAAACTGAAATCAGAAGCTGAAATATATTATATCAACACCACAGACAAACAACAGTTAAAGCTGAAAGCTAACCAACACTTAAAGTTCAAATTGACCTACACACCCATAAACAACTAAAAGGTTCACCGTCGGCATTCAGTATCAACCCCCAAACTGTGTGCAGTTGCAACTTCATCAACATAAGTAGTCTTTGGTTCATGAACAAACCTACCTCCATGATGCCAGACAAGGTTCACCGTCGCCATTTTGATCCTAAAACAAATACAGTAACAGCTTTAAACTAATTCATTGACCATAACAACTTCAAGTGCAAGTTCATCCCATACAAACAAAACACAAAAAAACAGATCGATTTAAGTTGCAACTGGATGCTAAAATCTTAGCAGCAAGTTACAATTTTGCATATACTGTATTAGCTTTCTAGAAATGGTTAAAAAAATAACACAATATAAAGTGTGAAAGCTGCTGGTTATACACAACATAAGCTAGTTATATGAAACCCAAATTTTGAATTATGATAGAACTATGAAACCCTCTCATTCCAAAAACATGTCATTTAATTCGTGTGCAACCCTCTCATTCCAAAAACAGCTGCTGTTTTTTTCCTTGAATTTCCAAAGACGATTATTCATCATAACATAAGCCTTCAACAGCATGCTCTAGGCCTTTCTCAGCTTCTGGGATTCATGTGGAATGGTGCAAAATCATGGTAGTATAAGCACAAATGGTATACAAGCAGGGAAAAGGTCACAAGTCCAGGGGTGGCAAACCAGATAATGGTACGAAGTTAAGGGCCAAATGGTATATACAAGCAATACAGACTAGGCAGCTGGTGCAAAATAAGCCATCCAAAAACAGCCCTCTCATTCCAATTTCACCAAATTCGAGTCCTCCAATCTAATTCAAACCAACATTGTGATGCAGGATTTCTATACGGCATCACATTGTATTCCACATTCGAGCCCTCAATCAAAAACCCCCAATTTCGAGCCCTCGATCAAAACCCCCAAAATTCGAGCCCTAAATTAATCACGCCCTAATTTCCAACCCAAATCACAAAATCGAATGCAAACCAAAGAAAATCGATAAATTTGTAGATTTCGCAACGAAAAACTAGCCCAAACTAACCTTTCCTTGTTCGACTCAACTAGGGTTCATCGTGGAGGATCCTTGCGCCGTTCATCGTCGTCGGACTGTGCAGAGGCCGAGCTCGCGACCTTCTTCGAAATCAGCCGCCGGAGATGATCCCTAGGGCGAGCTAACGATCGTGGAGGCTGAAGAGCTTTGAAGAGCGATGGACTGTGGAGAGGGTGGGCAAGGAGTCTAACGAGGGAAGCGAAATCATTCATCAGACGAGCGGGATTTTAATTAATCGCTGTTTAATTTTATTTTAAGTTGCTTATGTGGCCTAAGTAATATGCTTAAGTGGCATGTATTACATGTGGCGTAATGACGTGTATTAAGGGCATTACAGTTGGGGCGCGTGCATTACAGTTTTCATTAAAACCTCTGACCAGGTGTTCAATAGGTACAAAATCAAAAGTTCGAGTGTTCAATAGGGTCAACTCAAAGGTGAGGTGTTTAAGTGGCAATTTTGTGAAAGTACAGGGGGCTGTGTATGATTTGAGCCTTTTATTTTACGTATGATGTATGATGTATGATGTATGATGTATCGTTAGTTCTATATTTAGATAGTGGATCATGATGAATACACACAATGAAATACTCAACTGCCTACCATGATGATGCAATGAAACGATCGAAGTAGTGAACGATGACGATGATCACGACGACGGTTGATAAAAGTACTAGAGGTCTTGTATATTAGAAATTAAATTAAATTAAGGGTGTTGTTATTGGAGTATTGATTTTTCATTGGCTGAGATCCTAAAATTATAACTTTGACTTTACAAATGCAAGTTCGTGGTGTAAACAGTTTAAATCATTAGTAGTTGAGTGTGTTAATGATGTGAGCATGTAGGAATCAGAGTTGTTGCAAAGGTCAAACGGTTAGTTTTTTTTTTGGTCGAAAAGGTCAAACGGTTAGTTTAGCTTCTAGATAAACGTCAAATGAGTAAAATCAGCAATTCTTCAAACTATTTAGATAATTGTTTTTGGACATTTGGTTAACTGGTCAAACCTTTATGATAATATCTACAGGTTTATGGTTCGATTCTCATTGATAGTACTCTTAATTTTAAACAATTAATGGCTAATTCTTGGGTAGTTGAGATTTTGAAGATGAACGTATCAATCACCGGTGGAGATCCTCTGTCCCATTTATGTGTCTCATTTGCATGTCTTTTCAATTTGATTGGTCTATATAAATTACTTTGTTAAAATAAAAACAATTTTCACTTGAATTTATTATATATGGACCAATGAGATTGAGGGGACACGCAAATAAGACACAAAGATGGGACAGCGGATCCGGACCGATCAATCACGGGTAATTGAGATTTTGAACATATTAGTTAACTGTCCTGACTAATTGTCACTTACAACGTGCTACATGATAAACAAGGGAAGCACATCATACCCATCTCAAACAAACTACAAAAACAAGCCTACAATCACACAAATTTCGATACCAAGATACAGTCCGATGAACTACGCCGTAAATTTGCCCATGGACAATAAGTTTAATAGTCAATAGCTCAATTATACTCTCCCAACCTTCACTTGGAGCATAGAAATTCAAAATGAACATGCAACTATTAGCAAAGAGTTGAAAAAGCTAATGTTTCTTAATCTTGGATCTCTGAAAGCAGTTTTTCTCTATAATGACAACTTTACTCTAATCACCAAATAATATCAGACCGGGCCCAGTCAGTCACCATTCAGGCCCAAGACAAAGCCCAATCTTACGCCTAAGCTCAATCGCTACCTGAATTCAATTTTCTATACATATATAAACATCCAAAACCCTAGAAATGGCTTCGCTCGTTTTCTCGCCTTCTCTTCTCCCCGGAACGCTACATTCCTCCTTCGCCCAATCCAATGGTATTCCGATTCGTCTCCTCTCTTCCTTCTCCATCGTCCACAATCTGTCTTCTCATTCGTTGGAAAATTCAAATTCGTTTGTTTTAATGGTTTCTGCACTCTGTCCTCTCATTCGTTGGAAATTCAAATTCGTTTGATTTTAATGGCTTCTGCAGGCTCCAAAGAAGGACAAGGCTCCTCCGCAGCTCTCCAATTCCGGCGGAGGCAAGCAGAAGAAGAAGGCTAGTAGTTTCTCACTCTGTTTATGGTGAGTTTTAGGGCTTTAGGATTTTTTTTCCTACTCGATTGATTTCGCTTGTGTTGTTCTAATGGCGATCTGGATGGTTTGCGCAGAAGTGGAGCAAGGGAAAGCAAAAGGAGAAGGTGAACAATATGGTTGTTCTTTCTGATTCATTGCAATGAGAGTTTGAGTGTGTTTGAATATTGTCACTAATAATATAGCTTAATGTATCTGCATTGTCTATAATGGCAATGTAGTATGATCATTTGAGATGTTGTGTGCTCTAGAAAATTATCTTTGTCCATTGTCTTAGTCAGTTTGCTTATTTAGCAGACATTAAAGGTCTTGTGCTTTATTGATTCTAATGTGGTGGTCAGTGGTAATGAAAACCAGAACAAAATGAAGGTTAAGATGAAGAAGATGGATAAGGTGAAAGACATAGAAGAGAAAGCTGTTTGTGATGTTCCAAAGTCCAAAAAGAAGGTTGTTGTTACTGGTGACACTGCTGAAAGTGTGACGTCTAAACATAAGAAAGTGAAATCTTCAGATGAAGTGGAGGTTTTTCATCCTCCTGACAGTTCAAAGTGTCATAACAACAAGGGTGGGTTAGTGCGAGGCAAGCGGTACTCGGCCGAAGAGATTGAATTGCTTAGAAAGGCTGTTTCAGATTATATAGAAGCAAATCACTTGGGTGAAGGGGGACTGGATATGGTGCTTAATTCTAGATCGCACCCACGTGTGAAAGGTTGTTGGAAAAAGATCGGAGCCGCCTTGCCTTGGAGACCATGGGGTAGTGTTTATCAACGTGCTGGCACTCTGTTTGGGTGGGGTGTTAGTAAGTGGACGTCGGAAGAGATAGAGTTTGTCAGGCAGTCATATATGCAGTATGGTCCGAAATGGAAAAGGATGGCAGATGAACTCGGCAAGCATCGAAATCAGTTGAGGACTGCATTTCGGCGATACAAGCTTGGCAGCAAACAGAACAAAGGGAAATGGTCCCAGCACGAATATCAGGCCTTATTTGAATTAGTGAACAAAGATTTGCAGATGAGTATTTTTGAGGAGAAAAAGTCAAAGTGTGGCATGTTGAGGGATACCCTAAAATGGGAAACAATCAGTGATGTACTGGGCACGCGAAACACTACGACTTGCTGCAACAAGTGGTACCGTCAGCTGACCTCGCCTATGGTTGCTGAAGGTAAGTGGGCCGATAGTGATGATTATAGGTTGATCATGGTGCTATTGGATCTTGATGCTAGCTGTGAGGATGAAGTGGATTGGGATGATTTGCTTGAGCATAGGTCAGGTGACTTGTGCCGTAAGCGGTGGTTCCAGATGGTGCGTCACCTCGGTACGAACGGCGACAAGTCGTTTGCTGAGCAAGTTGAAGTTCTCTCGGAGAGATATTGCCCGGATATGGCAGATGTAAGAGAGGCCCTGGACGCCAGGCCGATTGTTGATCTCTATGATTCTGATGACATGAATGATGGAGCCTTGTAATTTAAATCATTTAGATTTTGCTCCTATATAGTTTGTAGTTGCACTTGTTGATGATTAGCATTTCCTTGGAATTTATGAATTTTTGAGAAATTCTGGAAAAAGAAAGTATTTTGGTGCATCAGTAATAGCTGCGTACCATTAAGCTTGGATTGAGTATTGTTGAGAGAGGTAGTTCATTCAACATTCCTCTCCAGCCTACTTGAATCAAAGATCATAACCAAATGCTTAGTGCCTAGCAATTGGCTATTAAGAACAGATACCAGAAGATGAATTTTACCAGAAACAATATACTGTTTTCCTCTTTATTAGGTTGTTTTTGGTGTAAAGTGTATGTGTTATAAAGGACAGGAATATGTGAAGTTCAAGCAAGGGAATTTCACTATGCTAGCCAATGTAGCCATGGCCATGCTAGCCAAGTTCAAGCAAGTTAACGAACTGTCCCGACTAATTGTCACTTAGAACATGCTACATGATGAACAAGGGAAGCATATCGTCATACCCATCTCAAACAAACTACAAAAACAAGCCTACAATCACACAAAGGTCGATACCAAGATAAAGTCCGATGAACTACGCTGTAAATTTGTCCATGAACAATAGGATTAATAGTCAATACTCAATAGCTCAACTATACTATCCCAACCTTCAATTAGGAGCATAGGAATTCAAAATGAATATGCAAGGAGCTGAAAAGTTTGTGTTTCTCCTAATCTTGGATCTATCAAAGCAGTTTAATGAAGACTTTACATTCATCACCATATAATAACATCAGACCGGGCCCAGTCAGCTCCCATTCAGGCCCAAGACAAAGCCCAATCTTACGTCTAAGCTCAATCGCTACCTGAATTCAATTTTCCATACATATATAAACACCAAAAACCCTAGAAATGGCTTCGCTCGCTTTCTCGCTCTCTCTTCTCCCCGGAACGCTACACTCCTCCTTCGCCCAACCCAATGGTATTGCTCTTCGTCTCCTCTCTTCCTTTCCCATCGCTCACACTCTGTCTTCTCATTCCTTAGAAAATTCAAATTCGTTTGATTTTAATGGCTTCTGCAGGCTCCAAAGAAGGACAAGGCTCCTCCGCCATCTTCGAAGCCCACCAAGTCCGGCGGAGGCAAGCAGAAGAAGAAGGCTAGTGATTTCTCACTCTGTTTACGGCGAATTTTAGGGTTTTTTTGCGCGCGATTGGTTTCGCTTGTGTTGTTCTAATGGCGATCTGGATGAATTGTGCAGAAGTGGAGCAAAGGAAAGCAAAAGGAGAAGGTGAACAACATGGTGGTTCTTGATCAGGCGACGTATGATAAGATCATTGTTGAAGCTGCCAAGTACAAGCTCACTACTCCGTCTGTTCTTTCTGATCGTATGAGGGTAATGATCTTGCAATACTTTCTGTAGTTCTGTTTCTGGTTCATTGCAATGAGAGTTTGATTGTGTTTGAATATTGTTACTAACAATTAGAGATGTTGTGTGTGGTCTAGAAAATGGTCTTTGTCCAAACAATTAGCATAATGTATCTGCATTGGCTATAATGTGAATATTTGCGCATTTGAGATGTTGTGTGTTCTAGAACATGATCTTTGTCCATTGTCTTAGTCAGTTTGCTTATTTAGCATATATTAAAGGTCTTGTGCTGTATTGAGGGTAATGATCTAGCAATACTTTCTGTGGTTTTGTTTCTGGTTCATTGCAATGAGAGTTTGATTGTGATTGAATATTGTTACTATGAATTAGCTTAATGTATCTGCATTGTCTATAATGGCAATGTATGTGCATTTGAGATGTTGTGTGCTCTAGAAAATGATCTTTGTCCATTGTCTTAGTGAGTTTGCTTATTTAGCAGATATTAAAGGTCTTGTTCTCTATTGATTCTAATGTAGTTACACCTTTTATGAAACTCTGATATGGGCAAGTTGTATTATTAATGAAGTTAAACCTTGTTTCTGGTTCATTGGAGCTATTTAGTAATGTGAATGTATGCGCATTTGGGAAGTTGTTTGTTCTAGAAAATGATCTTTGTCCATTGTCTTGGTCAGTTAACTTGTTTTAGCAGATATTAGAGGTCTGTTCTTTATTGGTTCTAATGTAGTTACACCTTTTATGATACTCCGATTTGGGCAAGTCATGTTTTGTTGACATTGATAGTATCATAATGCTCTACATGCTATGTGCAATTGGTTACACTTCAATTAGGCTTTAAACAAGGTTTCTGATTGTGAGATCAGTACAGCTCTGAACTTTTCACATCTTAGCTCAATATCAGAAAGATGCATGTGATCATTTTGATCATAGAATTCCAGTTCCGATAAATTGTTTAATTTAAAGCTCATGCCAGGATTTCTATTAAGTTTTTGGTCTGTAATCGTTATAAATTTTCATGATATAATCTTACTGAATGTTGCTGTACTATTTTTATTATAACATATACTTCAACAATATGTCTTGTGTTCATTCATGTCTAACTGTTGGAATTCTGTAAATTCAGTTTCTGTTTTCTAGCATTCTTGTTTGGAACCTTGTGCTTATTGCCTGTTTCTTTGTCGGCTTGTGTTTTAGGTTAACGGGTCTGTAGCAAGGAGAATGATCAAGGAACTGATGGAAAAAGGCCTCATCAGGATGGTGTCTCACCACTCGAGCCAACAGATCTTCACGCGCGCAACGCACACCAACTAGTTTCATCCGAACTTTTTTCTAGGAGCTAGACAATCTAGTTCCCCTCATTCTGCTTCATGCCAGTTTTGCTTGATGTTGGTGACTTATTCTTGACGCATCAGTCAGATTAACCCTTGGGGCATATTTGTACTTCTGTTCAATTTTGAGAATCAATCTCTTATAACATAATTGTTTGGTTTACTGTTTGTTATTTTGCAAAATTCCAGCGTGTCTTTTGCGTTTGATGTTCTGATCTAACTTTGAATTGTATAATCATTAAGAGGGTTCATGAAAAAATATTGGTATTGACTTAAGCTGTTGCATTTCTGTCAAACTAATTTCCCATGCCTAAGCAAACAAAACAAACAGAGATAAACAAAACTATGAACTTCCTTGATAGCATCCCAATCTCTTCCATTCTTGGCATCCAAAACGTCAAGTTTGATGCCAACCCATTTGAAGATCTAGCTCAACAAATTTGCTCAATCTTATGTTTCCCAAATAACACACAAGATGGCTCACACCTTGAAACAAGCGACGAAGGCAATGGTGGAGACTAGGACAGAGATCAGCTTCTTGATCGACAGTGGCTCCCAACAGTCGGCGAGGGCCCTTAGATCGAGGAACATAATCATGGAGTTCGCCCCGCCCGGTGTTGATATGAGGCTCCGTGGAGGCGAGTTCTTTGAGACTGCGTCGAGCAAACTGGATGTCACAATTTGGGTGTTCTTGTTCCTTACTAGTCTGTTCAAATTTTGCCTTCTGGGAAACTTGTGTTTGTGATTAGTTTGTTGATGGAGTTTGTTGTTAATGGATCTAGCCAATCCTAGTAATGTGAATTATTGTTTACAGTGGACTAACTCAAAAGAATTACTATGAGTTCTCAACAAATTTTGACCAAGAACAAGCAATTTCTCTAGGCAGAGATAACAAATCAAAACCAGATAGCAAATCTTGGGGATAAACGGGCATTCCATTTCATTACTCAAGAGTTGACTAAAAGAATTACAACCATCATCAAACCATCGAACACCTTAAGACCTTAATCATATAAGAGGAAACCCAGAACAATACCCGTGTCTTATAAAGAATTTAAATAAAAATTTGAATTTAATATTTTTAAATTATAAATAGTACTCCCTCCGTCCCATAATGTTTGTCCCTTTTCCTTTGTAATTTGTGAAGAAAAAGTGACAAACATTATGGGACGGAGGGAGTAGTATATTGATATCATATATATAATTATACATAATTATATTTTTTAAGGAATTATGCTTATATTCATTATATAGACATTTTTTTATAATAAATATTAGGATCATATAAAGAATTAAAAGGATAATCGATATACATTCAAATCTTTCATTAAGAAATAAAAGACTAACTAACATATTAATTAAGATTTTTTTTTACTACTCCCTCCGTTTCATAATAAGTGTCGTTTTAGCTCTTAACACAGTTTTTAAGAAAAGCAATCATTCACTTTAAAACTTACAACTTTTTCTTAATCTTACCACTCATTACATTTTTTCGGCCAATTAATGAACAACTTTAGTCAACAAATACACATTTCAATAAAAATTATCATTACTCACCCCTAATAAATCACTTTGAAAACCTAAAACGACACATAATATGAAACAAATTTTAAGTGCTAAAACGACACTTATTGTGAAACGGAGGGAGTATTTGATAAGAATTACAGTGATAAGTTATATTATATACAATCAAATTTTTAATTAAGAAAGAAAAGCCAATTAACATATCTAATACTATATACTAGTCGAGACCTTTCGAGTCTCCATGTTAATTCTGACCCTACTCCATTTAAAAAAAAAACTTTAGCAAAATAATTTTAAAGTCTTTCTTATTCTTATTGACTGTCTATCGTCTATCTTTTTTCACCAAATTTCTATATTTTTCAACTATTTGCTTAGACATTCTTTTTTGTAAATCAAAATTATAATTAATTCCTTAAACTTATCTGTCACTTTGAATATTTGTTTTCATTGTATTATTATAATCATATACATTTTTTTTTCAATCTTTTTTCGTCCCATAAGTTTATAATTTAAGCTACAAATATCTAAAACTATATTTGAAATATATCTTAAAAATATATAAATTAAATTTGTGTTGTAACATTAATTTATAAATTATATTGATCTATAACTCTACTATTGCTGAATTAACTATAACTTTATATCTACTAAAACATCATTTTATTTCAAAAAATACTATCACTGAAAGAAGTTTTTTTTCTTAAAGATTTTTTTGAGAAAATCATACTTAAATTAAAATTTAATTCTATGACTATCTAAAAATCTTATTAATTATAAAAATACATATGTTCATAAAATATTTCAATTGAGATTTCATATCGTATCACATATGATTTTTTAAATTAATCAAATATATTTTGAAATAATGATAGTATTTTATCTATACTTTTTATTTAAGGCGTATTATATAAAATTTAAATCTAAATTCATTCTTAACATCAAAGCACGATTTTGGATTAACAAAATATTGTAACGATTTTAGATAAAAAAAGCCTGTATCAATATCTAATTCCTAATAATATTATTATACATTCCTTTATAATTGAACAATACGTCAAACAGTTATTATCAATACGCGTGTCCCGTATAGGGTACGAACAATAATCTAATTAATTTAGAAATGAAAGATTTTGACTATTTGATAAGAATATCTACTCCCTCCGTTTAAATTTATGTGTCGTTCTACACATTTCAACAAAAATTAAGAGTACTAGTATTTTTACTTAAATACCCTATAATTAAAGGGCGATTTGCGAAAATGCCCCACCTAGAAAAAGGGTTTGCAAAAACGCTCCTTAAAACAAATAAAAAACTAAGCATGCTGTTTTGGACGTTTTTGCAATAAAATTTAAATTTATTTGTATTTTCTTTTAAACAGAAGTTCTTTGAAAAATCATTATAATTACATTAAAAATATTTAGCCATATATTCTGGAAATTAATTTTAAATACAAAATTGAAAAATAGATAAAGAAAAAGAAAATATACAATATAAAATAAGAAAATAGTTTTGAAACATTAAGATTTTTTGAAACAATGAGATATTGTAGAAGATATGGTGGAAGATATATTTTGAAAATATAAAACATAAATACACGTGGATCATTATTATCTTCATTTCAACATTGATCATTATTATCTTCGTGATTGTCTTCGTTATTATCTTCGTTTCATCACAAAGTATGGTGAGATTCATCCTGTCACCCTCAATAAACATCTTGTCATGCACAACAAAATATCCTGTCACCCTTTTATATAATACTATCATTTTTTTCGTGTTAAAAACATGTGTTTCTTCTAAAAAACATTGTTTTTTCTCATCTTTCACTAAAAGTTACTTCTGAATACAGAATTGAAAAATACAAAAGAAAAAGAAAATATAAAACAAGAAAATAGTTTTGAAGCATTAAGACTATTTGGAAACAATGACATATGGTGGAAGATATCGTGGAATATATTTTTTGAAATTATAAAAAAAATACTATATGTGGATCATTATTATCTTCGTTTCAAACATTGATCGTTATTATCTTCATGATTATCTTTGTTATTATATCCTTTTCATCACAAAGTAGGGTGTGATTCGTCCTATCATCCTCAATAAATATCTTGTCACACACAACAAAATATCATGTCACCCTTTTGTAAATAGACGGTGGTAAATCTATATCCGGAGAGATTATTTGCCTTTTCTTTTGTAAGATTTTCAATTTTTCTTTTATTTTAAAAAAAGGATAGATCAAAAAACAAAATCTCGTTTTAAAATTAAAATATTTATAAAATCCTTTTATTTATATATATTTTTAAATTTGGATATAAAATAAAGTTTGTTAAAATATTTTATTTCTCAAATAAAATAATAATAAAAATAATAATTTTTCGATTTTTAAAAATATTTCGTTTTGTATTTTATTTGATAAACATTAGTTATTTTGGGCATGAATGTAATATTTGTAGGCATAATCGCAATATTTTTAGGCATTTTTACAAATAAAAAAAAGGTCATATTTGCAAACTGATTATCAAATAGGGGCATTTGGTACTAATTCTTCTAAATTTAAACGGAGGGAGTATTGATCATATATAATTATCGAAATCTTTCATTTGTTAATTAGTATCTCAATTAATATCTTATAGATAAGATTTGTACATGACGTGGATCAACGATAGGACAACATGTAACGAAATCCTGCTTAGCGAAGTATGAGGAAGACACTTGAAAAAACCCTTCATGACGCAATATGATGATTTTAGGCCTTATTACTTTTATAAATATATACATAGATTCAACACACAAGTAGACAAAAAGAATATACTACAACAACAAGATTGTATGCTTTTATCGAGAATAAAAAACAATACTGGAATTCATCCACAAGTTCTCAATTCCATGTATGGCTAAAAATTTAGTCAAAATAATCATCACTCGACATGCTCAGCACTAACTCCTAATAGTAAGTAAAACAGACAAAAGCAAAGCCAAAAAACTCTAGCAATGGCTACTCCACTGTATGCGTCGCGATGATTTAGGATATGATGTTCCCGAGCTATCGCAAGACCAAATACGATCACAAGTTTAGTAATAGCCGTTGAAAGTCCACACTGTGGACTGACGCTCACCGCCTCACCCCAATCTCATAGAGGCTTGCTACAGGCACAAACGTCAATGCAGCCATAATAACATATGTCAGGGTATGCGGGGCAGCAAGTATAACTGAAATCTCGAGGATGAAGGACAAAGCCTGGAAAAAAGTATCGACTAGACAACACTAATATTTGCTCTCTGGAGGCGCCCTCCAAACGTCATCGCAGCAATACAACCACAATGTCTCCCCTTTGGAATTCCGCCCTGAGAGCATTAACAGACGGCTGTGGGGTCTTGACTTGCGGGCTTCGTTATCAATGAACTCCATGCATCCATCTCTAGCTGCTATATGGAATATGTTATTCCCTTGGCACCCTTTGTATGTTAAACACTCTTCAAAAGAGTAGTGATATAAGAGGTCTTTCAATGTCTTAACGTTCTTACAATTGAATATACTCATATTCACGACCTCCTTTGCACTCCAAGCCGATTCTAAATGCTTCTAAATAAAAGGTTAAAAAAAACAGAACAATTAGTACTAGATCTAGTTAGTCGTATATAGCTTTCGGATGTGAGAATATTCTATTTTCAAAAATAAGTTAAGGAATTAACATTACTAACTAGCTTGCAAATAAACTGGTTATCTCATGATCAAAAATAAATAAACAAACTGGTTATATATCTACGCTGGTGGCTAAGGACTACACACCAATTCGCTGGGAATTTGGTTTTGGGATTCGCAGAGGTCCATTGGAGTGCACCCGTCGTTGTTCCTCATCCTCCAGTTGATACCGCGGACTCCTAGTAGGGTATTGACAACATCAAGATTAGAGGCCGCAGATGCGAGATGCAAAGGAGTGTTGCCTTGATGAACAACCACGTTAATCAGCTCCTTCAACCTTGTGTTGTTGAGGCATCCTAGCATCCGTCTTGACAACATAAAGTGCTGTCTAGCCTAGAATCGTACGGGTATGTATGGACTGTAGTCTGTGGGGAAAGCTCCAAGATGAGTTGGATCATTGAAGTCAGACCCATCATGGTTACCCTATGTAGCGGCATCAGGCCATCTTTGTCACGCAGGTAAGCAAGGGAATTGTTAGCATTTAACAATGTCTTCACAAGTGGCTCTCGTTTTTCTTCTACTGCATAGTGGAGAACTGTCTTCCCCTTGATATCTTGGACTTTCAAGAGTTGTGGTTTGTTTTGGATTAGCAAAGGCATTATGTCACCTACAACAACAATTCATTTAAAATTATTATTGTCATACATGAGTGAGTAAGCTTAGTAAGGGTAGATACACTTATCGGTCAACTTCTTAGCAGGATGAAAAACTGTTTGACACAAAGGACCAGAAAAACTAACACTAGTTTGGTCTTAGCATTGGGCATCCAAGATTGTCCGGAGAAACCTCAAGCAAAAATTCTCGGCAACAAGATACGCAGGACTCTCACTCAAATTGTTGCGGGAGAAAGCAGTTTTTAGTACTCAAATCAATAGAAATCAAATAAAAAGGGAACTAACTAAAAAACGACAAATACTTAAAATGAACTGGTTTATAATTATTTTGTAAAAAAACTTCGGTTGCTAAGTAAAGTTTAGAAATGGAGGAGAATTTTATTTCCTCTTATTTTACTTTTTATTCTTTAATCAATATTTAGTACTTTTCCTTGTGTTAAATTTAGACTTTTTTACATGTGTTAGTAAGGAGAGAAATTGGAGTTACACGTAGAAAAAGATGATTGCTTCACCGATACAACTCCATAACTGAAAATAAAGTCAGTGCCTCATATAAAACAAAACTTCACAACTTAACTTTATCTCCCCTTCCGCCTCTATTCCATTATCAGTGTTCCAACTTGCCTCCAATTGCTATAAAACTTTAGTTTACAAATGATATGTGCTTTTTGTGGTACATTTGTCTTAGAGAATGCATCCATCCTTAGTCATTGTCACACTGATCGATTCCAATCGATGTGGATGGCATCAAAATGTGGTGTTAAAACGATGTACCAAAACTAGTATATATAACGGCGACATAGCATAGAAATCCCCTAAAAAATATCTCGCATAATCTTCATGATCAAAAGACAGTTCTACTAAAATAGAGCATTCAATTCATTCAAATTTACTACAAAATATGTCTCAGAAACCAACTAACTCATTGTGGCAAAATTCAACAAAACAAGAATTGACTTACAAAATATGTCTTAGAAACCAACTCAACTCAATGTGGTAAAATTCATCAAAACAAGCATTGATTTACAAAATATGTCTTAGAAACCAACTTGACTCACTGTGGAAAAATTCAGCAAAACAAGCATTGACTTTCTCAGACAGATTCATCTTCTAACCTTCTCAAGCGCCTTATCAATGGCCTGAAGAAGATCACGGCACTTCATCGAGGCCTTGTGCGCCGCGTCAGCTACACACGCAACTTCTATCTCCAGGTTGTTAAAGTCTTGAATATAACGGATCGGATCCGCACCACAAGATATGTTGCAAAAGAGTAATCAAAGTTACTCGCATATACAGTAAACATCATCTAGTATCATTCTCCTTCAAGACCATAGCAACCAAAAGAAATGCAAGATATCTTACCTCATACTCGAGTTGATAGCAAAATTAAGACCTTTGTGGCCAGACTCTTGGCAACATCACCAAGAGTCTGGGCATCTCCACCAAGAGTCTGAGCTGCTGCTTTCTTGGAGAGCAAGGACTTCTAGGCATCTACTTTCTTGGAAAGCAAGGACTGATCAAGAGTTCTTGACGTCAAACTCATGAATTTTATAAAAATATGACAATTTTTTTTTTTAAACCTCTAGTTCCTAGATTTTTTTTGTCTATAGATTGAATCTAATAGTGATTATATTCATCTTATTCATTGTCTTAGCTATCTCTCTCACATGGATTACTAGCATCCAAAAAATCAAAATTTGTAAAATACTTATGTTAAATAAAATTTATTTATTAGTTTGAGTAATTACATTTGAAAATATTTGATAGGGGGTAATATATGGTGAATTATATATTTATATACAGTATATATTTATATATATGAACAATGTGTTATTGTGCAAGAGGATATAAAAGAGGATCCTATTTATTGTAACCTAAAATTTATTATTATTAATTAATTAGAGTAATTAGAAAAAAACTTTGATTGACATAAAATATGTGTTTAATATATGTGTAAAAATAGGGAAAAAAAAAAGAATACTCTTTGTTATAGAAAAAAATAAAGAAAGAAGAAGATGATTGAGATAATAGAAAATGAGGTGGGTGAGGGAGAAGATAAATGTTTCAAAAGGAGAAGGAGGGAGAGGAATTTGAGAGTTAAATTCTCATATAATAGTTGTATTTATTTTTATTTTTTAACAATTTTTCACATTATTTATAGTGTGATTTGAAAAATTAATTTAAAATCTATAGTTTGGATATTCGAAATATCCGTCATCGGATACCCAATCCAAACGGATATCTCTAACCGGATATCCGGCTCAGAAGGAACAATTTTATTGTTGAACATGCATAACTTATCAGCCAACACAAAGTGCGGAACAAACCTGTTTTTGCTCCATTTTCATCCATAGAATTGTTTTGAAACCGTGTTCAGAAAGAATAACTATGCAAATCATTAATAAAATTCATGAAAATAAAACATTGATATTGATTAAACTGTTGCAATTCCTTCTAAGTTTCTAACTATTCTCCCATCCCAAAGCAAGGGACCCAAATGTAAATGAAATGCAGCATTATCTATTTGTAACGACCGATCACAAACAAAAATATAATACAGATATATAATTAATTAGATTTCGATTTTTATTTCTCCCACGTGCGAGAGAAGAAACTCGCACGTGGGAGCCCGTAGAAACACCAGGGGAAAATGTGAATTGAGTGTGATCAATCAGGGAAGTCGCAAAGAATCGTTTTGTGGAAGAGAAATGAGTCTCAAGTATATCAAGAAGCAATTTCTCAAATCAGGAAAACAAGAACAAAATGTCATCGGCGAGGAAATCGAACAAAATGATCAAACTGATGCAAATTCATCTTCAACGACGGACTCACCAAATAACGACGTGGATTCAGACATGGCACTCAAGAACTTCCTTGATAGCATCCCCATCTCCTCAATTCCTGGCATTCAAAACAACAAATTTGATGGTACCAATCTGCCCTCCATATCTTATGTTATTGCAATCTTTAACGCCAACCCATTTGAGGATTTAGCTCAATTTCGATTCTTTGATCAAGTTTTTGATGCCCACCATCTAGCAATGAAAACCCACATCAAAATGGACTAGTGTTGATCATATATGATGGAATTGCAAATGACCGTAATCAACAAATGTCTTTTCTAGTCGTAGAGTTAACAATCGGCGATACGTTAAGGGGTGCAATCAAGAAGATGTTGGACAAGAATGTGTATGGTGCACCCGTAGCGGATGCAATCTCGTCGTCTTCTAATGACACTGTCATTCCCACCAAGAAAGCCACCAACCGCTACATCGGTTTTCTTAGTTTATCTACAATGGTTCTCTGGTGCCTTGAGGTAACTAAGGGTTCGTTTGGATTACGCAAAAGAATGCATTTATCTTGCATCATATCTTAGTGCATTGTCTTGTGCGATCCAAACGCTAATGTGTTTGGTTTTTCGGGGTAGGAATTGGAGAAGAGTGGTTGTTTTGGTAGAGGAAGGGATGCTAGTGATGGACTAAGCGTTGGGTTCTTCGGTTTGCTGGATCAGAATCCGTCTATTGGCCAAACTCAGGTTGATCCGAAAGTCCTAATCCGTCTATTGGATTCATAGAACAACTAGTTTTCGCGTCTGGGAAAGATTTTATCTTGTACTTGTCGAATTTTTCAGGTCAGGGAGCTAGCGAAATCGTTCCTGTGGGACCCCTTCTTCCCGATGAACTTGGAAGACGATACTCTTTTCCGTGCCCTTCTTCTTTTCTCAAAGCATCGGATTCATGTCATACCCGTGACTGACAAAACAAACACTGAAATCACCGGCTTCATCACCCAGGTTGGTTGTCCACACTTTGAATGTGTTTTCCTACTAAAATGTTTTTACAGTGGTAATTAAATGGGTTAAGAAGGTGAAAAACTTCCTTTGTTTGCTGTTCTTGCAAGATAGAATGCACTTCTTGAGCTGTTGCTCCAATCAAGCGGCTTGGACTGGTTTGATAGCATTGGAAACTCGCCCTTGTCAGAGTTTCGGTGAGTACTACCAAACTTAGAACAAATTTAGAAGTTCCGATACGCCTAATGTAGCGATACTATAGTCCACTTCTCTCTTACTCTTCTCAGGTTTAACAATGAGGAGTGCGCGCCTTATGTCTACGCAGAACAAAGTGTGTGGGAGGCACTACAAATCCTATGGAAGAACAAGGCAACTGTAGTTGCAGTTGTGGAGCGTCGAAGTAATGAACTCGTCGGAAACTTTAGAAGCTTTGACATCCATCTGCTCTTAGATAATGATCAAATCTTCATAAACATAAGGTAATCTCATAAAATGTTCATTTCTTCAATATGCAATTCTCGTCAACTTAGACATGATCTTGTAGGGCAATGCCGATGTCAGAGTTCATACAACTAGGCGGCCCTAAACCCTTGGAACGAAACCCTGGTGGGTTCATGTCGGAAGGTGACCTTCGTCTAAGGAACAACTTCCTAACAACAATGGCTACCCCTGTAACACACAAGATGGCTCACACCTTGCAACAAGCGATGAAGGCAATGGTGGCGACTAGGACAGAGACCAGCTTCTTGATCGACAGTGGCTCCAATCAGCTGGCGAGGGCCCTTACTTCGAGGAACATTATCATGGAGTTCGCCCCGCCCGGTGTCGATACGCGGCTCCGTGGAGGCGGGTTCTTTGAGACGGAGCCGGGTTCTTTGAGACTGCATTGGAGCAAACTGGATGTCACACTGAAAAGGGCACTCTTTTTCGTCACCAATGAATTGAAATCTGTTGGTTTGGGTGTTCTCTTTCCTTGCTAGTATGTTCAAATTTTGCACTCTGCGATACTCATTCGTGATTTGATCTGTTGGAGTTTCATGTCTTTATGAAGGCCGGAATACAATTTGTAGATGAACTGAGAATAAGAGAAAACATTCATAAAGAAATGGATCAATTGAGTGTATCCATTCTGACTTCGTCATATGATAAACAGAAAGAAATTGAGTTTAATCATTCTGGCATCGTCTTATAACAAATCAAAAACAGATAGAAATGGGGATTTAGGGGATAAACGGGCATTCCGCAATTTTTTGCACTCAATTTTGTACTCAGAAACTCTCAATTTTTGCAATCAGAAACTCATTCTATCATAAGGTGAGTTACTTGTTTGTCTGTTAAGATTTGCATTCTGCAAAGCTCGTTGATCAAGCCAATATCTTACAGAATCATTACACATTGTGAATGAACTTCTCAACAAATTTTGACCACGAAAGAAATAATTATTGAACCAATTACACTCATTTTAACTTTTAGTCATATTTAGCCTTTCATCGGCGATGAATGAGAGATCAAAATCAGATAGAACACACGGATTTAGGGGATAAACGGGCATTCCATTTCATTACTCAAGAGTTGGAACTAAACTAATTACAACCATCAGCAAACCATCGAACACCTTAGGACCATAACCAGATAACACAGAACAGAACCAGCGAACAATAACCAGAACAGAACAGAAACCAAGAACAGAACCAGAACAGTGCAAAATTCAAAGCAACATTTCACCAAACGAACAATCTACACTACTTCATTCGCTCCGTTAGGTTTTGAATTACCACGAGCGCTCTCCGCCTCCTCCATATCCACCACCACCGCCTTCACGACGTCCACCGTATCCACCGCCACCGTTTCCTCCATATCCACCGCCTCCGCCTCCGTATCCACGGCTGCCTCCTCCGTATCCGCCACCGCCTTCACGACGGCCTCCTCCGTAGCCTCCACCACGGCCTCCGCCGCCTCCGCCTCCGCTTCCACGAGACTGAGCCTCGTTGACGGTGATGCTACGGCCGTCGAGATCCTGACCGTTCATCCCTTCGATCGCGTCCTTCATCGACTGCTCCGATGAGAAGGTCACGAATCCGAATCCCCTGGATCTGCCGGTTTCACGGTCGTTGATGATCTGTGAGCCAAATCCACACAATTCAAGGTCAGATTTCAGATCTAGATGAAATTCAGCGTAGTAATTAAAAAACAGTAATAGATCTTCGTGTCTTCTGGACATACCGTTTCCGGATTATCAACAAAACAACAGATCAAGTAACAGTAACAGTAACAGTAGAACAGTGACAGTAACAAAGTAGCAGTGAAATTCAGATCAGAAAATAGTAATAGTCACAAGAAAGCCAGGCGATCGATCGAACAACAAGTGTTTTTCACGGATCAGGTCTGGATTTTTCTGGACCGGACTCCAAAACGGACCTTCGATTCAACAACGTCACCGTACTGAGAGAAGGCTCTTCCCAGAGACTGGTCGTCGGTGGCCCAGGCCAGACCGCCGACGAAGCATCTGTACTCTGAAACCTCAGCCATGGGGGATTTTTTGAAGGGGAGGGGAAAAGATCTAAAGGTAGGAGGCTAAGGAAAGTGAGAAGAGAGCACGAAGAATACGAGAGGGACGAGAAGGGTTTTATAGGGGGCGGGTGAGAAAAACTAGGGTTTGACAGAAAGATTGAGGCGGCGAAAACGCGTCGTTTTAGGGGGGAGAAGATATTTTCATCGGTGAGGGAAAAGCGCGAATCTCGAAAAAGATATTTTTTACGGCCGTGGGAAATGGTAGCGTGCATGCGCGCCCACTGTTGGTTTCATGTACCACCGCCAGAAGAATCTAAAATATCTAATCGGGAGAATTGCTTTTTCAAAGACTGATAATGACCCAAATGAATATCCTTTTCGGCCCATTGGGCCGAAATGGCTTAAGAGCTTTCACATTCGGAAAGTGATGTTTGTGTTCTTTGAAACTGGCGGGAATTTTTTGGTCCAACTATGGTCAACTCATAAATTTGAACACCAATAGGGTTGTAATATTGTAGCAATGTAGCATGTGTTACGTATACAAAATTCTAAGCTTCACTGATGGCTTGCACTATCCTGAAGCGTCTGATCGTTCTAGGGACCTCTGTTTGATTCAAAATTGCGAGCAGCTCCTGGAAGCTTTTGAAGGTCGTGTTCTCCTCAAACACATTCGTAGATCAACCAACTCAAGAATTGATTCTCTTTTTAATCATGCCCTTTTGATTAATGAACGTTTTTGCCGTTTTGATGAACCTCCTAGCTTTATTTCTGATTGTTTAGCTCATGATCATGTAGCCCACTTTGGGAATAATGACGTTTAGTCTCGGATAATTAATGTACAGGGAATTCCCCATTTTTTGACCAACAATAAATAAATCTAAGCTTCATCTTCAACTCTTAGCTAAACTTGAATACAAATTTCGACAAAATGACATCTTATATATAACTTATATATGAATCTCAAATCAACTTTGACTTATCTTGTATGGTTGTAATTGCATAATTGTAGAAAGCCTTTTGTGACAATTCAAAATCACTAGCATATTTGGTATTTGGACCATAATGTAACACGATTCAAAAATTCAAAATTCAAAAAAGTTGACCATAATCTAACACAAATATATTAGTCTCACTATATTCTATGGTTGGTATACTTACATGCTGATTTACTTTGCACTCGAAAATTGAAAGCTTTGTAATAAGATTATGGGAAAATTAATTCAAATCCCAAAATTTTGATGGGTGTTAAATAATAATCCAAAATATTGGTAGTAAGCAAAATAACCTAAAGTTGTAAGATGTGTTTAAAAAATATCTCTAAGGTAAGTTTTCCGACCATTATCGATGACTTGCCACCGCATAAATGACATGGTGTTCGGAGTAAGCTTTAGCTCAAGGTACGAATTCATTGACGGCGAAAACGGCTTCTCTTACCACAACCTCTTCGACTCGTTCTAGGCCGCTATGAGAAGACGGGCGGCGGCGGTGGGCTCATGGTCGCGCGAGAGTGGCTAGCATGCTCAAGGGACGAACACAACCACATACACCAACGCGGCCACGTACTACAAGAACTTGATAAGACACGTGGCCAGTGAGACCCCCAAGAACAGGGGCAACCCCTAGATACGAATTTATTTGAGATGTACGATGAGAGTTGAAAATGGGGCGACGAGGGGAAGAGGTTGTGAGAAGAGAGGTCGTTTTCGCCGTTGGTGAATTGGTACCCGGAGCTAAAGTTTGCTCTGAAGAGCGTTATGTCATTATCCGGAGTCAAGTCATCGATAATGGTCGGAAAATTTACCTCAGAGATATTTTTTTAACATTTCTTAATTATTTAGGTTATTTTATGCACTATTAATATTTTGGATTATTCATTTAACAACCATCAAAAGTTTAGGTTATTTAAATTAATTTTCCATAAGATTATGCATCAATAAATGGGTAAGTCCAACTGTGTCACCCCGATCAACAACTCGTAGGCCAAGAAAGGACAATTTTTGTAAAACCAACGCAACCTGTGACTAAACTATTAGTTATGGTAAGAATAGAGGGCCAAATCTCTAAATAGATGATAGTCGGTTGCTAAGTTCTTATTTCCGGTAAGTCTCCGTTTAAAAAAATTATGATGAAAATGGGTGTGTGGGTGGCGGGCAGCCAAAATTTGAGCAAATAGGGGGCGCGGAAATTTAATGAGGTCCTATAGGCGTTTTGCCGAAATTGCCCCCATAGGGAGTCGGAAATTACGCCCATGCCACCGTCACATTTAATGAGCTCCCTCTCCCGAAACCCTAGCTAGCTTCCCGCAACCCCATCGTCATCCATTGCAGCCAGCGAAAATCACGAGATTCGGCCCCCCAAAGACGCGATTCGGGCAAGCGATTCAAACGATGGAGTGATGACGCCGTGGGGAACGATCGATTGAAGGTTGGAAAGACGATGACAGGTTCGTATGGGCTACGGAGTTCCATGTCCTAAGTCCGCCTCTTGCTTCCGAAATCCAACGCTCTGTCAAGGTAAAAACACTCGAGACCTTGTGAAAACTCGAGGTTATTGGATGACACAGTGTGTTCTGCTTATCACTTCAATGGATTATTGTGATAAGTGGATATGTGATGACGAGGGAAGGGTGAATGAGAGCAATGCTTGAATGTGATGACAAGATATGGGGGACATGAACGTGTTATGTGATGACACCTGATGACATCGCCTATATTGCAAACAAAAACCTGGATGTGATGACGTGTTTTTAGTCGTTGTTGTTATGATATGATGACATGTTTGACTGATTAATAAATTGTTTGAATGTGATGACATGTTTGACTGATTAATAAATTGTTTGAATGTGATGACGTGTTTTAGCTGGCATCATTAAATGAAGTGAGGAAAATAGCATATTAAATGCTTGTTTCCTTGTTTTATGTATACAGTGCATGCTCATGTGATGACAACTTTTGCTAGGCGTTCATATCCTTTGTTGGTGTGTGATGACAACGTTTTATTTACTATTTGTAAATCTGGCTGGACAATAACAATGAAACTCCTAAGTGTTTGTTTTGGTGGGGAATGGGACTGTGAAGGCAAATATGTTGGTGATGTGAACTACAAAGCAGTGGTCGTGAAAGATGGCATGACATTAGAAGAGTTGAGCACAACAATCATGAAAAGATGTAATATTTCCACTGGTGGCAAGGGATTGTTGTTGACTCACTTGAATCCCTTCCAAGTAGTTGGCAAGCCTTACACAGTTGAGAATGAGGATGACTTGGTGTCATTCCTGGAGATAAATGACTCCCCTGAGGTACAGTGGAAGATGCCCTTGTATGTGACCTTGAAAACTGGGGGGAGTGCAACAGATGACAAGGTGCATGTTGAGATGAATGTCAGGTTGCAAAATGTTGATGACAACCCTGCAATGGATGACAGGGTGGATAATGTTGGTGTAGCTGCATCTGATGACAGGTTGATGGTAGTTGGAGAGGAGCCTGAGTTTGTTGAGATGCATGTTTATGGTGATGACGAGATGCCAGAAATACTAGATTATGGTGATGACATGACAGCCAACAATGACTTCTTGAAAGTGGGGCAGCTATATCCATCAAAAGATGAGCTCAAATCTGCTGTTTCCAAGCAAGCCTTAAGAGACAGGTTTGGGTACAAAGTGTACAAGTCCACAACACAAATCTACAAGGTTGTGTGTGTGGTCAAGGAATGCAATTGGTTATTGCTAGCCACAAAGGTGAAAAACGCTGACTACTTCCAAATAAGGAAATACACGTACAAGCACACCTGTCCCTTTGAAACCAGGTTCCAAAAGCACCACAAACCATCCTACCTCACTGTCGCTGAACAGATTAAGACAAGGTGCGTTGTCCTGTCATCAGTTCTCTAATAACTAAAGGCATACAGCCCTGTCATCTAATAAAATGTTATGGTCAATTGCAGGTTCGAAGGTGTGAAGGATGGCCCTGATGTGCACCAGATTCAGAATGATGTCCAAAAGGAGCTGCATGAGAGAATAAGCTACTGGAAAGCAAGGAAAGCAAGGGAGAAAGCTCAAGAGCTAATCAGAGGCTCCCCAGAAGAGAACTACGCATTGCTACCTGCATATTGCCACGTGCTAACACAAGTGAATCCAGGTACATACACAAAGCTGGTTATAGACGAGGAGACAGACCGCTTCAAATCTATCTTCATCGCATATGGAGTGTCTATCAGAGGCTTCCCTTTTATGAGAAAGGTATGTATTATTGCTGTCATCACTTCTAGTCATTCATGTACTTGTCATCAATTCTGCGCTCTGTGCTCTGTGTATACTTGTCATCGCTTCTTCTCTCTGTGTATCCTTGTCATCGCTTCTTCTCTCTGTGTATAATTGTCATCGCTTTTGCTCTATGTGCTCTCTGTGTATAATTGTCATCGCTTTTGCTCTCTGTGTATACTTGTCATCGCTTTTATGAGAAGGTTTTGCAATAGCGTGTACTTGTCATCACTTATGCTCTCTCTCTGCTCCCTGCGTTCTTGTTGCATGTAATTTCACCTGTTGCTCTTCTTGTTGCATGTTCTTGTCATCAATTATGCTCTCTCTGTTCTCAGTTTGTACTTGTCATCACTTCTGCTATCTGTGTAAACTCGTCATCACTTCTTCCCGTTTTCCTACAAAACAATGTTGCAGGTGGTGTCTGTGGATGGAACTTTCCTGCATGGTAAGTATGGGGGGACCCTAGTTACAGCTGTGGCGCAAGATGCCAACCACCAAGTGTATCCTCTAGCCTTTGCTATAGTGGAAACAGAAAATGATGTTGGATGGACTTGGTTTTTCCAGCAACTACTGAATGTGGTGCCAAACACTCCAGGGTTGATGATACTATCAGATAGGCACAAGAGCATAAAGAAGGCGGTATCGACAGTGTATACCTCAGCTAAGCACATCTGTTGCAAAAGGCATCTACAACAGAACCTTGTAACCAGATTTCATGATAGTGGATTGATGAGTTTGTACAACCAAGCTGCAGATGCTTACACCACAATGGAGTTTGATGGTTATTTCAATGATATATGCAGACTAAATCCTGAAATGGGGAAGTATCTCACTGATGCAGACTTCAAGAAGTGGAGCAGGGCACATTGTGAAGGGGATAGGTACAACATGATGACAACAAACAACTCCGAGTGTGTGAACTCAGCTCTCAAGATTGCTAGGTCCTACCAATTGGTTGCACTGTTCGAGTTCATTAGAGATATGATCACAAGATGGTTCTATGAGCGCAGAACAAAGGCCCTTGCTTATGAGGGACAACCTAGTGAAGTTGTCATCGCCATATTAAATGCAAGATTGGAATTGTCATCAAGGTATGATATCAAACCCCTTAATGATGCGCAGTTCCAGGTTACTGGGGGCACATTTTCTGGAATTGTTGATCTTGCCAAAAAGACCTGCTGTTGTAGGGTGTTTGATTTGGACCACTATCCATGTACACATGCCATATGTGCAATTCAGAAAATGCAATATAGGGTGGGCGACTTCATAGATGACCACTTCAAAAGTAGCTATTGGTTGAATGCATACAAAGAGACCCTGTACCCTTTACCCTACAAGACTACTTGGGATGTGCCAGATGCCATTAAACATATGACATGCTTACCACCAAAAAACAGTAGGAAAGTTGGGAGGCCAAGGGTGAAGAGGTTGCCATCTTTAGGAGAATTCAAAAAGGGTTAGGAAGAGGGGACAGCCCTCAGCCTACAGGTGCAACCTCTATGGGAAGGATGGACACAACAAGAAGAGATGCCCCTCAGCTCCCCCATATGCAGGAAAGCTTTGCATCAAGTATAAAACCAAGGCGACATAGGTGCTGCCAGGACTTGTCATCAACTACTAGCTTTGAATACTTGTCATCTATCTGCTGCTTTTAGTACAAAATAGTAGTTTGCTTTAGATATTCGGGATTTCAATATTCTCAGTGATGAACACTGATATGATTTTTTGGTATATTAGTACTGTGTCTCAGTGATGAACACTGATATGATTTTTTGGTATATTAGGGGCATGTCACCTTTTTGGTAAAAATGCATGACAGTTTTTTGTGTGAACATAGATGACAACTTTTTGGTAAATGAATCACTGTTTTTTTGTGTAGTATATTCAAGCTTTTATAGTATTTAACATGATTTTGTGTAGTATATTGAAGACTAGTTGGAATTTTCAGTTATGACATGATTTTTGCATATTGACAACAGATAGAAACTACCCTTGTCATCGATTTCATTTAATAAGTGAACCATCACTGTGCAGCAGATGACAAGACATGTCATACCTCTAGGGGGTACGGTGTGGTCAAAAATAGCTACTCTTTACGATGCATTGACCACAAATACTCTAGTCTTGTACATAGGCATCATACCTAAAAAGGTTCTGAAAACTGATCCCATCATCAATGCATTACCCCAAAAGAAGGCATTATAAATAGAGTGCACCCGACTATGAAACTTGTCATCGCTTTCTGAATCCACTCTTGTCATCGATTTCTCATCAACTTGTGATACACAACTTGTCATCGAAATGGCTAACCGTCCTGTGCCCAATGGACTAAGAAGGGTGCAACCACGACCTCCACAACTACCTTACTTTGAGGTAGTTGTCCGCCGCAGGGTGAGAAAAAACAAACTTACAACCCTCCATTCTGAATGTCTTCTTCTTATGTATATAAACCTGTCATCACTTTCGTGCATATGTAGGATTCCCGGGATTATAGGGTGATGCTCACTTCAGAGACCCGACTATGCCAGCTAGTTGATGTATACTGCCATGATGAAGACCTTCACCCTCGGAATGTGCACTTCTACTTTAATGATTAAGAGCTTCTGGATCGAAACAGAACTTTAACAGCTCGAGAGGTCATACATGAACCCGTCATCAGAAGTAGTATACCTAGCTTCCTAACTTTGAACTATATTGTGCTAAACTCCTCATCTATTGTCGTGCAGGTTGGTCTAATGAACAACTCCGTTATACATGCTATATTCAGGCCAGGAGTAGGAGAACCTGGGTATCGAACATGGGTTCACAGGACGGTTCAAGGTTATAGACGGCTAAGGGCAGAACAAAGAGCAACTGGTATTCCCCGTCCGGAAGGTGCTCCAATCACGCCCCCAATCATGCCGCCAGGGACTCCACCATGAAATGTCTCCTGTTGTTGAACTTGTCATCCAGTTGTCCTTGTTGTTGCTTAATGTGCTTGTCATCCAGTTGTTGTTGTTGTGTAAATTATGATGTAGTTGTTGATGTGTGGGTTGTCATCCAGTTGTTGGGGTGGAAGTTGTCATCTATTTCCCACCCCAGTGTAATATGTATCAAGAAATGAACTATGTTATTGTGTTGTCATCCGTTGATCCTGTCATCTAGTTTAGTGTGCGTTCCAAAGACCAATTGTGATCCTTTGAAAAGTGTGAATGATTTGGCCTGTGCATGCTTTGATATTTCGACGACACCTTGTCTTGTCATCTGTTGTACTCTTGACAGCTGAGGTCATGAAATGCGTGCTCCCTTCAAAAATAGATGACCGTTGGTTGAGTTTATCCAATGCATATACTAAAAAAGTCTAAATGCATTCCCAACCATGAATTGAATGTACCTAACGTTGATTAGAGGTGAGGAGCTATAAATAGGGGCGCCCTGGACGCATGAAACCTCTTCATATAACTTGTCATCCATTCCTTGAATTTCAAAATAAGCCAACGTTGTCATCAACTTGCACAATGAATAGGCAACGAATGCCTGTAACAGCAAGAAGAAGAGTGTATGCGCCGCGAGAAAGGTGGAGAGTTACCATCATCAATGGGGTGAGCACCGACGTCTTGCATCCACATGTTTCCTTTTGTATATTGTACAAATGCTTATACATTTTTTCTTGTCATCTGTTTATTTTCCATCTAGCATACATTCACACCAACATTGATCACCGTGACTCCGAACGTGAGGGTGGTCAACGTCTATAATTTCTACTGTGACACAGTAGCACGCCGGGGGGCTGGGTTGCGTTTTACTTCAACAATCAACGTGTGCGCGACCCAGACAGAACTCTCACCTGTGAACAGGTGAGCAAGGCCTCAGGTGTAACCTGTCATCATATTCAAGAGAATACGCATATTTCCTCACAAAGTTTTGTTGTCATGCATGCAGCTTGGCCTTTATGATGAATGCGACATTATTGCTTTACATCATCCCCCCGGGAGATTGGCTGAAGACTGGCCTCCAGACACCCTACCAAACAATATAGCACGCTGAACTTGTCATCGAATGTTTCATTGAACTTGTCATCGAATGTTTCATTGAACTTGTCATCGCATGTTTTGTTGTTTTATGTAGTTCGAGATTGGGTACTATCTATATGGTTTGGTTGTTGTCATCTTGTGTAATATCTATGTTTTTGTGGTTTCAAACTTTTATATGTAATATTAGAACATGATGGCAAGAAATGACTGCATTGAAAGCCCACATCATAAAACCCTACCACATAACACCTTCCCCTTGTCATCACATCAGCATGCATCTGATGTATAATGCTTCCTACAAATTCCTCAACCATGTACATAATCATCCAACTCAAATACATATTCAACTCAAATACTTTGCATCTTGTACACCAGAACCTACTAATCAAATACATGTCATCAACAAATGAAGTCGCAGATACATGTCATCAAATCTAACTGAGTCTGCATACATGTCATCACATCCTACTCCTCATCAAATACCCATTCACGGTTCCACAACTCAATTGCAATCTTCTCCCTGTATGCATTGATGTTGTCTTCATTGACCTTGAATGAGGTACCAAACGCCAGAGACTCTATCGTCTTGACAGTCATTAGCCCACAGTTATCACTACACATTTTAAAACAATATGCAAGCGGTTAGTCCTCCACCATGAAACCACAACTGAACATGTCATCAATTAATTAATTGACACATTACCTAACAGAGTCTTGTGCCGCATCTCGGACTCGATGGATCTTGAATGGCTCACCAATGTCTTCTACCAGCTTAGCCATCCTATCACATGAGTGGAAAAACATTGGCAGCATGGTAGCCATAGCCCCCAGAAACTGTTCAATTTCAGAATCACTATACAAATCCAACCGACAATCATGGACATTTATTTGTTTCTGAGTAATGTCAATCTCCAGCGCAAACCAGTGCCTCTCAGGGATGTTGAACGCTGCATAGAACCTCTTGACATCATAACATTCCTTCCCAAAATGCCCAGGCGCCAACCCATCGAGATAATCTGTCCAATTGTCCTGAAAAAGAAGCCTGCCAAAATACAGAGACTCCAATTGGGCCTCATTAAATCTTCCAGACCAAAGATTGTCAAATATAGCAACTTCTTTGTAGCGCTCTTGATCAGTATGCAGCTTCTTCCTGAAGTGGAATAGGATCTCATCAATGTGCTGCACCAAAACACCACACAGGAAACATGTCATCACATCGTACTTGTCATCAGAAATAAACTCAAATACATTCAGGTCATAGATGTCTTACATTATCATCCAACCAGTTTCCTCTGGTAATTATTAGCTTGAAGAATTCCTTCCTCAATCGTGGTACTTCACATCCAACCCAGTATACCTGCATGGGCAAAAGATAACAGAATCATTGCACAAGCTTCTATGCATATAAAATTAGATGACAACTACAAAACAGATGACACAAAGATAGGGGACATACTTTTCATCGTTGTACCACTCATAGAAGGGTGTTCTCTCAGCATTTGTGTGGAAGCAGTTCTTTGGCCTCCTTGGAAGTTTCTTCTTCTCAGCTGTGAATGGGGAGGTTATGAGGTCACTAGGCTTTGTGTGCCTAGTTGACCTCCTAAGAGCTACACCAACTTGATTTGGCTGCACCACATCATCTGACTCACTCCCACCAGAGTCACTTCCCCCAGAGTCCTTCATGTCCAGAGCAACTGTTGCATCAACCACAGGAATATCCCTGGGCTCCTCATCAACATTTGCTCTACCCATAGATGCAGCAGAAGGATCAGCATCACCACCCAAGTGAGCTGTAGAAGCCTGTAGCTCAGGGTTGGGATACTTGTCATCAGTTTTTGCATGAGCCTGCTCAACCTCAATCTTGTCATCACCCACTGCACCAGCATTGGGCTTGCTGTCACAGTCTGCATCCCCTTGAACATCCTCATGCTTGTCCTCACCCCTTGCACCAGCATGCTCAGTCTTGGACTGGTCATCAGCACTTGCATCAACCTCCACTTGAGTGTTGTCATCACCTGGGCCATCATCAGTGTGTTGAGCTCCACAACAAGCTCCTCCAAATAGGTGCTCATGCTCGTCAGGCCTAGAGCAGTCTAGTTGAATGTCAGCAATTATGTCCTTCAACTCAAAGTCAGCTTCCTCTCTCTGTTTCATGATCTTCTGGGTGTTGGTTTGTGTTGGTGCTTGTATGCCAAGATGACAGATCACGGCATCCAACTTCAACAGGATCTCATCCTGCTTCTGAGACATTTGCTGGTTGTTCAGTTCAATGGCATTCTGCTTCTCACAGCACCTCAACACCTGGTTTGCCAGATCACCAACATTCCACTTCATTGATTTGATCATACGGCCCTGAATTCTTATATCATCTGTGATGTTATTGGCCCATTCAGGCAGCTCCACATTCTTACCACCTTTGGACTTGTCATCACCCTTCATTCTCCTCTCTTTCTAGGGGGGGGGGGGGCAACACACCTTCCAGTACCACCACATCATCTTCAACATCCATCCTGTCATCACCTTCCTTATCTGATTTGTCTTTCCCAAAACCAGCTACTGCATCTACCTTGTCATCCCCCTTCACCTCACTTGGACCACTTCCAGCATCCTGGGGATTCAACTTGTCATCTACCCTGCTATCTACTCTTTCATCATCATCTGCTACAATCTTGTCATCGCTTTTCATTTCAGCAGTGCCCTTTGCAGCAGCTTTCACTCTTGGCTTTGGAGGAGGTACACCAAACTTCTTCCCTTGAATTTTCAGCTTCTTGCCCATATCTGCCAAACTCACAAAGTCGTCATCATCATCAGCAGCAGCAGCCTCAGCCTTCCCTTCCACTTCACCCCGTTTGATCTCAATCTTGCTGGGCTCTTTCACTACACTTTTGCCTTTGGGAGCAGGCTTCTTCTTCCGTGTATGCACCTCCTCATCAGGCTCCTCTACTGGCCTCTTCTTCCTTGTATGCACCTCCTCCGCAGGCTCCTCTACTGGCCTCTTCTTTGCAGCAGACTTCCCTTTGTTGGATGGCTTGTGCTTCTTCTGAACCAGCTTGTCATCAAGTGTTTCTTCTGAAGAACCACTGTGTGAGGTATTGGATGTTGTAAGTTTGTAGACAGCAAACTTCATCCTCAGCCTCATTGCCTTAGCACCCTCAACTTGATCAGCCCCCACATTGTTGAGTGCACCTTGTATAGCTTGTGGAGGGATCACTACATTAGCCATCCTCCACTGGACAAAGGGATCGATGACAGGATCAGGTTTCTCCTCTGGGAATCCAAATCCACCCAGATCTACAACATCATACCTAAAAACAGGAATCTGCACACAACAACACACGACCCCATATGACACTTGTCATCACATTCACACCAAAAATGGCACTTGTCATCAATTATCATCAATGCTTAAAAAATGATCCCACTTACCTTCGCAACAGTTAACAAAGCGTCTTCTACTTTGACGTGCATCAAAGGGGCCTGTGGTTCCTTAGAATACCATATAGGACCTGAGCGTCCTTCAACTCTGAAACCCACATTACATACTGCTTGTAGCTGGGGGAATGTCTCAATTATCCATATCTGCAAGAACAACATCCAAAAACCTAAATACTAAGATACTGTCATCAGATGAAAAGATATACTTGTCATTATGTAGAGAGATTGGCATCAAATACCTGAAAAGCCATGGGGTACCCCAACAAGTTGAATCCAGGCCTCCCCTTGCCACTATATTTGTGTTGAGACACTTTGGTCAGCCCATCAACAGTAGCCAGATATACCTTCCTACCCCATGGATACTTACTAAACTTCTCCATATCAGATGCAAGGGCAACAGATGAAGTTCTAATGGAAGCTTCACTCCTGTGGGGCAACAAAATACCCTCTAAAACCAACAGGTGAGCTATCATCAACCTCTGCCTTGAATTCTTCTCCTTTGAGAACATCACCTCAAGGTCAGAAACTGTGCATTTCTTCACTCCTAACACTTTCAGCATCTCAACCTTTGGGACATCTGGCATATCTTGAGAGCAATTCAAGCCTGTGACTGCAGCAAACTCATGAATGGAAAACCTCACAACATTACCAGCCACTTTGAACCACAACTCCAATTGCTTGCGAGTCTTGACTTCATGCATCATCACCATATTGACCAATACACCCATGAATTTAAGGCCCTCACCAATCTGGAAAACTGAGCCAAAGCATCCATCACATATGCTCTGCCACTCCTCATCAGTAACATGCTTCTTTATTGTTGACACTATATCCATTCTGGAATATATATTGTACCTCCCCTTAAATCGAGTTTGGGTGCGGAAATAATACCTCAAGTCCTACATGAAATTCATTTTATTCACATCAATAAATAAGTTGTCATCAGTTATTAGTCACACCATGTCATCACACGATACACATACTATACCTCAAGTGAAGGGCGAAATTCAGAGCTGCAAGAAACCTCTGCAGCAGGGAGCATGAGCTGAGATCCAGACATCCTATAAACCTGTCATCCAAAAAACTTGTCATCAGTTCCATATTACCCTAACCCAGGAGGGGCATAACCCCACTTGTCATCACATTAGACATCCTAAGCCAACGTGAACTTATCATCACCTCGACTACACTGATACCTACTACCTACTAACTACATAACGCAAAACGAATCCTGTCATCCATAAGACTTGTCATCACTTTCCTACTATCATGACCACAGCCAAACGAGACAGGGTATAAACCCACTTTTCATCACATCCAACCATTACACACCAACTAACTTGTCATCACCCCCACCCAACTCATGACCCCATCCTGCAATAAACGCGACTTGTCATCAGCCCTAAGCTACCACAACCTGATGACCACATTCCAAAATGCGCAGAATTCCGAACAATGTCAAAACCGCCATTAAACCTAAACCTCACATGCACAGAAAGGCATGATTTTTGCAGTGGAATAGGCAAAAACCGCCATTGAAACACTGTTACAACCCTAGCAATCTGACGAAGTCGAAAATACTTACCAAATAAAGCCGGAATCGGTAATGCAGACTTCAATACGGTTGCACAGCAAGCACAGCAAGCACAGCAGCACAGAATCGATGCGGGAGGGGGGAAGATGGCGATGACACAGCTCGAGAATTTCGGGAAGAGAGGGAAGAAGCGGGGAGAGAGTGGGGGGACGACTAAAGTTTTAATAAAACCGTTTTTGTAACGTCCCACCTCCAGGCCCCACCCTGGCTATGCAGCGCACTTGGTTGACATATCTCTCCCATGTGGGAAGTTATGCCAAAGGTCAGGGGTTCGATTCCCCCTGGCAACAACCCACCTATTTGGGGCTTGGGCCTCTTAGGTACTTTTTTTGTAACGTTCCACCTCCAGGCCCCACCCTGGCTATGTGGTCCGTCAGGTCCGCAGCCCAATACACCCCAACCCATCACCTAAGAGGCCCAAGCCCCAAATAGGTGGGTTGTTGCCAGGGAGAATCGAACCCCTGACCTTTGGCATATCTTCCCAAATGGGAGAGACATGTCTGTAATATCCGTAAATTTTATAAGAAATGTTTTACCAAGTGGTAGAATATGACTAAAACATTTCTTATAAAATTTACGGATATTACAGTTTTTTTGAATTTCGCTTACACACCTCATTAATTTTTACCTTAGCCTAACCCATCCAAAAACCCATCCACCTCATTAATTTTTTGAATGTCTCTCCCATGTAATACCCCCATTTTTAAACCAAGGGTATTACATGCCAGTGACCTCGGATTTTACCATCCAAAGTCACCCAAGGCTTTAGGTAACATTACACGATCTTTTACAAAAGCGACAAAGACTTATATTACAACATAGGAAATTCCAAAATATTTAAAATCACTTGAAATCTCTTGAAAATCTTCCTTCCTTTAAATCCTCGAGTCTTCGTCTTTGGTCTGCGGCAAACCTGTCTTTACTTCCTGATATTTCCATAAAAGCAGGAAATACCAGCCGACCAATGTCGGGAAGAAAAGAAAGTGGTATTAGTCTAACGCGAGACTAAGCAAGTGGTAGAATATGACTAGGTTCTTAAAAGGCTAAGTATGTCGGCATCAAGGTCCAAAGGGAGCTGAGCGATGCACGACCAATCAGGTTCTTTTGAGGTGAGAGTGTGATATAATTTAAGGAACGAGGCTTCATTCGAATGCGAATCAGATGATGATGAAAGGCACAAATTCTGAAGGGAGATGAATAACGAGCTTTCTTGTGAGAATAGGAAACCACAAAGAGGTGATTCCTATGAACGAAAGATGATTTTTATTGGGAACTTATTAATGTACATCAAGGTCTAGTAACAACAATTCAATTTCAACAATTCACGATTTCAACAATTCATACAATTCAATTCACGTAAGCCTTACTGATTTTTAAGTGCGGCATTGCAAAAGACATAAGTCAACAAAGTAAATGGAGTCATGACCCATACATAATTCATTGTTATTATAAGTGGTTTAGGACTTATACCATACGCTTTTGTCCTACACTAATCCAGAGAAGTTCTCTTAACGAGACACTTTAAACACACAAGGCCGCAATCAATCGGTCCTAAGTCCAAGTACTAACGCAGTACAATAATGTACATAACAGTGGGGTCATTATTTCTAAACAGTGAATAACCCTAAGTTTATTTTATTTAGCAAGCAAGGTGTTCCCAACAAGATGGATATGATAACGGAGGAAAAGGAATTCACAAATATCGAGTAATAAGGGAGAACCATCCACTTGCATGTACGAAATCGTGAAGAAGAGAACCAAACCACTTGCCTTTGATTTGCAGAATTCGAGTCCTACGGAATCGTTTCACGAGCTTACGGCGATTTGAGCGCTTAACCTAATTTGGATACGGTTCCAAGGCGATAACGAATTAAATTAATATTTTATTTTCTTGATCTAAAGAAAATATTTCCCGAGTATCATATTCCTTATAGAAATTCAACGTTCAAGATAGAAAACGTTTCTTATACCCTTTATAAAATGATTTTAAGACTTACAATATTAATAACTTAATATTTCATAGTAAGGATTGACCGAATAATAATTTTAAATCTAATATAATTTATTTTCTCTTCACTAATTTATTTCTCGTATTCTCACAATTAAATCCTCATTTTATCTTCCTGATAAAAGGTCGTTCTAAAACAATAACATCCGTGTATTTCATATCGAGTATATTATTAATAATATACATATATTGTAGGTCTTCATTTGCATAAGTCCACTTAAATCATTTAGGTGTCCCTAAATAAACCTATTTTAACGAATTCACATGCATGAGATGCATCTAAGCAATTAATTAACTAGCTAGTAGTGTTCACATTTTATGATCTTATGTTCATGCTTATTACACCATAGATACCATTAGTAGTCTAGTTATTTGTTAATAGTTTCGGATTCCATCTGCTAATAAACCAAAAAGGCCCGTTCTCTTTATTTTAGTGGATCAGTGCACCCAATTAGCTGGCCCAAACAAACAGATCAAACCAACAACGAAGAGCTGCTCACCTCCTTGCTTGTTTTACGCAGCAACTACAACGTCAATGGCGGCAACAACTCCAATGGCCCTTCACGACAGCAGCAATCAACTTCAACAATTAATACGACCCATTTAGATTGGGATTTTGGGCAAACCCACAACATGAATATTGTAGAGGACTTCCTAACTTAAACTCAGGAAGTGGTTTCGAAATTTTTAAGCAAGAAATGAGAGAGATATAGCTTAATTACCGAGACTGATCAGCGTTTCTGTTCCCAAGCAGGTCCGCGACCTTCAATGGAGGATTACGGCTTGAATACTTATCGGTTTTAAACGAGTGATGCGTCCTTGGAAATCTCTTAAAGTCTAGTTTATGGTGGTTCAAACGGTTTAGAAAATGGATGAGTAACGAAGGAGTAAAACTCGATTTACAGAGGTGCTGCAAATCGATTTCCTGGACACATGAGCAACTTCGACGGAGCGTTACAGCTTCGATACTAATCGGTTTTGAACAAATGAGGTGTCATTGGAAAGGTGTTGAAGCCTACTTTATTGTGGTTCAAACAGATCAAGAAGTGGATGAGTAACGAAGACGATAACCGCGCTTTACAGAGGGGCTGTAAAGATACATTTTCTAGGCATGTTTTCGATCGAAAACGAGAATAGAATTGGTGAATTCGGGCTGATTTCGGGCAGAAATTCGGACTGAATTGAACTGCGGATTGAAGGTTGGGGTACTCAGGGATGGGTAAGGGTAGCAGAGAGGATTGAAGATGTCGATGATGGTGAAGTGGGTTTTCAACCAAAACCCTTAAGTTGTGCAAAACCATATGTAGATGTGAATGAGGCCAATGAGTGCAAAAATACCAAGGACGATTTTCGCCAGATTTTGGGCGGTAGACGATGATGGCGTTTGGCTCGATGTTGAAGAAAAGTCTTTGCTCTGACAAGATATTAAATGCAATTGAGTTGGTAAAAGGGAAAACAAAACAGCGTAGCTCAGGTGGTAGGGGAAGAAGAGTGGAGTAGGGTGATGGAGTTATTCGGCTCTTGCAGGGGTAAAGTCGCCGACAAAATTGCGAGAATAACGGACCACCTTTCGTACATGGAGGGGCTCGAGGTTGAAGATGAGGCCTTCTGGAGGAATTAATTAATTACTTAATCTCTGTTTTTTTTTTTTTTTTTTAGATTAAATTCCGGCAACTCCGACTCTTTTTTTTTTTTTTTCTTTCTTAATCTCCTTAGAAATTAATTACTTAATTAAATTGCCCAATTAATTAATTGTAGTTGTTAAGCTTTACAATTTATTTTCTTATATTTTTTTTTGTAAGTTGTAAATTAGTCTCTTCCATAATAATTTAGATTTGTAAATCATCCCTACAAAAATTCATTTACATGCTTTCATTATTATTAAAGACTAAAGTTTTACGGAAAAGTTTTAATTATTTGCTAAATATGACTAAAACATTTCTTATAAAATTTACGGATATTACAGTTTTTTTGAATTTCGCTTACACACCTCATTAATTTTTACCTTAGCCTAACCTATCCAAAAACACCCCCAAACCACCCTCCCCACCCCAATCCCTCAAAAATTATCCACCGACTTTGTTGCCACTACTCCCACCGCCTTCTCGGCGTACTATATATATCCTCATCGGAGACCTTAACTCTCTTAAACGGCGATTAGCAATGGCGAGCGACGCTACTCTCGGTAAGTAGTCTCTCGAACTTTCCCCAATTTTCCGCTTGTGTGTTTTCAGCCTAACTTGAAGGATTTACGATTTTGTGCTATTTCTTGATGCGAGCAGCCAAGAAGCTTCTTCTCAGGCCGACATAGTCGGCAATCTCGCCGAATTCGGATTTTCGCTAGGGTTTCCGGTGCGACCTCGGGGTTAGTGTAAGTTCTCCTCTGCTTTTCCGCCATTGTTTGTAGGCTTTTCGTTGCTGGTAGAAAAGGTAGAACGCATGCGTTTTTTAGGTAAATATCGATTTAATTTGTCAGTCATGATAGGAGATAGTCATTCTATATCTATAGGTTAGTTTCATGTGTAGTCGTTTAGCTTTTGATTTACTATCTTCTTCCCTAGGTCTTACTTGAATATGTACTGAAAGATTTAGAGGTTATAGGGACCATGGTATATCCATGGTTGAACTCCGGCTGAATGGAAGACTTCAAACTCAAAGCTTGTTAAAGGCAGTGTGTTAGTGTATTAAATTGCAGCAACTTTTCTTTTCCACGTGAATTTTTAGTGTTTTATGGAAATTGAAGTTTTCTTGATGCTAAGCTATTGAAACACCTGATGTCTGTGCCAGATCTATCAAAAGCAAGAGAGGGAGGCAGCCATACCAACTTTTGGATGCTGATGATGAAGATGATGACATTCCAGAACCTTCTACAACTACTTCGGCTGAACCAACAAAGGGCGACTCACTTAAAGAACAATTCAGAAAGAAGACGGAAAATGAGGATGATGGGTGAGATGATGAGGTAGTTTATTTTCTGATTTAGGTAATCTTTTGATCATTTATCGCTAGCCGCTTTGGGATGGGCCTGCATTGATTTGCCACTTATTCGTTGACTTTATTTGTGAAGCTTCATGTAGGTGGTCATCAGGAGGGAAAAGAGTAGGCAAGTTAGACAGAAAACTAGTAATGAAGATGATGATGACTCTGAGGTAAGCAAGTTACATGTATATTCATGAGGAGATGTATTGGATAAGTCCTGAGAAACATTATGTTTTAGCTCCAACGAGATGGTAGAAGGGAATTATTTTTTTAGCGTACTCTTCAGGATCTTTTTATATCAGCTGCATATTATTTCTTTCTCATTGAATAATCAGGAGAAAAAATTAGTAATTGCCTATCTTCTGTGTACATCTGAACAACTTTTCAGGGTCTTTATAAGTTTTTTTTTATGAGTGTTTGAGTATATCAATCCTGACCTTTACTCTTGTTTACTTAAATCTCATTCTTAATGACGCCATAGTGAGGATATAGCTAGAAAAGGCAACTAATGTAATTATTTTCGTTTCAGGTTTTCCCTTTTTTAGTGTTCGTTTGATGATCATATATAGCTATAAGATGCACATACAATTGGGAACTGTCGCATAAGAATGACTCTTTCCTGATGTCAATTGTGAACAATTGATGTTGGTTTGTTATGGTTGAATAACACACTTTCGAACGGTTCAGATCAGTTTCAATTTTATTTTGTTGATCTTACTGGAATGTGATCATATGAATTGGCTGCTCATACTGGTGTTGAATTTGGGATATTGATCCTGCCTACAGCTGGCTTTCTTCAGATGGTTTACCAAGTGAATTCAGTCACTTATCCTCTCTGCCCTTTCTCTGTCTCTCACTGTTGGTTTTATTTCGTAATACTGTATATCTTGTAGAATTGTAAAAGTGAGGAGCTATCCCATCACATTAATGTTAGAAATTGGGTTTTGTGATGTTAAAATTGCAATATGTATAGTCTTCTAATCTGTTGATGCTGAATGCCTATTATTGTACTGATTTATACCAATTACCAATGCAAATTGGAAGGGGTATGAAATTGTGATGTAGGCTGTTTCGTTTCTCTATGGATTGAATGGTTCCAATAAAATGAAATAATAATTTATGTGCTCGTCTTCTGTAGGCTATTCAACATAAAGATGGTGAATGTGTTCCCCGGCTAATTCAGCTATGTACAGCCCCATTCAGGTTGATGTTAGCACCTTTTTTGTATAATATATTCCCCGAGTCGTGGAAAGATTTTAGTGCCTTCATTCTCTTCAATGTTTTTTTGAGTTTTCCTCACCTGCTTTTCTTCTCTCTGCCACCTGCAAATTTCCACACACATCTGTCAACTCAGGAACCCATCTGGATATGAGGAGAGCTCTTGCTTAAGGCTGTTGTTGGACAAGCGAGATTCTTGGCTGGGTCCATGGGTCCCTAGAAGGTGCTCTCTATTATGCATCATGCTGGAAATTAATTTTCATTTCCTGTCATAAGAACTTCATTAATTATTGATAAACAAATTCCTTTTAGTAGTACTTTGAATGCATTCTGGTGTTGGGTGAAAAATGACAATAAACTGGTAGTGCTAAGTGTCGGTATTAGTATGCAAAATTTTGGTTTTAGTAGTACTTTGAATGCATTCCTTTTAGTAGTACTTTGAATGAATTCTGGTTTTTTCTCTTTTCAGGAAAGAAGCTTATGAGCTCTTAGTACGCAAAATTTTGTGCCTGATGAGTTTTTGCTGTTGTAGGTTTGTATATATGTTATAATTGTTTTAGATCATGGGTCTTATTTCTGATCTTAACCATTCCGGTTGTACACCTACCTGATTTTTCTTTGTTGCACTATTTAACCTCCGCTTCTTTACTGAGAGATTGGTTTGAAGATGAATTACGTGCCTTTCAGGGTGGAAAAGATGGTCTAGCTCCATGTGTTTGGGACTCTGAACTTCCTAGCTATCCCCAAGTAAGACTCTTTGGTAATACTCTCATTGTTCTGTCACGTGCTGGGACTCTGAACTTCCATTCCATGCTGTTATATTGCTTTAAGGATCAGTAACACGTGTTTATGTTTTTCTGTTCACAATCCTTGCATTGCATACTGCAGATTTTGGAAAGAAATCTTCCCATTCAGTAAAAAAACCTTGCCACTGTGCACCGTGTTAATTCTTTTTTTTTTCCCTATGTATGTTTCTGTGTCAAATTCTGTGCAAGTCTGCAATGTTGGACATGGAAATTGATTTTTAGGTCTCTATATTATTGAAGGCATCTATAGGACATATTCCACCTGAAAAAATGTATAGGGCATTCCTAATATATTGTTTTTGGCATCCTTGTTTTCATATGTTTTCTGTTCATCTACCATTCTTTCAATCTCTAGAAGGGCCAGAAGTTCCATGGGACTAATGGAGCGTCAGTTTACCCTGGTGGTGGGGCTGTATATGGATAGTTTGTCTATGTGCTATACAACCCTTTTTAATGCTTGCTTGATTTTTACGGCATTTGGAATTTTTATGTTATCTATTTTGTTCCAGTCATATCTGCTTTTCTTTTTGCTTTCAATCCCCAGGAGAGTCAGAAGTTCTATGGGGCTTGTGTATATGTTATAGGCTATATACATGCAGAAATGGGGCGAGCCTATGGAAGTTTGTCTTTGTTATTAAAGAGTTTCTTTAGTTAATGGCTTTCAATGGTTCAATGTCAACCATCCTAACTAGTTGCATTATATTTACAGTGATTCAGTCTAGCTGCTTCTTCACACGATTATGAGCAAATAAAATGAAATATTTAGATGTGGTTCAATGCTTTGAATTTCATGCTTCATGGGAATCATAGGTACAATTCTAACTGTATTTCTCTTGATGTTGAAGCCTGAAACTGTCAGCAAAATGTTGGTTAACCAGATGCTTCTTTCCTTCGGTACCATGTTTGCTTTTGAGGTAATTGATGTGTCAAGAAGTGTTTCCCTATTTTTATATCCATTTGCCTGTTCGCAGCATCTTTATTTGAATTTGAATCTTATCTCAGGATAGCAGTGGAATACGATCACTACTTGGAATCATTGAGCAGTGTCTTAAAGCTGGGAAAAGACAATCATAGCACTCTAAAAGTGTGACCAACATATGTCTTGGATTGCTTGCTGGATTAAAGGTCCTAACATTAGCTGCCTTTTTGCTGAATTTGTATTGTCTACTTTCTTTTTCTTGCTGTCTCATGTTCATTCCTTTGTTTTTTGTCTTAGGCTCTGCTCATTTTTCATCCTCAGCATCTGGGGGCAGAAATATTAACCGTGTTGCAGAAAATCTTTCAGGTTTTGTACTTCCCGGCCTGGGTTCTTAGAGCATGTGCCCTTCGCCTTTTTGTTATTATAAATCCTATCTACTAAATTTGACAGGGCACTCTGGCAGAGTGTGATATATGTGCATCGCAACGTAGAGCGGCTTCCGAAGGTCTTGGATTTATATCTCGCCTGGGCAGTGATCTGTTTACTGCAAGAATGGTGAGGTTTTATGCCATCTTGCCTTCCCCTCGACACAGAAAGAGTCCCTTAAGAATTTCAAAATTTGAATGTCTATACTGCTCCATATACTGAGACGCCCTTTTCTTGTATGATAAACAGACAAAATCTCTCCTTTCTGATTTAGCTGTCATAATGGATACCAGCTATGCTGAATCTGTCGCTTTTGCACTTGGCTGCACCCATCACAGGTAACACAACTCCTATCAAACGTGAATATTATCAGTTCTAACGGTAGGAATATGAGATCAGAAAATGTACATGCTTCTTTGGTAACTAGCTCGTGCTCTCATTCCCTAAAATCTTTGGATAGAAAATTACAGGCAGAATGCAAAATTAGGCAGATATTGAAAAGCTTGGACTAAATATAACAATTCTCATGCTGAATGTTTGACGTTTTGATGGGGCAGTACTTATCTAACATTATAATCTATTGACAATTCTATGCTGTTTTGCTCTTTGCATTTAGGGAACTCTTATCCTTGCGCTAGAAACATTATTGATCGAGGAAAATGGATGGGTTGAGCTTCATCACGGACTTGGGTCGCCTCATAAATGCTATAGTTGCTGTAATTGGTCCTGAACTCTCTCCAGGCAGCATCTTTTTCTCACGGTGTAAGGTACTAGTGATTGCTATGGAATAAAATAGTCTATATTATTTACACCTTTAGATGTTTCCCTGTGGAAGAGCTTCTGTGGCCTAATTGTAGTTTCCATGTTGGTGTTTGCTGTGGCGCCATTTTCATGATGTCACCCTCTCTCCCTATGTTCGCACTTTGCACTTTTTTGGCCTATATATTTTCTCATGACTTTGATTCTTTCTCCCTGTTGTGTGTGTACTCTGTGATATCAGAGATAAGCTCCTGCCAAGAAACGCTTCTAGAGTATGTGAGATATAAGAGCTCTTCTTTCCCAATTTATAATATCTATGCCTTTTCTGTTAGTGTTGTATTTGGAGTTGTTGCCATGTAATGTATAAAACAGTCCAGTTCATATAGATGAATGACTGATCTTGTGTGTGCTACTTATTAATTTGGCAGGATCGCACGACTTACACAACAACTTGCTATCTTTGCTCCTCAAGCTACTTCAGTGCACTCACGTGTGCAGACTCTTTTTTGGTTAAAGCTACTTCAAGAGCTCTTGCTTAAGGCTGTTGTTGGACAAGCGAGATTCTTGGCTGGGTCCATGGGTCCCTAGAAGGTGCTCTCTATTATGCTTCTTGCTGGAAATTAATTTTTATTTCCTGTCATAAGAACTTCATTAGTTATGGATAAACAAATTCCCTTTAGTAGTACTTTGAATTTATTCTGGTGTTGGTTGAAAAATGACAATAAACTGGTAGTGCTAAGTGTCGGTATTGGTGGCTAATTCTATGACTAGTTTTTTCTCTTTCCAGGAAAGAAGCTTATGGGCTCGCACTCCTCGCAGTATGCAAAATTTTGTGCCTGATGAGTTTTTGCTGTTGTAGGGTTGTATATATGCTATAATTGTTTTACATCATGGGTCTTTATTGTTGTACACCTATCTGATTTTTCTTTATTGCACTAGCTGCACTCATTTGGAAATGATGCTCTACATTAACATTACAAGCTCAAACAATGGGGAAGAAAAGTAAGCAAATCATACTTCATGACCACTATACTGACACCAGTTGGTGTTCGAACTGTTGATACACAGATGACATGAACTTCATGTGTTCCTAACAAATCTCCGCAAGAAAGAGTCTTTGAATAAGAAGAAACAACAAATCCACTTGTCAAATAGCATCATACAGTATGCTCAAATTCTCCCTTTCAACTTTGATCTTTAGTACTATCATCACTGATATTATCCTCTTCCTCTCACTTGATTACAATTTTTAACAGCTTCATTACAAAGAAACAATTGACTGCACTATGTAACAGATTTTGAAGTCCAAATTTCAACGTTTTCACACAGTTATCCACTCAAGATCAACACGCTAGAGTCATAACGCCTGGTTAGAGCTAGGGCTGTTCATGGTCGGATATCCGATCCGTTTAGTCTAAACGGATCGGATATTACTGGATAAAAATTCTCAAAAGTGCTATCCGTATCTGATCCGGATATCCGATCCATTTATCTCGGACTGGATCGGATATCCGACACAAATATCCGGTTTATCATTTGACATGTATTTTTCAAATAAAATTAAGTTTAAAACACGAAAATATGACATTATGCTAGGAAAATATATAATTTTATCGGATCGGATCGGATCACGTTCCATCGAATTTTAGGGGTAAAATTCTATTCCATATCCGGTCGATAATCCGACTAATTTTTCTCAGATCGAATCGGATTCGGATAATTTTCCGTTGGACTCGGATTTTCATGGATCTGATCGTCGGATCGAAATGAACGGATCGGATATTTATGAACACCCCTACCCCTAGTTAGAGTAAGGGATTTTTGGGATAAATCCTGATGAAATTAAAAAAAAATAAAAATAAATAGGATGTGTATTTGTTTGATTTTCCTTTTTTGAGAAACTTGGCCGCTTACAAGTTACACTTACAAAGAAGAGTAGTAGAGTACTGTTAGGTCACTGACTTCAACCGCTTTCTTCCCTCTCATCAGTGTGGCTCAATCGGTCGCCTTTCGCCGGTAACAGGTAGGTTTTCTTCTTCCTCCGGGATTTCTCTTTTACTTGTTGGTACCCTCAATTTTGTTTTCCAAAATTGGAATTTGATATGCGAAAAATGTCTTTGGATTCTACAGCTCTGCCGTGTTTGGGGGTTAGACTCTTTTATCTCGCTCAATTTGGGAGCCTTTTGTCCTAATTCCAATACTTAGCTTGAGAGTTTGTTCAACGAAGAAAGAATGGCTTCCAGAGGTAATTTGCAAAAGCTCTCTTCAGGTGTTGTGTCTAAGAAGAGTGCACTTGATAAATTCCTGCAAGTTGATTGCAAATCGGGGAAAATCGACCTAACTGAGGCCGAGTTCTTCTTCCATCACATGCTAGATATGACACCCTCGCCCCCAATTCCGTGGTTCTGTACACTGTTGAGTGGGTTAATTAAGTGCAGGCAATCCCCTCTCGCCATCTCTTTCTACAAGACCTTGGCTGTCTCTGGTGCTCTTGGGTTGAGGTCCAATTTAGTCCTCTTGAATGTCCTGATAAACTGCTACTCTAGCCTGGAACTAGGGAGGCCTGCATTTTCTGCTTTTGGCCTCATCGTGAAGAATGGATATCGTCCAAGTGTAGTTACATTTGGTTCGTTGATCAAAGGATTGTTTTTAGAGAAGAAAGTGGTTGAAGCTGTTGCTTTGTATTCGAAGATGATAAAGTTGGGATGTGCTCCTAATGTCGTTACTTACTCGACTATGATCGACGGTTTGTGTAAAACTGGGAATGCCGCCACAGCCCTTCAGTTGCACCGAGCAATGGTGCATCCTAAGTTGACCGCTACCAATGAGAGCTTTAAGCCCATCACGTTGCCGACAGATGGTGCTGGCTATATGGACTGGATTATAGCAGATACGAGAGAAAGGGATTTCAGAATATCTCCCAATGTTGTTTCTTACAGTTGCTTGATTGATGGGTTGTGCCGTTCAGGGACGGAAGAAGATGCCAAGTCTCTCTTTTCTGAAATGGTAGATCACGGTATTCATCCCAATGTGGTCACGTATAACATTCTCGTAAATTCACTTTGCAAGAAAGACATGGTTGAACAAGCAGTGAATATATTGGAAACGATGATTCCTCGAAACGTGACCCCTGACACCGTTACATATAGCACAATTCTGGATGGATACTGTCGAATTGGAAAGATAGAAGAAGCCGTGAATATGTACAAGGATATGAACTGCAAGGGAATTGTGGCAGACATTGTCACTTTAAATTGCTTGTTGAAAGGTCTTTTCCATGTGAAGAAGGTTGGAGATGCTATAGATCTATTTCAGAACATGAAAAAGATGGGCGCAAGGGATGGTTGCAGACCTGATCAAGTTACTTATACAACTATGATTGATGGGCTATGTAAACAAGGGCATATAGGCAAGGCTCAAGAGCTCTTTTTGGAAATAAAAAGTAGTGGTATTTCTCCAACTGAGTACATTTATTCTTCCCTAATTGATGGGTTATGCAAAGAAGGGTATTTAGGTGAGGCTCAAGAACTCTTCTTGGAGATGTTTTCCACCGGTGTTTCTCTTAATGTAGTTGTATACAATTCTCTGATTGATGGATTGCTTAAAAGAGGGCACGTCGAAAAGGCCAAAGAGCTTTTCTTGCAAATGAAAAGCCATTCCATTTCTCCAAATGTTGTCACCTATAATTCTTTGATTAGTGGACTGTACTTTTCTAGAAAGAACGAGGAGGCAAAAACATTCTTGGAAAATATGATTGGAGATGGTATTTCTCCAAATGTAGTGACATTCACGATCATAGTTAACAATCTTTGCATGGAAGGGAGAATAGAACAAGCAGTGGAGGTGGTAAAGTTGATGACCCAAAGGGGCGTACTTCCTAATCTGGCTACTTATACATGCTTGATCAAAGGCCTTTGTTTAAAAGGGAGGATGGGTGATGCGCGGGACGTGATTTCTTTGATGGAAAGCTGTGGCTACGAGTGTAATGTCATAACATATACCACGCTGATTGCTGGGTATTGCAAAGCAGGGATGTTGCAGGAAGCCGACAGTTTGTTTGTTGAAATGGAAACCAAGGGTTTTTCCCCGAATGTCGTTACTTTTGGTACACTGATCAGTGGCTTTGTTCGCCAGAAGGATACTACAAGAGTGAAAGAGCTTGTTCAGAAGATGCACGGCATGAAAATATCACCAGACTCGCGCACACAGTGCATCTTGTTGGAATGTATCAGCAAAATGGACGGAGATTGCGAGAGTTGGATCAACTCCCTCCCGGATTTCTCTTCACTTGGAAGCACAGAAAGCGATGAGGAGTGAATCTTGCAGATGAGTTTGCTCTTGATGTTAGTAACGAAGACAGGTGTACTGAAATCTGAACTTGCCTTAAAAAACTTGATATCAATATACTACGTGTATCGTACCTCCTTCTTTGTCTTCATGATCTTTGCACGAGGACAATATTAGTTTATGTCAACGAATAAAGGAAAAGGCTACAGAATAGATTCATGTCCATTGGTTGATTAAGAATTCTTGTAACGCTTTGATGACTACAACAAGTCTACAACATGATCCTCTTAACCGTCCTTTACATACAACAACCCCCCTTACTGATTTCAAAACAACCCAGAGCATGAAACTTGCCTTTATTCACAGCACACAGCTCAGCACAGATTGAAGCTCTTTAAAAAAGAAAAGAAACCCATCTTACAACAACTCCATTGTATAGTATGGCAAATGAAAACAGACTCGGCTTCTCTCGGCCAGGACTTTGATCTCTTCGTTGAATCCACTGCAACCGAGCTCCAATAAATTGATTCTACGACACAAACACAGAGACTGAAGCTTCAAATCTGATGGTGCTATTCAGAGAGTCCAAGCTTCAAATCTGACGGTGTTTGCGTTTTGTATATATATTATAAGTGTTTTAGATCATGGGTCTTTATTGTTTTAGAGATTGGTTTGAAGATGAATTACGTGCCTTTCAGGGTGGAAAAGATGGTCTAGTTCCATGTGTTTGGGACTCTGAACTTCCTAGCTATGCCCAAGACTCTTTGGTAATACTCTCACTGTTTTGTCATGTGCTGGGACTCTAAACTTCCATTCCATGCTCTCATATTGCTCTGAGGATCAGTAACACGTGTTTATGTTTTTCTGTACACGATCCTTGCATTGCATACTGCAGATTTTGGAAAGAAATCTACACATTCAGTAAAAAAAACTTGCCACTATGCTAACTAATTGGATGGTATTATTTCTTTTTTTTTCCCTATGTATGTTTCTGTGTCAAATTGTGTGCAAGTCTGCAATGTTGATGATAATCTGTTCCACATGCTGGATGAAGAAACAGATTCCAAGTATGTACAATATGCCAATACTTGTGCTATAAACTTTTTAAATTTGTTGCTTTTACAGTGTTGAAAAACAATATACAAATAGGTCAGATATTTGCTTCTATGTATCTCCACATATCCCAATACAAAGAAAAGAAAAATGATGTAATATGGGCAAAGAAAGCAGGCTGTGTGAAGCGCACTGGCATTTTTTTGTCAGGAAGTTCTCAAGCGCGGTAAACTTCACCTTAGCTGACTTAATGCAGCAATACTTGGAGGGCTGTTTCAGAGAAGATATACTGTATATTTGTTAGGAAGTGCCCAATAAGTTTGCACCACAATGCTGCATATGCTTCAAGTATGTTGTTCCTTCTGTCAATTGAAAAATAAGTGTTTCAAACCATCATCTTCTATTCATTTGGATTTGGTTCATGCAGACCATACACTTGAGCTTTTACTCTCTTACTTTGGTTTTTGTCTCAATTTTAGGATAGGAAACTCGGTTCGCGGCACAATAATGGGGCTATTGTATGCATCTTGTCCTACTTGCCCATCTCATTGGATATCAGTATGTCGAAGAATGGTACGTCTCTGTTTTTTAGTGACTGATTTTGGGCTCCGTATTTCATATAGTTATTAATTGGATTGTTCTACATAGGGAAATTCAAGAAAACAAAAATGATGGGAGACTTGTGCAGTCTCCAATCCTTTCTTAAAATGGTTGTCTCTAGTCGAGATGCAATGACGGATTATGAGTGAAGATCTGTACATAATGCTCTGTTTAGTGCTATAGTTAAATAGTAGAACCTTAATACAATCATTCTCCTCGTTGCATGCTGAAAAGCTCCCTGTTTTTCTTGAGCCGTGTAAACAGAATTATTTTATATTATAGGTTTATCTGACACTTATTATTGGCATACAAGCTAACATTTAAATGGATGGGGCACACATATGGATCCATTGACCTTTCTGCTTTTCATAGGGTAGTTTCTTTCAATCCTTTCATTTTATGCTATGTCATATTAAGATAGCTTAGCTGAGAAATTGGTGGACTAGTGCTAAGCATTATGAAGAATAGTTGTATCGATATGTGGGACTTAGATCCTATCAAAGATTCATAATGGGGAATCCTGTGTCTATGCTATATACATGAAGAAAGGGTTTCAGAAAGATCTCTCTTTAGTTCGCTTCATTTGACAAGTGACAAAGATGATTTATCTCTTAATGGTGGAACCTGAGATATAAGGGGTAGTAGAATGTGTATTTTGGACAGATTTGTAATGAACAGGATCTGCGATTATATTACACCCAACCCTTTGTTTCAGTTCATACTCTACTCTCTGACCAGAAGAAATGATATAGACAAGTTTTTCTTGGTTAAACTGTATAATAACTTTCTGCTCTAATACATTTTTTTGCAATCCATGCAGTTTGAAAATGAAATGTCACCTGACGCGCTCGAGGATGCCAAGGCGCAATCTGAATTAGAGAAACTTCAGGTAACCTTTCTGTACTTTCTTTTCCATTCCTTATGTAATTTAATGGAGCATATGGTTAACTATAAAAATCCTTTCGACCTTAATCTTGTAGTTTATAGAGTATTAGAGGATCCATTTTAAACGCAAGTTTGATAGTAGGTTGATTAGGTGGAGGTTGTGCCTTGATCTTGAATGTAATTTGAGAATAAATCGAGGATCATTTTTTGAAATATGAACTTAATAAAAATGTTGCATCGCTGTTGTCTCCCTGGATTTTTCAGTAACTTTTGTCAATATGAAAAATTTGGCCTCACTGAGAAACCATATTTTGGGTGTTACTGAAGAGGAGTGGGAGAGTTTTCTTTCCTGAGATTTAAGGCTGGTGGGATGACTTCATTCTTTAGTTCAACGCCAAATTTCATTAGATGGTTTGGACACTAGCCCAAGTTGGGACCGGAGAAAAATATTAATTTACCATGTTTATTAATTTATCGAGTATTAACTTACGGAGGTTCAACTCTATAGTGACTATTTAGAAGCACCCGGGTTGGTCTACTGATCAGTCTGATCCTGACAATAGTTTTGACACTTGAGTTGGTCTACTGATCCTGACAATAGTCTTTGACACTTTTCGAATCTCTGATTCCAGTTTTTATTATGTGGAGTGGTCAATGGTAATCTTTCTTTTATAAGCGAGTGGAGGGAATAAAAGTAATTTTTTCTGTTATTAAAACGAGGCCAAACTGATCACTTCACCACCATCTATTTTGCATTATTATAACCTTAGTGACTCTTATATATTCCTAAATCATAATAGACCAGATAGATTCGTATTGCACTAATAGGCAACTAAGCATACACTGAAACGGTAAAACCAATAGACAGATTCGTATTGAGGAAGAAGATAGAGAAGAAGTCGTTGATCTCTGCTTTTTTTTATCAGCAGCTGAAATGTTGTGAGTAATTCAAACCCCCCAAATTAATTGAGGAAGAAGATAGGGGATTGTGATAGATCGAGTACATGGATTATTAGACAATAATCAATTGAGGGAAGCAGAGAAGTGGCGACTTGCTCGGCGCGAGGAGTAAGGAGTGGAAAGGGCTTTGCCTGGTCGAGATCTTGAAACTAAAAGTAGATGCAATAGTATAAATTTGAACTCCAACAAATACCACCTGAAGTGCAAAAAAGAGGAAATCAAGTATGACAAGTTGCCTTATTGCTAAAGGACTGCCATAAAAGCCTAGTTCTGTTCTGATGGAAGGTAAAAATCATAACCAGATATCTGATTCAATCACTGTATTCATCTATCACCAAAACTCGTAGGTAGAATAACGCCAGCCAAATCACTGCAAGTAAGAAGTCAACCAAAGCTTGGCCTAGATAACAGCCCAATGCAACAGGCACACACATGCACAACAGAACCAAAATGAAAGTTAATTTCAATTCAGAAAGGTGGAGTTGACTATGACTCTCATTCAAGACAAACACCAGGAGATTATAACCTTGGCGGATTTCATTGATTAATTCGTGAGTTAATGCCAATCACACAAAAGCCCCTCGGACTCGGAGTGCATACCAACTTTGAATGTAGATGAAGTAGTAGTAGTAGCAGCTTCACAACCTATACCTTCAACCATATATTTGAACACATGCACCACAAGGGAAGAAAAAAAGTTGTTAGTTAGCAGAACGAACGCATGAGTGAAAAAAAAAAAAAAAAACAATACAGGGGATAAATAAGCGAAAGGAATGATGGAATAAAGACCTTGAAAATCTGACAAAATTGGGAGGAGTTTGAAGAAAAAAAATGAAATAGACAAATATGCTCCATGCTATTGTATTTATAGCAGAGATGAATCATAAACATGCTAGATAATGTATGTTGATTTTGGTGATGGTGTATGAGTGTAGACAAGATGAGAAAGGTTGTAAATTATGACCACCAAAATACAAAGAATGAGGCTTGTTGGTTACTTGGTGATAATGCTTGTTGAGGGATGAAATGCAAAATTTATATATTTTGTAGCAGAGTTGGACGGACGGGGAAGAAGAGGTGGAGCTGCCATCAAATTCTACCAATATACAAACATGGGTATCTTGGAGTGGGCGGTCGATTTCTAAGTATTTGATTTAAGAAAATTATAGTCGGACCTCGTACCTTTTTTTATTTTTTTTTCCAAAGTGAACCAGCGGGTTGAGTACTTGTTAATATTGTAGGTTTGGGGTGCCCAGTCTGGAACTTGCAAGTTGTTACAACACCAAATATGGATCTTGTGGTGGGAGGTAACGTACTGTAAACCTTCTGGCAGGGTCAACAACTTTGGAAGCCAACTCAATTTCAAGTGCTGAAGGGTTGTAAGGCGTTTCCATGACAAATAATGAGCAGAAGGAGGAGGAGGAGTAGTGGAGTCCATGTGGGGTGGGGTGGTTTCCATGTCATCTCCCACCTCGTCTTCTTCAACTCTCTTCTGCTCCTCCTCCTCCGCATCTTCCTCCCATGTAAAATCACGACAATCACCAATACACAACTCTCGAAGAGCAGTAAGATGGTGCAGCCCCGGGAGAGTCTTCAACCCTGAGCAGTTGTTGAATTCGAGATGCGTCAGGCGATGAGACGCTCCTCTAAAAGCCTCCTCCATATAGCTGCTTGATGCCCTTTCTATAACTAAACACTTCATAATTTTCACTGCCAACGAATCTTCCTTCCTCTTGGTCAAGGAAAGCTTCCCGTTATTTTTACAAACATGATCAAGCAAATAATCAAAGGATGACGACGACGAGGAGGATGAATCGAATGCTTTGAGAACTGAACGACGGGTTGGTGCTATCAAATTACAGCAGTTTGAAATTTCTATCCTCGAAAGTGATGGCACAACCACCGAGTCTTTAGTGTCTTTTCCTCTGCGCCAACCCTTGAATTTTGCAAGAAAACTTAGCTTAAGACTCTCCAATCGTGGAAGACAAATTGGTGCGTCTGAATCACTCTCTTCTTCAACAATGTACTCCAAACTGCTCAAACTATGAAGAACCAGAACTCTCAATCTGTCAAGCCTACTCAGAGGCGGCAGATATTGAAATCCACTGCATTCCACTAAACGAAGAGATGCAAGATTTGGCAAGACAGAAGCGAAACCATCTTTGGGCATCCATCCTGGAAACGCCATCCCTTGATATCCCTCAAGCGTAAGCTCCTCCAGAGTAGTGGGAGGTTTGAGTTTCCCCAACACCTCCATGTGGTTTCTACCTACTTCCTCATCCACATCTTTTTCCGTCTCCACATCTGTAAAGTCTTCCCTCTCCACATCTTCTCCTAGATAGCATTCCCACCGTATCACTAATTTCCTCAAACTTGTCTTGCTCAACAAAATTGCAAATGTTTCCTCTCCATCTCCCTCTTTCCATGTCAAACTTTTTCCACGAAGCTCAATCTGCAACTCTGCAGGTAAATCAGAAAGATGCCCCAGTTCTTCCAGCTGTGCACTATGGTTTGATTCTTCCGGATCACCACATACTAGGAACCTGGCTGGCTCACAAACACCCAATAATGCACCCATTCCTGCTGGCATTCTGGCCAATTGCTCACAACCGTTTAACAACAACTTTTTAAGATTCATCAGTTTCTCAATACCACTTGGCAGCTCTTTCAATTCTGAACAACCACTTAAGTTGAGCACTTCGAGGGATGTTAATGCACCCATTCCAGGAGGTAAGTGGGTCAACCTTGTACACACTTCCAAATCCAACTTTCTAAGCTTCATCAGCTTCTCAATACCCCCTGGAAGTTCCGCTAAGTTATAACAATTAGAAAGGTCAAGCACTTCTAGGGATGTCAACACATCCATTCCTTGAGGTAAGTGGGTCAACCTGTAGCAATCTATTAATAACAACATTTTCAGCTTCATCAGTTTCTCAATACCTCCTGGAAGCTCCTCTAGTTTCCCACAATCAAAAAGGTCAAGCACTTCTAGGGATGTCAACGCACCCATTCCATGAGGTAAGTGGGTCAAATCACTACAATCTCTCAATAACAACTCTTTAAGCTTCATCAGCTTCTCAATACCTCCTGGAAGCTTCTCTAGTTTCCCACAACAGGAAAGGTCAAGCACTTCTAGGGATGTCAACGCACCCATTCCATGAGGTAAGTGGGTCAAATCTGTACAACATCTCAATAACAACATTTTAAGCTTCATCAGTTTCTCAATACCTCCTGGAAGCTCCTTTAGTTTCCAACAATCGAAAAGGTCAAGCACTTCTAGGGATGTCAACGCACCCATTTTGGAAGGCAGGTGAGTCAACTTCGTACAATATGCTAACTCCAATTTCCTAAGGTTGATCAACTCACCAATTGAGCGAGGCAGGGTATGGAAGCCACCATATGAGAGACATAAATACCGCAAGTGGACCAACTTTCCAATTGAATCTGTTAGGATCTCACTCCCCACACCACCCATCTTCAAAAATCGAAGGACTGGACAGTCCAACACAAAGTTATCAAAACTTAATTTCCGGTCGCACCATCCACTGGGGAGAAAACTACGTACTCTCCTTCCTTTGGGCTCAAATGTTGATGGTTTATAATCGAGAAAGATATGCCGAACATTCTCTTCAATCCTTTGCTCATCTGAATCCACCACAAGAATCTCAGCACCAGCAACTTCTTTGGCCAAGTCATGCATCAAATCATGCAATTTGAAGTATCCAACATCATCCCATTCATCTCGGCGATACGAGATGTGTATCATCGTGATCCCTTTCGATCATCTCAGCCTCTAAGAAGCATCTATTGTACAAAATTCTCAAGCTCTTGTCACAAGCATCCTCTACGGTTTCTCCAAACTCTGTTCTGAAATGAACATTATCCATCCAAATGTCACTCAATGTCTCCCTGGAAATCGTACAATTTTTGGGAAAAAGGGCACAGAATGAAAAACACCTCTTCAGTGTAGGATCAAGATTATCATAGCTTAACTTCAAAATGTCCATGATTTGATTTCCCTCATCTTTGTTTCCTGTCAAGCTTTTGTCTCGAAAATACTCCCACTTGCGTTTACCTTCATCGCGTAGGAGATATCCAATTACCTTTATAGCTAAGGGAACACCACAAGATTTTTCAACAATAAGTTTGCCAATCTCAACCAATCTTTCATCCCTTGCTCCTCTAAAAGCAAAGCTTTCAAAGAGTTGCGAGGAATCCTCCTTTGAAAGACCCGTGAGCTTGTGAGTTGATTCAGACGAGCCAACAACTTTTGCCACCTGTATTGAACGTGTTGTGACCAAAACTCTACTCTCCTTGCTTCCATAATCCAGCAACCTCTTCAAATTGTACCAGTTGAAGGGGTCCTCATTCTCCACATCATCCAAGACGAGAAGGAACGTCTTTTGCTGAATATTTGCAACAATTCGCGGCCCCAAGTGATCCAACTCGAGATGATCCAAACTGGTTTCGCTAGGACAAATAGATTTCAAGATATGCTTCAACAATGCTTTCAAATCAAGCTTTTTCGAGTCAGATACCCACAATCTGTGTTTAATGTTGCGACTTTCCTGCCATCTCTCATCATTATAAACAAGTTGGGCAACAGTTGTTTTCCCCACTCCACCAGGTGCAACTATGGAAACCACTGGAATTTTGTGTTCATCAACCGAAGATCTTAGCAACAGATCGACAATTTTCCTCTTATCCTCATCTCTTCCAAAAATATCAATAGGATTGACATAGGGGCCTGATGCACGTGCAGTCATCTGAGTTGCTGGTAGACTACTGCTGGGCACCTTGGACCCAAATTTTTGCATGTCTTCTACAATAGCATTCAAATTCTTCTTAACTTCTGCCATCGTGTCATTCACCTCAAGAGCATACTTTGTTTGATTCTTCCCAGTGAAGAAGTGAAGTGTCTGCAAACAAATTATACGAAATAAATCAAATAATATAGTTATTATATATGGTCAACTATTTACAACACTGTTGGAATGAAATAGGCATTTCACAGTTTGATTAGCCTTATGAATTATTCGGTCTCGATCCTAGGGTCCTCTTGTGCTAACAATACTTTCATATTAGCTTAATATTGTCCACATCAAGATCTTCCCTACACTAGTCAATACTTTCATGTTATTCGAGCGACGATACTTTCATATTAGCTTAATTGCAGGAATACCTCATTTTTTAATGGCTTGAGTTTATTGCCAACTAATCCAACGGACCGCTTGAATTTGCTCTTCACCTTATTGATCTCCTCTTTCTCCTAGCAAAGCACAATACCAAGTACAACATTAGCATAGCAAAATCCCATAAGTGTTTCTTTTTATGTGATATTATAATATTTAATTGTAAATAAGAACAAATAATCAATATAAGTAGAGAGTACCTCTTTGAACAACCTAGCCTCCAAGTCTTTCTTCTCCTTGAGAGTTTGGACTCTGTCCAAGAAATCCTCGGCATCAAGAAACGCGTTTCGGAGTCGCTTGTAGCACTTCTTCATACTTTCTTCCTGGATTCGTTTGCCTTCGACATCATAGAGCACATCTCGGATGAGGTCGACGGTGTGGCCAAGTTCTTCTATTTGTTTTTCATTATTCCAAATGGAGTTGACCTTTGTGGCCAATGGAGGGATTGTAAGCTTGCAGATGAGTTCAGCAGCGGACATAATGGCAGCCTCCATTGTCGATGAGCACCTTCTAGATTAAGTTGAAACGCTGGTGAAAGAAGAAAGGGAGCACAAATGAAGAAAATAGAGAGCTTGTTTACACTTGGTAATGAAAGCACCAATAATGGAGTACAATATAAGGGCCAATCGCTTCAAAGTTACGACAACCACATGAAGTGGGACGAAATTGTGAATTAAAGCCCACTACTACTTTTCCTCCTTTTTGACGGGGGTTCACATGTTGATAAGTATTACAGTATCTTTTATTATTTTTCCGTCCGATCTTGTTTGTCCTTCTTTTTTCTCTCGTCTTAAAACGTTTGTTCCCTTTTTTTTATATCAATATTTTCTTACAATATTACTCTAATTCATTCTTACTTTTTTACCCCTTTATCCAACCTTTTCTTCTAACTTATCACTTTATCACTATTCACTCTTGTAAAATTACAACTAGTTTAACCCCCGTACTATGTACGAGTAATATGATTATAAATCCAATTTAATATAGATATGTAATGTCAATGATCATGTTAAAATGATAGGATCATATATTTATCTTCGTATTATGATTAATGTTTTTTATCAATAGTAAATCAACTCATAATATAAATAAGTTGGATTTGTTTAAAAATTACTTTATGATAAATATGATATTTTATTAAATAGTAATATTTATGGGAAGATTATAACTAATTATTGGTAAGTGATAGTTTATAATTTTTGGGATAATTCATAATTTTTGTTAAACTTTAATCAATTTTTACGGGATAAGATTATATGAGATCCTAACTACCTAATTTGTATAAAGAAGGGCCCGACTGAATATTTTATTATTAAAATGACACGTGGCGCAATTTTTTGTGAAGACATTGTCTCCGCTTTATACTATAGGTAGTATAGATACTATTCTCATTTAATTTCAACTTTTACCCAATTTCTATTCTCTCACCACTACTTTACCACTTCCTTAATAACCGCAAAAGGTGTACTTTAGGACAAACAAAATGGGACGGACAGAGTATTATTTATAAAGGTGAGAATTAAACGGTCATAAGAAACAAATTTTTTATGAAGGAAATTTCTTTTGATACCCTCCAGGTTTTGACATCCCTTTTAGTTTCCAAAAAATAAACATATTCATAATAATATCCCTGTGTTTTGTGTAAGTATTCTTCCGTAACCTAAACTATACACAAACCCAAATTTCCATCCTTTTTATGTATTCTTCCGTTACCAATTTTTTGAGGGAGGAAGAAGCGAAAGACAAGACACCGTTGAAGAATGAGGTGAAATTGGAAGAAGGACTGAACAAGGATGTGGAATTGGAAGAAGATATGTGGTTTAATTATCAGAACCGTCCCAGCTTCAGCTTCAGCTTCAGCTTCTTAAGACTCTACTCCCGAACGGAGCCTTAGACACCTAGTAATTAATTATTGTTACGTACAGTGTGTATATAATTACTCCGTATAATCATATATATATAGCATATACACACATATACACACATATACAGTGTGTATATACTGTTTAATGCGTGCCAAATCAAATACAATTAGTACGACTCCCATGTGATTATACCAGCAAACACAGGCAAAAGTTTAGAGCTCTCAAATTTAATAAGTAAACATAGATGGTACTCATTAAGTAACGACTAACCACAAATATAAAAATGTAACAATAATGGCACAAAGATGGTCCAATTATTTGCACACTTATTAGGCACCCACAGCTAAAGAATCAAATACGTACGAAAGCTAAGAGGATCGCAAGGGTTTGCCTATTGTTATTGATCTACGATGTACGTGTTACCTACTCGTAGAATTCAATTCCATTTAGTTAGCTCATTTCTGTCACGTATGAAACTCATGGTTGTTAATGATTGTCGTAAAACTTGCTGCATACCGATGACTTCTCACAAGTTATCCTGCACAATCGTTCAATCTCATGCTGGATGCATATGCATCACAGTTCGTGTGATCGGGCATCTCGCTCAAGAAGGCCAACAAGCGAGTTGGGAAGGCCGAAGACGAGTAAAATCTCGTGCTTGCTGAGAACAGAGATGTCCCAAAACCATGATCAAATATCCAAGTTCAAATCAAAGCTTCAGCCATTCCGTAGTAACTATAGTGACTATTTAGAAGCCCCCGAGTTGGTCTACTGATCCTGACAATGGTCTTTGATACTTGAGTTGGTCTACTGATCCTGACAATAGAGTCTTTGACACTTTCCGAATCTCTGATTCCAGTTTTTATTATGTGGAGTGGTCAATCGTAATCCTTCTTTTATAAGCGAGTGGCGGGAATAAAAGTAGTTTTTTCTGTTATTAAAACGAGGCCAAACTGATAACCTCACCAGTCACCACCATCTATTTTGCATTATTGTAACCTTAGTGACTCATATATATTCCAAAATCATAATAGACCAGAAAGGTTCGTATTGCACTAATAGGCAACTAAGCATACACTAAAACCAATTAAGAGACTTGGCTTTGCGAAATTACATCTTTCACATTCGAATAAATAATCTTTACAAATGGAGATTACTGAGAGAACAAGTACTACTTTAAACGAGGATATGATTTTTTTTGGTCAAGGTAAACGAGGAATTGATTCAATACAAGACTGCATTTTGTGAAATTGGTTATATGAACATATAGAACTTTATTTTATACTCATTTTATGAAATTACATCTCTCCCAAATCCCAATGAAATAATTAATCTTACAAATGTGGAATTCATTCAATCCAAGACTTTTTTTTTGTGAAATTGGCTATGAAGAGAAAGAACTTCACTTATATATACTCAGTTTTAAGTAGAAAAATGTAGAACGAAGAACTTTTGAAGATAACCTGGCATTCCAATTCATTACATGAGAGTTGAAACCAATCCCATCTATGCTAATTACAACCATCAGCAACTAACATCGAACACCATTATAGACCACAGAACCAGAACCACAACAAACAATGACCAGAGACATCAAACCAGAGAACGAACAACCACAACAAACGATCAAAAACTCAAATTACACAAACCACAGAGACATCAATTCACCACATTCTACTCAATCAATTCCTCCAGTCACCATCCGAGTTTCCACGCGCGTAACGGTCACCACCACCGCCGCCGCCATATCCACCTTCACGCCGTCCACCGCCATATCCACCACCACCACCGCCATATCCACCTCCACCACCGCCATAACCACCTCCTCCCCCTCCATAACCACCTCCACCACCGTATCCACCTCCTCCACCACCATAACCACGGTTTCCGCCTCCATATCCACCACCGCCTTCCCTCCGACCACCAAAACCGCCACGGCCTCCACCTCCACCTCCGCTTCCACGACTCTGAGCCTCGTTGACCGTGATACTCCGGCCGTCAAGCTCAAGACCGTTCATGCCTTCGATCGCGTCCCTCATGGACTTCTCAGACGAGAAAGTGACGAAGCCGAAACCTCTAGATCTGCCGGTTTCACGGTCGAGTATGACCTGTAGGAATCAAATTCACACGAGATCCAGATCAGATCTACACAGATCTCGATTCAATTGTGGAGAAATGGAAAATTGATATTCGACAAATCGATCTTCGTCTTTTGATTGAACATACCGTTGCCGGATTATCAACAAAACACATAGATCAAGTAACAGAGAAGAGACTAGAACAGTGACAGTAACAGTAAAATCATATCAGATCAGAGTAAGGTCACAGGAAACCAGCAATCGATCGCAAAACAGGTCCTCTGAAGGAGAAACCACGTGTTTTCACGGATCAGGTCTGGTGTCTGGACTCGCCGAAACGGACCTTCGATTCAACCACGTCACCGTACTGAGAGAACGCCGATCCGAGAGACTGGTCGTCGGTGGCCCATGCCAGGCCGCCGACGAAGCATCTGTATTCCTCTGCCTCCGCCATTGATGTGTTTTGAGAGGAAATTTGGAAGAGAGCACGAAGAAGACGATTCAGATGAAGGATGATTTATATAGATGAACGGGTGATGAAAACTAGGGTTATGACAAAACGCGTCGTTTTGGAGATCCGAGAAGATATTTTCTTAGGTGGACAAAAGCGAATCTGTTTGGATAGACTTCTGGCTCAAAAGAAAGAATATTCTTTTTCCGGAAATTCTACGTGGTAACCCTAGGGTTTAACGTTATTTACACGGTATACCGATCTTTTACATATTACACGCGGTAACCCCGAGATTAATACGAAATTCCCCTAATACCAAAAGTATTCAAATTAACTTTTTTCCTTAAAATTGATATTACGAAAAATAAAATAAAATATCTTCAAATACAGAGCCAAACACATTACTCCCAGTGATTTTTGCCCAAGTTCATACGTACTGCAAACGAAGTCTAGTACATACGTGTAACGCTTTGCCCACGCCCGCCGGCCCTTCCCGGCGAACCCAGTGACCCGAAGACCCGAAGTTGCAGACGCCGGCCACTCCCGACTCCCTTCTCACTCTCTCTCTGCTCAACCCAGCCCGATCGCTGCCTGAGCCTGCCTCCTGCCGCTCGATCCAGCCCGGCCGCCAATACCCGACTCCGACCACCGCTCCGTCCCGATCCCGACCCACACCAAGACGCTTGCAGACTTCGATTCCGACCCCGACCTACTACCCCGTCACCCTTCTCTGCTTCCCCCCCTTCGACTCCACTGCGCTCACCTTCCATTGTAAGCAAACTTCAAGTCGGGTGTTAGGGCGGAGCGGAAGGTCGACTCGGGGCTTTGGGCTGCCGAGGTCGAGGGTGGGTGGCTCGTCGCCAGAGCAGAGTAGTGGGGATCGGAGAGAGGGCTAGCGAGAAGGTGGACGGGGCGAAAGCAGAGGAGGTGCGATGGAATTGGGCGTAGCCGGAGAGGAGGGCAAGGAAGGCGACGGTATCGGGGTGGACGGCATCGAAGAGGAAGCGGAGGGATCGGGGGAATTTTAAGATTTTTTTTTTTTGAGATCAGAATTTTAAGATTTTGATTTGTATGATTCTATCCATTTGTTAATTATAACTTCCGTTTGTTATAATGACCATTAAAAAAAAATTCCGTTTGTTTTCTCTTCTATCTATTTTTTAAGATTTTTATTTTAAGGAAAAAGGTTAATTTATATATTTTTGGTATTAGGGGAATTTCGTATTAATCTCAGGGTTACCGCGTGTAATACGTAAAAGATTGGTACACCTCATAAATATTGTTAAACCCTAGGGTTACCGTGTAGAATTTCCGTTCTTTTTTTCTTTCTTTCTTTTTTTCTTTTTTTTAACTTTTTCGTGTAATGATCAATGATCACATGCACACGCGCCCACCACTGTTTTCAGTGCACCACTGCCTTTGAAAAGGAATCAAAATATCTAATCGTTGACTTGGTTTGTGCTTTTGCTTTTTGGGTTGATAAGGCCCACTTATTCTTTTTTGGAAGACATGTTTTGGCCCAATGGGCTTTTGTGGTGGTAGCAAGCACAGAAGCTACTCTCTGGTATGGGCTTGACTACGTGATTGTGGATGGTTGTATGACAATGTTTTGTGGAACAATTCAATTTGTTGTGTAGATGATGTCAAGTCTTGTTCCCTTAGTGGTAGGTCAGACTTCTTAATCAAATCAAGTCCTCCCATAGTAAGCATGACAACCCTTAACCACATATGGAGGGAGGGTTTTTGAAGCCTTCTTTTGTAATAAGCCCTAGGGTTGAGCATCGGTTCAAAACCGAACTGAACCGGAAAAAAATGAAACTGAAATTTGGGATTTTGGTGAACAGAAAACCAAACCGCATTATTTCGGTTCGGTTTTTTCAGTTTTCAACAAATATAAGGTTTTTCTTTATAAAAGTCAAACTGAACAGGAAAAAACAAAAACCGAAATTCTGAAATTTCATCAACCGAAAACCAAACCGCACTTTGTCGACTTCGGTTCGTTTCGGCCGGTTCAGTCAATTTTTCAGTTTCGGTTGAAAGATGCTCAACCCTAATAAGCCCAATCAAACTTTTTACTATCTCAACCTTTTTTTTTGAATTTTTTCTAAGAAGATTCGAACCAGAGTCGAAGACATTTTCAACCTTGGTTATGACGAATCTATGTAGATCTTTCAGTAATTGACACGCTTTTGGGATGAATTTGCGCCATGCTCGTGGGTTGGTGGATAGCATGAAAAGTCCACCAATTGACGGTGTACTAGGTTGACAACCACATGGTTCGATTGAAGGTTCCTCGAGTGGTACTTGAAACCCTTAGAAGTTAGTTTAGTACCTTTTCTTTATTGGTAGCATGTAACAATTTGTACGAGCTGGGTGAGCCCATTCCTTTATATCGCAACTTGTCTACCGCCTTAAGTCCAAAAGGGTAACAAGAGCCCGCTCATTTCAATTCTCATCCTGTTTCATAAGTTTATATAAATTATCATACATTTTGCACATTATTAATATGGTATTGCTATACTTCCAACCTTCTAAAAACTACTTTTAACACCCTTGAAACACATGCAATTCTTCTATTTTTACATTTTTTAAAATAAAAAACACTATTTTTTTCTTTCTAAGAACTACTTTTTTATGTTTTATCTCATATTAGGGAAAACAAATTACATTGGGTAACAAAAATATTCAACAATAATCATAAGATTTGAAATCATGACAAAACTCGCTCGTGGGACAAATGAATTATCACTAATTGTCGGCACCATTATCATCCATCTATTCATTGATTGACTGATGGCACATTTGTAGATCATAGCAACTAAGCAAGTATTTAACCATACACCCATAATCCCGAGTCCCAACCTTTGTATATCATGCAAATTACTAGACCATTGCACATGTACAAATTAAACACACCCACATTAAATCTAATACTCAGTTTCCATCTACATTTCAGTCAGAGATTATAAGAAGTCGAATGCTACGTATTATCCACGTTCATTACTTTGATGATGAGTCCTTGTAGACATGTGAGCGATCTTATTGTGCACTCAACTTTGCAATAACTAAGTACTCTTTTTCTTTTTTTTCCTCTTAAATTTTTCAAAATTCTTATAATTCTCTTCCTTGTAAGAAAATGCATGCTTCTATATTTTTCTTTGTTTTGCCATTATATTTGTATTTGTTATGAATACATTGTTGCTATGCCTTACTTCATATTATAGTAATTCGTCACTTTAATTATTCTTATTTGTTAAACTTTTATTATAGATTTCACATATAAAAAAAATATATGCATATGCTTTTAAATTTAAATTTTCCCCAAAATATCTATAAAATAAAATAAAAAAGTACTTAAACCAATCATCATACAAAAAAAATTTAATCCTTCACATGTTTATTTGGCTAAAAGACTCAATTATAACAAAGAAACCATATTATTACAATAATTCTCCTAAAATGAATAGTATCATTAAAAAAAAATGATTTTCACCTTCTAAAAAAATACCGAAAAAATGCCGAATGATCAGAAAAAAGCCCAGCTGTTCACTTCTTTCTTTCCTCTGCCTCTTAAATTTCACCATACAAGAGTGGCAGAGTAAAAACAGTGGTTGCATTAAAGAAAACACCATTTACACCACCACCAGCAAAGGCGAGAAAGCAAGAGAAAAGAAACAGGGAGAGAGATAGAGAGAGAAAGTACTCCATTGACAAAGCCATTCAAACCTTCCAAGTCCCAACCTTTCTGTCACTCTCCCCAGACTTATTACTTAAATAATCCCACCATTATTACCACATTTTATTCAATTCAATTACTGTTTAGAAGCCAACACTGTTCTCACTCCTCCTACATTTACTCCCCTCTGTCGTTTTGCTTGCTCTCGGAGCAACTCAACACAAAACAAAAAAATCGTCTCAGAAGCTTCACAGGATCAAGAACGGAGCTTTTTGTCCGATACTATGAAATGGGACAGAAGAATTGAAGAAACGGCGAGATGGGTTTTGGGTTGAATGCGATTTCGCCATTGAGGTAAAAAAACCCATATAAAGCCCCTTCCTTTTGCAACAATTCTTACTTAATTTGGTGATTCTGCGAAATTCAATTCAAAACCCTAGGATTCCGTTGCGCATTACGCCAATGAGGGCCGAATTCCGCCATGTAAATAGCCTCCATAGATGCTTACTCTCAGCTTGTTAAAAAATGGATCTTTATACCCCCACAAGAAAAGCTCTCCCATTTCTGGTCTTCGTTCTGCTCGTTCTGGTCAATAGGAGTTCTGGTCAACAGGAGCGACTTACCTCGTACTTGGAATTCAGAGCTCTGCTCGAACTCAGATCCGCATTGGGTATACGAGCTAAAGATTGGCCGTTAAAGACTGATCCTTGTTTAATCTGGAGAGGGATTTCGTGCAGAAACGGCGTCGTTGTTGGGATCAATGTTTCGGGGTTTAGGAGGACCCGAAAAGGGAGGCGGAATCCGCAGTTTTCTGTCGAATCTATTGCCAATTTGACCCTTTTGGAGTCCTTCAATGCCTCCTCATTTGAGCTCCCAGGGCAGATTCCTGATTGGTTTGGGCAGTCAATGGAGAATTTGAAGGTGCTTGATCTTAGCTTTTGCTCGGTTTCGGGTGCTATACCGTGGAGCCTGGGGAATTTGACCCGGTTGGAGACGTTGATTTTGTCTCAGAATAGGCTTTCTGGTATGATCCCTTCCAGTTTGGGGCTAATGTCGAGTCTCTCGGTTCTTGATCTGTCCGGGAATTCGTTCACCGGGTCTGTTCCTAGCTCATTTGCCCTGCTTGGGAATTTATCAGCTCTTGACATCTCGGGGAATTTCTTGTTTGGGCCGATCCCGGATAGTATTGGGAGCTTATCCAAGCTTCAAGAGCTGAACTTTTCAGGGAACACTTTGACTGGCTCTGTCCCTTCTCAGTTTGGCAATCTTTCTAGCTTGATTCTGCTTGATCTGAGCTTCAACTTGCTTGTGAGTTCGTTGCCTGTGGATTTGAATGGGATGAAGAGTTTGCAGAGAGTGCTGTTTAGAAACAATAGTCTTTCTGGTGAGTTGCCAGGTGATTTGTTCAAGGGCTTGGCTGGATTAGAGTTTCTTGATTTGAGTAACAATAACTTCTCAGGGAAAATACCAGAAGAGTTATGGTCAATGTCCTCACTGAGTTTTGTTGATGTCTCTAATAACAACCTTACTGGTAGACTCCCTAGCAACGTACCGAATGCCAATGTCAGTGGTGCTCAATTTAACCTCTCAAATAATTTGTATTATGGTGAATTGACATCTGTAATTCAGAGATTCAGCTTCATTGATCTATCACACAATTACTTTGAGGGTAAGATTCTACCATATACAAAGAGTAATGCATCTGTTAGCTTAAATTGCCTCCAAACTGCTACTCGCCAGAGAACTGCGGAAGAGTGCAGAGAATTCTATGCTTCAAAGGGGTTGACTTTTGATAATTTCGGTCGTACAAATGATACAGGAGACCTGAAACCGGGTCCAGCTAGAAAGAGCCATAAGCGAACTATCATATTTGCAGCAGTTTTTGGGGGCTTAGGTCTCCTGATTTTCCTTCTCTTGTTGCTCGTGCTGTTCGTATGTACACGTAGGAGGGGATCCGCAAACCAAAGAGGGAATGGAGTCGGTCCGATTCCCTCTGCAGCTTCTCCTCAGTCTCCCGGAACTGGAATGGCTCTTAACTTTGCTAGTCTGGGTGAGGCATTCACATACCAACAGCTGCTCCAAGCAACTGCTGAGTTCAACGACAGTTATCTCATTAAACATGGTCATTCTGGCGATTTGTTCCGGGGTCTCTTGGAAGGTGGAATCCCGGTGGTCATCAAAAGAGTGGATTTAAATGTTGTTAGAAGGGAAGCATATTTGCTTGAGTTGGATTTCCTTAGTAAAGTTTCGCATCCTAGGCTGATTCCTCTCTTGGGTCATTGCTTGGAGAATGAGAATGAGAAGTACCTTGTGTACAAGTACATGCCATATGGAGATTTGTCGAGTTCCTTGCACAGAAAGGTCAATTCGGATAACGGGGACAGTTTGCAGTCTCTAGATTGGATAACAAGATTGAAAATAGCAACTGGAGCTGCTGAGGGCTTGGCTTATCTGCATCATGAGTGTACTCCTCCTTATGTTCACAGGTGATTTATGATAACTTTTGTATTTTAGTGATATAATTCTCCTTTTACTGTATTTCTTGTGACTGATTAGTAATTTCTGTAACTGGATCTACTTCAAAGTTCCTGTTAGTCTGACATGGCTGCCTTTATATTTATGTTTCGTTTGCAGAGATGTGCAAGCAAGCAGTATACTTCTTGATGATAAATTTGAAGTGAGACTCGGCAGTCTGAGCGACATTTGTGCTCAAGAAGGGGATACACATCAGAGCATAATTACAAGATTTCTGAGGTTTCCACAGTAAGTGTGTTTAGCTCCATTGTGTAATGCATATTTGAAACTGATTATATGCGCATCACTGCCTTTTTATTCTGTACTTTGCTCCTACTGAAATTATACTCTTATTCAGCACAATATAGCCAAAATTTCCTTTCCATTTTCATCTTTAAAGAAAAATAAAAATCACCACCATATAGGCATATAGAAGATAAAAGTTGATTTAATGGAATTTCTTATGACTGAAATGTGTATCAACAGTTTTCTCTGTGTGTTTGTACATTCATTATACCGTCTTCTAGGTGAAACATGTAAACTTAGTTTTGTAATAGTTTTTTTCTCTTGTTATCTGCAGGACCTCTGAACCAGGATCATCAGGTATGCATCTTTTATACAATCATCATATTACATGTTTCTGCTTGATCTGTCAATGACTTCTGTTGCCAAGGGAAATAAGTCATCTTTCATTTGTTGCAAATCTTAGAGCTTTTAACAAGAAATATCACATCAAATTACTTGTCTTGAGAAGCATGGTATTCTTATACTTGTATAAAAGTTATTATGATTATCAATACAGATGCCTCGTTATTAGAAGAGGGCATGAAAGTTGGGATGACTTAACTAAAGATGCTCCCAAATTCTTGTCTTATTTCCAATTAAAGTTTCATATTCCCCAGGAATTTACATTTTCAAGAAAAATAAGGAGCAGATATTGGGTTACCAATATCCCCTATTTGGCAGTTTTAGTGATGTGTAAGATTTTGGTGATCATGGAGTATACATAATACCTTGACTAACCAGTTGAATAATTGGTTTTCAAATTATTCATCTGAATCGGAACATTTTATTTAGCATCTGTGCTGTTGAAATTATACAATCATTGAAAATGGAGTGACATATGGTAATAGAAAAAACCATTCATCTTAAAGGCCTGACATGACCAGGTTAGGTAAACTGCTATATTTGTCTTTGAGCTAATTCTTTGACAAAAAGCTGGATTAGGACAATGATTACTCTTAGAACTTGTGGTTGCTGGAAAATTCCAGTTCCACATTCCATGACTAAAGGCTCTTCACTAGTATTTTCTCTTAGTTGCTCTCTTTGTCTCCTAATGATATCAGTGATTGCTGCTCAAAAGGAGTAAATGGTTCCACATGTGATTAATTAGTGAAATATAAATCTTGTTTCTGCAGCTTTTCTTCTTTGCATTACATTACATTCATTTCGATGGTCAATTAAAGTAAATTGTACTTCAAAACTTAAAAAAGTGTAACTATTTTGACCAGGTTCTCAAACGTCTTCGTGTGCTTATGACGTGTACTGCTTCGGGAAAGTATTACTCGAGTTGGTCACAGGAAGGATGGGCATAAGTGCAACAGATGATGCTACCATGAAAGAATGGTTAGATCAAGCACTTCCTCACATTAACGTGTACGAAAAAGAACTCATAACCAAGATTGTGGACCCCACACTGATCATCGACGAGGATCTCTTGGAGGAAGTGTGGGCCATGGCAATCGTTGCCAGGTCATGCCTAAACCCGAAGCCTTCTAGGAGACCCCTAATGAGGTACATCCTCAAGGCCCTAGAGAACCCTCTGAAGGTTGTCAGAGAAGATAACGGTACAGGGTCCTCTAGGCTCAAGGCTACTTCATCTAGAAGCTCCTGGAACGCGGCTGCTCTGTTCGGGAGCTGGAGGCACGGCTCTGATGTCGGGGCTGGTCGTTCGGCGACAGCTGGCGGGGAGGGGCCCAGCAGCTTGAAGCCCTCTGGGACGTCTGGGTCACAGGGGAGCAGCGGGGCCCACAATGGTGGCGGTAGTAGCGGGTATTTGGCCTCACAGAGGCGACAATCGAGGGAGATATTTCCCGAGCCCTTGGAAAATCCCGAGCTAGAGAGACGAGCTGAAGAACAGCAAAGGGAATGATGAAAACCGAGCTCTTTCTTTTGATTCATCACGTGCGATGAGCGGGTGCGATAGTGTACAGCCCCCACCGATACGGGGATTGGAAATTCGAGCTTCGAAAACCGGGCGTTTGATCGAGTAGTATGGGGTGTTAGCCTGGTTTGTGAAGATCAGAAAGGCATATATGACTTGAGAGGTCCATTGATAATTGAATTCTTTGAGGCTATTTTTTTTTTGTTTTGTGTCTTTGCAATCTTTTGCCCCCATCAAATTTTGTGCATCTTGTACTTGATTGGTGTTGCTGGTGTGAACTGTAAATTGGTAATTGTTAGAGAGGGAGGGATTTGCTTTTTGTGAGTCTTTACCATTTGCAATTGGGGGCAAAAGAAGACAATGCAGTGAACTATATTGGAGAAGTTAAGATTCTTTGAAGGCCATGATTTGTGCGTGTGTTACATTTCCTTAACTTTGCACAATTAAGTTGTTTGAGTACAGAGGGTCTAGAGCAAGGTTGGGATCAGTCGTGGGAACTGTCAAAAGTTAAATGTTTTTAGAGTGTAATGAGATGATGAAGGCATGAAGGAAGAAAGACGCTGCAAAAAAATTAAAATAAAGGTCCTACCGAGACTTGAACTCGGGTTACTGGATTAGAGTCCAATGTCCTGACCACTAGACCATAGGACCATGTTGATGTTGTATTCAACATTAACTTTATGTCATACTAGAAATTCCAGCTTATAACAAAGCCAATTTCATTCAATCGCTCCTGTTGCTATGTTTCACATAAATCATCGTTCCCTCCACGTTTTCTATTTAACAGACCACAATCTATATGGTTAATCCACACTAGAATCAGAATGGATAGTTTACTGTTATATTTAAGCAAAATGAATTGACATACTAGCATTATACAAACAAATAAATATTAAATTAAATGACATCCTAAAGCTAGCAAGCTAACCCTACCTAGTTAATACACCTGCTGTATTAAACACCATCTTTCTTTTCTCTCTTTCTTGATCAGTGAACACTGAACACCATCTTTCTTCTGCTGGCAGAAAACTCTATTATTGACCATTCTATACATAAAAAAAAGTAAGATTAATTGGGTATCTTATTTCTACATCTTTTGCGCATAACCCGTGATCTTGTCCCCAATATAGTAATAGCATAATTGCCAACCTAACAACCAAACATGATGCATGTGAAGGACAAACACATGATGCAACCATTTTGTTAAATGCCAGTCACACCAGAGCAACAACTAACACTCTCCATGGCACCAAACAAACAACCCACAAAAGCAATTGTTGAGTATACCCTAACAGATGCACAAAGCGGGTACCGAAAAAGGAGTTCTACATTGAAGAAAACCTCATGTGAACCTCCATTCTTTTATATTTACAGACCATTGTTTTACTAACATAGCCAGTTCTAATATTCACAAAGCAAGGGCGAAACCGCTCCCTAAGACGAGGAGGAGTCAGGAGAAAGTGGTGGCCGGGGAGCAAGTGGTGGGCGAGTGGCTGCGCGCCTAAACCATGTGTCAAATGCTTTGACCAGGTGAGCACAATGTTCTGAGTCACGAGTAGAGAAGCTGAGGCATTGCTGTAGAAGCTCCTGAGCGTCAGCCATTGATAGCGTGGAAATGATCTTTAGGAATGCATCTTCGAGTTCCGGGTGAAGGCTTCTAAAGCTGTATAGAGCGGGCTTGTGATGGGGCAATGCAGGGAATGCGTTGTCTTTGCACACGATTAGGACTGGAAGCCAGTTCTCCACCAGTTGTTTCCTGACCTGGATCAAAGATGAAAGAATTTCGATAATTAATTGACATATGAAAAGACCAATCACAACGAATCGCAACAAGCATCTCCAATATTTACATGGAGGAGTTGTGATTTAGAACCCAGGAACCATAAAACATATAATGTCATATTTTGTTAATTGCTTAAGCTTACTTCAATCAACAGTTCAACCTGAAAAACCAAATACAATAAACACTATGGACATAGTTTAGAAGATACACATTGCACACTGATGCAATGCATGTCCAACTCCTCAAGGAAGGTAACTGAATTATAAAGCATAACAAAAGATAAGCCATATGGGTTGCTGGACTTTTGTGACTGAGAGATGATAAAAACAGGCTAATGCCTAATTGTATGAACAATCATGTTTTGCCGTTAGTTCTTTCATACGCATCGCACTCTTTTATTTTATAGGTCATGTTGATAAATGTTCCTTTGCAATTTGTAAACCTTTTATCATCAAATTAGATTAAGTCAAAATCCTGCAGTTACCCAGTATAATTGTTGCTCAAAAATAAAAGTAAGAAGAAATTCATCTTCTGATCTCCCTTACTGGTTTCCATTGTCAATCAATTTAGACATCAGTACAAGGTCATTGACTCATTGCAAACATCATAAGGTTGCCGTTTCACAATTTCACCAGATTTCCCTCTTGTCTTGTTCCTACAGCCCAGATTAAAAACTAGGGTCTCCTTTCTATAAACTATCCAACTAATGTCCCCTGTCATAAAATTCATTCACTTATAAGTAGAACCATGATCTCAGTAATATTGAAGTAATAGACCAGCTGCAAATTAATCCAAGAACAAAAAGAAAAAACTGCACCTCAGTGACCAACAGAAAACATATCAAACTATCATGATATTACTCTGTAAGTATTGAACAATTTACCAGTTGCTAATAAATCAATGAAATCTCTACTCAGAATATCAATCAATCCAAACAAACAGGCTAAAATGTATCATTCAAGTGATATAACAGAATCAAAATCTCAAGAACTTTCTCATACCTGTCGTGGAGCCAATATAGTGCCAGCAGCCACAGAAGCAGCAAGCTTACTGATACACTTCAACACCATATTCGGAAGCCCCGGTGCAATATTCCTCCACGCATCCTCACGAAACGCCCTCTGCAAATCAGCAGAAAACGAAGCCTGCTCACTCCACTCCTTGACAGCAGAATGCGCAACCTTCAGCTCGATCATCCTCTCGACCAGCCACAACAGCTGCTTACACTTGGTCAAAGTCGTGTGCAGATTCAGCCTCTGGATCGCCTCCGTCTCGCCATGGTTACCCCTCAAATCCGGACTCGAGTAATCCTCCAGCGATGACTTGGCCGTCTTCAAGCAAATCGAGAAGATCCGCTCCAGAACGCAGCTCGCCGTCTCCCTCGACGGGAAGTCCCTCAGCAGGCTCGCAACAAACGCCTTCGCCGCCGCCACGTTCGAGTGGTTGTGCAAAGCGGTGATGATCAGGCTCTGAAGCATTACCTGATAGAGTATATGGTGCATTATATCATGTAAAGCAGAGGATTATTCCTCCTTTGATTGTAACAGAATTTCAACTTGAGCAATGGAAAACATTTTCCAGATTACTTCTCATCATCAATCATTACCTCAGAGGCGTCGGAATCCGGAGGCGAAACCCTAGCGAGAAGCTCTTTCGATTCGTCCTCGCCTAAAAGCGGAATGACGTCCATGATCCGAGACTCTTCGTCTTCGCTCCACGGGACGGACTCGAGAAACCGGACGCATTCCTTGATGCAATCTTCGAACAGAAGCTTGAGAGCGATAGGCAGAATGGACAGTGCAGAGGCGACGGAGTTGATGACGGTTGCGAAATCGTCCGTGTAGAGGAGCCGAATGACCAGCGCGTGCGCGTGGATCGATCCGGTGCCAGGAAAAACGCCGACGCCGAGGTTCAATTTCCGATACCTGGAATTCGAGGACACCTCCATGACATCTCCCGTCCACCGATCCGAGAGCAGAGCGCTGAAATACTTAGCGCGACGGAGAGCGGAGGAGTGGACGTAGAGGTGGAGTTCGGAATCGGAGCAGATGTCGACATCGGAGTCGGATTCAACGATCGGGCCGGAGGAGGGATCGAACGGAGGTATTTCGTCGTAGAGGCGGAGGATGACGTCGGCGGTGGACGGATCGTTGAATCCGCCGGAGATTGACGGGGGGAGAGGATGGAAGGAGGAAGAGGAGGCGGCGGGGAAGGCGGGGGAGGAGGAGATGCGGGGGAGCTTCTGGGAGACCTCGGCTAGGGTTCCGTCGGAGACGTCGAATTCGGCGGCGGAGACGGCGGAGGAGAGGCGGCTAGGGTTCAGGGAACGCTGGCGTTTCTTGTTGCCGTTCGTCATCGTCGGAGATGGGGGAATCGGTGGCGACGGAAATCGGTGATCGCCGACAAGGTGTGAAATGAAATTGGGCAAAAATGGTTTCCCTTATCCGAATTTCAGATATTTCTTCGAAGTGGGGACACGTGGCGTTTGGGCCGGGTGTGTAATAATTGTGTAAATTGGATCTATTGGCCTTGGATCGAATAAACGGCGCATTGGGCCGGGCTGGGCTGGAATTAGCCTCACCATAGTTACACAACATAGTGTAAACCTTTGTAAGGTGGTGAAAAATAGCACCTTGAACGTTTGAAAGTTGTGGAAAATACGGAGTAATGAGTTATAGACTTATAGAGTCAGTTGTAATCGGTAACATAATCATATGATTCATATGGTACATTGTGACATTGACGGTAAAAGATATAACTTCAAGTTCATTTAGGATGGTAATTGCAACTAAGACAATAATTGAGAGTATTTACCTTGAAATTCAAATATCGAATCTATTTTCGGCAACTACCATCTGGGTAAGTATAATCTCAACAATGCACTTGTAAAGTAGTTTATAAGTAACTGAGAATGCAAGAGTCACAAGTCACAACGGAGCATCAACATGACATTCTCTATGGCATATCAATCAAGGCAATTGGCAGAAGCTCATATGAGTATACCAACTACCAAGCATGTAAGAAATGAGAACTACACCGTGAAAATACATCCAACCATTACCATCCACGGTATTTTACTAGCTAGCTAATGCTTGATTCTGAATTCAAAAGCTGGGACGAAACCACTCCCTGGGCTGCCGTCTAGTCGCAGACGTAAACCACGCATCATATGCAAATCTTAGCTCCCGAGCAACCGATTCGGGCAATGTTGACATGATCTTCAGGAACGCCTCTTCCAGCTCTTGGTGCAAGGCTCCTGAACTATACAATTCGGGTTCAGTTTCCCAAATTACCGGGCTAGCTTGCATTAGCATTATCTTTGCAAACAATCAAAACTGGAAGCCAGTTTTCCACCAACTGCTTCCTCACCTGGATGATCAAACACAATTAGACAAACCAGTTTTTCTAGCTGCTTGCAAAACAATCTAACCACTTATCATTGTACCTTCCAATATGAAAATACAGAGCCAGCAGCTACAGACCCCACAAGCTTACTACAACATCTCAACACCAAATTGGCAATATCCGGAACAAATCTCCTCCATGGCTCCTCCTGCAAAATCCTCCGCAAATCGGCCGTGAACGAAGCCTGTTCACTCCACTCTTTAACAACAGAGCCTTCATCCCTCAATTCACTCATCCTTTCCACCAGCCACAGCAAATGCCTACAATGAACCAACACAGTGACCAGATTCTCGCAAGACGACGACCTCGGTTGGTCCTCCAATGAAACCCTAGCACTAGCAACCTTCAAGCTCCTCGAGAAAACCTTCTTCAACACACTGCTCGCCGTGTGCCAGGTCGGGAAGATCGTCAACAGGCTCAGCACGAACGACTTCACCGACTGCACACGCGAGTCGTTGTTGAAGGCGGTTTCGATTAGGCTCTGGATCATCTCCTCCGTCGGTTCAGGTTTCGGCCTACCGATTTTCTTTTCCGGCTCATCGATTCTCAAACTCGAAAGCCTACTCCTAACACGCTCTTCTTGCTCTTCTGTCCACGAATCGGCGAATCGAGCGCACTCCTTGATACAATCTTCAAACACGAGCTTCAGAGCGACCGGAAAGGCCTCCAAAGCGGACGAACCGAAGATGAACCTCTCTAGAAAACGTATCCGGTACATCGATCGGAATCGGATAGCAGATCGGCGAAGAGTTTTGCTCGGCGGAGAACGGAGGAGTGTAAGGAGTAACGGAGAGGAGGAGCTCGGAATCGGAGCAGATCCAGTCCTCGGAGTCCGAATCGGAGATGGAACCGGACTCCACTTCGTATAAGGGGCGGGATCCGTATCCGTACGGGCAGTTTTCGTCATAGAGGCGGAGAATGACGTCGGCGGTGGCCGGATCGTTGAAGCCGCCGGGGATCGGAGGTAGGAGGGTGGCGATGGAGGCGTAGGAGGCTCCGGTGAAGAAAAGGCTGGGGGAGGACTCGAGTTCGGCGTCAAAGCAACGACGGCCGGTGGGAACGAAACGGCGTCGTTTCGTGGGCCTGTTCGCCATTGTCGAAAGGAGAGGAATGGCGGCAATTAGTGGAGAAACGGTGGAGAAACGGTGGGAATGGAAATGTCAGACTTTTGAGTATCGAAACGCAACGTTTTAGCAAACAACGTAAAACGTAGGGTGTAATGAATAGGCAACGGATATTGGGCTTCGATTGAATGAAGGATGAATTGTCTTGGGCTTGAAATGAAAAAGGCCCATGTTTTATTCGTATTTAGAATTTCAATTATGCCCGTTTGGTAACAATGTCGGAATCGGATTGAAATCAGGAATCGGAATGAAATTAGAAATCGGAATGAACCATTTCAGAGACCTGTTGTTTGGTATGCTGTTGGAATGGATTATTCATGATAATTATGGTTTAAAATTCTTAAGATTTAGGGTTCTTGATTATTATTGTACGGGTTTATGTCTTTCAACCCGCCTAAGTGACGCAAAAGTATCCGTTTAGACCACCTAGACAGTTGTATAGACCACCTAGACGCTAGCCGGTCCTTCTCCGCCTAAAGGTCACCTAACGTTTTTTAGAACTGTTAATATGCCTTGAATCTGAATCACACACTACGACAGGTAGCACGGGGGTCTCGTTGTATTCTGTTTCTGGGCCTGTCGTAATCCGTTTTGGGCCTGCGGCCCATAATTGTAACTAGGGTTTCTTGAGTTACTATATAAGCTCTCGAAATACCTAGATATCTGTATTCCGAATTCTGTCTTCCATAATAATATACGGTTTCTCTGCCCGTGGACGTAGGTAACACACCGTTACCGAACCACGTAAATCTGTGTGTCGTTCTTGCTTTATTGTTCTCGTTCGATCTCTCGTTACAACAAGAACATTGATCAATGCATAAGACATATTCTTACAACAAAAGCTTATAACAAGGGAATCATCGTCCAAAGTTGTCTTGTGCTTCCACAATGTCTCATTCCCCATAACAAATAGACAACACGTAATCAGTAAGCTTAAAACTAAGCTTTTTAGTTATCATCCGATATTTAATTTGTTGTTTGGATGATCCAATAAAGATAAGACACATTTACCATACATGTCGAATGTCCTTGCTAACAAGACACCACGACAAGCTTTATAATGCAAACGTACCCATAGCAATATTGATCGATCATGACTTGATTTTGACAAATTTACTCGCCTACATTTATAGCATTTGGGAAGGCTCCACATGTAACACTAACCATGATTAATCGAGTAATGAATCATTGAAACTATGATAGCAAAGTTTTGTACATCGATCGCACTTCAACGTTAAGACAATAAATTAGCCCATTCGACTGGGTATGTAAAGTTGTAAACATGAAATGGAAAGAGCTTGATTTTACGTGGACCAATTATGACACATCTTAAGTTTATATTGTACCCAAGTGCTCCACGTCGATCTCTGCACCTCTAAACATGTATACTTCAGTTCGGTTTTAAATCATTATTAGTATTGTTAATATAAATCAAGAAACTATCAAAGTCGCAAATCACAATCGATCACATGATGATGTATAGATCGAGCAGTATACGTAACTATGTGATTGTTCCAATCTATGAAATTAAGCTTCCAATTCGGAAATTAATGAATACCCTATAGACCAAAAAACAAAACATCAATCATGCTAAAGGTATTAAAGCACCAAATTGACATAATTAATACAGTATATGATAGTAATATCTACCCAAATAAAAATGATAGTGATCAAACGTGTATTTTGCGAAATTATATTTAACCAAATTTATTATTTTACGATTCTCGCCCTTTGTCGATCTTTAATAGACTAATAATAGTAAGAGAAACCGAAAATGTAACCATAACCTTATAGTATTTTTTTACTAATTAATACTCCAAACCATATGATTCAATGACATAAAAGCCTTTAAATCCATACATATAGGCTAGAAATCTAACGAATTGGGCTACCCATAACTAACACGTGTTTATAGTACGTTTTGTACACATTTTCATTTATGTACTGATCTTTTATCACTTCTACAATAGTACAATTCGGATATAACAATGGTGGAAATGGTCCATATCAATATTCAATACTATATATATATGTTTTTTCATACGATTTCTTAATTTCCGAATTTACATGGACACACTATATATGTATATACATATGATGTATGGAAGTTGAAAATAAATTGCTTCCACGTACGGGTTCGTAGTATACACACTTTACAAATGGATGGGTCAATAAGACCAATTAATATTGGTGTTCATCGATAATGACTTATCGTTGTGATATCTACTTCGTGCGAATATGCATGCACAAGTGCTTCCACGTATATAGGTCCCCATAAAAAAAAAGGAGAAAACTATATAATTAATATAAATATAGATAGTTTACGTCCAAAATAAATTGTTTCTTATACAAATCTGCTAATTTGTCAAGTGCGTACGTATGCATGTGAAGTGTGAACCAACCTTTTCACTAAAGATCCCTATTTATTTTTTATAAAATAAGTCAAACAATCAATAGATATAAGACCACTAGTCCTAAATTACGTGCACTTTCAATTATTTCATTGCAATTATTAATGGGATATTCAGATCAATCTTGCATGAATCAACTAAACTTGACAAAAACGAGTAGATTTTACACCATTTTCCCATGCATTATACGGGGATTTAATTTATTATAATTATAAGACAAAGGGTTAATTAGTGAAAACTTGCACAATCACTAAGTCAATTTTTGACGCCAATTAAAAACGAAACCTTGCGGCCGTAGCTATTGCCAGCTCCAGAATCCAACCACTTACCACCCAACAACCTTCTCGTACCACACTCAAACGAAGTTTGTCAAAGGTGAAGTTAAAATATAAAATGAATTAGCTAGCCTTTGCGTATTTAATCAAGAGGTTAAGCCTTTGATGGTAATACCGAAAGGTTTTCGAGGATGGTACAAGAACATCCATTTGTTGCCCGTTGATTATGACTTTCGGTCAAATCTTAGGCCTTGAATTACCCTATGTTGTCGAACCCTGGGGAGAAACACTTAGATTTTCGGCAATACAGTATATGTTTTTTTTACTACTCAAAATGAAATTCTTACTTTTGCTTCATCTATAGAGGTGTGTGTCCTGGTTCACATTAAATCGGCGAATTATAACTTATAAGAGAACGGGACCCACCCAAACGTAATCTAAATCGGTCAGGAATCGGAAACCAAAGGTTCGACCTGTTAAAAAATTACGTTGGCGTTTGACAAAATGGTGAATTGCCAAACTAACACCAGAATGAATCGGTTTGAAACCGTCATTTCCTAATCGCTGGAAGTATCGATTTGGTCAGTTACACAACCTTACGGCTCAACAAATCATATTGTAGCAAAAACCACTTTTATTTATTACAATTTTAGTTTTTTAAATCGGAAGTGATTCAAATTGTCGAAAAATTGATCCAAATCGAAAACAGTAAGCCGGATGACAAGCAGTTTGAGTTTAGATCAAACCTAAACCCATTTCAAAACCGACAATTTCCAACCCCAAACCGACGGTTCGATTAATCGGCACATGTCTATTCGTCCACTACGACACAAAACATTGCTTCCCTCCCAAGAGAACTCCTTACCAATGCATTTTTACATCCAATATTGTGTGCTTAATCCTTCATTATTGCCACACTTGCATTTACGGTTTCATGGTTTTGTATTTTACTTACCGGTACGTCGTTTGTTACCAACGAGATCCTCTGGTCCCCTTTCCTGGTCCAAGTTGGTGGTCCCTTGTTTTCTATTGGTTCAAATAATATTTTTAAATTAAAAAACCATAAAAACTTAAAATCTTGTTTTCTTTTTTCCAAATTTTGTCTCTACAAAATAGGGGACCAGGGGAGTGGACCATAAAAGTGGACCAGAGGATCTCAATTGTGTTACCGACTTACTGCTGTACCATGCAAATGTTTTTTTTTTTGAGCAAGTACCATGCAAATGTTGATCAAACCGGGTTTGCAAAAATCTTTTGAAACAGAATTGAGCACTACTACAACTACTAATAGCAAAAAAAGTGGAGCCCAGCAGCCGAAGCCGTTATGACGTGGGTCCCACTCCCACGATCGGACGGCTGACGCGCGCTGCTGAGGTTGGATTTCAGAGCGGCACCGAGTACTGCCACGTCATAGTTTAACCATAAAGGTTAACCCATTCGAGTAGGCTATTACCGCCATTTACCGCTGTTACACGCTTCTCCTCTATGGTAGAAAACAGTGATTTTCCCACCACTCATGAAGAATTACTTGAGGTATTAAACGCTTGTCCAATGATAATAATAATACAAATAAAAAATATGGAAAATTAAGTTATGAAAGGAGGGAAATAAACCAGGTGTTTTAAACGCTTGACGCTTCAGTTTACCGGTTGAGCACTCATGGATGTACCATGAGGTCTCAGGTTTGAGGCTCTAAGGCGACAGTTCGCCCTATTCATACCATAATGATCTCATGAAGGTCCTAGTTCGTTCATGTTCTCGTTTCGATCGCCTAGGCATATGTAAGTTACAAGAACAGTTAGCGTTTTTTGGAACTACCCTAATGATGTATAAAGGTCCTAGTCCGTCTATGTCCTCGTCTCGATCACCTAGGCATATGTAAGTTATAAGACTACTTGGTGTTATTTGGAACTATGAATATATCATAATTAAAGATAAGAGACTTTACGTGATTATTGTCATAAAAATAAAATTATCCGTACGTAACGAATAGATATCGTTCTAAAAATTTATTGATTCGAGTATGATTCGGTATAAAATAGGTGATGAAATAAAAAAATTAGAAGTGGATTCTGTTGAAGTCCGAAAATCTCGAACTGGATAAATGTTGAAGTCCGAAAATCTCGAACTGGATACGGGATAAAATTATTAAACTCTCGGGCCTTTCGGCGCGCTAGAAACCGGCTCGTCTTGCTTCGAGCTCTCCCACCCCCCGCGTATTATTTTATTCTCTTTTCGGAGGCTTATAAGACTTTTTAAGGTCTTTCCCGTAAAATAGTGCGAGCTCATCGGGGACTCAAACACGTCGGGGCCCGTCCTTCGAGAACACGTCTCGGGACAGGCCATTTCCGATGTCTTTCTTATTTCACGCGTCCCCTATATATAGCATTTCATTGGGGGGCTTTTCCACCCAAGATCCGATGTGGGATGAGGGCCTTTTGGCCCTTAAGAAAGTATCACACCTACGTGGCATTATATGATTGGCTCATGCCTTTCCTTGACAATGTTCATCATGTGTACTTGTACACGTTACTTAGCTTGCTTAATGTGGGAACTTTTCCACTAGCTAGTGGATGACTAGTTAATGAAGTATATATCCGTTGCCCCTTGTTATTTCTACATGCATAATACGTAATGGCATGCACTTTCAACACGAGCCACAACGCGGTGATGGCATGCATACAAATGGTATTTATTGAGCTTTTACGTACACAGCACGCGTAAACCGCTTATTTCACCGGTTTTTCGGGTGTCTTTGACCGTACGACGCGCTAAAACGTGCTTAGCGCGTTAAAAGTGTGCTTAGTGCTTTAATCATTTATGTCAATAGTATTTATCTCGTGCACCAACGCGGTGACAGATCCGGGTATCAACACAACCCCGTGACTCGGATGTCCTTAGTATTTCAAGGTCAAACGAGGCACTCATTTGATGCACATACTTATGGTCAACGCGTTGTTGTAACCGGCTCGAGCTATGCAACCAACCCGAGCACGCCTACGCGCGTTGCGTATCGCGCGCGGGTCAAACCCTGAGCACAGCTCGGCGGCTTACCTTTAGAGTGCGATGGGATGTTTTGAGTTTATCGCGACTACGAGCGATGAAGTTAACTCGAGCGTGCCCTCGCGTTCAACGCGGGCCAAACCCCGAGTTCAGCTCGGCGATTTGCCTTATAGAATTTGGATATTTGGTTTTATCGCGACTACGAGCGATGAAGTTAACTCGAGCGCGACCTCGCGTTCAACGCGGGCCAAACCCCGAGTTCAGCTCGGCGATTTGCCTTATAGAATTTGGATTTTTGGGTTTATCGCGACTACGAGCGATGAAGTCAACTCGAGCGCGCCCTCGCGTTCAACGCGGGCCAAACCCCGAGCTTAGCTCGGCGGTTTGTCTTAACGATAACTGGGCATTTCGGTCAACGCGTTGTTGTAACCGGCCCATGCCGACGCGCATCGCGCGGGTCAAACCCCGAACCTAGCCTGGTGGTTTGTCTTATATAATAATTCGATGTTTGGATCTATTGCGACTATGAGCGATGAAGTCAACTCGAGCGCACCCTTGCGCTCAACGCGGGCCAAACCCCGAGCTCAGCTCGGCGGTTTGCCTTAACGATAATTGCGGAGCTTCGATGTTTTAAGGCTTTAAGCAGCTGCGAGCGGGGTAACCGACTCGAGTGCGCCTATGCGCATCGCGCGCGTTAGCGGACAACCCCGAGCGAGGACGGCAACTCGGGTTTTCCCTAACGACTGTGGAGTTTTGATGTTTTAAGGCTTTAAGCAGCTGCGAGCGGCGTAACCGACTCTAGTGCGCCTATGCGCATCGCGCGCGTTAACGGACAACCCCGAGCGAGGACGGCAACTCGGGTTTTCCCTAACGACTGTGGAGTTTTGATGTTTTAAGGCTTTAAGCAGCTGCGAGCGGTGTAACCGACTCGAGTGCGCCTATGCGCATCGCGCGCGTTAGCGGACAACCCCGAGCGAGGACGGCAACTCGGGTTTTCCCTAACGACTGTGGAGTTTTGATGTTTTAAGGCTTTAAGCAGCTGCGAGCGGTGTAACCGACTCGAGTGCGCCTATGCGCATCGCGCGCGTTAGCGGACAACCCCGAGCGAGGACGGCAACTCGGGTTTTCCCTAACGACTGTGGAGTTTTGATGTTTTAAGGCTTTAAGCAGCTGCGAGCGGTGTAACCGACTCGAGTGCGCCTATGCGCATCGTGCGCGTTAGCGGACAACCCCGAGCGAGGACGGCAACTCGGGTTTTCCCTAACGACTGTGGAGTTTTGATGTTTTAAGGCTTTAAGCAGCTGCGAGCGGTGTAACCGACTCGAGTGCGCCTATGCGCATCGCGCGCGTTAGCGGACAACCCCGAGCGAGGACGGCTCCTCGGGGACTCAAACACGTCGGGGCCCGTCCTTCGAGAACACGTCTCGGAACAGGCCATTTCCGATGTCTTTCTTATTTCACGCGTCCCCTATATATAGCATTTCATTGGGGGGCTTTTCCACCCAAGATCCGATGTGGGATGAGGGCCTTTTGGCCCTTAAGAAAGTATCACACCTACGTGGCATTATATGATTGGCTCATGCCTTTCCTTGACAATGTTCATCATGTGTACTTGTACACGTTACTTAGCTTGCTTAATGTGGGAACTTTTCCACTAGCTAGTGGACTCATTTGACTAGTTAATGAAGTATATATCCGTTGCCCCTTGTTATTTCTACATGCATAATACGTAATGGCATGCACTTTCAACACGAGCCACGACGCGGTGATGGCATGCATACAAATGGTATTTATTGAGCTTTTACGTACACAGCACGCGTAAACCGCTTATTTCACCGGTTTTTCGGGTGTCTTTGACCGTACGACGCGCTAAAACGTGCTTAGCGCGTTAAAAGTGTGCTTAGTGCTTTAATCATTTATGTCAATAGTATTTATCTCGTGCACCAACGCGGTGACAGATCCGGGTATCAACAGATTCTGGATAATGATTGTGTATGGGGCTTCTTTGATGATGGTCACATATCTTTTTTGAAGATAAAGATTATAGTCTACAACTTATTTTTTTTGTTGATAAGTCCAAATCATCAATTAAAAATGATTGATTCTTCACTAATTTTGCTTACCTCTATTGAAAGCTTCGCTATATAGTTTTTTTAATAATACCGTAGTTTTTATTGTAACACACTACCACTTGAATGTTCTTCACTTGTGGGTCACAATTATTTAATTTTCAGCTGTCTATTTTTATAGGAAAAATGTTTTCGTATGGTGTCGGAGGGAAATCTTTTATATTAAATTTTTATAGCCTATTTTTATAGTAAGACTAATTAAAGATGTCATTTATATTAAATTTTAAAATAATAAAATTACCGGCAGGTTTTATGGTTCAACATTAATAATGCAAGCATCACAATTCACAACTATGAAATATTTATATATAGGGACGGTGACGACTGACGAGCATTATGTAGCAAAATTGAAATTTAGAGGTAGAAATACTGACACCAAACCTCAATTAATTGTCACAGTAATAAATGTAGCAAGGAAAATTTAGGTTAGACCGAAGAAATTTGGTGTGTGATTACTTCATGCGCATTAATTAGCCTGCAAGCAATTAAAATGTTAAATAGATTTACTTGAGCAAATTGAGGGGCAGAATATTCCGTGGAAAAACTATAATTTTATATTTGGTTTTTCTATAGTTTGTCATGAGTGAGAGAATATGGGTAAATGTCCCCTTGGGGGTTCTCTATTCAATAATCACAATATATACAGTTTACAATCAAGCCTTGTGGGCCAAGCTAGGGTTACTAAGATAATACATGCTAATATACCCCCGCAGTCGAAACCGGAGGGGACCGAACTGTGAGACTGTCTCTAAAGTCTAAGTACAACTGTCTAGGTAACCCTTTAGTAAAAATATCTGCATATTGAAATTTGGAAGGAACATGGAGAACCCGAACATGACCCAAAGCAACCTTTTCCCGAACGAAATGAATATCCAGTTCAATGTGTTTTGTTCGCTGATGTTGAACCGGATTGCTAGCCAGATAAGAAGCAGAAACATTGTCGGTGTAGACCAGCGATGCACGCGAGAGGGGGCAATGCAGCTCAAGAAGCAAATTGCGCAGCCAGGAGCATTCGGCCACAACATTGGCCACACCGCGGTATTCTGCTTCAGCACTCGAACGGGAAACAACATTCTGACGCTTGGCAGACCAAGATACAAGCGTGTCATTGAGAAAGACACAGTAACCAGAGGTGGACCGACGAGTGTCAGGGCAACCTGCCCAATCAGCATCAGTGTAGGCAACGAGCGCAGGAGAGCCAGCAGCGGAAATAGTGATGCCAAGAGGAGCAGAGCCATGAACATAGCGAATGATACGCTTCAGAGCAGCAAGGTGTCGTTCCCGGGGATCATGCATGAAAAGACAGACCTGCTGAACTGCATAAGATATGTCAGGGCGCGTGAATGTCAAATACTGTAATGCACCGGCCAAGCTGCGATATAGAGTGGGATCGGCAACTGGAGGGCCGGCATCAGCGCTGAGCTTCGTGCCAGGATCGATAGGAGTGGCAGCAGGATTACAGTTAGACATAGAGGCGCGATCAACAATCTCACGAGCGTACTTTTCCTGTGATAGAAAGATGCCGGTGCCAACTGGGCGAGCAGAAACACCCAAGAAATAGGATAATGTACCAAGGTCAGTCATAGCAAACTCCTTACTGAGAAGAGTAATAATGTGAGACCGCAATGCGTCAGAAGAGGCCGTCAAAAGAATGTCGTCAACATACAGAAGGAGATAGGCCATAGATGTGCCGTTTCTGTAGATGAACAAGGAAGTGTCACACTTACTGTTGACGAACCCCAGACGGTATAGGTAGGATGCAAACCGATGGTACCACGCTCGTGGAGCCTGTTTCAGGCCATAGAGGGATTTCTGAAGAAGACACACATGTTTGGGGCGTGCGTTATCGACGAAACCGGGGGCTGAAACATGTACACAGTTTCCTGCAAGTGACCATGTAGAAAGGCATTCTTGACATCAAGCTGATGAATCTTCTAAGACCTGGATACTACAAGATGAAGAACAGTGCGAATAGTAGCAGGTTTTACAACAGGACTAAAAGTTTCATCACAATCAATGCCAACTTCCTGAGAGCGCCCATTAGCAACTAGTCGGGCCTTATACCGTTCAAGAGAGCCATCAGAGCGGTACTTATGACGAAACAGCCACATGCAACGAACAACATTGGCATTGGCCGGGCGAGGAACCAACACCCATGTTCTATTACTCATAAGAGCCCGGTATTCATCATTCATAGCTGAGGACCAATTCGGGTCTAGAAGGGCTGTTTTGTGAGATGAAGGAATGGGCGAGGGTGAGTTGGATGAGATGACAGAAAGGTCAAGAATTTGGCGAGGTTTGGAGATGCCAGCTTGGGAGCGGGTGATCATTTGATGCCTTGTGGGCCCGGCAGGAGGCTCGGGAGAGGGAGGCGGGGACGGCTGGGTTACGGGAGAGGCCGGGGCCGGGCTAGGAGCGGCAGGAGAGGGACACGGGTTGGTGGTGTCGGAGCGGAAACTTTGAACAATTCGGCCCAGGAGTTATACTTAGTGTTGGACATGTCAAGGACCAGAGGGATCAAGTTCTTCACATTGGAGACGGCGAGGGCCGAGTGAAAACTTGATCGGGAGGAGGAACCGGAGCCGCCGGCATTGGTGATGAGACCAGCGGTGGGATTCTCGGTGTTTTGAGGGTCGCCGTCAGCCATGGAAGCCGAGAGACGACGGGCTTTTTCGATTGGGAAGAGGAGCCGAGGGGAGCGGCAAGGGACGGGCAGCGATTGGTCTCAAGGACCAACCGGTAGGAGAGGCGAGGAGGGGGCGATCGTCAGCGACGGAGCAGAAATCCGGCGACGGTGGCTGGGGACTAGGCTAGGGTTAGGGTTAGAAAACTGATACCATGAGAGAATATGAGTAAATGTCCCCTTGGGGGTTCTCCATTCAATAATCACAATATATACAGTTTACAATCAAGCCTTGTGGGCCAAGCTAGGGTTACTAAGATAATACATGCTAATAATGAGGATAAGCATATCAAATAAAGAAATTAAACCTTAAGAAAAAATAATAAGCTCTTTTATATTGTGCACACAAAAAAAAAAATCTTTTATATTAGTGTCAACATTGTGGTTTTTCTATCAAAAAATGACGGTGAGTGATTGAGTCGATTGCGTCATGATTTTTATCGGTATTTCCTCGATCCTTTGCTAGTTCGACACTAATAACGTGATCAAGGGCAATATATGCAAGTATACGATAGGTCAAGATGTGGCGTCTATGATCACCAGTCACCACACCGGCTTCTTATCAAAATACCTACACTATAACTGATAAACAACGACGTATCAATCTTGGTCAAAATCCACTAAGTTCGTTCCAAAATCTAAACTCGATAAATCGTACTGTAGTAGCTTGATGAAGAGAACGAATAATAATGACTGATATTGATGAAATCCAAAATCTTTCGGTAATCAAGTTTTTACCAAAAAAAACATTTTTATTGTCACGTTTTAACAAGATTTGTGTTCACTAGAAAATAGGAATGTCTCTTTCCAACATGAATCTAGATACATTAACAAGCCTAATCCTAAGTCAAAATCCCATCTAAATAAAACTTGAAAGTTTCAAAATTCAAGATCCAAATATAAAAAAACATCTAAAAAACCCCATTTTCCGCCATGTCCAAATTGCTACCTCTACGCTCCCTCTCAAAAACCTCACTCCAGTGGCATGATCGTAATTACACCCAAACTACAGACCCATAAACTCACCCACCTCCTCTGTTTTCCTCCCCCTCGTTTCCACTACACAAACAGCAAAATCTCTTCACAAATCAAACCCAACGTCACACTCTCTCTCTCTAGTCTCTACTATGTCCGATCTCCATTAACGCCTCCGAGAAAACCTCACTTTTCCCCACCGGAAAACCGCTCCTCGCTCCTCCGATCTCGCCACAATGCCGGGGCGGAGCTCCGGAGGCGACTCTCCGACCTCCTCCCGCTCGCAATTTCTCGAATCGACCTCGTTCATGGGGCTCAAGCTCTACGCCGTGATCCTCCTGATAGTAGCGGCTCTAGTCTGTGGTTTCGCATCTATCCTCTTCTGTTTCTACCGGAGTCGGAGGGGAAACCGCGTTCTACGCAAGCAGAGTTCGGGGATAATCCCTCTGGTTACGAGCGAGTTGAAAGCCCTAGGCGATGGCGGAGGGAAGAGGATGGGGGAAGTTCTGCGGAAGGAGAAGATCGAAGAGGTCGGGATTCTTGTAGGGGAGAAGGCGAAGGGGAAAGAGAGCGGAGGGAGCTCGGTGTCGGCGTCGGGATCGGGATCGGCGTCGGTGGAGGCGCAGAACATTGGATGGGGTCGGTGGTACGGATTGAGGGAGCTTGAGGCGGCGACACGTGGATTTTGTGAGGAGAATGTGATCGGTGAAGGTGGCTATGGGATTGTGTATAGAGGGGTTCTGGACGACGGATCGGTTGTTGCCGTGAAAAATCTTCTCAACAACAAGTAAGGGTTTCTCTCTAACAACTTTTTTATTTTAATTTTTTGACTCAGTGAAGATTAGGAATCTGACTCTCAAGGCGGAAAACCTAGAGCATCGTCAGAAGCTCGTAGTGGTTACTGTGGTCCAAACACGTAGTTTTATGGGTCAGAGTATTGCATTGTCTACCCATATGAAATTTGGACTGACTCGAATCCGTACAGGGATACGAGAATATCAGCTACAATCTTTTCAATTTACGATGGGCGATTAGACCCTCTAACAACCTTTTTTGAATTAAGGCTTCTGATTGTTTGCCATGTTTGCGATTTGTCGGAATCCACGCCATTTTAGCTTCGTTTTAGGGAATTTGTTTCATTTTGTTTGTAGCCCCATACTCCCATGGCTACTCATATGGGTTTATCCTTCATCATTGAACTGATTTCATCATGTTTGTGGCCATTGATCTAGTAGTATGATGGTTATTGATTACCATAGCTGAGTATGTGTTCTAGGCTTTCTGCCCATGTGTTTATGGACACTACTAGTATGTTTTCTTCATTTATGTTATCATTCTGAGCTTTAGTTTAAAGAAAGTGAGATGATTAATAGGAGCTTCGGTTCCTTTTTGTCACATTCATCATGATCCGGAGCTTTTGCTTTCTCTTTTCTTTTTGACTACACTTGCTTTCCTTCCCAGATATTTAGTGTCTATGCTGATCTTGTTGGTTCTTTTCTTGTTAGGTAGATTGTACTAGTTTTATAAAATAATGCTTATGGATCTCTTGGCTTGAATTAGGCTAATCTGGCATCTGCACACACAAGTAGTCTGACACATTTGTATACTAAAATATATCACGCTGTTTTTTACTGCAAGAGGGTAAATATGTAAGATTATACTAGCATTCATTATCTAGCCAATCCTATAGTATGGGTTGGAGGCTGATGATATTGATTGCAGGAATGTAAACTTGTTCTACCTAGATCAGATTACCATGTCTCATCTTGTTGGGATAATATTTTCAAATTTGAATGGAGGTGTCACATTTATGAAGACCCTGTTGACAGTTGATAGTTGATGCTATAGTAATTTGTCAAACATATTACCTCATGGCCCTCACCTATTTCTTAATGTCCCCTCCATTTATTGCGCTTGTTTTGGTCCATGAATATCATCAATGCTTAGGAGAAGCTAGCCCTGAAGCAATAGAATACGTTCTGTTTCGTATTTTTCGTATATTCATCTTCCAGAAGTAAATTTAACTTGTTTTTTCACACTTGCAGGGGGCAAGCAGAAAAGGAATTTGAAGTGGAAGTCGAAGCCATAGGTAGAGTGAGACATAAGAACTTGGTTGGTTTAGTTGGCTACTGTGCTGAAGGTGCTAAAAGGTACTCTTACTACTACTATTCTTCAGTGTTAGGCTATGAGTTTGCTAGCAACTTTATGATGCAAGTAATTAACTGTTTTGTTTCTTGGGACACACTTTCCAATTTGCCCAGGATGCTTGTGTATGAATATGTTGACAATGGCAATTTGGAGCAGTGGTTACATGGTGACATGGATGGTGTGAGCCCTGTAACGTGGGATGTTCGTGTCAAGATAGCCGTTGGAACTGCTAAAGGGTATGCATGCTTTTGGATTCCCGTTCTAATTATGGCATTATGTTAAAAATGTAGTTCTGTAATTTGATTTGGAATACACAACAAAGGCTCAGTTTCTTTCAAAAGAAATTCCTCTGGTTTTGACGTGCCGTCAATGGATCAATCTTCACAGGGTCTTTGCCATTCATCTTGTTATTTAAGTTGATTTTGCTGTTGATGTTACTTTATTCATTTAATATACTTGGAATACAAGCGAATTGTTGAGAATTAGCTCTGGACTATGATATATGTTATAAATATACTTGGAATAAAGTAACTGATTGAATTGCCATTCCATTCACTCTAAATTTGGTGGCCTCGAACCTGCGTTTTTGAGTTTGTTACTTCTGATGTTTGCTGGCCTGTCTAGTGCGTTTTGAAGTGTTTTCTCTTACTAATGCTTTCAAGCTTTCATTGTTTTCTTCCTCTACCATAGATTGGCCTATTTACATGAAGGGTTAGAGCCAAAAGTTGTTCACCGTGATGTCAAGTCCAGCAACATACTTCTTGACAGAAGCTGGAACCCAAAGGTCTCTGATTTCGGACTAGCTAAGCTATTGGGTTCTGAGGCAAGCTATGTGACCACACGAGTCATGGGAACATTCGGGTGAATATAGTCTTTTATCTTTTTTCCCTCAATTTCTGCAGATATTCCATGTCCTTGTATGAGAATAAATTATATGTTCTTTTCAATTTCTGCAGATACGTCTCTCCCGAGTATGCAAGCACTGGAATGCTTAGTGAAGGGAGTGATGTTTATAGCTTTGGAGTTCTACTTATGGAATTAATCACAGGAAGAAGCCCGGTTGATTATTCAAGACCACCCGGAGAGGTCAGCAGAAATTCCTGTATTTCCCAGTTGTTTACTCCAGAAATGCAACTTTCTATAACATTGTTTTTGCTGGATTTCAGATGAACTTGGTTGATTGGTTCAAGGGTATGGTAGCCAATCGTCATTCAGAGGACGTCTTGGACCCTCGAATCGTGGAAAAGCCATCACCAAGAGCATTAAAAAGAGTAATGTTGGTTTGCCTTCGTTGTATTGATATGGATGCGTATAAAAGACCAAAGATGGGCCAGATTGTGCACATGCTTGAAGCTGATGAATTTCCATTCCGTTCTGTAAGCTCTCTACCTTCTTAACATATGGAATTAAGAACGTGATATACATCCACATTTTATGAATCACCTATCTCATGTCTGACAAGAACAACTTCACAATGCATCATATAACATATCTTGCATTATAATGCAAGATATGTTTACAATACAAGATGATGCACTATAAAGTGTAATCCAAGGACATCCTTAATCCTGTGACTGTAAATTACAGCTCTTAAAACTAGTTAATTTCTACAGTAATCTGCATAGAATTTATTACTATGTACATTAATCTATTTACCCCATCAAGCTTCCATGTTTGCATAGTAAAAGGCTCTGCCATAGAAGAATTTTTTGCAGTCTGTTTAATAAATTGGTAATCTTGCCTACATTGAGGATTTTGTGAGGCTAAAGTTCGTATCAACCATATTGCTAAAATGCTTACATCTAGCAAATGGAATCTTAAGAGTGTAGGATAAGTGGTTTATGGTGGAAATTTTGGTCAACAATCTTCTTGAATCATAATTTGTGTCAGAATCGGTTTGTTCAGGAACATCGACCCGCTCGTGAGTTGGGCCCTCCCGTACCACAATACACGCAAGCTACAAAGGATTTGCAGAGACCACTGAGATGGGGAAGATGAAATATGCTTGGAAATGAAGTTGCAGAGCTATTGGCAAGTTCTTGTTACATTTTATTGTTTTCTTTTACTTGTTTATATACTGAGGTTTGACACTGCTAGTGGTATTATACAGGAAACATTTGGTTTACTAGAGGAAAATTACTAGAGAATGGGGCTTGTAAATATGTGCTTAGTATTATGTTTTTACCCCCACTTGCTGTGTGCAGCTAGTTTTAATGCAAGATAAACCGAGTTAGTATTAGCATCAAAACTACCAATAGGCTTTGGTAATCCAATATCGGCAACAATATCAACTTAATCAAACTCAACCTCATTCGTCAAGTTAATTTCTTACTCAACACTCTCATTTATAATATTCACATCAAAAGTTTGTAGAGGTTGATCAACACTACGTGAATCATTCGAATTTTTGGGTCTTTTTTTAAAAGAACTTGTCCTTTATCATTCAATTAACAATGACCTATCAATTCAAATAAATAATAACTTTTCAAAGCATATTCATTATTCATCAACAATTTAACATCACAATAGACATCAACAAATCAGATTTCATATTTCTATCCACCCAAATTAGTCATAAGACTCAATAACTTGATCAAAATCAAAACAATGTAAATTTGAAGCTCAAATCAAATCTAAGAGACAACATAAATACAAAGTAGATATTAAACAATCACATAACAATTTAGAACTTAGAATAAAAGTGTTTCACTACTAGAGTCTACTGCTTCATATTTCAATTTTAAACTAAATTAAATTTGGGGTTAATTTTTTACAAGAGATTTATCTTAATTTAGGCCCCATTGAATTTAAATGAATGTGGCCCAATTAACACTTAAAACCCATAGGTTTCTACGGATTACTTCTTTGGTTCTATGACATCTTTAACATTTAAAAGCAAGGTCTTTTTCACCGGCGAACGACATCTTCAACCTCGGACAATCCGGCGAATCTCAACGGGCGACACAGCTGATCGATTTCTTGAACCTCCGACCTTCTACTCCGCCCCCACCCTCGCCCTAGCCGTGGGGGCGGCTCCATATATAATACCGCTCCTCCCGCCGCCGGTGGGGGCGGCCAAGATCATACGCTTGGTTTATGTGGTTGCATTCCAGAAAAAGGTGAAAGGCGTCTTCATTTGTGTTGTTACAGAACGTGCATCCTTGAGGGACCGCAATGTGATTTAGAGCGAGCCTAGACTTATTGGGCAACCCGTTTCGGCACATTTTCCATAGGAAATTCTTTTGTTTAGGGGGAATGTTAAGTTTCCATATCCAATCAAGATCGATTGTGGAACTGCTTTTCTTATCCTGAATCCATTTCATGGTAGCGTTCGTGGAGAACAACCATTTCTACTTGGTCGCCAGTATAGTCTGTCGGTAATATTGTTAATAGGTAGTACAATTTTACAAACTTCGTCCACCTCTTCGGGTTTGGACGAAATTTGTAAAACGGAGGGAGTATTATGTATGAGATTTAATTTATGCAAAAATAAATAGCTAGTTTGTAGAAATAAATCGGAGCGAAATACGTTAAATGTGAATAAAAAAGCAAAATAATGCTACTGTGAATTGAATAGGAGATTCGATAAATCAAGAATAGTCGATAAATTTAATTATGTAATACTCTTATATAGTAAAAAATAGTTATTTAGCTATCAAAAACTTATATTACATATGTAATCTAATTATGCAAAAACAATTAGCTAGTTTGTAGATATTTTTTTGAGTGAAATACATTAGATGTGAATAAAAGAGAAAGATGATGCTACTAGGCATTAAACCTTAATGGGATGAAAACAAAATTGAACAATAAACCATCTAGACTAGTTAAATTTCATGTTATATTAATACAAATTAATTTAAAAAAATATTTGTATATAGCCTATATCTTTACGTATATACCGATAATAAAGCCGATGGGAGGGGGGCACGGGCCCACTCATGCCCCCTAGGTCCGTCTATGCTCTTATTGCGACACCTCTCTTAGCCAAACAACCATTACCGTTGACACTTTGACATTAAACTCGATCATATGACATTTTTCTCACATTTGTCACTTAGACATTATAAATAGGGGTGTGGGCTGATTTTTGGTGGACATCGGTTCGGAATTCAGTTCGGAAGGTTGATGATTTGTCGGGTCCAATATGATAAATGATTACAAAACCATTGGAAACACATTTTTTGTACTTGGGTGATCAAATTCGTTTTTAATTAATGTTTCGATTTGGTTCGAAACTGTCAGTTCCATAAGTTATAGGACACATTGCCCAAATTCAAGGATCTACTTGGTGAATTTAACAATTTTTATCTTAGGTAGTAGTGCTCTAAAAACTTCCTCTATGTTGCAATTATATTTAAGACGACCAATAATCATATGTCATGTAGTAAGTTATAGAACCGTTCCACTCTGCCCCTCCGTCCAAAGGCCATTGCATGTAGTTTCTGTTCCAGAATAGGGTCTTCCCAAATTCACTGGGATGTAACTATCCATCAAGTTGAACTCTGTTGGTCCAGGTTGATGTTTCACGCTGGTAAATATCAATACTGTGCTTACCAACATACGTCCAATTCTAAAGGAGAACAACGTTGTAACTCTCATCAACACCGGCAAACTTCATATCCAGAACTTCGTAGTCCCGCTAGGGACTGTTGAACCGGTGCTCACTACGTAAAGCGGGATTAAGGACGATGTACCAGTCATCATCATCGCCACAACAATCAACAAGGGTTTTCAAGGCCTCCGGGCATGGGAAATTCAGATTGATGGGCAGAAAAAGCATGGGCTCCATGAATTGTCTGAGCGAAAACGCCCCAGATAGGTAACTAGGGTTGTGAAGGTGGTGGAATTCTGGACTAAAAATTATCTCCATAAACTGCCTGGAGGTCCCAACAAAACGAAGAAGGGTATGAACGGGAAGAGAAGAGAAGACCTTGGACACGAGGTCTCTGGAGGTAAAAGGCGAACAACCCGGTAGGTCTCGTCAACAACAGGGTTAAAAGCCAATTTTAGATGTATAATTTCGTAAATCCGGGGAATAGCGAATCGATGTCGTAGAATAATCCAAGGCATGGTTTTGAACCATGTAGCCCAAACAAAAGTTGTATCCCTATGTGTAATGTTGAGTTCTATGAAGCTTAGATTGATTTTGGATTAGTTCGATCTTGTTAGGCAAAAATTGTTAAAATAAAACAACTATGCACAAACACATCTTATATAATTTTTAAGTTCAACCCTTATCTTTATATCCTTATATCTCTGAAAATAATACAGATACATAGAGAAAATTTGGGATTGATTTTCCATGAATTAGAGAAACAAGCTTAAACCCACCTTCTAGGAAGGGTTGCCTAAACTTAATTCAACTATCATTTGCATGGCGTAAAAAAATTAGATCCATCTTCCCCGAAGAGTTGTCTAAATTCCTCACTAAGGTTTTTTTGGTTTTTTGGTTTGAATGTGGCTAACCCCGATACTCGATTTTGTTTCGTGAGTTTTGACTTGGGAAAGACACTTTTGGTTTCGAGGGTACGTTTGAACTCGACGAGCATTTGCTATATGTCAAGCTTCCTACGCACCCCATTTTGTGGGGATCAAATCGAACGTAGTTCTTAATAAGTGTTTGACTTTGATTTATTTGACATGTGACTGAATCGGGGGCTGATCTGAGCTTAATGTCGGATTTCCTACGTATCCGTTTGAGACGGAATCAAGTCTACGTAGTTCTTGAATTTGGCTTGATTTGGCATTTGGGTGATTGTACTCGATATTTGGCATCGAGCTACCTACGTAGCCTTTCATAGGCATCAAGTCGATCTTGACGTAGTTCTAGCTGAAATTTGACTTGAAGTCGATTTGGTTTGATGTGTGCGACTGAATTCGAGACCCATTTGGATTTTGTATCGAATTGCCTACGTATCTGTTTGAGACAGAATCAAGTCACACGTAGTTCTGACTTTTTGCATGAATTTGATCACGCATGTGTACGTGATCTTGGTTATATCCACGTACTCATGCATGCAGGCTATATCGACTGAGCAACAACACGCGGGCGTTTTCATGCATGATGATCATTTATTTGCCCGCTACTTTTTTTTTTGATTGAAGGAGAGGCGGCACTCTCCGGCTCCTCGAGGGAGAGTTTTATTAATTAATTAAAAAAATGGGCTAAGTAGTCATCAAGCGGGGAATAGTCCGACCCCTTACATCGTTATTTAGCAAAACTAAAATCCCCTCGGGAGGGGCAGACAATACATGAGTACCTATCGGAAATTGAAAAGCAAGAGACGCGAGACAATCTGCAACCGAATTGGCCTCGCGGTACACACGACGGAATTGGATAGTCCAATCCCTACTAAGGAAGCCTTGACAACTAGTTACCAGGCTAGATAGGGGGTGGTTCCGACCCACACTACTATATAGCAAATCACCACTTTCCTCATTATTTGTGCCTTTTCCCTTTTGCTTGTGGATTTATATACGTAATATGCATGAATATACACACTCACATATGGCTATGCTTGGAAAATTGGGTTGGAGGTTCCTGCAGGAAGATGGGAGTTTATGGGTCTCGGTCTCGAGTAACGAGTATGTTGGGTCAGCTATATATGGGAAAGTCGGCTTATTGTTCGAACATATGGAGGGGTGTGAGAAAAGGGCTTAACGATGTGGTTCTCCCGAACACAAGATGGTTGCTGCGGAATGGAAGATCCATCAACTTTTGGAAGGATTCTTGGCTTACTAGCGAACCCCTCCATGATGTGGCGTTGATTGAGCTTGATCGGAACATGATGGATGATCGAGGTCGTTAGTGACTACTGGATTGAAGGCTTTTGTTGGAACTGGCAGAGCCTGTCGAATATATTGCCAGCGAGGGTCTTGATGCTGCTAGCGGCTGCTGCTATTGACCCCGAAGCCGACGCTGCGGAAGACGGTTTGTGTTGGCAACTGACCGCCGACAGAAATTATTCTGTTGCTTCAGGTTACAACGTGCTAATGAATGTGCAGGATTTTTGTTCTAATGATTTCGGTATTTTTAGCAGGTTGTGGAAATCAAGAGTCCCGGAGAGAGTACGATCGTTTTGCTGGTTGGTGTGTATTGGAGGAGCCATGTCAAACATGGAGCGAAGGCGTCGCCATCTTACCGTCGACAGGACCTGTGCTCTAGGCTGTGGCGAGGATGAGTCTTTGGAACATATGCTGAGAGATCGCAGTGAGGTAAGGCGTGGGTTAAGCTTCTACCGACTAATGCTACTGTTGATTTCTTTCAGGACAATTTCGCCGCTTGGTTTCGCAAGAACCTGTCAATGGGTATAAACTTGGGCGAAATGAACTGGATTGAGGTTTTCATGACGGGAGTTTCGCAAGATCCTTGTGGAACTTATCTAACGCCCAAATCTACATTTTGATTGATTCCTCCGTTAAAAAATACATGGAGTTTGTCTTAAAAATTAAGAATTAAGATGATTTGACTTTAACACCCTCAATCTTAGGGAGATCTTTTATTTTATAGTATAGATTTAAGTAATTGTTTTAAATTAGTGGGGATAATATTGGAAAAATAGTGTTAAAATATCTAAAATGACAAGTATTTCTTAACAACTCAATCAACCTAAAATGACAAGTATTTATTAACGGATTAGATTTCATTAATTACAAGTTTGATTGTGTATTTTAAATCTTCCGTTGAAAAATAATCAAAAGGCTGTAATAACTGCAACTATATAGCATGTTCGAATTTGATTGTAGCTAGCATAGTGTTTTAAATTTGTTCACATTTCAAACATTTTCAGGCCTTATGAAATTGTTGTCATATGGCCATTATAAAATGTGTACGACAAGCTGTTGTAGAGATATTAATGCGAAGTAATTGAGATTTATCCAAGAATAAGCATGCAAACTGACGTACTTTTGGCAGTTTACATCTCAAGCCATGTCGCAATTTTGGTAGTGTATACAACGCATCATCAGTGTAAAAAATATGGAAATTAGGGATGTATAAAACTATAAATCATTCCTAGCCACCAAATAAGAAAATATGCATGTATCAGCAAACTGTTTCAAAGACAAATACAAGAATTTATGGCCAACATTATGACGTTTTCAAGGTAAAAATATCAAAAATTCGTAAAGTCTCAGTTTAGGCCTATCGCAACTAATAATAATACTCTTCTGTTTCAAGGCCAAACAACTCTTCGAGTAACCCAACACTACGAGGCAAGAAGACAACAGGGTTTTGCATGTCTTGTTTTTTTTTGTACGGGAAAACAGCATAACCTAAATTCAAGTGCAACTTTGTTTACACAGATGAACCGCCAAATACCTGGGAAAGTCACATTCTTCTAACCGCTTGCTACAATCTCGTGAATGGTGTCGCTAACGGTCTCATCATCAGATCGGACAGCTAGCTTCATCGCTACTTCTCTGTTCGAGTCAAGACCAAATTGCATTCGGACGAGGACCTTTACATTGCCTATAAATACGCCAGAGAGAAGACAAGTGTGCGACCTGGAGTTGGTTGGTACCACCTCAGTTCCCTGAAAAATATTACCAACATAAATTAGGCAAATCATTCAGCTTCAGAATCTCTTCATCAAAGAACGAGCATTGATAAGCATTTTATTGTTAGGCAAGTACTAATCTACCATCAGAAATGTATTTTCGTTCAATTAACAAGAAAATAAAGGGTATTGTATCCTTTCAAGTTTTTACTATTTCAGCCTACTAGGAAAAATCTAATTATAGTAAAAAAAGTTGGCTTACCTCACAAGGGTGCATGCCAAGCAGGCTGATGACAGCATTAACAGCTTCCACCAAGTTCTCCCTTGGTCCAAGGCCGTATTCGTCGACACGCTCCAATTCAGCATCCATACTTTCCCAGGCATTTCTGAAATTTGATACGCCGACTCTTTGCATGTAATCTGCTGCCACAACTTCAAGATCTTCCAGCTGGTACTCATCTTCAACACCATCATCTTCTGCTTCTCCAGTTGATGGATCAACCTGAAACCAAGCATTTTAATAACAGGCTATTTTTACCAATAATAAAAGAAAACAAGCTTAAAAGTTTGACTACATAAACCACGTCCAGATGGATCTTGCAGACAAGCATATTTTTTGCCTACATAAACCACGTCCAGCTGATAAAGAAAGACAAATCTTTACCTCCTTGACAATAAATCTCAATGTGTTTGTGAATTTCCCTACTGCAGGTACTCCCTCTGGCTTTTCGAAGGCAATATATGTTTGTCCAGGTGAGTCATAAGGAAGTGATTTAAGTGGTTTGCATGTTACTTCAGAAAACTCCTCTGCTTCTGAAGCATCTACCACAACAGTAACCTGTGACGGAAAAATGCACAAATTAGCACCCTGAATAGAGCATTTTAAGACACCAATATCTCTTTTTAGGAGATGTGTACATTTTCTAACAATTGCTCTGGAATGGTATTGGTGCAATTGTACTGGAGCACGATATGCCCATCAAAGACATGCTTGACAACATTAACTGAATATTCTGTTTCAGCTTCAGTCAACTCAACAGGTGACGATGACTGCATGGGAAAGAAAAATAATGCATGTCAAAATTGATTCAGTAAGCTGTGTCATACAACTAAACAAGTGAAAGCATGTTGATTGAACCTTGAAAAGCTTGCCAAAGCTTGCAAACTCGGGGATTGATGAAAGCAGTTTCTCATATGTATCAGTTCCTGATGGAGGGGCAGTTGGAGGAGCACCAAGCCCAGTTGGCTTTTTGCCAGATGCCTTCTTCTCAGACAGAGGCTGAGACTTAACCTCCTTGGGCACAGAGTTGATATCAAATGGCTCCTCAGAAGCCTCCTGCATTGTGGAGAATCCGTAAGGCTAGAAACAAACTTCAGCCAAGCAAGAAAGGCATTGTAAACTAAATGGTAAGACGTACATAATTCTTCAAGCTAGTCTCCAGGTTGCTCAATGGAACATCAAGGGAGTCGAAGAGGAATCCCTTGATATCTTTGTCAGTTTCAACCACCTCACCATCACCCCCTAGTGTTTGCAGATAAAGTGTTGCCCTGTCGCGGACCTAATAGGGGGGAATTCAGGTTAAAAACAGAAGATATACTAACTCAACCCGCAGACACAAATGCACAAACCAAACCTAATAAACCAACTTCAAGAGAACAAGAATCAAGCAGAATATAACATGAAGGGTGCAATGGCTATACAGTCTCACCTCATCATCACTATCAAAGAGACATCTTCTAAGGAGAACAAATATACGGGGCTGCAATTAAAGAAAAAAACAGTATATTAGTTGCAAATGTATCCTTACAAAACTAATATTACAATCTAACGCAACAAACTTCCAATACCTTCAGGGCATCTACTATAGCTCCGAACTTTGCCAGGGTGCTTACAGCTGCAGCTCTTACAGTTGCATTTTCAAGAATCACTCTATTATAGATATACCGGATGAATTTGCTGGGGTCTGCAGTCTTAGGCCCCTCGATTCCTAGGAAATGTAAAATCTGCCATTGAATATTCCAACCATGTGAGAAGGCACCCGCAAAAGAAAATTGAATATCATTGATTGAAGAAAACTATGAATATAATGAGATAAAAACATCAGAAAGTAGAAGATAAGAAAATACCTGTACAGAGAGGTAAGTGAATTCACAGTCCTCAATGAATTCACAGAGATGAAGCAGACCACTTTCTTTTGCATCAGGAATGTCTCTTATAAGAATCACAATAGAATCAACAATTGCTTTCTTGTACTCGAATCCTCCTTCTTCCCTAAGGATGTTGCTCAGAAAATTCATTCTAAAAAAAAAACACACACGAGCATGATAAGTAGATATACAATTGCCCGCACATCTTGAATCAATATTAGCTAATTCTAGCTGAAATTTTGAAGCACTCACAATGCTCTGTACTTCAGAGGGAACTTCAGACACAAAGATCTTATGGCTTCAACCACAACAATCTTAAACTCATCCGCAATGTCAGACATAAAGTTTGTGATTTGCTTCATGAGACGGTCCACACTTGATTCATTACCAGTCTTCAGCAAAGTGGTAATAGCAAGGGTGGCAATGCTTCTATTCTGGTCAGAGATCAGGCTCTCCATGTCAATGTTGCAGTTCGTCACAGCCATAGGATGGGTCATTGCAACCTGACAAACAAAATCTTTGACATTAGGCCAATCACAAAGTATTATAGGCAAAGAAATACTAAATTAATCCAGTTATCTTAAACTCAAGAATACTGTGGTTAAGGACCCATCCTCATTAACATCGGAACCTCTAGGTATTAAAAATGTTCAGTTTCTAACTGCCATATTTCCATATTAAGGGAGACAGTTTCAGACTCATAATACGCTTAGAAGCAAACAAACTTCTAATGTGAAAGCAAATTTGAAATATCAAGTGACAGTTGACCATGGACGTAAATTATCTGACATAGATGTGCAATAAGTTTAGTTTCTCAAGGGCAAACCTAACCTTGTTCAAAGTGCGAACTGCAGCAAAACGAAGAACAGGCTTGGAGGAACTCAAAAAGAGCTGCAGAACAGTGATGGCGGGAGTCAGCTCTCGAGTCGTTACGCCGTTGAGCTCTGTTATTGCTCTTGCTGCTTCAAAAATGACCATTTCTGCCTTGTGGCGTAAACAGCCTTCAAGATAGTCATAAAATGGACGGTCACCAGTTTGTGAATTATTTCCTGACTCTCTAATAACCTGCAACGACATTTTTTTTATTAAATACTCAAAACATCTTTATAATTATAAAATCTAGACTGCCAATCTGATGCATACCTGACTAGTATAACGAATAAGGAGGCACTGCGCCAAAGGTGAGCGTACTGATCCTCTTGTCAAGCTTGTAACAAGTTTGCTAACAGCTAAACGGTCATTTTGCCTTATCTACATGTTGTATGAATACTGTAAGTTACGTATTCACAATATAGCAACTAATAATATAAAAAAAGTCATTGATCCTTTAAAAGTCTGAATCATTCCAGATCTATTTTCAGTACCTGAATTGTGACTTAATTTTTAATTCAGATTTGAAGATATTACAATAGATATCAATAGCACATGAATCAGAGGATCGAGCATGAGATAATGAATTCTAAGCTCAGGTGATAATAATCAAAGCCAGAGGTGTTGACTACTAGTTAAGTACCACGAACAGTAAGTTCTTGTTTAAAGCTTCATTGAATGGTTTCTTTTTCTTTTCAGATCTACGTCATTTATTGAGTCTCAAAGCAGCAGCACATTTCATGAGATAATTATGACCATTTCAATTGTAATGACACTATGCATTGAGTGACTAATTTTCTTCAGTTGTATGCAACTATGAGCATTGTTTTGGCCTTTAACAGCCCTAATTAATACAATGTACTGTCTTCATATGTCATACAATAACATCAACAAAAAAATGAGTCTATAGTTTCAAAACTAGCAGCCAACAGGATCAAATCAAACTAGCATTTTCACATTAAACAGCTAATTGTAACGTGTAACCCATTGAACCTGGTGCAGAAGAGCCAAAGCGTGAAACTGCACAAGTGCAGCGCGTGATTGAACAGCTTCTTGCACTTCATTGCTCCACCTTTTCACAATCTCTGGATTCGTCTGATAACACATTCATATGTTTAATTGATATAAGTAGGAAGCTTTAGCAAGATTGCACATTAAAAGTGTCCAAGAATCTAGTAATACCTGAAGCAAATGAATGCCACTAACAAGAGCAGCACTAGCAACCACAGGATTCTTGTCAACAATAGCTTGCTTCAAGTACCTTTCAATCTGTGTAAGGAGAGTCCCATCTGTGATCCGGCAGAGGACACGAATAGCATTTGCCCGGTACATATCAGTCTTGCTATTCATATCTTTCATCAAAGAGCTTGTAACAATAATAACCTTCACACGAAAATACTTGGTATCAGAATTTGATTTCATAAATCATAATTGTTTTTGTAATTCTAAGATTAATCAACAATCTAATCAAACAGTTCATCTAACCTCATCAGCAGAAGGTGAAAGTTCTTTGATCATCAAGTAAACCATTCTTCTCAACCCTATATCCTTTGACTGAAACAATTTAGTCACAGAAAAGAACACCTGTGTGGCTTCATCCTGTGGATCGTCAAAACGAATTATCATATAAATAAGCATCTAAATTTCTAATGTTAACAGAAGCGAATCAAAATTGAACAAAAGATATTGACCTTGGTGAATGTCTCGCCTTGGTTCAATAGGTAAAGCAGCTTAGTGATGACCTTAAACACGCAAACAACAAATGTATTTCAACCATCAATACACGAGAATTAGGTAAAAGCAACAATACGCAAGCAAGCATTTCACTGATAGAAGACAGAAAACCTGAGAACATCTTCTCGGATCAAGCTGAGGATCGTTAAACACTCGTGATTCCTGAAGCACAGCTCCTTTCTCGATCCCGAGATAGGGAGAGTACTCCCCTGCAACACCGAACACATGAACACACACGCAAACAAACATGAACTGTTTAGATCCAATCACTCCAAATTCAATCCACACAGAAAAACCAGAAATCAAATTCACCGACACCTAGAGCACTTCCAGATCTGCATCGTTTCCATTCCACAAACTAAATAACCTAACACAATACGAAAAAAATGCAACAGACTGGATCAACTAATCCCACTCAAATCGCCTCTCATGTTGCACACAAACAGTCTAGACTAAAATCAAAACCTAACTAGATCCGGAACGAAAGAAATCCAATACGAGATCTGAGAGTGCAAATTGCAGAGCGCAAACTACAAATAGTGCCAATTGTGCACGAATTTGGACGAACTGAAGCAAATCCACCGACACCTAGAGCACTTCCAGATCTGAATCGTTTCCATTCCACAAACTAAACAACCACGAGTAACGCAATACGAAAGAAATGCAACAGATTTGATCAACTAATCCCACTCAAATCGCATCTCATGTTGCACACAAACAGTCGAAACTAAAACCAAAACCTAACTAGATCCGGAGCGAAACAAATCCAACACGAGATCTGAGAGTGCAAATTGCAGAGCGCAAGCTACAAATAGTGCCAATTGTGCACGAATTTGGACGAACGGAAGCAAATTCACCGACACCTAGAGCACTTCCAGATCTGAATCGTTTCCATTTCACAAACTAAACAACCAAGAGCAACACTATACGAAACAAATGCAACAGATTGGATCAACTAATCCCACTCAAATCGCCTCTCATGTTGCACACAAACAGTCGAAACTAAAATCAAAACCTAGCTAGATCCGGAACGAAACAAATCCAATACGAGATCTGAGAGTGCAAATTGCAGAGCGCGAACTACAAATAGTGCCAATTGTGCACGAATTTGGACGGCCGGAAGCAATGACTGAAAGGAGAGATTCGATTTACCTTCGTCATCTCGATCGTCGTCCTTCTTGATGAGAGGTTGAGCCATGGCGGAATCTGGATTGTCTGGATCTGCGAGATCCGGCTGAATCGAGCGCCCTCTCGCTCTCCTTTGCTCGCTATGAGGTGAAGATGCGAGTCGGGAGACGGTGATGAGAAACGAAGTGAATAAAAGAAGGTCGGAACGAGAAAGGCTAGAAGTGGGATTTGGTTTGTTCGCAGACCCGCAAGATTTTGTGTACATATTATATTTAATAATTAATACTACATTTTTTAGGTCGAATGTTATATTTAATACATTGATTATTGCTTTAAACCAAAAAAATGTATATTTCCGACCAAAATGTTTATTTTCAATTAATACTTTTAATGGTTAGTTTAGGACACAGATTAGTGGTTTATTTGCTCAAAAAAAAGAAGATAAATGGTTTATAATTGTTAATTCACAATGATTTCGCCTAAAATATTGAAAATCTTAAGATATTATGAAAATTTAATCTTTATATGGGTTAATTTTGGGATGCCATTTACAAAATGCTAAAAACTACTAATCTAATCAAACCTTTGTTGCACGGTTCGAAGTTCGAACCATATGTTATATTCTTCTAGGTTTAACTGATTTTTCGTTTGACTCAATTCGACGGGTTGATAAATTTTTATTTGTTTTTTAAATACACTTTTGTTCGAAAATATATTTATACAAAAAGTATTCCATTAATAGTTTTACATAATATATTTTAAATATAAATTTATTAAATTTATTTTGTAAATAAATTGGAGAATAAAAGAAGTATTTGGAAATACTTGTTGCATGGTTGAATTGATTAATAATCGAAAAAAAATCAACCCAATGCTCTCATCTCTTATGAACGATCTAGACGAGTTTAAACAATACATTTTACGATCCTAATCTATCTATATCTTATAAAAAAATGTCAATTTAATTTTGATTACTTTTACACATAGAACGAGAAGCACCCAACGAGGGAGCTTGTTAATTACAGAACCATCCGACAAAAATGGAGTCCGCAGGCTAAATTGACGAATGCACACCACCATCAAATCCCCCTAAATTCTAGCAAATGATTGCAAAAGGAAGAATTCAATCACCTTATTCAATCAATAATCCTTTTTCTTAGTTTTTCTCTGAGAATTTTCCCGCCCTTCTCCCAGGTACAAATTAACTACCTCTTGAAATCGCATGATCAAAATTAATCAACGTAAAAAATATCGTCTGAACCTCTTAATCCCTCTTCCCTTCAAATTTAGGGGAAATCAGTTCGGAGGAGCGGCAGGCCAGAGGATTAATTTCTCCATCAGAACCGTAATTAATTAATTAATTAGAAACAATTAAGCAATGGCGAAAGACGACGACACAGAGAAAAAATCCCCTGATTCCGATGATTCACCGCCGACAAAAGAAGACAAACCGTCAAAAGACGAAAACGCATCTCCGCCTCCGCCACCGCCCTCGTCACCACCACCACCAGCCGATCAGGACTCCAACAAGGACTCATCTCAACCGCCGCCGGAGACGGGCTCCGACCAGAAAAACAACGACACTCCGGCGGACCCCACCGGCAAAAAACTTCCAAAGGTTACTCCGGCGGGGAATGCCGACCTCAACAGGCACAAGCCGCCGGCGACCCCTTTGCCGCCTTCAAAGAAGGCGGGTTTGAATAGCCCGCATTCTTCGAATAATGCGGGGGTTATAGCCGGAGTTATCGTAGGGGTCGGAGTCTTGCTTATTGTACTTGTGGCGGTCATTTGTGTTTGTTGCAAGAAGAAGAAGAAGAAGCCGCCGCCGGGCCAGCAAAGGCCACAGGGCGGCCAACAAAGGCCGCCGTCGCGTTACTACAACAATGTTGATGCTCAAGGTATTCGCAATTTCGTTTTTTTTTGTCGAGGGCGCCGTCTATTGAGAATCGAACCGTCTGACTAGATGCACGAAAACGTATTTGCAATTTCTTGTAACATTTATGGTACATAAAACTTATGTACATAATATTTGATACCTCACGAAACTTTTGTTAGTTCATCTAAATCAAACGATAAAACTTTGAAGATAAAACCATGCAAATTCTTCTAACCAAGTGCGTAAACATGGTATCCCTTAACCATAAGGTTACCAGTCAATATTCCTTCCATTTTTTTTATATTTGATATTTTAGCTGGTTGTACTTGTTTGAGAATATTTGATGTCGTCGCGACTCGTTGACCAATCTCAAACTACAATGCAGGAACCAATATGCAACAACAATACAACAACCAAAACTGGTACAACAGCGGCCAATCGAGCTCAACGCCTCACGGCGGGTGGCAAATGCCGCCTCCACCACCAATGATGAGCGGCGACATGAGCGGGAGCTACTCATCAGGCCCAATGGGCTCGCCCAACCCACCCGCACCGCCCCCACACCCGGGCCTATCACTAGGGTTCAACAAGAGCACTTTCACGTACGACGAGCTCGCATCGGCCACACAAGGGTTCTCGCAGGCCAACCTCTTGGGTCAAGGCGGGTTCGGGTTCGTCCACAAGGGAGTGTTGCCTAATGGGAAGGAAGTAGCCGTTAAGAGTTTGAAATCCGGGAGTGGTCAAGGAGAAAGGGAGTTTCAAGCCGAAGTTGACATTATTAGTAGGGTGCACCATAGGCATCTTGTGTCACTTGTTGGGTATTGCATTGCTGGTGGCCAAAGGATGCTTGTTTATGAGTTTGTTCCGAATGGCACTTTAGAGTATCATCTTCATGGTATGTTTATTATGATTTCTTCTTCTCATTGTTTGTTTTATTTGTGTTATGATTATGCTTGTTATAACCCGGTCACGACCCCATCCTTCATACAAAGATATTTCTATTTTCGGTCTGGTTTAAAGTTGGGAATTTTTGTGTCAACACCAAAGTTTTTTTTTTAACATTTATACATAATGTATGTGTTTTAAATCATATATATATATATATGCATATATATAGATGCACATACTAACCCTGTCTATATTGGGCATAAATTTTCGAAGGCTCCGTTCGGCATATCTAGCGTTTCAGCTAGCTTGAGCTTTTTTTGTAAATTTACCGTTAGCGTTTCAAGAATCTACCATTCCCCAGAGTGTTGATTTTTAGCTGAAACGCTAACAAAAATGCTCCAACTATCTTAGAAAAAACATGCCGGAGCCTTAATGGATCAAATTATGTACATTTTGTTGGTATAGGATATTTGATGGAAAACAAAGTAACTCATATTCCGTAATTACGACACATTGTAGGAAAAGGCAGGCCAGTAATGGATTTTGAAACAAGGATTAAGATTGCACTTGGATCAGCCAAAGGGCTTGCCTACCTCCATGAAGATTGTAAGTGTTACATATTTGAATTAAGATTGATAATAGATATTTGTTTGAGTGATTTGAGAAGATATTAATTTGGACCCATAATCTCCTATCATGAAATTCATAATACTAATACCATGGGTTAATCTTATTTGTTGATCGATAATCGATGGGCTTATTACGACATATTTCAGGTACCCATCGAATTATACATAGGGACATCAAAACCGCAAACATTCTAATTGATGACGCTTTTGAAGCTAAGGTTTTTTTCTTCTTGAGTTCACTTAAGCTTAATTTCTTTCCTCTCGCTAATTGTACTTTCGTGACTAATTATAATGTTGTTACATTTTATTTAAGGTGGCCGATTTCGGGCTGGCTAAGTTATCTAGTGATACTAATACTCACGTATCTACACGTGTTATGGGCACATTCGGGTACGATAATCCCATCTAAAAATTAAACCAATTATTTCATCCAGTATGGTCTTGTTTACTTCATTATTTTAACCTAAAATACGTGGATTTACAGAAAGAAAAGGGTATAATGATACCAATTGTATTTTGGTTGAGTATATGTCCACGAGAGTCAAATCGATGACCTCTGAATACTACTCTTAGAAGTATAACTATTTGATTATATATTCGAAAACAATGATACTAATTATAAAACAAATGACCCTTTTTTTATAAATTTTTCCCCATGAAAATTGACCAGGTATTTGGCACCCGAGTACGCAGCAAGTGGAAAATTGACTGACAAGTCCGATGTGTTCTCCTATGGTGTCATGCTCTTAGAGCTGGTCACGGGAAAACGTCCAATTGATCCATCTGCCGATGAAGATAGCTTAGTTGATTGGGTTAGTATAGTTATTTATCTTAATCTTCCTAAATTAAGTCCATAATCACATACCGTTACCATGAAAGAAAAAACTATACACCTTTGCTTTTCTATGTTTTCATGGTCAATCATGTACACCAGGCTCGTCCACAATTTTCGCGCGTGTTGGATGAAGGGCGATTCGAAGGTCTAATCGATCCGCGATTAGAGAACAACTTCAACCCACAAGAGATGACTCGAATGGTCGCTTGCGGGGCTGCAGCGATTCGACACTCTGCTAAGAGACGACCCAAGATGAGCCAAGTAACGAACCATTTACCTTTACTATATGTTTACTATGATCATTCTTCTAAAAATCTCTTCCAGATCCCGTCTAGCGCGCTAAGCTGTTCCCGTCCGCCTAGCCTTAATACCCGCCTAGGCGGCGCATAGGTGTCTGTCTTGGCCGCTTAGGCGTTAGGCAATTTCTTTCCGCTTAGCGTTTTTTGAAACACTGACTATGATATTAAAAAAAAATTGACTATTACGACAAAGGGAGGGGGAGGGAGATTCGAAATCGTAACTCACTAGTCCCTAGTGATTGTTTTAGCCAAAATTTACTTATAATCTAGCAAGCTCTAGCCAAGATCGGGCTGGAACGAAAGTATTGCTTGAACGTAATTTGACTGAGATTTTTGTAAAAAAAAAAGAGTGTTTTGATGATTATTAGACTCCTCCTTCTTGGATTGTATATGTTCTTACAATATAGAAGCTCTTTTTATCCTAATCCCCCCCGTCCCTAGAATTCCTCAACCCCCATTTAAGGCTACTTAATTTGGCTAATCAAGTGCTTAGCCAACCATTCACTAGGTTGCTTGTATACCCACACGTGAAGGCTCATTTATAGGGCTTTTAGATTGCTAGAATAGAAGGGTCTTGAGCTGGAAAGTTCCATTGAGTTTCAAGAATCTTGGGCTTTAATGGGCCTTTTTGGGGCCGGATCCAACATTGATCATAAATGTCATCAACTGCTAGCTAGGTTAGTGAGACTTAACACCTAACTGCTCTTTCTATGTAACAGATCGTTAGAGCCCTAGAAGGCGACATGTCCCTAGATGCGTTGAACCACGAGGGAGGTATGAAGCCCGGGCAGAACACTTCCTTTGGACATGGGAGTGGCGTTAGTAGAGAATACGATCCGAATTCATACAAACAAGACATGAAAAAGTTCATGGCGACATTAGAGGAGGACTATACGAGCTCGGAGTACAGCGACAGCAACGACTATGGTCGCACCGGCTATGGCATGAGCGGCGATTCGTCTATGATGCGTGGTGCTAGAAAATGAGTTTTAAGCTTGCTTAGTGATGTATTTGGACATACATTTGAAGTTCTAGCCAGAAATGGATCAAAGAACATAATGGAGTTGCAACTTAAACAAAAAAGGGCCACTCTTAGCTAGGCGATTTGTTCTTCTGTTGGAGGTTTTATCATGTGAACGTACAGTTTGACCTTTATTTTTTTTTCATAATAAGAATGAGATGTAATTGGATATTGAAATGGTAAATGCATGTACAGTCCGTTTTATTTGCTAATGTAGGACATTTTTTTTTTCCTTGTGCTTTGTACAAACTAGTCGTACCCGTCGTGCCATGCACGACTTATATTTTTAAATTTATTATTCGATATGTAATAAATAAAATATTAATGTGCAATGTATATATAATAAAAGTTTGCACATTAATATTTTATTTGCAAACTTTTATTATATATACATTGCACATTAATATTTTATTTATATACATTGCAAACTTTTATTATTTGCAAAGATATTAATGTGCAATGTATATATAATAAAAGTTTTTCGACCAAAAAAAATAATAAAAGTTTTAACATAATTTGATTTAATCGAATATTAGAAGTTTTTGAAAATTGTTAAATGATTGATTTGAGAATATATTATTATGCAAATCACATACTTATATTTTATAGTCGATAAAATATATTATTATGCAATTTATATTTACTTATATCTCAGTATGGAAAGTACCAACTGGATTTACCCAAATTAAATATGTATTTATTTTAATCATAATATTTAATGAATAATATTTATCCTCTGTATTTATTAATAGACCCAAAGAATCTTATGAAAATATAATATGTTCAAAGATCATAATATACTGAATGTAGAAAATAATTGGTATAGAAAATATTAAGAAATTGATAGAAACTATTAAAAACAATTTATAAAAAATATAAGGTGGGGTGAGAATAAAATTCTTTTATATAAATTTAAATAAATGTTAGTTATATGACTTCCAATTTATTTTATTCAAATACGAAAAATAGAAGATAATGGCCTATTGATTTTATCAAAATAAATGATAGAATGAATACTATTAAAAGTCCAAAATTCAAAATTATTGTGGTTGCCTATTCAAGGAAAATAAAATTAATGATAGATGTATGTCTTTAAAGATAAAATTGAGAGTTAGATAATTAAGAAAAATAAAAGATATAAAGTTGTTATTATCTATTTGAGTTGTTTAAGATATAGATAATACTCATCTTCTCCCAATAGTTGATTCAAATCAATAAACGTCTTTGGATTTGTTTCTTAAAATGCTTGATTCAAATCAAGAAGCACGTACTCTTGTATTGTCTCGGCTACAAAATCCATATTGAAAATAGAGAGCTTGGATGAAAAAACCGACGTATCTCTAGTTTTAAAAAATTAAACAATTAAGGAAGATGATAAAATTATTTAAGAAAAAAAACTAAAGGTAGATACTATGACTTTAAAGATAAAATTAAGGATTAGATAATCAAGGAAAATAAACGATATAAAGTTGTTATTATCTATATATTTGAGTTGGTCAAAAAAAATTAAAATCAAGCGTGGAAAAAACAAATTAAAATCAAGCGGGGCCAGAAACAAATTAAATTTTTTTGAGTATATTATAAATATAATATTAGTGTGAAAATGTATAATTAAAAATTGCATATATTATTAATAAACCTATAATTTAATTATTTTAAAAGGTAATATATAATCTAGGATACAATATATTATTACTTGATTTATAAAATACACAAAAAAAATTTATTTTAATTGTATTGTAATTATAAACCAATTTTAAAAAAATTATTTGCATATAAACTTATTGCATTGTAGTTATATTGGTAACATATATTATTTTTAAAAAACATATTTTAATTTTATTATTACGCTTCTAATTTTATTTAAATTTTAATTATTTGCATATATTAAATATTAATTGAAAATTTATAAATTTGCATATATTATAGATTATATTTGCATATATATATATATGTATTTATATATATATATATTAGTGTGGTTTGCATATTATACTATCTAGTTGTACCCGTCCGTCGTGCCATGCTTAACTCGTGTTTTGTAATTTTTTGAATGTATTATAAATAGAATATTAGTGTGAAAATGTATAATAAAAAATTTAACATAATTTAATTTCATGGAATATTAGAAGTCTTTAATTGTTCTATATTCGATTAAGAATATATTGTTATGCAAATAACGTACTTATATTTTATAGTCAATAACTTACATTATTTTGCAAATTATATTTACTTATATTAAATATAATATGCAAATCACGAACTTGATAATACCAAATTAAACATCTAGTTGTTTTAATCACAATATTTAATAAGTAGATCATATAAAAAAACAATGTACTATAAAAATGAGTAGATCAAAAACAATGTGAAGATCATATAAAAAATATAAAAAAATGTACATGAAGGCAAAAGGGAATAATTAGTACATTAAAAGATAAAATAAAATTGGGTTGTTTAATTTGAAAATATGATTGAGTTCCATGGTCTTTATTTGTTCGATCTAGTGTTCGTTTATTTGAAAATTTCTATAGCATTCACACTTAGAAATTATAAGAAGATAAGAAGGTTGAGTATCACTAACAAACTCGATCACAAAGGTTACAATCAGCATTACGGATTAACAACTATAGGTTACGTAATTAGTTTTCATGAAGGAAAAAGAAAAATATAAAAAATATGGTGGCTTTAAAGATAAAGTTGAGGATTAGATATCTAAGGAAAATAAAAGATATAGAGTTTTTATTATCTATTTAAGGTTGAAAAAAAAAATTTTAAATCAAGTGGGGCCAGAATCAACGTGGTGGCTCGAAAACGGTCGGCTTTTATAATATATATTGATGATTTGGTTAATGTACTGATTTTCCAAATGCTTGTATATTTTCGTGATAATCCTCAAACATACCTCCGTTCGAAAATATGTGTTGTTTTAGGAGCTATTTGATTTTTTAAAAATATCCCCAACCTCGTGAAGAGTTTTTACCTTTTAATACATATTTAATTAGTTTTTTTTATCAATGATTATAATATCGAAAAAATTATGATAAAATATATTAAATGACAAATATTATTATGGAGCAAGAGAATCATGGACAAATATTTTTACATGAAGGAAGTACTGTTTTAGTGATTATGGAAAAATACACTAATTTATCCGTCTACATTTCAGAATCCCTTATTTTAGTTTGTTAAAAAATATTTATTAAAATAAATTTGAATTTAGTTTAATATACTAATATCCAGACAAATTTTGAATAATTATTTGGGGAAATTGCATTTAACCACCCCTTATTTTACACTTGTTGCATTTAACCACCCCTTATATTTTTTTGTATATTTAACCACCCTTTATTTACAAATTGTTGTATTTAACCGCCCTTTATATTTTTTCGTGCACTTAACCACCCCTTATATACAAATAGTTGCAGTTAACCACCCATTGTTTACATAAAAAATATTATTCCCTCTATTACATGTTCGGGTTGGTTCACTTCGAGTTCGTATGAATTTGGATTGACCTAACTATTAATAGAATTATTATTTTAATTATTATAATAAAATAAAAAATATTATTTATGTATCCATCTTAATATATAATAAAGTATTTAGTTTATTCAGTTTCGAATGATATATTATTTTTACAAAGCAGTGCTTCTGGTAGACCCATCAGATATTGAGTTTCAAGTTTTATCCAATAAATGAACGAGTCGAGTCTCTCTTTGACCCATTGATTTCGGATCGGGTCCCAACAAAAAAAACTATACAACGTTAGAGGAGTGTTAGGATTCGAAACTATTTTTTTAGTTGGCAGATACAATTCGAGAACCAACCATACAACTTTAGAGGAGTTTTAGGATCCGAAACTAATTTTTTCAATTGGGAGATACTATATGAGCTTAATAATTCTTTTATTTTTATAAAACAAAAATTAAAACTAAGGGAAAAAATGTCATTTATTTTTGAGAGAATACCATTTTTGTCAAATGGGTGGTTAAATGCAACTATTTAAAAATAAGGGTGGTTAAGTGTAGAAAAAAATATAAAGAGTGGTTAAATGCAACAAGTGTAAAATAAGGGGTGGTTAAATGCAAATTTCCCTAATTATTTTAATAAAGTAAATTGGGAGGATTTTAAAAAAAATATAAAAGGAAAAAGTTACCAATCATAGGGAGATAAACGAGCACGTGGAATATACAGACACTTGACAGGTCACTACACAGGATCCAACGACGAGAAAGCTCTCTTTCCTTTCAATTCCTTTCTCCCTTTTACTCTCTCTCTCGAACGGCAAAAAATTACTAGGAACTTTGCTGCTTATTCTTCTCTCTCCTTCCTGTGAATCTATCAAGCGCAGATCGCTCCGTTTCCTGGTGAGCGAAGCTATGCCGTCTCGCAGAAGAACGCTTCTCAAGGTCATAATCCTCGGCGACAGCGGGTACTACTCTCATCATCTCTTTCTCATGGTTACTTCCATGTGTTTCGCGAATTTCAAAATCCTAGATCTCGAGTGTTTTCTAGCGATCTGGCTAGGTTTAAGTGTCCGTTGGTTTCGTGGTTTGATTTTGCTCTTCTTTGCTGGTTTTAGCTATGGAGTATGGAGGATTTGAATTCCCTCGTTTGTTGGCGGAATTGTAGTTGGACAGTGTTGGTTAGTGATTCTGGAGCTGGTTCGGAAACGGATCTTGCTTGTAGAGACTAGAGCATGTGGAAATCTGCTAAAAGTTGGATTTCTGGCTGACAATGATATATTAGCTGTTTGAAAACATTATTTAAATAGAAATTAGGAGGAAGTGAGCTAATGATGGCGTGTTCAGAATATTAGATGTTGAATGAGCATGTCCGTGTGATGTGGACGGGAGCTGGAAATAGAAATTAGGTTTAAGTGTCATTTTGTTGGCTTCGTGGTTTGATTGTGTTATCCTTTGCTGGTTTTAGCTATGGAGGATTTGAATTACCTCGTTTATTTGCGGAATTATAGTTAGGGAGTGTTGCTTAGTGATTCTGGAGCTGGTTCGGAAACGGATCTTGCTTGAGGAACATGTGGAAATCTGCAAAAAGTTGGATTTCTGGCTGACAATGATATATTGGCTGTTTGAAAGCATTATTTTAATAGAAATTAGGAGGAAGTGAGCTAACGATGGCGTGTTCAGAAAATCAGATGTTGAATGAGCATGTCCGTGTGATGTGGACGGGAGCTGGAAAGGGAAATTGATTTGGTGAATTATTAATCTGTTTGCAGTTTTGGAGTAGAATTTACAGTTGACCTGGATCTTTTTGTTGCTGTGCCTAGTGTAGTTGTACTGCCGTTATGAATTCGAGCTCTTTACTTCTGTTTAACTCTACCTCTCTTTCTCTTACAGGGTTGGGAAGACCTCTTTGATGAATCAGTATGTACCAGCTTTTGATCATGAAATTACTCCATCCTTTTTTTTTTTTGTGCTAGCATTTCGAAGTATTGGATAAGTTGGTTTTTCTACTTCTTCCCTGTTGACCACCTGGTGTTTGCATTGCTAGATATGTAAATAAGAAGTTTAGCAATCAGTACAAGGCAACCATTGGTGCTGACTTTTTGACAAAGGAAGTAAAATTCGATGATCGGCTCTTTACCTTGCAGGTTAGTGTGATTACTTTAAATTCGCTCCGAAACTTCCTACACAATATGTCATGTCGAAATTCATCTAATCAAGCTTATTTTTGACATTTTAAAAAATTATAATATGACTGTTCAATGAGTTACTCGTTTCTTTGTTAAAATCTGTTATGCTCTTGCAACATAACTTGTCATATTGATACGTCTTTACTGTGCGTATGTATGCCTCTGAAAAGTGCTTAATTTTTATGCCTTCGGAAATAATGTTATGCTAGAACAAGGTATTCTGAATGGAGCTTCTTCAAAGCCATAGGGTGGAATTGCTTGTTACTTGTGATAATCAGATACATTAAGAAGTGATCCAAACCAAAACATGGCCTGAATTTTGTGTTTTGAACGTCTTTGTGTGGACTCATATGTATCAGTGGGGCATATCACTTGCTTTTTTGTTAATAATAAGAACATCATAGCTACGCATTTGTTTAAATGAGCACGGAGTAGATAATACTGATATGAACCCCGTCCTGAATAGTGGAAAGCAAGTAGGATCCTTCCTGAAGTTTTATCTGGCTGCTCACATCAATATGTTGCTTTGCTGACTCTATGCTAGTAGTATGAAAAACATTTGAGTATACCTGGCTCTAAACCCTTACAATATTCTTCGAGTGGTCTGCACTTGATTCTAACATCCTAATAGATTGGTAACTCATAATTTCTTTTGTTTTGTATTTGTATCCTTGATGTGTTACATTATGCAAGTATGTAGTTAAAGTAGATGTCTATAAATTCATCAACCAGCCAAGCTATATAGTGATGGCAGTCCAAGTCCCTTTGTCTTTTGAAATTGGAAACTAAAGAAAACTGAAACAGTTATATCGGATTATCTGGAAGTGTGACAATCATATTGCCTGTGCAATTCAGCCATTTTGTGCTATCAAGCAGAATTTTGATTTATCATGTCACTAGAAGAGATTTACCCAACTAAAACTGGTCAGGTTCCTTGTTTCCTTGGCAGATATGGGATACAGCTGGGCAGGAAAGGTTTCAAAGCCTGGGCGTTGCTTTCTATCGTGGCGCAGATTGTTGTGTTCTTGTATATGATGTCAACTCAATGAAATCATTCACCAATCTAAGTAATTGGAGAGAAGAATTCCTCATTCAGGTATTGCTACCATTAAAGTGTTTATATAAAAAAATACGTCTCAACAACCCACATATGAGGACCTATCTGGAAGTTGTGGAGAAAAGCTGAAATATATAAAGACTAGTTGCTTGTGACACAATCATGAAAAGCTGAAAGAACTGTTTCTTTCTTCTGGCTTATCCTATTATACGTTTATCTTTGAGAAACTAGCTTTTACAGATTACATGTTAATGTCTGGACAGTAGGGGAACCCCTTAGACAGTAGGTTTGACTTTTAATAGGATTGAATCAGATGATGTTAAACTTCATTCATGTGGAACTAGTGCAGTTATAACATTTTGCTTTCCTTGCAGGCTAACCCCTCAGATCCAGAGAACTTTCCATTTGTTGTAATAGGAAACAAGATTGACGTTGAGGGTGGAAACAGTAGGGTGGTATGTTATTTACCTGTATTTTCACAAGCTTCTACTTCAAAATTTCTATTTGATATGCATACTTGTTTTCCCTTTCTAAATTTCCTCCACGATTTTTCATCTTTTTTGCTTGAGTGTCCTACATGCATACTACCGCATGCTGAGTGTATGTCAACACGAACATAAAGTCTGATTGCAACTACTACAGGTTTCTGAGAAGAAGGCTCAGGCTTGGTGTGCATCCAAAGGAAACATTCCATATTTTGAAACCTCTGCTAAGGATGGTATTAATGTAGAAGAAGCTTTCCAGTGCATAGCAAAAAATGCTTTGAAGAGTGGAGAAGAGGAAGAGATGTAAGTTATAATTTCATTGCATTATTCCTTTACCCACAATGTTCAGGCTTGGCCTGTTTTAGTTGATACATATGATATATCAATCTAGGAAGGGCTTGCCATTTTCTCTGTCCTAAGCACTACACTTTAAAAATCATGCATCATTGGTGTTTCTTATCTTGTATCTTATATTTAAGACTGCACTAGCTCAATGTTCATTTCAGCGCTCATTGTTTATCTATGGTATTGTGATGTATCCCTCCAAAATATATTGTTAGAAGTGTCTGACTGCCTTACTGGTGCTTCTGGGAATTCTGTCGAATCTACTAAAAATAACTAGACCTAGCATGCTGTTACTTTAGTTTGCATGTAGTGTTGAACTAATCATCCTTACGGGCTCTTTGAAATTCTTTCTCTAAATGTTCCTTGTATCTGCCTCGGTAACCCCATATCTGAGCTCTTAAATATGACCTTCCGAAATGTTCCTTGTATCTGCCTCAGTAAATATGACCTAGCATTCTTTCTCTAAATCTGAGCTCTTATAGCAGTGATATTTGATCTCACTTATTCTACTACGTTTTTGGCTGTATGAGAATGGCAAAGCTGTTGAAATTGAAACTGGGGCTGACTGATGAATTTTAAGCCGAACTCCTACTAGTAATACTTGTTTTTTTGTTATGTGCTAGTTGAACTTTCATGCAATTAGCTTCCAGTTTGAAGTACTCTAATGTTACCTTAGAGGACTAATCTGTCTACCATTTCTTCCTTTGTTGAATCTGACACCTGAAGATACTTGCCGGACACCATTGATGTTGCAAGCAGCAGTCAGCAGAGATCTTCTGGCTGCGATTGCTAATTGCTAAGTTCTTTCTCCAGATAATGACTATCAGTGATGATTTAAGCCTCATTCTATGTTATCTCTTCTTGTATGTTGTTCATGATATGCTTTGGAAAAGACTGTATATTATAGTTTCTGGGTAGGAGCAAATCCATTTGACTCAGCTGCTGGTCGAGTTTGGCTGTATTTTGATGCAAATATTGCTTGTCTAGTTTCTAAGTTTGCGTGATATCTCTGTGCCAAATTTAATTTGGGAATTTAATTCTCGAGATGTTTTCAATCCCGGGTGCAAATAAATTGCACTATTTACTTACTTTTTGGCTAGCGGATGGGCAGTTTAATAATCAAGTCAGTCGGGTTTTTCACACTACAAATTCTGTACATTTTTTTGTAGGTTTAATCAATTGTGCAAAATGTGTGCGATGCCAGCCATTAATTCTTTACTTGATAAACCGATCGTATTCTGTAAGGTTTGAGTAGAAGTGTACGTAATGGTATAGGAATGCTGTTAAGAATGATTCGAATATTGGATCAAAGACAAGACTCAGATCATTTCCCTTAGTTGTACATCCAATGGAGATGAGATTTACCAACACCAAATGGGGTCAAGTGGGAGAAGTAAAGAGTAACAACTTAGGATAAAAATCCACATGGCCATACCTTCCTACTCCAATTATACAAATTCGCAATAACTATGCTATTCAGAGCATTTGAATGATTTTACATCAAAGGGTCCTGATGATGACTGCAACAACCATTTTGCTACATTACACAACTGATTCTCGGAGGATGCATCTACATTAATACACAAATTGATTAGATTAACCTGCTAATGATGATATTACAAAACCATCATCTAGTACAAGCGCCCGGACCAAGGCATTAGGAACATTCAAAACACGATCTTCATCCCTGTTGTCCGGAGTTTCCTTAGAACCAAGAATTTCGCGCGTATGGTCTTTCTCCAAGGGATGAATCATGAATGGCAAGCTCTGGAGAGCATGAGTTTTTTCCCAGACATTCAATGCATCGCCGGCTAACGAACGAATGAAGACAAAAGGTCAAAAAGTGATGCAATTCTCCCATCATTTTAGCACTGGAACGAACTCTGAAAAGTTTTCATGCATAAATATGAGTTTCCAACTAGTACTAACAGTAAGATTACTTTATATGTGAGCTCAAGCAACTTTTAATGCTGAAGCAAAACCCTTATGGCATGAGACATGATTATACTAGCAAAAAGACGACAAAGATAGATTTGGTGCAGAAGCCTGAGAACAAATGAGCCCATTTGAGAGGACAAGGCCAAAGTAGACTTCTTTGATATCTACTAGCACTCTGTACTAAGATTAAATGCTATGTTACTCTATTCTTAACCTTATAATCTCTAATTGTTTTTTAACCAAAGCACAGGTGAGATTTCTCCATGTGCTCTTTTTTGTCTAAGGCAAATAGAGTCAGGTGCAGCAGAAAGAAACTGCCGCCTCTGCCATGAGAAGCAAAATTATGAGACACTTCTTTTTCCAGTGTATAATCTTTTGCGATGTGCTCAACAGAAACAACAGAGAGCTAAAAGTGCAGTGGATAACACATGGCATTTTGCTATTTTCCCCCTATTCGAAGCTAATGACATTGGTTGAGGACAAATGATATCTCTAAAGACAATATACACAATCACATAAGGCCAGAACATTGTTGCTATAGGCAAATGCTAGAATAACTTGAAAGATGTTGTGCAGGAAGCTATAGAAACTGAAGGCTAGGATCGCTAGTCAATATGTAAGCCGAACTAGTAAAAGGAAAATGATTCTGCTTAAACAATTTGACATAAACATGGCCATTCAGCACTACATAAATATGGCAATTAAGCACTATATATTAACACATTATAAACCTCAACTTCTAATTTCAGGAAAGGAAATTTCAGCTCTATCCAATACCGGTGGGAAACGAAAAATTCAAGACTCGGCTGTAAAAGATGCTCACCTGACCAACTTTCTATTGGCTGGAAGGCTGCGTGGAACTTCCTCCTGCCACAGTAGGAGCAACAGCAGCTACTGATGTCACAGGACCTGGGGCCATCATAGGCCTCATCATGGGGGGTCTAAAAGAAGCTGCATTCATTGGAGGCCTCATCATTCGGTTTGCTGGGCCCATTGCTCCCCTTCCAGCAGGATGCATTGACATCATTGGCCTGGATCCGGAGGAAGGGGGTATGCCAAACCGTGCTGCAATTATCTGAGCACGTTCATGATAAAGCATCTGCTTTGATCTGTCTATTTGTTCCTTTACCCTCATCGTTGCATTTTCCATATCAGTAAAGAAGCTCAACTTTACCTCCAGCTTACGTAGCTACAAAAATCATACAGCTTCCAACAGTTTCAAACTCATAATGTAACATGTTCAAGGGAGAAGATGAAAAAGACTCATGACTGAAAAGTTCAAAAGACTTATATTCTTCAACTCTCGGTACAACCATAAGAGTTTTTATTTTCTGTGTTTCTTTCTTCTACAGGATGTCTTTGCTAGATTGGCATCCATATTATATCAAAGTGTATAAAAAACTATACCTTAAATCTAGGTTATTACACAAACTAAACTTTCGTGTTAAATAAACTAGGTCACCTGAATGACAGAAACATTAGCAGTGTCGACTATGTACAATACCTGTTTTTCAATCAATAATGCAGAAATATGCTTTATCTCATCTTCTTCCTGATTAGCAAGAAGCTTTGCTTTTACAGCAGCAGCAGCTAGTGTAGTAACAGCAGCACGTTTGAGTTTATCCAAACTTTGATCATCTTTTGTCTCTCCAGACTTCTGAAGTCCAGATTTAGCACCATTTGTTTTGTCATCACCTACAGACATTCAGAGAAATGAAGAACATTTACTAGACAAGATTTGGAAAACTCTTGCAACATAATAACTTCATTGTTAAACATGCATAACTTATCATTTTTGTGGCTTGCAACAGCACAAAGTGCAGAACAAACCTGTTTTTGCTCCATCTTCATCCATAGAAACTTCTGGAACTGCCTCTTGTTTCTTAACTGGACCAACAGAATTTGACTCCATATTTACATCTACTGGTGCTTCTTTAGATTTTTCACTCTCTATTCCAGAGGTTGCCTCCGCTTGTTGCCCACTCACAGAAGGTTCCACACTAGGAGGCAACATTTCTGAAGACTCCTTCGTAGCATCCATTGTCTGGTCTTTTGACACATCAAAAGTTCTAGATTCATTTGCAACTTTCAACCTAGCCAGGTCATCAGCAGCTTTTTCATCAGGCTCTTCGGCAATATGTGACTTCTCTGAAGTTTCGGCTTCCTTCTCATTCTTTTCATGAGGAGCCGGTGGATCAGAAATTGGACTAGTGATGGTCACTTCAGTCTGCTTTTTTTCGCCGGTGTCTTCTTTTTTCATACTTTCTTCCTTTAGAGTATCTTGGTCAATTTCCGTAGCAGCAGCACTGCGGGTTGTTTTTGTATCAGTCAGAAAACTCCTAACAGAAACAAAGTACTAAAAGTACACAGTACGTTTGTTGACAAACCTTCCAGATCCAATTTGTTCCTTCTCACCATCTGGTGGATCTTCAAGAAGAAAGCAGTGTCTTAAAGAAAGTTGCATTTCAGCGGAGCTGATACCTATTGATTTTAGTGAGGAATGGACTGATGCTGACGTTATGCCAGGATCTACCAGATTTGTAAAAAACTTTGCCTGCAGAATAATGAGGCCAAGTAGAAGAAGATAAGTACTTATATCTGTCATTTTTTATCACTTCCAACATAATAAAGTTTTGTGCAGTAATCAGCTATATACCATAAAGGCTTGTTATTTATAGAAGGACAGCATTACTAGTGATCTAGCTGATACCTAATAACCTACATATTCATATAAACTATATCATAAGAATTCTCATACCAATGACATCACAGGGTTTCCTGCCTCAGAAAAAGAAAGCTTCTCTTTAGGGCTAGGCAAGTAACCAACAGCTTCAAATGCTTCTTGGAGTGCCTTCACTGCAAATCCATTGCCTACTTCCGTGCTCATTTTAGCATTTGGGGCATCTTCTGCTTTTGAAATTTCCATTGGGGAAGGAGAAGGTGTTGTTTGTTTCTCAACTGACCCATTTCTATTCTCTGGTGTTTCTGAAGCATCTTTAGGAACTGGGGAGTCACTGTTTGTTGAGACTTTATCTGCCACAGTTTCAGCTTTGGCTGAATTTGGATCTTCTAAGGTTTCAGATGTGGCTCTGTTTGGATTCACATTCTCATGAGCACTATCTTTTATTTCGTCATCAGAATCTAGAAAAAGATCCTCAATAGGCATTTGAAGGAAATGCAATATACACTGGGCCTTTGTTTTCGTGGCTACATGCTCAGCTATTTCATTCCAATTCTCCTTAAAAAGTTCCAACGCTTCAAGGAGCAAGAGAGTCTCCTGATCTGTCCACCTACCACCACTTGCACTAGAAACTTCTGCAAACTCCATGAGGATAAAATCTGATGGAGACATGTCAGATCCAAACTTTCCATTGTTATAGCACTCGCTGCATAAATCAAAATCAGCCTGTGGATCAAAGTACCACAAATTTGTCATCACATATAAAATATCCATCCCTCCATGTCTATATTAATAGCTGAGAAGCAACAAAACTGACAATAAGTATATAGACAAAACAACCAACTTGGTTAAGTACCCTGTCCGAGTGCAAGCTCATACAAGTTTGCATTTACAGCACATGTCAGCCTATTAATCATATGTCAATCTATGCTATTTTGAATTAATTAGTATTGCACATCCTGTGCAACTTTTATTCAGAATTTCACACAATTATTCAAGAAAAGTCCATTTTTTGTATCAATATTTCTTAGTAACTTTATCAAATCGCAGTTGAAAGTCAACTCCACAATGAAGCATCATACCCATTCTACTAATATGTCAATAATCCTGTTTGTATGAGCCGGACTTACTTAGATATACAAATTAAATGAATATAGAACAACAATGTAGAGATAATCTTTCAAATTTAACATTCAGAGTCACACCACAAGTTAAAAATTGAAGTTTGCTAATGCTGGTTACCGATGCATATTGAGATTCAAATTCAAGTCATAAAGGTGCTCCATAGTTCTTGCTTATGGCATGAGAGCAAATATTCAAAACTACATAAAGAAAAAAATACACAATACCAAATTCCATTAAAGGTCCACCTTTACAGAAGATATTAAAATGTATCTCAATAGAAAAATGGTGCAAGAACAAACCTGCTTTTGACAGTGGTAGCGCTTACGAGAACAATCACCAGAGCAGGAGTTGCAATGATACTCTACAGATGGTCCTTCCTGTTTCCCCAGCTCTTCAGCAATAGCAGACTCGTGTAAGAGTCCCGCACCAGGTGCTGGTGCTGACATGTTGGCTGTTGGAGCTGGAAGCGAATATGATTGCTCCGTTTCAAACCGATACAACTTTTCAATGATAGACTCTGTATCCATTTTCTCAGCATTGTCATCATCAGTTTTGGCAGCAACAGCAGTGTTATCACTATCTTTAGGTGGCAAAGGATGGTAATTTATCAAACCCCAACAATCAAGAAATTCCATAATCTCTTTCTGGGCATCTAATTCTCCAACTGACAATTCTGATAGGTCACTTGATTCAATATTTGCACTTGGATTGGTATGAAACTTATTCATGATCCAATTTCGTATTTCCACATACATTTCTGGACTCCTGTTCTCTGACTTTCCATTGAAAAATGATGGCAAAAAATGTTTCTCAATGGGATGAACGCTAGTCCATGAAAACCAACCTGCAATAGCGAAACAAGTGCATTGTTAATATCTTTTGCAAGGTCCTCTTGCACTCAAATTTGTCATAAAGGCATGCCAAAAGACCCACAGGCTAATAATCAAATCATGTTCCAAATTTTCACCTCAAGAATTGCTCAGTCAATAGTAAGTAGAGGAAATATAAAAGGCATATTCTCCAAGAACATAAAATCAACAAAAATGTTCAGTAAAAAGTAACACTGAAACCTGCATCTATATGATTATCACCTAATCTATTGGGATTCTCAGTTGCCAATATACTAAAGGATGGTAGAGAATCTGCATCATCTATGTTACATGAAAGCAGACACTTCAGTTAGTGATAGCAATGGAAAACATGTATTCTGTATTTGAATTTCCTCATTTATGCAATTCACCACCTGCAAAGGGAAACTATCCAAGCCCTAGAACAGCCTCACACCACAATACTATAGCCCTATTATTCTGTCTTTCCCTCCTCTCCTCCCCCTAAATTTAAACGTGCTCATGAGGCCAAGATATTCACACTGGACAACAGATAGCTCAAGTCCAAACGTCAAAAGCCACTTCCAGTCACACAAATCACAGTAGCTACACAAATTATACATTTCAAACCCCTAACAACCATCTCAATCAACAAATTAAGAACAGGAACTGAAAATTCGTGAAGCAATGGAAAATATGTATTCTGTATCTGAATTTCCTCATTGATGCAATTTACCACCTGCAAAGGGAAGCTATCCAAGCCCTAGACCAGCCTCACACTACAACAAAATAACCCTAATATTCTGCCCTTCCCTCCTCTCCTCCCCCTAAATTTAAACGTGCTCATGAGGCCAAGACATTCATACTGGACAACAGATAGCTCAATTCCAAACATCAAAAGCCACTTCCAGTCACACAAATCACAATAGCTACACAAATTATACTTCTCAAACCCCTAATAACCATCTCAATCAACAAATCAAGAACAGGAACTGAAAATTCGCTCTAGAATTTGAAACCGCCTGCCATAAAGCCACTCAAATCACACTAGCTACACAAATTATACGACTCAAACCCCTAATAACCATCTCAATCAACAAATTAAGAACAGGAACTGAAGAATTTGAAAGCGCCTGCCATAAAGTCACCAAACGAAGAACAAACTCACCGGCGGGGACGGGAACAACATGAGCATTATCCTCACGAGATCGAATCGCCTCGGCCTCGGCCTCCACAACCGCCTCCAGAGCCTGCAAAACCTTCTGCGCCTCGCTCAACTCCTCGATCTCATTCACCGGCGCCTGAGCCGCCTCCAACGACTCGCTCTTGGCCGACGACGTGGCGACGCTGTCCGAGAGTTGCCTCGCTCTGGTCAGCGGGCCGTTGTGGATCTGGTAGAGCGAGAGAGGAGCGTTCGCCTTGTCTCGGTGAGCGCGTTTCGAAGGCGGCGCGGAGGCAGGCGACGAGCTCGAGCTCGTCGCCTTCCGCTTTAGGCCTCCGCCTCGGCGGCGGGAAATCGTTGAATCGCCGGTGGATGGAGCTTCGCCGAAGGATGAGGAGTCGAAGAGACTCGAGTCTCGGCGCCTCTCTTCCATTTTTTGAGGTCGGGGAGTGGATTGGAGAGGGAGATTGACGGAGGAGTGGAAGCGCCCCTAGAGCGGAGATGAGGACGCCATGGCTAGTCTTGTAGAAGGGGCCGGTGGGGAGAAAGTTAGGAAGACGCCTTTTGCTAGTGATCGATCCAGTGCGTTTCATGTGTTCGGGTTCGGGGTCAGATTAACCTGGTTCGAGTCGGGAAGGGGTTCGGATTATCGAGTCGTTGAAATTTTTGGGTTGGCCGGATCGAGTTGGTTCGGGTTTTTTATTTTTATTAAATAGTATTACTTTAATATAAAAGTATTAGTGTATATATTTTAATAATAGAAATATATTATAATATTTATTATTATGGTATGTTTTTCTCTAAAGTTTTATATCCACGGGTTTGAAGTTTTAACTAGTATTAGCCTCCATGCCTTGAAGACATGATTTTGATTCAACAAGAAATTCACTTTCAATTTTTATATACGATATTCAAAATAATAGTTTGATTTTATAAAATCTATTATTGTTTTATTTAATTTAAGTTTTATAGGATTTATTTTAATGTTAAGGATTGAATACTTCTTTTTATTAATAAGTTTATTTATTTTATAATAATTATTATTTTATAGTTATTTGGAAAAAAATCAAATCTAAATTATATATACCATTTTTTATATATGTAGAATATACAATAGAAAAAAAATCACCAATAAAAAATAAGTCAATTTATTGGCAACCAATCAAATTGATTTAATATAATGGTTATGTTGTTTATTATATACTTAATATACTAATACTATTAATTTAACTATATCTTTCTTTGGAGTTGGCAAATGTTGTTTTATATTATAATTTTCATCTCCAATTTAGTATTTAGTAAGGTTAATTAATTATATTTCTAAGGAAACCTTATAGATGTGATTTCAATTATATATATTCTTTCATATTTTACATGCATGTGGGGTCTATAATCAAATTTTAACCGATTAGATTATTTTAATAAATATGGGTGATACGATCTAATGGAAAGTTGACACGTGTAGTGCTAATTATTATTTTTAACCTCCGTTTTAGTATATAGTTATGATGATTCATTAGTTATTGGGTCGATTAGAGCAGGTTGAACTTAGCCTTGAAAGTTTAGACCTGGTTTCAATCCACAAAACTTCAAACAAGTTGGGTTAGTTCACCGAATTGGATCAAGTTTTGATAACTCTAGTGTCAAGTATATCACTGTATCTTCTTTCAACCTCACGATTCTAGATTTGACAATATTGCACGTAAATTAATGACATTATATCAATACCACCCACATAAAGTGATTATACAAAAGTTGAATAATACTCTTTGCAAAATAAAGATGGTAAGAATATACAAACCCGACACACTAGACTGTGAGATCGAAATAAGAGGTAACCAAACAAAACTATATGAAAATGTAATCGAAAAGGTAAGAGAGAAAGTTCCACGAAACACAAAATCAAGAAAGCAACAAACTTCAAGTTGACGAGACTTATGACACGGTATGAGAAAGACAATTTTGTTGACGCGTGTAGAACCACCTCAAAGTAAGATAACAAGAAGCTAATTTGAGGAGGTGCAACGAGATGCCTTGATAAGTAGGAAACACCTTATCCGAACAATATCTAAAATATTATTTTGAACTATGAATATAAACCCGACTTGCAAGTTGAAACTTGAAAAGGAGAAAATATAACCCTTGTACTATACAACTTAAGATTCCCGGTTTTTACCTTGCAATATCTAATGAGATAAGAATTAATTAAAAATATTTTGAAAAGTTTAGTATCAAAGTAAATTTTTATAGGAATGATAAAATAATGTGATTTATTTTCTTATACTATTGATGATATGACGTTATATAAATAAAATGAGTATGGCAGTGACATGTATGGTAAATGAATACGGATGGATACGTGAAAAAAGATCACTTCTTTATTACATATATATATATAGAGAGAGAGATTAGAGTACGACATGAAATGCTTATTTTACCTATGTCCAAGAGATATAAGTGTTAGAACTACCTTTGAAAATTATACATTGACTTAATTTGTAAGCGCAATTTTCAATAAAAAACCAATTTGTAAGCGCAACTTTCAATAAAAAATCAATTTGTAAGCGCAACTTCAATAAAAAACCATGTATTCTAAAACCAAATATCGACAAAACACTAACGTTCTCCTAATTTCTAATTTGAAGAATTCTGTATTTATTATATCCAATCAAAAGTTGATTTTTTCTAAAAGAAAAAATAAATTAAAAAACAACCAATGAATAACTTTGGAAAATTTTGGAGATATCCTCGAATACAGGAAAAAAAAAACTTACTTTTTTTTACCCTTTATCCATTTTAGAGATTATAATAGACCATCTAAGGATCTGATAAAAAAAATAGACCATCTAAGTAGTAGGGGTTCAAGCCAGCAAGGACCTACCAGAGAACATGAGGATCCAAGACAACAAGGACATGCTAGATAATAAGGGGATCCAAAACAGCAAGAGTATCGAGTAGATCGATCAAGGTCTCATGGTGGCGATGGTGTTGATGGTGCACGGAGCGATGAAGGCCCACCAGAGGCCAAAGGTCCACCGAGGCCTCTTGGAGGAAGAGGAGATCATGTGTTCAGTCCCCATTGAGATGACCCAAGAATTTCGCTATTTCGATTCTGCTAGTCTGTTTATGGTTTGGTGATTTCTAGTCCGGAATGAATTAAATCTCATCTTTGGATAACTAGTGGGTTAAAACCAGAGAGTAGTAATGTGTATTTTTAGACTGGATTAGATCATAGTGACCCTAAGTAACAGATCTGGCCCGGATCGAAATCCCAATTTTGTTATAAATAATACTAGTTTTTAATATAAAAAGTTTTAAAAATGATTTTAAACCGACGTTTAACCCTATATTTACCAATGTTTATTCACATATGTAAGCACAGCCAATTCGAGGGCCACACCAAAAACGAACATTAATCACCCAAACAATTTCAGTCAACCAACATTAAAAGCATGCAAACCATAGCATTAACAACTACTCCTCAAGTCAAGAAAAAAACCGCCATGAATTAAATAGATTTCATTATTATTCGGTCCAAGTTTAAAACGGTCACCCGTTAATTAACCCGGGCCCTAATCAGGAACCCTCATCATTTTAAACGGTCAACACTTTGACCATCATCATCATTCGTGATTATCATCCTTATGATGATAAATAATGTTCACTGATTCCGATTTGGTGTCAAAGTCTCTGTTGATCAGATCTAACAACTCAGCCTTCGACAAGCCCACGTCGTACCCGTTTTCTTCGTGAAGCACTGGATCGCTACCCTCGACGTTGCTCGGAAGAAGGTCCTTGATGGCGTCCGGGATCGGCGTCTCGTCTCCCATCACGTCCTTCCAGTAGTGCTGTTGTAGCCTATCTGCTCCTGCCTCTTTGTTCATTCCCTGATTTCCAATTTCAACGCAATTAGAAAAATACACGGAAACGGAAACGGGAAAAAGGAAACGAAACGGAAACACGAAATTTCCACATTTTTATAGTGTAAAAACTATCGAGTTTCATAAACGCCGCCTCGTTGGAATTTCCGGGTTAGGAAAAATATTTGCCATAATGAAAGTGAAATTCATGCATATGCACAAAGGTTATAAAGCTTAAAATGATTATTATTTTACTACCATGAGGAAGAGGACGACGAGAACGGAGAAGAAAAAGTAGGGTTTCATTTTTTTTCTCAGCAATCTGTGGCAGAACATGCACAAAAAAACAGTGTTTTTATGAAGTTTTTAGGTCTTTGTATGAACACACAAAGCAGCCACCGACTTTGGCTATATTTATAAGGAGGGAGATGGGTAAGCACTAAGCGCTAAGCATTGAAAGTAACGATCGACGACCAAATTAATTTAGTGTCATCGGATATTTTAATGCATGTATATCCGTAAATTTGTTGAGAAATATGCTTCAATTAAATAATACTATAAGAGTAAATGTTAGGGATTGGATTAAATGTTATTTAGGTAATAATCTTCAAAACAATAAGTAATTGGATTTTTGAATATCTTAATTTTGGTTTTTGGGTTGGTGGCTGGTGCTCTAAAAAATATTTAAATATATATCAAACCATATAGAAGTATTTCCGTCGGGTCCGGATGCGTTCGGGTCAGATCGTTTTGCGATTTAGACCAATCCGAATTTGATTTAAGATTGAATATTTTGACAATCAATTTAGATAATTTTGTGCCGGCCGTTGTTATTTAATTGGGTAAAATTAAGTTTTTAGTCAATTTCGATCGAATTATTTAGATTTTGGGTTAACTCAGATTTCGATTCTGACCATATTTTGAATGATGATTTTTGTCCTAATTTATATAACTTTTACATTATATATATAGTGTAATTAAATTAAAGTTCAACATTATAATTATAACAAATATTCATTATTATTAAGTTGTAAAATAAAATATTTATTTAATGTATCTAAATTATTTTTTCAATGATATTGTATTTATTTTACAAGTACATATGACTATATGAGATAATCAATATATATTATAAAACACGGCCGTTTTCGAGCCACCTTGTTGATTCTGGCCCCATTTGATTTTAACTTTTTTTTTCAACTTAAATAGATAATAACAAATTTATATTTTTTATTTTACTTAATTATTTAATCCTCAAATTTATTTTTAAAGTCATACTATCTATCTTTTGTAATAACCCTCTCTTTTCGTAAGGGTATAAAGGTAATTTTACCTTTTATTGAAAATATTAATAATAAGATGTTATTAATATTTATTAAAAATAATAACCCTTTCTAATAATATAAATTGTGATGGAACTTATGGGGTAAATGAATTTTAAGAATAATGTTATGGTAACACAAGTCTTAAGATTATAAAATCATCTTAATAATTATTTAAATTATTATAAGCTTTATTATATTATAATGTACAAATTTATGTTCATATATATATATATAAGATAATTCTTATGTGATAAATTATAATATAAGTTTTATCCTAGTGAAGTGTTCAATTTTATAAGTAATTAAGTCATAAGGACATAATTGCAACTTTTCAGAAATGTTGGGCTATTTGGGCAAAACCCAACATCTTCTTCTCCAATTCAACCCAAACTAAAACCCGATGTTCAATCCATGATTTCTCCTTCGTTTCTCCGTGAAAATGGATGCCGTCAGTGGCATTGGATTCCTATCTTCGAGCACTTCAATAACCCTCAATTAATTGGAGGAATTGATTGGCTAATTAACCACGGTTTCGAGTGGAAAAGTCAACTTAGAGTTAATGTATTTCGCCCAAAAGTCGTCCAAATTCACTCAGATTTGGGAACGATTTGAACAAGGAAGGACGTGTGGATAAAGATAAGGATAAGTACGACTTTAATGTGTGATGACTTGGAGATAAGACCGATTTAATTCGATTGGATTGAATCGAATTGAAGTTGGGGTTTTAATTGCGGGCATCGACCGAATCTTCAAGGAATTATGCCAAATTGAGCCTCGAATCGCCAATATAAATTGGGGTTTTATCCATCCTTCAATAGCACACCCTCACACGCTCCAAAATCTCCCAAGAATCGTCCGGAACCGCTCCGAATCGAGCCGGAAATCACTGATTTCGTTGCTGTCCCCTGTTTGCGAGAGGCCGACTTCGACGGTCTCGTTCTCCTTCACCCGACAACGAAACTCCGAGCCGTCACCACCATCGTGTTCGCATCGTTCCCTAGTTTTCAGATCTGTCAACGTCGCCGCAAGAATCCATCGGAATCCTCCCAGAAACGTTCCGAAAGTAAGCCACGACACCTCTGTTTTTTTCGGGAATGGGTATGCGTTTTGGGTTTATTGGATGGGAAACCCGACTGGTGGATCGGGCCCGACCCGGCCCGATCGACCTGCGTACTTTTCGGTTTTTGGTTATTTTAAAAAAATAAATTAATTTATTAAAATTAAATTAGCATAAATAATAATGTTTTAAGTAAACTATTATGGAGATTACATAAGCATATATTCTTATACTTAGATTAGGTGAATATAAAATTATATAATTTCTCTATTATAAAAGAAATGAATTTAATTTTATCATTATTATTGTGGTTATAAGACTATATAATTTGAGGAATAAGAAGATTTTAGAATGATGATTTTTATTCCTAAGAAAATATTTATAAAGCATGCTTAGAAAATAATGTTAAAATTTATATCGTAACCTAGAAATAAATTGAAAAGTGGGCATGTCAGATTAATGGACATATGTATAAGATAATTCGAATACATGGATAATATGAGAATAATATTAGTAAAGAGTATATGAATGGTTAAGAATTGAACAAATTGTCTATGGAAATTATATAAGATTTTATTAAGAAACTTATCAATAAAATGTTGGAAGGAAAACTAAAAAGGGGGCTATTATTAAATTAGAGTCATGAAGGATATGAACTCTAATTTTCCTTTCTTCAAAATAAATTATTAAAGTTTATTTTGAATTATTCCTTTTCCAGCATCGTTCGATTAACGAAGATTTGTGCTATCGTCGTTAACCTTTCCTCCGTGAGTCAACCGTAGTCAAACTTCGTATCCGAGGCAAGTGGTTTGGTTCAGTTTTAGCATGTTCGTTTTTATTCGTTTGTTGGGAACTAATTGTGTGAAATTAAAATGAACTAGGTTGTTGTTTTATTTCCTAGTATTAACGACATTGTTATTCGCGTAGTTGTTATTATTGTTAGGCTACGCTAGTATGGACTTAGGTTCGATGTATGTTGGCCTTGTACGTGGCCTTGATTGTTGTTAGCCTCGTAGTTGCTTTGTTTGTTGTTAGCCTCGTAGTGGCTTGTTATGGACTTAGGTTAGAATTAGGGGTGGAGCCTTCGGTCCTCAGAACGCCTCTCTATAACTGCATTAGGATGGCCCTATACCCTAATGCTGGTCATGACCATGTCGCCTCAACTGCGCGTGAGGGACGTTGCACCTAGCTAGTGCATTCTTCAAATCCGCGGAAACCGTTGTTCGTTGTATTTCGACTAGTGTTGATAAAAATTAAAAGTTATTAACGTGAAGTATGAAGTTTTGAAATTAAGTAAGATAAGTGCTAGCGCACGTAATTAATGAACCAGGATGGTTAGTACAACTTGGAAAACCATTCTTGCTCCCGGCTAATGACGATCCTCTTTCCAATCTGGATTCGCATATGCGGTGAGGTTGGTCGTGGATCCAATTAGTCGACGGAGGCTTTTCAAAATCTCTGTGTGAATAATAAACGTTCCCAACAAAATGATCAAGCTTCTAAGGAACCATACTCGTGTGGTGTCCTAATTCTTTTCGTTGCATCTCTTCGTTTTCCTCGTCCGTGGGAAGTACTTGGGTTGCTAGATCATTGACCGGCTTTTATTCGGAGTTCGATGCTAGTAATTGGGTACGACCACAAATGAACCATTTTCAAAACCCCATTTGCTTAGTCTGTCACAAGACTAACCCGACCACATTCTTTGCTTTGCATGGTTCGGCTGGTGTCAACCGTATTTCTCGTCACGGCACATCAGGCGATCATATTCTTCAGGTCGAAGGAAGTAAAGTTGGAGAAGAGTTGAGCTGCAGTTTAACCTTTTTTTTCAAGATAGTTTATAAAGTTAATTTCATTTTCAAATTGAAGAAAAAATGAATTGAGATTTTCATTTCCTAGACGATGTATAGGTGCAAGTATGAACGTCGTTATGTAATTCAAATTTTCTAATCTTCCGCTGTAAGATTTCAAACTCTTTTTAGAGAATTTTAATAAAAACAAAATTATTGTACATTGTTTTTCCTTTTACTCTTTAATATCATTATATTAATTGTTCGGATCAAGCCTAGGGTGGCTTTGGACTTCAAATCCGAGGTCACTGGCGTGTAACATTCCTGGTTTAAAATTGGGGGTGTTACATCTTTATATATTGATTTTAATTTTTTCTTAATCAATTTAAATGGATAATAACAACTTTATATCTTTTATTTTCATAAATTATCTAATCTTTAATTTTATCTTTTTTCTTATTCATCCAATATCTATCTTTCAAAACATACTATCTATCTTTAAAATTCTTTTATTATCTAATTTTTAATTTTATCTTCTTACTTACTCGTCTAAAATCTATATTAAAGCATTAAAGTTTATTATGAAGATGGAAAATACCTTTTACACTATATTAGAGTTTTGTTTCTTAATCATCTAATTTACCCACAAAAAATCGTATTCATTTTTTTTCCATTTCCCAAATATTTGTTTTTCTATCTATCATACCTAATATTACAATAAAGATTTATGATATCTTTTATCTTTTTACTCCAAGCCCTAGATAGATATATGTTTTTTTTATCTTATTACTTATGTGATCACAATTGATAATCATAACAAACAAATCTTATTGCGACAGAACTTGATAATGATGTATTTTAACAAATACATCATTATCAAGTTCTTGATGTAAAAATACTCATTTTCTTTACAAGTTTTAGTTTATAATCGGGTTATCGAATATATAAGCAAAAATATATAAAATTTATGTATTATTTGAGTTATATCGATCTCAAAAATAATGTCACACTTTTATTATACTTTTTATATTGATTTATGAAATTTCTAAAAGTAATTTTTATATTTGAAAATTTTCTAAGCTAGTTTTATGTAAATTTGACCATTGAATTCAAGATTACGGATTATTTTGGGGTCGGATGCTTTTGAATTGGGAGACTTTATCTTTTTTCGAATGATATTTGGTCGGGTAACTTTGAATTTTTAGATAATTTTGCATTGGATAAATATTAATTCAAACATCTATTTATATATATTGGACTAATATATCTATATATAAATAATTTTGGATTAATTTCGAATTTAGACCTATAATTAACAAATACACATATCTAATAAAAGTTTGGGAAATTCCGCGTGGTAACCACGAGCTTTTGCGAATTCCGCGTGGTGCCCAAAGTTTTTTGAGATTCCACGTGGTGACCCTGAGATTTTGCAAATTCCGTGTTATAACCTCGGCATATTTTAAAAAGTATAAAATATATAAAACTCACCCCTAATATTTACTTAATTACATACAATCACCCTACATTTTATTTTTTCAACAAAACTAGCAAATCTATTTTCTTAAAACACTTAATACAATAACTATCACTTGATACTAGACCTGTCAATCGGGTCGGGTCGGGCGGGTTCGGGTCGGGTCGTTTTGGGTTCGGGTCGAGTTCGGGTCAATCAGGTTACGGGTCAAACTGGGTCGGGTCGCTTCGGGTTTCGGGTCGGGTCGGGTCAACCCAACGGGTCAAGAGTATCAATTTTTTGACCAAAATTTAAATAAAATATTATTTAAATAATAAAATATAATAATAAAATATTATTTTTAAATATTTTAATAATAAAATATATCATAATTTTCCAAAATAAATTTTATATATTGTAATATAATTAAAACCTTTGGGTGCACAATTACCCGTCAATCTGTCCTTTCATTATATTAGAGTGTATTCTAAAATAAGTTTTCCGCCTTATAGATTTCTTGACCCAGCGGGTTTGACCCTGACCCTAACCCAGAAACTTTCGGGTTTACCGGGTTCGGGTTTAAACTGGGTTTCGGGTTCAAATTTTCGGGTTAAAACCCAGAATTTTCGGGTCGGGTCGGGTCGGGTTTACGGGTCGGGTCAGCTTTTGACAGGTCTACTTGATACACATAATATTTATTATTTTTAAATGTTATAAAAAATTGCCTAAATTTGTACATGTCATTAAAAACTCTATCATTTTTTTTGCACATTTTTTCATCTCACTATATATGTACATCATATTTAGAAAAACAATTTTATATTATTTTGGAAATAAATTACTTGAATTCGTGCACCTACTTTAAAAAAAACACTCCCTTAAAATATCAACTATTATAAATTTTTGAAAATGCGGTTCTTTTTATAATAACAAAAAGTAATTTTTTAAAATAATAACATATAGTGACATGGAAAAACATTAAATAAAAATATATGATTGTATATTTATAAAATTAAGTGTTTTAAGAAAAAAGAGTTGCTAGTTTTGTTGAAAAAATAGTGTAGGGTGATTTTATGTAATTAAGTAAATATTAGGGGTGAGTTTTATATATTTTTAACTTTTTAGAATATGACGAGGTTATAACACGGAATTTGTAAAACCTCATGGTCACCACGCGGAATCCCAAAACACTTTGGACACCACGCGGAATTCGCAAAACCTTGTAATTACCATGCGGAATATCCCTAAAAGTTTTTTACAATAATTTGAGTGGGGGCATAAGCTCAGTCTGCCCCCGGTTGTCGTCGATGACCAATAGTTTTAGGAGGTCCCTTATGAAAAAATTATAACCGTTTAAATCCGATTAAACTATTACCTATTTTACCGTCATTATTATCATTTGATTATGTAAATTTTATCGTCGGTTCAAATTTTATCGATCCTTCGATTTTAAATCGACTCTAAGATTGCTCAAAAAAAAAATCGACTCTAAGCCCTAGATTTACCAATAGGCAGAATATTTATTCACGTCCACGATATCGAATCACAGCCAAAGGGCCACGCCAAAAACAAACATTAATCACCCAAACAACTTCAGTCAACTAACATTAAAAGCATGCAACAATAACATCAACTACATAATTAATCAAATAACTCCTCAAGGAAAGAAAAAACCGCCATTAATTAATTAGATTTCATTATTAATCGGTCCAAGTTTAAAAACGGTCACCCGTTAATTAACCCGGGCCCTAATCACGAACCCTCATCATTTTAACCTGTCAACAGTTTGACCATCATCATCATTCGTGATTATCATCCTTATGATGATAAATAATGGCCACTGATTTGGTGTCAAAGTCTCTGTTGATCAAATCTAACGCCTCCTGAGTCGACGACGAGTCCACGCCTTCCCCGTTTGCTTCGTACGCGTGAAGCACTGGACCGGTACCCTCGACGTTGCTCGGAAGAAGGTCTTTAATGGCGTCCGGGATCGGCGTCTCGTCTCCCATCACGTCCTTCCAGTAGTGTTGTTGTAGCCTATCTGCTCCTGCCTCTTTGTTCATTCCCTGATTTCAAATTTCAACACAATTATAAAAACACGAAACAGAAAAAAGTAGGAAAAATATATTTTTATACTAGTATATTTTCAACACAATTAGAAAAATACCATGTTACTCGGAAACGGAACCCAGGAAACACGAAATTTCCATATATATTTTTATACTAGTATAAAAACAAGTTTCTATCTCAAACGGGAAACGTCACCTCGTTGGAGTTTCCAGATTAAACTAGGAAAAATATATTTGCTCATATAGATAAGTAAAGTGAAAATCATGTATAGGCACAAAGATTATAAAGCGATTATTACCATGAGGAAGAGGAGGACGAGAACGGAGAAGAAAAAGTAGGGTTTCATTTTGTTTTCAGCAATTTGTGGAAGAACATGCACAAAGAAACACTGTTTTTATGAAGTTTTTGGGTCTTTGTATGAACACGCAAAGCAACCACTGACTTTGGCTATATTTATATGGAGGGGGATGGGTAAGCAAGCACTAAGCATTGAAAGTAACGATCGACTACCAAATTGAGTGTCATCGGATATTTGATGCATGTATTTGTTCAAAAAATATGTTTGAGTTAATAACAACTAAGATATTTGAATATCAGTTTTTAGTGATTGGATTAAATGTTTTTTGTAGGTAAAAATCTTAAGCAAAACAACAATTAATTGGATTTTTTGAGTATCTTAAATTTTATTTTTGGGTTGGTGGTGGTGTAAAAAATATTTCAAATATACCAAACTAGAAGTATTTTCGTGGTGTTTTGAATTATAATTTATGTTAGATTATTAAAAAAAGCCATTTTACATATTTTATTAAGTTAAAGCTCAAAAATAATAAAATTTTTAAATAGAATAGAATAAAGATGTTTTGGGATTATTATATATATTTTTGGTTAAGTGGGATAATTATATATAATACCTTAAGTTAAGTTATATTTAGATTTGGCAATCCAAACACTAGTAGACCTTTTGGCCGTCATAAGTGACAGCACCTGCTCGAGAGTCAACCTTGTGAGGCTCAAATATAATATGCTGCTATTTCGTCATCACATATGCATGATTTGTATTTGATAATACCAAAAGTCAACTCTCCCTTTTCGAAAAGTCAACTGTTTTTGTCCACAACTCCAAGCACGTACTCATGAAAGTTAAAGCATGCACACCTGTCAATCACATTGCACAGTTACGATTGCTGAACTTTAGATTTGTTTTTCCTGTTCAGGCTTAGTTAAACGTTTAGATTTAGAGAATAAAAAATCTTGTAGGCTATGCACTAATGCAACAATATAATCGACATACTTTAAGATAAACTAAACATATCTATGGTAAACTATTGTCACTATACGACTTTCTTACTAGGTGGGCTTGTTCATTAGTTCAGTATTGTGTATTCGGGGCGACGGTTTGCCATATTATCTTTAGAGCAAGTTAATAATCAGTTTTCATCATTTGTGGATGCTTTAGGCGAGTACAAGTAAAAATTATGACGACTCTAATTCTTTTACTTATCAAAAAACAATAATAAAAACCTTTAGTATGGGTAACATCTAATAATCCTAGCTCACAGAATGGTGGATGTGACATGCTCATCCGATTTAGTTTGGTCATTTTGTATGAAAGTTGGTGTCCTGTTGAGGGTTATCTAAACGTTTAGTTTTAGAGAATAAAAAGTCTTATGTCGTTGCTCCGGAACCGAGAGGTAACCAGTTCCGGCGATTCCGGTTTCTGATTTTCATGGTTTCGAGCCGGTTTCGTTTTCAGTAAGGTTCCGGTTTTAACTATTTTTTTTTAAAAAACACAAATCTGCGAATCGAAACCGACAGTTTGGAACCGGGTCAAACCTCCGGTTCAACGGTTCCAGAAACCCTCGAAACGAAACCGGAACCGTGAGTTGATCGGTTTGGTTTCCGGAGCCGCCGGTTTTTGACGGTTCGATTCCCGGAACCGCCGGTTGTTTACGGTCCGGTTTACCGGTTTGAACCGGATCGGGCCCACGACTTGCACTTATGCAACAATAATCGACATACTTTAAGATAAACTAAACTTATCTATGGTAAACTATCTGTCACTACAACTTTTGTATGGGTTGAGGCCAAAAAAGAAAGAGGAAAACTTTAGTACACGTAGTATGTAATAATCCTTTTTTTTTGGTCAGAAGTATATAATAATCCTTACAGAATGGTGAATGCATGTGACATGCTCATCAAATTCAAAGAAACCCAAAATCCAACGGTCGTTGAATACGCGCGAAAGCTCTAACCTCGTTAAATCTCACCATCACATATCGAAGACTTCTCTCTTCTTCGTCCTGTTGCAACTCATGTAGCTGAAAATGTTCAGGGTATTTTTCCAAATGAGAGGACTACCATGGAGGTCTTCTTTCCAAACAATACAACAGCTCAAAGTAATCTGCAAAGACCCATTTCATTGCTCAGAGTTCTCATTGATTGTACATCGTGCATTGATCTCGGTTCCAGAGGTGGCGAGAGATCGCTCTGTAAGCAAAAGTGTTGCCATGTCGACTCAGTTGATTACTCAGCTCAGCAGAGAAGGAAAGATTTTGGATGCTCGGAAGGTGTTCGACGAAATGCCACAGAGAGACGTGCTTACTTGGACGGCTGTAATTTCTGGGCATCTGAGATGTGGGTTGTTGAGGGAAGCTGGGGAGTTGTTCGAGCGGGTTGACGCTGAGAAGAATGTAATCACTTGGACGGCTATGGTGCGTGGGTACATAAGTGCTAACCGGATTTTCGAGGCTGAGAAGCTGTTCAATAAGATGCCTGAGAAGAATGTGGTTTCTTGGAACACGATGATCGATGGGTATGCTCGGAATGGGGAGATTGACAAGGCTTTGATGCTGTTTGAGAGAATGCCGAGGAGGAATGTGGTGTCGTGGAACACGGTTTTGACGGCTCTAGCTCATTGTGGGAGGATTGCAGAAGCCAAGAGACTGTTTGATCAGATGCCTGAGAGGGATGTGGTTTCCTGGACTGCGATTGTCACGGGTTTGTCTAAGAACGGGAGGATTGACGAGGCTCGGGTGCTTTTTGATCAGATGCCAGAGAGGAATTTGGTTTCATGGAATGCAATGGTGACATGCTATGCTCAGAATCTGAGGCTTGATGAAGCCTTTGAGTTGTTTAGCACCATGCCTGAGAGGGATACTGCTTCGTGGAATACGATAATCACCGGATTCATCCAGAGTAACGACGTTGATAGAGCGAAGAAGCTGTTTGATGAAATGCCCTGCCGGAATGTTATTTCTTGGACGGCTTTGATTACAGGGTATGTTCAAGATGGGCAGAATGAACAGGCTTTAAAGGTCTTCAGAGAGATGACATCAGTTAACTCAATCAAGCCTAATCAGGGAACTTTTGTTAGTATTTTGGCTGCTTGTAGTAACATAGCTGGTATCTGTGAGGGAAGACAGATTCATCAGTTGATTTCCAAGACAAGCTACCAACATAGCACAAATGTGGTGTCTGCTCTAGTAAACATGTACTCAAAATGTGGGGAGTTAAAGCCTGCACTTAAACTGTTTCATGAGTTTCCAAATATTCAAAAGGATTTGGTTTCATGGAATGGTATTATGTCTGCCTATGCTCACCATGGCTACGGAGTTGAGGCAATCCGGCTGTTCGAAGAGATGAAAAACGTCGGGTTGAAGCCCGACGATGTGACTTACGTGGGTTTACTATCCGCGTGTAGTCACTCTGGTCTAGTTGAAGAAGGGCTGAAATACTTTCAAGAAATTGTGGATGACAAATCAATACAAGTAAGAGAAGATCATTTGGCGTGCTTGGTTGATCTCTGCGGGCGAGCTGGAAGGCTTGACGAGGCATACAATTTTATGCACCGGCTTGAGGGAAAGCCGGTTGCGTGTGCTCTGGGGGCTCTTCTTGCAGGATGCAACTTCCATGGAAATCCCGACATGGCTAAGAACGCTGCAAAGAAGCTTCTGGAAGTCGAGCCGGACAATGCCGGCACTTATATGCTGTTGCATAACATTTATGCTTCTTCTGGGAAGTGGAAAGAGGCTGCAAAAGTGAGGCTGAGGATGAAGGATGAAGGGCTGAAGAAACAACCTGGGTGTAGTTGGATTGAAGTTGGGAATAGGACTTATGCTTTTGTGGTTGGTGATGGGTCTCATCAGCAGTCCAAGGCTATTGATCATGTGATCTTGGATCTTCATTTGATCATGAAGAAGGATGGGTTGATGAAGGATGATTTGATTCTTGAATCCTAATATCCGGGTTTCGGTTTCGGGTCGGGTTCGTGGGTCGATATCGGGTTAGGGAGTTACAAGTTTAGGTACAAGTGTGGGCTCAATTCATTCATGTCACATATCAGATTTGCTGATTTTTAAGGATTGGGTTGTTATTTACACAATTTTGGGATGTACAGGCAATATTTGCAAGAATTTAAACTGCCATGGGTTCTACATTAATCAATGTTACATTTGGATTAGTAGCCAATATTTGCTACTCGTAACGCTCCACATCCACGAGGACTGGGGTTCAATTTCAGTGGATGTCAATAAACTCCCTTTGGAGATTTACTCACCAAAGCCAGTTACAAGACTCGGGGCGAGCTGGATGTAACCAAGACAAAACTCTAGTGAATTAGTGGGCAACCAAAAACAATATTTGCCATGTAACCTAAACACTTCAGTATTATTTTTTTTTTTGATCTGAAGGAAGTCTAATCATACACTTGCAAATGGGCAAAATGGCTACATAGTATATATTTCATTAAAAAAAAAACGATTTTTTAAAAATTACTCAAAACTAGAAATTCATAATTTTTAACCGAATTTTACTATAAATAGGAACAGTTCAATTGAACTTTTTGAAATGTCAAGACACCGATCTGGGGAAAACAGGCTCAAACGTTCAATACACGAATCCTGAATCCGAAGTAAAACAAAGGCGAAAATTAATCTTTGAGAAATTCCGATTCCGCTTCGTTCATCCTAGGGCTTGTTCATGGCTTTCTTCGGTGGCAAGTCGCCTAGCGAGGTTCCATCTTTCCCCTCTCTGTACATTCTTCTGTTTAGGGTTTTCTTAATTGCGCTCTTGTCTCTGGCATAAGATTTACAATTCTTGCTAATACTGTTCAATGTTGAATGCGAAATTGGGGTTCGTGATTGAAAATGCTAAGGAAGCAAGTGTTTGTTGTAATCAATTCATGTTTGTTAGAGCCTATTGAAATTGGGTCAATAGGGCTTCATAAGAATTCAGTTTTGATAGTCCTTTATGTGAGATGCCAATTGTAAAGAACTGAACTTTATTTTTTTCCACATAAATTATAATGTCAGGCTGGATTGCAGCTGCTTCTGAGCCCAGTTTCTTCGAATGTAGTTATTCGAACGGCGTGGTAAGTTTTGAATTGAGAGCCCTATTGATTTGTCCTTCAATTTCATATGCCAAAAAAAGTATGAAAGTTTCTATACCATTAAAACGAATTCGATGCTGTGTGTTGTAAGCTGGGAACTTGGCTTTTGTTGAGAGAAGTAATGAAAACCTTGGCTATTATTTTTCGGTTAAATGAATTGCATCATAAATACTTGGCACTGGATTAACTTAACATGAGAAGATTTCTTACAATAGTAGGATGATTTCCTGACACCAGTTTCCTCGATGGTTTCAAGATATATTAGCTCAGAATTTTTGTTGCTGTTCTTTATGTTCTTTCCTCATACATCTTATGTGGTTTGTTTGCTTTTGCAGCTGCTCCATAGGAGTAGCATTGCCTGTGTACTCTACTTTTAAAGCAATTGAAAGAAAAGATTCTGACGAGCAGAAACGTTGTCTTTTGTATTGGGCAGGTCAGATTTACATGGTTTTTCTTTTCCTACTGCACCTTTGTGACATACACTTTGCGAATGATTGGCTTGAGTAGTGAAAATGATTACATTTCATGTTCAAGCTAACTCAGTGGATATTGTTATTCCGTGCAGCCTATGGATCATTCAGCATCGCTGAAATATGGACGGACAAGATTCTATTCTGGTACAGTATTACCAACCAAAGATTTGATCTTTCTGATGTCATATTTGTTTGTATAAGACGTTCACTGTTTTTATAATTTTCATTTACAATCAATACTTCTGGAAGATTCTCTGACAGTTCTTTCATCAGGGTTCCCATCTACTATCATTTGAAGTTTGCTTTTCTTGTGTGGCTTCAGCTTCCGTCTGCTGACGTAAGCTTCCTAGCCAAGATCTTTTTACATTCAGGATAAAGGGGTTATCTTATCTGCCTGATTGATTCATAACAGGGAGCAAGGCAGTTGTACATGAAGTACTTGCGTCCGTTCTTTCTGAGGCACCAAACTAAGTTTGATTACATCTTAGGGGCTTTTTATTGTGAAGCGGTAAGATTTTCGATCTTTTCTATGGAACTGTCTGGTTTTCAACTTTTAATGATAGGGAACAATCTTCCCTTGTTTGTTCAAATCCCAGCATTAGATTACACAAAAAATAAAACAGTAAGCTTTTTGATGCATGTACAAATCAGAAAACCACAATGTCTCCTTAAATCCCCCATGCAGATCCTAACATCAATGGCCATTTCCTTTCAAACTTTTGCTATCATCTTCAATTGGTCTTAGTTGAAAATTGGGGAGCATATTTGTAAAGGCTCTTAATTTTTGTGTTATAAATTTGATGAACATGCAGGCAAGATTTGCTAGCTCACACCAAGCGGAATTCCAATTTGCAAAGAGACTTGTTGTAAATGTTCTTGGGGCTGGTATGAATCTCTTTTTACAGTGTGTTGTATATAGCTTGGCAGCATGATCTGTATGATTAAGCATTTCCTTTGTTTTATTTATGCTGAAACAGTACATCAGATGCTGAGGGATATCATGCACCCGATGGCTAAACCGCCCACAGTTGGTGAAGCTACCGAAGAGCTAAATGCACAAGATGAGGATTCAGATTCAGTTATAGGCTCAGATTCTGGTTCAGATTCTAGGTCAGACGATTGAGATGGTGCCAAGGGCTTTGTTTTTGCATGGAATGTTTTCTGATGGGAAGATAGTTTTATTCTTTTTTTTTGTGAGCTTTTAGAAATTAAACATGGCAGCATTTTTTCTGTACATACTGTTTTGTTTTGGTTTTTTTTGAGATGTCCGTGATGTTTAGTCTAGCTAAGGTTTTATGAACTGCAACCAAGTGAAACAACAGATTTTTTGGCTTGTAAGTGCAGTTTAGCATAAGCTTTATTTCCCATGGATTTTCACCATATCTGTCAATTAGGGCAAACCTTTTAGATCATAAATCCCCATTTTCACCCACAATGTTTGAGATTTCCAGTTAACATACAACTAATCTTTCGATTAATCATCAGAAGATGCAATATCCAACTGCTACAATGGAATGTTGTATATGCATTCATCAAATTCAGAATACTGTGTACATTTCTTCAAAATATTGTAGGAAAGAACACAGGCTAATTTGGTCTTCACATGCCAACTTCATCTATCTCAACCTATTCTGGATTCAGGATGAGGGTAAACACACTATCTCAATTCATTAACGCAATAATACCATAATCAAACTACACATTCGAACTGTGCTTCAGTCGGCAGATGAGCCAGCACTCGATCCATAAGATTTCTTCCCGCCATATTTCTGTGTCAAGAACAAAACAAAAAGCACAATGTGATCAACTGAAAGGTAACACATTCTTGTGCAGTCAGAATTGCATTAGCTTACCTGCTTTCCGATATTGAAAGGGATGTATCTGTACTTAATCATGTGTGCAATCTGTTTCTTCATTGTAAGAACAAATAGCACAATCCAGTAGAAGAGCAATATAGGCCAGAAGACAGGGACATCAAACACAGAGAAGAAAGTGGCCATGAAGGCTATGGAAAATGCCTTTGTTACAGAATACCTGTAATCAATCCTCAAGAACATCAATGCCAGAAAAGAAAACAAAATGAACACTCATCAATACCATAATCCCAAGATTCACTACATTTCATTAAACCACAAATTTTAACACTTCTGTTGAGTGATATTCAATCAGATTCAAAACATCAGCATTTCCTATGATGCAGAGTCAGCAGCTAGCTATCTTTTATCTCTTGTTAATTAATTCCGGTTCATGTATTTCCTTTATTTCAGACCCAGTTTATATACTGATGTTGCACATCAGTCCGGTTTGCTTGCATTTCCATTTCAGCAACCTAAAGTGCCATATAAAAGGCCTCATTGTATCCAGTGCCGTCATCATCAATGAATACAAACCTTCTCTAATCTCTCAAGCTCCCTTATTACCTCACTCACTCACAGCTAGCTTCTTCGGTTAGTCTCTCTACGCTAAATCACTGACCCTAAGCTTGTCTGTAATCAGGTTTATCGAGCTAATCAGCTCCTAATCTGGTTCCTATCTTGTGCAGCTGCATCACATTGAGTGACAATCACTCAGATTCAGAAGAGCATCAGCATTTCCTATGAAATTAAAAGATCATCAACCAGATTCAACACATCAACATTTCCTATGAAAGTGAACGCTGAAAGATACACTTCAAAGTTTGCATCAGAAAGCTTGAATTCAAAATTTGACTAACCTAATTAACAAAATTCCAAAAAGCAAGAATTTTAACACAAGAAAAGGTCAGAAAGACTCTCACCAGAACTTGAACTCAGGGAGACGGCGCATAAACGGCTTGAATTCATCGGAGCCTTTAGTAGGGAGCAAGGGGCCATCGGAGGGCTCGTGCTCCGGATCAACCAACGGCGAGAGGAATCCGATCAGGAGGTTCAAGATGTAGATTCCGAGCGCATAAGCGATGATGAAAAAGCCTTGAGTGGAATAGATCCTGATCGCGAAAATTAGGGCAAAAACCAGAGTCCCAATCCACCTCGGAATCGTGTGCGGAGTCGACTTGTCGAGATAGAACTGGTAGATTCTAGAAGCCTCTTGAAGCTTCTTGATCACCGGAGAGTCCGCCTGAACACCACCACCACCACCGGCCACTCCTTCCATGGCTGAGTAAGATAGGCTTCTTCAGCGCCGTTGTTCAGATCAGCAGACGATCGGACAGAATTAGGCGAACGGAGGAGATGCGCAAAGGAATGAGATAAGGCGAGGACAATAGAGTTACCTCACGAAGGAGAATTTGAGCTTCCAGAAATGGCGATGGCGATGGCGATGTCGAGGATCGGAGGATTGGAAATTTGGGAGTTGGAGAGAGTTGAAAACCTATTTCTTTATTGCCTGGGCGGGACCGTAATTTCCATCAACAGTAGGGGCAATTTGGTAAAAATAGATCGCGCGCTCTGAGAAAGCCTATGCTATTCCTGAGAGGGAAAAACCTATCTTGCAATTGGATTCTGCAACGCTTTCTCTGGTCGCGATCACCTTGTACAATTTAGGTAATTACAAGTCTTCACACTTCCTGAATTTCGTATACGTTGTAATTTCTTTCCTTTCAGAAATTTCTCGGCTTTTGTCGACGGTTGTTTGATTTGTGAGTAAGTGAAAAGATTTCGCTGAATTCAGTGGATAATCGAGCCTAGATTTGCAAGCTAGGGTTTATGTTGTTGTTGAGTCCTGATTTGATGATGTCTAATACAAAGGAGTCAGTAGCTAGATGATCGGGCTTGGTAGTTACATTTTTAATTCTAGGGTTTCTGTTGATGAATGATGACTGATGAGTCCTGAGTTGTTCAAGTCTACAAAAGAAAGTCCTTTTATGTGTGAATGCAGGTTCAAGCTTCTGGTTTTCAGTTATGGCTTCCACAAGTGATTTGGTTATGGCAGTAGAAGAGGGTGGAGAAGAGGGCGGGGAAGAGACGACTTCTGATGTGCTTGTAAAGCTCTTGATGAGTAGAAATATATCAGTTGATGTCATTAATGACTCCCATTTCCAGGCATTACTGAAGAGTGTAGCTCAACAAGGTGAAGAGGCTTGCAAGTTTCTGGAAAACTCGACAGTCGTACAGAAATCGCTGTGGAAATTCGAGCACGAGGTCAAACAGTATATGCAGATGGTGATTCGATCCTGGAAGACAACCGGAGTTTCGGTTATGTCCTACAATCTGAAAGGCGCACGCGTTCTTGGCTTTTACTCTCCCAAAGGATTCATCTTTCTTGAGGAAGGCTCAACAGAAGAAGAAAATCGGAATGCATTGACAGATCTTGTGCCAGATTTGCCTTATTCCTGGGGTGATGTGATGCAATTTGTCAGACACGATTCCTTTTATCGCCCTGAATGTCAGTATCAAGCAGTTGGTCGGACCAGTGTAGATGAAAACTTCTTTGGTGCACATGAGGCCAAATGCATAAGGCAACAAATCCATGCGCTGTGGAGGATATTTTGTGAGAAGTCTGAATGGGTTCAAACCCTAATCAAGAAATCGGATCAACTATACGAGAGCATGGTTAGTTGTCATTCGTATGGAGTATTTCACAACAGTTTGAAGCAAAAAAGGATCAAACAAGCTTTTGGGTGGAAGCCTGCATGTTCCTTTTCCCGTCTACATATGGTTATGAAGCTGGAGCTCGAATTGAAAGCATGTGCATCAAGTCTTAGTAGGATTGATGCTGGTGTTACAGAAATCATTAACAACGATGAGTTTTGGGACAACGGGAATGAGCTTCTAATAGTTCTAACCCCCTTTTTCGAGATTCCTAGTCTTATGGACACGTTAGTTCCGAGTGCTGGCTACCTGGAATTGGCATTAGACAAAGCTAAGGATCTCCTTGAGACTTACTCTGAGAACGAGCCTCTCAAGTATACGCAGATATGGGAGTCTTTCGAGAATTGGGGGCAGAATTGTACTCATTCAGTCCAAGATCTCACTTTTGTTTTGAACCCTTGTTATTTTTCTAGGCAAGATTTGCATGAGAACATCAGTATCGGAGACCTTACCCCATTTTTGTATGATCTCGTTGGTGCATATGACGACGAAGAAGAACGCGTACTTGATGTCGAAATAGGTAGATACTGTTCCGAATTGAGCAACCCATTCACTGATATTTCAATTTCTGAATGGGAAGCAAATCACCCCAGTAAGTCTACTGACTATATTTTCTTCAGTCAAATTAAAGCTTTTATTAACTGAATGTGTGATTTTGATGCTTTGAACTCAATTGTGCAGTTACATTATGGTCCAAATATGGTGGCGGATTTCCTTTGCTACAGAAATGTGCCTATAAACTCCTCAGCCAACCGGCCTGTTGTCTCTGCAAACAAGTCGAGAAACATGCCTCTAAAATTCGAGGCTCTGACAACTTCATACTGAGATTGAACTGCTTGATGATGGAAGAATTCACCAAGATGGGAGACCAAATCTATCAACCCATTCATGTTTAGTCCTTGTGTCCTTTAGTTGTACTTTGATAATGGATCTAGTATTAGAGTGTTAGATTCCAAGCTTGTTCTACTTGTCTTTCACTTACACTAACTTGCAATGTTTGGCTCAAATATCTGAGAGCTTTAAAAATTGTTGAGTGTTGTCAGCTCCAATGTACATGGTGGATAAGTGGATTTATCTGGTTATTTTTAAATTTATGTGCTGGAATTAACGTCCTAAACTTGGCAAAATAGATTTCTAGGCCATATAATTTCACATTCTGTAAGGGCTAAAGTTGCTAATCTTGCCATCTACATAGGGTTGATCTCCAATATGATCTTACATTACAGCTCATGCCATAACCTCGATTAAAATGTTAAATATTTTTACTTTCATATTTTACCAATGAGCCATTTCGCTAACAATTGGGCCGATTTGTAACTATCGGGAAAAATTGATCGCGGGTTTCGAAAGCTATAAGCCTCTGATTGTTCAGTGTTCACAAGAATCACAAGGAAGAAAAAAAAAACCTATCTTGCAATTAGGTTCTGCAACTCCAGTGTCCTGTTTCTTCGTCTCGATCACTCTCCAAACTTCAGGTAATTAAATCTTCAGTCTTCACACTCTCTGAATTTCAGAATTTCTCTGCTTGGCGATGGGATCCTTATATGTGTTGAGTGGATAATTGAACTTACTAGTTGCATTTTCATTCTAGGGTTTTGTACTGTTGATGAGTTTTGAGTTGCCCAAGTCTACCCAAAAAAGACCCTTTTCTGTGAGTGCAGATCCAAGCTTTTTCTGGGTCGGTTATGGCTACCACAAATGATTTGTTTATGTCTTACACAGAGATGTCAGTAGCTAGATGATCGAACTTGGTAGTTAAATTTTCATTCTAGGGTTTTCTGCTGTTGATGAGTTCTGAGTTGTTCAAGTCTACCCAAAAAAGCCCTTTTTTGTGTGAATGCAGGTTCAAGCTTCTGGTTTTCTAGCTATGGCTACCACAAGTGATTTGGTTATGGAAGTACATGAGGGCAGGGAAGAGACGACTTCTGATGTGCTTGTAAAGTTCTTGATGAGTAGAAATATATCAGCTGATGTCATCAATGACTCCCATTTCCAGACTTTACTGAAGAGTGTAGCTCAACAAGGTGAAGAGTCTTGCAAGTTTCTGGAAAACTCAACAGTCGTACAGAAATCGCTGTGGAAGTTTGTGCACGAGTCAAACAGTATATGCAAATGGTGATTCGATCCTGGAAGACAACCGGATGTTCGGTTATGTCCTACACTCTGAAAGGCGCACGCGTTCTTGGCTTTTACTCTCCCAAAGGATTCATCTTTCTCGATGAAGGGTCAACAGAAGAAGAAAGTCGGAGTGCAGTGACGGATCTTGTGCCAGATCTGCCTTATGCCTGGGGTGATGTGATACAGTTTGTCAGGCACGACTCCTTTTATCACCCTGTATGTCAGTATCAAGCACTCGGTCTGACCGATGTAGCTGAACATTCCTTTAATGCACTTAAGACCACATGCATAAGGCAACAAATCCATGTGCTGTGGAGGATGTTTTGTGAGAAATCTGAGTGGGTACAAACCCTAGTCAAGAAATCGGATCAACTATACGAGAGCATGGTTAGTTCTCATTTGTATGGAGGGTTTGACAACTTTTTGTTTTTGAAGCAAAAAGGGATCGAACAAGCTTTTGGGTGGAAGCCTGCATGTTCCTTTACCCGTCTACATATGGTTATGAAGCTGGAGCTCGAATTGAAAGCCTGGGAATTAGATCTTAGTATGATTGACGCTGGTGTCATTGGTGTTACAGAAATCATTAACAACGATGAGTTTTGGGATGACGGGAATGAGCTTCTAACAATTCTAACCCCCTTTTTCGAGATTCCTAGTCTTATGGACACATTAGTTCCGAGTGCTGGCTACCTGGAATTGGCATTAGACAAAGCTACAGTTCTCCTCAAGACTTACTCCGTGAACGAGCCTCTCAAGTATACACAGATATGGGAGTCTTTCGAAAGTTGGAGGGATGAGTTTTCTTATTTAATGCAATATCTCACTTTCTTTATGAACCCTTGTTACTTTTCTAGGCAAGATTTGCAAGAGGACTTCAGTGTCAGAGGTCTTACTCCATTTTTGTACGATCTCGTTGGTGCATATGACGGTGAAGAAGCACGCGTACTTGATGTCGAAATTGGTAGATACTGTTCTAAATTGAGCAACCCTTTCACTGATCTTTCAATTTCTGAATGGGAAGCAAATCACCCCAGTAAGTCTACTGACTACATTTTCTTTAGTCAAATTAAAGCTTTTATTAACTGAATGTGTGATTTTGATGCTTTGAACCCAATTGTGCAGTTACATTATGGTCCAAATATGGTGGCGGATTTCCTTTGCTACAGAAGTGTGCCTATAAACTCCTCAGCCAACCGGCCTGTTGTCTCAGCAAACAAGTCGAGAAGCACGCGTCTAAAATTCTAGGCTCTGACAACTTCATACTGAGATTGAACGGCCTGATGATGGAAGAATTCACCAAGATGGGAGACCAAATCTATCAACCCATTCGTATTTAGTTGCTCTTGTGTCCTTTAGTTGTACTTTGATTATGGATCTCTAGTATTAGAGTGTTAGATTCCAAGCTTGTTCTACTTGTGTTTCACTCACACTAACTTGCAATGTCTGGATTTGTAAGATAGCCATTTGCAAATGTAACTGGTATTTCAATTTATGTGCTGGAATTATCGTCTTGAACTTGCAAAATAGATTTCTAGGCCATCTAATTTCACAGTCTGTAAGGGCTAAAGTTGCTAATCTTGCCATCTACATAGGGTTGATCTCCAACATGATCTTACATTACAGCTCATGCCATAACCTTGATTAAAAGGTTTAATATTTTTACTTTCATATTTTTATTAATAAAAGCGGTTCATTCCATTTCACTAACAATTGGGCCTCTGGGTGTTCAGTGTTCACAAGGAAGCAAAAAAAAAACCTATCTTGCGACTAGGTTCTCCAACCCTATTCTCCTGTTTCTTCGTCTCGATCACGCTCTAAGCCCCAGGTAATTTCTTCACACTCTCTGAATTTCAGAATTTCTCTGCTTGGTCATGTGATCCTTATATGTGTTGAGTAGATAATTGAACGTAGTAGTTACATTTTCATTTAGGGTTTTGTACTGTTGATGAGTTCTGAGTTGCTCAAGTCTACCCAAAAGAAGCCCTTTTTCTGTGAGTGCAGGTTCAAGCTTTTTCTGGGTCAGTTATGGATACCACAAACGATTTGGTAATGGAGGTAGAAGAGGGAGAAGAGGTGACAGCTTCTGATGAGCTTGTAAAGTTCTTGACGAGTCGAAACATACCAGTTGATGTCATCAGTGACTCCCATTTCCAGACCTTATTGCAAAATGTGGCTCAGCAAGCTGAGGAGTCTTGTGTGTTTCTGGAGAACTCAGCAGTCATTCAGAGATCATTGTGGAAATATGAACATGAGGTTAAACGGTATATGGAAATGGTTATTGCATCCTGGAAGACGACCGGGTGCTCGGCTATGTCCTACAATCTGAAAGGCGCATTGCAGAAAAACCGCGTTCTTGGCTTTTACTCGCCCAAAGGATTCATCTTTCTCGAAGAGGGTTTGTCAGATCTTGTGCCTGATTTGTCTGATCCTGGGATAATACAGTTTGTCAGGCATGTTTCTTGTTACCACTCTGAATGTCAGTATCAAGCAGTTAGTCTTTCTCAGCCATATGAAAACCCCTTTGTTCGGGCACTTGAGAGCTACTGTGTAAAGCAACAAGTTCCCGTTCTTTGGAGGAGTATTTGCGAGAAATCTAAGTGGGTACGGACACTGATTGAGAAATCGGATAAAGTATACAACCACATGGTTAGTTCTTATGTGAGCCCTCTGTTATATAATGCTTTGAAGCGAAAAGGGATTGGACAAGTTTCTGGGGGGAAGGCTGCAAGCTCCTTTTTCCGTCTATGTATGGTTATGAAGGTGGAGTGTGAGTTGAAAGACTGGATATCAGAACATAGTGAGCATGGTACTGGTGTTAAAACAATCATTAAGAGCAAAGAGTTTTGGAAGGATGGGCGTGAACTCATAAAAGTTCTAGCACCATTGTTTAAGGTTTCTAGTCTTATCGATCGACACGTTAGTTCCTTGTGCTGGCTACTTAGAATTGGCAATAGACAAAGCAAACCGTCTCGTCAAGACTTTCTATGAGCGCGAGCCTCTCAATTATAAAGGGATACTGGAGTGTTTCAAGCTTTGGAGGGATACGTCTAATTCTGTATTCCAAGACCTCGCACTCTTTATAAACCCTTGTTATATTTCCAGGCATGATTTGCAAGAGGGCATGGATATAGGAGGCCTGACAGTGTTTTTGCGCGGTATTGCTGGAGCGAAAGAAAAAGAAGAGAAAAGAGTACTTAATGCAGAAATAGAGGGATACTTGTCCGAATTGAGCAACCCATTCGCTAATGTCTCGGTTTCTGAATGTGAAGCAAATCACCCCAGTAAGTGACTTACTGACCATACTCTTCAGTCAAATTGAAGCTTTTTATTAACTAAATGCACCATTTTGAAGCTTTGAACAATTTTGCAGTTACATTATGGACCAAATACGGCGGTGGATTTCCGCTGTTGCAGAAGTGTGCCTATAAACTGCTCAGCCAACCGGCCTGCTGTCTCTGCAAACAAGTTGAGAAGCACGCGTCTAAGATCCGGGGGTCTGACAACTATTTACTGAGGTTGAACGGCCTGATGATGGAAGAATTCACTAAGATTGGAGACCAAATCTATCAGCCCATTCATATTTAGTTGTTCTTGTGTTCTTTAGTTGTACTTGAAACAGATCTCCTGTCCTATCTTTTGTTCATTTTGGCCTGATGCATTTCTCTTGCTTATGGATCTATTATTAGAGTATTAAGTATTAAGTTCCAAGTTTGTTTAGCTTAGTGTTTTGGTCAAATATGTGGGATGAAACTAGGCTTTGATTTCCACTATTGGGCTTCTACTAATCTACTTAATCATTTACTTATGCTCTGATGTGGATAGTTTTCTTACTAAATGACTAGTTTATCATTTTATCCATTGGCTTTAAAACTTTTATTTGAAGATCCTGATCTTGAAATTGCTTTTGCAAACCTAGCTTTTTAATATGGGTTTTTCTACTGCCTGTCTTGAAGGGCACATAATAAGTATACTAAAAACGGAAACTAAAATCAATTGACTAGCTTTTGGGGTGGTTCTACCCTAGCTTATATACCATGTAACATAAAATCAATCGGTATTGAGCCTGAATTCTGTGCTCTATGCTCGTTCGTATAATTTGAAGCTCCAGTCGTCCAATCTCTGTATTACCTGGGCGGGACCGTAATTTTCACCAACAGTAGGGGCAATGTGTAACTTCCGGTAAAAATTGATCGCGCGTTCTGAGAAAGCCTATGCTACTCCTGAGATTTTGAGCTCACGAGGGAAAACCCTATCTTGCAATTCGATTCTGCAACGCTTTCTCTGGTCTCGATCACTTTGTACAATTAAGGTAAATACAAGTCTTCACACTTCCTGAATTTCGTATACGTTGTAATTTCTTTCCTTTCAGAAAATTTTCGGCTTATCGATGGTTGTTTGATTTGTGTCTTGTGAGTAAGTGAAAAGATTTCGCTAAATTCAGTAGGTAATCGAGCCTAAATTTGCGAGCTAGGGTTTATGTTGTTGTTGAGTCCTGATTTGATGATGTCTAATAGAAAGGAGTCAGTAGCTAGATGATCGAACATGGTAGTTACATTTTGGATTCTAGGGTTTCTGTTGTTGATGAATGATGAGTCCTGAGTTGTTCAAGTCTATAAAGGAAAGTCCTTTTATGTGTGAATGCAGGGTTCAAGCTTCTGGTTTTCAGTTATGGCTGCCACAAGTGATTTGGTTATGACAGTAGAAGAGGGCGGAGAAGAGGGCGGGGAAGAGACGACTTCTGATGTGCTTGTAAAGTTCTTGATGAGTATAAATATATCATTTGATGTCATCAGTGACTCTCATTTCCAGACTTTACTGAAAAGTGTAGCTGAACAAGGTGAAGAGGCTTGCAAGTTTCTGGAAAATTCAACAGTCATACAGAAATCGCTGTGGAAGTTTGAGCACGAGGTCAAACAGTATATGCAAATGGTGATTCGATCCTGGAGGACAACCGGATGTTCAGTTATGTCCTACAATCTGAAAGGCGCACGCGTTCTTGGCTTTTACACTCCCAAAGGATTCATCTTTCTCGAGGAAGGGTCAACAGTAGAAGAAAATCGGAATGCAGTGGCAGATCTTGTGCCAGATCTGCCTTATGCCTGGCGTGGTGTGATACAGTATGTCAGACACAATCCCTTTTATCGCAGCAATTGGTCTGACCGATGTAGCTGAAAAGTCCTTTGGTGCACATGAGACCAAATGCATAAGGCAACAGATCTCTGTGCTGTCGAGGATATTTTATGCGAATTCCGAGTGGGTGCAAACCCTAATCAGGAAAGCGGATCAACTATACGAGAGCATAGCTAGTTCTGATTTGTATGGATCATTGCACAACGCTTTGAAGCAAAAAGGGATCAAACAAGCTTCTGTGTGGGAGCCTGCAAATTCCTTCTCCTGTCTACATATGTTTATGAAGCTGGAGCTCGAATTGAAAGCCTGGGCATCAAGTCTTAGTAGGATTGACACCGGTGTTACAGAAATCATTAACAACGATGAGTTTTGGGATGACGGGAATGAGCTTCTAACAGTCCTAACCCCCTTTTTCGAGATTCCTAGTCTTATGGACACATTAGTTCCGAGTGCTGGCTACCTGGAACTGGCATTAGACAAAGCTAAAGATCTCCTTAAGACTTACTCTGAGAACGAGCCTCTCAAGTATACACAGATATGGGAGTCTGTCGAGCTATGGAGGCATGATTGTACTCATTCAGTCCAAGATCTCACTTTCTTTTTGAACCCTTGTTATTTTTCTAGGCAAGATTTGCATGCGAACATCAGTATTGGAGACCTTACCCCATTTTTGTATGATCTCGTTGGTGCATATGACGACGAAGAAGAAAGCGAACTTGATGTCGAAATTGCTAGATACTGTTCCGAATTGAGCAACCCATTCACTGATCTTTCAATTTCTGAATGGGAAGCAAATCACCCCAGTAAGTCTACTGACTATGTTTTCTTTAGTCAAATTGAAGCTTTTTATTAACAGAATGTGTGATTTTGACGCTATGAACAATTGTGCAGTTACATTATGGTTCAAATATGGCGGCGGATTTCCTTTGCTACAGAAGTGTGCCTATAAACTCCTCAGCCAACCGGCCTCTTGTCTCTGCAAACAAGTCGAGAAGCACGCGTCTAAAATCCTTGGCTCTGACAACTTCATACTGAGATTGAACGGCCTGATGATGGAAGAATTCACTAAGATGGGAGACCAAATCTATCAGCCCATTCATATTTAGTTGTTCTTGTGTCCTTCAGTTGTACTTGAAACAGATCTCCTGTCCTATCTTTTGTTCATTTTAGTCTGATGCAACTACTTGCTTATGGATCTATTATTACTTATTAGAGTATTAAGTTCCAAGTTTGTTTAGCTTGTGTTTCACATGTACTAACTTGTAGACTTGTAGTGTTTTGGTCAAATATCAGGGATGAAACTAGGCTTTGATTTCTACTATTAGGCTTCTACTAATCTACTTCATCATTTTACTCCTTATGCTCTGATGTGGATATTTTCTTACTAAATGACTAGTTTATCTTATCCATTGGCTTTAAAACTTTTATTTGAATGTCTCAAAAAAAAAAACTTTTATTTGAAGATCCTGATGTTGAAATTGCTTTTGCAAACCTAGCTTTTTAATATTGATCTTCTAAATTCCAATGGAATCATAAACCTAAATCAAGTGTTTTTTTTAACCTTCAATTTGTTGGGTGGATTCATGGTCTCTAGACTTTCTATAACTCCAAGATATGATTCCAAATAAAACATTTGAACATTTTTATTTGTCCTATTTTACCAATAAAAGTGGTACTTTGGTAGAATAAATTTTATATCTAATTAAAAAAACGGTTTTTTAGAATCTATAATTTTTTTGGTAGATTTTAGGATTTATAATTAAAAGCCTCGAAATGAAAGCATTTTGATCAGATTGAATCTAACTATTTTTCAATACAGTTTACCAAGTTTTTAATAAAAACGGAAAAGTATAAATAATTCTCCAAACCCCTCTTCTTTCTGCATTTGCTCGGCGCTGCCTTCCTCAGTTCCTCTATCTAGGTCAAATTGAATTGCGCCTGCCTTTTCCGTTTACAATCAATCGGTACTGAGCTTGAATTCTGCGCTCTATGTTCGTCTCTTTGTTGTTCGTTCGTGTAATTTGAAGTTCTAATCGTCCAATTGTGGTGTTCGACATTCTGATTAGGGTTTACGTTTCCGTTCCGAACATGTAAGCAAAGCTGATAAGATTGTGTAGATCGTGAATTGAGCTGAGATTCCAATGGGAGCGGGAAGAAAGAACTTGAAGAGGGAAGCGGAGGAGGAAAGTATAACTCTTGATGATGCCCAATCTGTAATGCAGGTGGTGTCTCTTAGAGGCTCCAATATCATCGAGGTTGCACACTATACACCTTCTGAATTTCCTGTCTTTATACTCAATTCATTTATACTCAGTGCCTTTGCGATCTGTAGCTATGAGGGAGAATGAGCTATGATATCTCCAATTTCAATCATGTATGTAGTCCTCTCTGAGTTTGTATATTGTTGCTCTTTTGAGCTTGTGCAGGGATTTGTTTAGGGTAGTTCCTTTGTGAAATAGTGCTCCTTATGATCTTTCATAAGGACACATTTGGGTGGTCTGTTTCTCGTTTTTATATCGAAGATACGATTAGGGGTGAGTGGTTGACCATTTGGAGCGCCTAATTGCTATCCTTATCGGAAGTTCGAGCAATATCTAGGTTATGTTTGTTTATTGTGTTTTGGTTGCTTTTCTATAACTTGGGTCGTTGAGTCATTTCCCCTCTTTCTATATAAGTTTACCATTGGCAAGAAGAGATACAACTATACAAGGGACACAAATGCACTTTTCTTAAGCAAACCAGGTTCTCAGACAAACAATGAGAATGATGAAATCTTGCCTGAATTTGGTCTCCTGAGGTGAATAGGATGTGGGCTGTCCTTTTGAAGTATATTTACCCAGTTGTAAAAATTCTGTGTGATGTTTGCTGATGCTTATTAATCCCTAAAAGTTAGCCAAATGGGTACTGTAATTTTCTGATCAAGAGGAATTTCTGTGGGCATTTGGCAAGACGGGTGCGTGTTCAAACAGCCTTTTGAGGTCTTGCTCCTACCTAATATTAATACCCAATCCGTTTTAGTATTAAGTGTTGTTACTCATGAAAATCGATTTGGCAACCACCACTTGCCTGTAGAGAGAAAGGTATTGGCAGTGCAGACATACTCGTAGCGTCTGGTCTCGTATTACTCTATGTCTCGGCTCGGCTTGCTGTGTGGTCTCTGTTTGTATATATGTGGAAAATTTGGAAGGTCATGCTTAGGTGACAATCCTGTCCTCTTGTATAGGTCAGTTTACCTTAAAGATCTGACCTTTTGGTAAACAAATCCTACATACGGAGCTGGGCTTGTTTCAAACTTGGGGAACACTCTGTTGGAATGTTCTTGGATTTGATTCTTCCAGAGAGTTCTGGAGTCTGTAGGGAACATATTTGATTTTGATTATGTTGAAGTGTGGCTGCATTGGCTGATTTGGTTTTTGCAAATGCAATGCAGGTGATGGATGATAAGGGCGAGAAATGCCTGGCGCGTTTTCCAGCTACGTTTCAGAACAATATGTTTGTAAAGAGGGGTAAGTACTTGCAACTAAAAGCTTATTAGCATATATGCTTTCATGAAGTTTGATTTTTACACACTTTTTCTGTCTGGTGATCCACAGGTAGTTTTGTAGTGATTGATGTAAGTGGTAGAGAGGAGGCCGAAAAATCTGGTAGCAAAGTGGCGTGTACTCTGTCGCGAGTTCTCTTTTACAAACAAGTTCGACTGCTTCAGAGATCTCAACAATAGTGCACGCCTTTTCTGCGTCTTTGTCTACTAGTTTTTACCTTGCTCTTGATTTAGCATGTTTGGCCATTTTCTTGAGGTTAGACCATAGGGCCAGTTTTTAGGAACTATTAGCAAATGCAGATTTGTTCTCTGTTTTCTTACTTTGCTCTTTGCTGTTTGGAGGCTGATTACTTGTAATTTTTGGACCCTTTGCTTACAGGCCAGAAGCGTTCAAATCCGGTGATAGCGCGAGCACAAGTGTAGAGGAACTCGCGCCTCAGCAAGACGAAGATGATGGCAACTCGAGCGATGACGATGGGCTCCCACCGCTCGAAAGAAACATGAATAGGATGATGCCATTTGAGACTTATGCAAGTTCTGAATCTGGTTCTGATACAAATTCTTAGAACGACATGTTGTCAGGTTGGCTTATTTGACAGAAGAGTTCGATCCCATTTTGGGTTAATATATTGCTTCAATTGAATACTAGGACTTAAATATGAAGGGTTTTTCTATTTATCGTCCAGGATGGGATAAATAAGATCCTGAAAATAGAATATCAAATTGATTTTTAATATACATACGTGCAGGAACGGACCCAGGATTCTAAAATAGGGTGGGCTAATTATCATCAAAATAATTTGGGTGGGCTAAATTACTTTAATTTAACTAGTTTATTATTAAATTTACCTTATTCTTTAATTTATCATATTTTTATTTTTTCTACACTAGTTCACTACTAAATTTACCTTATTTTTTAATTTTTTATTATTTAATTTATCCATTTTTATTTTTTCTAATTTTTTAGGGGGCTGGTCCGCTCGGTCCGTGCCTGCATACATGTATGCAGAATCAAGAGCTAATTCAAACATACGTTCCCAAACTATATAGTATTAAAATTAACATAATTTTTATTTTATTTTTTTTTTAAAAAAATTCTCAGTCCGGACCGGGACCGGGAACCCACATTTTCGCGGACCGGTGACCGGACCGGTAACTTTCCGGTCCGGTCCGGACCGGATTTTGCCCACCCCTAATTGTTAGTGTGATTGAAGAGTATAGAAAAATAGACATGTGTTGAAAACGATTGATTTTGAACAATACTATACATTCTTCACGCGCCTATGTTCTTTGTTCTGTTGGAACCTCCAGAAGTACAACTGAGGAAATTACCTCATATTCTCTATAATCGAGATTATAAAGTCATATTCTCTAAAAAAATTATAAAGTCATTGTTAACGTAATTCTCGCGCCATGTGTGGGTTTTATTAGAATTTTTTAAAAATAATTTTACCTAATTGTTCAATACAATTATTATAAGCTCGATATATATTCAAAGTTTGGATATACTTTTAATATTCTATTTATTTAGAACAGTACTCAAATAATTATGTTTAAGTGGTAAAAAAAAATTAATAAATAATTTGTATGTCTAAAGAAACATACAATTTAACTACAAATCTTTAATTAAGAAATGAAAGATAAATTAGCATATTGATTAAGAAATTGAATATTTTAATTATTTGATAAGAATATCTTTTAACCAATATATAATTATCAAAATATTTTCGTTATTAATTAGTATCTTCACAAATATAATATAGATAATATTTGTTCAACTAAAAAAAAAAATTTTTTTTATAAACAATCTCAATATTTACCTATTTGATACATTTTCCTATTTAGTATGGAAAAAATCTCATGTGTATAAATATATATATATATATGACATGGATAATAGATATTATGTGGCTAAATAAAAAATTTAAGAATATGTGACGTGGAGCAACGCTAGGCCAACACATGTCAAAATCCTAGCTGGAGAAATATGAGGACGACATGTGAAAAAATTCTACGTGGCGCAACATGGTGGTTCTAAATCTTAAGACTTCTATATATACATAGATTCATTTTTTTAAATATCATAAAATTTAATTTGACCAATTAGAACTTGCCATGTATATCAAGTACATTTGGGGATTTCCTTATATATAGAGAAATGTCATTCTTTTTCTTCCTCTATCTCCATTTTGAAGAATGAGATAAAGAGTTGATTGGACCAAAAAAAGATACAAAAATCTTCAAAAACACACATTTCAATGTATATAAAGACTCTCTTGGAGTTGCTCTTACAACCCCCGAATTCCACACCCTCTAATCCACAAACCGTAATTTCTTATTCGGCACCTTTTTAGTCCAACGATTCATCCATCCTTTAGAGTTTTTTCTCATCCGTCCAAACACCCCACGTCCACCCACTTTGCCAAATCTTGACCGGAGAATCCTGGATAGTTTCAATGGCTTAATTCTTATTAGCTGCCATGAAGATGAGGGTGATGGACTGATGGGTACATGGTCGTTAATCCCGCTTTGAATCTTCTGCATCGGTTCAACACTCCTTGGAACTATGAAGTTCTCGATCTGAAATTCGCTTTCGATGTTGGTGTTGATGAGACTTACGAGATTGTTCTGCTCTAGAACTAGATCTATGGTCGCAAGCATGGGATTGAGATTTACAAGCGAGAAATGGCAACATGGACTAATAGGGTTCAACTAGATGGGGAGATACACCCTAGTGAAACTGGGAAGTCAAAATCCTAGCATGTCAAATGTCAAAATCCTAGCTGGAGAAATATGAGGACGACATGTGAAAAAATTCTACGTGGCGCAACATGGTGGTTCTAAATCTTAAGACTTTGATATATACATAGATTCATTTTTTTTAATATCATAAAATTTAATTTGACCAATTAGAACTTGCCATGTATATCAAGTACATTTAGGGATTTCCTTAAATATAGAGAAATGTCATCTTTTTTCTTCCTCTATCTCCATTTTGAAAAATGAGATAAAGAGTTTATTGGACCAAAAAATGATACAAAAATCTTCAAAAACACACATTTCAATGTATATAAAGACTCTCTTGGAGTTGCTCTTACAACCCCCGAATTCCACACCCTCCACTCCACAAACCGTAATTTCCTATTCGGCACCTTTTTAGTCCAACGATTCATCCATCCTTTAGAGTTTGTTCTCATCCGTCCAAACACCCCACGTCCACCCACTTTGCCAAATCTTGACCGGAGAATCCTGGATAGTTTCAATGGCTTAGTTCTTATTAGCTGCCATGAAGGATGAGGGTGATGGACTGATGGCTACATTGTCGTTAATCCCGCTTTGAATCTTCTGCATCGGTTCAACACTCCCTAGAACTATGAAGTTCTCGATCTGAAATTCGCTTTCGATGCTGGTGTTGATGAGACTTACGAGATTGTTCTGCTCTAGAACTAGACCTATGGTCGCAAGCATGGGATTGAGATTTACAGGCAAGAAATGGCAACATGGACTAATAGGGTTCAGTTAGATGGGGAGATACACCCTAGTGAAATTGAGAAGTTTGTCTTAGCTTGTTTGGTTTGTATTAATGGATTTCATTAAGATCATATGATTGGAGTTGTGTGATGTATTTGACATATGTTGCCCTCTGAGGTCAAGATGAATGTCCACCATATGAATATAATGTTACTTGGAAACACTAATAGGGAAATAGCTTGTGTCGTGAACTCGTTTTCTTGGTGTAAAGTTACGACGATGATACGTTTGCTGGTGTCGTTTCCGTGTTAGTGTAACGTAGTATATATATATAACTGAGATTGGAGGTCTTATAGGCAATGAGTTTGTTGTATCAACGGATATTGAGTAGTAGTCCACTTATTTCTCACCGATATGCAGGAGAATGAAGTTGATAATGCATTGTGGCAAACCCAATGTAAGATGGATTCAGCTAGACAATATGTTTTTCTGAATTCTTGGATGTTTGTTTCACTTACAAGTATAAAGTAGCACTTGTGTTCTTGTTCATTGCATAAACCAATCTACACTAGTCCTTATACTCATCAACCTTACACTGTAATATCGTCAGCAAACCGACCACCAATTCCTTACTCTTATCATCCACAAGTAGCATACGTACTATTCGTACCCACCGCTTTCTCCTCCCCATCAATTTACCCTCCTCCTCCTCGACCATATTCGGTGTCACCATACACGGCACCTCCATATGCTTCTTCTTACAGCCGTCCAGGTAACTAATTCACTTCTTCTGGTAATTTTCCTCTGCTCTTGGTTACGTTGTGGGATAAAATGTGGCATTTACTTCTAATTTGTTTCAGGATTTAAGAGTTAACAAACTTAGAATTCAGGATTGATCTCGACCATATTCGTTGCGTCCAATTTTCTCAAGAACTTGACTTTAAGAGTTAACAAACTTAGAATTCAGGATTGATCTCCAAAAAAATGAACCATTCCTTTCCCCTTTGATAAGATGAAAATTTTTGGTAGACCTCAATGTAGTCACTTTGGTAAAAATGCAACTTACACTTGGCATTTACTTCTAATTTGTTTCAGGTTTTGTTTGGACGAGCTCAATTAATGCCTATGATGACTCTAATTCTTACTCTATAAAAAATTGATAATAAATGAACAATTTTCTCCACATCTCTTATTTGAAAAAAACAATAACTAATCCTAATAATTAAATCAAATGAAATCGTCAAAACAACCAAATTAAAAGTTGATTAATGTCGTCAAATCTACCATACCAAACACCACGCAAATCTTATTAGCAAGCTAGTGAAAACAAAACGTTCGAATTTAAAGCCATAACAAAACCACAAATTTTTTCCACACACTTAACCATAAAAATTAAAAAGTGCAAAACGCAAACATCACACACATCAAACACGAACTAACAAACACAACCCACTAGATTACAAATAACGTACTTAACACATAACCAACTCCAACGGATCGAAACTTAGAACTTCATCATCGTCATAATTGTTGGAGCTAAAATTCGTACACATGATTAAGACGAGATTTAGCCTAGATCGGGTCGAAACGAAAGTCGAGCTTGAACGATATTGAGATCTAGATTTGAATGAAAAACGAGTGTTATTGTTATTTCAGAATAGAGTTCTCTGTATCCGATGATGGAAGCCCCCCATACATGCACATATCATCCCCCTAATCTATAGGACACGTTTCTACATGCAATACAACTTCCACCAGCACGTTTATTGTAACCTCCACATAGCTAAACTGCATTTGATGTGCTTCAACTGCTATTTCCATTGCTTGGGCCTCCAACTTCATGTCCAGCGGGCCATCCACAAGAGTTGGGCCTTACACTTCAATGGGCCTTAGAATTCACCCCCAACAATACCCCCGAATCAGGTTTCGGACCTGCTGTGCAAGCTGGCCGGAATCTGATTCGCTAGCACTTCGACTGAGTACCCCAGCCTGTTAAGATTGAGTCGCTATGTCCGACTATAGAGCCTAAGATGACGAATCTGTTGGGAGCTGAATCATTGTCGAAGTCTCTGCTGATTGGATTCTTGGGCGTAAGCTAGATAGCGCTAGCGATCCTTTGCATCTCTAGATATCGCTTGTGTTGTTTCCAGCGATTGCTCGTGGTGTTACTTGTATAGTCTCTAGCGATTACTTGCGATGTCTAGCATATGATATTTAGCTAGTGCGTGCTAGCAAGTGATAGACTAGCTAGCGGGCACTAGCATTTTCGTGCATTTGGTAGCAAATTATAGATTAGCTAGCGTTTAAGCTTATGATAGTTGGCGGATCCGGTTGTAGCTAGCCAGAGCTAACGGTAAACTCGCGACAACTGGCGAATCGGTTGTAGCTAGCTAGAGCTAGCGATCAATCTTGCCGCAACTGGTGAATAACTTGCGACATCCGGCGAATGACTTGCGACACCTGGCGAATCTATCGTAGCTAGCTTGAGCTAGCGATAAACTGTTAGGTACCCATCGATAGGAGATTTTCATGCGACAGCTGGCGAAAGATCTACCCCAGCGGGAGCTACCCAGGGGCGGTGATTGGTGTGTAACTTGCGACATCTGGCGGATCACATGTGGCAACTAGCGGATAACTTGCGACATCTAGCGAATATCTTGCGACATCTGGCGAATATCGCTTTTTCTAGCGACACTTGCGTTCTGTAGCAATGCTCGCGTTATCTAGCGACACTCGCGCCTTCTAGCGAAACTTGCGTTTTCTAGCGAAACTTGCGTTCAGAAGCGATTCTTGTGTCATTGAGCGTTTCTAGCGTTTTTGTTATCTAGCGATACTAGCATTCTCTAGCGACTTGAACGCTATTAAGCAGTTCAACCGCTATTAAGCGTTTCTAGCGATATTATGCGTTTCTAGCGTTATTATCTTGCGATACTAGCATTCTCTAGCGACTTGAACGCTGTTAAGCAGTTCAACCGCTATTAAGCGTTTCTAGCGATATTATGCGTTTCTAGCGTTATCATCTTGCGATACTAGCATTCTCTAGCGACTTGAGCGCTGTTAAGCAGTTCAACCGCTATTAAGCGTTTCTAGCGATCTCAAGCGTTTCTAGCGTTTCTAGCGTTTTCTAGCGAAACTTGCGTTTTCTAGCGAAACTTGCGTTCTCTAGCGAATGACTTGCGACATCTGGCGAATAATGCCCTACCCCAGTGGGAGCTACCCAGGGGTGGCTTTAGCTAGCGACAACCATCGGTGAACTTACGACGATTGACGTAGACCTTGCGACTTCTGGCGAATAACTTGCGACAGCTGGCGAATAACATGCGTCATCTGGTGATAATCTTGCGACATCTGGCGAATAACTAGAGATGGCTAGAGAACAAATAGCCTCAAATAGAGAATAACTAGAGATAACTAGTGAATAGCAGGTGACAGCTAGAGAATAACTAGCGACGGCTAGAGAGTAATTTCTTAGATGGCCGAGAGATTCTGCCTCTAGATAGCTACTAAGCCTCTAGATTGTTGAGGGACTAAGCCTCTAAATATAACTGAGGGACTACCGCTCTAGATAACACAATCGTAACAATAAGATCTTTAGTATTGGTATAGATGATACCTGCATTCCTTGTGATTGTGGGTGACCGGACCACGATGACCGTCGTCGTCGTCACTGGAGGATTCTAGATCGTACGGGTTATCTAGAGCAGTCTGGCGATTCGACTCTAGCATTTGAAAGTCTTGGTCTTAGACTACGTTCCACAGCTTGCGGTCCTCTTCTAGGCGCACATGGGCTAGTAAGAATTTCTTAGGGATTTCGACACGAGCAATACGAGTCACGAAAGGGGACTCATCATAGCTATCTAGCCCTTCCCGCTCCACCGGGCGAGATAACCCAGTCATTAGAGCCATCTGGCCAGCGAATATGATGACTTGCTCTCTGAATTTTTGTTGAATGACCTCCAGCGAGTCTTAAGCCCTGGTGAGGGAGGGCGAGCAGTTGCCGCCAGAGCAGATGACAACTAGCGTGTCGTGGGTCGGTCGGTACCCCAGGCATCGGAGGGCATTGAGACCCCAAACACGGTGGCTGGAGGGGTGACGCGATTGTATCTGGCGCCAAGACCCCTGCGTTTGCCCGACGGCCCTTCATCGCTAGTGAGGTCCAATCTGTTGGCTGGATCGATTCAAGCGCACCCTTTCAATTCCGGCCCCACGGTGGGCGCCAAACTGTTGGAGCTAAAATTCGTACACATGATTAAGACGAGATTTAACCTAGATCGGGTCGAAACGAAAGTCGAGCTTGAACGATATTGAGATCTAGATTTGAATGAAAAACGAGTGTTTGTTATTTCAGAATAGAGTTCTCTGTATCCGATGATGGAAGCCCCCCATACATGCACATATCATCCCCTAATCTATAGGACACGTTTCTACATGCAATACAACTTCCACCAGCACGTTTATTGTAACCTCCACATAGCTAAACTGCATTTGATGTGCTTCAACTGCTATTTCCATTGCTTGGGCCTCCAACTTCATGTCCAGCGGGCCATCCACAAGAGTTGGGCCTTACACTTCAATGGGCCTTAGAATTCACCCCCAACAATAATCATGACTAGTTTTGGCAACAGAAGTTGGGGTCAACGTTACAGTTGACCGGAAGCTTCAAGGCAGCTTTCTTGTTAATCTTGAGGCTCTTCAAGATTGGAGAGTTAACAAAAGAGCAAAGGCACTTAAGATCGGCTCCTTGGACGGCGTCGCAACATTCCTTAGTCAGCATTGGAGGGTCGTTCGTGCTCACGGCTGGCTTGCACGCGCTGAACCCGTCTTGTGTCATCCCACACATCTGCGCACGGGCCCTGTTTCCTTCCACCATGACCAAGGCCAGAGCCAAGATTAGGGCCAACTTTGTGTAGCCTTCCATTGCTCCTAGCTTGCACAAGAAGAGTTACCAAAATATACAATACATAAAGTAAAGTAAGAATTTAGTTAATTTATTGTATATTTTGCGATCTGGGCATGGGTTAGTAATTTAGTATACACTATACAAACTGCTATCTGGGCATTCCGGTCTACAAGATGTTTTACAGTCTAGTACTAGCTAGGCATAGATTGAGAGGATTTTAGATTGGCTTTAAATTCAAAAAAATTAACATACACAATATGTTTAAGCTTTTCGTTAATGGAGCTCAAATTGCACGAGAATTTCAACACTCCCCCCATGACTATGAAGTTCTCGATCTAAAATTTGCTTTCGACACTAGTGTTGATGAGACTTACCAAATTGTTCTACTTTGAATTGGACCTATGGTTGCAAGCATGGGATTGAGATTTATAGGCGAGAAACAGCGACATGGACTAACAGGATTCAACTAGATAGGGAGATACACCCGAGTGCAATTAGGAAGTCAGTCGTCTGGAACAGACAATACATGGTGTGGTGGACCGAATTTGAGAGATTTCTTATGTTCAATGTTGACGATGACACGTCTTTTGGGTTGAGGTTGATTGGAGGGTCTAGCTTTGCTGACAATTGCAATTACATTGCTGAAGTTTGATATTGAAAACGGGATGTGGATCGAAAGATACAAGATCAACCTCGACGTTGTCGACGAACAAAACCCTTCGATGGAAATGTGCGACCGATACGACATTATGGGCACAAAAGCTAAGTGCTTGAAAATATAGCACTACTCTGTTCTGGGCATTTGGGAGGACAAATATCAGATTGTGATGTTGATCCCGCGACGGATCATAGCATACAACCTTACCACACGCGAATGTCGAGTCATCCACGACCTGGTTGCCGGTTGCGCATGCAGATACACAGGAATTCTTTTGGTATATAGTTACGCTCCACCACGCTTACGGAAGGAGAAGATGAGGGTAACGTTCATGGCTGAGTTTTTCTTTCATTCGCGAAGAAAGGAGCTTTGGGGAATAGACTACATTTGTGTTGCTTAAGTGACTCAGTTGTTCTCATGTACCGAAGGCATTAATTCAGCAAAATACTAAGAGAGCCTAAGCATTGTTAGTAGGAGTGGACACCGGTCCAAACCCGGACCGGACCGGACCGGGACCGGGACCGGGGAACCCCGACAAATATGGACCGGGGACCGGATGTTTAATTTTTTTTAAAAAATAGTTTATTTAAAAGAAAATAGACTTTTTATATATAAAAAATTATAATATAATTAAGAAAAAATGACTTGGAATAATCCCAAGTATCAACATTCTACTAAAAATAATCTCATGTTTCGATATTGCTTTTAGCAATCCGAACTATGTTAATATTAACTAAAATCGATATCAAAAGATTCTCCGGTCTACTTTCCGACGGCTTTAATGACGTGGCGCTCGAAAATGTGACGTGACGAGGAGTCTTTTTATTTTTAATTTTTATTTTCCAAGTCAAACATGCCACATCATATTTACACACCACCACCACCACACCTGTCACCCACTCAGACCCCTCCGACGACGCCGTCTCGGACCACCTTGTCCGCCAGCTCCAAACCACGTGGCCGCCCAGGTTGGCGGAGATGGCCTGGACCTGAACCACCTAGTCCCTTCCTCCTCCTTCGCCACCCACCACAAGGACCACCTCCCTCCCCATCCCACCGCCGGCGACCCTTCTCGTCGATCACGATCATAAAGTTTCAGTTCAAGCGATGGCCACCTCATCAGCCTTTTTGTTGTGCTTCCTGGCGTACCTCTGGTTCCTCAAAAACTTGGGATCCATCTGTACAATTACCAAATCAAATTCAACAAATTTCCCCCCAATTTCAAGCATCATAACACAAACCCCTTGAAAAAAAATCCCTTACCCTCTGTTTGGAAGGAGGGATTGAGAAGGATAATGGGGGATGAGAAGGGAAGGGAAAATTAATTAGGTGTTTGGGTGAATTAATAAAAAGGATTTGAGAGGAAGTGTCAAGAAAGGAAAGGAAAATTATACGGGAATGGAGAGGAAAGTGGATTCCCCCAAAATTGAGGGGATTTGGGTGGATTGTGAAACATAATTTAATTTAAAAGAAAAAGATCAAAATGTTTTAATTTTTTTTGACCTGATTTCCTTTCCTTCCCTCTCCTACACAAACAACATACGTAAAATCAATTCGTTTACTTTCCCTTCCTTCAAAACAATATTTGTTAAAATTCCTATACTTTCCTTTACTTTCTCTTCTCTTCCCCTATCATCCTTTCTTCCTTTCCCTTTGTAAACTCCCATCCAAACAGGGGGTAAATCTCGATTTACAGACAAACACAGAATTAGCAAAGAAGAGAAAGAGATAGCATACCCCCTTGGTGGAATGGTGGCGGTGTTTCCTGGGCTTCTTGATCCCGTTCCTGTGGTTCTTGAACGATCGGTTGTGAGCGGTGTAATTCTTCGACTTCGCCATTTCTGTAAGCAAAGCTCAATATCAGAAACAAAAAGAAACACAACAAAAAACAAGACGGCGCTACACCGACGGCCAGGTAACCCTCTCAATTGCACGAGACACCAAGTTTTGTTAATCCAAATTGCTCAATTCGATTTGATTTTACGTAACCCTAATTTTCGAAAAATTCCCCCAATTTACACAGGTGCGGAGGGCGAAGAAGGCGAAGGCCTCAGTGCTGAGCTCGATCGTGATCGACGAGAAGGAATCGAGTGCGGCAAGTCCACGAACTGGTCGTGGTCCTTCGGGCGGCGAGGGGGCGCCGGCTCCGTCCACAAGGACCGCCACATCTCCAACTTCCGGTCCCTATCCTGGAGCGTGTCCAAGAGCTGGTCAGAGGCCAAGCAGGTCCAGGCCATCTCCGCTAACCTGGCCGCGCCACGTGGTTTGGAGCTGGCGAACTAGGTGGTCCGGGATGGCGCCGGAGGAGGGGTCTGAGTGGGTGGCAGGTGTGGTGGTGGACGGTGGTGTGTAAATATGATGTGCCATGTGTGACATGGAAAATAAAAAGGATCTCTCGCCACGTCATATTTCCGACCGCCATGTCATTAATCCCACCTGAAAGTATACCGGAGAATCTTTCGATATCGATTTTAGTTAATATTAACATAGTTCGGATCGCTAAAAGCAATATCGAAACATGAGATTAATTTCGGTAGAACGTTGATACTTGGTATTATTCCAAGATATTTTTCCTATAATTAAAGAAATCATATATGATTAATAAAAAATATAATATTATTAAGTATATGATATAAATGTAAAGCTTAAATATTAAAAATAAACTATATAGTATTAAAATTAACATAATTTTTATTTTTATTTTTATTTTAAAAAAATTCTCGGTCCGGACCGGGACCGGGAACCCACATTTTCGCGGACCGGTGACCGGACCGGTAACTTTCCGGTCCGGTCCGGACCGGATTTTGCCCACCCCTAATTGTTAGTGTGATTGAAGAGTATAGAAAAATAGACATGTGTTGAAAACGTTTGATTTTGAACAATACTATACATTCTTCATGCGCCTATGTTCTATGTTCAGTTGGAACCTCCAGAAGTACAACGGAGGAAATTACCTCATATTCTCTATAATCGAGATTATAAAGTCATATTCTAAAAAAATTATAAAGTCATTGCTAGCGTAATTCTCGCGCCATGTGTGGGTTTTATTGGAATTTTTTAAAAATAATTTTACCTAATTGTTCAATACAATTATTATAAGCTCGATACATATTCAAAGTTTGGATATACTTTTAATATTCTATTTATTTAGAACAGTACTCAAAATAATTATGTTTAAGTGGTAAAAAAAATTAATAAATAATTTGTATGTCTAAAGAAACATACAATTTAACTACAAATCTTTAATTAAGAAATGAAAGATAAATTAGCATATTGATTAAGAAATTGAATATTTTAATTATTTGATAAGAATATCTTTTAACCAATATATAATTATCAAAATATTTTCTTTATTAATTAGTATCTTCACAAATATGTTATAGATAATATTTGTTCAACTACAAATTTTTTTTTTTTATAAACAATCTCTATATTTACCTATTTGATACATTTTCCTATTTGGTATGGAAAAAATCTCATGTGTATAAATATAAATATAAATATATATATGACATGGGTAATAGATATTATGTGGCTAAATAAAAAATTTACGAATATGTGCGTGGAGCAACGCTAGGCCAACACATGTCAAAATCCTAGCTGGAGAAATATGAGAACGACATGTGAAAAAATTCTACATGTGAAAAAAATCTAAATCTTAAGACTTCTATATATACATAGATTCATTTTTTTAAATATCATAAAATTTAATTTGACCAATTAGAACTTGCCATGTATATCAAGTACATTTGGGGATTTCCTTATATATAGAGAAATGTCATTCTTTTTGTTCCTCTATCTCCATTTTGAAGAATGTGATCAAAAGTTTATTGGACCAAAAAAAGATACAAAAATCTTCAAAAACACACATTTCAATGTATATAAAGACTCTCTTGGAGTTGCTCTTACAACCCCCGAATTCCACACCCTCCAATCCACAAACCGTAATTTCTTATTCGGCACCTTTTTAGTCCAACGATTCATCCATCCTTTAGAGTTTTTTCTCATCCGTCCAAACACCCCACGTCCACCCACTTTGCCAAATCTTGACCGGAGAATCCTGGACAGTTTCAATGGCTTAGTTCTTATTGGCTGCCATGAAGATGAGGGTGATGGACTGATAGGTACATGGTCGTTAATCCCGCTTTGAATCTTCTGCGTCGGTTCAACACTCCCTGGAACTATGAAGTTCTCGATCTGAAATTCGCTTTCGATGTTGGTGTTGATGAGACTTACGAGATTGTTCTGCTCTAGAACTAGATCTATGGTCGCAAGCATGGGATTGAGATTTACAAGCGAGAAATGGCAACATGGACTAATAGGGTTCAACTAGATGGGGAGATACACCCTAGTGAAACTGGGAAGTCAAAATCCTAGCATGTCAAATGTCAAAATCCTAGCTGGAGAAATATGAGGACGACATGTGAAAAAATTTCTACGTGGCGTAACATGGTAGTTCTAAATCTTAAGACTTCTATATATACATAGATTCATTTTTTTAAATATCATAAAATTTAATTTGACCAATTAGAACTTGCCATGTATATCAAGTACATTTGGGGATTTCCTTAAATATAGAGAAATGTCATCCTTTTTCTTCCTCTATCTCCATTTTGAAAAATGAGATAAAGAGTTTATTAGACCAAAAAATGATACAAAAATCTTCAAAAACACACATTTCAATGTATATAAAGACTCTCTTGGAGTTGCTCTTACAACCCCCGAATTCCACACCCTCCACTCCACAAACCGTAATTTCCTATTCGGCACCTTTTTAGTTCAACGATTCATCCATCCTTTAGAGTTTGTTCTCATCCGCCCAATCACCCCACGTCCACCCACTTTGCCAAATCTTGACCGGAGAATCCTGGATAGTTTCAATGGCTTAGTTCTTATTGGCTGCCATGAAGATGAGGGTGATGAACTGATGGGTACATGGTCGTTAATCCCGCTTTGAATCTTTTGCATCGGTTCAACACTCCCTAGAACTATGAAGTTCTCGATCTGAAATTCGCTTTCGATGTTGATGTTGATGAGACTTACGAGATTGTTCTGCTCTAGAACTAGATCTATGGTCGCAAGCATGGGATTGAGATTTACATGCGAGAAATGGCAACATGGACTAATAGGGTTCAACTAGATGGGGAGATACACCCTAGTGAAATTGAGAAGTTTGTCTTAGCTTGTTTGGTTTGTATTAATGGATTTCATTAAGATCATATGATTGGAGTTGTGTGATGTATTTGACATATGTTGCCCTCTGAGGTCAAGATGAATGTCCACCATATGAATATAATGTAACTTGGAAGCACTAATAGGGAAACAACTTGTGTCGCGAACTCGTTTTCTTGGTGTAAAGTTACGGCGATGATACGTTTGTTGGTGTCGTTTCCGTGTTTGTGTAACGTAGTATAGATATATAACTGAGATCGGAGGTCTTATAGGCAATGAATTTGTTGTATCAATGGATATTGAGCAGTAGTCCACTTATTTGTCACCGATATGCAGAAGAAATGAAGTTGATAATGCGTTGCGGCAAAGCCAATGCAAGATGGATTCAACTAGACAATATGTTTTTCTGAATTCTTGGATGTTTGTTTCACTTACAAGTATAAAGTAAAACTTGTCTTCTTGTTCATTGCATAAACCAATCTACACTAGTCCTTATACTCATCAAACATACACTGCAATATCGTCAGCAAACCGACCACCAATTCCTTACTCTTATCATCCACAAGTAGCGTACGTACTACTCGTACCCACCGCCTTCTCCTGCCCCATAAATTTACCCTCCTCCTCCTCGACCATACTCGGTATTACCATACACGGCACCTCCATATGCTTCTTCTTATAGCCGTCTAGGTAACTAATTCACTTCTTCTGGTAATTTTCCTCTGCTCTTGGTTACGTTATGGGAAAAAATGTGTCCTCGGCTTTCTCAAGAACTTGACTTTAAGAGTTAACAAACTTAGAATTCAAGATTGATCTCCAAAAAATGAACCATTCCTTTTCCCTTGATTAGTTAACCAAGATGAAAAGTTTGGGTAGACCTCAATATAGCCACTTTGGTAAAAATGCAACTTACACTTGGCATTTACTTCTAATTTGTTTCAGCATTTGTTTGGACGAGCTTAATTAACACCTACGATGACTCTAATTCTTATTCTACAAAAAAATTGATAATAAATGAACCATTTTCTCCACATCTATTATTTAAAAAAAAACAATAACTAATCCTGATAATTAAATTAAATGGAATCGTCAAAGCAAACAAATTAAAAGTTGATTATTTTGAAATGTCGATAAATCTAGCATACCAAATTACATCACGCAAATCTTTTTTTTTAATCAGAAAACGGGACTAGTCCCTGCGATTTTTATTTAGGAGAAAACTTAAGCGTTTTGCTGAGCCTGAGCTACATAATCCGAATGAATGATAGGAAGCAAACCAGATGGTCAAATATTAATATCTAAAAAGGAATCTGAAATAGAAAGGGAATGATTTGCAAGGAAATCAACAGCGTTGTTCGCCGAGCGACGAATGTGACGGATGCGGACTTCCCAAAGGTTGTCTTGAATCATAGCACGGCATTGAGTGATAAGGAAGTAGCATGGATGGGTGACCAAGGACTGATGAAGCAACCATAGAAGATTCGGACTCAACTTCAACTTTGGAGAAACCAACTTCAAGCACATAATGCAGACCATGGAAAACAGCCCAAATTTCCGCCGTGAGAGCATCACAAGAGCCACATCGAAAAGTGAAAGCACGCACCATCTCCCAGCCGCATTCCGAACAATTCCACCACCACCTGATAGACCCGGATTGCCTTTCGAGCATGCATCAACATTGAGCTTGAGCCACCCCACTGGCGGAGGGATCCAGCCCTGATTATGGAGTTGGCTATGGGCGATACCCAAAGGCGTTGAATTGTGAGGACTTGGCTTGTGTAACGACTTGCATCATAGTAGGCCTCCGTGGTTGAAACAACAATAGCCGATAGACTAGACAGGTTGTCATCTTGTTCAAACACAAGCTTATTCCGGCATTTCCAAGACATCCACAACATGTTGGCAAAGGGAGAGCTGCTACGATCATTCTTCTGTATATTATTTGAGATCCAATGTTGGAGGTGCATGTCAGAGAATGTTAAATCTCGGTGGGCCGTATATGACGTGGGGGGTTAACACGTCGGTTCGTGCGCATATGCGCGGTAAGCCCGACACATAAGCACATGAGGTTTCACCCTAAAATCAATTGGCAATAGGGGGAGTAGCCCATGTACTTATATGGTGGGTGGTTTCACATTTGATTTCCAATGTGGGAAACACATTCCTACTTCCACAAAGAAGAATGCAGGAGCGTAATTACCGCCAAAAAGGGCCAGCCAGATGTTATGAATTTCAGGGCAATCCCGAAGGAGATGGAGCTCTGTCTCAGGTTGTGAACATCTAGGACAGGCAGGATTTGGAGCGAGATGGCACCGGAATCTGTTAGCATTACACATCAAGCTGTTATGCATCAAAATGCATAAAAATTGCTTCACCCGCTGCTGCATCTTGAGACGCCAGACATGGTTCCAGTTAACAGCAGAGAAGAGTGAGGAGGGTTTGTTGAAGAAGTTTCATAGCTGATTGAGTTGTGAACTGCCCATTAGAAGTAGGAGCCCAACAAAACTTGTCATCCTCTTGAATATGATCCTGCACTTTAATAGACTGAAGAGAGGATTTAATGCTTGTAGAAATATTGATACATGCCAAGCCTCAGCCACAGTAAGAGCCGCGATGTCTTCACGAGGGGGTACAATAGCTTGATCAATTAGAGGAGTGTCGTTGAGCCACGGGTGAAACCAAAACAGAGTGTTTCGGCCATTACCCACCACCATACGCAGACCTTTAGAGTCAACCTGTGCACCTTGAACAATACCTTTCCAAGTCGGAGAAGATCGAGCTTTATTTTGGAACATGTCGATGTCGAGGCGAACATGACAATACTTGCCCCTGATGACTCGACTCCAAATTCAGCTGGGTTCCTGCATTAAACGCCAACCGAGCTTTGCAAGAATGGCATCATTCGAGTGGCGCATAGACCGAATACAAAGCCCACCCTCTTTTTTGGGACGAGAGATTTTGTCCCCAGAGAGGAGGTGCTTTCGCTTGGCTTCCGGTGTTGAGCCCCAAATAAAACCACGAATACGAGAATCCATGGCATCACAAATCGACCTTGGCACAAGAGTAGATTGCATCATGTAAATAGGAAGGCCGCAAAGCATGGAAGAGGCCAAAGTTGTGCGCCCCGCCATGGACAAAGAGCGAGCCTGCCAACCCCTTAAGCGAGAGGTGACTCGATCAAGTAGAAATTAGCCGAACATCATATTAGGTTTTAACAGGTTTTAAAAAAGAAAATCTCTACCTATTAGAAAAATCTACACCTATCATAAAAACCTCTTTACAAACCTGCACCTTTTCAAAAACTTTATTTTGCCCAACACAACCTAAAAAAAGGGAGATGCTATACATCACAAATTTTTACTATACATCACACTTAAAATTACCTTAATAACCTTTCTTAATGCAAAATTAATAAAAATAAAAGCCTTATGTATTAAAATATTTTGTTGGATTTACTACCTTAATAAATCTCAATAGGCTTTAAAAGGAAAAAAATAATCAATCTCAATCTATCTATCCCTTATTCTAATCTTTCATTTCTTTTAATATTTTTTTACCATTTATTATTATGAAATCATGTACAAAAAATCAAAACTTATCGTACTATATAAGAATAAAAATAAAAATAAACTTTATATAGCATTGTATATATAAAAATAAATTTTTTTTGGAGATGCTATAGATCACACGCTTTTATTATTACGAAATTATTTTACCATTTATTTTTGAACTTATTAGAGTTTTATAATAGGAGAAAAAATCATTGTATAGATAAGAATTTTTAAAAAAGGAGAAAAAATCATTATATAGCTCCCTATTAATTATATATAATAAGATTAAATGTTTTGTTAATTGAAAATATTATTTAATGTAGGAAAAAGTATTTGCTGAGTTCAATTTTTATAAAGTAAATATCTCGTTGGATGTAGTATATAGATTTTGCTTAAGTATATTCTTGTAATTTAAGGTAGTTCTTAGATTTTGTTTAACTTTTCTAAAATTAGTTTTAAGGGTATTATAGTAAAAATATTGGAAAAGTGTGAAGGAGATGAAAATTTAAGTGTGATGTTTAGCCGCTATGAAAAAAAAAGGGTAGAAAACGAGGTTTCAAAAAAGAAATTGATGTGTATAGTGTAGGAAGGAAAAGAGAAACAAAATAGGGAGAAAATCCTCAAGTCGTACACGTGTCAATGTGTCAGAGTGTCAATCTTTTGCCCTTTTTTTGCAGTTTGTGTTCCTCTCACTTGTCTTCATTTTCAATCTTTCCATCCTGCCTTCCTTTCTCTGTAAACCCTCATTCAATCTTCTTCCTTTCCCGTACTTAATTTCATTTCTCTGGCTTCCGTCTTGGTAGGCTCGAACTGGGTTTCACAAATCTGGGTCTAACAGTGTTGATTCATGTGCCTGTCTTGTTCGCTATGGATCCATACGCCTAGTTGCTGCAGAGGTGGGTATTTTATTGTTGGATCGACAATTAACTATGCTTTTTATTGCTGCTGTGTATCGATGTGAAACTTGATCTAGTATGGCTGGATCTGTTCGGCTTTAGAATTCCACGGATGAAATTGTTGTCATGTTGTTGTGAGTCCAAGGTTTAGATGGCCTGCCGAATTTGCTATATATGGGAATTGGCCAAAATTAGGAACTATGAGCGGCCAATTTGTTGCCTGACATTGGTTGGAGTTGAATCTTGTTGCCCTGAAACTGGCTGAGAGGTTGGCTCTGTTAAATTCATTGCTAGCAAGTGGTTTGAGGATAACAATGAGAATCTTAACACAGTTTCTTAAATTGACCTTGTATATACTAGAGTGAGATGATACATGATATTGAGATGCCTTTTCCTGCTTTGGCACAATATAATAGTGATATATATCGTCGTGGACTCGGTGGCTTTTTCATCTCCCCAAGTATTAACTCACTACAGCCTGACATTTCAACCTTCCCTTTACAATGAATACCTACCCAAAGTTGCAATCTTAGAACATCTTAATGAACTTAGGACAGATCCTTGGTAGTTTAATTCCTGATGTGTTGTATCCATATCCAGATCATTGGTAGCTTACTTATATTGCGTTTTTGGTGATCACCACCATGTTCTATTGTAGGCATGGACCTCTTAGGCATTGTTAGCGTAGGTTACTCTGGTCGCCTTAGTGACCCAGTAAAAAGTATTAGCAGTTACCCTAACCTCATATTCTCTGTAGCAGTATATTGACCTGTCTTCTATATATATACCATATCATCTTTCTTGTTTCTGCCTTTTTGTGGTGATTGTCAGCCTTGCATACCTGCTAAATGCCTAAATCACTGGTGCAGGATTTCGAGGACGCAATTAGAAACCTGCTAGCTCAGCTGGGAAATGTTGTTTTCACTTAAAATCTTGAACCATCAAGAATTTTGATACATGGCGGAAGAAAACATTTGTTGCCCAGCTCAATGGGAAAAGATATTGCTCCACAAGGACTACTCTAAGAGGTATGACGGTTACACTGAACGTCCTTTGTGAAAAAAGCCTTGCCTTCCTTCTCAGCACATCTCGCTCTTTGCTTATTGCTTCTATGATGTGAACTTCGTTAATTAAAATTGATATGCAACTGTTGTATTGTATATCAGGGCAATTTCTTACCTAACCTTTTCTGTCTGACAATATTTACACAAGAGATTGTGACTTATATTGTGAATTATTAGTATCATTATTAATGTTACTTCCTGGTTTCCTTCTTCGGCTTACTTGACTTTAAGTGGACTCATGGATTTCAAAATCGAACATACCAGTATTTTAGACTTCTGCACACATCTCAAGGTGTTTTTAACTAATACTTCTTCATAAATCTATGTTATTCTTAAAATAACTCGAATTCTTTATCTACTTCCATTAGACAATGTTCTTATATAAAACTTCTCATATTCGAACATGTTATATAGTTGCAGTTGTTATAGCTTTTTGATTCTTTTTTCACGGAAGATTTAAAATATCTATGCTAGCTAAAACCAAACTTGTAATTAATCAAATCTAAATAATAATTAATTAATCAAAATGTAGATTCGGGGGTTAGGTAAGTTTTATTTCTACTCCAATAGTTTAAAAGATACGTAGAGTTCAACCGAAAAAATAGTTTAAAAGATAGAGTTGTAATCATTAGTAAGATTATGTTTTTATTTTGAGATACTCCTAGGGAAATTATCTTTTAAACGATACGGAGTAGAGTTTAAAAGATAGAGTTGTAGTATTATTTATCGCCTAGGGAAATTATCTCTGCTTAAGGATATTTTTTTGCAGATTTTTTTTTGGTTAATGAAATTATTATATCTATTAGAAAATCTCCAAGATAATCATCGTTCCGCATATGAGTAGGTTTATTCCAATGGGCGACGCTCTGAATATATAGAGAACATTATACATCCAGTAGGTTGAAGAAAACACCAAACTTTGCCGGTCAATCTCTCGAACTGTACGTGCATCTAGCAAGTGTTATCTTGTTTCCGAACCAATCAACATTATGCATATCATTGAAGAACTCCTGCACTATGAGATACTCGTTCGCCTCCCCGTGAAGTCTCTCCTCAGGTTTAAGTCGGTTTGCAAGCCATGGCGATACCTCATCCAGTCCCGTTACTTCATCGACGTCTACACTCAGCGTCTCCGTCGCGATTATCGGGATCACATGGTCCTTTCTCCTTACTGCAGTAATCCCGAGTTACCGACACGCTTGTTGTCTTGCTCTCCGACTACGGCGAGTGTCATCAACCTGGAAGTCACAAAACAGTTAGACGTGGTACTTCCAACCGAGATCACCTGCCATGCCTTGGTCTCCCACCACCAGCGCCAACAACTGATGAGGCGAGTCGTTGTGCAAGTGCTCGGGCCCACTAGCAACGGCATCTACTGCCTGGTGGCCCACCGGTACATCCGATCGGAGCCTCCCAAAATCATGATCTATAATCCAGCCACTCGGGAGTGCAGGCTTACGGCTCCCTTGCCTCTAGAGACGACTCGGCTTTCTCCACCACAATACGGTTTTGGAGTCATTAAACTTGACTATAAAGTGGTCGTTGTCATGTTAGACCCGCATCATAACTCTTTTGTGAGTTTTGTATACAGTCTAAAGCGTGGCACCTGGGAGAAAACGCCAACCGACGTACTTGCCAATCATGTTAGGAGCATTGATAGTGGTTTTGAGGTGTGCCTACAAGGGTTCTTGAACGGCTCATGGCACTGGATGGCTATGAGACTGAGCATCAGTTCGCCATACGTCGTGTTGTCATTTGATATGGAGGATGAGGTTTTTAGCATAATCAGTGGACCGCCGTTGTATTATTCATCGTTTATGAGTGATGAGATTGGGGTGTACAACGTCAAGTGTGGGGTTTCGGTGCTGAAAGATCGTCTTGCTGTGATTTACTTCAAGCAGGAAGATAAGAGCTGTAGTCCTTACTTCAACCACGAAGAAAATCCGTGTAGGGGTACTACTATTGATGTTTGGATGATGATGGAATACGGTGTCGAAGACTCTTGGACCAAGATCTATTCGGTGAGACCCGAGTGTAGTTTCTTCGCGAGATCACTTGTTGGAGTATCTTGTTCCGAGAGGGACGAAGGTGGCATTCGCATCCAGAGGGTTTTCTTTCGAGATGACAAAAGAAGGGTGTTCTCGTGTGATGATGTTGGAGCTACATTGCACGGTGATTGTGACATTGCCCGTTTAATTTGTTGGAACAATCTTGGGATTTCATCTTATACTGAGACGTTGGAGCCAATACACATTGAGGACAACGGTGAAGAACGACAAACTGAAGACAATGGTGAAGAACGACAAACTGAAGACAATGGTGAAGAACAGCAAATTGAAGACAATGGTAGTGTGGCTATTTGTGGTTTGCAAATCTGCGCTACTTAATAAATTTTTTATTTGTTCTAAAAGGGGTGACTCTTTTTATTGTGCATTGCAATATATTTATATGTATTGATTTTACTCTTAATATTAGGCATAGACTTTTTGCACATCATTTTTTGACTTTTTGCACTACGTCAAATATAATATTATTAAATTTTGGCTTGGAAAAATCTCGCAGTATATAAGTTGACCTCTAGACAATACTCTAGAAATATTGGAGCTGATCTGAGCCTCTTATTCAAGAATTTTAACTTTGCTATGTGCATGATATAACCATATGGCAACATGGAAGCTTGTAAGCTTCTTTTGTCATAATTGAAAAATGATGCAGCAGAATCTGGCTTAGCAGACAAAGGGTTATGTCGAAAAATTAAGATATAGACAGGTAAGTGCTCGGGTAGTATAAAACCCGTGTTTTGGTTAAACTACTTTGCCTTGGAAGTGGATGGCATTGGGTGCTTCTGCTCTACTCCAACCACTTGTTAGGGTAAGGAGTATGTGTGCTTCCTTATGCAGGGAATTGATCTCTTTTCAGCATATACACGTGTGATCTTTTTGGTAATTGCTTTGAAGGATGTATCTCGATTCATTTATCAGAGTTTTCTATTTGGATATCTGCATAGAGAACTCAGCAGATTTTTTTCCTAGTAATGGAAAATGGCATATATATTTGATGATGTGATCTATGTTATATTTTGGGTTTCCTGTGCTTATCCTTTGTCGTTTCATCATTGACAGATCTGGACCTAACCAACAGGATTCCTCGGTAGGGCAGAATTTAACAATGTTCTTAAACTTGTAACTATAGCTCAGAGCAAGCGAGAACTTACCCTGCATATTGTCAAGCAAGCATTTTATGGTTCAGCTTCAGCTAAAATACCTCCACCACAAATCACCTTTCCTGCAACATCAGGACCTCATCCCAATTCGGTTGTTAATATCAATCAACAGGCGGGTGCTGTTACAGGACCACCCCAAAATTCAGCTTTCAGACCTGTCACATCTCAAAGCCCAAATATGCATCAGCAGTACAATCTGTCTCAGAATAACCAAGCTGTACGACCACCACAGCCAGCGCCTAGTGGTACTGTGCGCCCCTTGCAAAGTGTTGCTTCTCAAGAATTTTCTGGAGCTGGTTCTGCTGTTGGATTTGACCCCTCGAACTCCAGAATACAAGAAGGAAAGCCCAATGGACATCCAACAGGAATGATCTCACAAGTTGTGCATAGGTCATTCAGTCTTCCAGTTTCACAAGCTGGATTAGGCCCTGGAGTATCAGGATCGGTTGTGTCAGCACCTCGTCCACCTGTATCTATGGCATTAATGCCATCCACATCCATTCACAACTCCTCTCTTCCACAGAATGGTTTTGCTTCGCAATCTCTTTTCGGGGGAGATGGATTCTCAGCAACTCAAGCTCAAAAAGTTGGTTCTGTGGGGGCTACATCATCTGCTAGCAGTTTGCCAGTGTCATCAGGGTCAATATCTGTGTCACCTACACCTCCTTCATCTTCAAAGGCTGGGTCCTTTAAAACAATACAATATTTTCTTACTGTACAATCTGGTGGAGGGCAGCTCCAGAAAACACAACCACTTCCTAAAGAACATCAAAATGTAACAGTCCAAAATGTTCCTCGTGCAACAGGGGTTTCCTCTCAAGTTACTGCTGTTCAGTCCCAGCAGCAATGGCCAAGAATGACTCCGATTGATCTTCAGAAGTACACTAAATTATTTATGGAAGTTGATAAAGACAAGGATGGAAAGATTACTGGTGAACAAGCGTGCAATCTTTTTCCAAGCTGGAGGTTGCCAAGAGGTAACTTGAGCGCACTTAATCCTTCTGGGATAATTTGGATAGAGTGGATCCCTTTTAAATGAGTCTAGAGAGAGAGAGAGTGTGTTGTTGTTTTACGTTCCCTTCTTCATGCAATTGATTTGCAGCTTGCTGTGAGGTTTAACTGTTTAAACATGCTGGTGATATATGCAATAAATTTCCATGTACATATTGTGCTAGTATTTCTGTGTTGCATGCGCGTACTCTAAACCATCTATAATCCTATATTTGCTTTGAAACTTAAGAATAAGTTTAAGCTCATGTATAGCTTGTTTGTGCGATTGCTGATTTTTTGTTGAAAATGTCACATTCTTTACCTGCCGCAAAAGCTTCTCCATGTGTCTTTTTTCTTCTTTCAGGCCTATCATTACTGCAAAAGCTTTTATTAATGGAAATATAGTAGTAGAATTTGATATTTGTAATTCAATCAGGTTGCCAAGATCCATTTTCCTAACATAAATTATATTTTATGTCTGTTCAGACATTTTAAAGCAGGTGTGGGACTTGTCTGATCAGGATAATGATAGCATGCTTTCTGTCAGAGAATTTTGCATTGCCCTTTATCTTATGGAAAGACATAGGGATGGGCGTCCTCTTCCACCCGTGCTTCCTAGCTACATCATGCAAGACTTGCCTGCTGCAGGTCAAACAGTTTGTGGTGTTGGCCATGCATCCTGGGGATATTCTCATGGTAATTTTGGCGAAGTGTCAGGACAATTTATGACTTAGTTTCTTGCTTGCCTGGCTTTGACGTTTGAAACATAGGGTTTACTTGTCTGACCATTTCACTTGTTTTAAAATTTGTATAGGTCCACAACAACCTCCTACATCTGGTTTTGCTGCACACCCACCCACGCGTCCATCTGGTAGACCTCCTCTCCGAGCTCCTGCTGCTCCTGCTGACAGCAGGACACTGCCTAAACAACAAGAAGCCAAGGTACCAGCTTTAGAGAAGCACCTAGTGGACCAGCTGAGTGAGGGGGAGCAGAAATCTTTGAATTCTAAGTTCCACGAGGCAACTGAAGCAGATAAGAAAGTATGTTTTTATGATCTGAATTGCTGCAATTTATGTTTGCTTCCAAGCACAGCATATTTGTATTGTAGGTGCTCAACTGTTCATCTTAGTTTTTCATTCTTGAGCTCTTCATCATCTTCATAACTTTTGTTCGCTTTTTCACTTAGTGGTCCTTTTTTATTATGTTTCTCACATGTTGGGCAGACACATAGCAATATAAAAGCATCATTAATTCGAATCCTAGCCAAATTCCACCGGTTCACCGATCAGAGAAGACGATCATCAAAGAGGAATAACACCACCGAGGAAACGGAATCAGCCATGTGCATAGCAGTCTTCATATGGCAATCTCACCTGCTATACCCTTTCATTCTTCTCCTAAACAGAGACGAATTCCACAACCGGTAAGTCAATTTGTTTTTGGATTCAAATTCAGAAGAACTGATGGTTTTTTCATCGGCATCATGATCGAACTTTTGTGGGTTTTTTGGTAATTTTGGCAGGCCGACCAAGCCAGCTGAATGGTGGGTAGGAGAAGAGATTTTGGGTGGTAGAGATGAGGTTGCTGGTGGGACGTGGCTGGCCTGCTCAAGATCTGGGAGGTTGGCTTTCCTCACTAATGTGAGGGAAAAAGAGGCTCTTCCTGATGCCATGAGCAGGGGATATTTGCCTGTTCGTTTTCGTAAGGTGATTGTGTTTTGGTTGATTATGCACGCCACCTGTTTGATTTATTTCCTCTGTGAAATTTCTCGGTTTCTTCTGAGATTTATTGTGTTGATTGTCTTCTTCTGCTTTATAAATGTGCATAAATGTTCAATTGAAGTACAGTTAGAAGGACCACATACCATTGATTACTGTTCTAGTCTTGTACTGCACTTCAATGCTAGTACCTTGTCTTGCAGCTGATAAGCAAACGCTGTAATGTGTAAACATAGTGCTCACTTGTATTTTGCCTAGGATTAGTAAACCTGGTCTGAGGAAATTCTCAAGGAGACATTGCTCTGCTTTAGATTTGATCAATGAATATAAGATTTAATTGTAGGACTATTGTTTTCTTAAAGCCTTTTACAGTTTTTAATGTAATTGAAGGTGAAGGACAAAGTAGTAGATATTGTGCGTTCTCCTCATATGTTCATATAATACCTGGGTTAGAACTATGTAACCCTACTGAACCTTGCTGATTAATCTCCTTCACCCAATACTTGAGGACCCAGAATCCCCTTAGCCTCTTAGGTGAAAGTATTTGCTCAACTGTGGATCTGAAGTGTATTCTGATCCGTATAGAGTTATATAGCTTCCATTGGTTTTTTTGCAACTGTATCTGCTTGGCTTTGTCCACATATCGTATTCACAAAGCGCATTGGAATTTAGGAGCTTGGTCTTATACTTCTTGTGGTACTTCAGATGTTTGTTTTTGTGTTTAAGCTGTTAAAACTGAACAGCTCGTCTCATGGTTGCAGAGCAGTAAAGATCCGTTGGAGTATGCAGCGGAAGTAATGGAGGATGCCAAAAGTTACAACGGGTTCAACCTGATATTGGCAGACTTTTGCTTCAAGAAAATGGTGTATGTTACAAATAGAGCAAAGGATGGCAGCAATGCTATTATGCAAGTTTCGCATGGGATTCATGTGTTATCAAATTCCAGTTTGGACTGCTCTTGGCCTAAAGTATGAATCCCTTCCCTTCCTGCTATACATTTTTGTAACCGACATACGAGCATCAGATTCTCCTTAATGTTGTCTAAATTCCTGTTTTCACTGTTGCAAGGCTCGGCGCTTAAGCCTTAGCCTTTACGAAGCTGCTTGGTACGTATCACAATGTAGCTGAAGTTGATGTGAGGGAGATGGTTGAAAGATTGATGACTGATACTGTGAAATCTGAAGAAAGCGAGCTTCCCGGGATTCTACAGAGTGATTTTGAGCATGAAACTAGCTCCATAATCATTGATACGGATACTCCTAGGGTAAGTAATCCACGCGTTTCCATCTTTTTGCTTCTACTCAACTCCATTCCTTGTACTTTATTCCCCTTGAAACGTACAGGGTCGTTATGGAACAAGGAGTACTTCAGTGGTGACGGTGAAGAACAGTGGAGAGGTAAGTTACTACGAGCGCTATCTTGATCACGGCACATGGAAAGAACATATTGTAGATTACAAGATACCTTACTCCTTGTACCTTTGCACACTGAACCACGGATCAGAATGTGCTGTTATATCATGCATGTGAATTACTTGTAAATTTATCAATAAGGCTTGTGCAAGATGAACCTCTGTTTTCTTTGGATTTGGCTGCTTGAGAGCGTTGGATTGCCGAGCTCAATAGCAACCGTCCTTAGCTGTAGTTAATATATGAGTTTGATTGATATCGCAAGGGAAAACATATAGACCAAACATATAGGCCAGAAATCGAAGTCTTTGTTGCCATTTTATTCTTTTTTATCCTTGTTGTGCTCGTAAAAGTTAAATTTCAATTGTAATTGTGCGTATATGGTATGATGTTTAAGTGCCTGTATTTAACCTTTGGACTTGTATACTCGTATATGGTACCAATACTTGTCTGATTAATGTTTAAAATCCCATGAATTGTGCTGTGCGCAAGAAAAAAATCCCATGAATTTTTTTTTTGGTTGAGGGGGCACTGCCCGGTGACCTCTGGGTACTACCCTTGGAGGCTTAAGCGTTTGACTAAATGTCCGAAGGCAAGGAAAAAATCTCATGAATTATGTAGTTCTCTAAATTCTATTTAGTAGTAGATAACAATGAGCAAGTGTCAAGTTTGGATTGAATTGTGCTTATTTATCCTCAAAATTAGTTTTGGAGTGAAAAGTATAAAAAGAGGCCAAGGCCGAAGTTTACAAGTACGATACAATTGAGAGTATTGAGATTAATTTCGATTAATACATTATTTAAAGGATGCAAATTTATGAAATGGGCCGTCGGTGTTGGGCCGGATAGACGGTCCAGAAGGAAGTATAACAAAAGCGGGTCGGACTCTCCTCATAAACCGTCCGATTGAATGACCAGTCAAGCAAGATGAACGGCCAGATCTAACCATCAAGAAAACACATTCAAAACATATATGAATAACGACTCTGGCGCTCCCGCAACGAAACAGAAATCTCAAGATTCTCCTTTCCACCAAAAAAAGCACTCCGAAAATTCAAGATTCAAGAAACTCCAGTTAAGTTCCACACACGGTAGCGCGCGATCGAGATGGATCCCGCTGGCGGAGCCCCTCCGGCGCCGGCGGACATTATGCTCTCCGACGAGGGCCCCAACCGACCCAAGCTTTGCCGCAGGTGCCTCAACGGCTCAAACAACACGCCCCTCTGCACCGACCCGCCGTGCGAGAAGTGCCCGGAGCCCTGCGAGGTCGTTCCATCGCCAGAAAATCGAGCAACGGAGGATTCATTGGAAACTCTCCGGTCTGTTCGTTACCGGGACTTGCTTCGCCTATCGGTTCGCCTGGCTGCTAGAGCGGCAGAAACCGACAGGGGCTTCAGCTTTGTTAGGCGTGCACTCCTGCAGTTGTCTACAGATCTGGAGGATATCGAGGTTTTCATCCCCGCTGAAGTGCTCATCGGCAAGATCTTCTCCTGCCTTCCGGTGGACACGGTTCTGCGTTTTATCGGAGTTTCCAAGAGCACAATGTTGGGAGATTACCAGCCCTGAGTTCATCACCCTTCACTCCCTAAACACCAAGTTCATGTTTGGAACCCTTCTGGTCCAACGGTACATGGAAACGTTGGAGCTCGTTCCCCTCCGTCCAACCATGCCGCGTCCGGCGGCCTTGGATAATATCGACTGTACAGTTCTCGACAGCTGCAATGGGCTACTATTGGTCAGGTATTACGAATCCGAGGAGGACGATACCGAGAGCTACATGGTGTTCAACGCCGTCTTGGACCTTCGCCATCGCTTCTCGATTCCTCGTATTTACGAGATCATTGACGTGAAGTTGGCTTTCAACCCAGACATCGACGAGACGTACAGGGTAGTTTTGCTTTGGAATCATACGCATGGCAAGAACCACGGAATCGGTATTTACCGCCGAGAAAGGGCACAGTGGACTATTTTTAAGATCAGAGGGGTTATATACCCCGGGGAGTTTGGAAAGTCTTTTGTATGGAGGAGACACTATGCCATATGGAGCACTGTCTCGGAGGCGTTTCTGATGTTCAACATTGACAATGGTACTTCATCTGTCCTACCACTGCCCGGAGGCATCTACTTCGACTCGAGCCGGGACTACATTGATGAGGTCAACGGCATGCTCCTGTTGGAGACCTCCGCACGGTCTCAGCCTATATGTACCATTTTCCAGCTTGAGAACGGACAATTGGTCCCGAAATATAGGATCGATGTGGACTCAGTTGCCGCCCAGAATCCGACTATTGACATGTGCACTACCTATCACGTCACCGGCACGGAACTGCAGCCCTTGAGGATCTACAGCTATTCGGTTCTCCGAGTTTCGGAGACCGGGGATCAGGTTCTAATCCTGATCCCGGGACGCATTGTGCTTTACAACCTCCGGACCCGGGAGTCCCGGGGTGTCTGTGACCTCCCTGATCATCCTTCTACTAGAGACTGCTACTGGTACATGCCGACCCTCCACCATGCCTAGACCTTCTTGGCCACTGATTCCTACTCCAACATCAGCTTCTTGGATCATAGACACATCATTTGCACCTGAAAGTTTATTTTTATGACATACTAGTATGCTGGGCCTTGTAGATCGGTTATAGAATTCGTTTGAGATGATTGAAATGCATTGTGAATTCGAGGATGCTGTTTCTTTTTTCATTGCCCATACAGTTCTTTCTTTCGGTCTGTCTAATCCGTCGGTTGAAATGCTATAGGAGCGGCTCGAGTCTTATGAGAGTCCAAAGTAGGCCTTTAATGTGTTTTTATCTAACTTATTACAATGGTATCGAATAATTAAACCTGAAAGAAGTGAAATTCAAACTCAAAATCCAAATGATGTTAAATAGGCTATTATGACCCTGCATAATAGCCTGCCGTTTCAAATATCATATAGCAGGGAGCACAAATACACTCTCAAAACAGCCGTTACGTTACACCCTTTACAAAACGTGCATAAATACATGTTCAAAGCAGCTGTTACGGTTGAGCCATCACAGAACGCTTCATCCATTAACAGCCCCAATCAATGACTCGGTATTGCACTTCCCATGCATGAAATCACGAAACAAAACTATACAAAAGTTGTATAAAATGCGCATCATTAATTACGCCGGATTCCTTGCTTTATAGGTTTATTGATTGATGATTAGAGGATCCTATCAGAAAATGAAGATCCTACAAAGTAAAAGAAAGGGTGCATGGGAGAAGAATGAGGCTCACCGTCGCCAATTCCGAGTGTCAAGGCATCAGTTCTGTCCTTAACAAGGGAAACAACTCCGGCCTTTTGTAGCGGAGCAGTCCGGCAACACAAGACAACAGCACAATAACTCGCCACCTCAAAGAGCTAAGAGAAAAACACAGCCATATAAGAGACAAATGATGCAAATGCAATGCTATAAAGTAAATCCAAACTTGTCAGTCACTTTTAACGCTTACCTCTTTCTCAAGCTCTGAATCAAGAATGTACACAAGGCTGGTATCACCAATCTACAGTGGAAACATGATCAGGTCAGTAACCAAATAGTTGAAGCTAAGCTCAGACCAACACAAGGGAGTACATTAGAACTTTACCGAAGAATTCATAGTTATTCCACATGCAATCAAAGAAGATGTATGTGATATGTTGAAACGCAATGGTGGTGGATTCCATTCACCTTTATCATGCCAATTAATCTGCAACAATGGAAGAAAAATTACAGAATTTATGATCTTCTCCTTCCACCAAGGATAAGCGTATCTGCACAAGGAAGTGCAGAAAGTCAGTGAAAAGAAGGAGATAAAGAGGTAATCGTAAAGAGATCTACATTTTCAATGGTCATATATAGAAATGCTGAGAGATTCATAGCAAACCTCATTCTTGTTAGTTCTTCCACCTCCTCACTGTTGCAGACCTGTGCACAACCAGAGAACGCCAGCATATCCATTTCATATCTTAAATGAAGCACAAGAAAGCAAAGAGAAAGCAATAACTTTTGCTACAGATGAGAAAGCAAAGAGTATTTGTAGAAGAATCTGACCTTGATCAATGGAATAGGAATAGCAAAGGCAGCAACTGTAAATCACATAAACCAAAATTCACCATTACGAGAGTAAATTAGGTTTTGAGATTGAAAAAATAAGGATGAACAACGAATGATGAATATAGGATGACAGTACACGCTCAACTGGAATTCTAACCTTCCAACGCAAGCCAGAAGGCAGAACACGCACAATTGGAAGCTTCCTCCTCAAATCAATTGAAATCAGAACCCTACAATACAGATCGAACTTGAAATATCAAACCGAAGACAAGTTGAAAAATAGAAGACAGAGCAATTGAACATGAATTGAAAGAAGAACCTTCCAAATCATACAAATTAGGGCTCAACTGTAAGCTTTCTCCTCGAGATACAAATTCAAATGCGAAGGACCTCAAGTAACGATCGTAGCAATTAGGACTTTCCAACACAAATCTCAAGTAGCATACCGCAAAACAAATTCAATAATCACCATGAAAGCACCTAATCATCACTCAATTAAGCAAAACCAGACCAATTAGCATCAATTTGAGATCTAATTGCATGATTCCAACTAAACTAAGCGAAGAAACCAATCGGCAATATCAAATTTGACAAAGCGAGATGCAACAATATCCAAGCACAATGAACCGAGGAAAGTGCACTTGAAGGAATTGAAATCGAGAGAGAGAAGCGATGCAAACCTGAAAGGAGCAGCGAGCGATGGAAGGCTCGCATTAGGGCGGAGATTTCGCATTAGAGAGAGAAGATGGAGACTGGAACGAAAGAGATTTCGCATTAGGGCTCAACTGTAAGCTCCTTCAAGCAAATCACCTTCAAGGAGATTCCGGAAGAGCCTAGACCGATCGGCTCGGTCGCATTCCGGTCCGTAATTCTGGAATTCTACTTCAGGCTCCTGCAATTCCTCGCGAAGGCCTCGTTCCGTCGTCGGTGATAGCACGGTAGGCGCGTAGGCTCCTGCACCTGACGGAGATCAAAATTAGGGCGTCGTCGGCGATGCTGGCCGATCGGCGGTCGCATTTTAGGGCTAATTTGGTGACGGAGTCGAATCGAGCGAAGAGGCGAGGAATTCGATTGAGCGTTTAGCGAGATCCGATGACGGCTCTGTACCTCAACCCTAAGCCAGCGGCGACAGACGAGAGAGATCGAAGATCCGGATCGGAGGAGTTTGAGCGGGCGAGGTCGAGGTCATGGCGGGGCGGAGATGAGCGGGGGTTTGCCGTTTGCGGTCGGAGAAGAAGACGATTGGCCCATCCACGGAGAGAAACGGAGATTTCGCATTAGAGAGAGAAGATGGCCTCAACCTAAGCGTAAGCTTTTTCCGCTTTCATTTAGGTTTCCTTTTAGATTTGCATTTTACGACTGGAAAGAGTGTCGTTATTTACAATATTTTTTTTTTTTGGTATTTACCGACACCATCACGTGTCACAATTCTGATAAATCTTGACAATAAAGGTGTCGGTAATTTAGTCGTAATTTTAGCGGGTTTAATACACGCGCGTTTTTTTTACCGACACAAGTCTTTGGTGTCGTTTCACATGTGTCGAAAATGGCCGCATTTTCTAGTAGTGCTTGGATATGGGTTTTGGTATGACCTAAACTCAAACTGTCTACCATATATGGTTTACCGGTTTCGGTTCAGATCAATTTTCCGATAGTTTGGATTGGTTCCGGCTCGATAACTTTGTAAAAACGATTAAATTATAATAAATAAACGTGGTCTTCATACAATATTATTTTTTTGAGTCGGTGGGTACGTTAAACGGCCAAACCAATGGTTCTAATAGCTAGGAACCGACAGTTTCGAACCGATTATGGTGTCGGTGTCGGTTTGACAATTCACCATCTTGTCAAACCTCAACCTAATTCTTTAACTAGTCGAACTTTCAATTCCGATTCCTGTCCGATTTAGATTAAGGTTCGGGTCAGTCTCGTTCTTGTATGATTTGCCGATTTAATATGAATCGGGCACACACCTTTGTGGATGAAGCAGAAGTAAGAATCTCGGTTTGAGTATTGGAAAAAACATATATTGCCGAAGATCTAAGAGTTTCTCGCCAAGATTCGACAACATAGGGTAAGCCAAGCCCTAAGATTCGACCGAAAGTCATAGTCAACGGACAACAAATGGATGTTCTTGTACCATATCCTTAAAACCTTTTGATACTACCCTCTAAGACTTAACCTCTTGATTAAATATGCAAGGTCTAATTCATTTTATATTTTAACTTTACCTTTGACAAACTTTGCTCGAGTGTAGCTGACTGTCTTATACCCTCCATTTGTTTACATCAACATATATCATTTCATGCAAGCCCATTAAAAATGAAGCCATATAACACAGCTAGCTACATCACACTAACTAGTTTCCCTCTGAATGTAATATTGTGCTGCCTTAATTATCTTGTTCCTATATACATATGTTTATAAAGTACGTGCATGATTGCCTATATATGTTTATAAAGTACGTGCATGATTGCCCATGAGCTAGCTTATAAGTGACAGCATTCCAAGACAATGTAGAAGTTGGGGATTCAGGGTGCGTTTTGAACAATGGCCAAGTGCAGAATTGATGGGTGGCCTAATTAAGTACACTCGCCAGTTGTAACTTGTAAAACTACAAGGCTCTGCCTTTTCTGTTGCCTTCTTTGTTCTTACCGCGCGTCTTACCGACTGTAAATAAATGACCTAGAATCTTACCAAGTCATGCTATGTACATAGCATGAACAAGCCAACTTACACACACATATTTCGTCTTGGTGCGTAGATTGAAATAAATCGACAACCGAAGAAATCGGCAAGAGAGTACAAATACGAAAAATCTCCAAACAAGCAAGAGAAAAACCGAGCAGACGGTTAACTAAAACGCGTAAATGAACACATGACGAATGAGTTAAGCACAATCGACAGAAGTGTCGTCCGAAAGCAATTTAAAGGGTCATTTTCAAATTTTGATCAGACTATGAAACAATGTTGTGGAAGCGGGAAAAAAAACATTTCAATCTTTCAAACACGAGCAAGATAAATTTGTTCACATTTCAAACATTTTCAGAGCTTAAAAGTTGATTGTTTTGAAATGTTGTATTGTCGTCAAATCTACCATACCAAACACCACGCAAATCTTGTTAGCAAGCTAAGGAAAACAAAAAGTTCGAATTAAAAGCCATAACAAAGCCACAATTTATTTTCCACACACTTAACCATAAAAATTAAAAAGGGCAAAACACAAACATCACACACATCAAACACGAACTAACAAACATAACCCACTAGATTACAAATAACGTACTTAACACGTAACCAACTCCAACGGATCGAAACTTAGAACTTCATCATAATCACTAGTTTTGGCAACGGAAGTTGGGGTCAACGTTACAGTTGACCGGAAGCTTCAAGGCAGCTTTCTTGTTAATCCTGAGGCTCTTCAAGATTGGAGAGTTGGCAAAAGAGCAAAGGCACTTAAGATCGGCTCCTTGGACGGCGTCACAACATTCCTTAGTCGGCATTGGAGGGTCGTTCGTGCTCACCGCTGGCTTGCACGCGCTGAACCCGTCTTGTGTCATCCCACACATCTGCGCACGGGCCCCGTTTCCCGCCACCATGACCAAGGCCAGAGCCAAGATTAGGGCCAACTTTGTGTAGCCTTCCATTGCTCCTAGCTTGCACAAGAAGAGCTACAACTTACAAGTAATGGTTTATATTGTTTGTGCTTGAATTGTAGCGTGTGATGATGTGTTTATATATAGGCAACTAGGCAAGTGTACATGTGCTATGGTACTTTACTTGTAGAGTGCTTTTTGAGGGTTTGTTTGGACGTGTATGTCCGAAAGCAAATGCATGTGAATGTTATAACTTTTCTAGGGTAATTAAATTTAGATTTAGTTTTACATTGATATAATTTGCTTACATACAAAGAACGTAAATATGTTTATTTTTTAAACCTTGCAAAGTTTATTATACTATTTTGTTAACTATTTTTTTTGGCAGAAGATAATTTAGGGTGAGGGAATGGTGTCCGAATCCAAGAATATATAGGGTAGATTCAAGGGTTTAGTATGTTTCATCTCAAGGAGACTAGTGAGGGATCAAAAGTGCAACCTGTAAGACCGATACCATGTTTTGCTTGATCTACTAGAACAACTCCTTGAGGTTATTATATCCTGTTAATTTAGTTTGCCCATCTTTTGTAAGGTCAGTAAATTGGGGCATGAGACAACCCTTACTGTTTGAATTCTTTAAGATTATCCGTCAGAATAATTTAGGTTGGACTTGTAACCTCAGGTAGCCTAATTTTGGCTTGTTTAGGCTAGTAGCTCTTCTATAAAGTATGTAAAGTTTATTTTCTCACGAGAGTTTTCTACTTCCAATCATTTTATGTATTGTTATTATTAATAAGTAATTACAAGTTGTTTAGTGATTAAATCCCTTGATTGTGAAATTTGTGCGTCGTGTTGTGGTTGGTCAGTTGGAAGAATATGAAAAGAGAAAACATGCACAGTCAGAAATCAATGTGCAAGTGAAAGGTATCTAACAATGTGTAGTCCGTGACTAGTTATAACATATAAACTATGCAAAGGGGATTCACAGGGCAACATTGCATTGGTGCAAGATGCATATATAGCTAAAATTTTGGTGTTCTTTAGGATTAAGGATTTGTTTGATTAACACTAAGAAATAGGTAATAATCTACTTTGCTTTGGTGTCTCACGATACAACCAAATGGGTCGTAAATTTACAATTATTAAAGTTACATAAGTTAATAATATCTCACCCTAAAATCCATTATATTGTCAACATGATATGACATATAGTATAACCCACCAAAGGTATGTAGTAGGCTGTTTTCATCTCAATTTTTTTTATGTAAGAAAACCATGTTCTAACATGCCTTGCAATTGTAGCTGGTCTAACCAGATTGATACTTATAGCCAAACCTAAATCTATATAGTGAAGGAAACATGCTTAGGAACAAGCATGGCTTATATATCGTACGGAAGTCCATGTGATGATAGACCAAAGATGAGTATATATATAAGAAATCAATATTAGAAAATTTTGGTAAATCCTGTAGCTGATAAAATAACGTTTTTCGACCACAATCACAGTCTCTCATGGGGTTCAATCCTGTGGCTGATAATAAGCTTCAGTTTATCAAAAAACATGAAATATGGATGATCTAACGATCAAAAAGATGAGGATCACTACAAGGTTTCCGATTCGATTTCTACCTCCGTCCCCATACCACAAGACCAAAGTGTGACAATGGTGACTTCCTACTTTCCTAGTCACCATCTAACAAACTTAATTTTACAAAACTGCCATCAATACTCCAACTCAGATGATTGGGCCCATCCTATTGGGCCAAGTAAATCGTTAGGCCCAAATCGACCCAGCTCTTCCCGAACACGGTTCCAATCAAATATGCCGACAATTCATTATCATTACTTCACTCACAAAACATTCAATTTGCACACTTAATCTTGGACGAACCTTAATTATTCCGCATTAAATAATAATGTTAACACGTGCATAATATAAATGACGTCATAGATATAAGCCTATATAATATATGTCCACGTCAGTTTGACCACACATTTGATAATGACCATATAACAACAATTACATAGGGCCTAAAAATGTCTAAAATGTGGACAAATTGATCTTGCTCATTTTTAGTTGAGAGACACGATAATAAGCTTTAATGGTCAATTCAAATCGAAGAGAGGTACCTACCGGAAAAGGATTAATCGATCTTTAAATGCGAAACAAAATTCCCCTTAACTCAAGGGAGCCCGAAATTTTCCAAAAACAAAAAGCATGGAATATGAATAATCTAATGATCATAAACATGAGGATCAGTGGCTTTCGAGTATCTAGTCAAATGGTTAAGTCTTCAGGAATTGTATCTAGATATCACCGGTTCGATTCTCGTGGATAGTGTCATTGACAAAAATAAAAATACACGAGGAGCGCTAGAAAGTTGCGGTTTGGATCTCAATCAGGATCATCTACAACTCTCGGTGTAACCTTCGGTGCTCCACTTTATTGTTTACACTATGAAATAACAATAAAAACTATATATATTCATATTGTAAACGTTTATTCTTATGTAATTTATGAATTTTTGTGATATAAATTTCTAGTGAATTCTTTTATTAGCCAAAAAGATGATTAATTCATCATTATTAATGTAAAAAATAGTAATAAATCCTTTTTTGTATCATAAAAATGTACAAATGTATGATACTTATCAGTTATAATACAAATATAATTATTTAAAAAAAATATTAACTTATAGTATAAGTAATAAAATGGAACACCGAAGGTCACACCGAGTGTCGTAGAAGATCCTTACTGGATCTTCCGCCTCAGCGATTGGGCCCTTGCTATTGGGCCAAGTATATAGTCAGGCCCAAATCGACCTAGCTCTTTCCGAACACGGTTCCAATAAAATATACCGACAATTCATCATCATTACTTCACTCACAAAACATTTAATTTGCACACTTAACCTTGGACGAACCTAAATTCTTTCGCATTAAATAATAATATTGACACGTGCATAACATAAATGACGTCATAGATATAAGCCTATATAATACTGTATATATCCACGTCAGTTTGACCACACATTTGATAATACAACAATTTCATAAGGCCTAAAAATGCTCAAAAAAGAACCCATGAAAACTCTCCCTGAAGAAACCCGTCTCCATGCCCCCCTCTCCTTACCCCCCTCTCCTTACCCTTTGGTTATGAAATCCCTAACTCAGACCCCTTTTTACAACTTAGTCAGAAAAATCTAGCCTCAATCTCCACCCAATCCCACCTCCCATGAATTCTCACTCGTCTGATTTTTGTCACCCTTCAAAGAAAACACAAAATCCCCAAAATCCGGGTGAAATCCCTAATCGTATCGAGTCTCGACGTGGCTCGAGTCGACGGTTCGAGATCTGGGTGGTGATGGTGAACATCCACCCATGGCCCTCTGAATTTTGTAATATGTTTTTGGAATAGTATTCTTGCCTACTCTGTCTATAAATTGAGAGTTGGGGCTGTTCTCCCCACTTTCCCTCATCTGCATACTGAATCTTCAAAAAACCAAGTAAGTCCGTGTGTAGCAGCTCCTTTGATGGGGAGTTTGCTGCGTCTTTCAATGGAGAACAAGTCATCCAACATGGAGAAAGGTAAAAGAACCTATAGATTTGTCCTATCATCTGGAAAGATATATTCAAGTGAGCACCATGAACCCTTGAACCCCAAACCATCTGAAAAACAACATGTTATGGCCGAGGAGGCTAAAAATAGCAGTGGTGGAGCCAACTTCAATGAGGCTGGCCCTTTTGGGACCAAAAAAGATAAAGGAAAATATGATGAACAAAGACAACCTTATGATGAACAGCCTCCTGTTGAGGAGATTAATGAACAACCTCCTATTGAGGAGACCAATGAACAACCTCCTCTTGAGGAGATCAATAAACAACCTCATGTTGCCCAATGTCAGTTCTATCAATGTGTTCTGTATGAAGTGAAACTGTATGATATCATGCTTGTTCCTGATCTTATCAAATCTAGCAATGTCGTTAACGATCGAAATTTGTTGGTTAACTTGAACTTAAGCACCCGTGGTTGTAGAATAGTCGTAGTTGTGGGGAAAGTTTCATAGATGATTACAACTCTTTATTTATGGACAAGGATCAAAAAATGGGGTTACCAAGAATCCCTGCTAAATTTAAGTCTAGTGTTAAAATGAGAATAAGCACTTGGAGGACCAAGCGCATCACGGTTGAGGAAACCAATTGTGATGAGGCCGCCTTGAACAAAGCCGGTTCTACTGGCATAGAAAACGAAAAAGAAAGTGTATGCAATTCTGTTAACTTTTGTGCAAGTTGCTTTTTGATCAAGTCCCTTCAAAATCAAATTTGACTCTTGTTATAATGTTGCTTGGATGTTCATAAGATTATAGTTGTCTCTTCGATGACAACCTACTCCTTGAGTATTACCCTCCAATCAATCTGATTGGTTGATTTGCCGAGCTGCACTGATTTGTAGGATGACTTGTGTTCCTCTCTGTATAAATTTTCGAAAAGTCGGAGTTTCGTTTGGAATTTTTTCGGACCGAGTTTGTCTAGGCCAGGTCGCTTGGTGCTCAGAGACTTCTGAAGATCCTTCATCTCGGTGGAGGGAACGTCAGCTGTCCATTCGCACACCCCAGGATGGGTCGACTTGATGCCGGCGGCACTGTTTTAGTGCTTTACTCACCCCGATTCCAAACTCCCTCTACTCCTTTTTGAAAATTTGTCCTTTCATTCGTCCATCTTGCTTGCCATTTGTGGCTCTTTTTGACTTTCCAAGCCGTTCTCGGCTGCCGTCTTTCGGCCTCTCGGACTACCAAATTTATTTGGTATTCCGAATTTTTACCTTTTCAAAAAAAAAAAAAAAAAAAAGGCCTAAAAATGCTTGAAATGTGAACAAATTGATCTTGCTCACCACTTGCTCCCCAAGCCTCCAGCTTTACCATTGAAAATCCACTATAAATACGCCCATTTGTTGCCTCTAGCATCAAAAATTGATCAGCCCAAGTTTCGCTCTCAATTCCATTTCTTTCAGAGCTTCCAAAATTGCGTTACAATCACAACATAGAAAGTCGAAGAACAAAGGTACGATTTTCTTTTATCGTTCTTTGATTTATGTTATATACTATACTTTTTAATTGATAAACCACTAGGCAAGTTGTAGATTGTGATAGATGATTAAACCCAGACCCGAAATTAGGTTTTGATGATCAATCGTCTTAATTACTGATTGTTGGCAGGGTTTGAATAGACTAACACAAGCTACATTTATGAATTTGTAGAGTTTTTCCTTCTCTATTTTTGCTAACTAAATTTCTTAATCACTAGCCAAATCCCTATCTATAGCTTTCAGTGGTTGGACTTGGAAACAAAACTTCAGTGTCATTTTCACCTACAAAAACGTTTTTGTTTTAATATCTTGTTTTGTCATAATTAATTCTACTTCTACCTAACTTAGTAATCAATAACCATCGACACTCCACTTTCATAAAATTCATACACAAAAAAATGTTATCCGGTATTAGAAATTCTGGAATTTTCTACATCTCTAATTATACAATTTGTTAGCTAATTAGTTCTCCTTCCAATTGATCTCAACTTGAATTTCATGGGTTTGTATATTAAGTCTAATTAATGCCACCATAGATGATACATGTCAAATGATCAATTGATGTTATATTTTATACAAATTTTCATGTCAGTTTATTTATTTATCAGGATTTTGTTGAACTCCCATTGATATAGCACAACGAATACTTCTCCCATAAGAAACACTTTGAAAATGTTTTTTTTTTTTTTGCATGGGCGGTGGTGATTAAGATTTGAGATATCTATATCATTGAATATGATTCTATTATTACTCCTTATAATTTTTTGAACAAACATTCAAGAAAACTATTTTCAAATAAAGTATGAATTTAATATATATTAATAACATCATTTATTGATAAGCTGTCCCATATTTATTTCTCAACCATTTTTCCCCTTTAAGAAATTAAGAAAAACAAGCATCACATTACTTAAAAGTTACACCAACATGTTACATAAGCACACATATGACCATATCTCACCTCCACCACAAATTGTTGCCTTGCACCGAATGTGTATGTATATATTTATCCTAATCCCAATCTTCACATTTAAGTTGCAATTTCAGCCATCCGTTAAACAACGGTTACACTTAATATATATATGCATGGGTTTTGCCGATTTATCAAACAATCAATTCTAACCAAGCTTTTTTAAAACACTTTCTATATCATTTTTTTGTTTTGTTTTATACACGTATACATTCTTAGCAAGTAAGTCGGGTGTAACGAGTTATATCATCTTATGAATTATACAAAAAAATCTCCACGTCATTGTTGGTCGTTCTAGATTCATTTTTAGGATTGTATGAGCTCATCAAATCGCCACATGAATTGTGCTACGACATTATAGTTTCATGATGTATTGAAAATTAGGAAAAAAAATAAAGAAAAGAAAAAGGATCCACTTTAATAATATTTTTATTCTCGTGTTTGGCAAGCCTTACAAGTTACAACCGCTCCGTTTTGAATGTGAATTATTTCATATAATGCATTATCTCAAGGTCATTTAGTAGAGTTGGGAATATAAAACAATTTGGATGCATACAATATGTGTATATTTTGTTAATTATATCTATTTTAGGCAAGTATATTGTTTGAATGTAAAATTATAACACCTCCAATAGCAAACATAATATACATTTGTGCTAAATTATATAGTTTCTAATTTTAATCTCTAATAATGCATAATTTTTTCTGACCGTATTGCATTTAAAAAACAATAACTAGCAATTAGTGCATGCTTTTCTTAAACCACCATACTTAAAACTACCCAAAATCACTACTAATTCATTATTGCAAGAACTTTGTTTAATTTTGGGAAATAATTAATCATTGATAGAATTTCAAATTGAGCAATTTTGGATTCAATCTTCTCTAAGAAAAATCCAAATTCAGGCAAAGAGTGAACGTTTGTAAAAAAAGGCACATTTTTAGCAGCTTTAAATTTCCGGTTTACATTTGCAATTTGTCATCGTCACCAAAATACAAACAAAACCAAACTTCTAGGATGCTTCATCACTAGCAATTGCTGTTGTTGTTGTTGCTTTCATTCAGCAGTTTCAGCGTTTGGTAAAAATGGAGATTGCTTTATCTCCGTACTCTTTCCTCATTTGCTTTCTCTTTTGACCTTCTTCTCGCGTTTACATTTTTACACACCACCATTAACACACAAGAAGAAGAAGAGAAAGATTGCTTCAAGGGCTTGTAGTCAGGTGGTTCTCATGCGTGCAAGCCATTCCCAAACAAGCCTTGGAAGCCTGTCTTCTTCTTCCTCTTCTTCTTCTCTCGTTTTGCATCTCTTCAAGCTTTCAATTCTCTGCAAGCTTCTGCAATCTTCTCTACCGCTCAATCCTCATAAAATAAGAGATTATCAGCTCTTCTTCTTCCCTCTGCATTTAATACCCTTTTCTCATTGTGCCTCTTCCATCCAGAAAAAGGAAAATTCCAATCCAATCCCTCTCTGTGGTGTGTTTTCTCAATTACCCATTTGGAAAAAGAACTAAAGATCTCATCTTTTTCTCTTATCTCTCACCAATCCCACATTTGGGTTCGATTTCCTAGTTGCCCATCTGAGAAATCTCACCATAGAGCCCTTATTTCTTCCTCTCTCTTTCTCTCTGTTGTGTTTACTCAATTACCCATTTGAAAAAACAAAAAAAGATCTCATCTTTTTCTCATCTCTCTCACTAATTCCACATTTGAGTTTAATTTCCAGGTTACCCATATCAGAAATCTCTCCAAACAGCCCTTAATTTCATTGATTTCTCTAGAATTCCTCATCTGTGTACCTTCTTCTTCAAAAAGATCAAACCTTTACAACTCTTGCCTGTTTACAGATCTGCAAAAAGCCAGCCATGGGGAGCAACATGAGCAAGAGATCAGCAGAGACCAGCTTACACTACACAACCGAGCTCACCTCTTATGAAGCAGCCTGCAAAGTTGACACAGAGCTCCAAACCCTTGACTCAGCCCTCCACGCCAAAACCACCCATGTGATCAGCACCATAGCAGCTGGTGTTGAGGTCCGGGCTCTCTCCTTTGAGTCCCTCAGAGAAGTCACAGGCTGCCTTCTTGACATGAATCAGGAGGTTGTCAAGGTCATCTTGGAGTGCAAGAAGGACATTTGGAAGAACCAGGAGTTGTTTGAGCTTGTTGAGGAGTACTTTGAGAATAGCCTCCAAACCCTTGATTTCTGCACTGCCCTTGAGAAGTGTCTCAAAAGGGTCAGAGACACACAGCTGCTCATGACTGTTGCGCTTCAGCAGTTTGAGGTTGAAGATGGTTTGGCTGAGGGGAAGGCCAATAAGTATGGTAGAACCCTAGAGGATCTGAAGAATTTCAGGGCTTCTGGTGATCCCTTCACTGAGGAGTTCTTTCAGATTTTCCAGTCTGTTTACAGGCAACAGACTTTGATGCTTGAGAAGCTGCAGATGAGGAAGAGCAAGATGGATAAGAAGCTCAAGTACATTCATGCTTGGAGGAAGGTGTCTGGGATCATATTTGTAGCCACATTTGCTTCTGTGCTGATATGTTCTGTGGTGGCGGCGGCTGTGGCGGCGCCACCTGTCGCGGCGGCGTTGGCTGCGGCCTCCTCGATCCCGCTCGGGTCGATGGGGAAGTGGGTTGATTCCATGTGGAAGAGCTATGAGATTGCCTTGAAGGGTCAGAAGGAGATGATGAGTACAATGCAGGTGGGGACTTATGTTGTGATCAAGGATTTGGATAATATTCGGGTGATGATCGAACGGCTGGAGATCGAGATCGAGGCGCTGATGAAGAATGCTGAGTTTGCAATTGAGGAGGAGGGGGCTGTGAAGCTGGCAATCGGGCAGATTAAGGGTAAGATGGGGATGTTTATGAAGAGTGTTGAGGATTTGGGAGTTCAAGCTGATGTGTGTAGCAGAGACATCAGGAGGGCAAGAACTGTTGTGTTGCAAAGAATAATCAAGCATCCTAACAACGGGTGAAGAAGACAAGGAATGGAATGATAAGATATTGGAATTTGATAGATTCCCTTTTTAATTTGTTTGCTACTGACTGTTGTTTTCTGATGAATTTGATGTAATTTGTTGGAATTTGGAAGTGTTATCTGATAGAGACTGATGTATTCTGATCTTAAACATATTTAGTGTTTTTATTACTAAATTCTGTGTAAACTCATATACTATAGCTCTTTTAATTCTTCAATTATGTTCTATTTTCCTACTTGCAAAGATAATGCAAACGCTAATTGTAGAATCATGAGACTTTGATAACAGTGTTAGTGTTGTTTAATTGGCTAGGTGGGTCAAATGTGCTTGTGAAGTTTGGTTAAGGCTTGTGCCACATTTCATCAGCTCATTTGCAGATTCATAACTCTGTGACATTGTTGCTATGTGCAATACTAGTTTGGGTCCATTTCTAGCTGACATAAATTCAGAAGTAAGAGAAATTTAACCACCCAATACACAAGCAAGTGCTACAAAAAATGATTACATGCTAAGAAAAGGTGAAAAGCACATTATTCTTATTGATTATTATGACTTCCCAAAAGCAAAGATCAAAAGAGGAGTGATGAAAGCCATTCACTTTCACTAGGGTGACAAACAAAGCAATCCCTAGCATCAAAGATTCCTTCATATTCAGTGACCAACTTGCTCTCCAGCTAAGGTTTTGACAAATTTAAGGATCAACAGCCCTAGATCCTTGTTTTTAGACAGTACAAATTTTCCATCCATACAATGATCCAAGCCATCAACGGCTTACTTCATAGTATCGGACTAGGGCGAAGGTTAAACTTGGTAGCCGTGGCCAGATAGATGCAAACCAAAAACACGTACATCTTGAACGGCGCATACAAGAGGGTTAAGTATGCACATAAACCAGTAAAGGTCAAAACAGAGGTGAAATTCACCAGGCATTTTACCAAGCTGAGTTCTCCTTCTGTAGCCACTTCACCGGGAAAATGGCCGGTTGAGTAGAACTTGGTAAGCAAATCATCCTTGAGCTGAAATGTATTTAGTAACCAAGTGGCAATTTTCTCTTCTGATTTAGGGATGTCACAGATGGGGACTCGCCGAGCGTGAATGTGAACTTCAGACGGGCTTAATCCAAAGACGTTGTCCATGAAAGAAGGACGATGGGGTTTGTAGCCTATGGTTATGTCATAGACTGCAATATAGGCAATAGGGTAAAGTTGCGATAAATATACCAAATGACAATGCAGTATAATAAGTTCACCATGAAAATATAGACAGAGGTAAGATAGATAGAATGAGGAAAAGAACCTGCATCAGTAGAACTCCTCAAATCTGACATGCAGGCAAAGAATCCTTTTGTTTTCGGAAGCAGCACGTTTTTAAGAATTGGCAATCCATTTTCAGCTGCATACTTCTGATTTCTAATGCACTTCTGCTCACTGTCCACATGAAAAGATTTCGTAAGTAAGAACATTACAAGCATAGTTGTGTGGTGCAAAATAACTTTCTGTAAAAACAATAAAGATGACGAAATTACGTGAAATCTGTGCCTTCAGGGAAAACAGCAAGCCAAAGAGGATCTCTGGGATCCTTAAAAGTTGATAGCATTTGGTGCAAGGTAGATTGATCAAGCTCCCACTTTCTTCTCACAGGAATGAACTCCAATATTTGGAAAGCCCATCCAAACACAGGCAATTTCATCAAGCTACTCTTGAGCACATACTTGATATAACGGAGGCGTCCCTTCCTCAATGCAAGATCCCACAGATACATCCAATCAACCTCAGTCCTATGATTCGCTATAAGCAGGACCCGGTTTTCGCTAGGAAGAGTCTCCCCAGAAAAGATAACTTTACTTCCATTTATCTTTTCAAACAAGAACGGCCATAGAGCAAGCCAAGCACCCAGAAACATAGAAGTCATTTTTCGGCTGTAATGTATGCTGAAAAACCTTAAAACAACAGCACTCATAAACCCACCAAATACTAGCATCATAAACGCCGTGGAAATCAGCACTATTAGGCACAAAATCCCCCTTATGAACCTTAGAGGACCCAAATCATGGAGAGGCATAGAGGCTTCCATCCTCTTCTAATATCTGCTCCTCAATCTGCTGACTTGCTGAAGATGGAAAATATTTGAGAACAAACCAATCAACAGGAGTTCATTGTGTATCCATTCACCCTGCAAAATAAGCCAAAAACATACAGCATTTCATTGCAAAGAAAAGTGAGTTGTTGTGCAAATGATACCTTCTAGCAAATGTAGACAAGTTTTTACCAAGTAGCCATATACAGTGATCTCAAAAGCCTAAAAAAAAAACAAATGCAGCTACCAACTTTTCCAATATCATGTTTATGAATAGCCCTGTGAAAGCAACTCCACCAGTTCAATGATTACCAAAATCTCAATCTCAAGATTTCCCAAATCAAACAATCATTTAGCTAAACACCCTAAACTACAAGGCCACAACAGGACTAGTTAGTCAAAAGAGAAAAAAAACCTTCCCTGAATAAAGTAAAACAGCTACTAGATTTACCCAGATCACTTTTGCTTTCTGAAAATCCATAAAACCCATCTCAAAAACAAAAGCAAATGCAGATGGGAAAGAAACAAAGAACAACAAAAGCTTACAAACCTACATTACTCTAAAACCCAGAGTTCTGATAGGAAAAGGGAAAAAGATTCCATCTTTGAAAAATGTTACCTAATTTGAGGGCTTCAAATAACGCCTTCCGCCATTGAAACCACACACCAATTAAATACTACTAGTTGATCAACAGTGTATGAAAATTTGGCCCGGGAAGTGAAACTGACGAGTGTAGAACAGTGAAAGGGAAGGGCCCAGAAACTGGTAGAGATGGCCAAAGGGGTCTCATGGTGGTGATAGGTTTGGACTGATCTAGGGTTTATTTTGGGTTGGAGTTTGAAAAATTCTCCATCGATTTTTCTACAAAACAGGGGGATTTTGAGTGGATGGTGAAATATCAGGAAATAAAAAGCGGAAAATTCACGTGGAGAAGGGTGTGGAGTGTGGAAACAACGCAATGGAAGGCGTAATCTTCACGTGGGATTTGTCGGGCCATTGGAATTGGGACTCGAGAGCTCTCGCTCCCCTGTTCAATTCTGATACTGTTGTTGGTTGATAAGTGAAAATGACTCCAAACTACATATTCAAACGTACCATAATTGAAGGTTTTGTTGGATTAATTTCATCAAATGATTAGGACCCAATGAATTATTTTCAACCCTACCAAATACCAATAATGATTATTTGGCCCATTGTAGTATCCCACTTACTGTATTTTTTTTGGTTGAGTATTTGTAGTATCCCATTTCGTAGTTCGTTTATTATTTAATTTTACCAATTAGGTCCAAAATAGATTAGAGGGTGATCCTATTGACTTAAGACACCCCCATTTGAGAAATTTTTTGGGGAAAAAAAAATCCTATTTTGCAATTTTTTTGGTCAAGCAATTTATAAATTGGTAATATTACTTGAAATATATTTTTTAAAATAATTTCGTATACATTTATAATTATTTTGCAATGTATTATAATGTTGCAATGTATTATATTAGTAAACTATTAAGATCTGTTTTTTTGGATATTTTAGATGAGTTTTGGAGTATAAGACCAAAGATTATACATATATGTCTAAATCTAAAATTGAAAAATGACAACAAAATAATCAAAAAGATGACAAAAATTCATAAAATCCATGGATCCTAAATATCTGACCCGTTAACCCGGAACAAGAAACCGGGTCCGGGTGGCGGGAAGCAAATATCTACTTCCCAATTTCGGATAACAAAGATTATCCCTTTCTTCCACAAAACCAAACCCCCAAATCATATGGCCGTTGAGCTTCATTTTTCCAGCTCCACTCCAAGATGATCAGTTCAATCGCCAGACCCAAATCTCTCATCACCCATCTCAATCTCCACTCCCCAATCTCAAGAACCCGTCTTTTCCGCCCAATTCCCCGTCCTCAGCTTCCCAATTCGAGCAATGGGAGGCGAACCCTTCAATCTTTCACTATCAATTGCAATCTCAAGGTTCCGAAGCAGGAGAGCACGAAGAAAGAGAAGCCCATTTCTGAGAAGATTGTCGTAGCTGACGTCGCACCGCCGTTGTCGGAGGAAGGCGGAAAAGCGCCTCCTCCGGCTCCGATCAAGAAGGCTGGAAGGGGGATGGGTTGGTTGAAGAGAGTGCCCAGAAGGGTTTTGTCAGTTTTGTCTAACTTGCCCTTGGCTATTGGGGAGATGTTCACCATTGCTGCTCTTATGGCCTTAGGTAAAAAAAAAGAAGCTTGTTTGTTTAACTGTGTTTGTTGAAAAAGAGTAATTGCAGGTGGTTGTTATGAAACACTGGTTTGCTTAGGTGAGGATTTCACATGGGTTTTGTGGGGGTTTTTCTAGGAGCTAGTTCTGAAAGTATGGCTCTTTTATACTTTGCCAAAAAGGGCATAGATGATCAGTTGTTGAGGTGCAAAGTTGGCTCAGTTAGAAGTGTAATTTGCTTGGAAATGTTTTATGTGTTTCTGTAGTGTTTGGTTGAAGAGAATGCCCAGAAGGGTTTTGTCAGTTTTGTCTAATTTACCCTTGGCACCATTGGGGAGATGTTCACCATTGCTGCTCTTGTGGCCCTAGGTAGAAAAATAAGCTTGTCTGTGTAACTGTGTTTATTGAAAAGAGAAATTGAAGGTGGTTGTTATGAAACTCTGGTTTGCTTAGGTGAGGATTTTGCATGGGTTTTGAGGGGTTTTGCTAGGTGACAATTCTGAAAGTATGGTTTTTTTATGCTTTGTCAGAAAGGGCATAGATGATCAGTTGTTGAGGTGCAAAATTGGCTCAATTAGAAGTGTAATTTGCTATTTTGCTTGGAAAATATTTGTGTGTTTTTGTAGTGTTTGGTGCTTATGATTTGTGTAGAGTTTCATAGCTGAGTGAGTATGCAACAGGGACTGTGATTGATCAAGGAGAGGCTCCTGAGTACTACTTCCAGAGGTTCCCTGAAGATAATCCTGTTTTCGGGTTCTTCACTTGGAGGTGGATCCTTACACTTGGATTTGATCACATGTTTTCGTCTCCGGTTTTCCTTGGGATGATGGTTCTCCTTGCTGCGTCTCTTATGGCATGTACATACACCACACAGATTCCTATAGTCAAGGTGGCACGAAGGTCCAATCATGGCTTCCTTCTCTTTTTATACAGTCACTTTTTGATTCATTGTTTTGGCATCTTTATAAGTTTTAGTATCTATTTGTAGATGGAGCTTCATGCATTCGGCTAAGAGTATCCGTAAGCAAGAGTTTTCTGATGTACTGCCCAAGGCATCAGTTCAAGACTTGGGTGTTGTTCTCATGGGAGCTGGGTATGAGGTGGGTTGTAACATCAGGTTTCATTTTAGATAAATCCTCTTTATAGTGATTCATGTAGATGGTCTAAAATAGCAAACAATTATAGATGTGAATGTGCTTATAACAGATGATTACATTAGTGTCAACTAGATGGTGTATTATCATGTCAACTTAGTGGATTTGTTTGCTGTAGGTGTTCTTAAAAGGCCCGTGTTTATACGCTTTTAAAGGATTGGCTGGTCGATTTGCCCCCATTGGAGTGCACCTTGCAATGCTACTGATAATGGGAGGTGCAACCATAAGTGCAACTGGTAGCTTCAGAGGCTCAGTGACAGTTCCGCAGGGACTCAACTTTGTCGTGGGAGATGTGATGAAACCTGGTGGATTTTTGTCGAATCCAACACCGGCTTTTAATACTGAGGTTCATGTTAATAGATTCTACATGGACTACTATGACAGTGGAGAGGTAGGTGAAAATTAAAGTTCTTCATCTGCAGCTTTATGCATTTACTAGAATTCTGCGAAAAATTGGATTTTCAAGTATGCACTTAAGATTTTTCGCTATCCTAGTACTTCAAATTCTTCACCGTTTCCGTATGATTGGGTACGTAGATGAATGTGACACTTCCCACAGTCTTGCTTAATGTGCAGGTTTCACAGTTCCATAGTGATCTCTCTCTATTCGACATAGATGGGAAAGAGGTATTAAGAAAAACAATAAGTGTAAATGACCCTTTGAGGTATGGTGGCATTACCATATATCAGACGGACTGGAGTATTTCAGCTCTGCAAGTTACGAAGGATGATGAAGGTCCTTTCAATTTAGCAATGGCTCCTTTGAAGATTAATGGTGACAAGAAGCTTTATGGCACCTTCTTACCCGTCGGAAACTCAGAATCTCAAAACGTCAAAGGAATGTATGTGTGTATGACTTGAGCTCTTTACCTTGAGTTCAAGTGACAAGTTTGATATATCATTACTCACTGCTCTCTTTCATTTTGTGATATGTCAGATCCATGCTTGCTCGTGATCTACAATCTATTGTCTTGTATGATCAAAGTGGAAAATTTGTGGGTGTTCGAAGGCCAAGCTCTAAGCTTCCTATTGCAATTGATGGATCCAAAATTGTCATTGTGGATGCAATAGGAAGTACTGGCCTGGACTTAAAGGTAGATCCCTAAATCTGCAATACAAATTGAAAGAATTCCTTCTCTTGTGCAATTGTTTATCTTTTAATATCTGCTAAATCATGTTTTCTTCTCAGACTGACCCAGGTGTACCAATTGTGTATGCTGGATTTGGTGCACTTATGCTCACCACTTGCATAAGCTATCTATCCCATGCACAGGTATCACTCATCCTTGTCCATTAGGACATTATTTTATTTTCACAAAGATTGGGCACTAAAGATCTGTCTGTGCTTTTCATTGTGTATCACCATGAAGATATGGGCTCTGCAAGATGGAACCAGTGTTGTGGTGGGCGGAAAGACGAACCGTGCAAAGGTCGAATTTCCTGAAGAAGTAAACCGCTTGCTCGATTGCGTTCCAGAATTAGTTGAAAAGAAAAGCAACCTGGTCTGATCTCCAGTAACATCCTTACAGAAGATGTGTGAATTTGAGCTACCATTTAGCTGAAAAAGAAAACATTTTTTCTTCACAGAATTTGAGCTAGCTTTGGTATGACTGTGATCTGCCAAATTTACAAATTTGTATTGACGAATGGCTGAATGCATAGTAATTCAGCCATTTTGAGCTACCATTTAGGATTTTGTATCAAGTAAAAGACTAGAGATCCAATAGTCATGTATTTAGGTGGTTTCATGATGTACAAAGACTTGTGCTTTCTATATATAGTACTGATTCAGGTTCTATAAAGGCCTGTGCTTTTTACTCTTTGATCTGTATATAATATAATGGCTGTAACTCAGGAAGCATTATGGTTTCTGGGTACTCAAAACTTTGGCAAAGATCTATGCTTTTTCCTATCTTGCAACATTAAACAATGTTAAATCATCAAAAAATTACATTATTTCCCTCTGAAACTCATTACACCATATCATTGCCTTTCCTTTTCAGTGTGTATGTGGGCAGTGCAAGAAGAGACAAGAAATACATTTCTTTTGGCTGTTTTAAAGATCAAGGGGTTGATATTAAACTGTAATCTGCTAAACCCTCAGGGTGGCACCACAAAACAAATCACAATACAATACAACCCCACTCATGATATCTCATTTCACGGGACTCTTCTTCTTCCCTGCAACTTCACATTTTTCGTCGTTGTGTACTTAGGCATTCTTCCCGTTTCCCCCCTTTTTTCTTCCCATCAGTACCAAACCCTAGACTTCAATTTCAACCTTCTTTTCTCAGCCATGGATCTGGACGATGACAGACTAGGGTTGCTCCTCGTTCGAGTCTCCGAATTGCGCTCCAAAATCGCCAATTGCATTGCCAGGGGAAATTCGGGGCCGAGGGAGCAATTGGGTAATGGAGAAGAGGATTTTTCGAATTCGGCCGTCGAAGGGGATGAAGAAAGTGAGAATCTTCTCGCCATTTGCGAGGCCTTCGACTCTCTTGAGTGTCAGCTTGGCTCTCTTCAGGTTTGCCCAATTTTGCTACTGTAGTTGAAATTAGGGTTTTTAATTGCAGTCTTGCTATTGTGTTTGCTGTGTTCAGTTGAGCAATTTCAGTGTCTCTGGTTAGAAAATTTATGGTGGGTTGCTGTCAATTTCCTGTTTTGGAGCTTGTAGCATTCAATTATGAAGTATGGGCTGCTTTCAAGTCATTAATGGTGACTACAATTTTGGATTGCTTTCTTAGAAGTTTGGATCAATTGTAAGTTTATAAGCATTTGTTGTGCAATCTTCAGGCTCTACAACAGCAACAGGAGTACCAGAGAGCTGACGCCATGGCGGAAATCGAGCGTAGCAGGAAGAAGTTGCTGTCGAAGCTAACGGAATACGAAGGCGAGCATTCGGATTTGATAAAGGAAGCATCAGCATTCGCAAGTCTGAAGGTGGATAGCGCCAATGAGCTACTACTCCCTCCTTACACCAGCTTGTTGGACAATGCCCACCTTTCATATGGCTACAAAAACGGCCATGGCGGGGCTAATGGTATCAACGGGTCTAAGAACGAGAGCGTGCCGTCAAAGAGTGTGAAACCGCGGACGTTCTTGAGCCGATCATGGACAGGATTGAGGTTTTTGGTCGGTTCTGGTGTGAAGACTGTGGTTACGATTGTTGCTGTGGTGTCGGTTCTTAAAATGGCGGGGTTTGAGCCTCGGCTTGTGAAGAAGGGCTCTGAGGTTGGACTTGGTGGGCTGTTTCAACAAGTTGTTGGAGAAGAGAAGAGGGTTGGTTCGGGTTGCCCGCCCGGGAAAGTGGCCGTCGTCGAAGACGGTGAGATGAGGTGCATTGTGAAGGAGAGGATTGAGATTCCATTTGATCAAGTGAAGTCTAGTCCTGATGTTGATTATGGTTGTGGTTAGGCTTGTGCAGGCTGGATTTGGTTACTCTTTTGGTTTGGTTTGTTTGTGACAATGGTCTTGAAGACCTAGTAATTGTCTTGGTGTGCTTAATTGAGGTAACTCATATTATAGTTGCATCAGATTGAATGGCTAAATACCTTGATGAATCATAGAAAGATCACTATAGACCGTAGCCACTTCCAATAAATGAACAAAAAAAGCTTCTCAAGCGTCTAGGGGCAATATCATTAAGAAATAACTAATTTGGGGTATAACCTGAACTTTTAAAATTACGATAAACAGACCAAACTATAGAATGTGTTGTGTGTTGTGATTACAAACAACATGCACTAATGATCACGTCATATCGTAGATTACATTACGTTATTAATAATAAAAGTTGAAAGACCATACGTTATATTAACATTGATGTTATTTTTAGTTAATCTTGAAAATTACACATGACACTATAATGACCATTAACTTTTAGTATATGAACATCCATAATGGAGAAATTGTGGAGATTTCTTAACAAATAAAGGAAAAAAAAATATTATTTTTGCATCAGGAAAAGTAGGGAAACATTTCTTATTTTACAGAGATTATTTCTTGCAGAAGAAACTTCTCTTCTAAATAGAGAAATATTTCTCTGAAAAACTCTAACAAAAATTGATTTCTTTTATTCTTCTTTTATTTGTTTGTGGGAAAAAGTGTTCAACATTTCTCATCATGAATCTAAGTCACTTATTTTGACGCCTTTGTACATGTATTTGAGTGGTCAAGACTTTAGTAGTCACCATTTCGAAACCGATAAGCGACGACGTGTCCTTTAAACCAATTCATAATCGGAACAAGTTTTTAACGATAGTTAGGTCATTCTTCGCAAATTATGCCATAGCACGTGTTATATTCAGCAAACTTTGAAAGATTGGGCCATATTCTGCAATTTTTTCAAATTAAGAGGGGCAAAACTTATTTATTATGAAAGGCGGTGGCGGAATACGCGACCCGTTAATAAATCTTTCGGATCTTCCCAATCCGGTTATATAAAGAGCCCCCTCTTCCCCCAAACTGGTCACAAATTAGGGTTTCTGCAAGGTTTTAGAACAGTCTCGTTGAAAGGAGCGAAAAAGAGCGATCGAAGAGCTAAGCAGCCATGTTTTCCGGTATGTTTCAGAAGAAGCCTGACAAGGCCGAGGCTTTGAAGGAACTCCGCTTCCATGTCACCATGATCGGAGCTTGGGTGGCCGTGATCCGTGTCACCCCGTATGTCCTTCAGTACTTCCAGACCGATGAACTCAAATTGGAACTCTAAGAAACCTTTCCAGGTATTCTCTTTGGCTGTTTGATTTGAGATCTCAATTGAATGTTTTCGTTGGCGAAGTTGTTTCTAGTTTGCCGATTGTGATTGTGGGATTGGAGCAGAGATTGTGACATTGATTTTTTTGTTTAAAGGAGGCACCTTTTTGTTAATTTTGGCTAGTGGTACATGTTACATGACAAATTCTGACGGAAATTTTGCAATTAGGTACATAGCAACTGGATTTCTACTTCAATTTTGTGATTTGTGAATCGGATTTCCTGTCATAGCATTATTATTGTTACTAATGCATTGTTGTTTAATTGAAAAGATTGAAAATTTAGGTTTCTAGAGTTTTAGTACTAAAATACAAAGAAGGCTGAAAACAAAAGTTAAGGGAAATTTTGTGAATGTACATTGAATAGGGTAATTTGGCATGCTTTTGCCTGACTTCTGGTTATCATTCCATTGCTGTGTTCATTGCCTTTGTTGTGAATCAGTATTGGAAAAACGTATAGTGCTGGTCTATGAGTCAATTGCTGTATTAGCAATCATCGGTTGCTTTGCTTCCATGACTGTTGTTGGATAATTTTTTAACTGATTTAACTTGTCATGGTTTTCCTTTTGTTGCAGGGATGCTGCTGCATACAATTTCAGTTGCTGTTGCCGATTTTCTGAACCTTTTTATGTTTCTCGTATTCTCAAAATATACTAGTCATGACTTGAATTTGGTGCAGCAATTGTATGGATTTTCTTTCCAGATGGCAATTAACAGAAAGTTTTTGAAGTAGGGAACCGTTTTGTTCTATGATATTGTCCATTTCCAATAATGAATTCAAGTTCCTTGCTCCTTGGTTGTCTGTTAATCAGGATATGCATGGCTTTGAATTTTTGAATCTTGTAGGAAATACACCATACTGATTGAGCCGATGTGTCTTGTTGCCTTGATGAACCTTTTCCTTAGTATTGCGCTTCTATGAATGCATTCCAGCTGGTTAAATTAGACAGAATTTATATCATACAACATGTGTTTGCAGAATTTTGCAGATTCTGATTTTCACAAACAGCTTAAGTCATAGTGATTCTATGGGATCACAGAAAAAACCTTCCTTTTTAGAATGTGAGATTGTATTGTTGTAAAATCTAATGCGTTGCCGTATGAGGTTGGAAACGAACTTGTGAGCCCAAAACATCAAATTTCTGACTGACTAGCAATAGAGGCTTATCCATAAGTTGATACAATGATGCTTTATATTAGAGCCGTTACTCAAAATTGACATATGTAGAAGTTCAGAACTATAGTTAATGCTAACATTGTGATTTGTGAATCAGAACAAAGCTTAAAGAGATGCTAGTGCAGTAATCATATCATCTCAAAATCCTTCATGAACTCAAGGCGGATCATTAAGCCTAAAACATTGACAGATCCGGGGGAGGTCCATAGACTGTTTTCCATGAAAGTGGGATGATCCATTCACTTCCATCGCTGCCTGGAAAAACGTGAGCAGGAGAAAGAAAAAATAGTTCATGAGTTGAACTGAAACTAACATAAAAACAGATGATCAAGGCTTTTCATCAGTGCATTAGATCAATAGCAGTGCAGTTTACTAGCAGAATAAGTAAATTGTAAGTTAATGGAGACTTGCCATGAAGAGTACTAGGATTCCGGCCTAATAGTTTGCATGCCGCTTCTGCCAGATTAATGGAATCAGGAATGTTATCTCCTTCTGAGCAGTAACACAGCAAGCAAGTTACCTTCAATCCTTTTGCCTGAATACACGGCCAAAATGAAGGTGTCAATGAAGCATACATTCCGTGGAATAACAATGTGAAAATATATAAACAAAGACTAATGCATATCAATATAAGCTCAATACATCAGACCAATATATATAAACAAGTAGATGCATAGCAGTATAGCACCACAAACTCAAAACATCCTCAACTCCAACACTTCCAAAAGAAAAAGACGAACAAGTGAAACAAAAAAAAGGAGGAATGAAGAGCATAAGAAAATTGTTGGTATGTGAACATTTCGGTGAAATGGAAACTATATGTAGAATTTACACTTCAACAATCCAATAAAATAATAAATTTGTACTTGCTTCTTGGGTATGTACCTTGAAACAAGAAAATAGTGCGGCGAAAGGTAAACTTGCATAATAGTCTTCGTCTTCTTCTGGTTCATCAAAATGAAGGTCCTCTTCCACCAAATGATTTCCTTCTGCAATCTTGTTTAGATGTTCCCATTGCCCTTGGGAAGGATTATAATTCTGGACCCTCTTCCATCCAAGATTTTCACAATTCTTATCTACTCCATCAGCACTTGTACTGGAAAGATAATGTATTGGCAATCCACTGAAATATTGGCACACCATTAACAGTTGTGTCACTTAGTTTTCAATGGTTGTAACAGAACTGTAGCTGGAAAAAATGGCTAAATGACAAGGGGTAGACAGTAATATCACAAACCACGTGATTATTACAGCACATAAATTGAAGGTACCAAAGGGAATTGATTACAACACGAGTTCAAAAGTACCAAGTCATGTAAACTAGATACACAAATGCCAAACACGCATACTCCTTGTCCCATAATAAAAGATGAAAGCACAATAGTTCATCAGTAACAAATAATAAGATGAGACATGTTAGACGTGCAAGAAGAAGAGGGCAAAGGCATGATGCCATGGATAGCAAAAACTTAATTGCTCAACAAATAATCACAGTAACTGATAAATGCTTAAGGCACAGTAGAAGCAACTGAATAACCACTTATAGAAGAAAGAATCACACGAACGAAAGTGTATGCATGCATAAGCATTATGCTTCAAATACCTTGACATATCAACATTTTGCCAACGCCCAAAGTCCAAACCAGACAGCACCACTACATGCTTCTTTCCAGTGGCAACAGCAAAATCAGCTAGATTTCTGGCAAAGTCGCACATCTTTCCCTGATGGATAGAACAATTCATATTTCACAATGAGGATTGAATATGGGGAAGATAGCAGGTTCAATGACAATCATCCAGAAAAAAGAAAATTTTCCGATCCAAAAAACCTTAGAACAACACATAGTAGCCCCCTAGACCCCTGCTAAAACAAGCATGTTGTGACCAGTAAGAAATTTACAAGCAATCGATCAATCAGTTCCTTCAACCGTATGGATCAGATACAAATACAAAAGTAGAGGGTAGGATAAAAAAAAACCCATAAGAGGAAAAGCAACCAAGAATACATATCCATGTATAAAATCTACAAGTAGTAACCAGGAAAACTAGGGAAGTATACACATGACTACGGTGCAATTATCCAATTATACTCCAGCCCATATAAACATATACGCGCTTGCTCATCCATTACCTTTTTGTTGCATCATCTGAAGTAATTATTGACAAAGACGCTTAAATATATGAATAGGCACCAAGAGAAAATCAAAAAATGTTCCAAATTTCCCATTTATAATCAACCGATAAGGGAAACAACTACACAACTGTAACCAGGAAAACTAGGGAAGTATACACATGACTACGGTGCAATTATCCAATTATACTCCAGCCCATATAAACATATACGCGCTTGCTCATCCATTACCTTTTTGTTGCATCATCTGAAGTAATTATTGACAAAGACGCTTAAATATATGAATAGGCACCAAGAGAAAATCAAAAAATGTTCCAAATTTCCCATTTATAATCAACCGATAAGGGAAACAACTACACAACTAAAGGCAAAAGATAGTTCACATTGGACATGAAAGCCACTAAAATTCAATTCTAACCTTGACTACTGGAGATCTCAGCTGCACAAAAGTAGCTTCATTTGAGACTGAATCATAAGCTGCAAGCCATGTACAAAACAAAACAAAGAATTCACAGTCAAACCCAGAATCCAACAATCTAAAAATCTCATTTAGCTACGTTCTATCCACAATCTTGTAACAACCAATTCTCCCTTCCTCATCTTCATTATCTCAAAAACTGTCCTTCATTTTACTTGACAAATTAAAACAAAACTTGAAGATTCAACTGTATTAACAAGCAAAACCTTCACAGTCAAATAAAACAGAGAATTCACAGTCAAATACATAATCCAACAATCTATAGATCTCATTTAGCTAAGTTCTGTCCACAATCTGGTAACAACCAATTCTCCCTTCCTAATCTTCATTATCTCAAAAACTTTCCTTCATTCTACCTAAAAATTAAAACAAAACTTGAAGATTCTACTGAATTAACAAACAGAACCTTCAAGCGGAAGAGCAAGCTCGCCACTAGGAACGGGGCCATAGGCATCATTTCCTACACAGGGAAGAACACAGGGATCATCCAAGTAGCCGATTCTCTCCGCTCCCGTTGACGAAACCAGCAAATCCACCGCTAATTGGCCGACATTTCCAATTGACAACGCCGGCTAATCAAATCACACGATTGCAATCAACAAATCAGAACGGAAACAAAGCTTCCGCAAAACTTGAAAACCTAAAATTCGCGGATATCAATTTCATTTGAGGAGATGCCGATGTCAACTTACCAAGACTAAGGTGGAGCATTGGCTGTGAGTCTCCTTGCCTTCTTCCAATACGAATTCCATTGTCTCTCTTCGCTTTCTCTCACTCCCTCGCCCTCGCTGGGTTTCTTTTCTTCTTCTGCAAGATTGGAGCTTCGGAAAAATGGCGAAGCGGAAAAGTACTTTGGGCTTCCAGGCCTGTTTATGAGGCGTGGGCTAAAAAGCCCAACAATTAATATGTTCAAGATGTCTATATAATACTAGTATATCGGAGTATACAGAATCTACGGATTTAAAGTTTAGTAGTATTTAATTTATGTGTACTGTAATAATTTAAATTTATGTTCAGAATTTCTAAAAAAATTCAATATAATATCGGAGTATAAAGATATTACGGACTTAAAGTTTGGTATTTAATTAATTATGTATTAACTTTAACGACTCAAAATCTATCAAATACGGGCTAATGACTCAAAATCTATCAAACACGGGCTAATGATTTTAGACATAGATAGTAAAACCAACATTACTTGTGCTCCAAGTTAGATCCTGTAGGCAAACCCTACCATACATAATACGGGATAGAATAGAAAGGTGAAGTTTTTGCCATTATTCTAGTCAAACTAATCTTGAGCAAAACATGGAGGCAGACGAGCCTTTGCAATGTGCACTTCCACCGGAAATCCTTGTCCAAATCTTCCAAGCCCTCCCCCTTCGAGCCTGGCTCCGATGCACCGCCGTCTGCAAGGAGTGGCATTCGCTTATTTCCGATCCGGCCTTCCAATCCGAGTACAACAATAACGTTAATCACCCATCCCCAAACCACCCTCTACACCTCCTACTCATCCCACAAAAACCCGTGCTTTGCAAGGCTCCAAAGGTGTCGGTCGCGACACACGAAATCGACACCTCGGGCAACTGTGTCGTAACCCACCATCCCAACCTCTCAAAGTACCGTTACATGGAGATCATAGGCTCATGTAACGGCTTGGTTGCCTTGTATCGCGAGCCGGATTATTTCCAAAATCCCGCGCAGGGGGAGTTGTATCTCTTCAACCCGTGCACCGGTGTGGGCAAGTCCGTTAGCGTCGACATCGAGCGGGATAACATACTATACCAACTATACGGGCTTTGCTATGACAGCAAGAACAACGACTACAAGGTAGTGCTCTCCTCTCAGGGCTTGTCTCCTGAAAGTAGCTGCACTATTTTGGTGAGCTTTAGGGACGGCTCGTCGAAACGGAAGAATGGAAACCTGTTGGCCATGGCGACGGCGGGCGATAACTCTTGCGACGACACGTGTGCATTGTACACTCCCGGCGGTGTGGGTGTAGTCGTCAATGGGATCCCACATTGGGATAAGAAGTGCATGAGCACCCACCAGTGGTGGGCCGTCGCCTTTGATGCATGTCGAACGAGAGGAGTTCAAGACCGTCGCCCCTCCAAAGCGCAGCGACGGAAGAGAAGATGTCTGTAGCGTGGGCATGGTTCGGGGGAAGCTAAGCGTGGGCATGATTATAAACCGCGGTCGGGTGGGGGTGTTTGTGATGGAGGAGTACGGAAACGCGGAGAGCTGGAATCTCGTGTACGTGATCAGCGGGCCTTTTATCAAGCTGCCGTTGTTCATGATGAAGAACTACGAGGTTTTGGTCGAAGACGGATTCAGAGGCGCATTGATGAGGCACAACTACAAAGACGATGATTCGCGACAGGCCAAGCCAAAGGTCAATCTCAAGCTCAACAAGGTCATCACTTACTTTCCCAGCCTGGCCTCGCCACCCCCATAATGGCCCTAGCTAGGTCATGTAATAGCTGTCATGGTTCCCTTATTTTGATCCTTCTGAATCTACTCTCCATGTTTATTTGAATTTTATTGATTTAGGTCACTATTATTCATGAAAGTGAACCGGTATGTACTAAGGCCACGGTAGGTTATAAGAGCTTTTTTTTTTGGTCTAACGGTTATAAGAATTTGAATTTGAGTTTGTTTGGTTTTAGGTATTGTTGGGGCAAGAGTGCCTTAATTTACTCATATGTAGATCGCTAATCATGCTAAATGTACGCTAGTAGATTTTTTTTTGGTCAATAATGTACGCTAGTAGATAATCATGCTCCTTTAGATTGTCTAGGCATGATCAATATTGTAAACTTCCTTAACTAAATATATCGATCACCATATAAAATACATTGGTACTTTACATATAGTTGATCAGAATTCCAAATTAAAGAAACTAGGTAAAAAATAAAAAAACTTGCTAGAACTAACCGAGCTTAAACCTCTCAATCTCAACTAATCGATCCATCAAACTTGGGCTTCACTTTAAAAAAGTATTTATAACCTGGGCCGTGAGAACTGGGTGACATGTCGGGGTAAATTTAACCATTTAGTATATAAAGTCGGGATCCACCTTTCTACCCAAAAGCTTAAGCCAATGGGTAGGGATTTCATCTTATTTATATACTAGTAGGATTTGGTTTTGGTTTCCGATGTGGGATTCAATTTTCTATCTCCAACAATTAGCATAAGAAAACCACTTCAGAGCAAGGGTAGGGAGACTACCAACTCTCCTTAATTGGGAGGTGTGTGAGTTCTCGTGCACTCGTCATACCTTAACCGACCTATATATCCAAACTCCCACTATAAACTATCCACCGCCGATCATCGTCATCAGACTCACCATCATGGTCAACATCATCCACATCAACGGCCAAGCATTTGACTGGGCCCACATGACCCGATGGCAAGTCGAGTGGGCCCCGTCGGGCTCCCTCCTCCAAACGCAGATAGTGTTGACAGCGGAACCACTCAGCGACAAACGCCGCCCAGCTGAGCACGGCTAGATTATAGGCCCGTTTACAAGGTGTGGGTATGTAGTTTGGTTCTATGGTGCTATTACGTATTAACGTACGCGTATATTCTGACGTGATGATTATAAGATGGTCGATTAGTGCAAATTGTGGAAAATGCATGGAAAAGCTATTAATTACTTGACAAATGAATGATAACGCCTGGCTCATATATATAACCAAAAGTCTAAACTGATTACCACGTTTCGAAGCAATCCAAGAACAATTTAGGGCCTGTTTGGTAACACTGTCGGAATCGGATTGAAATCATGAATCGTAATGAAATATCCCGGAGACATGTTATCTGGTATGCCGTCGGAATGAACTATTCATAATAATTTTGGTTTAAATTTCTTAAGATTTAGGGTTCTTAGTTATGATTTAGGGTATTTTGGGCTTTCAGGCCCGTTTATGAGGCGTGGGCTAAAAAGCCCAACAATTAATATGTTCAAGATGTCTATATAATATCTATCTATGAATCTATCTATCTATTACTATATGCTAAAGCGAAAGCAAATTCCGTCACCATATTGCGCCACATCACCCCTTTTAAGTTAAACTTGTTTTCTCACCTTATTAAAATCCCCCGAAATAGTCTATCAAACTATTTCTACTTATCTATTTATCAATCATTAACTACTACTACGTATATACTAAAATAATGACAATCTATACAATATTAAAGATATATGTTATACGTATCTATCTAAAATTTTCCATTTCAAACATATTGTAATAATTATTATATTGATATGTGATCTCAATATATAATACATTAAATTTATAAAGATAACACATTAAATTTTTTTCCACTATATTTTAGGAGGAAATTGATATGTATTTATATATCTATATATATAAGATTATGCAACATACTATACTAATATATTAGATTATGCATGCAAACCAAGTTAATTTAGTTATCACATTCGCATACCACTACACTAATATCAAGAAATATATATAATACTATAATATATAATTGTGAGATCATGTGGCGTATCCATATGCAAACAAAAGTTAGTATTATATTTACATAATAAATCTATATGAAAATCAAACATTATTATGTTTAATTTCAATCTTTACCCTGATTTTTTACTACGTATAATGTCTTCTAAAATATTTTTTTAATATAGAAAAATCAAGCATATATGTATGTAAGGATTAAAAAAAACATACCATATATAAAGTTAGATAATAATGTCTGCACTTAAAACAATAAAATTAGATATAAAAAAAATCTTCACTAATATAAATTCCAAAAGGTCTATTTATAAAAGAATATTAATATGCATCTATAAGTAAAAAATTTACATGATATCTTTACCCTAATATACATATAACATGATAATAGATCTATATTATCTCAATAGAAAAAGTATGTCAAACCTCTAACTTTATTATATAAAGTATGTTATTATTCCATGAAATCACATAAAATAAAATAAATTTCAAAACATCATTCCCGTACAAGGTACGGGTCCTACGCTAGTACTGTACTATATCAGAATATACAGAATTTACGGATTTAAAGTTTAGTATTTAATTTATATGTACCGTATTAATTTAAATTTATGTTCAGAATTTCCAAAAAAAAATCAATATAATATCGGTGTATAAAGATATTACGGATTTAAAGTTTGGTATTTAATTAATTATGTATTAATTTTAACGACCTAGAATCTATCAAATATTACTCAAATTTTTTGGTTGTATGGCGAAATGAAATATGTTAAAAAAAATCAACCAAGGCATGGGCTAAATTTTTTAGACATAGGTAGTAAAACTAACATTACTTGTGCACCAAGCTAAAGCTTGTAGGCAGTGCCCTACCCGACCTTACATAATGCGGGATAGAAAGGTGAAGTTTTTTCCATTACTGTACCAAATTAATCTTAAGCAAAACATGGAGGCACGACCTTCGTTATGTGCACTCCCACCGGAAATCCTTGTTTAAATCTTCCTTGCCCTCCCCCCTCGAGCCTTGCTCCAATGCAAGGCCGTCTACAAGGAGTGGCGTTCGCTTATTTCCGATCCGGCATTCCGATCCGAGTACAACAATAACGCTAATCACCCATCCCCAAGCCACTCTCTACACCCCCTACTCATCCCACAAACCACCTGGTTTGGCAAGGCTCCCAAGGTGTCGGTCGCGCCACACAAAATCGATACCTCGGGCAACTGTGTCGCTTCCTGAGCTTCCTGAACCACCAATTACTATGCACTGCGATGGCCATGCCATCTATGACGGATCCGGTTTCATTTGGTCAATTGAACATATCAGTGCATTCAAAAAATCAGAGCTCTATCCCAATAGTTTTGACGATTTGCCAGACCATCCATATATGTATGTTACCTCAGGATGCTCATTAATGTGGCATGAGGGCATTAAATATCCTTGCATGTACACAAAGTTATATATATGTATATATATAGTATATATAGATATAGATATATAAATGGGGAAAACGTTCTTACTTAAGAGATTGATGGATATAGATTGCAATAATCACTAAATGGAGCATTTATGGATGACACCTCCTAATTTTATAGTATATATAGATATAGATGCTTGATGATGTGACTTAGTCCTTTGACCGACACATAAGTTAAATTAGCGAGAGGCTAGCATGTGTTAAAATTGCTCTTTCTTTAATGCGTATATATTGATATCATTGTGTTTAGCTCCAATTAGACTATGTGCAATGGGGGGTTCCTTTCCTAGAGTGTTTGAGATGGGGTTATAGCTAGGCTACACCGTCCGCGCTTTGAGCTTTTTCATCGGTGGGAAGAACCAGGAACGAACAAACATGCGTCCCTTTGTTTTGAAAGCCAAAGACAAATTTGCCCTTAAAGTTCCGTATAATTGCAAAATTGTCACCATCCCTCTTTTAAACCCCATTCTCCTATTGAGCTTCTCATTTCAATTTCACTCGTAGATTCTTCGAATCTAACGGTTGTTATTTGCTTACAATTTATATCTTAAGAGAGATTTTCATGTGAATCAACCTCTTATTGAATTTATACGCATTTAATTCTACTTATTAATAATATACACCATGATATATACTATTATTATATTTAAATCGAATTAACTTGTTTTTACCATATAAGTTTTGATCGTAGTATATTATCTTATTTGTAAATTTCTCCTAATACTAATACTTGATTTGTCTTATCAATCAACCTCCCGACTATTTCCACTCAATGTTCCAAATAAGGCCCCATTACTATCAACGACGATAAGTCCATACTTGTCAGCTCCTCGGTCCGCAATTTAAATAAATCCAGAAGCACAAGTTGTCAATTAGGTTGATATACATCCTTGTTGTTATAACTATAAAAGACTCAATGATCATTGTAAATTACAGATATAGAGGAGAGTACTTTACCTATAGTAAAAGGTACCAACACCAGATGAAGGGAGAGAAGACAAACAGGTAGCAACAACAGTTTACACACTGGTGAATAATAGCCTCAACCCAAAAGAAGTCCAAATCAACTGAATCATTAATACACATCCAATCATCATGAAGCCACATTACATCATTATTCGCCTATTATTGCAAAGTTCAGATTCAAAAGTGATAGTACACAATCGGGCATCAAGAGAGAAGTTACAAATTTAGTCTTATATACAGAAATATTCACAATGTATGAAACAGATCAGGCCAAGCAAATGCCTAAACGCACACATAAAAATGAAAATTTCTGAGCAAAATGGAAGATTGATTACCGGAATCGATTCAGAGGTCAAAATCGGAGGTTGGATTGAAGCACAAATGAAAGGGGCGGGCGAGAGAGAAATCCAAGCGAAATCACACCTGAGGTATTCAAGCAAAATCAGATATAAGCAAAATCAAATGGAATTAGGAGAGTAAATCAAGAGAGAAGGTTGGATTTACACTCCGGAATCCCCGACGAGGGATTTCGCCTCCTCTCCTCAGTGGTTTGTCGCACAAGAAAGAGTAGGCTGTAGACCGACCTTTGAAATGCGATATTTGTTGCCCAAGAAAGGATAGACTGTAGACCTGAGCGAAAGATTTTTCTTTTACGTTTTATTTAAGCCGACGAAAATAGGATTAGAAAATCGCAAATTGTCATGATATTCCGTAACAATTGGACTTTCTTCCATTTTGTATTTGTTACTTCGCCTTCAGACTTTCTTCAATTCTTGTCTTTTTTTTGATAGATCTTCATTTAATTTTTCCATAAATAACTTGCATGCATACGTTTTGATAGATCTTCCATTTTGCAAATGCAAATTCATTTAATTTGAGCATTTTTCATTGTTGTGCCATGGACATTAATTGGACGAAATCTTGGGCTCTTGTTTTTACCTCTAAAGAAATTGCACCTATGAATCTCAACCTCGTACAAACATATATAAAAAGAACTCTTAAGTTAATTTGTTACATTGCCTAAGTAGTAATGAGTGTCTATAGTTATCAAAGCTACCACACAAACAAAACAAATAAGATAATTACTATAGTGTTTGAGGTCTGCATTATGGCATTTGACTTCAACAAAACTATAAACCGTACGGGGAAGGCTCTAGAGACTGATGAGGAAGGCTTCAAGTTTTTGACGAAGCCGAGTCGCGTGAATTTAAAGCCGTTCGCGTTCGAATTTACAATCCTACCCTTCATTAAGTCGGTGTATGAGACGGAAAAGAGTAAGTTTCGCCTATCTGTCTCAAAACATAATCTATTTTTACAATCTTGCCCCTCATAAATTGCAATCTTGCCCTACATAATCATAACTATATACTAAAGTGGAGGTTATCAATAATATTTAGTCCGACACGTGTTACCTCCTCATTCGTCTGCATCATCCATCCTTAATAAAACAATTCAATTTGTTTAATTGGTTGAAATTTAATTATTAATCCCACATTAGCGTTCTTTATATGCTAAAACAATTATCAAGATTTTTTTTCCTTCAAAAGATCTATCTATCCAAATGTACTATACGTATGCTAAGTAATTCATGAATTTTTTCAAATCTATATCTATACGTATGCTAAAGCAATCATCAAGAGATTTTTTTCCTTGAAAAAATCTATCTATCCAAATCTACTACATATGCTAAGTAATTCATGAATTTTTTCCAAATCTATTATAAAATAAAGAAACTTCTTGATAAAAATAGGTATTTAGTCTATATATGATAAAATTATAAGTGTTTTTAGCAATCTATACCCCCAAAAGGGTTTGTAATAGCAAAAATACCATCTTTTTAAAAAAATGGCACCAATGCCCCAAATTAAAAATTACAAAACTTTATTTTTATAGGAATTAATGCTTTTATTTATTTATTTATTTATTTATTTTCATTTTAGAAAGTAATTAGGTTAGATATTAACCAAAAATTCCCAAATCTTCCATCATTCAATTCCTCATGGAACCTCAGCGTACAACAATGGCGTCATCTTTAACATCTGTAGTTCTCATCCTCTACACCTCCATCACTGCCCCTCCTCTGGCTGGATCGCCTGGGCCATGGACCCCGACTCCCTTTCCATGGCCGGCTCCGTCCCCGTCTCCACCTACAACCTCCGCTTCCCAGGCAATCACTACCAATTATAGGGCCTGATGTAATGGCTTTAAAGTATTACCATAAGGCCAAAATTCATTACATTAGACCTAGTGTAATGGTTTTTTTGAACTTTTGGTCTGTTACAATAAGGGGGGGTTGCATTAGGCCTAATGTAACACTACGTTCGCCTAGAGTAACGGACAAATATTTTTGGAACTGACCGTTACATATAGAGAACAATCCATTACGTATTACATCCGTTACATACCCGTTACATTTGATTTGATCATTATATAGTTACATTTGTTATAGCCATTGCATTAGTGGTGTGTCATTAATTTTGTTACTACCATTACTATTTCAAACACATCCATTACTTTATGTAAAATGTACCACCGTAGCATTAGGATATAATGAAATCATATATAATTAAATCAAAACAATTTAACTCAAATATCAATTGATTACTTAAAATTTATCTAAAAATACAGAAGATTGTCAAACATTCAAATCCAAGTGCATTTACATATTTGCCAGTCATATATCTAGTTAGCTAGCTAGAAAGAGCTAGGCATTGTCATCATCTTCTTGACTTTGATTGTCTTCATCTTCATCCTGTACAGAATTTAAGAAAGAAAACAAGTTTCAGCTTTTTAGCATCTTAACATCAATATATATATGTATAAACCAAATTTATACTCAACAAATATATGCAGACAAACTTATGTAGACAAATATACTCAACAACAGCAACAAGCATGCAACTAGCTAGAAGTTGATGTTAAACATCAATGTTATATGTATTTTCAAAAGACTGATTTGAGGTTAATACACACATTATTACAAATGGAAGTTCTTAAAGTTACCTATTGTTTTCAAGAAGAATTATACTACAACAGATAAGATTCCAGATTAATCTTCACATACCCATATATACTCAATTAAACATCAGTGTACCTATTTCGTTCCATCTCTGTATGTTTATAGCATATATCACACCAATCACCAACCAAGCAATTCAATTCTATCATTCGATCATCTCATTAGCAACTAATTAAGTAAGACAAATCGATCAAATTGCAGCAAATTCATTTCAACCAGGTGAAGAACACACAAATCACAACAATTAAGGTTAAGAGACAACATCCATAAGCCCTCTTGCAGATATATATTCAATCACTTGTTTCCAACAACATCAACAAGTGTTTCTAGCATCAACACGGGTCATCAGCCAATGCAAACAAGCAAATATAAAAACAGAATATATAATATAATCAATTTACAAGGCTTGTATAAAAATAGAATTACCCTTTCCAAGTCCTTAAAGAGTAATGATAGGTTGCAAAAGAGCTGAAAACGTTATACCGATGCTATAGAGATGAACTGTACTCCCAGCTATCCACATCATGAAGCACATCATTAGAAAATTCTTAATATGAGCTTGTGTTCCTTTATGTTTTCTGCCAGTAGAGAAGGCAAGTGTTCAATACTATAACACGGCCAAAAGATACTAGATAACAGCTGAACAATACAAATTCAGCAAAAGAGTTATGATAACAGCTGAAACACATCATAATCATACATGAGCATGTAGAAACTTCTTGGAATAGAGCAAACGTGATTCTATTGTTATTTACTTTGTTAAATTAGCATAGGGAAAAGATCCACATCAATTCCAACAAGCAGATTAAAATCAATAAACAGCACAAGGACATAAAAACGAGACACTGAAAGAAACTCCATTAAACGAGAAGGAATTCAGCTGGTATTACATCAAATGAACACTACTGAACAAATGCAAGTAGGAATAAAGAGGACAAATGTCTGGAAAAAGTTGTAACAATTTTCCATATAATGAAAAGTGAAAAATAGTGTCACAGGCTAAAATCAAGTTGAATAAAAAAAATGACAATAAGTAAAACATTACAATCAGCCATCACCACAGTTAGACCTGCACACATCACAGAGCAATATAACCATTTGCTTTTTTTTAACCAATAAAAACTTACCCACAGCAAGTAGACTTTTGGGCCGCTTGATCAACGCCTACTTGGTGACCTTTGCCAATGCTGATCGCTGAGCTGAAGGCGCCTATATACAAATTAATGACAGATTTGGTACAAATTTATGGACAATATCCAGATAAACTAAGCAAAACACAGGTGAAAATAGAGTTGATCAAGTAGGCTTAAAATTGTTCGGAAGTTTTGGGCCAAAAAACTATGTTAGTTCATATGGGACTTGAATCAAATTTCAATCTAGTATCGCATTAGGTCCTTGTCTAATGCATGAAATTCAAGGTGAAAAGGATATATCTTGTAGTTACCTACCAATCATCAGAATGATAACATCAAATAAAGAGAATTAAACGATGCATAATGTTCACTATACCTGTCCTTTACTGATAACAAAGCCAAGCCTACAACCTTCTTCAAATGGATCAGCAATGCAGATTTGACCATTTGTCCAAAAGCAGCCAAACCAGTCCATTCAGCAGCTATTGAATAAAGAAAAAGGTTACTTGTGTTTGGTCCTTTAAACTACATACTGAATTCTGATAAGTGGAAAATGGTTAGGGTCATGGAAATGTAATTCCAGTGGAAGTCTTGTCAAAACAAACCTATATCTAGATCAACATCCTCGAATACAAAATAGGACTTTTGCCTCCTAGCTCCAATGTAACAGGCTGAAAACATATAATTAAACCCCTCTTAGGAAAATGCTTGACCAAAAAAGGATTAAACAGAGAAGCCCAACATAAAAACAAATCATTTTGCCAAGTGTACCTTAACCAATTGAGATGCATATGACATAATCTTTCTTCTTGTAGCAGTACTTCTAGTAAATGCAGTTTGTGAAGCATAATTAACAAAAGCTTAACATACGAACATAATCGTTAATATGTTAAATTGTTAAGCCGGTTTAGAATTTCAGTAGAGGAGCTCTTGAGATTGCAACATTAGAAAACTATGTGAAATCTACTAAAGCATTTGTATCCCTGTGTTGGGAGGAAAATCTTATAGACACAAACTGGATTTATTGTAGTGATGAGAAGTGGCTAACAAACACAGATTATTTCAAGTGAAGTCTATTCCTGAACTTCTAATACAAATCAGAGACTCATATCACCTAAACAACAATGAATTGTGTGTTTGTAAACTTCCAGTAATACCTCCCAAATCGAGAATGAGAAAAACAATTGAAGAAAGATGTGGTAATCTCAAACCAAATGAACAGGTAAATCGATGTTCCACTAATACAAATGCCAAAAAATAGCAGGAGCAGGGACTGATAACTGAAGACCTAACTTTTTCGAAACCTCCACAAAAAGGGAAAAATCCTTTTCAAGCAATTCATGAACACCAAACAGCAATAGAAGATATATCGGGTCAAAGATCCAAATCAAAGGGAAAAAACCTTTGCTCAAATCATACAGACAAGTAAACCTAAGTATACTTTCTAAGAAGAAATAGAGAGGGAACGGAATTCACACAAAGGACGGACGAGGACGGAAGAACGAGGACTTCGGCTGCGAGATGCGAGAAAACTGCAGCGGACTTCGTGGATGCGACCAATCCCAACGGCGGCGACATGGACGAGCACAGCGGCGGGATGCGAAGGATGCGACCAGAAGGGCCGGCCGATCGAGAAGGCCGTGGAGAAGGGGGCCGGCCGATGAAGCGACGATAGAGAAGGGGCGGTCAATCGATGGAGCGACGATGGAGAAGGGTTTAGGAAGGAGCGACGATGGATGGAGCTAGCGACGATGGAGAAGGGTTTGAGGTTTGAGAAGGGTTTGTGGGGTTTGAGAAAGTCTGTGTTTTTTTTCGGTTGAGTGAGAAAGTCTGTGTTTTAATTTCCTTGGGGTGTCATTTTTACACTTTTTTTTTGAGCTTATTTTTTTACTTTTTAATATAGCTCCTTTTCTTTAGTTGAATTTAACATAGCGCCTTTAATTTACAAGTGTGCGCCAATTTTTTGGGAATTCAATACCATTACATTTGCTATCTCTCTCATTGCATTTGTTAATGTTTTTCTATTTTTTTATAACCGTTACATTTTCTGTAATGATGTGTTACTATAGGAATCTCCCGTTACGATTAACCGTTACCATAGAATAAACCGTCCAAATAAACCATTACAATTTTTTGTGTTACATTTGGCCTTATATTTGGTAGTGAATGTCGTCGCCGGCGACTCTTCCGATCTAGAACCAGCAAGCGACGACGGCTGAGGCGCAAACACAAGGCCCCACGAGCACCCCTTCCTCTCCCAACGGACTCCTTAGAACGAGACTCTGTACTTACACCTCAACCGTGGTCTCAAAATTACCAACAGATTAGGGTTGCCGGTTGCTCGCCAGCGCTTGTTCTTGGCATCCAAGTGTGTAATCGGAGATCCCTCTTTCAAATTACTCGATTTGGGGATCGGTTGTGACTCCACCCTAGCTCTGCACGTTCCCTTACTAGGAGGTATGCAAGCCCCTATCCAAAGCAAGAACAGGATGGATTTACTGTATTCGAAGCCGCCTTCGAACTATGTGGCCGGTCTCGGTCGTGGTGCGACCGGATTCACCATTCGGTCAGATATCGAGCCCGCCCAAGCCGCTCCGGACCTGCCCGACCGGTCAGCCACCGCCATCGGGGCAGCCGCCGCACCGCCATCGGGGCAGCCGCCGCCCCCTCTGGCGTTGGGCGGAGGCGTGGGAAGGGGCCGGGGGAGGAGGAAGAGGAAGATGATGGGGAGGAGAAGGACATGGATGGTGGCTGCCATGGATGGTGGTTTGCGAGAAAAACAGCTTGCTCTTCTACCAATTCTAAAGAGATATAAATATTTTAAAATAAATTTAAATGGGATTATTATTTTTATGAAAATTGATGTGTTTCTTTTTTTCAATTAGAAAAAATCAAAAAATTTTAAGTTTAATTGTAGAAATACCCAAATGAATGCCCCTTTGCCATTTAGCCTAAATTGGGGTATTTTTTATATTACCAACTTTTTTTAGGGCATGCTTGCAAATTGGCCAAATTATAATACTACAAATCTTTATTTGACTCAAAGAATGTATTATAACATAAATAATGTATCAATAAAATAAACACAAAAAATCAAATTCTTATAACATAAATAATGTATCATTAAAATGAATCGCAAAAAAAAAATTATATAGCATCTTACAAGATTTTATATCAAACTATTCTTTTTAATAACTTTATATAACAATTAAGTAAGTTTTTGGTTAAATCAAATCGTGCCTTCAAGGCACGGGAACTGATACTAGTCCGTTTACTAATGTGAATGATTTTTACTAAAAACAAATATATACTTCTCATAATATAATAGTGGTAACTATCCTTATAATATAATTGGTCGAGGTATATTTGGGAAGAGAAGTATATAAATTGAGTTGGTAGAGGCACATCGTATTTTGTTGTGATTCAATAGGTGGTGGTCAGTGCCTAAATTTACTCATATGCGGATCGATAATCATGCTAAATGTAGGTAGTAGATATAATAATAATATAGCTCTTTTGTGCTCAAAAAAATATATATAATATAGCTCTTTTAGATTGTCCAATTTTGTTGGATTTTTTCTACGGAAATTTTGCCTAGTAACCCTGTGGTTAAGGCAATTTCACGTGGTACCCACTCATTTACAATATTTCACGTGGTAACCCCGTAGTTTTGACAAATTTTGCAAAATAACCTTGTCATTTTTTTATGATATATATTTTTATATATATAATGAATTTACAAAAATCTGGATATTAAGTTGATGATATATATTTTTTATGATTTTTTTTTGACAATTTTTTTTTTGATATTTTTTATATAGTCTAAAATGTTAAATTGATTTTTTTTTCTTGAGAACAAATTGTATTTAAAAAATCATTTAAAATTTTCATAGTTATAAGACTTAGTAGATAAATTATATTTCTTCTTACTAGGTAGTGTTATTATGACTAGAATATATGACAATATATATATTATCCATGTATGTATATTATGAATTTTTTCATTTTATATTCAATTGGTATAATTATATGGACTTACTACCTTATCACATGTATAATAACTTTTTCTACATTGTCTTATTTGTATAAATTTAAAAGTTTAATAACAAGTTAATGAGTGATGAAATAAGATTTTCAAATCCGAAATGTATATTTAGTTTCATTATATGTGATATAGAGCTTCTTCTAACTTAAACTTGTTCAACTTGATAAATAAACTTCCAAAAATTATTCATTAGCTTGATTCAAAATTAATTTTAATATATTCTAAATGTTTATTTTTATCTTGACTCAAACTAGGTTTTCAAACATTGACAACATATGATCCTACATAAAAAATTCTATATTTTAAAATAAGTACAATAATTAATTAAAACAAATCCACCAATTATAACAATAAACAAGAAATTAAAATTGCTAATTTGTAATAAAATTTAAAACTTTAACAATAGAATAACAATAAGGTCATTTGGCAAAATTTGTCAAAACTACAGGGTTACCACGTGAAATATTGTAAATGAGTGGATACCACGTGAAATTGCCTTAACCACAGGGTTACCAGGTGAAATTTCCGTTTTTTCTATGTAGTAGGTTGCTCTTTTAGGAATCGATCATCAATGTAAACTTCCTTAACTAAATTGATCATCACCATATAAAAATACATATATTGTTACTTTATATATAGTTGATCAAAATTCCAACGTAAAGAAACTAATTAAAAATAAAGTTATCCATTTTATGTAGATAGATTCATTCATGTGCTAATATTTATAGTTTCTTGTAGGGTAAATCTAATATTTTCCTAACTAGTATGATACTAGTATATGACCCGTACCATGTACGGAGTATTTGTGTGAAATTTAAGCTATTTATTATTTTGTATATAGTTTTATTCTGACAGATTCAAATACTATTATATATACGAATTCTCTCAAATGATATGTCTTTTGTCTAAAATAAAAAATTCGTAACCCATAAATGATTTTATTAAATAAATAAATGTCAAGTTAACCCTCACATATTGCTACAATGATATTACATAATACTTTTTTTATTTTTGAAAAATATAATAAAATAATTATTTCCTATCTAATTAAAGTTATTTGAAATTTCAATATGGGGGATAGGAAAATAATTCTCCAAACTTGTACGGACTATACGACTATACTTTAAGATGATTAAGATAGATCTATATTGCATATAGATATATTGAGATATGTATGAAGACTAAAGATATATTATTAACAAATTTGTATTAATATATCTTTGAGATTTTAACATCGTGGTGAAAATAAATAAATTCAATGCAATATCTTAATAAAGAGGGTGATGTGGCGCATTGTGGTGACAGAATTTGCTTCCGCTTTAGTATATAGTAATAGATAGATAGATTTATAGATGGTATAGATAGATATCCTTTTGATAGATTATAAATATAGATATTATCTTGATAAATTATGGTTATAGATATTATTTTGATATATTAATATATGGTAATTAGATAAAGAAATTTTTTTATGAAAAAATCTAGATTGTATGGATCGATATTGGTTGTATAGTTTATAAATATAGGAGGCCTAATTGATTAGATATCCTATTTAAATTTAAATCCAATCACTAAAACACTAAAACCCAAAAGATATTGCATTCCAGATTAATGTGACGCCCAATCTAGCAGTTTCAAAGTCCAACGAAGGCATGGGCCTCTAAATTTTTTACTCTAGTAGCCATAAATAAATAGTACAGTACTAAAACAAAATATTACTTTCGCCCCAAAAGTTATATCTTGTAGGCAAAACCTACCTTACATAATACGGGATAGAAAGGTGAAGTTTTGATGCAAAACATGGAGCAAAAGCCTTCGTTGTTATGTGCACTCCCACCGGAAATCCTTGTCCAAATCTTCCATGCCCTTCCCCTTCTAGCCTTGCGCCGTTGCAAATTCGTCTGCAAGGCGTGGCGTTCGCTTATTTCCGATCCGACCTTCGGATCCGGGTACAACAATGACGCTAATTCCCCATCGCCAAACCACTCTCTACACGTCCTACGCATCCCACAAAGCACCTGGTATTGCAAGGCTCCCAAGGTGTCGGTTACGACACACGAAATCGACACCTCGGGCAACTGTCTCGTAACCCACCACCCCACCCTCTCAAAGTACCGTTACATGGAGATCATAGGCTCATGCAACGGCTTGGTTGCCTTGTATCGCGAGCCGGGGGACTTCTATCTCTTCAACCCGTACACCGCGGAGGACAAGTTCGTTCGTGTCGATATTGAGCTGGATATATACGTGTACGGGCTTTGCTATGATCCCAAGAGCAACGATTACAAGGCACTGCTCTCCACTTTTTCTCCTCATGATAGCTTCACTGTTTTGGTGAGCTTTAGGGACGGTTCGTCGAAAAGGTTGGCGGGCTTTAATGCTGGAAACCTGTTGGGCATGGCGGCGGATGATTCTAGCTATAGACTCTTTCCCAATGTGGGTACTGTCGTCAATGGGATTCCACATTGGGTTATGGGTTGCTGGCTGGGCACCCAAGCGTTCGTCGTCGCCTTTGATGTCGAACGAGAGGAGTTCAAAACCGTCGCCGCCCTTCCAAATCGTGGCGAGGTCTTTAGCTTATACATGGGTATGATTAGGGGGAAGCTAAGCGTGGGCTTAGTCTTAGCTTTAGACAACGACTACGAGAACTTTAGAACGGAGGTGTTTGTGATGGAGGAGTACGGAAACGCGGAGAGCTGGAGTCTCGTGTTCACGACTCCGAGGTATATCAAGCCGTTGTTGATGATGAAGAACAACGAGGCTTTGGTCGAAGAGGAAGGCGCGTTGATGAGGCACAACTACAAAGACAACGATTCGATACAGGTCAAGCCAAAGCTCAGTCTCAGGCACAGCGAGGTCATCACTTACTTTCCCAGCCTGGCCTCGCCACCCCCATAATGAGCCCTAGCTAGGTCATGAAATAACTCTCGCAATTCCCTTATTGTCATTATTCTGAATCTACTCTCTATGTTTATTTGAATGTTTTTGATTTAGGTCACTATTCATGAAGAGTTGAGGTGACCTCTTTACTAGATGTACTAAGGCCACGATTATAGGAATTTGAATTTGAGTTTGTTTGGTTTTAGGTATTGTCGGTCTGATGAGATCTTCTGTCCCTTCTTGGTGTCCCTTTCTTGTGTCCCCTTCAATTTGATTGGTTAATCTATATAATTTTATTAAAATAAAATCAATTTTAGATTAGTTAAGGGGATGTGAACCAATAGGAATCAAGGGACATAAGAAACGGACACCAAGAGGGGACAGAGGATCTCCACCGGTTGTCGGGGGGCAGGAGTACCTTAATTTACTCATATGTAGATCGATTATATTGCTAAATGTACGTAGTACGTAGTAGATTGCTCTTTTAGGCATGATCAATGTAAACTTCCTTAGTTAAACCGATCACCATATAAAAATACATTGTTACTTTACATGATCAAAATTCCCTTCAACCGAAAAATAGTTGATCAAAATTCCAACTTAACGAAACTAGTCAAAAATAAAACAATTGCTAGAACTAACCGAAATCATGGAATGAAAACAGAACCTAGTCCAATTTATTACTGATTACCATGGAATATATATTACAAAACACGACCGATTTCGAGCCACCACGTTGATTCTGGCCTCACTTTATATACTGATTGTACTGTTTCTTAATAAACTCAAATAGATATTAACAACTTTATATATTTTACTTCCCTTAAATATCTAATCGTTAATTTTATCTTTTTTTCCTGATTGTCTAATATATATCTTTGAAATCATACTATTTATCTTTCAAATTTCTTTAATTATCTAATCTAAATTTATTTTTTATTACTCATCTAATATCTGTATTTGAAGCCATACTATCTATTTTTAAAATTTCATTTTATAAAAGATAGGCAAATAAAAAATGTAGAATTTATTTATTAAAATATCATTAATAAACACTAATTGAAAATAATATGAAATTCTAATGATAAGATATACAATACTTGTATTTGATTCCCATAGGAAATGGAACGTTTTGTTGTTAGTCCAAATGAAAAAAATTAATTAACTTCAAACAAAAAATTATGGTAAATGATATTGTTAAGAAAGAAACTTAACTTGGTTTGTAAGAGAGATCAATTATTTGATATTAGGAGAAATTTATATATGAAAAAAATTATATACTACGTAATAAGTGGAAGTTAATGTGAATAAATTCAATAATATAATATATTGAAAATAAATTTTAATATTACGATATAGTCGTACCGTACTACATGATAGCTTATTTGATTATTTTATTATAAATGTATGCTATTTAAATCCAATCTCAAAAACAGTAAAACCCAAAAGATATTCTATTTCCCATCAATGCGACGCGCAATCTAGTAGTTTCAAAGTGCAACGAAGGCATGCGCGCGTAGTAGCCATAAATACTAAAACTAAACATTACTTTGGCCCCAAGTTATATCTTGTAGGCAAAACCTACCTTACATAATACGGGGTAGAAAGGTTAAGCTTTTGCTATAATTATTGTGCAAAACATGGAGGAAGAGCCTTCGTTGTTATGTGCACTCCACCGGAAATCATTGTCCAAATCTTCCATGCCCTCCCCCTTCGAGCCTTGCTCCGATGCAACCTCGTCTGCAAGGAGTGGCGTTCGCTTATTTCCGATCCGGCCTTCCGATCCGAGTACAACAATAACGCTAATCACCCATCCCCAAACGACCCTCTACACCTCCTACTCATCCCACAACCCACCAAGTATTTATTTTGCAAGAATCCCAAGTTGCCCAAGGTGTCGGTCGCGACACACGAAATCGACACCTCGGGCAACTGTGCCGTAAGCCACCATGCGAGCCTCTCAGAGTACCGTTACATGGACATCGTAGGCTCATGCAACGGCTTGGTTGCCCTGTATGGCGGGACGGATTATTACCAATATCCCGCGCAGGGGGAGTTCTATCTCTTCAACCCGTGCACCGGGAAGTCCAAGTTCGTTCGCGTCGACATCGAACTGGATAACTACCTATACGGGCTGTGCTATGATCCCAAGAACAACGACTACAAGGTAGTGCTCCCCGCTCTAGGGTGGTCTCCTGAAAAAAGCTTCACGATTTTGGTGAGCTTTAGGGACGGTTTGTCGAAACGAAAGAATGGAAACCTGTTGGCCATGACGACGACGGACGATAATTCTTGCGACACATGTGCAGTTTACGATCCCAATGTGGGTGTAGTCGTCAATGGGATCCCACATTGGGCTAAGAGGTGCGTGTACAGCACCCACCAATCATTTATCATCGCCTTTGATGTCGAACGAGAGGAGTTCAAAACCGTCGCCCTTCCAAAGGGTGGCGTCGGAAGAGAGGTCAGTAGCGTGGGCATGATCAGGGGGAAGCTAAGCGTGGGCTTATATTTAGGCCACGGCATTGATGGGATGGAGGTGTTTGTGATGGAGGAGTACGGAAACGCGGAGAGCTGGAATCTCGTGTTCGCGACTCCGAGGCCTATCAAGATGCCGTTGTTCATGATGAAGAACTGCGAGGTTTTGGTCGAACAGGGATATAATAACGTCGCTTTGATGAGGTACAACTACAAAGACGACGATTCGCGACAGGCCAAGCCAAAGGTCAATCTCAAGCTCAACCAGGTCATCACTTACTTTCCCAGCCTGGCCTCGCCACCCCCATAATGAGCCCTAGCTAGGTCATGTAAAAGCTGTCATAGTTCCCTTATTTTGATCATTCTGAATCTACTCTCTTTGTAAAAGCTGTCATATAGTTCCCTTTTTTGTTTTGGTCTAACGGCTATAAGAACTTGAATTTGAGTTTGTTTGGTTTTAGCCTTTTAGGTATTGTTGGGGCAAGAGTGCCTTAGTTTACTCATATGTAGACCGATAATCATGCTAAATAATTGTACGCTTGTAGATGTTTTTTTTGGTCAATAATGTACGCTAGTAGATAATCATGGTACTTTAGATTGTCCAGTTTTGTTGGATTTTTTATATGTAGTAGATGGCACTTTAGGCATGATCAATATGTAAAGTTCCTTAACTAAATCGATCAACCATATATATAAAATACATTGGTACTTTACATATAGTTGATCAAAATTCCAAATTAGAGAAACTATGTAGAAAAATAAAAAAAAATTGCTAGAACTAACCGAGCTTAAACCTCTCAATCTCAAGTTCTCAACCGATCGATCCATCAAACTTGGGCTTCACTGTAAAAACCTATTTACAACCTTAGATGAGGATACAATCGACATTAAACGCTCGGGATTAACATAGGAAAACCACTTTAGAGGGAAGGGAGACTACCGACTCTCCTTAATTAATTGGGTGACGTGTGAGTTCTCGACTTCTCGTGCACTCGCCATACCTTAACCGACCTATATATCCAAACTCCCACTATACACTATCTACAGCCTATCATCGTCATCAGACGCACCATCATGGTCAACGTCATCCTCACCAACGGCCAAGCATATATTTGACCGGGCCCACGTGACCCGACATCGACGAACACGTGGGCCCCGTCGGGCTCCCTCCTCCAAACACAGATAGTGTTGTCAGCAGAACTACTCAGCAACAAACGCCGTCAAGCTTAGCACGGCTAGATTATAGGCCCGTTTACAAGGTGTGGGTATGTAGTTTGGTTCTATGGTGCTATTAAGTACTCCGTGTCATAGACGGTCGCAGGGGCATGAGTGGGCCCGTGCCCCATCCCGTCCCGTTTAGAAGTATTTAGACAAAGCGTCATTCTTTATATACGGTTTTACGCGTGTCACCTTAAAACATGTAATTTTGCATCCATGGCATACGTTTTAAGGGTTGAAGGAGTTTCAACCGAAACGGGACCTCGCAATTCTCATCCTCTGTGCCTTCGCCATCTTCTTCTCTCTCCAGGTCCGTTCTCCTCTCCCAAATCCACCTCCCTTTCCGATTTCCCCTTTCTCTAACTTCTACTTTCAAAAATCGGCAAAAAAATCGATTCCGTCCGATTCACATTGTATTTCCCCCAAATCGGATGATTGTTTGATTGCTTGATTCATTTGGTCCGTTGCACGAGGGCGATTTCTCCTTCCGAGAGGCTTGGATCCATCTCTCCGACCTATCAAATACGAACGCGAGCGCCTTCCTTCGCCGATTGTTGCGGATTTGAATGGCGATGGCAAGAGAGAAAGGCTCAATTGTAGTGGCGGATCCGGCTGCGAGATCCGTTCGGATTCTCGGAAGGATGCGAGATCCGGCTGAATTGTAGTGGCGGATCCGCCGCCGGAAAGGCTCATCTCGCCGGAAGTCCTAAAGCTAACCTCCGAAAGCGTCCTGGTTCGTCCTGATGCGAGATCCTGGTTCACCGGACTTGCGGAACGGAGCCGGTAAGTGATAGAGCATATAGGTTGTAGTTTTTAGGACATGTTTTGATCAGTTTTTCATGCATTTTTAGGTAGATTTTCCTTTATTTCGTAGTGTAGCCTTAGTGTTGGAAGTTTCGGAATCTACACTCGTTTGGTTGATATTTGCAGATATGAGGATCGAGTGCCGGATCATGGTGATGGTGGACATGGAGGTGAGCTTGAAGGTGCCTAAGGAATGTGCATGGATGAAGGCCAAGGAAGAAATCAAGTGCCCAAAGTGTTAGAGAGATTCGAGTTTCAGAAGTGAAAGCGCGGGCAGATCTTCAAGAACTCGGCCGCGTTTCAGAGACCCATACCGCGTTTTGACATCTGAGGTTCAGGCTTGAAAGCGCGGGATGTCAGCGAAAGCGCGACCGCGCTTTGGTGCATGACCGCGCTTCTGCTCGCGTGTCCGAAAACATGATATTTTGTATTGGGCTTGGGCTTTTGGGCAAAGACTTGTTTTGGTTGTTATTTTTAGAAACCTTTTAGACATATTTTTGAATATTAGTTTTCTAGGTTTATATTCTCATAACTCTTGATTTTGAGAATTTTTATCGTTATTGTTGAAGCTTGAGAAGAACAAGAAACCTCTTTGGAGAATTGTAAGCTTTTCAATGTCTTTGAACAACTAAACCTCTTTTGCTTAACTAGTTAATTGAAGTTGTGAATTAAGTATTATTGTGAGATTTGATTGTTCTTAATTTCCCTTGACTAGATTGTTTTCTCTGTGCTTGATTGAATAAGTTTGATTTAGGGTTTTGTTAGATTGGCCATCTAATTGAATCTCTAGGTTGAATTACAACTAGATCTTCCTAATTACCGGTTGGAATTAATTAGATCATCAGTAGAACCTTTAATCAATCTAGGACTGGTAGGACTAGTTGATTAGAGAAGAGAATTCAATTGCATGTTATTTAGATGTCTGGTTGCTCTGAATGCATGTTTCTATTGATGCTTGAATCTTAATGCTGTTGTCAAATTGAATCTAGGAGGTCTCTTAGGTTATTTGATAATTAGGGTTGTTAGTACCGGTCGGGCTAATAACTAGAATTGAAGTAGGATTAATAATTCCATGAAATTGGGTTATTAGAATTCCGCAATAGATTGGTCAAGGTAAAAAGAGATTTTTGATAATCAATGATCAATAATCGAATTCGCAATGGATATTAACTGGTTAAGCATACTTCTCCCATATTTGATTACTCAATCTTAATTTTGCATGTTAAACTTCTTAGTTAATAGAATCACCTACAAAAACCCCCGTTTTACATTCATTTGAGTATCCAAGTTAAATACATAAAAACACAAGTCTCTGTGGGATCGACCCTTACTTCCCTACTACATTCCTAGTAGGCAGTTTGGATTATTTTGATAGGTATTAAGGCGACTAAAATACCTCTATCAAATTGGCGCCGTTGCCGGGGACCGGATCTGGATGGGTGACGGTAATCTGGATGCTGTGGCACAGACTTTGAGGCAGCTGACTGCACCGGATCTGACCCAACAACCGTTGGCGGTGCAATTCCCTGAGCTGGCCGATGGAGTCAATTTTGAGCTGAAGTCGGGGTTGATCCACCTTCTTCCCAAGTTTCATGGGTTGAGTGGAGAAGACCCTAATAAGCACCTAAGTGAGTTTCATGCAGTCTGCTCAAGCATGAAGCCTAGAGAGGTTATTGAGGATCAGATCAAGCTGAGGGCTTTTCCTTTCTCGCTCAAGGATTCAGCCAATGACTGGTTCTATTATTTGGCACCTCGGAGTATTGACACCTGGCACAAGATGAAGAAAGCATTCTTGGAGAAATACTTCCCAGCTACGAGGTCCAACAGTATCAAGAAGAGTATCAGCAATATTGAGCAGGCACCTACTGAGACCTTGTACGAGTATTATGAGCGGTTCAAGAGGTTGATTGCTAGCTGTCCTTATCATGGTTATTCTGACGAGGATCTCATCTTGTATCTCTTCGGAGGTCTTCTGGATGATGAGAGGAGAATGGTTAATGCTTCTTGTGGGGGTTACATCCTTAATAAGACCCTTGCAGGAGCATTCCAACTATTTGATGAGCTTTCTGAAGGTTCACGGCAATTCAACAAGTCTACCAGATCAGTTAGTTCTGTAGGTACTCAGTCATCTTTGCATGAGGAGGTTTCAGAGATGAAGAATATGGTGAAGCAGCTCACAATGTCTGGTGGGAAACAGCAGGTTAAGGCATGTGGAATCTGCCTAGATGTTATGCACCCAACAGATGCTTGCCCTACACTCCAAGAGCCGCAAGCTGAAGTTAATGCAATGGGTGGATATGGTCCACAAAAGCAGAGATATGATCCCTTCTCTAACACTTACAATCCTGGATGGAGGGATCATCCCAGCCTTCGATATGGAAATCCCAAACAGCAGCAGCAGTACAATCAACAAGGTGGTCAACCTGCTTACAGGCCCCCTTTCAATCCGAAGCCTCAAGCACCTGCTTCAAACTCAATGTCGACAGAGGACATGATTCGGGCTCTTGCTCAGAGTGTGACTACGATACAGGGTTCTATGACTCAATTTCAGCAAGAAACCAAGTCAAGTGTTCAAAATTTGGAGAAGCAGGTGAACAAAATTGCTAATGCTGTAAGCAAGTTGGAGGCCAAGGGTTCTGGTAAACTACCGTCTCAAACCGAGCTCAACCCGAGGCAGAATGTGAATGCTATAACTTTACGATGTGGTAAAGTGCTTGAAGATGCCCCGGGAAAAGCTCATCATGCTATTCAAGAAGAGAAGCCCTTAGAAGAAGAGGACGCAGGAGAGAACTCTAATTCGGGTGTTCAGCTACGAAAACTCGGGCAGGACAGTCAAAACGCGCCCGCGTTTTCAGGTACCAACCCGCGCTATGCCTCCTGGGAAGAATCCACAGAAACGCGGGCAGGTACATCCCGAAGCGCGCCCGCGCTTTCCAGCGATAGCCCGCGCTTCTCCGCCCGAGCTTCAGGTCCCGAAACGCGGCCACCGACAGGCGAAAGCGCGCCCGCGTTCTCGAGCCAGCCCGCGCTTCCGATCGCAGAGGCGACTTCTCCCAAGTCTTCTCCCGAGTCTTCACCGATACCTCATATTTCACTTCCACCTTTTCCAGAGGCTCTCAAACGGACCCGAAAGCTTGAGAACGACAAGGAGCTATTCGAGACATTTAGCAAGTGCGAAGTCAACATCCCGCTACTCAAACTCATCAAAAGTATTCCTCGCTATGCTAAATTCTTGAAGGAGCTCTGCACTATCAAGAAAACTCAAAAGCTAAAGGGACAACAGAAGGTCAAAGTGAGTGAACACATCTCAGCTGTGTTTCATAGGCGTATGCCCAAGAAATGCGGAGATCCAGGTATGTTCACTATCCCATGTGTGATTGGTGAAACCAAAATTGATAAGGCCATGCTAGATTTGGGTGCTTCCATCAATGTTATCCCTTATTCTCTGTACAAATCTCTTGAGCTTGGACCTTTGCATGATACTAGAGTTGTGATCCAATTAGCTGATACATCTAATGTGTATCCTAAGGGTATAGTTGAAGATGTGCTTGTTATGGTTGATAAATTGATTTTCCCTGCTGACTTCTATGTGCTAGATATGGAACATGATAAGCATGCCTCACCTATTCTTTTGGGTAGACCTTTCTTGAAGACAGCTAATACTAGGATTGATGTTTGTAGTGGATCTCTCACCATGGAATTTGATGGGGAAAGGGTAGAGTACAATATCTATGATGCTATGAAATACCCTGCTGATGTGAACTCTTTGTGTGCAATTGATGTGATTGAACCTCTTGTTCAAGAAACCTTTAATGTGAATGGCATGCATGAGTTGCAATCTGCTCTTGAAAATTCTTTGGTGAACAACATGCTGGATTTTGAGCTTAATGCTAACCTGCAGGAAATTGTGGCTGAGTTGAACACTCACTACGAGCGTCCACTCTTACCACCGGGCTCCAAGCCCATGCTACTAACCTTGCCAAGCGAGCAGTTTGTTCCTTCTGTTGTGCAGGCCCCAGTGATAGAGTTGAAGCAACTTCCGGATCATCTTAAATATGCCTTCCTAGGTGATGGAGAGACCTTACCGGTGATCATTTCTAACAAACTCACGAAGGATCAAGAACACCGGTTGATTGAGGTTTTGAGGGAGCATAAAACCTCCATAGGATGGACTATTGCAGACATCAAAGGAATTAGCCCCTCTACATGTATGCATAGAATCTTATTGGAGGAAGAAGCAAAGCCCTCAAGACAACCTCAAAGGAGGTTGAATCCGCCAATGATGGAGGTGGTGAAGAAGGAGGTTCTCAAACTTCTCCAAGCAGGCATGATATACCCCATCTCTGACAGTCAATGGGTAAGCCCTACCCAAGTTGTTCCCAAGAAGGGCGGTATTACAGTCAAAGAGAACGAGCAAGGTGAATTGATTCCCACCAGGATCCAAACCGGGTGGCGTGTGTGCATCGATTACCGCAAGCTCAATGCGGTTACTCGGAAGGATCACTTCCCCTTGCCCTTCATTGATCAAATGCTTGAGCGACTTGCTGGTCGCCCTTTCTATTGCTTTTTGGATGGATATTCCGGATATTTCCAAATAGCCATTGCACCCGAAGATCAAGAGAAGACGACGTTCACTTGTCCGTTTGGTACTTTCGCATACCGAAGGATGCCATTTGGGTTGTGCAACGCGCCTGCCACGTTCCAAAGGTGTATGGTTAGTATCTTTTCCGAATACATAGAGCATTTCATTGAGGTTTTCATGGATGATTTCACAGTACATGGGAATGACTTTGATTCTTGCTTAAATCACTTGACACTTGTGCTTAAAAGATGTAAGGATACTAATCTTGTTCTAAATTCTGAAAAATGTCACTTCATGGTTGAACAAGGGATAGTATTAGGTCATATAGTGTCCGTTAGGGGTATTGAGGTCGATAAGGCAAAGATTGAAGTAATTCAATCCTTGCCTTATCCTACTAATGTCCGCGAAGTGCGTTCTTTTCTTGGACATGCAGGTTTCTATCGCAGGTTCATTAAAGACTTTTCAAAGACAGCTTCACCTCTATGTGATTTACTCAAGAAGGAGACCGCCTTTGATTTTGGTGATGAGTGCAAGAAGGCTTTTGATGAGCTGAAATTACGTCTCACCACCGCCCCTATTATCCAAGCCCCGGATTGGTCTCTACCCTTTGAGATCATGTGTGATGCAAGTGACTATGCAGTGGGGGCGGTATTGGGGCAAAAGGTTGGGAAGGCGTCCCATGTGATCCACTATGCCTCAATGACTCTGAATGAGGCGCAGAGGAACTACTACACCACCGAGAAGGAGCTATTGGCAGTGGTGTTTGCTTTGGAGAAATTTCGGTCTTACTTGCTAGGGACCAAGGTGATTGTCTACACCGATCATGCAGCCCTTCGTTACTTGTTGACGAAGAAGGAAGCTAAGCCCCGATTGATACGATGGATCTTGTTGTTGAGTGAGTTCAACATTGAGATCAAGGACAAGAAGGGGGCTGAGAATGTGGTAGCGGATCACCTTAGTCGCTTGACATGTGAAGGGGAGAGCGATCTACAAGTTTCACCTATTCGAGAAGAGTTCCCGGATGATACCTTGTTCGCAGTGCGTGTTGTTCAGCCTTGGTATGCGGATTTGGTGAACTTTCTCGCTGCGGGTGAGCTCCCTTCGGTCTTGACCAAAGCCCAAAGAGACAAGCTTAAGAGCGAAGCAAGGTACTATGTGTGGGATGATCCATATCTTTGGAAGCATTGCGTAGATCAGGTCATTCATAGATGTCTTCCCGAGAATGAGGTAACCTCTGTTTTGACCTTTTGTCATTCATATGCTTGTGGGGGGCATTTTAGCACTAGAAAGACTGCTAGGAAGGTGTTGGATGCAGGATTTTATTGGCCTACCATCTTTCGGGATGCAAACGCCTATTGTAAATCCTCTGACTGATGCCAACGAGTCGGGAATATATCCCAGAAAGATGAGATGTCCCAATCTCCCATGATTTTTTGTGAAGTTTTTGATGTTTGGGGCATTGATTTCATGGGACCTTTTCCTAACTCTTTTGGGAACTATTATATTTTGTTAGCGGTGGACTACGTTTCCAAGTGGGTGGAAGCGAAGGCCACCCGTACTGATGATTCCCGAGTTGTGGCAGATTTCTTGAAGACTCACATCTTTAACAGATTTGGGATCCCTAGAGCTTTGATTAGTGATAAAGGAACTCATTTTTGTAACAAGACGGTGAGTGCACTTTTGAGGAAGTACCATGTCACACACCGAGTCTCTACAGCGTACCACCCCCAAACAAATGGTCAAGCCGAGGTGTCCAGCCGAGAGGTCAAGTCCATTCTTGAGAAGATGGTGTCACCAAACCGGAAGGATTGGAGTATCCGGTTAGATGATGCACTTTGGGCCTATAGGACAGCTTACAAAACACCAATTGGAATGTCTCCTTTTCGGTTGGTGTTTGGTAAGGCATGTCACCTTCCAGTGGAGATCCAACACAAAGCATATTGGGCGGTGAAGCATTGTAGCATGAAATTGGACGAGGCTGGTGCATTAAGGAAGCTACAGCTGCAGGAGCTAGAAGAGCTAAGGATGGAAGCCTATGATAATTCCGCCATCTACAAAGAGAAGACCAAAGCTTGGCATGACAAACATATTTGGCGCAAGCACTTCAAAGTTGGAGACAAAGTCTTGTTATATCAATCTCGTCTTAAGCTTTTTCCAGGAAAACTGAGGTCGAGATGGACGGGACCATTCGTTGTGGCGCACACATATCCACATGGAGCGGTTGACGTCTACGATAGTACTACTCACTCCACCTTCAAAGTGAATGGCCAGAGATTGAAGCCTTATTTCGATGGGTTTAGCAATGCTATACTTGACGAAACGGCTTTACAGCGACATGAGCAGCGGACCGTCGAGCTAACGACGTTAACCAAGCGCTTCTTGGGAGGCAATCCAAGCATTAGGATAGTTGTTTTTGATTTTTAGTGTTAGCCTAGGATTAGTATAGGATAGTTTGTTTTGTTGTGTTGTTTCGTCGTTGTGTGTTTATGCAGCCCGGCGTACAGGTCCAAAAGCGCGGGGTAGGGGCCCGAAAACGCCCCCGCGTTTTCAAGCCCCATACCGCGTTTCGCCTCCTGAAACTCAGTTTCAGAAGCGCGGGCAGGTAGGCAGAAGCGCGGCCGCGCTTTCGTACCAAGCCGCGCTTCCGTTCGCTCACAGCCCGACTTAAAAATTCAGCCGGCTCCTTTCTTTTCCTCATTCTTCATCTGAAAGCGCGGCCGACATCCCCTCTTCACGCCAAAACGCGAGCTCCCTCCTCCATTGTTGACCAATTCAAGCCCCAAACAACACCAAATCAAGTGATTCCTCTCCCAAATCCACTCTTCTTCATCAATCATCAAGTAATCTCTTCTCTACTCTTCTCTTTTCCTTGATTAATTTGTGATTTTTGAGCTTGAAATCCTAAACCTAGGTTTTGCCTAATTTCTCTAGATTTGTCAATTTCAACTCAAATTTGCATGATTAATCACTACTTGTTAGTTCCTTTGCATAATTCTAGCATGATTCCTTGATTGTTCTTGTGAAATTTGGATTGTGATTGATTTTTGCCTAAACTAACCTAGGTAGTGGAGGAAGAGAGTGTTTGAGAGTGTTATTTGCTTGATTGTTGGATCGTTGTTGGATTGTTGTGGGATTGTCCTTGCCGGGACAATCAAATTTGTTTGTGGTGTTGCTTTGTTGATTTGTGGTGCAGGAACAGGTACAGAATGCCTCCTCGACCAACAACCCGCAGAGGCTCTTCTAAAGCTTCGTCTTCTCGTGCCCAGCCACAGTCCTCTCGGCCCAGTTCATCTTCTGCTCGCCCCCGGGCCCATCTCACTCCGCCTACGGTTGTAGGGGAAGTGACCCCATCTGATTTCGGGTTCAGTTTGAGCGACCCTGTGCACTTTGAGCGATTCAGGCTCATCCGTAAATGCCCAATACATGCTCCTCGGTACTTGGATTGGGACTTTCTGGCAGAATTGGGGTTGAGGGATGAGCTTAGGAAATGTGAGATTGACCAGCACTTGAGAGATTTTCTCCACCTACAGCAGCCTGCGTACAAGGGTCTTGTGTTGGAATTTCTGAGCACTCTAGACACACATATTCTTTCCGGTCCAAATTCCAAAATGGGGGAGTGCACCTTCCAGCTTGGGGGAGTGGGAAGGAGAATCACACTCAATGAGGTCAATGCAGCTTTTGGTTTCTCTATTTCTGGTGAGCAGGTGGAGAGATGGGAAAGCCAAGCCTATTGGCTCGGTGACTCTCAATAGCAGAGTATGACAGGCAAAGAAGAGTACAAGGCCTCTAGAGCAAAAGCGTCTTCTCTTACACACCCTGTACTCCGTGTGCTGCAGCGCTACTATGCTCTTTCTATTACAGGAAGGGGAGAAGGAGAGGGTAATGCACCAAGGAAAGATGTGATGCTCTTGGCTGCGTTCTTAGAGAGGAGAAGGGTGAACTATGGAGCGGTCCTGATGAACAATCTGGCTCATATCAGCAGGAAGGGTACAGGACCGATCACTATTGGAGCCCTTGTCACTGTTTTGGCTCAGTATTACTAGCTTGATTTGACTCGGTTTGGTGGGAGGATTGAGCCTGCACCGATGGATTTCGCTTTCCTCAACAAGATGGGTGCCCTGCATTTCCACTATGGTCACTATTTCTAGAGGATTGGAGACACCAAGAGGGTGATGCAGCTTCCGGATGCACAGAGAGTTGTCTTAGCCATCGGACGAGATCATGCTGCCACTTGGATGATCACTCCTCGGAATGGTGATCTCCCGCTTGAGACAGTTGAGAGCCATCGGGGCAAGAGGCGTCGGGTGCAGAGGACTGTTGAGGAGTCTGAGGATGAGGCTGCCACTGATGATGATTCTGCAGGTGATGAGGACTTTATTGCTGAGGAGGAGCTCGAGCCCGAGCTTGGTGATCAGGATGCGGATGCTGTTGCACAGGATGTTCAAGGTGTGGGTGGTTATCCTCAAGGCCAGTTTGATCAGTTGGTGAGCATGATGGGAGGGCTAACCACTCAGATGACTCAGTTCAGGGCCCATGTAGATCAGAGATTTGATTATCAGGAGCAGAGGTTAGACCATTACAGGCAGTACCACGACGAGCAGCTCCATCAGCTTCACGCTCGCATGGATGGGTGGACTCAGGAGGGTGGATTCCCAGCATATCAGTATTACCCATATCCGGGTTATCCACAGCAGTTCCCACCACCACCACCACCGGAGTAGATGCCACTTCCTTCCTATCTGGATGACTCGGTTAGTATTTTCTTCTTCTTTCTTTTCTTTTACATTGGGGACAATGTACAGTTTAAGTTTGGGGGAGGGGATTGTTGGTTGAGTCATCTCATCTTGCATTCATATAGTTGCATTTGCATGTTTAAATTATAGTTTTGCATCGATTAAAACTGAAAAAAAAATGAAAAAATCAATCTAAAATCACAAAAAAATTGAAAAATTGAAAAAATCACAAAAATATTGCATTGTAGGATTCAAATTTCCCCTACTTGACCATTTGTCTCTCTAAGTTAAGAGTATTATCTAACCCATGACTTGCTTGTTGGTTGAAGTTTCCTTGGATTGAAGCATGATTCTTAAGTTATTAATCTTGATTATAGGATTGAGCATGCATAGGAAGTTGAAATTTTGGATTGTTTATGAAGTTCTAGACATATATGCCTTGTGAGATTATTTGAGCCTTTTATTGCATATTTGCATCTTTTTCTTGAGTGTATCGCTTTGATTGCTAGCTCTAGAACTTGCGTTTAGATATCTTTTTCAAGGCTACATTAACATGATTCGAATGCATGACATTAAAATGATTGAGGCATTTTTATTAGCTCATTATATCCTTATCTACCTTATGCATGATCCTTTGTTTGATAGCCCACTTGTTGAGCCTATAGCCTTATTTTGTAGCTCCACAAAAAATTTCCTAGCCTATATGAGCCTGACCCTTTCTGGGAATTAGGATTTAGCTAGGGTGTTCTTGTGTAGTTGGAGAATGATTCTTGGGAGAGTTGGTTGATAAGAAAGGATTTGTGTTGAGTTGAAAGAAAAAAATAAGGAGTTGAAAAAAAAAGTGATGAAAAGAAAAGAAAAGAAAAAAAAGGTGTTTGATTGAGGTAAATTAAAGTGAGAAATCAAGTTGAAAAACCTCAAAGTGAGTTGAAAAAAAAAAATGAGCAAAAGTGTATTAAGACAAGTGATGGAGAAAAGGTGAATCAAATTGGTGAACATTTGAAGTGAAGTGGTTAAAGGTTGGGTAGTTAGCTAGTTCTAGTTCCCGGTTTTAGCACCACATGACCAAATATTTCCCCACCTACTTGTGTATACCTTGGCCCCATTACAACCCTTTGAAAAGTCCTCATGATTTTTGTTGTGTGTTTGATCATTCGTAGTGGAGATTTAGAACACTGATGCAAGCCTATGGTAGTCTAGCTTTCAAAGTTGATTTTGAGTGAAACACATGTCCTTAAACACTTGAGTGAGAGTGCGAAACACATTACCTTGGTGAGGTCTAGAATGGATGAATGATTTGATTTTGAAAGCTTCTCATACATATGTGCAATGATGTCTTGGTCAAGGTTTAGCTTTTTGATGAAATGTGGATTGACATTGAGATGGATGCTTTAACTTGCTAGTTGTGGTGTGATCTTGATTTTATTTCTTGCTTGAGGACAAGCAAGGTTCAAGCTTGGGGGAATTTGATGGAGCATATAGGTTGTAGTTTTTAGGACATGTTTTGATCAGTTTTTCATGCATTTTTAGGTAGATTTTCCTTTATTTCGTAGTGTAGCCTTAGTGTTGGAAGTTTCGGAATCTACACTCGTTTGGTTGATATTTGCAGATATGAGGATCGAGTGCCGGATCATGGTGATGGTGGACATGGAGGTGAGCTTGAAGGTGCCTAAGGAATGTGCATGGATGAAGGCCAAGGAAGAAATCAAGTGCCCAAAGTGTTAGAGAGATTCGAGTTTCAGGAGTGAAAGCGCGGGCAGATCTTCAAGAACTCGGCCGCGTTTCAGAGACCCATACCGCGTTTTGACATCTGAGGTTCAGGCTTGAAAGCGCGGGATGTCAACGAAAGCGCGACCGCGCTTTGGTGCATGACCGCGCTTTTGCTCGCGTGTCCGAAAACATGATATTTTGTATTGGGCTTGGGCTTTTGTGCAAAGACTTGTTTTGGTTGTTATTTTTAGAAACCTTTTAGACATATTTTTGGATATTAGTTTTCTAGGTTTATATTCTCATAACTCTTGATTTTGAGAATTTTTATCGTTATTGTTGAAGCTTGAGAAGAACAAGAAACCTCTTTAGAGAATTGTAAGCTTTTCAATGTCTTTGAACAACTAAACCTCTTTTGCTTAACTAGTTAATTGAAGTTGTGAATTAAGTATTATTGTGAGATTTGATTGTTCTTAATTTCCCTTGACTAGATTGTTTTCTCTGTGCTTGATTGAATAAGTTTGATTTAGGGTTTTGTTAGATTGGCCATCTAATTGAATCTCTAGGTTGAATTACAACTAGATTTTCCTAATTACCGGTTGGAATTAATTAGATTATCAGTAGAACCTTTAATCAATCTAGGACTGGTAGGACTAGTTGATTAGAGAAGAGAATTCAATTGCATGTTATTTAGATGTCTGGTTGCTCTGAATGCATGTTTCTATTGATGCTTGAATCTTAATGTTGTTGTCAAATTGAATCTAGGAGGTCTCTTAGGTTATTTGATAATTAGGGTTGTTAGTACCGGTCGGGCTAATAACTAGAATTGAAGTAGGATTAATAATTCCATGAAATTGGGTTATTAGAATTCCGCAATAGATTGGTCAAGGTAAAAAGAGAATTTTGATAATCAATGATCAATAATCGAATTCGCAATGGATATTAACTGGTTAAGCATACTTCTCCCATATTTGATTACTCAATCTTAATTTTGCATGTTAAACTTCTTAGTTAATAGAATACATAAAAACACAAGTCTCTGTGGGATCGACCCTTACTTCCCTACTACATTCCTAGTAGGCAGTTTGGATTATTTTGATAGGTATTAAGGCGACTAAAATACCTCTATCAGTAAGCTATCCATTCGGATTTTAACTTCATTGTTTCTAATATGCTCCCAAAGATGAGTGTGAAGTTATATGATAGCATCCTGTTTTGAGTTGGTGGAAATTGATCTGCTATGAGTTCATCTTTAATGCACACGTATGAAAGTTGTAATATTAGAAATTCAGGGGTTGGTTACTGGTTAACTGGTCATGGATGTAGATTTGCTTGGATTTTAATTTCATTGTTTCTAAACAGCATATTTCCATTCTGATTCTGTAAATGCATTTTGATTATCTAGTCAGTCCAGGATAGGATTTTCAGACCTCTGTATTGACTTTCCTTGAATTTTGACCTAAAATGGAGCAGACCTGATGAGGGACCATCCGTCAAGCCTCCACCAAGCACGCCCATTTTATTGGATGGACCGTTGACCCGAGCTCGCGCCAACAAGCTCTAGCAAGACATGCATGGGTTCATAGGTTATCATGTGGCTAAAGAGGCTAGAGACATCAATGAGCCGCAGGCCAAGGCCGTGAGCCTCTTAAGTGCAGCCATTGACCAAGGCGTCCCAAGCCAAGACACCAACGAAGGCCCTTCCAGCCCTCTTTAGGACATGGCCACGCCAGCCCCTTAGCGCGCTCCGAAGCAACATTCCAAACGCTTGGCTGTGCATTGCTTCTTTTGGGTTGTTACTCATATGGGCTGCTACTTATTATTATTATTATTATTATTATTATTATTATTATTATTTTGGTGTTACTTTTTTGGGATTGTAAGGGCATGTAAAAGGCCCCCAGCTGGTTATTTCTCATTAGACTTCCCCTTATCAAAAACTTGTTATCTTCCTCCATAGAGAGAGAACGAAAGAGAGCTTGGCTTTCAAAGTGTGCATCAGGCTTGGTTTGTCTTGCATCGATCAATCCGGTTGTTCGGGTTGCTAGTGAGGCGAATACACGCATCCTCCTCGTGCTCCAAGGATACGTCCTTGGCTGTGTGGGGTTGTATAAGGTTGGTCTTTCGATCATTCAATCTGGTTCTCGTTTTCAAAGCAACGAGGGTCTCTTTGTTGTTTCGTTGGGTTGATCTTCTTTATCTATCCTTTTTATCTTGTTCTTGAATTTGTCTTGTTCTTCTTGTTGTTCTTCATCTTCTTGTGTCTTCTTTCCTCCATTTATGACCATCTCTCCTTCTCTTGTGTTCTGAGTGTGTTGTTTGTCGAAGATCGGGCATCCAGCGGCTTAACCCCGCATTAAATTGGTATCAGAGCTGCGTTGTCGACATTCAACTTGTCTTCCACCATAAAATCAAAAACACCAAAAAGAAATCCCAGATCAGGTTTGATTAATCCAATCTCCTTAATTAAACTTGATAGTACTAACCGGGTTGTTTACTTGTGCATGTGGTTTGTTTGCCCAGCCAAAAACCCCTTTCGCCTAAGTAAACCGCCACTGTCCGACCACCACCATTGTCCACCATCTCCCAGCACTTAAACCAGTCATTGAAGGTTGAAGAAACCATGAACTAAAGAGCTGAATTCAAATCTCTACTTTCAGCCCATTTCCATCATTACTTCTACCTACTCCCAACAACTCCCAATCATTTCTTTTCAGCCCACACCCTTCTACCAACCCCATCCCATCTCAGCCCCCTAAAATGTGGGAGATTTAGTTAAATTTAAGCCACCTATCAAGTCAGACCCATTCCCCCCATTTTACCTCTTTCCCTCCAACAATCAAGTCTTAAGAGATGTCTTGTTTGAAGTGTTGCACCTTATTTTATAGTCCATAAGTTGCTGAATTTAATTTTCGAATTTGAAAAAAAAAAGAAAAAAAAAAGAAAAGAAAGAAATCTCAGCAAAAAGAAGAAGGAGAAGAAAAGAAAAAGAGAATTCAAATTCGGATTGCACAGGCTGCATTCTAAACCGTGCAAAGTGTTGTGTTCTCTTCTCTTGACTTATTCTTGATTGATATTGGAGATAACCTTCCTCCACAAAAGGCCAGCCCATCTCACCATGCAAACCACTCCAAGTATTCATCTTGGTTCAGGAATTTAAGGCGAGAAAGGCTTAATCAAGGTTTGATCTCTTCTTATCCTTCAAGTCTTGTTCTGTCCTTCTTCATTCCAACTCAGTTTCTATCCATATTTCTCATCCCGTTTCCTTCTTTGGCCGATCTTAAGTTTGTGTTTGTTTTCACCTTCACTAACTCTTGAACTTGAGTGTTGATCTTTACAAGGCAGATTGAAACAACAAGCCGAATTGCATCACTAAGAGTGAGAGAGTGCGAGTGTAAACACATTGTGAGGCTGTTTTGGATTATCACTAATCTTAACCGGTTTCTTGTAGTGTGTTACTTGTGATCATGTCTCAGGAAGAAGAAAGTTCCAACACTTCCGAGCCCGTCCATCCCGAGGTGTTTAGCATGTTAAGAAAACTCGGCGACAATATGGCCACCATCGCGCGGCGATTAGAGGCCTTGGAAACTAGGCAGTCAGCCGAGCATGGCCGCAATCACGCCAACACCACACAAAGGGGTAACCAGCCCTTGGACCCTAACTTGGTGTCCACCTCCCATCAACAACATACAAGGGAAGTAAATCTCGATCCTCCTGAATTTTTTGCTCGAAGAGTGCCTATAAATCAGTCTCCTTCTCCCCAAAGAGAGAGACACCGTCGCACTAATGCTTTTCAAGCTTTTCAGGCCCGAAGGAGAGCTCATGATCGAGAAGAGCAATATGATGACTTTGATGAGGAGTTCCAAGAAGAAGATACTTGGGAGCACCACTCTAGGCGAGATGATAGAGAAAGGCGTCCACGGAGACCAAGAGAGCCCGAGCAAGATGGCGTGGGCAAGATCAAGGTGAAGATCCCACCCTTTGAGGGCAAATGTGATCCGGACGTGTACATGGAGTGGGAAACAAAAATTGAGCAAATCTGGAATTGCCACAACTTTCCCGAGGCAAAGAAAGTCCAACTCGCAACCCTTGAATTCAGTGGTTATGCACTAATTTGGTGGGATAACCTTGTCAAAGAAAGAAGGCGAGCGCTTGATCCACCAATAGCCACATGGGAGCAAATGAAGGCCTTGATGAGAGGCAGATTTGTGCCTCAACATTATGCCCGAGAGCTGAGGCAAAGGTTAGAGAACATGAGGCAGGGTTCTACGAGTGCCGAGGAGTGCTTCAACGCCATGCAAGTGGCGATGGTAAGGGCCAACGTGGTAGAGGATGAGGAGACCACAATGGCTAGATACCTTCGTATTTTGCATCCTTCTTTAGCTAATGAGATTGACTTGTATCCTTATACTACTATGACTGATCTATTTCACCTAGCTTTGAAAGTAGAAAGGAAACTCAAGCCAAGGAATCAAGGAGGGCGTAACATGAACAATCAGCCCAACAATTGGAGAAATTCCACTCGTGGCCAGCCACCATCTTATGGCAAGGAGGCCGCACCTGCCAAGGAAAGGGGAAATGCCACCGGCACCAATGGAGACCAATCTGGCCGTGGCAAAGGCTCTATGAGCAACCCTTCATACAACAACAAGGGCACATCTAGCGGGGCACCAGCCGCTCCGAAGGGGAGTAACTCCAACCCTTCTACTAGAGCTAGAGATATTGTTTGTTTTAAGTGCCAAGGTAGAGGGCACATGAAGAAAGATTGCCCAAATCAAAAGACTCTCTTGATTAATTCTTTAGGGCAATATGAATCTGAAAATGAAGAGGATAATCAAGATGATGTTAATGATGATGATGATGTTAACTTGCTAGAATATGATGAAAATGCTGAGGATGAAATAGAGTATGAACATGGGGATTCGTTAATAGCTAGGAGAAACATGCATGTTAAACCGACCCCTTGTCAGGATAATCAAAGAGAGAACCTATTTCATACTCGTTGTTTGATACAAGGCAAAGTGTGTAATGTGATTATTGATAGTGGAAGTTGTTGCAACATAGCTAGCATGGAAATGGTTCAAAAGTTACGACTTCCTATTTTTCATCACCCTAAGCCTTATAAACTGCATTGGATGAATGATAGTGGTGAATTGAGGGTTAATAAACAAACGCATGTGACTATTAAGCTTGGACATTATGAAGATCATATTATGTGTGATGTAGTTCCCATGCAGGCTTGCCACCTTCTTTTAGGTCGTCCATGGCAGTATGATCGGAAAGTGACTCATGATGGCTTCACCAACCGCCACTCCTTCGTCTACAAGGGCCAGAATGTTGTTCTCAAGCCCATGACCCCCACGCAAGTGGCCGAGGAATTTGTGAAGAAAAAGGTAAGTGAGAAGGTAAGTGGCGATGGTGAGGGGGAAAAAGGGAAGAAAGGGAAGGCTCGGCGCAAGACGAGCCAACCTTATGTCCCTCCAGCCCCCTCCGCTCTTTTGGCTTCCAAGAGGGAGTTAGAAGACGATTACTTAGATGGGAAGACAACACTTATGCTCTTGTGCAAGGAGCTGAGTTTGTTAAGTGAGGAGCTTAAGGCTTCTTTGCCCACGAGGATTTTGGGGCTTGTCGAGGAATACAAGGATGTGTTCCCCGATGAGATACCGGCTGGTTTACCTCCAATTAGAGGGGTAGAGCATCAAATTGATCTCATACCTGGAGCATCATTGCCAAACAGGCCAGCCTACCGTATGAACCCCAAGGAGACCCACGAGGTCCAAACCCAAGTCCAAGAGCTATTGGATAAGGGTTACATTAGAGAGAGCTTAAGTCCTTGTGCCGTACCTGTTTTGTTAGTGCCCAAGAAAGATGGAGCTTGGAGAATGTGTGTAGATTGTAGGGCCATTAATAACATAACCATAAAGTACCGTCACCCCATTCCTAGGCTAGACGATATGCTTGATGAGTTGCATGGTGTCACTATGTTTTCAAAGATAGATTTAAAAAGTGGATATCATCAGATTAGGATGAAGGAAGGGGATGAATGGAAAACGGCATTCAAGACTAAGTTTGGCTTGTACGAATGGCTTGTCATGCCTTTCGGCCTAACCAACGCCCCTATGAGCTCCAAGGGACTACAAGTAGACGAAGCCAAGATAAGGGCAATTCAAGAGTGGCCGACGCCTACCTCCATTGGCCAAGTCAGGAGCTTCCATGGCCTTGCTAGCTTCTATAGGCGGTTCGTGAGGGATTTTAGCACCATTGCTGCTCCCTTGACCGAAATCACCAAGAAGAGGAGTGAGTTCAAATGGGAGAAGGCGCAAGAAGAGGCTTTCACTGCCCTGAAGTTGAGATTGATGCAAGCACCCTTGCTGGCTTTGCCCGACTTCACTCGTCCTTTCGAAGTGGAGTGTGATGCAAGTGGCATTGGTATTGGCGGCGTTCTCATGCAAGAAGGTCAGCCTATAGCCTTTTTCTCTGAAAAATTGAAAGGAGCATGTTTAAATTACTCTACATATGACAAGGAATTGTATGCATTGTTTAGAGTACTTAAAACATGGCAACACTACCTATGGCCTAGAGAATTTGTTTTGAAAACTGATCATGAATCTCTAAAGCATTTTAAGAGTCAAGACAAATTGGATAGGAGACATGGTAGATGGATGGAGTTTATTGAGACATTTCCATATGTGATCAAATATAAAAGGGGCAAGGATAATGTAGTAGCAGATGCGCTATCTAGGCGTCACACCCTCTTAACCACATTAGATTCTAGAGTGTTAGGCTTTGCTTACATCAAAGAGTTATATGTGGATGATCTTGATTTTGGTGATGCTTATAAGTGTTGTAGTGAAAAAGGGTCAGATGATAGATATTACATTCATGATGGATTTCTGTTTCGTATGGATAAAGTTTGTATTCCTAGATGTTCTTTGCGATTATTGCTTGTTGATGAAGCCCATAAGGGTGGATTAATGGGACACTTTGGCAGGGATAAAACTTACCATATGTTACGTGCTCATTTTTATTGGCCTCATATGCTTAGGGATGTAGAACATGCTCTTAAGAGATGTGTTGATTGTTTGAGAGCCAAGTCTAGATTAATGCCTCATGGATTGTATACACCCTTACCCATTCCCTCAGCCCCTTGGGAAGATTTGTCTATGGATTTTATAGTAGGGTTACCTAGGACTAAGAAGGGGAGAGATTCGATTTTTGTGGTAGTTGATCGTTTCTCTAAGATGGCTCATTTCATAGCATGCCACAAAACTGATGATGCCTCTAATGTAGCTAATTTGTTCTTTAGAGAGGTAGTGAGGCTGCATGGTGTGCCAAAGACCATAGTGAGTGATAGGAATGTTAAGTTTCTAAGTTATTTTTGGAGAACTTTATGGAGCAAGCTAGGAACTAGGTTATTGTTTTCTACTTCTAGTCACCCGCAGACCGATGGCCAAACCGAAGTGACTAATAGAACCTTAACCACCATCCTTAGAGCTATAATTAGGAAGAATCTGAAATTGTGGGAAGAAGCTTTACCTCATGTGGAGTTTGCTTATAATCGAACAATGCACTCATCTACTAAGTTAACTCCATTTGAATGTGTTTATGGTACTAACCCACTAACCCCATTAGATCTTACCCCATTTACAATGAGGGAGAAAGAAAGTTTTGATGCAAGAAAACAGGTTGAGTTCATAAGGGAGTTGCATGAGCGTACAAGAACAAGGCTGTTGAATAAGGCCGAGTATAACGCCACCAAAGCTAACAAAGGCCGGCGCCAAGTGATATTCCAGCCCAGAGATCTAGTTTGGGTGCATCTAAGGAAGGAGCGGTTCCCGGAGCAAAGGAAGAGCAAGCTGTCCCCAAGAGGAGATGGACCTTTCAAGGTTCTTCAACGAATTGGAGACAATGCATACAAGCTGGAGCTCCCAGGAGAATATGGAGTAAGCGCCACCTTCAACGTGGCTGATCTCATGGCGAATCCTTTCCAAGAAGGGGAGGATGATGAGGGACCATCCGTCAAGCCTCCACCAAGCACGCCCATTTTATTGGATGGACCGTTGACCCGAGCTCGCGCCAACAAGCTTCAGCAAGACATGCATGGGTTCATAGGTTATCATGTGGCTAAAGAGGCTAGAGACATCAATGAGCCGCAGGCCAAGGCCGTGAGCCTCTTAAGTGCAGCCATTGACCAAGGCGTCCCAAGCCAAGACACCAACGAAGGCCCTTCCAGCCCTCTTTAGGACATGGCCACGCCAGCCCCTTAGCGCGCTCCGAAGCAACATTCCAAACGCTTGGCTGTGCATTGCTTCTTTTGGGTTGTTACTCATATGGGCTGCTACTTATTATTATTATTATTATTTTGGTGTTACTTTTCTGGGATTGTAAGGGCATATAAAAGGCCCCCAGCTGGTTATTTCTCATTAGACTTCCCATTATCAAAAACTTGTTATCTTCCTCCATAGAGAGAGAATGAAAGAGAGCTTGGCTTTCAAAGTGTGCATCAGGCTTGGTTTGTCTTGCATCGATCAATCCGGTTGTTCGGGTTGCTAGTGAGGCGAATACACGCATCCTCCTCGTGCTCCAAGGATACGTCCTTGGCTGTGTGGGGTTGTATAAGGTTGGTCTTTCGATCATTCAATCTGGTTCTCGTTTTCAAAGCAACGAGGGTCTCTTTGTTGTTTCGTTGGGTTGATCTTCTTTATCTATCCTTTTTATCTTGTTCTTGAATTTGTCTTGTTCTTCTTGTTGTTCTTCATCTTCTTGTGTCTTCTTTCCTCCATTTCTGACCATCTCTCCTTCTCTTGTGTTCTGAGTGTGTTGTTTGTCGAAGATCGGGCATCCAGCGGCTTAACCCCGCATTAAGACCGCATAGACCTACTTGTCTTGCTAATGCAATTTTTTGATTTTTTGATTTTGCAATTAGATTATAAGTTTGTAACATGTTTGTCTAAACTAGTTAGTGGTTTTGCAATTAGATTGTGTTTGTGTTTGTCTTATGTGATTATCTGCTAGTTAGATTGTAAGGTGATGACAATTCGTTTTGGCACTTGTGATGATAATTTAAGATGATACTTGATTGACTATGTGATGACACTTCGTTTTGTCACTTGTGATGATAATTTAGTGTTTTTTTGATAATATAGTGATGACAATGGGTTTTATTAAAAATCGTTTTGTCACTTGTGATGATAATCGTTTTGTCACTTGTGCATAAGTCTTGTTTTAGCTACACTTATTCGGGGTAATTACTATAATCTTTTAGTTATTTGTTCAATATTGTCATTTGTGATGACAATTAGGTGTGAATAATTGCTGAATTTTGTCATTTATGATGACAATTAGGTGTGAATATTGTCACTTGTGTTGACAATTAGGTGTGAATATTGTCACTTGTGTTGACAATTAGGTGTGAATATTGTCACTTGTGGTGACAATTAAATGTGAAAATTGTCACTTGTGGTGACAATTAGGTGTGAATATTGTCACTTTGTGGTGACAATTAGGTGTGAATATTGTCACTTTGTGGTGACAATTAGGTGTGAATATTGTCACTTTGTGGTGACAATTGATGACAGTCAACGCCGGTCAACAGTCGGTCAACGCCGGTCAACGGTCGGTCAACTAGTGGAGAGAGGGGTTATGCTATGTGTGCAAATATGACATATTGTAGTATTTTCTTACAATATGGCATTTTCCAAATGCCATATAGCCAAATCATTCTCCCGTTTATTACTAGTATATTTAGTAAATTTTATGTTAAATACGAATATATTTTAAATTAATCTGTTATATGACATAAAAATCAAGTAGTTTAGATGATTGACGGTGCAATTTTGTTTTTATTCCATCCTCCCCCATGGCATCATTTTTTTATTCACATTTAGTACGTAGACCTTATACGCTTTATTGACTATGATATATGTTTTTTTTATCGAAGATGTACGTACTATGCTATATTACTATGTGTAATTAATTAATTAGGCTTTTAATTGCCACTGATTCATTGTTTAGGGTTCGTCTTTGCCTGCAATACATTCTCGTCCCTAAGTCATAATCGAATTATTAAGTACTCGATCGTGTGATTTTAGTCAAACTTGAAATTCATAAAATGTTAAGTGCTCGAAATTAATCAGCTTTAATATAGAGTATAGATAGATACTATTCTTTAGAAAATATCAAAATAATACCTATCTATACAATCTAGATTTATCCTAAAAAGTTGTATTTATCTAATTACCATATATTAATATATCAAAATGATATCTATATCCATGATCTATCAAAATCATATCATATATTTAAACTATCCAAATAGTATCTATCTATAAAATCTATCAATAGCGTACTAATTAATAAAATATTTAGATTTACCCCAAAAAAAATCTGCCAAAATAATATCTATATTTATCATTTATCCAAATAATATCTACCTACATAATCTATGAATACCATACTAATTAAGAAAAATATTTATATTTACTCTTATAGAAACTATAAGTATTAGCACATGAATGAATTTATCTACATGATATATATAATATTATATATTTATCTATAAAAATATATGATTTTAGGTTATATGAAAAATAATTTAAGGCATAGTCTGATACGACGAATTAAGCTAGTTTTTGTAAAGATATTGACCCATTTTATACATATGCACGTTATTTAAATCCAATCACACTAAAACAGTAAAACCCAAAAGATATAGAGTTCCACCTTAACATGACGCGCAATGCCGCAATCTAGTCAGTTTCCGAGTGCAACGAAGACACGGGGCCTAATTTTTTTTACTGTAGTAGCCATAAATACTAAAACTAAACATTACTTTCGCCCCAAGTTATATCTTGTAGGCAAAACCCTACCTTACATAAAGCGGGATAGAAAGGTGAAGTTTTTGCCATTACTATTGTACGTGCAAAACATGGATGGAGAGCCTTCGTCGTTATGTGCACTCCCAACGAAAAACCTTGTCCAAATCTTCCATGCCCTCCCCCTGCGAGACTTGCTCCGATGCAAAGCCGTCTGCAACGCGTGGCGTTCGCGTTTTTCCGATCCGGCCTTCCGATCCGAGTACAACAATAACGCTAATCACCCATCGCCAAACCACCCTCTACACCTCCTACTCATCCCACAAACCACCAAGGTGTCGGTCACGACACACGAAATCGACACCTCGGAAAACTGCGTCGTAGCCCACCACCACCACGGTCTGGATCCTTTGTCCCCTCTTGGTGCCCTCTATGTGTCCCTTGCATCTTATTGGTTCACATCCCTTTAACTAATTTAAAATTGATTTTGTTTTAATAAATTTATATAGATCAACCAATCAAATTGAAGGGGACACCAAGAGGGGACAGAGGATCTCATCCGACCACCACCGCAAGCTCTCAAAGTACCGTCACATGGAGGTCATAGGCTCTTGTAACGGCTTGGTTGCCCTGCGCCGCGGGCTGAGTGAACTCTGTCTCTTGAACCCGTGCACCGGGAAGGACAAGCTCATTCGCACCGATCTCGAACCGGATATCAACGTATACGCGTACGGGCTTTGCTATGATCCCAAGAACGACGACTACAAGGTCGTGCTCCCCGCGTATGGGTGGTCTCCTAAAGATAGCTTCACTGTTTTGGTGAGCTTTAGGGACGACGGTTCGTCGAAACGGTTGGCGGGCGTGGCGGGGGGTAATTCTTGCGATGTACTCACTCCCCATGTGGGTGTAGTCGTTAATGGGACTCCACATTGGGCTATGAGTTGCCGGAGCAGCACCCACCAACCGTTTGTCATCGCCTTTGATGACGAACGGGAGGAGTTCAAAACCGTCGCCGGCCTTCCAAAGCGTGGCGTTGGAAGAGAGGTCCGTAGCATGGGTATGATTGGGAGGAAGCTAAGCGTGTGCTTATCATCAATAGACTGCGACTTCGTTGGGATGGAGGTGTTTGTGATGGAGGAGTACGGAAACGCGAAGAGCTGGAATTTCGTGTTCTCGAGTCAGAGGCCTTGGATCAAGCCGTTGCTGATGATGGAGAACGACGAGGTTTTGGTTGACGAGGAAGGCACGTTGATGAGGTACAACTTCAAAGACGACGTTTTGCGAGAGGCCAAGCCAAAGGTCAATCTCTGGCTCAACTCGGTCATCGATCACTTACTTTCCCAGCCTGGCCTCGCCAACCCCATGATGAGCCCTAGGTAGGTCTTGGAATAACTCTCACACTTCCCTTATTTTGATTATTGTGAATCTACTGTCTATGATGATTCGAATTTTTTTTGATTTAGGTCAGTATTCATGGAGTTGAACCGGTAACTTCTTGACTAGATGTCTTAAGGCCACGGTTATAAGAATTTGAATTTGAGTTTGTTACTTTGTTTGGTTTTAAGTATAGTTGGGGCAGGAGGGCCTTAATTTACTCATATGTAGATCGATAATTAAGCTAATATCTATAGCTCTTTTAGCTTGTCCAGTTATATATGTTGGATTTTTTGTTTGATCGGCTATATGTTGGATTTTTTTTTTGTATGTAGTAGATGGCTCTTTTAGGCATGATCATTGTAAACTTCCTTAGCTAAAATCACCATATAAAAATACATTTTTACTTTACATATTGAATGATCAAATTTCCAACTTAAAGAAACAAGGTAAAAATTAATGAATTGCTAGGACTAACCGAGCTCACACATCTCAATCTCAACTTATCGATCCATCAAACTGGAGCTTCACTTCGAAAACCTATTTACAAACTTAGATGCAGATACAACCTAAAATGCTCGGGATTAGCATACGAAAATCACCTCGAGGGGCCCCCGGGGCATTGGCGTGACGGTATTGGAGTGGGAGGGTAATACCACACGTCCCAGGTTCGAGTTTGAGTGGTAGCGCTCCTGCAGTTTGAGCGCTGCTTTATGCAGTAAAGGCTCCTGTAGTTTGAGCACCACGTGGATGATCCTACTCCTTCGTGGCCACCGCGAGCGCCTCGCGATTTACCCCCTCCATGTGTTCAGGGCAAGGGTGCGTGAAGGCGTAGGAATAGTCGGGACGTAAGTTCCGGAAACCTATGATTCAAAAAAAAAAAATCACCTCGAGGGGCGGGAGACTACCGACTCTCCTTAATTTTCCTTTTCCAATCAGGTGGCGCGCGCTTTCTCGTGCACTCGCCATACCTTAACCGACCTATCCAAACTCCCACTGTAAACTATCCACCGCCGATCATCATCATCATCAGACGCGCCATCATCCTCATCAACGGCCAAGCATTTGACCGGGCCCACGTGACCCGACAGCAAGTCGACGAGCACGTGGGCCCCGTCGGGCTCCCTCCTCCAAACGCAGATAGTGTTGTCAGCGGAACCACTCAGCAACAAACGCCGCCCAGCCGCGGCCAAGCTGAGCACGGCTAGATTATGGCCCCGGAGCACGCCGCCATAGCTCAAATGCTCCTTCCACTCCCAAAAGTTGACCAGCCCGTCGGACGAGCCACTATACAACACGCCGCCGCCTTCAGTTCCTTCGCCGGAGCTCACCGCCAGGGAAGTGACGGCGCTCGGTTTGATGTCAAGAAGGGTCTGCACGTAGAAGTGGCGGGCGTTGCTACCATCTAGCTCCCTCCTCCATACCTAAATTCATAAAAAATAAAACTTAGGTACATATAAAATTGAACTTATGGTACATTTGAGTTGATAGAGCTTATATATGTAAAGTCTCGACACTGTTAGAGCATCCCCAACAACTTCTCTATTATAGAGAAAATGAGGGATTTCGGGGATTATAGCTCATTTTTTTACCCCAACAGCTTCTCCATCTCATTCTCCATAATGGAGATGGGAAAAAAAATTGCACTACATTCTCTAAATGTAGGGGATTCTCTAAAATTGCACTTCATTCTCTAAAATACATTTATGGTAATTATTTATTTCTTCAAAATGCATTTATGCTAATAGTAGAAGGTTTATATAAATTGAGTGTAAAATTTAAATTTTCCCTTTAGTGTTAAATATATAATGCAAATTAATCATATATATTATAATATATATATTTTTAATTATTATAGCTTCTCGTAAATGCATGAACTTTTTGCTCACATAAGTCCTAATTTTATTGAGTTTATGTGTATATAAGTCATAAATATTTTAGTCGATCGGTACCGACCCTAAAACCATTAAACAATAATATATAGTCTTTCCAACACCTAACTGTGAATGCATGTATTTTCTTATTTACATTATGATTCTTTAGTATAATTACTTCTTTATTATTTAAATAAGAATTAAGTATCTTTAAAGTAAGATTGTATTATATTTTCATTTCTGTGAGTTAAATAAAAATAATAATTAATAAACATTGAATTCTTCAAAATAGATAAGTGGTTGAACTTAAATAAGAAAGGTTATATTCTGTAAAATGGAGAAGCTGTTGGAGTTGAAGTAGAAAAAATTTAGAGAATATTGTTTTTGCTTCTCCATTTTAGAAAAACTTTTAACACATCTGTTGGGGATGCTCTTAGAACTTACTTAATTCAATATATATATACATAAGAACGTTTCTTTCATATATTGTGTTAGGCAATTAACTATGTACTTAATACGTTAGATTTGTATATATTAATTGACCAATCTCACGAGTCATGCAAGGTTCGGTCAGCTAACCATGAAAAATGGCGACTCTTTTCACATGCATATTGACCAATATGAATCCACTTGAGGTATATTATCGACGTCAATCGGTATACATCCTCATATTAAGTCAAAGGATGTATACCGAAGCTGATCGAACATTCCATTAAAATCGTATTTTAATCCCTCATCAATTAATTAATCATTCACGTACGAAAGATATAATGATCAATTTAACCTTTTTCAGTATGAAACAAGATTATAGATTTTGCTGCAATTGACCAACATGAATTCACACTTGATGACATAATGCACCGATATATTATCTAAAAAGTGATATATAATTTTTAGAAATTGTAAATCAAGTAAGTCTACAATGAAACTATATTTTATTAAAATTGACCCCAAAAATGTATTAATTGTTGAAGGGGAGAAAACAATTAACCTAGTCAATGAAAGCTCAAAACATAAACACTAATAATAATCCTTTTACTTATCCAAAAAAGACTTATGCAACATACACATATTTACCTTGACTGTTCCATCGGCGGCCCCAGTAAAGACGAGCCCGCCAAACCCAACGGCCACCGCGTTCACCGCGTCATCATGGGCGGCAATCGACTCCAAACACCGTCCATCTTTGACCCTCCACACCTTCACCGTCTTATCCCACGAGCCGGAGTACATCAACCCGGCCGCCTCCGACTCCAAACCAAACGTCAAGCAACTCACGGCGTCCAGGTGCATGATCAAGCCCGGGAGCCGCTTATGGCGCGTCACCTGCACGTACTTCGCGGGGTCCACCGAGCCACGCAAGTACTCCCTCCACGTGGGCAACGACCCGACCCGTTTATGCTCGTGCCGGTCGCCCGAGACCCGCCACACCCGGATCTTCCCGTCCTGGTGGCCCGTGAACACTTTGCCCTGGCTAGGGCTCACTAGGATGGCCTTGACTAGGCCGCTGCCCGATTTGAACCCGCCCGAGTCGCGGAGGCGGTGGGCCCGGGTCCAGACCCGGACGGTCCTGCTCTCGGACCCCGTGTAGAGGAGGTCTCGGGTGCAGGCAATGGATGACACGTGTCCCGACTCGCGGACCAGGGACCCGAGGAGGTTTGACCATGGGGACTTGATGAGTGGCGAGGAGGAGTACGAGGACGACCGGCTCCATGGAGACGACACGAACGAGTTGTAAAGGGAGGCGGTAGCAGAGCTGTGGTGGTCGGAGGAGGACGGGGAGTCGACGGTGGTCGATTCGGAGGATTGGAGGAGTTGGCCAAGTTTTGCCCTACGGGAAGCCATTTGTTTCTTTAAGTTAGTTTATGTTTGTGTCAAATTTGATGAGATTGGTAATTTAATGGGTTTGGAGTTTAATGTATGAGAGAATTTGAGAGGGAAGTCATGGGACAAGAAAGGGTTACATAGGGTTAGGTTTTGGTGGGTGACTTATATAGTTTGACACGTTGATTTTGTGTGGTTATCTTGATTTTTACATAAGGGATTTTGCAGCAATTTTTGTCTGACCGTTGGCAAGAAAAATGCACAAAGCTTAAGGGTATGTTTTCTTGGGTTTAAGCTATGGGCATGACCAATGAGAAATATAGCCTTTTTTTTTTTGGTTGAGGGCACTGCCCATGAGAGTCGAATCGGTAACCTCTGAATACTACTCTTGGAGGCTTAACCTTTTGACTAAATGTCCGAAGGCAGAAATATATAGCCTTTTTTTCTCAATGGGGATCATGACAAATGAATGATTAGCAGCAAATTAGAGGTATTTGTCATATAATAATGTAGATAAAGTTTGAAAGAGACCCATAACCGGCATTTATTTCATAGCTAGCTAGATCTTGAATTTGCCATCTTCCTACCATCTGACTTTATACATCTCCAATATGAGTACGTTATTGACGTTTTTTCCATTTCTCACCCCGACCACCCATAAATTTATCTAAGCCCATCAAATCCATCTTTATCCTAGACATCCAATTTTCGTACTTAGACATCAATTACACTAATGACACACTAGACGCATAATTGAGGGTCGTTTTCCCTTAGGTGGTGGAGCCTTCCATCATAATCCAAATGCCAATTGCCACAAAGAGATAAACTAATGACAATTACATAAATAAGTGTATGAACAAAGTTTACATTGTCAAATAGGATCAGATACGCAGTTAAGCTTGTAGGGTACGGTGGGACGTGGGAATTAGCCCTACAATCGTGTCGATGAGAGGGTGAGCTGTACGATTCGGTTCCTATACTAATAGGCCGGTGAGATCGAGCTCAAGTACGAAAGCTTGTTTATGGTATAATCAAGCTCGCTACGTGAATATATAATCGAGTTTGTTCACGAACAAAGCGTCGAATTTTGACACAGACAAACGGGTCGGGTGGCGGGTCAACTCGGGAGAAACTTTGGGCTTCAAAGAGAACAGACCAAGCGGCCCAATTCAAGAGAAAGCCCAATCAAAACAAAACACATACAGCCCATTTGAGCAGGCCTCAGCATGAACCAAGACCGAGTCAGGGGTTACTTGTTGAAGCTAATTTGTGTGATTTATGATCTTACGTTACTCCATTACCTCTTAAGTTCAAGTTGTGCTCTAGTTCAGGTTGGAGATTTGTTGTTTGACTTCAATGTTTCCGAGGCATATTCAACAACTCGAACTCGAAAACCCGGTTTTACACTAAAAACATCGAAAATCATACGTTTCTCCGTTTCTATTTCGTTTCCTTTTCCGGTTTCTAACATACGTTAACACTCACCTTGATTTGTCCTGTTTGGGGACGAATCAATTAAACTTGAAACTTGTTTCTGGATTGGAACCTCCACAAGTTGATCAATGTTGTAAGAGATTGGAATCACCCAAAATGAAAGAGATTGGAATCTTATTCCAGCTAAATTACAGGGTGAGTACAACTATATGCACAAGCTTACAACATCAGTAAGAACAAACACTTCACAGCCTTCGGGCATTCAGTCAAACGGGGTAATACCCAGAGGTCACACCGGTTCGACTCTCGAACTTTAAAAAAAAAACAAAAAAGCAAAAATTTACACTGGCGATTTCTTCGAAGGCAAATTCTAGCTAATCTAATCTCTTAAGCACTAAGGCAGTCCATGAGCAGAGACAGCGTGGTGTCGGAGAAGACCTTCGTCGGAAGCTTCACCACCAAACCGCCGGTGAGCCTCGGCAGAGCTCCGACGACGGCGTAAAGGCGCTCGTTCCGATGGCGAACGACATCGACGTCGGCCAAATTCCGGCCGCCGGAGCCCCTCTCGGGCTTCTCTCGCCTCTCCGGAATCTCGCCGGACCAGATATCGGAAAGCTCGGAGTACATCGCGAAGAAAGATTGAATCTGTGATTTGGTTTGTGTAAATGTGTTGGTGGGTTTCTTGGGAGAGATTGGAGTGGGTGAGTCTGGTTTCTTATAGGCGGATTTTGATGGGTTTTGAGTTTTTTGAGACTGTGGGCGATTGATTGCTGGGGCCGGTGTTTCGCCTATGCGAGTGACGAGTGGTGGCCAAGTGGGCCTACTGTTTTGTTGGAAACCTTGGGGCAGAGTACTTGTTTGGATAAGCTCCAAGTTTTCAATAATTGAGCATATATTATAACATATTGTTGATTTTTTTACTATAGAATAGGATAACTATAAGGTCGAAAAGAGTGCAAGTTGTAATGGTGTAGATATTTTTCCCTGATGTTTTTGACTTGCTCAATTAGAGACCGTTTGGTACCATAATATATATACACACCATGATTTGCGCTTCGCGTGTTAGTTCACTGGCTGAGCTCAAGAGCTCAGAGCCGCGGTTTGCTCTCTTCTCAGGTAGACCCTACAATTCGTAAACATTAGCACATTCCATACAAGGGAGCCTGAAAACCATAGAGAAGTGTGGGCTCATAGGTGTACATCAATTACCCGAAAAAATCTGAGTCTGATGCGGTATGCGTATCAAACCGACAACCTACGGACACTCGTAGTCTTGTACACTACTAAAAGCTTTTTAGCGGCTAATCTAGGGGTGAGCAGGAACCGACCGAAACCGAAAAAATAGACCGAACCGAACCGCTAATCCACCTGAAAAATGGGTCATTTCACCGAACGAGCCCTCGATAGGTTAATAAGAGTTGGAAATGAGCCCAAGATTGGAAATCATGTTTAAAATTGGGCCCGATTTGGATTATAGAAATTAGAAACTGCAAACACAAGCCCACCAAGTATACCGGGTAAGCCGATCGGGCCAATAAGCCCGGTCTGACCCGTATATATAAGCATAAACAAAGTTTATTTAAATTCACACAAATTGAAAACCCTAAATTCCTCTTCCCGTCTGCGTACTCTACACGCCGTCTTTTCTCCCCTCTGTCTCCCTCGTCGTCTTTCTCGCCGATTCCCGAATCCCCACCGGCGAACGGCGTTTTTCTCCGGCGATTTCAATCTAGAGATCAATTCAGTATGTCGTACGATGACGTGGAAATCGAAGACATGGAGTGGAACGACGAGATCCAGGCGTACACTTATCCCTGTCCCTGTGGCGACCTCTTTCAGATCACAAAAGAGGAGCTCAAGATCGGCGAGGAGATCGCCCGATGTCCGAGCTGCTCGCTCTTCATCACCGTCATCTACAACATGGAGGATTTCGCCGCCGATAACTCGAAGAACAATAACAAGCCTCCGCAACAGCAGCCGATCTCTGTCAATTGAGGAGCGCTCGATTTCCTCTGCGAATTTTTCGGTTCGAGATTTGCCCTAATTTTCGCCTTTTGGTAGATACCTAGGGTTTTTGAGCTCTGTGATTTGATACTTATACAATGGATTGGTGTACTGTCACTGAATTTCTGAATTTGAATTCGATTGAGTAGCTATCTTGTGCTGTAATTGGGCGTTTTTGGATTGACAGAGAGACGAGTTTTTCATTTTTTTGGAATGTTGAAGTTGTGGCCGGATTGTACACTAGAACACAATATTGGAAGGAGACTGTTTATTATGCATGAAAACTGTGTTGAATGACAACTGCAATTTCATCTGAGTTGGTTCAAAAATTCTCTTCTTTGGTCATGATGATTTATAACATTTCGATAAGAAAGCTAGTGTTTCATTGATGAGATTATATTCAATGGAAAAGCAACATGTTTTGATTCGAGATTGCACACTGACTGTGTAGTCCTACTGTGTTTTCGATTTGTTAGTGTGTCCTGCTTTGGCGAGAAATCGAGTCTCATCATTCTTTCTTTAATAATCGAGCCATTTGCGTAGAGAAGATGAACGAATAACTCGGCGACAGTACAAGCTGAGATCAGAGAGATGCGTTCAGTTCCTACAGAATTGAGGGAGGTTGAAGGTGAGAGTGCTAAGACTAACAAGAGTGTAAGTGCAAATCTCAAGGATGAGATAACTAGACTTCACACTCAAGGAAGCACAGTTGCTGATCTAGAAGAGCAGCTTGAGAATGTGCAGAAGTCCATAGACAAATTGGTGATGTCTCTTCCAAGTAAAGGTGAAGAATGCTGCAATAATGATGAAGGAAGTAACAGTCTCAACAGGCAAACTCTTCTGAGGTGTCCTTGCTCACCGCTCGCTACATCTAACCAAGTTGTGGAATCCGAAACTGAAAATAGAGATCCAAGAAATGAAAACAATGTCTGCGTTGAGGCCATGGCAGAATCAGAGAAAGGAACGCCTGTAAAGAGCACAGAGACAGGAGATGTCTCATCAAAGGAAGGATCAGGTGGTCCTTCTGGAGGATACCGACGTTCGAGTTCTGTCAACACGAAGAAAATGCAGAAGATGATTCAAACAGCTGCAGAAGAGAATGCCAGAAACATAAGATCATAACGCGTTGCCAAGTTACCAGAAGCAGCTGCTTGTTTGCCAGGTGAAGCCTTTTTACCCAAAACAAGTCTTTTTGGTCAAGAAAATTGTGATCACTCATTTATCTCATATACTGAACTGTCCAAAATACACTGAATTTTACAAAACAAACACCAAGTACTTTTCCTCCTTATCCAATCTTAATCTATTTTTCTAATAACTTCAGGTTCTTGAGTTAGAACCAAATGAGAATGCAGGATACAACATTGAGAACAATGAAGATTTCACAGAGACCCAGGAGCCAGAGATTTCCTGGGCTATAACATTCAGAGAGCACAGGCAGCGGATCATTGAGCTATGGGATGTTTGCTATGCATCCATAATCGACAGGACTCAGTTTTACCTCCTATTTAGAGGAGACCCAGCTGATCAAATTTACATGGAAGTCGAACTTAGGCGCCTAAACTGGCTCCAAGAGCACCTTGCAGAGCTCGGAAATGCAAGCCCAGCTCATGTGCAGGGAGATGACACTTTTCTACACAATGTTAACTTATTATGCAAGCATTATCAAGTGTAATCTGAATGTGAACCCTTGAGTGATTTTAAAGGTCACCATCAAGTGTTGAAATGCCGCTTCCATTTTGCAGCATAAGAGCGTTGAGACATGAAAGGGAGTTTCTTGCGAAAAGGGTGACGATCACACGCCTAAGCCCAGAAGAAATAGAGAGATTGTACGTAAAATGGGGCGTGTTCCACTTGATGGAAAGCATAGGAGAATGCATTTCATCAATAAGCTATGGACGGATCCTGATCATGACCCGAAGCACGTAGACGAAAGTGCAGACATTGTAGCAAGGCTGGTTGAATTCTGTGAAAGTGGTGGGGATGTTTGAGCTGAACTTTGATCACCATTCACCAACATATAAGTCTCCTTTTATGTACAAGGTTGGAAACTGCAGACATTGTTGTTTTTCCTCCATGGGGGTAATACACAGCTCACAAAAGATTAAGGTTCTAAAAGACTCTCTGGGTCAACTTCAGGGTTTAGGGTTTAGCATCAGTGTGAAACTTGTGCGCTGAATGGAGGGAATTAATGTGTTCATGTCTGTGGAAAAGACACCCTAAACAAAGTTGAATGTGTAAAATGATTTATAGTCCTTACACAAAAAAACTAAACAAATAGCCATACATAGTTGATAGTATTTACATGAATGGTTCAGCAAAATTTTGACAAAAACAGATTTGGATCTAATTATGCAAAGGAAACAACTTTTAAGAAGTTGTATATTAATTTGGACGTGGTTAATTGAAATGAGATATATTTTAACGATTTTTCTATTATAAGTTCTAAAAATAATATTAAACTTTCTTTTCATTATATCACTTTACCCTTTTAGAAGTCCACATATAAAACCCTTTAAATTAAACTTGACCGGAAATCGTCTATCTTACACTAAAAAGTAAAAACCTAATTTAAGTTTTTGTCCACATTTAACATACATTATCCAAAAACTCACCTTAAAATTTCCAATTATATTCTCCTTTACTCACTTTTTTTCCCATAGATTATTATTTTCTTTGGTGATTATTAGAGGTGTCAAACGGGTCAGGTCGGGTCTTTATTGTGCATGTTCGAATCAACCTAACAGGTCAATAATTTGAATTTTTATTGATTATTAAAATAATCTTATAATTAAATAATAATATTTAATAATAAAACATTATTTCACTACATTGTTATAGTAATATTTTATTTATAATAGGCTTTATGATAAAATACATTAGAATATTTCCAAGAAAATTGATTTATTCTATATATATAAAGTATTGCGTCGGTCGGGTCGGGTTCGGGCTAGTCGGGTTCAGTTTTTTTCTTTGTTCGCTACTATTTGAATCGGTGTGAACCCTAAAATTTCCGGTCAGTTCGGACCGATTATTCGGATCGGGTCAGGTTTTGACGTAAATAAAAAATCCCTAATATAATTGATAGGCGTAACCAGATACGGTGCTCTATATCATACGGCATCGAAGCCAAGTGAACCCGACTCTTTTCGCCCAGCCTTCGTCATTCTTCCTCGGCCCTTATATCTAGGGTTTTCTTTTCCTTCTCCGTTCGGTAAGAAAGGGTTTTGTGGCGAGAGCTGAGAGCCATGGACGGTGGTGCGCAAGAGCAAACCCTATACTCCGAGGGCACCAAGCGCAAGATTGCCGACGATTTCGAACTCGCCAAGCAGAAGGCCATGGAAGTCGCTGCTCGCCTCAACAACACCGCCGCCGCCGCCGACTCCAAACGCCCTAGATTCGACTCTCCGGCCGTCTCCGACGGAGCCTCGTACAATTCCGCCGTCTCTCAGTCCTCTTACCCCGGTTAGATCTCTGTTCTTTTCGTTCTGTCCGCGTTGTGTTGATGAATGCTATCGTCTTGCTTCTGTTGCGTGGTTGGGGGAAATTTAGGGTTTTTTGTGGCGGAGAGTGTTGTGGTGTTCGAATTCGCTTGAATCGGCTTGCAAAAAGGATGATTTGTAGTTTTTTTTGATGATTTGAGATGCGTTTTGTGGTTCGTGTGTAGATGGAAACGAGTAGATGCAGAATGTGCATTCGTAGTAAATTACACTTAACATCTAGATTAAGATGTGCAGGAATCTCTTTGATGTGTTTGTGAATGAGCATGTGTCTTTCCTGACCAAATTATGCAGTTTCAGCATGTCTTGTAGGAATGGCGATTCCTCTAATTTTCTGGTCAAGATAGATGGTCAGCATCTGGTGTGATTTCTATCACTTGATGTATGCTCAACTTTAAGAAAGGGAATAATTGGGGAAAAATTGGTTTGAACTTGGATTCTAGAGGGGAGCACACAACCATGAGATATTTTTATACTGCAAAATTTATGTCATATGTGGCAACAATGTTCATGTTAATCTTGGCTTTGTAATTTTTTCTTGGTGCATCTAAGATTGAGATGTTCGAAATGAAGCTAAATAATAGACACTGTCTTGCTGGTGTGGTTCTTCTGAATTTTGCTAACGCCTCCATAGTGTTGATTATCTTTCATTAATAAGAATCGAAGCATTTATTTGTTTGATTTTCCTCTATATGATTCAAGGATGAGTACTGTTGATTATCTTTTATTGTAATGTCATATCTTTATGTTGTGGCGTGAATGTTCTGGTCATATTCCTTGTATTTTTGTTCAAATTGGGAAAAAAGCTGGTTTATATTATGTTTGCAAGTTAATTAACAAAAACATCTGACTGAGTTGATATTGTTGGATGTGTTTCAGTTTTTACTCCTCCGACAGGTCAATACAACGGGGGGCAAGGGGCAAGCAAGAAAATCCACATTCCTAATGGAAAGGTTGGGTCAATCTGCCATCTGCTGAATTTTTTATTAGTCTTGATGTGATGCTTGTGTTGACCAGCTTTGAAAGGTTTCTCATTTTGATTTGCTTTCATACAGGTTGGAGTCATCATTGGAAGAGGGGGAGATATGATAAAAAATCTCCAGCTTCGCTCAGGTGCTAAGATCCAGATCACCAGAGATGCTGATGCTGATCCATCTTCAGGAACAAGGGATGTTGAATTGATGGGGTCAACGGAGCAAGTTGCCAGAGCTGAGGAACTAATCAATGAAGTGATTGCAGAGGTGAGGCTGGCCTCAGTCAGTCGATTATTTTATTGATTTAATGAAAAGTGTTTTAAATCGTGTGCCTGTTTTTATATGTGATGAACAGACAGATGCAGCAGCCACTGGAGGTCCAACTGGAAATCGTATTGTTAACCCTGTGCAGCCAGGAGCTGAACTATTTATAATGAAAGTCCCTACTGAAAAGGTAGTTATAGTGCTGTAACCTTCTGTTAAGTGGAAGGACAAAACCAAACCCAAACACAAAACCTTGAATCTTGCCTTTACAGGTTGCTATGATCATTGGTAAAGGAGGTGAAACTATTAAAAGCATGCAGGGCAAATCTGGAGCACGTATCCAGGTCAGTATTGTTAGACTTTAGACTCTAGTATGATCTCTAGTAACTATATTTTCTGTTAACGGTTTGCTGTTGCTTGATTCTGCCAAAAGTAGATATAAGGGATGGTATATATATGCACGACTTTCAGAGCATCTAATCTATTTTATTCAGTAGCATATGCTTTGATGTTGCTGCCTCAATGGCTCAATGCCTCAGGTTCATGTTTTGTTCAGTTGTACAGGATCTTTTGTATATTGCCTGTAATGTATTTTTTTGGCCTTGCACAGGTTGTTCCTCTTCATCCTCCTCCTGGTGATACATCCACTGAGAGATCAGTGCACATCAATGGAACTAAAGAACAGATTGACGCTGCTAAAGAACTGATCAATGATGTTATGAGTGGGGTAAGTCTCATATAAATTACATAGTAGCTGCTCAATAAGTGAGATATGATATCACTTACAACTTTTCCTTCTCTACTCTCAGAACCGTCCAAGGACTTATTCTGGCTCCACTGGCTACGCACAGTCTGCATATCCACAAAGTGGTGGTTGGGCCCCACAAGGACAACCGCCTGTCCACCAGCAGCAACAAGCTGGATACGGGTACGATCAACAGGGAGGCTATGCTATGCCGCCTCCGTACTATGGAGGCTATCCACCACAACAAGCTAGCTGGGATCAGACTAATCCTTCATCCGTACCGCCTCAACCTCAGGCGGCCACGGGATACAATGCATACGGACAGCAGCGACAGCCCGTTCCTCCAACATCAACTCCTCCAAGTGTTGGCTACAATTACAGCCAGCCCCCACCGAGCTCGTACAACTATAACCAGGGATACGCTCAACAACCACCATACGGGCAAGACACCACCGCCTCTACTGAACAGCAGAAATCGTATGCCGATCCGAATTCAGCGTATGCTCAACCGCCTCCTGTATCTTCTCAACCCGACGTGTCTGGTCAACCATCCCATCCAGATGCAGGGACAGGCTATGCTCAGCCGGGGGCAGCTGCTCCTACAAACGGATATGGAGCTTACCAGAGCTACGGGGCCCCACCGGCTTCTTACAGTCAAGGTGGGTATCAACAAATGGGCTATGGTCAGCAGCCAGGAGCAGCACAGGCAGATCCTGCTCAACAATCATACCCTTATTACGGACAAGGTGCATATCCGCCTCCTCCTGCACAGGCTAACTACTACCAGGGTGGTTACCCGGCTCCACCTGGACAACCCCCTGCCCAGGGCCAGTACGGGGCTCCTCAGCCCCCAACCTATGGTTCAGAGAAAGCTGATGATGGAAGCTCGGGCGCTGCTGGTTCTGCTGCTCCTGCGAAAGAGGCTGAATCTTAGGAAACCGGAAATGGTGAGAAAACTGGAGTTACCTATATGTAGTGTTGTCTTCTTGTTGGCTCCTGTTGGTATTAAGTTTCAAGTGAAAGTTTTGTGTGTTTCAGTTTTTAGCATTTTTGGTAGCACTGGATGGGAATTGCTGTTTCTAGACCTTGTTAATCTGCTGGTGTACCTCCTGTCATTTTTATTGCTATTAGTTTACTGGTGAAAACTGTTTCATCTGGTAGGAATTTGGAGACGTTCAAGAGCTCTGCTCGTCTATATAGTCGAGAACTCGGCCCAGATCTTGGGTCTGCTAGTGGCCTTCTACAATTGCACTGCCGAAGCTTTGGAATTTCATCATCTATATATTAACAAATGACGTTACATTTGCATAAATTGCATTCTTAAACAATCTTTACAAAGAACATGTCCATGTAACGAAGCTCAAGTGCAATGTGTATGAGTTATGCCGCTATACAATTTGCTATAAATGTAAAATTGTATCACTTGTTACATGTGCTTGGCTTATTACCAAACTCCTGTAGGCCGGGTTCTTAGCCTTTAGCTTTTCCCGAACTTTCTGTTTCCACCACGCTGGGCATTTCTTAGGTCGCGTCTTGCTGTTCTTTCTATTGTTGCGTGGCGAATCGAAGTCCATAAGAAGAAGGAGATGTGGAGCATTCTTCGGGATCAAAGTCCATGAAAGTTGTATGTTTTTATGTGCTTCGTATCTGTTGGCTCCATATGTACTGTCTTCATGTGCTTCCATACTTTGCTCGTCAATCTAGCCACTTAGCCAACTCGGGTCTGCTGGTGTCCTTCATATCGCATTGCCAACTTATGACATTCCATTTGCATTATACCAAATTAGAAAGGTACTAACATTTCTTATCTTCTTTTGGTACTCTCATAAAAAAATTCTGATAAAAAAGAACATGTTTATCTATGGGACATTCAATGTTGCCTTTTTGGGGTCAGATTAAGGTGTATCAATTTAATAACATTACACATATCTTCCTTTTTTTAACTAAATAGTTTTAATAATTATCAAAAAAAAAAACTAAATAGTTTTAATAATTATCAGAAAAAATAGTTTTAATAAAAAAAAGCAAAAGTTTTGGGTAGAATATTAAGAAAAATAAATTTAATTATTGACAATTTGATATGGTCAAACAATTGCAGGAGAGACCGATTAATGCGTGAGCACTTAGCACCATGAAAACAGAGCAAAAAACGAGAAGAAAAAGCCCCTGGTGACAGTTGGGCCGTAATTTGGCGGGAAACGTGGGTTCTCATGAACAAACCGTTACTAATCTTCAGGGCGGTTTCAACATTTTACCCGCTCCCCTCACACCTCTCACTCCCCCCATCAAAAAAAAAAGAAAAAAAAAAGAAAAAGAAAACCGGCCAAACGCAAACACAGTTTTTCTCATTTTAGAAAGGGTGTGAGAAAAAACCTGTGTGCTCTGCGTTTGACACAAAATCTGATCACCATCATCAACATCAACATCTTATTTCAATTTCCATAGCGTTAGTGGAGATTTGACCGATCAATGGCCCAAGCAAACCCAGAGGAGAAGAACAAGATCGTTGAAGAAAGCCAGGAGAAATTAGGGTTCAAATTCAACGCCCATGCGCCCGAATTCGTGCCCAGATCGCAGGCGCAGTCGCCCATGTCGGGCTATTTCTACCCGTATTTCCAGTTTGTTGATGGGAACGTTGTTGGGTCCGATTGGCTCTATGTGGGCGGTGATCAGGAGTCTTATGGGAATGCCATCTCCCCTTCCAATGGGTCGCTCCCCAACTGCTCGAAGAATTGCCTCACTGACGATCTTCAACAGAGGGTCACCAAACAGGTGTTTGATCTCACAGTTTCACTCTTTTTCTGTACTTTCTTCTGAGATCATGTCATGATATGATCTGGGCATTGATCATAATTGTTTTATTCTGAGATCATGGGATCCTGTTTTTTTGACATTAGATCTCATGTTACTGTAACCATTTTTGGTACTTTTTGTTTTCTTCTGTTAGTAGTAATCTCAACCACTGTTCTAAAAATCCCTTCTAGCTCGTCCGCCTAGCCTTATAACCCGCTTAGGTGACGTCTAGGCATCCGTATAGGCTGCCTAGGCGCTAGGCGGAAGCGTTTTTTTAGAACACTGATCTCAACCCTGGTAAGATGTTCAGTTATGTGATTGTTGAATCTGTCAAATGTATTATTAACACATGATAGTGGCTAAATCTGATGTGATAACTGATAACATGTTTCTGAATTCCATGAATGGTGTGTTTAAGTTATCATCTGGAAGTACATATATTTTCTGCTTTGTGACAGGTGGAGTATCTGTTCAGTGATTTGAGTTTGCTAGCGAATGACGTTATGTCAAAGCATGTAGCCAAGGATCCTGAGGGCTATGGTAAAGTTTTCCTATAATCTATGATTAAGTGAAAAGCCTTTGACCCAAGAAAAGGTCTGACATTTGTGATTTTCAGTTCCAATAACATCAATTGCATCTATGAAGAAAATCAAGGCCCTCGTCAATAACAATCACAGTTTGATTGTCCAAGCGATTCGATCCTCTTCAAAGCTTGTAAGTACCCTGATTTGGCATAAATATAGTCTTCTTTCTGATAACTTCATATTTATGTGAATGTTTTATGTAAGGTTTTGAGTAATGACTCCAAGAAGGTCAAAAGAAGAATCCCATTTACTGAGAGCTACAAGGAAGACTTGCAAGTAAGAATTAGAACCCCTTTTTTTTTTTTGCTTGTTTCATTTGTGAATTAACATGTCGGTAATAGAGAGATCGTTTGTAACTTCAGTGTAGGACTGTGGTGGCTGAAAATTTACCAGAGGATCACTCTTATCAGAACCTTGAGAAGATATTTAGCCGAGTCGGAAGGTTTAATTCTGTTCCTTTATACCCTGTCTGATAGTTGGAATTCAAAACGGCTACACATTATAATTCTTGTTTGTTTTTACAGTGTGAAGGCCATTCGTCTTTGCCATCCCCCGGAAGCTAATGCATCTCGCTCAAAGAATGATGTCATTCTCTGCAACAAGGTTTAGACTTTGCTAAGAATTCATTTCAGTGTCGCCAAATTATTTAATTCTTATTAACCAAATAACTTGTTTTGATGTAAGCTTCATGCACTTGTGGAGTATGATTCTGCTAATGTTGCTAAAGCAGTATGTGATCAACTTCTTTTATTCCTTGTATTTGTTTTTGCTCTCAAATCTTGCGTTTTCGTGATCAAGTGTTAATCTCTCCACCAGGCTGCTCAGCTGAGTGATGAAAGAGACTGGCGAAAAGGTTTACGAGTTAGAGTGCTAATCGGATGCTCGGTAAGTTGATAGGCTTGATTTTGACCCTAATCTTCCCTATAGCCTTTAATTGTGACTCTTATAGATTTGATTTAAATTTATCCTATCCAGCCAAGGACTGTGCTAAAGACTAGGAGGTCCGACTTTGAAATATTCGCTGATGATGATCCACGGACACCAACTGATCAGTCACTTGATGATTTTTCTCCAAGTGCACCAGAACTGACTGTTGAAATTAATGTGAGTGTCTATCTTTTGGCTACTACTAGCACACCTTTGTTTTTAAATTGATGTTTACCATGTCTTGATGAATGTTATATAAGCTTCTAAAAATCTTTAGCAATTCATTAATAGTCTCAAACCTATTGTCTAATTTTCCAACTTTCCTTTAAAAACATGAAAGGTCTGAAATGTAATAGAATGATGAATTGTCGCCTAAAAAGCTATGTTATCAGGGCAAAGTCCCTATTTGGTTAACTTACAAACAGAATCTAGTTTCCTTGTGTACATTGACACATAGCTAAAAATGTACTTTATGAACAAGTTCAGATTTGTACATTTAACATGTGAAGAGTATCAACTAATAGGACTAATGTTCCCTTTTGTTGGTAGGGTGAAGAAAACTCATCTGGACAGAAGAAAGGATCACCACGTGGGCGTGGCAAAACCAAAGGCCGGCTCCAAGGTCACAACGACCGCGGCCTTCTAAGTTCGCCTTCTCTACCGAGCAGTCTGACAATTCAATGTGATCTGTTGGGGAAGCAGATGAACAAAGGACCCAGAATGCCAGACGGAACCCGGGGATTTACAATGGGACGAGGGAGGCCATTGCGCTCTCCATCCTCTGCTGGTTGTTTGGTATAATAGAGTCAAAAAATCTATCCACAGTATATTTCAATGGCTACCCTAAACTAGTTTGTTAATTGTTTGTCAATAATCTCCTTTGTAACTTCAGAGACTTCAAATAATTCAGGTTACATTGTGTAAACTGAGCCTCCCTTCGGCTTTTGTAACTCAGAGACTTCAATAATTCAGGTTACATAGTGTAAACTGAGCCTCCCTTTGGAGATGGCTTGCACATGATGCATAGATCATTTGCCTCTAGATCATTGCCTCTAGTATTGTAACTCAAAGACTTGAATAAGGTTCTAGCATATATTTTTCTATTGTAATGGAGTAACATGATGCATAGATCATTTTTTGCCTCTAGTTCTCTATGGTTAATGTGATTGTGGATGGTATATATCTTTACAAATCCAAGTTAATTTGTACTCTTTACCATTTAACGAAAAATCAACAGTTAAGATTATCGTATTCTCTTTTCGTAACAATTTAACAACAACAACAACAATATTGACCCAGTATATCCCACACGAGTTGGTTCAGGGGAAGAATCAATCACACACTTAATTACCTCAACCAAGTCGCGCGAAAGTTTCCAATTGCCCCGTAGAAAGCATAGTCAAGAAGCAAGCACACACAACAAACCAAGTACACTGGAGCAATAGCAAGAGCTTGTACATTGCACTCGAAGAACCCTAAGCCATAAACCTTGGCCGGTTAGCCCCTAATTACAAATTTTCCCAATATGGTTTAATGCTTTAATTAAAGGGTATATATGTACCTATTCATAAAGTCTGGTGAGACTAACAATGAAGGTGAATTCAGACCAAAAATGTGAACAAACGAGTTCCGGCATATCTAGCTTTTCAACTAGCTTAAGCATTTTCGTAACTTTTCAGCTAGCATTTCAAAAGCATACCCCCTACAAGATTGTGAATTTTTAGCCGAAAACAATAAAAAAAAAACGCTCCAAATAGCTTAAAAAAAACACAAGCCGAACGGAGCCGAAAAGCTCAAAATATCTTCCCTTTTGTATCTACTTTCTCTAAACTAGTACACAAATTTAGAAGCAGGAAAAACACTGCACAACTTGCTACCCTGAGGAAGAAGATGAAATGCAGATTCAACCACCCGACAGAGACACACATCGAGTACAGAAAATGTGCATCTTTCTTCTTGAACACTGAGCAAACAACAGTAGGGTCCCTTTTCTTGTTTCCTCTTCTTCCCATCCCTAAACCCAATTACCCACAGTTCCAGCCTAAAAAGAGCAAGTCTTCATCCCTTTTCAAACCCCCCCATTGCCAAAACCCCCCCTCCTCCTTGAATTCTTTGCCCTCCTTTTCCCACCCACCAAAAACAATCACTTTTTAAATTGATAAAAAGCAAAGCTTGAAAGCATAATACCTTAGACACTCCCTCTTTGCCTTCTCTCAAAAAGCCCACTTTCCCCTTTGTAGATGAGTACTACCCAATCCCTAAACCACCCCCTTCTTCCCCTCCTAGTCCCACCATCCAATTAAAGATTCAATCTTTTCTGAGTTTTCTCCTCCCTAAACCCTAATTTGACCTCAAGATCCAATCTTTACTCAAATCCATGGCGAACCCAGTTGACACGAGCTCACAAAACCAAGCCCTGCTTCCTCCGCCGCCTCCTCCGGTGGTGATGGCGGTGGCGGGCCCACAATCGCACATTCCGCACGGGTCGGTCGGGCCCGCCATAGCGGTGGTGGCGGTGATCGCCGTTCTGGGTGTGGTGGCCGGAATGATCGGAAGGATTTGCGCCGGCAGAAGCTTTATGGGTTATGGCCACTTTGACGTTGAGGGTTGGATGAATAGAAAGTTCTCGTCTTGTATTGATGGCCACGTGGATGCTCTGCCTCCCCGCCGTTACCGCCCTCCTCCGCCGGAGGTTGCTCCGGCGCCGGTCGCCGGAGATGAGTTGCCGGCGGAGGAAGGAGAAGAGGGTGGGAATGAGAATTCACATAATGATGAACATTGTTGATTGTTGTGTTTGCTAATGTGAGTTTATGGTGGTAATTTTGAGCCAATTTTTCACTCATTTTTGTAAGGTTGTTTATAATTTTGTGAAAGTGGTAATTTGACGTTTTTTCATGGATATTCTGTGTTGATGGAATGACATTTGGTAATGGTAGGTTTCACAATGTGATTAGTGGAACATTACAATGTGATTAAGTTTTACTTTATGAGCCCTTTTTCAATCACAGCGATATGACTTTCTAATCATCTTTACTAAAAGCTTTGACATAATGCAAAAATCAAATCTTATCTCATGATATATATTCTAAGGTAGACCCTGACTAAAGTTTTTTTGGTTCGAAGGAGGGACGACACTCTCGGTTTTTTGAGGGAACATTTAATTAATTAAAGGAAAAAAAATGGGCTAAATACTCATCAAGCAGGAATAGCTCGACCTTTTACATCATCCGGCTTTTTAGAGAACGTTTTATTAATTATGAAAAAAACGGGCTAAATAGTCATTAAGCAAGAATAGTCCGACCCCTTAGATCATTAAACAGAAGTTAAGAAATCTCCTCTAGGGGCATACAAAACATAGACACCTAACGGGAAATCGAAAACATTAGACGCGAGACGATCCGCAACTATATTCACCTGTCGGCACATGTTACGGAATTCGTAATATGGTTCAACATTTCTCACCTTTTCCCTCCTGTAAACTGTGCCTTATAAATGCATTTAAAAACTTTTACTACAAATACCTATTTGTAGGTTGAATTCAACGAGTGTAGGTGAAATGATTTCAAGTTCAAAAATAGAAATGCACAGAGCATTGTACGTGAGTCCTATTCAATCGATCTGTGCTCTGTTTTTCCTGTTCATGGTCAAGTCACTCTGGTCAAACAATCTATTTTTGTTTTTCCTCCTTATTTGTGGACAATTAATCAAAAAAAGAACGGTTCAAATGGAAATTTGGGCGGGCCAGCCTGTGATGGCAGCAGAATATGTTGAGGTGGACTGAGAATATGAGAAATTCCCTGTTCATGGTAGCCCAGCTGAAAAATAACAATACCCATATAATTGTTGTTGAAACATTTTATTAGCAATAAATTAATAACGTATCAATATGAGCTTGCTTTCAAAAAGAAAAACTATAGTTGGCAATGGCATATGTAGGATTCATGGACAGCAATATTGAATTCTTTGTAAATTTCGGTCAATGATCAACTCGATCATTAGCGTTTGGGTCGACCCGACACTCCGACAGGTTTCGAATTTTACCCTATTACTGTTTGAGTCGAGCGCGTCGGATTAATTATATTGGATTTGAATCACACGAAAACTTTTCTTAATCTATAAACTTTAAACCGTGAACATGAACTGAAAATATGTGAACATGAAATAGATATATGTGCACACAAAACTTGAAATACATGAACTCCAAACATGCTTATGATTTTGTGTTATTATGTACACTAATCTAGTCCCTAACACATGATATTGTGAAATTGTGCAATTATATGTATCAATACCTTAATAAACACATGATTTTGTTCACATATTTTTTCATATTGTTCTAATATTTATGTATTTTGTTCACGTTTTCAGTTTATAGGATAAGAAAAGTTTTCACCGAAATCAACCTTAATTATATTTCAATTTTCGACCCGTAAATTTCATATCGGATTTTAACCCACGAAACTTCACACTATTCGGGTCGGGTTAAGTTTTAACATGGTTAACTAAATCATCCATTGAGCTACTAATGACCAACAGATCAACTAATGGACTGGGCCGGTCATGGGCCTATTTTAAAGCAGGCCCAATTCAATTCAGCTGATAAACCCTAGCAACCAGAGCGATTGAGAACAGAACGCGGGAGAAAGAACTTCATCGCCGGCATTATCTTCCCCCCTCGTCAAAGACCGATAAACCCTAGAAACCAGAGTGATACAGAATCAGCACTAATTCTCCAACGCCGGCGTAGTATCAAAGGTAGGCTTCAATTTCGTGTATGTATCTCTAGGGTTTCCTTTATTCAAAATGCTTGTATTTCTTAAGAAATTAAAAGATCCAAGTTTGATCGATTTGAACCTGTCGAAACGATGAATTCGTTGTTCTTATGTCTCAATAAACATCGGAAGCTCTTGAGAATGAGGTCCTAGTTGTCATTACTTGTTCTTCATTAGTAGTATATGATCAGTAGAAACTTTAAACGTGCAATGAAGTGGAATGATTTGATAAAGATGGAATCTTGATGTAAATTGCTCCCCTATCTTGGCTTATAATGTATGTTTGAGCAATGAAATAGAGGGTTAATTTTTCGAATTTGTTTTCTCAATCTGTAGACTTGAAATGGAAGAGGACTACGAGCTTTCAGATTCGGAACTCGAATCAGAGTCCGAGGGGGAGGAAGACCTCAAGCTAGCCGAGCCGTCCAAGACTGCGATATACAATCGAGACGGCCTTTTGGACAAGCTCACTGATATAGCCTGGCCAGAGGATGTGGACTGGATGCACAAGCTCTCAATCGACGTCGAACCCTCAACCGATAAAGAAGTCGACGTGAACGACGATCTTGCTCGTGAGCTCTCGTTCTACACGCAGGCGCTAGAGGGCACAAGACAGGCGTTCGGGAAGCTCCAGACAATGGGGATCCCGTTCTTGAGGCCGGACGATTACTACGCTGAGATGGTGAAGTCTGACCAGCACATGGTGAAAGTGAAGGGGAAGCTGTTGTTTGAGAAGAAGCAGATTGAGGAGGCCGAGGAGAGGAGGAAGTCTAGAGAGGCGAAGAAGATCTCAAAGGAGGTGCAGGCTGAGAAGCAGAAGGAGAGGGTGAAGGATAAGAAGCAACAGATTGAGGCGGTTAAGAAGTGGAGGAAGCAGAGGCAGCAGAGCGGGTTTGATCAGACCGATAAGGAGGAGATGAATTTGCCGTTTGAGGATGGGAATGTGTTTGAGAGGCCCGGAAGGAAGAAGCTCGGGGCTGCTCCCGGTGATAGGTCGGGTGGGAAGGGAAGGAAGCCTGGTGGGGATAAGAAAAAGATGACGAATAGGGAGAAAAAGGACTCGAAATTTGGGCATGGAGGGAAGAAGGGAATGAAGAAGCAGAATACTTCTGAGACGACTAGTGATCTTAGAGGGTTCAATAGTAATGATTCTCAGTCTAAGCAGAAGAGGAGAAAGATGAAGTGATGAGGAAACTCTGATGTTGGTCTCTTTGTGTACCATTTCATCATCTCTGAGGTTTTGACATGTTTAGTTTTTTTGTTGGACTGGTGATGTCAGATGTTTTTGAGTATAATGTCAGCCGTTTTTTGAATGTGATTCTCAGGTTTTGAGCATTGCTTTGCTTTGGTGCTTGCATGAAGATGAGCTTAAATTCTGTATCAAAAAGCGTTGCTAGGTTTCTCTATTCTTTGTGCTCATGGATCATGGATTTTGTAGCAGGCTGTTTGTTTCGCTGTGTTGTGCCTCCGGAATCCGAAACCAGAATCGAGAGGTAAACCGGTTCCGGGTTGAACCATTTTTTTTTCAAAAAAAACAAATCCGCGTGTGTGGTTTATGAACCGCGAGCGCGATAAAATAGAAAAACCGGCGGGGCAAACCGTCGTTTTTGACGGATCGGTTCTCGGGTTCGTACCCATGACTAGTTGTGCCTCTAAAGATATTGATGAATAATCATCAGCTGAACTGCATTATGAAGAGAAATAGACTAAAAATTAGGCCTCCAAACTCATGCATTTGAAGTGGTGATGTAAAAAAAAATGGTGACTTGATGAAGGAGCCAAAATCTAAGAGAAGAATTGTCTAAGAAGGGGATGTATGGAGTTTGTTGCGGAAGCCATTGAAGAAGGCTTTTTAGAGTTTGTGATAGATTGAAGAGATGTGTAAAGTGTTGGGAGCTTTGTCGTAATTATACTGTTTTTTGTTGATATGTTCATTAGGCTGGCTCGAACCCCCGACCTCTTGTAAGGAAGGACAAGTGACACCTGACCCATAAAGAAAGTGAGAGATTAATAATATGTTGTCATTGCATGTGTTACATGACTTGTGAAATGGTTTTGATAACTTATCAAGTTGAAAGAGAAGTCTCAACTCTCTGACCAAAAAAAAAAGAGAAGTCTCAACTCTAGCACTACAATAATATTGATGGAATAGCCCATGTTAGCACTACTAGTTGTGTGTATAGTTGGTGACAGAAATGGGCCCTCGTTCCAACCTCTTTCAAGTTTCACCGTACACACCATGTGTATTAAACTTTAAGAAAATTGCCAATTTCTTGACAGAATAAAACAACTCGATACATTTGGAGTGTTTCGGGAAAAATGACAATTTTAGTTTAAGATTTTGAACGTCCCCGTGTAGAATATCAATATTTTATTTACCTAAGTAAATTCACGCACGGGTTTTCAAATGTTAGTATCGAGAATTTGAATTAATGACACGTATATTTGGGAAATTCCGTCCGGTAATCACGAGGTCTTGCAAATTTCGCGTGGTACACAAAGTTTTTCAAAATTCCGTATGATCAACAAGATGTTTTGCAAATTCCGCTTAGTAATCTTGATCTATTATAAACAAAAAAACAAGTTAAAATTATATAAAAACTTGCTCATACTTTCTACTTAATTATACAAATCACCCTATCTTTAGTTATTTTTGTTAAATTATCTAATCTATTTTAATAAAACACCTAACTTTATAATTTTAGTATTATATATTTTTTTATTTACTCTTTTTTTTATGAAACTATATATTATTGTTTTACAAAATCTTCTATTTTTTTTGTATTATAAAAAGAACAACATTTTTCAAATTTGTATAAAAAAATAATTCCCTTTTCAAATTAACAAAAGCATAACTAATTTTGGAAAAAACTCCCATTTCTTATTAACAAAATATAAACTTGAATTTTATTCATAATAATTGATATTGTAAGTGGGTGCTCTTTAATTATAAGTGGGTGCACTAGTTCAAGTAATTTGTTTTTAAATAAAATAAACTGTTTTTTTCTAAACATAATGTACATATATCATGATTCATGACATTAAAAATGTGTAAAAAAATTATAGGTTTTTTATGGCATGTACAACTTTAGGTAGTTTTTTATTTATAATAAATCAACATTTAAAAATAATAAAGATGATGTATTAAGTAATACTTGTCAATGGGTATCTTAGAAAACAGATTTCATAAATTTGTTGAAAAAACCTATTTAAATGATACCTCCCAGTAGGTATATAACAAATTGATTTTTTTCTTATTTTTTCAACGAACCTATAAAATCTATTTTAATTTTTTTAATACAAAATTGAAAAAATGTGGTTCTTTTTATAATAATAATAAAATAGAAGACTTTGTAATGTAATAATATGTAGTGTCATGGAAAAAGAGTGAATAAAAAAATATAATACTAAAATTATAAAGTTAGGTGTTTTATAAAGATAGATTTGATAGTTTGAAAAAACTAAAGACAATGTGATTTGTGTAATTAAGTAGAAAATACGGGTAAATTTTTATATATTTTAAACCTTTTATATAATAGGCCAAGATTACCATGTGAAATTTGCAAAACCTCGACAGAATTCTGAAAATCTTTATGTATCATACGAAACTAGTTGTACCCGTCGTGCCATGCACGACTCGTGCTTCGTACTTTCATACTTTTTTGAATATTATATAAATATAATATTAGTGTGAAAACATATAATAAAAAAAAGACATAATTTAATTTCATCGAATATTAGAAGTCTTTAATTGTTCTAGAATCGATTAGGAATATATTGTTATGCAAAAAACGTACTTATATTTTATAGTCAATAACTTATATTATTTTGCAAATTATATTTACTTATATTTTAGTATGCAAATCATCAATTTAATATAAGTACCAGATTAAACATGTAGTTGCTTTAATCATAATATTTAATGAATATTTTTTGCCTCTATATGATTGAATATGCCAAGACAAATCTTATTAAAATATATTATATTTTAAAAACCATGATATTCTGAATCTAGAAAACAATCAATATCTATCTATCTATCTATTACTATATACTAAAGCGGAAGCAAATTATGCCACCATATTGCGCCACATCACCCCCTTATTAAAAATCTATCTTATTAAATCTTGATTTTATCATAATCTTATAGATACTTAATTAAAATGTTAGTTCTATATTAGAATTTGTGTTGTTTAATTAATAATTCTATCCAAATATATAAATCTCTATCTTATCATCATACACATTTAATTAATACATAGTCTATCATAAACCTTTTATTTAAAAAATTATTTTTATGTCACAATCTAAAAATCATAATCATAATATTTTACCCATTTAATTAATTTTCATATTAATTTAAATTATTTTTTGTAATTTTATTATGATATTTTTCCAAATCATCAACGGTAGCAAATTCTACCACTATATTTAAAACAAATATTGATTCTATTAAAATAATATATTAAATACATTTTTACTATCATATCATATTAAAATATCAATAAAAAATGTAGATGTTATACTTAACATATACATCACCAATATTGCATATTGATTACACTTTAGAAAAAAAAGATATATTTATTAATTAAGATAATAATTCGTTCACATTTTTATTACATATTTATATATTTATTGTTTAATTATTGTTTTCAGAAAAAAAATAACATATATACGAGATAATTTGGTTTTATATTTAACTTACTAATATTATCTATATACTTAATATAGAATGTATTAATCCAAATTTTATTTTAACTTATTAATTTATTATATAAGTTAGTTTACGTAATTTAATTTAAATGCCAAAGATTTGTATCAATTGTTAATAAAATGTGATAATGCATCTTATCTTATTTCATTCTTCCTCAATTATCTAAATATATGTTTATGTATGTATAAAAAGTAAATATAAAATAAAGTATATTTATTTGTCATTTTATAATCCAAAAAATAAGCATCGTTTTAAAATAAAGTATACATATGATAATATATATTTTTAATTTTTACAGTAAATTCATACACACAAAAAAAATAACACCCCGTACAAGGTATGGGTCATCTGCTTGTGTATTATAAAAGCCGACCGTTTTCGAGTCACCACGATGATTCTGGCCCCACTGCATATTTGATAAATATAACTTTTATTTATGTTATTTCAATTAATCTAATTATATTTTTTATTATCTATTTATGTAAAAGATATGATCAAATTTTTAAATTTTGGTAAGATACTCTATCTTTTTAATATATCACTTATCTTTTTTAAATTTGATTTTGGACCCACCTTATTTTTGATAAAAAAAATAGTTTTTATTTGTGGTACTTCAATTAATTTGATAAAGTTATATTATCTATTTATGTAAAAGATATATTCAAATTTTTAAATTTTGGTAAGATATTCTATCTTTTTTAATATATCACTTAATTGAAAAACATGATTCTAATATATATCTTAAATTTTCGAAATAAATTTTAATATATTAAGATATTCATACGATATTGATATTAATAGATTTTAGGGTACGTCATTATTTACCACCATTAATTTTTTTCGATAGTTAATTATTTTGATAGATGTTAATATTATGTTTGGTTTTAACGATATTATTAAAGTCATCTTTTGTAACCTTTGAGATTTTGTAGTATTTCTTGAATGTGTACGTGAAGAAAATTACAGATATATTTAGTTTGAGTAAAACAAAATTAAAGATAGAAAAGTACGACTTTAAAGATAAAACTAAAGATTAGATAATTAAGGAAAATAAAAGATACTCCCTCCGTTTCATAATAAGTGTCGTCTTAGCACTTAAAATTTGTTTCATAATATGTGTCGTTTTAGGTTTTCAAAGTGATTTAATAGGGGTGAATGATGATAATTTTTATTGGAATGTGTATTTGTTGACTAAAGTTGTTCATGCACTGGCCCAAAAAATGTAATGAGTGGTAAGATTAAGAAAAAGTTATAAGTTTTAAAGTGAATGATTGCTTTTCTTAAAAACTGTGTTAAGGGCTAAAATGACACTTATTGTGAAACGGAGGGAGTATAAAGTTGCTAATATCCATTTGAATTGAAAATGAAAACATTAAAAATCAATATATGGAGTGGGGTCAGAATCAACGTGGTGGCTCGAAAACGGTCGACTTTTATAATATATATATTGATTTGCAATACCTCATGGTGACAATACAGAATTCCGAAAACCTTTGTGTACCTTACGAAATTTGCAAAACTTCATAGTTAAATTTTTTAAAAAAGTATTATTGGAGTGTTTCGGGTTCACAATATACATTACTTGGACCATTTATCACATTCTTAATGTCCGAATTCCAGTGTATTAAGTATTTTCCTTTTTGCTCAAAAAAAAAAGTACTCCGTATTTTCCTTTTGCTCTCAGAAAAAAAAAAGTATTTTCCTTTTTGTAGCGTAATTCATTTTAAATTTATTTTCTCGAAACAAAATCACACAAAACGAGTCAAACGTAACAGTCAATCCTCGGCCCCATACCGTCAATAAACAATTAGCGCGTCCGCCATTAAAAAATTTATCCTGTTCACTTGAACCAATAAAAACAATATCAAAAAAGATTTCATCTTTCAATACCCTTCCCCCATTTCTTAAACACGAGTACAACACGCAAAAAAATCCGAACCTTCACACCGCCTTCCCCCCTCTCGCGCCTATTAATCCCCACTTTTCCCAAATCCTCAAACCCCCACCAAATTCCCCAACTTTACACAAATCTCAGCCATGAGCTACTACAACCAACAGCCACCAGTCGGAGCTCCGCCACCTCAAGGTACACACTTTACTCCCTTCCGATCTCCTCAGATCCCAATTCGCCACACTCGATTGCACAATCCGTCTCAATCAATCGAAAACTTCCCCCAATTTCCCCCAATTTCTAGGGTTATCTGATTTAGGGTTTTTTCCAATTTGGGGTTTTTTTTACAGGCTATCCGCCAGAGGGCTACCCTAAGGACGCTTACCCTCCACAAGGGTACCCACCACAGGGCTACCCTCCCCAGCCGGGCTACCCGGCCTACGCGCCGCCGCCTCCGCAATACGCGCAGCAGCCGCCGCCTCAGCAGAATCAGAGCGCCGGTTGCCTTGAAGGCTGGTATGTGTTGACTGTTGAAAGTTTTGTGCTGACTGAGCTTTGACTTGTGGTTCTTGGGTTTGACTTGACCCCAAATTGTGTTGACTTTTGATGTGTAGAATGTTCTGTAGACAATTTGACCTGAAAGATTAAGATAGTTTGGATTTGGGGAAGTTTTGAAATTGATCTTGTTGAATTTCATAAATTGGGTTTTGATTGATTGCTTCAAGTTGGAGGATTTGGGCAAGATTTGAAATTGATCTTCTTGAATTACATAAGTTGGGTCTTGATTGAGTGCTTCAAGTTGGATCAGATAATTTTTTAACTTGAGATCTATTTTGGGTTGATTGTAGTTTTGTTGTGTAAAGCTAGGTTACACGGAAACGGGAAACACACGATTTTTATGATTGTAGTGTAAAACCCGGAAACGCCATCTTGTTGGAGTTTCCGGGTAGCATAGGTGTAAAGTAACAAATGTGAATGAAAGGTGAATTGGTTCTCTTTTGGGCTGATCTGATTAACTGAGTTCTGGTTAGTGTTATAATGTGTGGTTTGTGTAGTAATCCGAACCTAACATGTGAAAGCACTACCTGGCATTCCAATTGATATGTCTGATTAGGTGTAAAGTTATGCCCACTGTCTGTTTGTGCTCTTGCTTTCTGTTGAACAAAGCAAAGTGCTTTGGTTTGTCTAAAGCATCTTTATTTTTTAATTATTGGAATTCCTTTGAAGACTTATTGCAACTGTCCTTGTCACATGTCATGTAATTATAAGAATAACTTGGCTTAACAGCATGCTTTTGCTAAACAATAACCCGAATTGAAAAAACCCGACCCGACCCGACCGAGCATTGTGGGATCAGTACGAAATTTTTGAAAAATCCGAGTTTCGACTACATTGATGAATGTGTTGCTGAATTGCTAATATGAGTTGGTTCTGAACAATGTGCAGCTTGGCCGCCTTATGTTGCTGTTGCCTGTTGGATGCTTGCTTCTGATGAAAGGAATTGAGGTTGCAGATTGAGGAAGATACGAGTCCAAAGATATTTGTTTCCATGTTATTTTTCTATCAGATTATGTGTTCCCTTTTGCTCCCCCCCCTTAGAACTTGTTTGGTAAATAATGTTGGAGCTTAAGAGGCGTTTTAATACCAGACCCTACTTATTATTGCTGTTCGCCTTGTCATTGACTAAAAAAAAGATTCAGTCTTTAACTGATGTGTGTTTTGTTTTTAAGGATATTGGTCTTAATCTGTATTCTGAAGGTAATTTGGTACTACATGCCGAGTCTTTAGGCTAGTACATAAAAACATGATAAGATATAACCGACTTTCTTTAAATATCTATGAAACCCAAGATATAACTGACTTTCTTTAAATATATATAAATTCCTTGTATCCTGGCTCGGGGGGTTGGATTCTTCTAGCGTTTTTCTTTCTTCCGTTCTATGTCCAGTCGAACATAGCCTTAGCCTCTAGGGAATAACATTCTTTGTTGGATCTTGTTCTTCCAATGGACACCATTGAATTCCAAGAAGTCATTCTTAGATTCAACTCCAAAAGCTTGCGAAACAAACGAGCAAGGGCAAACAAACGAGCAAGGGCAAGGGCAAACAAAAGAGCAAGGCTTACAAGATGTGCATACCTTCCGCCGGAGCTGCTAGCAACCATCTTCGACAGCCTCGAAAACCGAAACTACATCGATCTCGTTCGGTTTCGATCGGTGTGCCGATCATGGCGATTCTCGGTCTCGCCTCCTCGTCCAAGAATCCGTGGCTGGAAATCTCGTTCTCCACCACGCGCTCACGTACGAGGAGATCACCGGTGGGGATTTGCTCGGTTTGTCGTCGGACGACTGGATCCTAACCCAAGTCACCAGATCATACTCCCACAATATGATATGTAACAACTGCAAACCAATCAGAGGAGCCCAGAAAATAGCTTTTGTGACAAATTCTGATAATAGTGGACCGATCCAATTGACTGGCCTGAGTAGAATGCATTGTTATAGTAAGAGTTGCGCTCTTTTTGAGCTTGGTTTAAGTCAAGAGGCTCCTGAAACCAAGTTGAAGTGTCTCTATGGCCCTTGGTTTATCAATGATTTTGTGAATTTGAAGGGATGGGTTTACGCTATTGATACAAAGGGCAATCTTTATGTCCTTGATCACAAGGAATCTCAGCTGCTTATGGTCACTAGTAAAGAGATTCCTGGCGAGTTTTCGTCGGTTTTTAGAATGTGGTTAGTCGTATCCGACGGAGATTTGTATCTTGTCTTGGCGCCCGAATGCTACTACAAGTTTAGTATCTTTAGGCTAATAGTAATTCAAGATGACTATAACGGGATGATCGAACGCGCTGAGTGGAAGAAAGTCAGGGATTTGGGCGAAAGAGTGTTCTTCCTTACAAAGAATTGCTCGTATTCGGTTCCGGCTCGGGATCTTCCTCATCCTTGGAAAGGGAACTGTCTTGTTTACATTCATGATCCCGGGTTCTGTTGCGATGACCCGAAGGGAAAAGAGATCGAGGTGTTCTTCGTTGGAGCTCGACGCCCACGACCAAGGTCAATGGTGTCGTTACAAGGCTATTCTGATTTGTTTGATTTCCCTTCAGATTAACACTATTTGATCTAGGCTTTGTGCACTTTTGACTATAGACTTTCATGATTAGTTACTAAAAGAAGTTTTTATTTGTTGGCAATGCTTGATAATATATATATATGATATGCTTCGAACAGTTTCATACTTATGTCAATTTATCCAAGCTTGTCTACCGACTTTGTATGGACTTGTCCGGTATTTCAAAAATTTTACCTTTTCAAAAAAAATAAAAAAATTTATCCAAGCTTGTGTTTCTTTGTTTTGTTTTTCCAAGGGTTTTTCTACCTAGTTGATTGACGAACTTTAACCATGTTACATTGACTTGAATTTGTTTTTTTTTTTTTAGCAGACTTGAATTTGTTTTTCTTCCAATTTTTGTGAATTCATGCATGGTCTTGTTATATGTTTTCTTTTTTTTTGGTAGAATGTTATATGTTTTCTTTTTGAGTACTCCATTGCGCTATATTTTATTTCCTTATATACTCTAATTAATAACGATTTTTTACCCCACCATTAATATTCCCCACTCAAACATTATAAATTATCAAAAGCGAGCTGAGAGTTCAGGGGAACGCGCCTCACGCGCAATCCTCAAAAGCGAGCTGAGTGTCCTAGGGTTTCCGCCGCCGCGCCGTCCCGTCCCGCCGCGCCTCCCGTCCCGCCCCGCCCTCCCGCCCGCCTCCCTCCCGCCTCCCTCAACCTTCCTTCAGCCATGGAGTAGCTAGGCTGAGCCTCTCGCCCTGCTCACCCCCGCTTCCCCTGTTGATGGGTCGTAAAAAAGGGAAATCAAAATCCAAAGCCAGATCTGTAAAAGTCTCTTCCCTGCATTCCGATTCCTCCCCGTCCTCCCCCTCTTCAGGCTCTCCGTCCTCCTCCGATGGTGGTAGCCCTTTCGTCGCCATCCCGGACTCAATGATTCTTTCTAATAACTCTCGCATTCTTCGTTCTGCTTCTCTTGTCCCACAGCTTGAGGACTCCCGCCATCCGGCCCCGGAAACTCCTCTCTCGCCGGTGCCGGATTCGTCTCTCCTGGTCGAGCCCTCAGCGGAATCCTCGCCCCTTTTTGAAGAAGAAGAATTTCCCCCTCTCCCTTCACCCCTCCCAAATCCACCTCTCCTGCAGCTCAGCAGCGTTCTTCCGTCCCTGACCCTATCCCTGCCGCTCCAGCTGATCAGGAAGTAGCCCTCCCCTCGACTTCACCCCTCCGTCCTGAAGCTCCTATTCCCGTCTCCCCGAAACCTCTCTCTGCTGCTAGACCTTCCTATGCTTCGACTCTTGGAAAAGGGAAATCCTCCTTCAAATCAATCCCTCTCCATTATGTCTTTGGCTTTGAAAGTGGGGATATCCCTTTCGATGATAACGACATTGAAGACCTCATGGTCAAGTGGAACAAATCTCTCGTAGGAGCTCCCATGGAAGGCCGAATGTCCTTCAAGAGTATGGAGTCTTTTGTGGCTAGTTGCTGGACAAATATTTCTCTTCCCAAAATTTTAAGAAAAGACAATGGGATTTTTGTCTTTCAATTTGACAAAATTGAAGACCTCAATTCAGTTCTCGAGAGGGGTCCGTGGATGATTGGTGGGAAACAACCTTTGATCCTCAAAAAATGGTACCCGGGAATGGAACTCGACTCTTCCTGCATCGAAGAAATCCCTGTGTGGATCACCCTTCCTGATCTTGACGTCAGGTTTTGGTCCGAACATATGCTTCAACGAGTTGGCTCAGCTGCTGGCTCCCCAATCTTAACTGACTTCCTCTCAGCCAACCAAGAGCGCCTCTCCTTTGCTCGGGTCCTGGTCGATATCTCAGCTAAGCGGGAACTCTTGAAAGAGGTCCGCTTCATTGGGAAAGACAAGGAGATTGTCCACCAAGTGCTCCAATATAACTGGCTCCCCACTCGCTGCAGCAAATGCAAGGCTTTTGGGCATGACTGCAACAACAAAAGGCTCAAGCCACGAATCCATTTTCGTCGTGAGCCTCCAATCCAACAACTCAAACCTCCCCTCCTTCCCACGCCTCCTCCCTCGCAGCTCATATCCCTTCCCAACCCTGCCCCTTCAAACTCTGAAACTCTCATTTTACCCTCTCAAGATCCCGTCGTCCCCCATCAGGACCCTCCACCTCTAGACCCTCCGGGATTGTCTGCTACTGAAAATCTTTCCCAAGAGGAGCCTGCCCAAGAGATTCCACCCCCTACAGACCCTTCGTCTTCTAAACCTTCTAATTCTTCTCTAACTGCGTCCACATCTGCTTCCTTCCCCTCTCCTCATTTGGAAGAGCCCATCCTCTCTCCCACTTCCCCAAACACCAGAAGCCCCATATCTTCATCTCAACCCCTTCGCGGTCCGAGCAGGGATTCAAACCAAATCAGGGGAAGCCCAATTAACCCGAATTCTTCCTTAAACCTCTCTCAAAACCCCAGCCCCGCTGGACCTTCCCTTTCCTGCCCATTATTGTCAAACCCTCTCCCTCAAAAGTCTGCAGAACCTATTTCTCTTCCCTCATCCCATGAAGTCTCAAAAGAAGACAAGGATAATTGCCCTCCTCTCTCTTCCGACCATTCAAATGATTAGTCCTTCCATCGGATGTTGGAATATCCGGGGCCTTAACGACCCGGTGAAACAAGACGAAATCCGCTCTCTCGTTAAGAAATTCAATCTCAATGTTGTTGCTATTCTTGAAACTAGACTCAAACCCGAAAAGCTTCTCCGGATCTCTAAAACCATCATTAAAGGATGGAACTCCCACTCAAACCACCTCCTCTCCAATAACTGCCGAATCCTAATCCTTTGGGACCCCACCATCATAAACTTCCAACCAATCCAAACTTCTCCTCAAATTATCCACTCCAAAATCATCACCCTTTGCAATAATTGCTCTCTCCTTACGTCTTTCATTTATGCCTTCAATGACCCTACCGAAAGGAAAAGTCTCTGGCAAGATATCTCCACCTTAAATTCCACCTCTTCGGGCCCATGGACTCTTATGGGAGACTTTAATGTCGTTCTTTCCCCTCTTGAGAAAATCACTGGGGATGACATCCACCCTCTCCAAACCTCCCAAGAACTCCCAAACTGTCTAGCCACGACCGGCCTGCTCGATCTCCCTTTCTCTGGAGCTCACTTCACTTGGAGTAACCGCCAAATAAGCAAACGTCGGGTCTGGTGTAAGCTCGATCGAGTCCTCTCAAACCCCGGTTGGCATCAAGCTTTCCCCACCTCCTCGGTGTACTTTGATCTCCCTGGCATCTCGGACCATTCTCCGGCAATTCTTCACACCAAAGTTAATCCTAATCCCACCAAAATCCCCTTTCGTTTCAACAACACTTGGGTGACCCACGAAAACTTCTTACCAACTGTCGAGAACACTTGGAAACAACATGTCTCTGGTCGTAGCATGTACCAAGTTCTCACTAAGCTGAAATCCCTCAAGTACACTCTCAAGCGCTTTTCAAACATTAAAATGGAAGATCTCCATACCAAGATTCTCATCAGCCAAGCCGATCTCAAAAAAACCCAGCTTGCTCTCCTTGCCTCTCCGTTGGATCCCCAACTCATAAACTCTGAAAACTCTCTTCTTTCTACCCTAAAACTCTCCCTCCATGATCTCAAGACTACCTCAAAACAGCTCGCAAAACTCAATTGGCTCAAGTACACTGATCAATGTAACTCCTATTTCTTCAAACATATCCAAACTCGTCGGGGGCGCTCAAAAATCCTCTCTTTGTCCAATAATGGGTCCCTAGTTACTTCTCATCCCAACATCGTAACTGTAATCACTCAACACTTCTCAAGTCTTCTCGGCCAAGCCCACCAAACAACCCCTTTTAATCCAAACTACATCGTTCATGGACCCGTTCTTGACCAAACTTCAGCCTTAATTCTCTCAAACCCCGTTTCTGCCCAAGAAATCAGATCTGCTTTCTTCTCTCTGGGTAATAACAAGGCTCCCGGGCCTGATGGTTATAGTGCCTTATTCTTTAAAAGAGCTTGGGGAATCGTAGGAGCCGACATCTCCAAAGGTATCCTCGACTTCTTCACCTCTGGAAAATTCATCCGTCAATTAAACCATACAACAATTTCTCTTCTCCCAAAAGGCGGCGATCTGTCCTCCATATCCAACTTCAGACCCATCTCCTGTTGCAACTCCATCTACAAGGCAATATCCAAAATTCTTGCGTCTCGGCTCAAAGAAGTCCTCCCTTCCATAATCAACGAGAATCAAGGAGCTTTTGTGCCCGGCAGATCCATTCTCCACAACTCCCTCCTCTGCCCAAGAGCTTCTAAAGCACTACAATAGAGCAAATATCTCCCCAAGATGTGCAATCAAAGTCGAACTTCGGAAAGCTTTTGACTCCATCGACCACAATTTCATCATCCATGCCCTGACCGCTTTTGGGTTCCCAGCCTGGTTCACTGAAAAGGCTCGGTTCTATATCACCACTGTCATGTTTTCCATCAAAATTAACGATTCTTTAGAGGGTTTCTTACAGGGTAGGCGCGGGCTCCGTCAAGGGTGTCCTCTCTCCCCTTTCCTCTTTACCTTAGCCATAGAATACCTGACCAGACTTGTTCAATCCAAAACCTCTGACCCCAATTTTAACTACCATCCCAAATGCGCCCCTCTCAAAATCACAAACCTTTGTTTTGCAGACGATCTCTTCTTCTTCTGTCGTGGAGATGTCGGCTCTGTTCAGATTTTTAAAGAGGCCCTTGATGAATTTAGTCAAATTTCTGGTCTCCAATGCAACCCTGAAAAATCATGCATCTTTTTCGGAGGTGTCCGACCCTCCGATCAAGAGGCCATTGTCCGCTCCATAGGCTTCACTGTCGGTTCCCTTCCCACTACCTACTTGGGTGCTCCTTTGGGTTCTAAATGCCTCTCAGTAAATGACTATGCCCCCTTAATCTCCAAAATTACCTCCAAAATTCAGTCTTGGGCTTCCCGTTGCCTCTCCTATGCCGGTCGTGTCCAAATCATTAACTCCATTCTTTTTGCCATGACCACTTTCTAGTGCAACACCCTTCTTATTCCGGTCTCTGTTATGAACAAAATTGAATCCCTTCTTCGAAATTTCCTCTGGTCTGGGAAGGAAACGGGACGCAAGGCTCTTGTTGCTTGGGATATCATTTGTAGGCCGAAAAAGGCGGGCGGGCTCGGATTCAAGGAGCTCCTCTCGTGGAACAAAGCATGTATAAGCCGCTCGATTTTCGAGCTTGCTGAAAACCGCCCCAGCCTTTGGGCAAAATGGGTTCGTCGTCACAACATGAACCACCCAAACATCTGGCTGGCCTCTTTAAAAAACACCCACAGCTGGGGCTGGCGTACCATCCTGGAAACCCGTGACGAGCTTCTCCAAGGCCACTCCGCTCATAACCTCCATCATCTCATGACCAATTCGAGTGGCAACTTCGCAACCGGCAATGTCTACCTCTTGTTCAGGGGTCATTTTCCTGACCTTGACTGGTGCTCCGCCATCTGGGGCGGCCTAAATTCTCCCAGATGCAGCTTCATTAGCTGGCTTGCAGCTCATAAACGTCTCCCGACAAGAAGCAAATTGTTTGACTGGGGTATTTCTGTAACACCTCTATTTCGTACTCTGGGTATTACTGCCAGTGACCTCGGATTTCTCCCATCCAAAGTCACCCAAGGCTCGTTATTCACAAGGAAACGTAGTCGCAACGGAAAATTCATTGTAAATATAGAAAGAGTGCGGAAATTAGAAATGTTATTACAAGTAGTTTGTTGCTCCCAAAAGACTATCATCCTTATAGTGTTATACAAAACAGTCGTCCATAATAGTAAATAATACGAAAGTATTCCAAAAGTGATTCTTCGAGTCCTCCCCCGATTAAGCTACGACTTCGTCTTCAACCTTCGACGGTCTTGTCCTTATTCCCTGATATTTCCATAAAAGCAAGAAATACCAGCCGACCAATGTCGGGAAGAAAAGAAAGTGGTATTAGTCTAACGTGAGACTAAGCAAGTGGTAGAACGTAACTTGGTTCTAAAAGAAAGCTAAATTAAATGGGATTTTGCTGATGACGAGAGTCGGGACATTTTTTTAGGAGAACGATATGTAAGGATTTACGTGGAAAGGCATACGGATTTTCGGGGCTTATAGAAGAAATGGATTTATTGTTGGGAACTTAATTAGTTCACATCAATTTTAAAAAAAACCTCCGTCGACGAGATTGCTCAAGTCGGGAGTTAGAATGGTTTTCTAGAATGTAATCACCATCCTTGTTCATTAATTATTGTGCATAAGGCACTTATCTTCCCTTAATGACAAAACAGTACATTCAGTTATCGAGTTTTAGATGCGGCAACCCAGGACGGGTCAAGAGCCACATCGGAGAAGGACGGAGTCCTTAACACCTAGCTAGGGTGTTATCACCCCTCTACGCTTGTAGAGCAGGCAGAGTCATGACCCAGTATTAGGGTATAGGTACATCCTAATACGTTTTTGAGAGGTGTTTCAGAGTCGAGCTCTCACCCCTAATGACTATCCTAGTCCTGAGCAAAGTCTCAAACGAGACATTTAAACACATAAAGGCCGCAATCAATCGGTCCTATGTCCAAGTACTAGCGTAGTACAGGAATAATAACAATATGAACAATGAGGTCATTATCTCTAGCAATAATAATCCTAGATTCGTTTTATTTAGCAAACAAGGTGTTCCCAACAATTATATGGATATTAAACGGAATGGAAGAAAGGTTCACGTTTAATCGTGAAGAGCAAGAGAACCATCCACTTGCCTTTGCCTTGCAGAATTCGAGTCCTACGGATTCGTTTTACGAGCGTACGGCGACTCGAGCGGTCAACCTAATTTGGATACGGTTCCAAAGTGATACGGATTAAATTAGTATTTAATTTATCTCTTAATCGAGAGAAAAATATTTTCTTAGGTTATCATATTTCTATACCCTTTATAAAATGATTTTAAAGCTTCCAATATTAATAACTTAATATTTTGTAGTAAGGGTAGATTAGTTAATTACTTAGTTTTACTTCTTATTCATGACTTGGCCTTTTAAGCAAGTTTCATACTTACATAGTCATACCCATTAATCTTATATTTTTATCAAAATCTAACTTCTTATATTGATGAGTTACGAACTATACTAGATGAATACGTTGTTTAATTAGCCTCACACTATCATGGTCCCAAGGGTGAAATTGGTCAAAATTGTCTATTTGAGTCGATCGACACATGGGTACGCCAAATATATGTGTTTATACTTTCTAAAAATCATCCCTTGAGATTTATAAGCTATTATAGTCCTACATAAAATTTAAGGCTTAACCTTTTATAAAAAACATAGTTAAGTGTATCATTCACAAATAGTGTACGTGATCTTTTAATGCAAGGAGAATTAATTTAGGGGATTAAACTAATTGGGTTACTTAATTAAATATTTACCTTTTATTACATGTTGGGTACTGATAGTGTTAGCAAATTTTCATTTTTATTTTAAGGCTACTACCCATCTAGCTAGAAGAAAGGCTTTTTGATCTGCCGGTCCAAGACTCCTCATTAGTATATAATTTACCATTAGTAGTCTAATTATTTGTTCAAAATTTCGGATTTATATAAGTTCACGTATCAGGTGAATATCCATGGATGAATTGTGGGCCAACAACTCCCGGTGGATTCAACTTATTCATCTTGGAAATAATGGGCTGATTTGAAGGCTTTAATCTCTTATTAAGTTAACCTGATGGGCCTGATCAGATTTTAAGCCTAACCAAAATTAAGTGCAAAGCCCAACACAAGTACATGAGAGGTCAGCTTGCCTTTTTGTTCGATTTTACGCAGCAGCTCAACGTCAACAACAACACAGCAGCGCAACGGCGACGGCAACGCTTCCGGCAACAACAGCTGCAACCAACGACGACAGCAACACTAGGCCGGCGATCGACGACGGTGAGCAGGGCGGTCTCCGGCGACGGTAGGGGTGGCGAACAGCTTCCCGCCGGCGGAAAAGGACAACGGGACCGGATTTTACCGCGGGGATCTGTAGCGGTTTGGGACAGATTCCGATCGGGATTATTGCTTGGAATTACAGGTTGGAATTTTTGGGATATGATTTGTGATTGGGTTCAGGGATCTGATATAGAGCAAAGTATGAAATCAGTACTGAGGATGACGTTTGAAGTTGAACGGGAACCCTCAATTTATAATAGCTTTCCCTAATTCAGCATTTAAGAAGACGATGGGTGTAATGATGGGGACGATTTCTCTGGATTTCCCTTGGCAGAAATATCATCTGCGTTGTCGTGAATCTAGCGGTGAAGAACTGCAGAAAATCTCAGTCAAGGATTTTTAAGTAGTCAGACAAATTAGTTTAATATAAATACGTTCCCTTAATACACGAGAAGCTCTCGTAGCCCAACTGGTAAGGGAAGGGAAGGGGTCGGAGAGGTTGGGGGTTCGAGTCCCATTTGTCTCTTTTTGCGCTCTCCTTTTTATTTTTGGGCTGAGATTTAGTTATTTAAGGGCCTACCCAAATATTGTACGTGTTACTTGTTATTTTTCTCTTTAATTAAAATTTCTTTTTCTTAATTCAATCTTCTTATATTCTTGAACAATTTATTTCAAAATAATAATTTAATATAACGGCTTGTTTTTCCATAATTGAATTTGAACGAGTTTTACACTTAATTGGGCGAGGAATTTACTATTGACGACATTTTGATAGTTGTACGAATAAGGATTTTAAGAAAACTTTATTTCCCTTATTTATAAAAATAGCGGTTATTACAATTTCTTCTTCCAACACATGCGTCCTATGCTCAGCCGCGCCGGAGACCGAAGACCATCTCTGGAATGGTTGTTCCACCACCAATTTGATTCTGAACTTGATTCTCGACTGGCTGCACATAGGGTCTCGGCATCAGCACCTTCTCTCATGGTTCCAGTGGCTGGCTGCTGGACCGATCGGCAACCGTTTCCTCTTCCAAGCGAGATGCTCGACCATCACCGCTTTCGTCTACTACTCTTGGAGAACTAGAAATGATCTCATATTCAGGGGTAAACCTTGCGACCCCCAAAACACTGCAGCTGAAATCATCCAAAGTATCAAGCAGTCTATTCAAGCAAATTGGAGCTCGAACAGTCAAGACATCGCTTCCTGGAGAAGCACTTTTGGAATCTAACACTTCTCTATTCATATTCTTTTGTTCTTTCTTGATGATGCGCCTTTGGTGTGCTTGCCTTGCTCTAGCACTATGTGCCTTTTGTTGAGCTGGCATCTTTGACTCCTCTATAAATCCTTTTAATCTCATTTCAATATACGTATCTTTTTTTTCAAAAAAAAAATAACGATTTTTTACGGCTGTTTTTTTTTTTATCTTCGAAACCGACCCAATATTAGAAAAATCATCTATATAAGATATATGTTCATATATTTCCTTAGGAAACCTATAAGTATCTTTTCGACGTGCCATCCAAATTAGGTTTTTCAATCAGTTAAATCTTTGCTCCAACCTTGCAATGGCTCCGGACAAAGTTAGATGGTCGGATCTTCCGCCGGAACTCCTTCAAACCATCTCCGGCTGCTCCGAAAGCCCACCGACATCATCCAATTTCGCTCCGTTTGCCGATCATGGCGATCATGTACCCCTCTCCCTCCAAACATAATCTCACCCTTGTTCCCTTTCACACTCACTTACACTTTACCCGGGCTTCGACCTAAGACTCTCACCATCAAAGCCACCGCCATATACCTTCTCCGACCACGGTCCGATCCTTCTAGGATTCGGATGGTGTCCGTCCATGAACCCGAGGCCGGAAAGCTGCTCATGCGAGCTCTCCAGCCTCACGAGGATCAGTTTCCAGCTGAAAAACGGCTCGACTTGCGCTCGAATGAATGGATCAACGCGACTCAAATCGCCCGATCCTATACTCACAGCAAATCCTGCAACACTTGCGGGGGAGTTTCCGGGTCATTGAAGTTGGCTTTCGTCCACTCGAATCCGCGCCATGGCTCTAACCTTGCCGGATTGTGCCAAGTGGGGGATTGTTCACATCATGAATGCACCACGTTTGGCTTCATTCGGCTCGGTGACAATACAACTAGAAGTGATGTCGAATTTTTTAGAATAGTGGACGTTGTCCGTTTCAAAGGCGAGATTTATGCTGTGGATCACTATGGTCGTTTTTACGAGCTTGACCGCGGAAATTTGCAGCTGGCTCGATGGAATGATCATGTAGCATCCAGCTACCTTGCGTTCAATGGATGGAAAATCTTCGTGGTATCGGACGGAGATTTATACGTGGTTTATAGATCTCCGTGGGATGATCACCTTAAATGCAATAGATTGGTACTAAGAGAGCAGAAGTGGGAGCGAGTTCGCGATTTGGGGGATCGAGTGTTGTTCATCACCAATGGTTGCTCGTTTTCGGTTTCGGCTAGAGATCTTCCACGTCCTTGGAAGGGAAATTGCATTGTGTACTTGTGTACCTCTTGTGCAATGTCCGAAAGACAACAGAGGATTGAAGTGTTCCAGCTTGAAGGTGATGGCCGTAGTGACCCACAATTCCGACGGGTTTCGTCGTTACAGGGCTATTCTGACTTGTTTGATCTACCGAACTCATGATCTCGATCAGGCATTGCATTATTTGAAGAGGTCGAGATAGGCTACTTAATTGATATCTAGCTAGGTTTTGTGCACTTTTTTTTTGTTCTAGGGTTTCATGCTTGGTGAGTTAATAGAAGAATAAGGTTTTGTCAATTTATGATCATGTATTTCAGGGTTTTTGGGTTTCGGTGCCAATTTACTTTGATTACTCCGTATTATTTACTGCAAGAATTATATTTACTTGGTCGAAGAGAATTCTATGTACCTTGATCGTTAAAGAGTTTTATTGATTATTGATTTTATTGAATGAGTTTAAATTTTAAACTAGTTTAACCTGTAATTAATGCGATTATAAACCCAGTTTAATTAGATATGTAGTGTCAATGATCACATTAAAAATATAGGATCATATATGTATCTTCGTATTATGATTAGTGTTTTTTTTACCAATAGTAAATCAACTCATAATATAAATAAGTTGGATTTAATTTGTTCAAAAATTACTTTACGATAAATATCATGTTTTATTAAATAATAATTCTTATCTGAAATTTACAACTAATTCTTGATTATGGATAATTCATAATTTTTGTCCATCTATATTTCTTTCCATTTATATCACTATGATTTTACATTTTTACCCTCATACAATCTCATATATTACACTCATTATCCAACTTTCTCCTCCACTTTATCACTTTTTCCAATAAAATTACAAAATTATCCTCATTCAATCCTATATATTACTCATTTATATTACCTTTTTCATCAACTTTATCACTTTTTTCGCGTCATCTATCAAATTTTACCACTTTCATTAATCCGCGTGCAAATATGCTTTATGGACAAGTTTTCGGGGACATAGGGAGTAGTTTTCTAAAGCTTGCAAGTCAAGTAAGTTCCATATGGAGTATTACTTGGGATACGGACAATTAGATCGACTATATCCTAAAATACAATTTTGCACACAAACTTTATGTTTAAATAGACCTTTTTACCTGATATCGATCACGTAATCATCAAAATGATTTCGATCACGAAACATGACCACATTTTTTTTTGGTTGAGATCTTTATTAAAATTCTCAACCCTTATTCTTGATATATAGCATATCAATTTTTAAGGATTTTATCCTATTTAACTATATCTTAGGTAAAAAGAAATTTCAAAACAAGGAAAAACTCTAACTTAAAAAGCCATAGAGAGATAGGTGATCGATTCCATCAACCCTCCCGGCCAATAAGTTAGTTTTCCTTTAGGGTCTTCTCAATCATCCTATAGCTACTTGCATTAGATTTTTTTTTTCAAGAAATAGTTGTTTGATCTTGTTCTTCTAATGAATTCCAAGAGCATAACAAACAAAAGAGCAAGCCCTTCAAAGGCTTGGATGGTGTACGCGCAAGAATCCGTAATCGGAAAGCTCGTTCTTCGCCACGTGTCTCAACTAATTTACCCGACTTTCAAGTTAGTTAATCGGTTTAAACTTTGCTCCAAGCTTGCAATGGCTTCGGACAAAGTTAGATGGTCGGATCTTCCGCCGGAACTCCTTCAAACCATCTCCGGCTGCCTCCGAAAGCCCACCGATATCATCCGATTTCGCTCCGTTTGCCGATCATGGCGATCATGTACCCCTCTCCCTCCAAACATAATCTCACCCTTGTTCCCTTTCACACTCACTTACACTTTACCCGGGGTTCGACCTAAGACTCTCACCATCAAAGCCACCGCCATATACCTTCTCCGGCCACGGTCCGAGCCTTCTAGGGTTTGGATGGTGTCCGTCCATGAACCCGAGCCCGGAAAGCTGCTCATGCGAGCTCTCCAGCCCCGGGCAGCTGAAAAATGGCTCGACTTGCGCTCGGATGAATGGATCAGCGCGACTCAAATCGCGCGATCCTATACTCACAGCAAATCCTGCTACGATTGCGGGAGAGTTTCGGGGTCATTGAACTTGCTTTCGTCCACTTGAATCCGCACCATGGCTCTAACCTTGGAGGCGACAACTTGGCCGGATTGTGCCAAGCGCAGGATTGTAATAGATGCCTGTTGTCCTTTATTTGGCTCGATGACAGTACAACTAGAACTGATAGCCGGTTGTACACAAGACAAGGTTCCAGTATAGTGGACATTTGTATAGAGGACGTTGTCAGTTTCAAAGGCGAGATTTATGCTATGGATTATTATGGTGCTTTTTACGAGCTTGATCGCGGAAATTTGTAACTGGCTCGATGGAATGATGTAGAATTCGGCTACGAATGGAAAAATTTTGTGGTATCGGACGGAGATTTATACGTGGTTTTGAGACCTTGTGTTCATGATCCTCCCCAATGCTATAGATTGCTACTAAGAGAGCGGAAGTGCGAGCGAGTCCGCGATTTGGGGGATTGAGTGTTGTTCATCGCCAACGGTTGCTCGTTTTTGGTTTCGGCTAGAGATCTTCCACGTCCTTGGAAGGGAAATTGTATAGTTTTTGCTGAAACCCCCTTATACTTGTGTGCCTTTTGTACAATGTCCGAAAGAGAACAGAGGATTGAGGTGTTCCAGCTTGAATGTGGTGGCCGTAGTGACCCACAATTCCGGTGGGTTTCGTCATTACAGGGCTATTTGGACTTGTTTGATCTACCGAACTCATGATCTCGATCAGGCATTGCATTATTTGAAGAGCTTGAGATAGACTACTTAATTGATATCTAGCTTTTGTGCACTTTTTTTTTTGTTTTTTTGTTCTAGAGTTTCATGCTTGATGAGTTAACAGAAGAAGGTTTTGTCAATATTTATGTTAATGTATCTCAGCGTTTTAGGGTTTCGGTGCCAATTTACTGCAAGATTTCTGTGTACTTTGAGATTTTAAAGAATTTTATTGATTTTATTGAATGAGCTTAAAATTTTAAATATATTATGGATTTTTCCCCTACATGCTGGACTCAATATGAAAGGTTAGTAATGGAAATAATTTATAAATTTTATTTTTTTGTATTTTGAGTCTTTTGTGTGACGGGTTTAAAATGTTTGTCCATTTTCCTTCACAAATTACAAAGAAAAAGGGACAAATATTTTGGGATGGATGGAGTATTAATATATATGAGAATAGAATCTCACCCAAAAAAATATATGAGAATAGAAATTACTTGGACTCCAATCCAAGCTATTTTTGGCTCCTATGTAATCTAAAACAATTTAAATAATTTTATTGACTTTTGTTTTGGTCCAAAATTTATTGATTTAATCAACCTTGATTCATCTATATCGAAACAACAATAAGAAATTTTAAATGGTATCGGTTCAAATGAAAACCAAATTTATCCTAAAAACTAAAAATGAACAGGAACCGTCCGATTATGTGGATGGACAGCCCCGATTAGAAGGTTTCTCCTTCTATCTTTTAAAGGCACGGGGGCATTTTTGTAACTTCGTTTTACCATCCAGCCAACACTTTCAACGTGTTCGTAAACAGCAACCCACGCCCCGATCCTTCAACGTTCATCGGTGGTCTGCCGTCGCCCCACCGTCGCCTCCGACGCAACCCGTTTGCCGCCGTTTCCTCTCGTCCGCCGGCCATCTGCCACCTTCAACCTACGTTGGCCGCCGTCTCCATTCAGGTTCGAGATTTTGGTGGATTTTCTAGGGTTTCTGTTTTTCGATTGATTGTTAGAATTGTATGGATTTGGCGGGTTTCAATGCTGAAAGTGGTTACTACTGTCCTTCAATTTGGCATCTCGATCGATCTATGGGTTGTTTAGGCAATCTTGCTTTTGTCCCTCTTCCTAATATAGACATGTTAGGGCGCTCGGATTTTTTTTTGTTGATCCATCAAATAGAGCGAGTTGTTGGCCTTACCATGAGTGATGATTATGAAGATTTCATATAGACTATACAGACAGGTTATGGGCTATTTAAGCTGATGTTGATTTGAGTTGATGATAATACAGACAGGTTATGTATAGGCTGTTTAAGCTGATGTTGATTTTGGAGTTGCAATACGTATATAGAATTTATGTATCCATAGCACCTCTTATGGCTTATGCTATTTTATTATTCAAGTTGACTGTCTTTGTTTCTAGCAATTGTAAATGATGTCACTAAAATATAAATCTCGGTGTTTATGGTGGTCATCCTAGTAGGCTTCATTGGATAGAATGTAAGGAGAAGACAATGATTTGTCTGTTTTGTATTTGATTGTAGATGTCTTCTGAGGGCCCACACCACAATGAATTTGACTTTGAGTTGTTGGGAAACACAAGTGATGAGCCATACTTGGTTCAGACTAATGTGTATGTGAATGGAGTTGGTAACAGGTAGCAAAGATTGAATCTTTGGTTTGATCCAACCAAGTACTTCCATACCTACTCCCTCCTCTGGAACCTATGCCAAGCTGTGTAAGTGTATACTTGGCTTTTTTTCTTTCAATTTGATGTGCTGATGTGCTAATGCTTCTCTGAATATTGGGGAGTAACAGAATAATTGTGTTTGTTCATGGGTCATAAAATAAGGTCTTAGTTGCATTCTTATTTTCGGTAATGCAGCCTACAGAGGTGTTAAGGCCTGTAGAAATTTTCGGTCATGTTCGTTTCTGGGGCATGGACTCTGGCATTTGGCATAGGTTATACTTTCTCTGGACTATGGAAATTTAATCAAAACTAAATTTTGTTTTACCTTTTAATTGAATTGGATAAGATAATACTGTAGTACATCATTCCATGCTTGAGAATTACATTCAACTTCTTTTTTGGTACACAGTGTTGGAGGTGCAGACTACGGCTCCGTAAGAGTGGGTGTTGGAGGTGTCTCCTCCCTCAGTTCGGGTGCTGATCACACAAACACAAGTGACATGGAGGACGGTAGTTATGAGCAACTTGAAGGTGAAGCTAACTTACATTACCTTTGCAATCTGGCACCTCACAAGTAAAGACTATATATCATGCATTTCATACTAATTTAGTGCATGCGGACTAAATTAATCGAACTTGCTGCCGAATTGTACTTTTCATATTTTGTCCAATATTTCAATGTAGTTGTCTCAAATACTTTCCCATAATTGAAACCTTTTCATCAATTGCAACAGGTATGAATGTGTATACGGAAAAATGCTTCCAGATAGCATGGTGGGCGAGGCTTTTGTGTCGAAGTACGGCGATCACGTATGATGTAAGAGCAACTTAGAATAGTTTCCCACGACCCCGGATGAGTGCGTCCACCACCACCACATGTCCCTCCGCTAAGGTCGTCAATAGTAGTTTGTGAGGGGCTTGGGTCATAAGGGTTTGATCATCATTGTAAAATGGGAATGGAAAAAAGAAGAAGTTGAATCTCTCCTAGAATGGTTTTGTGTGCTTTAACGCCTTTTGTATAATATCTATGCTTTGTGTAGTTGAATCTCTAATTTTATGAGCGTTTAGTTAAACAAATGGCTCCTAGTCTATCTCTTATGTGAACATTATACGCAAATACATGAACGTAATACTCAAATACGTGAACGTGATACTCAAATACGTGAACGTGTTCGATACTCAAATATATATATATGTGAACGTACATCTAAAATATGTGAACAGAGACATCACATTTTTTTTTTGAATTATCGTGAGTGTCCGGGGCTACTAGCACCCCACTAGTATATGCACATAGGCGTGATATATGTGAACAAAAACATTAAATATGTGAACATATAGCTATATATAAAATATGTGAACATAGGCATGAAGTATGTGAACAGAGACAGAGAATATGTGAACAGGATTAGTTTGCATTCATGTAACATTTTTAATAATACGTGAACCACGACATAAAATATCTGAACAACCTCATCAAATATGTGAACCCCTAAAGAAAAAACGTGAACATGGAAACAAACATAATAAATAGTTTCACATATTTAAACTTATTAATTTATACTTATTTATGCGGCATATAATGCATGAACATGAATGTTTAGAAATTTAGTAATAATTCTTTTTCTCTATCTCTACTTGTTATCTCCATCGAATTATCTTACAAATGCAGCTTTTGCTGCATTTGTTTTCACTATAACCCAACTTGTCATTTTATAATTTTATACATATAGAGAGATCATGTTTTATAATTGTGCAAATTCGAAAGCTTTACATATATGCGCATAGAAATTTGACAACATTATTCTTAACATACATCTAAAATACGTGAACACAAGTACTTCATATGTGAACGTACATCTAAAATACGTGAACATGATACTCAAATATGTGAACGCATATCTAAAATACGTGAACATGATACTCAAATACGTTAACACAAGTACTTCATATGTGAACGTACATGTAAAATACGTGAACATGATACCGAAATATGTGAACGCATATCTATAATGCGTGAACGTGATACTCAAATAGGTGAACACAAGTACTTCATATGTGAACGTACATCCAAAATACGTGAACAAGATACTCAAATATGTGAACGCACATTTAAAATACGTGAACATTATACTTATATATGTGAACGTACATCTAAAGTACGTGAACATGATACTGAACGCACATCTAAAATACGTAAACATGATACTCAAATATGTGAACATACATCTAAAATACGTGAGCATGACACTAAAATATGTGAACGCGCGTCAATCTATAGGCCCGGTGTGTTGACGAATTACATATGAATTCACCGTCAAGATAGGAAACACCTTTAAATCATGACAACACAAAGTACGCCAACACAAGTTTGTCTACTCTGCCCACTCACTCGCACTCAACCAAATTTAAATCAGGCAATAACTTATTAGCTTCGTTTACCCACAATCCGGGTGGGGCACTAAAATCGCGACTTTTAAACAATTGAAAATGGATATGGGATCTCTAAATTCGATCTATAGGATGAAAGCTGAAAGCCAACCTTCCATTGTTACTTTTTGGCAATTTGGGTGAAAAGTGAAAACGAGATGACGGGAGAACCAAATAAATAGAAGAATGTACTCTAGCTTTAGAAATGAAAACAGATTGATCGGAGAATCAAAGCAGTTTGGCAAATTAATTAGCTAAATAGCTGCAAAATTGATCCAGATTCGTTTCCAATTTGATATTAGGCGCCGGTCAATCTCATCATTCCAACCACGTCCTCATTAGAGGCGTCAAATCCAGCAGAAATCAATTCCTCTTGAGATCCCCATGGCTGAGCTTGCCATCGTCGTCGGAATCCATCAACACGAACGCCTCCTCCATCACGCCGGTGTCGTTATTAGAACCGCCTCTAATCTCGTCGGTCTTTCTCCGGCCTTCAAGCCTCGGAATCATCCGCGCGAACTCGCTGAAATCCATGAGGCCGTCGCTGTCGGAGTCGACCGCCGCGATCATCGCTCTGATCAGATATGGAGGGGTTGAAGTTGAAGGTGTTGTCCTCCATGGGTGGGGTGTTCTACATGAATCTGACGGAGGAAGAAGAAACACGCGTTTCTCTTGTGTTTTGAACCAATAGACGACTTTGACCTTAACTTCCCCTATAATTACAAAAAGACCACCGTTTCCTTTTAAGTCTCCCCTCTCCCCTCTCTAACGCCTTGTTTAATCTCAACCCTAATGGTTGATATTTATTTAGAGTTTGTATCTTAAGGGATGTTTTTATCTGAATCAACCTAATTTTAAATTACGTCCAATAAGCTACAAATTTGTTTTCTTTTCTTTTGTTTATTTATATCTTTTCACTATATTTATAGTTTTCTTTTTTTGGTTGAGCTAAATTTATAGTTTTCTAAAGCTTGCAAGTCAAGTAAGTTTGATATGGAGTATTACTTGGGAGACGGACAATTAGATCGACTATATCCTAAAATCAATATATATATATTATAAAAGCCGACCGTTTTCGAGCCACCACGTTGATTCTGGCCCCACTTAATTTATTGATTTTAATGTTTTTTTAATCATGTTATATTTTTGGTAATCAATTTAAATGGATATTAAGAACTTTATATTTTTTTTGCTTAATTATCTAAACTTTTATTTTATCTTTTCTCTTACTCATCTAATATCTATCTTTGAAACAATATTATCTATCTTTAAAATTTCTTTCTATAAAAGATAGACAAATAACATGCAACATAAATCACGTTGTTTCTTAATCACTATTAAAATTTGTATATAAGCATACATTTCTTTTAACAACTTCTAACATGATATCTAGGTATTTTGACAATTTCTATTAAACAAAGTGGTGGTACGGGACTATGGGTCATAATAACCAAATATTTTGCTAACTTTTTTTTTTTCTATCTACATAATAAACTTGATTTTTTAGTCAAATAATAGATAAGCATGCATATCTTTTGATAATTTCTATTTATTTACACAAGAATCCCTCAATTATTATAAATTATATAAACACCTCTTATTTTTCTAATATACATATATATGGTCGTTTTTGAACCTCCACGTTAATTTCGACCTTACCTCACATCTGAAAAAAATAACTTATATTTTCGCATTATAAAAGTTATCTATTGAATTTCTTCTCATCTATTTAACAAAACTTTTGTCAAACATAAGGAAAACTCTTTCACATACAAATTAAGCAAAATCTTTAAATAATGTATTCAACTTATTTCTTTGAATACAAGTAAAATTGTGGTTTCCTACATTTTCTATTATATTATAATAAACTTTATCAAATTTATCAAATGATGAAACATTATAGTTTTTTTTATATTTAAATCATTATTAATATATGATAAAAAAATGTAAGTAAAATATCAACGTATATTATTATTATAAGGTTTTATTAAAATATATATAAAAAAAGTGTAAACAATATGTTAATACATATTATTCAGGTTATATGAATTTCAAAAGCATATCACTCTTTTTAGAAAAAAACATGTTAATACACTAAAGTTTATATAATATTTTTTTCATAAAAATATTCAATTAGAAGATATCTAATATTATTTTTAAATATAATGTGCACGACAGGTTAAGCTAGTACAATTTTGCACACAAACTTTATAGTTTTACCTGATTTCGATCAGGTACTCATCAAAAGAGCTTCTTTCCTTAACCAAATTCCAAGCTAGGGTTACACATACACATTGACCCTCTGTTGTACGTACGTGACTTTATCCCATACAATGGACTCCGATTGGTTCCCAAACAAAAGACCGGTGGTTGCATGGGCGGATCTTCCGCCGGACCTCCTATCAATCATCACCGGCCGCCTCGAAAACGCCTCCGACATCACCCGACTCCGCTCGGTTTGCCGATCCTGGCGATTGTCCATCTCTCCTTCTCCGAATAAAACTTCCCGCTTTTTCCCTTGCACACTTCTTAACTATCGCCCTGATCCACATCATCCTTATTTGACCCGCCTCTCATTCATAGAAGTACAGGCCAGCTCCGTCTACCTTGTCCGGTCCCGGCTCGATCCTTCCGAGGCTTGCATGGTGTCCATGCAAGAACCCACGGTCGCGAAAAGGCTCGTGCTCTGCCACGGTCGCGAAAGAAGTCGAGATCTTTAGATCCTACTCACACAATGAACGCTGTCGTGATTGCAATGCACTCGTACCTTACAATAAGGTGGCTTTCCTACCATCCGGTGGTTGTGATCAATTGGTTGGTTTATGGCTATGCAAGGAGAGATCTCGCACCAGGGCTTTCACGAGATTTCGCTTGGGGTGCGAGCTTACGCAGAGAATCGACGACATTGTGGAGTACAAAGGACGGATTTACGCGGTTGGACATGGCGGTTTCTACGTGTTTGACCACACAAAGTTGGAGCTGATTCGTTTGGATTGTGGTGGTGATGACCTACGTTACTTGTTGGGATCCAAGAAGCGTTTATTCGTGGTTTCGGATGGGGATTTATACATTATCGTCTTGAAAGCTTGTGATGATCCCCCTGAATGCTATAGACTAGTAGTGGACGATGCGAATGCAATGTTAAATACGCAATGCAAGTGGGAGAAAGTCGAGGGTTTGGGAGACAAGGTGTTTTTCGTCGCGAGGGATTGCTCGTTCGCGGTGTCTGCTCGAGATCTTCCTCGTCCTTGGAAAGGGAACTGCATTGTTTACGTCGGGAGCAATTCTTCCTTGTGCTTATGTTCACCAAAGTATGAGAGAAGAATTATGGTATTCCACTTTGGAGATGGCGATCAACCCTCGCAATTTACACAGATTTCGGCGCTACGAGGCTATTCTAACTTGTTTGTTCCCTTCCTCTATAGAGCGATACGGATCTAAGTTGTCAAGTTAGTGTGTCATTTGTTAATCTTATTCTGACTTGTACGTACTGTTGGGTAGCAAATGGAGCTTTATTATTGTATCCATATGATCGAACAACTGTATATATTAGCCTTTAACATTATCCACTACAAAACCAAGTGCGCGCATTATGCTTACTACCATTGATCACTTGGCTTGGCAACACCGGAACGAAATCAAGGCTCTCCAAGCATTGAAGCCTGCTCGGCTTGCGTTGTTTGGCACATTTAGGACTAGCTCTAAGCGCGCAACTAAGCAAAATCTCGAACCACAGACAGTAGTGGTATCATTTGGTTTTGACTAGAGTCGGTTTATGATATAGGGATTGTTCCAAAGGCAACCGTAATTACAATGTCACCTTGCTAGGTTGAGTTCGGTGGTGAGAAGTAATTCCAATTTAGGATGAGGTTCGATGGACGTGGAGGTAAGAATATACGTCTGGCATCGAAAATTAAAAGAAAAATTATTCATCATATATATAAGTATATGAACTAATTTATCGTCAATTGGTTTTAAGGTGAAACCCTATCAACTTATGTGTGAAGTGCAACTGACTGACATATGAATCCCACGTAAAATATGACCTACGAGATTTAACGAGGGATATAATTGCAATCCCATAAGCATGGGTACGTTGGTGAACAGATTACAAAAACATATATTTTTTGTATTGTAGTGCATATTCCATGCTTGGTGAACAGATTGGGCACAAATCCATCGATATTATAAAATAGTCAATAACATGATGATCATGGTAAAGTGAGCAAATTTAATTCGAGAATTTAGTTAAGGTTAAAACTCTTAACCCTAATTCTTGATAGCATATCAATTTTTGAGGATTTTATCCTATTTTATCTTAGATAAGAACAAAAAACACTCTTAACCCTATAATTCTTCCCATATCAATTTTTAAGGATTTTATCCTATTTTATCTTAGATAAGAACAAAAAAAAAAACTCTTAACCCTAGTTCTTGATAGCATATCAACTTTTAAGGATTTTATCCTATTTAACTATATCTTAGATAAGAAGAAAAAAACTTATTTCAATGCAAGGAAAACCCCAAACTTAAAAAGCCATAGAGACGTAGGTAATTCAATCAACCCTCCCAATACGTTAGTTTTCCTCTAGGGTTTCTCAATCATCTTAGCTACTTGCATTGCATTAGCAAAACAAATCTTCAAGTTAGTCAATCGGTTAAATCTTTGATCCAACCTTGCAATGGCTCCGGACAAAGTTAGATGGTCGGATCTTCCGCCGGAACTCCTTCAAACCATCTCCGGCTGCCTCCGAAAGCCCACCGATACCATCCGATTTCGCTCCGTTTGCCGATCATGGCGATCATGTGCCCCTCTCCCTCCGAACATAATCTCACCCTTGTTCCCTCTCACACTCCCTTATGCTTCACCAAGGAATGGAAATTCCGGCTTTACTATCAACGCCACCGCCATATACCTTCTCCGACCACGATCCGATCCTTCTAGGGTTCGAATGGTGTCCGTCCAAGAACCCGAGGCCGGAAAGCTGCTCATGCGAGCTCTCCTGCCCCAGGAGGATCAGTTTCCAGCTGGAAAATGGCTCGACTTGCACTCAGATGAATGGATCAGCGCGACTCAAATCGCGCGATCCTACACTCACGGCAAATCCTGCTACAATTGTGAGCGAACTTCGGGGTCATTGAAGTTGGCTTTCATCAACCCAAATCAGAGTAATGATTCTAGCCTTGGAAGCGAAGAATTTGCCGGATTGTGCCAAGTCAATGATGATTGTTATAGATTATCCTTTAGGCGCGATGACAATACAACTAGAACACATAGCCTAGGTTCCGATATAGTGGACATTGTCAGTTTCAAAAGGAAGATCTATGTTGTGGATTGCGATTGTTGTTTTTACGAGCTTGTCCGTGGCGGAATGTTACTCGCTAGATGGAATTGTGAAAACTTTGGCTACCATTCGAGTGATAGATGGAAGAATTTCGTGGTATCGGACGGAGATTTATACGCGGTTTTGAGATCTTGGAGGGATGATCACCCTGAATGCTTTAGATTGGTACTAAGAGAGCGCAAGTGGGAGCGAGTTCGTGATTTGGGGGATCGAGTGCTGTTCATCGCCGACGGTTGCTCGTTTTCGGTTTCGGCTAGAGATCTTCCAAGTCCTTGGAAGGGAAATTGTATAGTTATTGCTGACAGCCTCTGTGCCTTTTGTGCAATGTCCGAAAGATCACAGAGGATTAATGTGTTCCAGCTTGAAGGTGACGACCGTAGTGACCCACAATTCCGGTGGGTTTCGTCGTTACAGGGCTATTTGGACTTGTTTGATCTACCGAACTCATGATCTCGATCAGGCATAGCATTATTTGAAGAGGTCGAGATAGGTTTTGTGCACTTTTTTTTTGTTCTAGGGTTTCATGCTTGGTGATCGAGTTAATAGAAGAATAAGGTTTTGTTGATCGTGTGTTTTAGGGTTTTTGGGTTTTTTTTTATAACAAGGGTTTTTGGGTTTCGGTGCCAATTTACTTTGGTTATTTACTGCAAGAATTCTTTTTTTTGGTCGAAATCCTGCAAGAATTCTTTGTACTATGATAGTTTAGAGAATTTTATTGATTTTATTGAATGAGTTTAAAATTTTAAATCCACACTTAGCCTGCCGTTGTTCTATGTTGATAGAATATATCGTCTAATTTGCACCAAGCCTACATTAGAATACTTTGCATATATGTTGTTTTCTATGCTGTAACATGTATCACATTTACCTCCAACCAACTTTGCAAGGTTGTTCTTGAAATCGTCTGGTTTCTTTTTTCTATGCTGTAACATGTAGTGGTATGTCTTCAGTTCGCGGTATCATAGTGATGAGCATTGAGCACTCCAAATCAAGCTTCAACTGTTGTTCCTACTTTGAAAAAGCTAGGCTTCCAACTACTTTCAATACAAAGAAATGATACTCTTTACTAACTAGCTGAAATTGTGAACTCTCTGAACGCTTTTGAGTGTCTTTTCTCTTGCTGAATAAACTACCTCTATGGAATTCATCTATTAGCTTAGGAAATATATATTGAGTACGTTTAATTACTAGCTACATTCACATATCTCACTTCTTATTGCTTTGAGACTTTGAAGTCAGGCATAATAATGTGATAGTGTGATAGATCATGTCTAATATGTTTGATTTCACTCTTAAGATTAGCTCAATCGGTAGAGCAATGTGCATGCTTAATGCGCAATGACGTCATGCTTAATGCGCAATGACGTCAGTCCGATCCAGCATAGGCTTGTTTAACTAATCATCTAGCATCCATTATTCAATTTTATTTATTTTTTGAACTCTAGTACGTATAGCAAATTGTAAATTAACCAATTGATGAATGTTTGGCTTGCAGATTAACCAAATGAGTGCTGACAGTAAATACATGAAACCCACATGGCTAGCTAGCATTCAAGGCAAGAGTCACAAAATCATTTTGTTGAATCAGCTAGCTAAATGTAAAACTCACATGTCTTATACTGTAATACTAAATTATATATCGTGGAATCAAAAGGACACAATCATCTTTGACATTTGAAAAAACAATAAAAGAATTCTTCTTTCCTAGCCACTTGTAGAATCAGCATGTCAATTCAATATATATTTCCTAAGCTTGGGCTGATCGAACAAACAAACGTTCTGTCGATCAAAAGAATTCTTCTTTCCTAGCCACTTGTAGAATCTTTGACATTGTCTCGTTTATCAGGTTTCCGTTTACCTTGGGCTGAACAAACAAAGGTTCTGGTTGATCAAAATTAAGAGTTCTTCTTTCCTAGCCACTTGTAGAATCTTTGACATTGTCTCGTTTATCAGGTTTCCGCTTATCTTGGGCTGAACAAACGAACGTTATGTGGATCAATATCCCCTTAAATTTATGAGTTCCACTCCTACGAATAGAAAACCCAACTGCCAAAGCATAACAATTATAGAACTCATAATCTATATCCTCATTCCGAAATTCCATCCCAATTCTTGGTATAAGTTCCTTACTTATCTTTGAATAGATAGACTCAATCGTTTCACCTTCAAGATCAGAGTGTGTCAAATCTTCATGATCTGCATCATCTAGATTAGCGTCTATTAAATGTTCATCATCCTCATATTCAAGTCTGTGACGGGATTGTGATTCTCGAATATTAGTTTCCATAACCTATATAAAAATCAAAATCAAGCTATCACGAAGTATTACAATACATACAACGTGGCTCTGCCGATCAAGCTATCAGGTTTTGGGTTTCAACCCGAAAACTTAGACCCGTGACCCAGTTTCAACCTGACCCGATTCCCTATTTTTTACAATTTAAATTATATTGCAATATATAAATTTTTTTAAAAAAATTATGTTATATTTTATTATTAAAATATTTAAAAATAATACTGTAGTATTTTATTATTTAAATAATATTTTATTTAAATTTTGGTAAAAAAATTGATACTTTTGACCCATTAGGTTGATCCGACCCGACCCGAAAACCTGAAACGACCAAAACCAGTTTGACCCGTACGTAACCCGATTAAATCGAACCAAAACTCAACCCGAACTCGGAACGACCTGACCCGAACCCCTCCGACCCGATACGATCGACAAGTCTAGTCTCAACTAATTTTTCGATATGGGACTAGAAATCTCTACATTTTTTGCTCAAGGTGAGTATCGAACGAGTCGTTTTCATTTTATTTCTTAATTCTTATGACTGGCCTTTGTTTTTTTCCAATTTTTGTAAATTCATGGCATGGTCTTGTTATACGGATTCTTTTTTGAAGGGTACGTACTCCGTTGCGCTATATTTTACTGTATTTCCTTATGTACTAATAAAGATTTATTTACGGCTGTTTTTTTTATCTTGGTAACCGACGCAATATTAAGAAATTATCTATATAAGATATATGTTCATATATTTCCTTAGGAAACCTATATATTTATCTTTTGAACGTGTCATCCAAGTTAGGGTTTTCAATTTTCAATCCCAGGTTACCCGACTTTCAATGTTTGCTCCAACCTTGCAATGGCTTCGCGATCGGACAAAGTTAGATGGTCGCCGTCGGATCTTCCGCCGGAACTCCTTCAAACCATCTCCGGCTGCCTCCGAAAGCCCACCGACATCATCCGATTTCGCTCCGTTTGCCGATCATGGCGATCATGTGCCCCTCTCCCTCCAAACATAATCTCACCCTTGTTCCCTCTCACACTCCCTTACACTTCACCCGGGAATGGAAATTCCGGCTTTACTATCAACGCCAACGCCATATACCTTCTCCGACCACGATCCGATCCTTCTAGGGTTCGAATGGTGTCCGTCCAAGAACCCGAGGCCGGAAAGCTGCTCATGCAACCTCTCCAACCCCAGGGACGGGAGTTTCCAGCTGAAAAACGGCTAGACTTGCGAAGCGCTTGAATGGATCAGCGCGACTCAAATCGCGCGATCGTATACTCACACCAAATCCTGCTACATTTGCAAGAGAGCTTTGGGGTCATGGAAGTTGGTTTTCGTCCACTCGAATCCGCGCCATGGCTCTAACCTTGGAGGCCACAACTTGGCCGGATTGTGCCAAGCGCAGGATTGTTATGAATGCACCACGTTTGCCTTTATTCGGCTCGGTGACAATACAACTAGAACTGATAGCCGCTTGTACAAAGGCCAAGGTTCCCGTGTAGTGGACATTCGTATAGAGGACATTGTCAGTTTTAAAGGCGAGATTTATGTTATGGATTACCATGGTGATATTTACGAGCTTGACCACGGCGGAAGGTTGCAACCCGCTGGAGACTTGGGCTACCATTATTTGTTTAAAGGATGGAGATATTTCGTGGCATCGGACCGAGATTTATACGTGGTTTTGAGACCTCGTGACGCCTATGATCCTCCTCAATGCTATAGATTGGTACTAAGAGAGCGGAAGTGGAAGCGAGTTCGCGATTTGGGGGATCGAGTGTTGTTCATCGCCGACGGCTGCTCGTTTTCGGTTTCAGCTAGAGATCTTCCAAGTCCTTGGAAGGGAAATTGTATAGTTTTTGCTGAGAACCCCTCATTCTTGTGTGACTCTTGTGCAATGCCCCACAGACAACTGAGGACTGAGGTGTTCCAGCTTGAAGGTGATGGCCGTCGTGACTTCCGGCGGGTTTGGCCGTTACAGGGCTCTTCGGACTTGTTTGATCTACCGAACTCATGATCTCGATCAGGCATTGCATTATTTGAAGAGGTCGAGATAGGTTACTTAATTAATATCTAGCTTTTGTGCACTTTTTTTTTGTGTTCTAGAGTTTCATGCTTGGTGAGTTAATAGAAGGAGGCCGGTTTTGTCAATTTATGATAATGTATTTTAGCGTTTTTGGGTTTCGTTGCCAATTTACTTTGGTTATTTACTCCAAGAATTCTATGTATACTTTGATAGCTTAAAGAATTTTATTGATTTATTGAATGAGTTTAAAATTTTAAATATATTATATATGTGAGAATAGAAATTTTAAATATATTCTATGTATTCTTTGATAGCCTAAAGAATTCCGGTGGTTGTGATCGTGATCGATTGGTTGGCTTATGCAAGGAGAAATCTCGCACCAGGGCTTTCACCGGATTTCGCTTGGGGCGCGAGTTTACACATGAAATCGACGACATTGTGGAGTTCAAAGGGCGGATTTACGCAGTTGCAGTTGATGGCAACTTCTTCGTGTTTGATCACACAAGTATGGAGCTGACTCGTTTGGATTTTGGTGATCTCGTATGTTACGTGGGAACCATGAGACGTTTGTTCGTGGTTTCGGATGGCGACACTATCGTCTTGAAAGCTCGTGATGATCCCCCTGAATGCTATAGAGTCGTGGTGGGCAATGCGGATGCAACGGGCAAACCACAATGCAAGTGGGAGAAAGTCGAGGGTTTTTTTCGAAAAGGCAAAAATTCATTAAATAAAAGGGATACAGAGATCAGTTCATTGTTACAAAAGGGACGAAAGAGCGGAATTGAATTTCACAATGCTTATAAGGGAAAACCTCCCGCCATGAAAGGACGTTTTAGCTTATGAGCAACAAGGCAGCTACTATTAATTGTTTACGTCGGGAGGAATTCTTCCTTGTGCGTATGCTCGCGAAAATATGAGAGAAGAATCATGGTATTCCAATGTGGAGATGGTGATCAGCCCCTGCGATCTACGGAGATTTCGTTGCTACGAGGCTATTCCGACTTGTTTGTGTTGAAGCATAATTCAAACTACAATTGTGCAACGTGTGAGGTTGAAAAGTCAACATTTGTTTACTGTTTTTAGCTACAAGTTAGGACTATTTTCAATTCTGTTTAAGTCAAATTAAGTGCCACGATATTAGGTCTTGTTAGACGTGTGCTTAGTGGAATTAGTTAGCTAAGGTTCAAGTATTATTTAAAGCATGTACTGCATTCTTTTTCAATTAAGAAGTTCAGCTCAAACTCTCGTGTTTTCCTCTTGCAAAGTGAACCTTCTTCCTCTGTATAAACCAACATTTGGTATCAGAGCCTACGGTTATTTCCAGTTTTAATGGCCTCAAACACATTTTCTATTCAAATTCCAAATTTCAAAGGTGAAAATTACCATTCATGGGTCATCAAAATGAAGTCTTACTTAAAGGCTTTGAGTTTATGGGAGGTTGTTGAGAGTGATGTTAATCCTACCCCTCTTTCACAAAATCCGACCTTACAACAAATGAAGAAGTACGAGGAGGATGTAGCAAAGAGACCCAAAGCTCTCTCTTGCCTACACTCGGCGGTGTCGGAGGAAATATTTACAAGCATAATGGCTTGTGAATCCGCAAAAGGGGCATGGGATACACTCAAGGAGGAGTTTGAAGGCAATAGTCAAACAAAGAAGATGCAAATTTTGAATCTCAAAAGGGAGTTTGAGATGCAAAGGATGAAGAAATCTGAAAACGTCAAGGAGTATGCAAGTAAGCTAATGTCTATCGTTCATCAAATAAGACTACTTGGTGAAGAATTTCCTAACCAAAGGGTGATAGATAAGCTTCTTGTAACCCTTCCCGAAAGGTATGAATCAAAACTCTCATCACTTGAAGATTCAAAAGATCTTTCGAAGATAACCTTTGCAGAATTAGTCAATGCTCTTCAAGCTTTGGATCAAAGGAGAAACATGCGAGAGGAAGAAAATGGAGGTAAAAATGAAGAAGTTTATCTAGCAAAGAGTTCTTCAAATGGAAAAGGAAAAGTACCTCAATGTGACCTTTGCAAAAGGGTTGGCCATAATGAAGACGATTGTTGGTACAAGGGAAAACCTCAATGTTACCATTGCAAGAAATTCGGGCATGTGAAAAAGAATTGTCGCTTCAAAAATGAAGATCAATCGCAGCAACAAATGCTACAAGTAGTGCAAGAAGAAAGCCTATTTTAGTTGGAGAAATTTCTCCAAAAGGAAGTAGATGAGAATTAGTGCATCTACAAGAGGTGTGTGGATGAGAAATGGTGCATCTACAAAGAAGAAAAAAAAATGAGTGGATGAGAAGTGGTGCATCTACAAGAAATGAGTAGATGAGAAATGTGCATCTACAAGATTGAAGAAGAAAATTCATGGCATCAACGTACGCAGAGGACATGAGTTTGAATTAAGGGGAAGTGTTGAAGCATAATTCAAACTACAATTGTGCAACGTGTGAGGTTGAAAAGTCAACATTTGTTTACTGTTTTTAGCTACAAGTTAGGACTATTTTCAATTCTGTTTAAGTCAAATTAAGTGCCACGATATTAGGTCTTGTTAGACGTGTGCTTAGTGGAATTAGTTAGCTAAGGTTCAAGTATTATTTAAAGCATGTACTGCATTCTTTTTCAATTAAGAAGTTCAGCTCAAACTCTCGTGTTTTCCTCTTGCAAAGTGAACCTTCTTCCTCTGTATAAACCAACAGTTTGTTCCCTTTGTCTATAGAGAGAAGGGATCTAAGTTGTCAACCTAGTGTGTCAATTGTTAATCTTACTCTCTAACTTGTACTGTTTGGTAGCAAATGGAACTCATTACTGTATCAGTATGAACAACTATATATATTGCCCTTTCAACAACATGATGTTACATGTTGTTTGGAGCAATATGTTGTTTGGAGTGCATTCCGTAAGTTTTTAATTTCATCAATGTTGAACATTTCAATTCTTCCGTTGCTAGCTACAATTTCCTGATAAAAAAATATTAACAACCACAATAGTCCGACGTACGCATGATCTATGATTAGTTAATTTCCTGATAAAAGTATCAATTTTTTAAAATTAAACCTCTTTTGCCGCGTGCTAATCTTAAAGTTAGGATGAGGAATGCTATGATTATTGGTTGACTTAAATAAAGGGAAAAGAATTTGCCCATGTGTTTGCCAGGTTGTGGCTGTATTTGAGTAAAGGGAAAAGTGGACTATTGTGATGAAGTTGTTGACTTGAAAGAGTCTAGCTCTGTGTATACCAAACTCTGAATCCAGCCATGGCTGTCCCAAAACCAAGCTCAATAGCAACAATCACTACTAGAGTGTTTCTACAGATTCTATTCACTACAATAGCATTAGCCCTGAGTGAGAGCCATGTTTTCCCTATCCAAGAAGCCACCATTCATGACATCCAAAGAGCATTCAACCAAAATGAGCTCACCTCCAAACAGCTAGTCAAATCTTACATAAACCAAATCAGGAAGCTGAATCCCACCCTAAGAGCTGTCATAGAACTGAACCCAGATGCCTTGGCTCAAGCAAACAACGCTGATCAAGAGCGAGAGAGCGCGAGAAAAAGGAAGGTGGTTCTTGGTCCATTGCACGGCGTGCCCGTGTTGCTAAAGGACAACATAGCAACCAAAGACAAGCTCAACACAACCGCCGGGTCCTACGCCTTGCTAGGCTCCGTGGTCCCCAGGGACGCTGGAGTCGCTCTAAGGCTACGAAAGGCCGGAGCTGTTATACTTGGCAAGGCTAGCCTTAGTGAATGGGCTAATTTTAGAGGCTCAGCTCCGAATGGTTGGTCTGCTAGAGGTGGCCAAGGCCTTGTGAGTTTTTACTTGATCATGTTACCAAACAAAATCATAGTCTAGTGTGCATATTCTGTGGAGACTTGACGTTTAGTTGTCCTATTAATGCAGAATCCGTACAACATATCGACCGATCCTTGTGGGTCAAGTAGTGGATCGGCCATTTCTGTAGCCGCGAATATGGTAGCTCTTTCGCTCGGGACTGAGACGGATGGCTCAATCCTCTGCCCCGCGAGCTATAACTCAGTGGTGGGGATCAAACCGACGGTTGGTCTCACTAGCAGAGGTGGCGTTATACCGATAACTCCTAGACAAGACACTGTTGGGTAACTCCTCCTAAGCACTATTTCCTTGAAGATCCAACCACTTGCAATTGATATTCATGTTGTTTTTGTATGACACAGGCCTATGTGTAGAACGGTGGCGGATGCTGTTTATGTTCTAGACGCTATCGTAGGATTCGATCCCTATGACGCCGAAGCAACTAGGGATGGATTGAAGTACATTCCAGCTGGTGGGTATGCTCAGTTTCTGAAGATTGATAGGTTAAGAGGGAAAAGATTGGGGATTGTGAGGAACCCTTTCTTCCAATTCTCCAAAGGTTCACCAGAAGATCCAGCTTTTAAGAAGCACCTGAAAACATTAAGGTACTAGTAGTAGTATGTATGTGCAAGCCATTTTTTGCTTATGCAACATCTTAATTGTAACATAAACCACTTCTTTTGCATTCAAGGCAAAGAGGGGCTGTGCTGATAGACAATCTGGAAATAGCCAACATAGACATGATCTTGGGTTCAAATGAGGAGCTTCAGTCAATGCTTGTTAAGTTCAAGATCGCCTTGAACTCTTACTTGAAAGGACTTGTTTCCTCCCCTGTGAGGACTTTATCAGATGTCATAGCCTTCAACAAAATGTACAAAGATTTGGTAAGAACAGTGTCATTGCCTAGCTCAAACCACATGTGGATATTTTGTTTGGTTTTTGTGCTTTGCGTTTTGGTGTGTCAATGCCTTCGCTATGTGTTTTTGGTTTAGGTGCTTTGTTTTGCGTGCTCTGAGTGCTGTGTTGTTGAGTCTTTTGGTCACTCCCCTTCTGCGCTTAGCCCAGGATGCCACTATCTTGACCCCCCAGATTCCCCGTAAGGGGAACTACACTGGGCTATTGTTGTTGTTGTTGATTAATGGGTTTGTGCTCTTTCAGGAGATGATTGAACAATATGGACAACAAATCTTCATAGCAGCCGAGTCCACAAACGGGACGAACACCGAAACAAAGAAGGCTCTACTAAGGCTAGCAGGGCTCACAAAGAATGGGTTTGTGAAGACCATGACAGAGAACAAGCTAGATGCAGTGTTGACTCCAGGAGCTGGGTTCGCGACGGTTCTCGCGATTGGTGGGTTTCCGGGAATAACTGTTCCTGCAGGGTATGAAGCTGATGGGCATCCATTTGGAGTCTGTTTTGGAGGTTTGAAGGGTTATGAGCCAAGGCTGATTGAGATTGCCTATGGCTTTGAACAGGCTACTAAGATCAGGAAGCCACCTTCCCTGTCTTTGTTACATGGTCAACCTTAATTATAAGGCTGAAAATTGCTAATATGTCAACCACCAATAAAGGCTTGTAATGTTTGACAATGGCAAGCGGTTTACTGATGAGTTATGGCATCTGAATATATATATAAATATCTAAGTACAATTTAATGTCGCTCTCCACCGCTCGCTCGCGCGCAAGGAGTTAGCCAACGGTCTCGATTTGTCGCCCGAGCACTGGATCAGCGTGACTCGGACCGCGAAATGGTACAGCCAATACATAGTCTGTGAGAACTGCAATGAGATTTCAATGCTGTGCATCTTGGGTTAACTTATAATGAAACAATAATGATCATCGTTGACTCACATTATGCATTTGACCACATAGAAATGCCATATACATTCCTTGGATATGACCAAAATAGAGGGCAAACCTTCAAATTTGAAGCAAAACATACATCCCTAAGGATTTTGTTTTCTGTTACTATATACAGTAGTTTTTACCTCCTGACAGGAACAGATATTTTGGATCAAAAAAAACAGGAACAGATATTGAAATTTCAAACTGCTTGACAACGACGCCGTATTTCCAATGGAGCCGTTATAGAAAGCTACGAACGACGCCGTTTCGTTCAGTTTTGGTTAAAGAGCGTCTCCAATTCAGCCCTCCATCGCCTGCAAAGTGCTCATCAAATCGGGGAAAGGCAGGAAGAAGAAAGCCCTCTAACATACAATCAGATTACAAAGAGTAAGCACTACCACTCTTCCCCAATAAATTCGTCAATTTGTCAGAAACAGCGAATAATTAGCAAGCCCTAATTGGAGCCCTAGATTGCTGAAGATCCAATTCATCAGCCATGACAGAGGTAAGCCCTTCGTTTCCTGCTATTCTCCACTCAATTGCTCCATAATTGATCAATTTTCCAATATCATACATCTAATTTGAGTCGTTAGATGCTTAAAGATCTCTTCTTGGTGGATTTTCGTTTCTCTTCACTATTTCCCCCCCTTTTGCAGTATTGGGTTAGCCAGGGCAACAAATGGTGCGATTTCTGCAAAATCTTTTTATCAAACAATCCGGCGACGGTCAGGAACCACGAGCTCGGCCAACGCCACAAGGACAATGTGGCCAAGCGCCTTACTGACATGCGCAAGGATAAGGCTGATAAGGATAAGAAGGAGAAGGAAGCTGCTCGTGCCTTAGAGCAAATCGAAGCTGTTGAGTACTAATTTCTCTTGCACTGAGATTGAAGGTTGTTTTGCTGAGTGTTTTTTGGGTTTTAGTTGCTTTGCTGATGTTTTTCTGTTGGTGTGTGTGATTTTGCAGAAAGCGCAAAAGAGTTATCAGAAAGATGTGTCGTCGTTTCAGGAGGCCGGGAAGTCTCGGGCTCCGTGTTTGGATGATAAGGATGGTGAGTTGTGTTGGATCAGTTTGTGTTACAGAGTTGAATAGACACATGAATTGTAGTAGGGTCTATTTCAATGATTGAATTATAGTAGGAAATGTTTGCTACATTGCAAGCTCTAGTTTAGACACCTGAAATTTAGTTGTTGTGCTAAGTTCTTTGGCTTCCTTTTGAGATTCATTGTTGTTCTGGTGGAGTTGGTAAACTTAGGGAGTGCAGCTTTCTCTCCCTTACATATAATAATGGACTGTCTAATGAGAGCTTAGTTAATTGCTTATATAATCAGAAGCTGGAGAAGCGCGTTTAGCATTTAGGGCCTTTCATTGCTTGGTAGATGGATTGATATGATGTTAGTTGTTTGATGTAGGACTTAAAACAGTTCACTCTTTCATCACCAAAATTTATACTGTCTGTAAAGCTAGATAACTGATTCCAGTAATTCGCTTTGGCATGTTCGTAACAATGTCCACTAACCCCACTTTGGCTTGTTAGTATCTATTCTGCTTAGTTAATTGCTTCTATAATCAGAAGTTGGAGAAGGGTATTTGGCATTTAGGACCCTTCGTTGCTTGGTAGATGGATTGATATGAGGGTTAGTTGTTTGATGTAGGACTTAAAGCAGTTCACTCTTTCAGCACCAAAAATTAGACTGTCTGTAAACCTAGATAACCGATTCCAGTAATACGCCTTGGCATGTTTGTTAATGGGAGTGTAGAAACACTGACCTCCATCTCCATATAGTACATGTCATGAATGAACATTGTCCACTTTGGCTTGTTACTGTTGTTAGTAATTATTCGGCATATTTCAAGCCATCCTTTCATTTACTGAATAGCGTTTATTTCCATAACTTTCACTCTGTTGTTTTGCCTTGATATTTATCGCTTTGGCTGAACTTTTGCTAAAATAAACACTGTACTTGTGTGAACAGGCTGGGAGCTTGATACAAGCTCAGGCTACTACTATGATCGGCATGCAGGCGTACACTACGATCCTAATTCCGGCTTCTATTATTCTGACATTCTAGGTAAAATACAAACTTAATCGTTTTTCAACATAATAAACGGCTAAAAATCCCATTAGTTGCTATTAGTCAAGTACATGATTTCCATGTAAATGATGCAGGTAAGTGGGTGTCACGGGAAGAGGCATTTGCAGCAACGAAAACTTCAGGAGGTTCAAAAGAGCCATTGAAGAAACCATTGGTAACTTTAGGAGCAAGAGCGGTTAATGAGAAAAAAGACGGCTCTGCCCCTGGACCGGTTGTTTCAGCCTCCTTGAACCCAACTAGATCGGTGAAAGGTGCTACATCTTCTGTGGCTGTTCTGAAGAGAAAGAGACCTGAAGATAAAAGGGCGAAGGCAGTTTCGCCTGAGGAAACAGCCGCCCTTAAAGCACGGGAGGCTGCAAGGAGGAGAGTGGAAGAGAGAGAGAAGAGTTTGCTTGGACTCTATCGGCACTAATTCCTTGTAACAAGGCAAAGTGGTTTCCTCCATTGACTTTAGAGGTTTGCTTTGAACTCTAAACTTGTGTTTTTGTACTTCAAAAAGCAACTCATGACATGAGTTTGTGATGGTCTCACTTTGACCTTTGCTCTGTATGCACTTTATGATGGTATGCCGTGAATTAGACGGTTTATTTGTATGATGGTGGAATTATGAGTCTTTAAGTGTAGTATATGGTTTTGTTCATTATCTGTTTTACAGATCTGTTCTATTCTTGATTGATGCAGTCATGCAGAGACGCATATGGTTAGTTCGTTCCCTTCTGAATCCATTCAACGTTGCTGGGATGGCCTATGCTGTCCCGATCATGGAATTGCAGGGATGAGTACTCTCAAGTTAGGAGGGTTGTGATTGCCATTTGTGTATTACTATCATTGTGCTCGTACACAATCTTGACCTGGAAGTTATTGCAAGGCCACTTGACCATGATTCAGATGCCTGTTTTCATTGGTTTGGTGATTAGCGAGGAATTCTTACATCATCAACTTGCTATGCTCTTAGTTTTTGTTAGCAGAAAAGCAATGTGGAGCAGTAGTAATTTCCATTGTCTTGTTGACATGTATGCAACAGTACTGGTCACTTGTGTTTGATCAATATCAGCTCCTACAAGTTGTAACACAGCCAACCTTTTCTGTTTACATGATTAATGGTAGCTCCTTCGTGACTTTTGGTGATTAGTTACTACTGAAAGGATTATATAGCGCACATTGTGGCATGACATGATTAATGGCCGTGCAATCCTCCCAAATCCTACTCTTATCTTCCACATGAAACCATCATTTGATAGTCTTACATACCATTTGCAGCAGTAAATGCAAGTCACATTGAGGATAATTAATCACATTTTAAATTACTGTCTATTTCATGTAGCATACACACACCGAGTGAAGTTTGCACAGGATAAACACATTTTAAGCTTAAGCAGGAATTAGTTTAGTTATCTCAATCTTCTAACTTAGCGCATTGGAAATTGCACAGGAGACAGGACTCTATTCATAACAAATTCGTTTTGCTCTGAAGCTAACCACATAATTCTCCAGATTTTGCACCATCTCCAAACGGTTTGAATTGTCACGATTAGCTGTAATTCATCCAATTCAACAGCTAATTTGCAGCTCGAACTAAGATCGCTGCTATAAGCACTCAAACAATTAACACAAAACAGTGATCAGAATGTTCAACTAATTGATCGTATTAAGGTCAAGGAACATCTGTAGGGATCATATACTGAATATGCAAAACAGACATCAGATCACACTAGTGATTCAACCAGAAAGCAAACGAAATCAAACTGCAACAGAGTTGCATCACAGACAAAGAAACTAGACGCTTATTGAAAAAACAGAGGAACTAGAACAGATCCAATAACAGAGCCTCAACTCAACTCAAAGGCCGTGGTGATCATCAAACCCAACAGAGGCCTCCATCACAGGACTAGGAGCCATGCCACTTCCGGAGGCCTCGGCCTCGGTATCCATCGGACTGTCGAACGGAAAGCTTCCACTAGACGCTCCAGTTGCAGTCAAACTGGCACGAATATGCAGGTGCGGGAACGGGAGCACAAGTCCGTGGATCACAACCTTCGGATTGTGGATCAGATCCGGAATCTTGATCCGGACATAGTTAATCCTCATCGGCGCCAGGATCCCTCCGCCGGAGCCAGTGGTCACCGTCAGCGTCTCGCCGACTTCCAAGGTCGGCAAAACAGTCGCCGCCGGGAGCCTCTCGAGGTCGTGGAGCATCAAGTGGTGGTTCGGCACGATGTGGAAGCGAACATCGCGAACATAGGAGTGTCCGCCGTGGAAGATCGCGGCGTCGTCGAGAGCGAACACCGTCATGTTGTGGAGAGTCACGAGCTCGGGGTACTTGACTCGGATCGCGAGGGCGAGGACGCTGAATCCGCTGGTCCGGAGCCGGATCATGGCGTCGGTGAGCATCAGGCGCATGACGGCATACGCCGGAGACGGATGCGGAAGCGAGAGAGATGTGACTTTGTCGATGGAGCAGGAGTACGGCGAGAGGTGCGACATGAAGCCTTGGAGGCCGTGGATGATGATCTGGCCGTTGTTGAAGAGCTCCGGACGAGTGATCTCCGATCCGCCGATGAAGATCTTGGACTCGTTGACTGTGGCGGTGACGGTCAGGCACCGGCCGGGGAGGATCGTCTCGACTTTTGTCCCGAAGATGAGTTTCCGGAGGTAGTCAAGAGGATATAAGCCTGGAACGGTGTGCTCTTGGAGGAGGAGAGGAATGGAGCAGGAATGACAGGTACGGACGGAGGAATCGGCGGGGGCGAAGATCGTGATCGGACCGCTCCAGGCGGAGGCGGCGGAGAAAGTGGCGGTGGAGAGGGAGAGCGAGTGCGCCGCCATGGCGAGGTCGTGGAAGCCGAGATCCGAGAGGATCGGGATGATGGAGGCGAAATGCGACACCGGCTGCCGGAAACTCTCGTGGAAGAACGAGATCGGCGGTGGAGAGGCCGTCACCGTCGCCGTCGCCGATGAGGTAGATCCGGCGGAGGAGGAGCGGACCTCGAGAGAGGAGGAAAATCCGCTGAAAACGGTGAGGAGGAAAGCGAAAAAGAGAAGGCTGGAAAGGGACGCCATTAGAGCAGAGCTTGTTCTCAGAGAGAGTATGGAGGAAATAAAGCTCTAGATGATTCTATATGGCGATGGGAGGTGGTATTTAAAGGCGGTCAGGATCGAAATTTGGGCGGGAAAAGCCGGTATGGGATTTGTCTTCTAGATTGCGATGGAAGCTTTTTGAATTTTTGGTGCTTTGTTACGGACATGGCGATCAAGCTCTGTGAAATCCGTTACCAAGCGGGTGCAGCGTTGACTGAAGTTGGACTCTAAGAATGTATCCGTCTAACAAACTTGCCACGTGGCACGGTTTTATTCGTTGCACCAGAATCGATGTAAATCATGGAGTATTTAAATTTACATTTTTTTCTGGCTTAGGCGGTTAGGGTGATCAGCTTATAATTTTATGTTCCATTCGAAATATGTGGAATACTGTGACATTACAAAATTATAAATCATTTGGCCAAAAAAAAAACAAAATTACAAATTAATATTTTAGTAAGTTCTTATACTATTAATCCTCTATGTTATGAACTTCATGCAAATTTCATACAAGCCTGCTTTATGTTATGAACAAACACGCCAATTTTGGGGATAAACTGATAATCGTTACGCTTGCTACGTACACAAATTGCTGTATGTGTTAATAAGCTCATAAGTTTGTTAATCAGAAATTGTGACTCGTTACTAATTGCAAGTTCAGGTAAGCTAAAAAACGAAATTACAATTAGATAACCATTTATCAACAACAAAACGACGTAGTTTCATCACACCACTTGATTCACAAACGAAGCCAGCTTCAACAAAAATAACCGCCTCTTCTCGGGATCACCGTTGAACAAATGAAAGCAATGATCCTCACCGTCCGTTTCCACAAACTCCACGTCACCACGCCACGCGCTCTCCTTCAAACACTCAAAATAATCCCTCCCACGCGCCCTCAGCCCGTCCTTCTCCGCCACGCAAACCACCCCCCTCCGGCAACCGAGCCTCCCGATCCGCCCGTCCGCCCTCGGGTTCAACCTCGGGTCATCGCCCGACCCGCTACTCGTCGGGCAAAGGAACTTATACATCAGATCCGGCTCGTTACCCCCGAAAAACGGGTGGATCAAAATCAACCCTTCAACCACCACCCCTTCGTCACCCGCACGTGCCGCCACGTCATGCGCAATATTCGCGCCCGCGCTCTCTCCCGCCAAAAACACGCGCGTGAAGTCCACGTGCGCGTTTAGCCATTCCTCAGGCCCGTTTCCGTCTTTATGGGCCAAGGCCCAATTGAGCGCGGCCCAAGAATCGTCGTACGCGATCGGGAGGAGGTGCTCCGGCGCCAGCCTGTAGTCAACGGAGACGACCACGGCGTTTGCCACGGCGGCGAAGGGGTTGAGGAAGTTTGATGTGATGGCGTCGAACGGCGATCCGCCGCAGAAACCGCCTCCGTGGTAGTGGACTATAAGAGGGAGTTTTTGACCCGGAGACGCGGTTGGTGGGAGGAAGATCCGGCCGGAGATTTGGCTTTCCGGCGAGATCACGGCGTCTTTGGATTGGACGCCGGTGGTTGGGTCAACGCCGGCGGGGACGAACTCCGTGACCATGTGTTTTTCGACACGGCCGCTTTTGTAGACCTTGAAAAAGGGGGCGAAGTCGTGTACTACGACGTCGTTTTCGGTGGAGGTGGTGGTGTTTGGATTCATCATGGTGTGGAGATTTGATTAGGTTGGTTTGGAATTGGAATGAAGAAGAGAAGTGGACTAAAAGATCACACTAGACACTTAAGTACAATGATTTTTTCATGGTGTTTGTTTGGTATGAAGGTTAGGTGAATGTAAGCGGCCTTGCATTGACTTCACCTATACAAAATGTAACTAAATGATAGAACGTTCATACAAAAGTATAAAATCATTAGTTATAAACACGTTATATTATGTCATATAAGACAATTGGCGTATCAGCTCATTAGTTAAGCACTCTAGGCGAGCTCGAAGATAATATATTTTGTGGGTGGATCAATCCCTAACACCATGAATCAATTTTGAAGCTACCTTAATAACGTCATAAAACACAATATTAGCAAGTAATGTACCTCATGCAACTAACTACATATAAGAGTTGATATTCATCCTCCTAGCTAGTGAAAACGAGAGAGAGAAAAAATGGTTGATTTATGAGAATCTATCATGCACTACGTACCCAAGCTAGTGAATACTTGAAGTTCAACTTTGGCTAGGATGAAGGCGGCTCAAACAAATCAGAATAGCCTTGTAACGACCACAACGACCTTAGTCGTGGGCTCGGACCATCAATGAAGAACACATCGATTTCCTTTCCTTTAGGGTCGCCGAAACAGTAGTCCCTACCACGAACCACGATACAATTTCCCTTCCAAGGATGGGGAAGATCTCGAGCCAAGACCGAATAGGAGCAATTCGTGTTAAGGAAGAACACTCGTTCACCTAAATCCTCAACACTCGTCCACTCACCCCGTTCGATCATCCCATCACCGTCGTCCCGAGTTACCAACAGCCTGTAGATACAAAACCCGTCGCCACACAACGACCAAACCAGATATAAATCTCCATCGGATACGACTAACCACATTCGAGAATCCGGATGATACTTGCCGGGAATTTCGTTAATGGTTATCTTCTGCGGGCGAGCTTCGTTCGAGTCGAAGAGCACAGCGTAAAGACTGCCTTTCTCATCAACAACATAGACCCGTCCCTTGAATCTCACAAAGTCGTTGATATAAAATCGAGGAAGTTGGTTGAGCTTAAGTTCAGGTGCCTTCCCACTCAGGTTAAGCTCAAAAGGAACAATCCCACCTCCTATTCTACCAAGGCCAGCCAACTTGATAGCCGATCCACTCTGTTGACCACTGCCAGGATTACTTGTTACACAAGCAATCTTCTGGGTCGGACTGCACCTTTCACCTACCATAGTATTAGTGTACGATCTGGCGAGTTGAGTAGTGAGCCAGTCATCCGGCGACAAATCGTAGTCGATATTGGCGTACGTGAGCACGTGGCGGAGAACGAGCTTTCCGGTGACGGACTCTTGCACATAAACTGTTGGGAACCCTATCCCACATCGAAATTCATAACCTTAACCGCCTACCATATAAGTACATGGGTTACTCCTCCTATTGCCAATTGGTTTTAGGATGGAACCCCATGGGCTTATGTGGTCAGGCTCATTCGCGTATGTGCGCACGAAGGTCGCCCCCTCCGTCATCAGCTCTCCGGTATCGGGCCCACCGGATTCCGACATAAACCATCCATGATCTTCGAGGATCACGACGGTGTCGGAGAAGGTACTGATACGAGCCCGGTGTGGACTGCGTATCGAGCCCTTGTTGGTCAAGGGGGGAACCCGCGTCCGGTGTGGGCGCGAGGTTCGAGCAGCTCGCGGTGGTAGCACGAGTAACGAAGAACACCAAAGAGAATTAGGGCAAAGGCTAATTTCTCTGATTAATTGATTGGTTCTCCAAATAACAGGATTACAACATATATATATATAGCTAAATCATAAAACTCTAATCTAACGGTTCAACAAATCCGATCGGAAAAAGAACAGTGAAGAAACCCGAACATTATTAATTAAACTCAAAAATAAGTAAATAATTAATTAATAAAACTAATACCCAAATAGTAACTAATAGTGCCGTATCAGGTACACCGCGCCGGCGCCGATGGTCATATTCCGGTATCCGAAATAGGGGTGGCGGAGCATGAGAGGGAAGAATGGGGATAGTTTGTACGGAGGAGGGGAGATTGAGAGTCGCCATTGTCGGCACACGGATCGGAATCGGACGAGATCAACATGGGTTCGGGTTCCGAGCCGGAGAAAGATGATTGCTAGCAGATCCTGCGGAAGATCTGCCCATACTGGAACCCTTGAAGGCGCCATTGCTGTTTTATTTGTTGTGCTCTTGGAATTCATTAATGCAACAACAAGATTGAACAAACATTTTTTAAGCTTTTGGAACGTTGCTAGTAGCTCCGAAACAAGATCCGCAAATCGAACCCTAGAAGTTCTTGCTCTTTTGTTTGTTAAATTCATCGCAAGAACAAGATCGAACAAAGTGTTTATTTTAGCTTATGCAAATAATTGAAAACCCTAGACAAAGACCAAGGATAAACTTATTAGGGTTTAGGGCTTTTCACCTTTCTTTTATAGGTCCAATGAGCTAAATGATAAACCCTTTTTTTTTCTCGTCTAGCATAAAATAGGATACCCTTTTAACTCATACTAGGTGTACCCGTCGTGCCATGCATGACAATGACTCACGCTTCACATTTTAAAATTATATTTATTATAAATAGGATATTAATAAGTGAAAACATATAATGAAAATTTTAGCACATGAAAATGTTGTTTTTTTTTTCTAGACAAAAAAAGTTATTTTTCAAATTTGTAGTTTCGCATGCATGAGATTATACAAATATAAAACGGATTCTAAGTATAGAACAATTTAGTAAATAAAATTACTTACTTTTTCATCCTTCAAAATTTATCTGTAATGGGTAATATACATCATTGTCCCTATTATCACAATTTTGAGACAATATAAGTCAATATTAATATAGAATGTGATGTTTTAATTGATTGTTTTGTTTGATCTTATTTTTGATTTTAATACTATAATTTAGTATTATGAGATATAATTACTATTAATTTTTATTTAATTAAAAATATTAAAATATAACATCAAGTTTTAGAAATATAAAATGAGTCCAACATGATTTTGATGACTTTATATATTGAAATAAATAAAATATATTAATAAAAAATTATTTTATTATGAAAGATATAAGCTAAGGTATTATGAAAATGATAATATATAAGTTAAGTAAAAGATAGTAAATATAAATTTATTTAATATTAAATATAGGAATACTAATTTAATTATAAAAAAGGGCTTCTTTTTTAAAATTATTTTATATTCAAAATTTGTAAATTACTTCTTACATAAAGAGATTAAAAAGATAACTAATATACCAAAAAGGATATAATATTGTATCAAAATTCAAAAAAAATATGTTTTATATAAATTGATAATAAAGAATGTAATTAGATTAAGAAAATAACATGAAAATTTTAATTGTTTGATTATGAGAGATAAAAGCTAAGTTATTAGGAACATGATAGTATATAGTTTAAGTAAAAGTTAATAAATATAAATTGATTTAGTGTCAAAGATAAAAATAATAATTTATTTAGAAAAAGGGGCTTCCATTTTAAAATTCTTTTTTAAATTCGAATTTCTTATATTAATTCTTACATAAATAGATTAAAATGGTGATTGAAAGTATAAGTTATTTAATATGTATCTTTTATAGAAGGAAATTTTAAAGATAGATAATATTGTTTCAAAGATAAATATTAGATGAGTAAGAAAAATAATAAATTTAAAGATTAGATAGCTAAAGAAATTTTAAAGATAAATAGTATGCATTCAAAGATAGATATTTGATGGATAAGAAAAAAAATAAAACTAAAGATTAGATAATTAAGGAAAATAAAACATATAAAACTGTAAATAAAGTGGGGGCAGAATTAACGTGGAGGCTCGAAATTCTCCGGCTTTAATATATAGTATAGATTCTATCAATTAACGGTTTTTTAACCCATATATTAAAAAACTTTCTGAGAGGTAGAAATAATTTCAAGCATTTATTGTTTGATCGTTGAGATCATAGTAGATGTTCAAATACAAGATTGCATGAGTTAGGTTTGAAAGTTAGGTTTCAACTAAACTAATAAAATGAATGAATTTTCCAGGTAATTTTGTCTATCACATTTATGATATTATAGCTAAACAAATGGAGACAACTTCATATACATAACAGATTACAACATACTAGGAATCACAATTAAGCCTACGAACTTGTTTGTACACATAAGAACACACTCTCTCATTCGTCGTCTTCCGAATCTGCACATATGCAAACAAATTGACAAATGCATCAGTTTGGAAGCTAGCATTGAGCAATTGTCTGATAATATTTGGAACTTCACAACTAAGAACAGAGGAAGCATTGAGCAATGTAGTCTAAAAGTCATTTTGTGTGAATTGACCCAACTCAAGTTATACCAGATCTTATATCTTCTCCAACTTTGCCATTGTTCTTCAGCTGTCGCGCGATCATTGAGCAAATAAGGATCCACCAATATATGTGGAACACAAGGAGCATCAGCAGCATTGTGTTGAAGACATAATACATGAACACGACACGCGGCTTCGAGAGGTCAAAAGAACTAACGAACTCATAGCTACACGAAAGGTCAATAGTGAGATCAATGTACAAGAAAATTACAAGGAAATAGTACTAAGATTGTTGGAACTGGCATTGAATGACAAACCTTGAGGCCCTTATGACCCAGAAGGGGAAGAACACGAGCCGTAGAACGAACCACGATACAGCAAAGAGCCCGAAGCAGACGCTAGCAGCAAGATCATGCTCGGAGTATTTGAAGACCTTCGCGGCTTCTAGAAACACATCGCTCGCATCATGCAAGGCTAGCGTGACCGCGCCTATACGAAAAAGCCTGAAGTTTTACATTTGTCAATACTTTGGAAATAATGTTGATGAAATGAACAATGGACCAACTCTTAACAAAATGGTGGCAAATGGCAACAAAGGGAGTGAAGACATGCCTTGTAAGATACGAATAACCGATCAAGGCAACGGTTATTACATGGTGCGACATTGTGACCGCGAAATCCTTCCTTCGGGTCTCCCATAGCTGAAGAGCAAGTATGCTATACACATAGAACCCACATTGGCACATGTAGTACAGCTTCAGTGGAAGCCTACAGAACAAATTTGAGCCGTTAGATTCAAAAACACCATAAGACTTTTAAGAAAGAGATCGTGAAAGGGGTCATCTCGCGTCTAGTGCTTTTGATTTCCTGCCTGAGGGGATTTATTTACTGATGTTTGATAATATAAGGGGTCGGACTATCCCCGCTTGATGACTACTCGGTAACTTAGCCATTTTTCTTTCTTTTTAATAAAACGCTCTCCCGAGGAATCAGAGAATACCATCTCTCGCCTTCGACCAAAAAAAAGAAAGAGGTCATGAAAATCAGATCTGCTCACCTGAGTTCTTGATTAGGCCACCCTTCAAAGTACTCATTTATGTCTCTAAACCATGACTCGTGATGGGTAATGCTTAGAACACAAACTTCAACAATGGAATAGTATGTGAATTTCCACATTGACTCAGAACACTTGGCCACTTTTTCTTGAGAGACCTCATTTAGTTTAATCTGAGTGTACCCTTTCCTGAGCAACCATCTAGCCAACCTCTGCAACAGATTTGTGCAAAATTGGATTGAGATTTGGAAGAGATTTTCTTACAAAAGTTAACGAAAAAGGGGGCTTACACGAAAGACGAATTTGTCCAAGAAGAATCGGGCAGCGACGAAGAACAATGCGAAGTAAACGGCGATCGAAATGTGCGAAGCGCCATCGGCCATCAAGAGGGACTCCATTTTACTTCAGGAATTGAATAGCGAGAATGATGAACTAGTGTTCAAAGCTCATCTTCATGGGTCGACATCGGCTCGAATCGGGTTGAAAGATCTAAGGTTGGCCTTAGCTTTTCTTGGAGAGGGAGGTTAAAAGGGCGGGAAACAAACCCATGATTAGTGGTTAGCTTGAGGAGGTTTGTTGCTTCGATTGCACGCCTAATCGCCCATTTACTCGCTCGAGTACATTTGATTACTTTTGGCCGTTAAGCAAGGTCGAATTCGATGGCTGGTGATGCTAAAAAAGATATGGCAAATGTAGAAAATATATAAACATTAATCATGTCATATGATGACACTTTGTATAGCCAATATTATGCATACAAGTATGAGCATTAGAAAAACCAATACAGGCTGTGACAAAGCAAATACATATATACTTGATCAAAGTACAAAGGTTTGACAACAAAAAGTACGTGGTTGTCCTCTCTGGCCACTAATCTTAATTAGCTGTCACTGAACAACTAAGCATATAAACTTGGTCGGGTTAACAGCATATTTTCATTGCCAATCTTTGCCTCCAAGCTATACGGAATTACGGATAAGGCACATTTGTAATTTGTATACTGTCTAATTATTTATTATTTTCTTGACCAATTAAGAATAATATTTCCTATTACGTTATTGATTTATTAATAGAGAATTGTAGATCACTCTAGTTAAGAAAGAAGTCATCGAAGTGACCTTGCATTTTCACTTGTGCACATGGCATATTCACAGGCATTAAAATTCATAAATTGCCATATTATCATAACAAATATTAAAGTAAAATGATCTACACAAGATACTCCTCAGAAAAACAGTTAAAAAAAATCAACAGAAAAAAGAAAAAATATATTATGGTTTACCTAATCTATAAATTATAGTAAATTACCAACCAAAGTTGTGCAAGCATGTTGGAAATTCATGCAGAGAAAACAGATCAATTTGAAAAACTAGCATCAAGATGAATGAAAAATCACACTCAATAAATAACATGCAAGTTACTTCCCAGTATAAATAAACATGGAGGCTGAATGATCACAGAGTAAGTTAAATGCAATTTTTTTTCCCTGTTCAAGTAATAATGGTGGCAGTGAATTCTCAAAATGAAGATGCTGTAAAGCAAACCATCTTCAGAGTATATTTCAAATTAAGTGGCCTCTTCCTTTCTTTCAGGCCACATGATAAATGGAATTCTCAAATTCACTGCACATCCACCACTTGGAACTTGCCAATTTTGCAGTCTTCAGAAAAAGTTTGCATCATCTCTGAAACTGTGATCCATCTTCAAAATGCTTCCTGCAAGGAAAACCAAAGAAGTTGAATATGTTATTGAGCACAGAAAAATGTTGCCAGAACTCAACACTAAAGTCTGCGAAAGTCTTTAGCCTTGTGAATAACATATGGCCATGGCCACGAACAGGAATACGACGAAATATATGATGTATGAGTTGCATTCTGCATCTAATCTAATAATTGACGAGAAAAATCCTAGATCACAATAACATTTTCAATGTGGTAGTACCAAAACGAAAAAAAAAACCTATACATCAAAACGAAAAATTCCTACAAAGGAACGCGAAAACTTGGAAGAAAACATCAAGCCACTGAGCATGTGAAAAGGACAAAACCACCCAAACTGAACAGAAAAGGACAGTATATCTCCAACAGAAAAGCATGAAAAAAAGCTCAAATAGCAGAAATATGTTCAACAAGGGATGAACCACAAATTCATGATTGCATAAAAGTGAGGCAGCGAGAAGTGGTAGAAAGAAAAGGTATGAAATGGACTTACTATCTTCTAGACAGACTAGACCCTGATCGGAGGACAGCATTCCTGTTATTCACGCAAAGACATGAATGTCATGAGTAACCTCCTTCGTTTGGAGAAAGTTTTTCGGATAAATCTTAAGAACGAGAATCGAATGAATTACCTCCCCTCCTGCTCGTTGATGTAGTTAGTGCCGGTTCTTCCATTACTTTGCACCATCCTTTGAAAGTTGCTAAACTCAGATCTGTCTGAGCCCGACCCATTGCTCAAAATGTTGGCATTGGATAGGCCACAACTGACCTTATAGCTAGCACCATTTAAATGCTGAGTTTGCACTGATGGGAGTGTAAAAGAACCATCAACGTCACTACCAATAGCCTTGGACTCAACTGATGGTATCTTCTTTAATCGGTTAGCGTGGGCCATGGGTGTGAGAGCGACAGATGAGAACATGCTTGAATTAGGAGTTTTTGCAGCAGCCGCTGCAGCAACCTTCGCAACTGCAGATGTAGCTGCAATTATTCCCTGGGCACCTTCTCGAAGCTTAATGTAATCCCCTTCAACTACAAAGAGCTGCAACAAAAAAATACATACGGGAATCAATCCGCTTTTATCGCATAATTCTTAATACTATCCTGTATTTATTTATCTTCTTGTAATTTTTGGGATGTGCTCACGAAATGGATTCATTTTTTGGCCCATATCACCCCACTAGGCATGTGCTGTTACGAAACTAAGCATAATCAACGAAGGTATCAGCAACTTACTTCTGGATGACTAGAAACAAAATCATCAAGCTTTCCAAACTTCTTCTTGTAATCACTCCAATGCAAAGGAGCAAGCATTTTGCCCAGCCTATTTGGCAGCTGCATAAATGATGTATATATATTACGGCATTTGTTGCTTCAACTTTATGCGGTTTAAGACTTAGGTTTAGATAAAATCTGATGAGAAAAACAGGTGTTTGAGAGCACAACTAACCGTCGAAGTGATTCTAATTTTACCACCAGCGGGTATAGTACGGACAATGCATGACAACAGTGACCTTTCATCAAGAAGGGCTTCTGATGTCTTTCCTGTGGGTAGGGAATTTGTTTGTTCAAGAGATGCAGATTCTTCAGGAAGAACAGCATCTCTATTGATTGCAGCTTCAGATAAACTCTCTACACCAGTACGGTTCATAGATGGTGACAAATTATCAGCGGAAACCTTGCCCTCTAATGTCTCATTGGACCCAGCAGCATTGCTTTCCTGTAGATAACATGTGAACTTCAATCTTTCTGAGACACACCAGCTTATTACTCATGCTAGAAATTAAAAACAACAGAAAGCACTAACTAACCTTCAATTCTGGAGTATATTCTGATGGTGCCAACCTCAAAGCATCATGAAACTGTGAAGAAATTTGTTGCAAGGATGGCTGACCGTTACTCACCAAGCAAGCTTCACCAACAGAGTCAAGGACCTGAATTGATGGAAGCAAAATGTAAGCTAACAAAGTTTTTAAATACAGATACACAAAGGAATAACATCTTTAGTGATTTAGACCTGCACATGTTCAGATGGCATGATAGAATTAGCTTCTGTTGCTTGATTCAAGTGAGCATTCACATTGTCGGAACAAGGGTCTTTTCCATTGCTGGAGATTTCGTAGCCATAATTGAAGTGTGACCTAGCAAGATTATTCTCAGTTTGAGATGGCTCATGTGGACTCTGCACAGACCCTTGCACACCTTCAGCTGCAGCCTTTACAAGCATGAAAATACTTGTTAGAGAGCTTCAATTAATCAGTGTCACTAGATAAGAATATTCATCTGTGTAAATTAAGAGAAATATTTATCAGCATACAATATACCTGTTGAACCTGCCAATGTTGGTAAGGTACCACGGGCACTGAAGGGAAATGACTGGCGTGTGGCTGAGGAGCAGGTGTAGGCACAGAGTGGTTAGCTCCTTGTTGATGTGTAACATATTGATGCACAGCAGTCACTTGCCCAGGTTGAAGGTAGGAGGCCACCCCAAGCAAGGATGGAGGAGTAATTGCAGGACCAGGAACATGAGTGACCTATTCGAAAATAAGGCACTATAACGTCTTAGAAACACCAAGATAATGAATTAGTCATTTTAACACAAGATGTTTCAGTTCGTTCCAGTTCGTTCTAGGTAATCAGCTACAGAAAGCAAAATAGAATTATTATTTTTATCCCTGGCTGGAAATTATTTTAGGTATAGTCGCATAGAGAATATATCATTACCCAAGACCCTCCTATTTCATTGGCAAATAAAAAGAAGGCTGTCAAACACCAATCTCTTCATAAAAAATGTGAGGAGCCCCAATAAAGCTAAGCAATAATAAAACCACCCACCTGTGGTGATTTATTGCCTTCTGCATTCCCATTTGGAAGGCTTCCAGTTGATGCACCACTCTCATTTGCTTCAGGATGGCTCCCACTGTTTTGTGCAAACAGAGACGCATCACTGGAATTTGATTGTGAATTACGAGATTCATTATTATAACCTCCGCTCTTCTCTCTAGCCCCAGCAAGCTCAAGCTGAAGTTGTTGGATGGTCTGAACATGCAGCCTCTCCATCTCCGCAAACTAGATATAAGGACCAAAAGGTGCAATGAAAGTACAGCTCAATCAATTTAAAAACTGGACAATACCAAGAAGGCAGATCAAGCGGCTAGATCACAAACCTGTCTTTGACAAGCAAGCCATAATTGGCTATACTGCTCAGTACGTTCTCGTAACTCAGCTTGTAAAGAATGGTGTGCATTTGCTTGTATTTCCTGAACTTGGGCAATCCATACCTGAGCCTCTCTTAGTTGTTCGTCTTTATACAGAATTGTTTCTTGAGTAATTCGATGCTGAAAAAAAAAGTTGGTTAACATATTAAGCACTGATTGCAGATACTAGGGGAAAGTAATAAGAGAACTCTTATGTTGCAGATTATTTTAAGTTACAGCAAACTATGTTCGAATATTGATATTGGCGGTAAGAAAACCAACAGCTACATCCAAACACAATAGCAATTAGCATATTGACCTATCAATATCATTCAAATCGCCTAAATTCATCATCTTCATTTCAAATTAGCTACAAAAAAATCACGAATTCAGTCATAAATCTACAGACCTGTTCCTGCAACTCAACCAACTGTCTTTCCTTCTCTTGAATATGTTCTTGAAGATCATGAAACTGTTTCATATGATGAGCCCGCTCAGCTTCAATATTATCATGTTCCCTCCTGCATGAAGTAATTATGTCTTCATAAAATCTTCCAAGCATTCAATTATTCTTTTGCTTCATTGTTTTACTTCCTATGGAAGGGGGAGGAGGAGCCTAGTGACAATGCCTTCTACCACCAAAGTCACATTATGCTAAACTACCACATCACACCCAATAACATTGAAAAACAAAACTGGGGCAGATTAACTTGGGAGAAGAGGTTTCAGGAAAAGATGCCCAAGTGTGCAGTGTGCACAGAGCATGAAACGATGGAAGTTTTCAAGAAACTATTCCTCTAGAAATATCTCAAATAGAAGAGTTTCCAAAACTATTCCTTTGCAACCATGTCAAATAGAAAAGTGTCCAAGGCTATTCCTTTAGAACCATGTCAAACTGAAATAAAACTCTTACTGAAACTAAACAGAAGTGTCCTTAAAACTAAAGCACTAACCGGAAGTTTGCTAATTCCATGCTTTGCTCTCTGAGAAGATCATCTTTTGCCCATGCCTGAGAAACATAAACTCTAGAGTTATACTCTTAAAAGAAGCCGGCACTAATCTAACAGTGTACAGAAATCTGTGACAAACACATAATGAAAGTGTAAGAAATGCTAACCGTCTCATTGTCCACGCTAATAGCATGTAGTTCCCTTTCTTTATCCTCCATCTTCCTCTCGAGCTCGATTACTCTTTGCTCCCTCTCATGTAGTTGCTCCTGGCAAACCAGCCATACAAAATTTAAGTGCCCACATCAAATAGAAACCAAGCTTCAAACCCACAAATCAAATAGACATATTCATTGTTGGCCATGGTAATTAACCTGAAGTTTTGCAGTGACACTGCCTCGTTCCTTAATTTCGGCATCAAACATCTTCCGCATTTCAGCGATCTCAGAATGCACTATGATCTGGGCCCTCAGCTCAATCTCCTGTTGCTGCAACTCCTCCCTCTTTCTAGACAAAGTATGCAGTGTCTCCACAATTTCATCACCATCAAGATTCCCAGCTCCATTCATTTGAATCGAAAAGAAGTTCACATCATCTACAGAATCCCTCCCCTATAACAAACAACAAACCAAGAATCACTTCACACCCTCCACGTGCAATTTAAAAGCTCACAACTTTACACTGATAAATCACTAAATCAACCAGGAAAAAAAAAAGATTACCTCGTAAATAGCTCGCTCATCAGAATGCCCAAACTTCAGCCTGTTCAACTCCTTGGAACACCCAAAAACAAAAAGCAAAAAGAAGCCATTAGTACTTACACACTGTAAAACACACAAACCCTAAAAAAACTCCTTAAAGAACGAATCTTTCAAACAAAAAAGAGAGCTACCTCGTTTGCTAAGCTCGACATCGACTGCTCAGGCACGGCCCGCCACTCCTTCCGGGCTGGCGGAGCCTCCATTGTAAGGGGCTAGAAACTTTCAGAAGCCCTCAAACGCTTCCCCAACTCCGCCCTCCAGAAAAACCCTAATTTTCAGAAACCCTAGAAATCGGGCAATGGAGGGGGGAAAGAGAGAAAGGGGTATCAGCAATGGAGGGGTTTGGGGCGGAATTGGGAGTAGATCGTTGACAAATGACAGCGGAGATGGAGGGAGGAAAGAGAGATGGATCAATTATGGAGAGGAAGAGGACGAGCAAGTGAAAGAGGGGAGTTTGGATTGGAAGAGTGAAACAGGAAGACCATGACTTACTGCAAAAAATAAACCTGAGCGCAGCAAAGGAAATGAGAGCTCACGCGCTTTGGGTGGCGCGTGGGATTTGATGGAATGTGTGGGCCCTGACAGCTCAGCAGGGTCTTTGGGAATTGGCCGACTTGAATAGCCTCCGGCCGAGTTAATAGCATGAGGTTTGTAATGTAAATTGTGGAATTTTACTGATTAGTGAATAATAACATTGTAGATCTAAATGATTAGAGTCATAAAACCCACTAAGGTGTATCTTGCTGTTCAAAAGTACAGTACTTTTTATTTGTAAGTATGCTTTTCTAGTCAAATTTAGTTATATTTTGCTAATTTAAGATAGAAAAAATATACCTTATGTAAAAAAAAAAAATGTACAAGTATAGCAAGCTCTAAGTGCAGTTATATCATAGATTTAAATTAAAAGGCACATGTCTATGCTCATTTATTAGACTTTTGATTTGAGATTTGTAATATTTTTTTTTTTATTCGGTGAGGATTAGGGATCCCTCTCAAGGAGGGAAGCCTAGAGCATCTGAGTGGATGAGAGCTAAAAGCTCAGGGTGGTTAAGAATTGTTTCCCATGAGTGATTGTGACTAGACCTGTCAATCGGGTCGGGCGGGTTCGGGTCAGGTCGTTCCGGGTTCGGGTTGAGGTCGGGTTCGGGTCAATCGGGTTACGGATCAAACAGGGTCGGGTTGCTTCGGGTTTTCGGGTCGGGTCGGATCAACCCAGCGGGTCAAGAGTATCAATTTTTTGAATAAAATTTAAATAAAATATTATTTAAATAAAATATTATTTAATAATAAAATATTATTTTTCAATATTATAATGATAAATATATCATAATTCTCTAAAATAAATTTTATATATTGTAATATAGTTAAAACATTTTGGTGCACAATTACCCGTCAATTTGCCATTTCATTATATTAGAGTATATTCTAAAATAAGTTTTCTGCCTTATAGATTTCTTGACCCAGCGGGTTTGACCCGATCCTAACCCAGAAATTTTCGGGTTTACCGGGTTCGGGTTCACACTGGGTTTCGGGTTCAAATTTTCGAGTTGAAATCCAGAAATTTCAGGTCGGGTCGGATTTACGGGTCGGGTCAGCTTTTGACAGGTCTAATTGTGACCCAAACTCGCAATTTTATCGGTGACAGAGATTTGTAATATATGAATATTAAAAATAGAAGCAATTGAGTGTCATGATGTGTTTAGAGGATATGCGACCATTTAAGATTTATTTTTAAAATCACCACAATAAGTTACACGAATATTCTTATATAGAAAATGAGAACGTCGAGAAAAACGAGCGGTTTATTTTCTTTTTATCGTCCTGGTTTGGCATAAAATGCGGAACTCCATGAGCCCTAACGCTTGATATTAGTTGAGTCTGTCGATCAGGATTGGTCGAGTTATAAGGCGACCCTTATCGAGTCTTGAATATGACTACTTGTTTGAATCGCATAGGATAATGGTAAGTGGGTTCTTGTTTGATTGTTTCACATTGAAGTCAAGATTCAAAGTATGTTGAGAGGTCATTATGGAATTTCTCTTTTGAGTTTTGAAGAGCCGCATCTTCACCAGCAAGAAGCCCATACAAGTCACCAAGCCAACACCTCATTCCCCAATATACATCCATTTAGAAGGCACAGGATAAGATATATGGCCCAAATTTACCACACAAATTCTTATTCTATTTTTTTTTTAAAGGTAAAAATTCTGAATATCAAACAGATTTGAGATTTCGAAAGACCCTTAAAAAAATAGCAACCGTGAACGGCTAGAGAGTCAAATATAGGGGCCACTAACGTGAGCATAATTGACTAGAAATCATACAAATTACCGAAAAGAAAGTGCATGAAACCAGATTAGAAATGGGGTGAGCAAAGCATTCCTCAAACTTTGTAATTCATTTACCATTTCATTAAACAATAGCACAATATATACATCATTAACCACCTCCATATGATGAGCTTCACCTGACGTCAACAAATTGCTTAGATTAGAAGGAAAACAATACTTCCTCCATCACATAATAATTGTCTCTATTTTGCTACGACCTTAGAACGGAAACAAAGGGCACATAAATGTTGAACACATCCCATAAGAATGTGAACACAAAATAACAAAAATAATAAAATAAATAAACCGCAACCTTTGAAAATAAACTTTGGTAGAGACGTAAATTAGAAACGAAATCGTCATAAAACCATCCTGTTTACAGGTCATGCCCCCCTCAATCCAATATCATCTTTGTCGGCAACACGCATTCAAAACATTACAGTATTAAGCTAAGTATTTTTGTGCACCCTTTTCACACACCGAGTTAATTACGTTTTTAACAAAATCGCCCTTTATTTAACAGTTCATTGCATAAAACTTACATGTCGGTTTATATTTTCCCCAAAATACGTAAACACACATCATGGTAACGGTTAATTTTAGCCTAATTTCTTGCGACACGGCCAAAGCAGACTTCAGACATCAAATTGAAGCTAAAAAAAACTTCGAATATCTACTCAAACAGTTAAACCTCAACAGGAGATATTTAGTCAAATGATTAAACCTCGACTTTTGTCGTGAGTACCTTATGAAAAAATTACTTTATTAATAAAATCATCGTTTATTTAACAATTCATTGCATAAAACTTATACGTCGGTTTGTATTTTGGACCAAAAAAAGCTTCATATGTCTAGCGGTTAAACTTCGACAAGAAATATTTAGCCAAATGGTTAAACCTCGACTCTTGACAGTACCTTATGAAAAAAATTACTTTATTAAAAAATCACCCTTTATTTAACAATTCATTGCATAAAACTTATATCGGTTTATATTTTTCCCAAAATACGTGAACGCACACATCACGATAACGTTTAATTTTAGCCTAAATTATGCGACACAGCCAAAACAGACTTGGGACATCAACTTGAAGGCAAAGCAAATTTCGAACATCTAGTCAAATCGTTAAATCTCGACTCTCATCGGTGCCTTCGAAAAATAGAAGCCAAAGCAAAGGCCACAATCACGGAACCTTTCTTTTTCCTAAAGCTTAATCAATATCCCTTACTCAACGGAGAAGTCATCTTCACACACAAGCAAAACGAATCAATCCAAACCAATTTACACCATATATATAAATATTTTATAAAATCATTACTATTATTCCTTTTTAATTTAATTCCCGTATCCGAATCCTCCAAACCAAGCAAAACCACATAAACTCCGTAACACGCAAACCAATCAGCTATTTACACGTCATCATTCCTCGATCCCAAATCAAATCAAGCCTTGAAACAGAGAAAGTGGTGGTTGTGGTGGTGGCGGTGGTGGTCGGCGACGGCGGAATGGTGGTGGCAGTCTTGATCGATAAGGCCTTGGACGGAGCGGAACTGCTCCACGTGGCAGGGGAGGACGAGTGGGCCCGGGTGGTCGAACCCGTACTCCTCCTCGGCTTCCTTGAGAAGCTTCACGAAGAGCGGGTGGTTCACGTACATGACCGGGATCACGAACCTCTGGAGCTGCTCCTCTCCTTCGCGGCCCACCATAAGCGCCATGCTCCCCTTCGGGATCGCCGTCCGATCCTGGTGGTGGTGCAACAGATGGAACCTCATGATTTCGCGATTTGTGTGCGGAATTGGACGGAATTGAGGAAGAATTGGAGGATTGAGAAGACGTTACAAGAAGATAGAGAAGGGCCAAGGATCGGAGGAGGAGATTTTGAGGAGGAAGATTGTGAGGGAAGAGGAAATTAAGGAGTTTGGGATGGTGTTCATGGTAGTTTTGAGGTTTTTCTAGGGTTTCATGAATGGGGAATTGGGGAAGGTGAGGGAATTTTGGGAGGGGGAATGGTGGGTTTAATAGTGGGGGAGGGTTGGGGAGGTTTTGGCTGGTGGAGTTTTCTTCTGTTTTTTATTTATTTAAATATGGTTGGAGATTAGATTTTGGAATTTGACTTTTTGGGAATTTTCATTTATTTATGTTTGACGTTTTAATATTTTAATCTGAAATTATTTAAGTATTTTCGTTCAATTGTTTTAATTTTATGGTGGTTTGAGGAAAGAATATGTTAAGGAAAGATTTATATGGGGTAAATTTGGAAAAATAGATATATGAAAATGTTAAATATTGTACATTTTCTAGGAAGCTTAATTAGCTAAAACATCAAATATTAAGAAATAGAGGGAATATTATTTTATTTTAGGGGATTTTTGTGTTAATTGGGGGAGGTTTCGAGAGGTTATGTAGAAGGTTATAACTAGAGAGGTTTTTGACTTGTGATTAGGGTGGTTGTTAAGTGTGAGGGTGGTTTGATTAATGGGTTTGAGTGGGGGTATTTGGGGGAGGAAATGGACTAATTCAAGATTTAATATGATTGTGGAGGTTGATGATATGGGTTAATCTTTATCCAACCAGGGTTAAGAAATGAGAACTTGTGCTCTACCAAAAACGGGTTAAGGATTTGTGTTACTTTAAGCCTCGAATCTACTTTTTGATTCAAAAATATCTTTATTTGCCAATAATATGTGAAATGTGATTGTCATTTTTTTAACCGATTTTATGATAAATACAAATATATTGAGGACGAATGGTATATTCGAGCTCTTAAATAAAAACAAGCATTCGTGTATCTGATCAAACTGTTACGCCTTCAGAGAAAATACTACTCCGTAAGAAGTTATCGGTTTGACTTTTATAAACAATGCTCTCCACAACACCAAGGTAGAGCTCGAAGATTTTTCAAAACGTTAATATACACGCATAAGTTATGATTCAATTATTATATAGTTAGGTTTCACTAGTCTAATTAATAGACAACAATGTTTATAATTATTAATTTACGAGTTCGGATTTCTCACAACACTAGGGTCCAGGTGTCTCTCTTATGAACCAACAAAATAAATCCGGCTATACGATTCTTTTTTTTTTTTTGGTTGAGGGCACTGCCTATGAGAGTCGAAACGGTGATCTCTGGGTATTACCCTTCGAGGCTTAACCACTCGACTAGATGCCCGAAGGCCCGGCTATACGATTCTGACTATAAGATAGTACAATTTTAAAAATTATGTAACCGGTATTTTCATTAAAATGAAATATTCATATATAATTATTAATTAAATTGTCAAATGCATTATATTTAGACGACAAAAGTAAGGTTTGAACCGGTGCAATTCTGCAAGTTTCTAATAATTTCGATCCTATTCGAGATGCACCCTTTCACATTTATTGTTAATGGAATGTGAATATTGTAGATGAGAATAATCCACTTTTGGAGATAGAAATCTTCTGCCTTAGAAAAGTCTTTAATTCACAACCATACATTGTAAAGAGGCTTTAATCTTCCCCATTATGACTGGAATAATCATACTCCACATCCAACTTTTGTTTGTCGTGCTGTCATTTTACATTGCAAAAATGCACCACTGGCCTTAAAATCTCTTGATTAAATCAACAATTTAAACATGATTTAATTGATATTTATCATTTGAATTGATATTTATCGTTCATGGACAAAGACGTGTATGAAAGCCAACTCAATCTATAGAATCGGTAAACTCTAAATATAATTTAAAAACCAATTTTGTGACCCTTAATTTAAACATTCTATATCCTTATAGGACTTTTAATTCCTTGTCGTGATTTATGCAAATAAGGTCGTGCAATTTTTAACATAGTTGTCGTGATTTTCGCCTCTCGTTTTATATGAGTTTAGCAAGCAAATTTTATCTCGGTTTTAACTTCGAGTCGTATCGGTTTTAAAATTTTTGTGGTACAATGCCCTGAATTAAATAAATAAATTATGAAATAAATCTACTTATATCATCCTGAATAACAAATGGTAAATGTTAAGTCGATATGCAAATAAGTTAATAAGGAAGTAGATGAAAGAAGCCCAAGTGAGAACGATAATGCGAGAAAGGTCTTGATGGAGTTTGAATTTTGACGATTGCAAAATTTATAAACGTGCAAATTAAATAAACTAATACAAAAATTGGGCTTCTGTTTGAATCCGACACGTTGCAGTTGAACTGCTACCTCATCGTCATAACCAGAATTTATTCATGTTTGAATACTTAAAATTGACCTCTTGGAATTAAAGTGTTTGAAACAAGGACGAAAGTTCACCTATTTGCAGAAAAACAAGCTTCCCCTAATAAAAAAACGTCAAACTTCTTCTTTGTTTTTGCACACTAAAATTTGACATGAAAACACTAATCAATGCAAAAAACCTCCAAGATAACACAAAATATATGAACAATAATTCATTGGCCGTGTATGATCGATAAAACTCTGAAAAATATTGTTTGACACAAAATTATATATTGTGAATGTGCATTTCTTCGTCGAAGGAGAGATGACACTCTCCAGCTCCTCGAGGGAGCATTTTATTAATTAATGAGAAAAAGGGCTAAGTAATCATCAAGTTGAGATAGTCCAACCTCTTACATTATCAAACAGGAGCACAAAAATCCCCCCGACAGAGAACAGTACACATTATATTGACACCTAGAGGGGCATACAAAAACTAGACGTGAGACGATCCGCAATGGTATTGTTATTTATGTCTATAGTTTATATAGTTTATGGTTACTTTACGTATACAAGAGAATAATTTATTAAAATGTACTTGGAACGATACGTTTTTTTGTTGAACAGAATAAAAAATAAACTAAAACAAATACAAGCTTTACAAACTTATTGGAGTTTGGTTTGATGCTTAGCTTAAAATAAAATAATCAAAGTTTCAACACAAAAGATTATGCATTACTCCATATTGTGAGGCTTTAGCATGAAAGTGATCCACACCTAATAAAAAAGAAAGGGTTGACGTGATTTAAGGGGAAATCCACAACACGGATTATGCGGTGCTGATAAACACATGACATGATCCATTTGAACCATTTTTATATGGAGACCAAAATGATTGCACATGACATGTGGCCCATCATTAAGGCTAACACAATCGAGTTTAAGTTGACATATCAAGCGTGTTTTAAAGACCCATTTAAAGGTTTTTTTTTAGATGAAGAATTTGATGCTTCGAGTCTTTTTATGGGAGTAAAATGATTAAGGAACATAACTTTGTCAGTCGTTTGATTAATTAAGTTCTCCAAACAATGTGTGTAATCCGTGGTGCCGAAAGTTGTTAGATGAATAGTGATGTAGATTATAAGGATCTAGATTGCTCAAGTATACCTCCATATATCGACTTAATTACTTAAAGATGTATACTTGGTAGTTTTATAATTTTAGATATAATGAAAGAAATGTAGATTGAGACTTAATTAAAAGGAAGAAAAAGTGAAAAATAATAAATATTGAAATACAATGATAACAACCGAGAATCAGAAAGGATTTAGTGATAGAGAGACAACGGCCATCGGAATTGACGATGAAGGAGTTGGGATAGTCGATAAGGAGGCTGACAACAATGTAGAGAAGTGGGATGAGGTCGCCAGAGGCAGTGCTGGTAGCTCAGGAGTGGGAGGCGATGAATTGGTCTATGTGGCGTTCATAAATGACTGGGTAATCTAGGGTTTCAATTTTCAAAGGATGAAGAAGAAGGATAAAAGATGAAATTTTAGGAAATCAGGGAAAGAGATTTAAAATTTTGAGAATTTAGGGTTTCAAACAACAAATTGTATAAGGGATCTCTAGATAATTAAATTAGATAAGTTTTGTGTTCTCTTGTCATTTTTGGTGTGTTGTGAATAATATGCCTCATATTTAATTTGTTTCCGATTCTAGGTATTACATTGAGTCTCTAATTAATTCACCGAGAAATCTTTAATTTGTTTTCCTTTTTTCTCAGGGGTTATCCTCGAGGTAACACTATACTTTGTATGTGTGACTAATACTATGCGACTTCTTTTTTTCATTTTGGTGGAATTTAGGTAAACTTAGTTGGTAGTTGATTCGATAACATACTAAATCAAGCCTTTAAGGGGAGCATCATTCGATAACATACTAAATTAAGGGGAGCATCATATATGATCATCAACTTGGCTTAGGTCCTTTCCTATCCCTTATATGATCATCTAAGAAAGAATGCGTACGTGAAGGGTTTTAAGGGAAGTTTTGATTCATTGATTTTTTCAATATTTTTCATAGGGATGCAAAATACCCGACATGGACTAAGAAGTTCCATTGTGATAAACCAATATGCGCATCAAGGATGAGCAAGAGATCATGAAGAGTATGTTATAGTGATCAATCACAGAGTAATGACAGTTGTTCGTTTCAAGAAGCCACTTTTCAATGAATGTTTAAACCTAAATATCGTCTGTTATCCTACAAGACAACGTTTATATGTTCAACACTTTGCTAAATCTACAATTGTTACACGGTTACACCGATAATTATGCTTCAAACACTTGTATTTGATCCTTCCAAACTCAAAGTGAATGAGACTGATACTCATACCGTGGCATGAACGACTTGTACGAATATAACAACATTGTAACTAGAAATGATATGTTTCGACTATATATTGGTCGCGGTCGATCAACATAGTGCATTACTTCTCCTACACCTTAGTCATTTGATCAACAAAGGCATGTCTTAGTAGTATAATAAGGACTCTTCTTCGATTAGATTACTTATTGCATCGATCAACATCCAAGGGACCATCCTCTTACCATTAGTGTCGCCCCATGTTTTGAAGGCTTCATCTAAATCTCAGTCTTTCAAAGTTGATAGGATAACAAAACCTTTACAAGGGCAGTTTCGTACAACTATCTTTTATATGGCCATTTTGTGAAATTTCCCCAAAAAGTATATGTTTGCTTAATTTGCACCACCACCCTATACAAATCATATCTTTCACAAGTTCTCCCAACATTCGTACATAAATAACCAAAGCCACTTTGTCACTTGGTCCATGATTAACAATCAGCAGCTTATCAAAGAAAAAGGAAAAAGTTTCACCAAAAAAGAAAAAAAGAAAAAGGAAAAAGGAAAAAAGAAAAAGAAAAAGGAGCTGATGACGTCACCTAAAACGGACAACAAAAGCAAGAAAAAGAGCCACGCGCGAGAGAGTGGGAGAAGAGAAGAGAAGAGAAGAGAAGAGAAGAGGGAGGAGGAAGGAGAAGAAGAGGAAGAAAGCGATCAACTTTCGCCCCCAATTCCCACTGAAAACCCTAATTTCCGCCATCTCCATCCCTCCTCCTCCTCCTCTATGCTTATCAACACCAGGCCTCTCTCCACTCTCTCTAGCACCATCGGAAGCCTCTCTTTCCTCCTCCCCACTCCCCGAGGCGGTGGCTACGATGGTAACTCTGTAGCCATCGCCGTCTCGGCCTTCGCCGGAATCGCTCTCGTCGCCGCCGTTTGGTACACTAGTAGGTAAACAAACGCCGTTCGGAGAATTTCAATTTTTCCGCCTAATTCGAACGCTTGATCGGCCATTTCGCTGAATGGAATTTGTTGAGAATAGCTAGATTAGGTTGTTGATCTGTGTAATTCTCGCGAAATGTGCTGTGTTTGTTGTGGTAAATTACTAAATTATCGAATTTAGAGGTTGTTGTGATTGGTTAGGGTTTTGAGGTGTTGTTGTAAGTGATAGTGGTAGTGGGGAGTAAGGAGTTTGTAGTCATAGATGAAAACTCTTAAGAGGAGTCACACTGCTTCGAGGTCTCCCTCTTCTCCCAATTCAAATCCTTCTTCTTCGTCATCATCGCCGTCGACGTCTTCGTGGGTTCATTTGCGGTCGGTTCTATTCGTTGTAGCTTCTTCCTCACCGGCCTCTTCCTCCTCCTCCTCCTCATCCTCTTCCGATCGGTGAGTCTCTCTACTTCAGATCTTCTCAATTTCCTTTGAGGGCTCTCTAGTGTAGTTTTAGATATCGAATTGAAGTGATTGCTGTTTAGTTGATTGAAAGACTGTGGATTCTGTGAAGATTAGCTTGTGAATTGGAAATTCCTCTACAGTGCTCTAAGGTTGGAGTGTGTCTTGTGGATCTGGGTGTTTGATGCAGTGGGCTGTGACTGCAGATATGAGTCGGATTAGGAATGATAGTTCGATGAACCCGATTAACGGAAAGCTAGGGTTAATGGCAATTAAGAAGCACTAACCGAAAAGACCATTTGTAGCAGGAAATTAAGAGATTGGCAAATTAGAAAGATTGCATTGATTTCATCATAAAGGTGACGGCTACAGACAACAGCAGCTTTTATAGCTGAGTTTTTGGGTTTCCCAAAGGGGCAAGGCAAGAATCGGGTTTCACCTAAACATGGTAGTGAACCGGGATTACATAAAAACATGATCTAAACCGGAAATTAAAGGCAAAAACAGAATTGAAATGCAATAAAACTGATCAACGCTGTATCAGTGTTGGGTTTCCTTAGTTGATTGGTAATTATACATCTTGGTGCCGTATTGTGGATGTTGAATGATGTAAGACTTCTTTTGATAGATTAGATAAGGAATTTTTTTGGTCTCATTTACTTTTCGAAGCATCAGAATCTTGGAGAATCAACTAACAAAAGGAATCAGTTAATGTGTAATTTAAACACTTCCTCATGCTGTCATGCATAATATTAAAGTTCAATATCCGAGGGTTTCACATGTTATTCTAAAACATGTTCTGTATTCACTTAACCTGTGCAGTTTGTAGTTAATTTCTTTTTCTGAGCTGTTAGAAACACATACCTTTTTTCCACCGTTCTCTTCCGCTTTCCCTGGGGCAGTGCATAGACTGCAGTTTTAGGCATCTGGTTTGCGGAAAAAGTAGTAAACACTATTATAAGCTCACATAGCTTAGTTCCATTGGTAATTAGGAACATCTACCCATTGCCACAGGTTCTTAGGCATAAAAGACTAAGATAGGAACACCAAAACTTTTTATTTGATGAATAAATTCTTAGAATGTGGTCCATATGTTACAACCCATATATAACTGTTGTATTCGGCTTTGATGATTGTGAGATGACTGGTGCTACCACTACGATTGATTCTTGTAAGTGCTGGTCCTCCTATATATGCCATTGGATCAGTAATGTTCTGTTTCGCTGTAAGTTGTAATAACTTTGTCCTGCAGTCATCTTTAAGTTCACTTCTTTTTGTTACATATTAGACCAAACCTTAAATCATGTGACCATTTCATGTATAATAGTTAATGTCTTTTATCCTCGGGAACCCTCTCTCTTTATTTTTCTTTGTGTACAGAGGCTGATTTGTCTATTATTGAACTTTCTATTTGTTTCCTTAAGTTCACTTTCTCTGTGTTCTTTTTGCGAAGAAATTAACTTTTACTTTGATGAAAAGCTTCTCACCAAGCCAGTGTTATTTTACCTTTGCTTATTTTCTTCTTCTATAAGGTTACTTTCACACATCTCTCTGTGATTGAGTGTGTTGCTGTGTTTTTGTTGTAGGGGTCATAGATCACCATGGTCTCGTAGGAGAAGAAAACCTGCTCTCTTGCCCCACCAGTGGAGAAGTTTCTTCACATCAGATGGAAAACTTCGTGATGGTGGAGTTAAACTTTTAAAGAAAGTCCGAAATGGGGTATGCCTCCACTTTGTCTTGATGACCATGTATCTTACTGCTTCTTTATTTGTACATAACTCCAAATTGTTTTCTATCTTTTTACTTGTGTTAGCTCAAAATAAATTATGAGCTTGAATACTAAATAAACGGATTTAATTTTATGTGTCTGCTATTCTGCTGTAGGAGACTGTTACTTAGATGCATATTCACTAAATGCGGAGGCAGTAGAACTTGTCTGCTTGAATCGTTGGCTCATTGCTATTTACTGAATTTACGTGCAAGTAACATTGTTTTTCTGAACAGTATCTATGTTTTAATGTAGGGTATTGATCCGAGCATCAGGCCAGAAGTCTGGCCATTTCTACTTGGCGTGTAAGCACCTTTTGCCTAACAACTTTGTATGATTGCAGTAATTCCTTGTATGCTTGATGGCAATAGTCCTGTTTGTCAGTTCTTTGCTAACTGCTTATGATTTTTTTTATGTATTGATATGACAGACCCACCCTTTTTTGGATTTTCTATCTTTTAGTTTAAATATGTCTAAATCAACTTTTTAATTTTTTATATAGCTGAGTATCATGGTAGAACTCGCCTAAAATGTCAATCATCTACCTGATTTTGTCCTTAATTGTTTTCTGTCAACAGCTGAATTCTACAAAGGGATTATTACCACTTTGGGATATGGCTAGTCCTAGCATGGCTAACATACCTGACAAACTTTGGTTATTGATTATCCATAGCATGCATACTTTAATGTCCTGAAAAAGTTCTTAAAAACCTATAAGTAATTATCTGTAGTTGAGCTATCTTTTATTTCCAGTGATGACTTGGTTGTAGAAATGACATTGTTTTACACCCTCTCTGTTTGAACTGAAGCTTTGTTAACTGATCTCTTGCGGGAGTGGGACAAATACGTATGGGAGAAAAAAGTGTATTTGTGCTTATATTTTCTAACTACCTCAGGGTAATCATTTTGCATTTCTAATGCTGATTCTTTTACATCTGTAAGCCTGCTCCTTGTTAAAAATGTAGGGTTCTGCCTGTATTGCGTATTCTTGTACCTGGTTGTAATATTAATTAATTATTCTTTGATATGTATATGATGGATAACTTTTTATATTTTCACAGTTATGGTTTGAAGAGTTCTAGAAAAGGGAGGGAAACTATCAAAAATAAGAAGAGGTAACCTGCAAGCCCATATTTCTTCATTCTTAAAGCCATTCTACTTTAATCTGATAATTCTTACTACTTTTGTCTGGTCACTCAGAGGTGAGTATGAGAAGCTTAGAAGACAATGCAGGCGAATGCTGGAACAAATGGATGGAAATTATAAACCGAAGGACTTGGATAACAGTGACAGTGGGAATTTCATCTCCAGAACTGGTTCATCAGCCTCTGAAGACGTGAGTGCTCGAGAATCCCTATCCAGTGAAAAAGAGAGCGCTGAGAGTGACTACTCTGATAACCCATCAAGTTCATTGTTGCAAAACACAACTGCCTCTGCAGTAAATACGGATTCATCTGACTCAGACTTCTCTGAAGAGGAGGAAGATATTCAAACTCCTAAAGACAATGATCCTGATGTACAATTGAAAGACGAACTTTCTCCAAAAATAGATGATTACAAGTCCAAAATCTTCCGCACTGAGGATTTTTCGACCTGGCAGCGTATCATTCGTCTTGATGCAGTACGGGCAAATGAAGAGTGGATTCCACACTCTCCATCTCAAGCTACAGTCTCGGAAGAAAGGGCCCGCCTCTTTGCTGAGGCTGTTGGCCTGAAAGATTATGACCAACTTGAACCATGTCGGATCTTCCATGCTGCTCGCCTTGTAGCCATCCTAGAAGCTTATGCAGTCTATGACTGTGAAATCGGTTACTGCCAGGGAATGAGCGACCTTCTGTCTCCAATCATTGCTGTAATAGAAGAAGACTACATGGCCTTCTGGTGCTTTGTGGGTTTCATGAAGAAAGCTCGCCATAACTTCAGGCTTGATGAAGTGGGTATCAGACGACAGCTAAGCATCGTCTCCAAGATCATCAAAATCAAGGACTCACATCTTTACAGGCACTTGGTGAATCTAGAAGCAGGGGATTGTTTCTTTGTGTACCGGATGGTGGTGGTGCTGTTCAGACGAGAGTTGACTTTTGAGCAGACGCTTTGTCTCTGGGAAGTGATGTGGGCTGACCGGGCTGCACTTCGGGCCGGGATAGGAAAATCTGCATGGAGCAGGATAAGGCAGCGTGCCCCGCCAACAGACGATCTACTGCTGTATGCAATTGCAGCCTCTGTGCTGCAGAAGAAGAAACAGATTATAGAGAAGTATAATAGTATGGACGAGATTTTAAGAGACTGCAATAATATGTCGGGTCAGCTGGACGTTTGGAAACTCCTGGACGACGCTCATGATTTGGTGATAAATCTTCATGACAAGATAGAGACTTCCTTCTCATAAGCTGTTTAATGGCTTTCTGGATGCTCTGCTTTCTCTTTGGTGCCATAGTCCATTTGTCTGCCTATTGCTGGTGAAAGGCGGCCTAATAGTTTCAAAGTTGAGAAGATTTGAATAAGAATTTTTCGTGTTTGTATTTGGGATGACTAATAGACTGAGATTTTGATACTTAGGCAAGAAGGCTTTAGCTAACCATCTATGTGGGTTTATGGAGGACTGGGATTTTAAGTGTATGTCCTATATAAAAGCCGAGGCTTTTGCTTAATATATTTTTAGGTTGATACTTAAATCATTGATTCTTGCAAGTGTGTTCACGTGTCCTATAGCATTTGTCATTAAGTTACAATGCACGATCACAAAATTCCTATTAATGCAATTACTCTTTGAATCAGTTAAAAGGTTATACAAATTAAACAAGTTTTGAAAGTTATACATTTCAAGTTGGTCAACTTATTTGAGGCCGGATTGTTTGAAAGCACAACTTCAAACTTAGAATTGGTCATAGTTTCTAACACATCTACACACAAGTTGAAGAAGAGTCAAATCCAATGACTTAATAAAAACGATGAGGAAGGACAAGCAGTCTAGAGATCCAGTTTCAGCACAAGGAAAGACAATAGAACAAGCTAAAAGCAATAGCTTCTGAAATGAGCCATTAAAGTTTCATAAATAAAGCCGAATCGACTGATTGAACTAATGCTTAGTCCTTCTTAGTGTATTTCCGTACTACGAACGCCAATCCAAGGATCAGAATGGGCACGAGGAACTGTAGAATCTTGATGACAAACTCGGGTGTCTTGTCAGGATTGTAGTGAGCTTGCTTTGGAGGTGCGTAAGCGCGTTTAAGAGGGACAGTTGAGACATCAACGTCACCAATGTAGTACTTGGTCAGCAACTCTCTAGCAGAGTCGCTGTGGCCAACATCTTCAAAGTCATTTGTTGCATCTTTTCCTGCAAATTCCGGGGCATTCAGTCGGGTAACGCCAATGAAGGAGATATAGATAAGTATGTTAGATGTATGCCTGGATCATGGATGAATAGAGAAAGACGGTTACCGGTTGCTGATAGCAGAACTTCGTCGCCTCCTGGATGATCATCCATGAACGGGGTCACGTCGTACACCTGAAGCCATCAAACAGAATGCCATTCAATTAAAGATGCAGGAAAATGTGAAAACCATGGAATGGTGCTACAGAGTGTATTTTCAATCAATCTGTATAATGAAGAAGATCCTACAAGTGCATATACAAAATTCAGTCTATGAAAATTCTCTTAGTACCAAATATCATTAGCACAATCCATCAGTTAAGCCAAAATAAACACACACCATATTTCATCAGTTCATATAACTTCCCTTAAAACCTTCCTTGTTGTGCAAAACCCCTTTTCAAATCAGATTTTGCTGATAAAAAGACCTCATCTTGAATTACAGAAACACCAATCAGAATCACAGACTACTTTTTATACGGCTTTTTTCTAAAAGGAAACCAAAATTTCATTCAGAAACACCAATTAAGGAAATCACCAAACTTTATACAGATTCAGTGCTATAAAAAGCACCAAACTTTCAAACAATAGCAGACGAGCTAATCACAACAATCCCCAAAACCCCCAAACCGAATCAGCGAGATAAACAACAACAGATCTGACCTTTCCATCGATTATGAGCCAGCAATCTTTGGACGAATCGTGTTTTGACACTTCCTCAAACAGAAAAACCTTGCGATCCGACGCCATTCCCTACCGACAGAAAGAAATCACAATTAGGGCAAATTAACGAACTGAAATCTTCGAAAATTGGCCGAAATTGAGATCGAGCGAAGAAGAAGGTCAATCCGATTCTTACCTGAGAGAGAGTTGGAAGTGCAGAGTTTTGGTTTCGACGTCGGATTCTCCGCTCACAGAAGTACAGAACCCCGATTTGTGGACCGAGAAAGTGGAGTGACATGGGCACACGTTCTCAGCGTATTAAATACTGTCAATCGTGGTTCGAATTACGTAATTGCCCTTGATGTAATCTCTTACCCTGGTTAATTTTAGTTACTGCAGATTGCAATGGTCAGCTTTGACTTTCTAGGCACGAGTTACTTGTCAATCTCCATTTTTTTTTTAACCTATGAGAATTAGGGTCTCGCGGCTTGTTGTCTTAGGGCGGGATTCCTAGGACGTCCTTTTCGGATGAGAGTAAGGAATTCGTGATAGTTCCAAATGGATTCTCATGAGAGACCGTGATCCAGAAAGACTATTTTGTCAGCTACAAAATTACACTGCCTACTCTGATGATAAACGCGGACGGACTCGAAACCCCGGAGGAAAACGAGAATATCTGTAGTAATCCTTTCAATCTCCCATGGACAACAAATCTGTAATTTGATAGCTTTGATACCTATGATATTATCCCTTCTATCTCAAGTTTATTTTTTATATTCATTTGTTTTGCCTTTTTTACTCCGTCCCATAATACCACTCTTTACGATGACATCATTTACGGGTAAGCAGATGCTGATATAATTGAATTTGTTATTATTGAAATTGATCATGGTTAGGTAAGTTAGATGAAATATTAAGTTCAGCCTATTTGAATATGCGACTGCTTTTGAGGCCTTGAGCAGTTGGAGCCTGATTGAACGGTCCAATCTAACTTCAACATTGAATGTTCCTAGAGCTGCAGTAGGAGTAGATTTTAAATGTTAACTTCAATCTTTCAGACAAGTAGCAATTGTCAACTTGTCCATTCTACAATCACAATCCAGCCCGGCACACGGTTTCGGTATGGGTTAACCCGGTTCAATCGATTCTAAACCGGTTCAAAACAGCTTATCGGAAGCTAGGAAGTCTAGAATCCGGTTCAAAACATCTTATCGAAAGCGAGCAAGTCTTCTTCTATAACTTGTACGGTGCTGTTCAAACCATTATTTAGGGTTGGATTGATTCTAAACGGATACCTATCTGTTCGGTTTTTGGCTCAAAAATTCAAAACCTTCAATCACGATTCACCTTAAATTAAACCCCGATTCTCGGCTTTTATCGATTCGGTTTTAAACCGACGATCCGGCTTTCGAAAAGCATACTATTTCATTCGGTCGTGGAAGTTTCAATTACAATTCACCTCAAATTAAACTCTGATTTTTGGTTTTTATCGATTTTGGTTCGGTTTAAAACCGTCGCTCGAGCTTTCAAAAGTATACTATTTTACTCGGTCCTCAGAAATTTCAATTACAATTCACCTCAAATTAAACCCCGATTCTCGGTTTTTATCGATCCGGTTCGGTTTTAAACTGATGGTCAGGCTTTTGAAAAGTATACTATTTCATTCGGTCGTCGGAAGTTTCAATTATGATTCACCTCAAATTAAACCCCGATTTCCGGTTTTTATCGGTGCGGTTCGGTTCCAAACCGACGCTCGACCCTTCGAAAAGCTGGCGCGATTCCTCTCCACACAAATTCAGCAAAACCATAAACCCCACAAGAATCTCAGTCTCCATTACCCCCTCCAGTCCTCCACATCTTCACCTTCCTCCTGGCCCCAATTCCTCACAACCTCTGGCCACAAATTCCATCACGAGCTCCGAATTCAAGAAACCGACGAGCCATGCCGTCCTCAATCCGTTTGCTGAAAATCCTCGATCCTCCCAACACCAAGGCTCAGAGGACCGAAACGACGAGTCCGCTCGACGAGCTCCACGAAAGCGACGTCGTTTGGCCTTCCTCCGCCTCATCCAACGCCGGAGTCGTCGTATACGCCTCCGACAACCAGATCCGGAGCCCCGTCGTCCAACGCCGTAAATCCGCCGTTGTAGCCCCTCCGACGCTCTCCACAAGCCCTCTCTCCAGATCCGCGCCCTTTAGGGTTCCGATTTGGACGGACGGCCGTCGGAGAGCGCTAGCTCAGGCGAATCCGATGGGGCCTTTTGAAGAGGAAGAAGAAGAGGTTGAGGATGAGGACGAGATGGTGCCTCCGCACGAGATCGTGGACCGATCGCACCGAACGACGACGTTTTCGGTGGTGGAAGGCGTTGGAAGGACTCTCAAGGGGAGGGATCTGAGCTCCGTTCGGAAGGCTGTGATGCTTAGGACTGGCTTTCTTGATTGAGATCTTCTTGAAGCTGAAATTGGCTTTCAGAGAGTTTTTGTTGTATGATTGTATCTTTTTTGAGCTCAAACTTTGTGTTAGGTTTTCAGTATGAGCTAAAATCAATTACATCTTTCTTACATATATATATACCAATTTGTTGTATCCTTTTGAGCTCAAACTTTGTGTTAGGTTTTTGAACTGAAATCAATTGCATCTTGCATATAGTACCAATTTGTATGCCAGAATGTGTAAGAATTCATTCATGGATAATGGATAAACATGTTTGAGCAGTTCATTCTGCCTTGCACGCAATTCTTCAAAATTGAAGGCCTTACAGAAAAAGTCAGTAGAAAAGTCTAATTTTCTACTGTAAATAGTATTTAATGTATTATTTAATGTTATAGCCTGTGCAGAGCGTCCTTCAACCACACTCCAACAACTCGCCCTCTCTCTCAATTGAAGAATAGGCAAACAGGAAGGAATTGCAGAAATTCTGCAGCCTCTCAAATCTGCTCTTTGAAAAATCCAAGCTCTTTCTTTTGAGCTGAACAATCATTCTCATTTTCACTTGGCTGAGCACATCAGAATATTTCCAACCCCCACTTTCAGCCACCCACAAGCATTCCCCACATAGCACTATAGTGGGAAGAAAATCAAGGAGTCAACGGACGGCCAAGCGAGCTCAGCCCACCACCTGTTTGATTGCAATTAGCTGAGGGATTAACTAATTGATTACAAGGTTGCTTCTTGGTATCTTCTTTCACTTCCTCTCTTTTCTGCTTCTCTGTCAATTTCTTCTGGTTGGTGCTGTGTAGTACAAAATTCATGCTGGTTTGTACTGCATTTGTAGTACAGATGAAAAAGCTTCGTTCTTTGGCTCTTAATTTGGACCCCCATATTCAATTCCCATATAAATTGAGATGGGTTTTACAGTTCACTCAGGGCGTGAATTTCATACATGCAACTCCTTGTTTGTGGAGGTGAATTTGCTCACGTTTTCTGTTTGGTTCGGTAATGCTCTAAATCTGTGTGATTTTGTTGCTACCAATTTGCCCATTTTGCCTTACTCTTTAGTTTGGAAGTTTTAGGTGTGTAGGGCAGCTAATCTGTTTTGGGTGATGAACTGATAATTTCTTCTTAAACCAGGTAGGAATAATACATGGGAGGTGAAATGGAGGTGGTTGATGGAGAAGTTGAAGAGCAAGAGCAAGCAACATCAGATGAGATAAAGAGGATACCGCCATGGACGAAGCAGATAACAGTGAGAGGGCTAGTAGCCAGCATACTGATTGGTGCCATATACAGTGTGATACTGATGAAGCTGAATCTCACAACTGGGATCAATCCCAATTTAAACGTGTCCGCGGCTCTGCTTGCGTTCATATTCCTCAGGGCATGGACAAATCTTCTGAGGAAGCTCGGAATCACGACGACACCTTTCACTAGACAGGAGAACACCACTATTCAGACCTGTGCCGTTGCTTGCTACAGCATTGCCGTTGGAGGTAAAAGGGGTTTTAGGTCTATTGCTTTGTTTGTAGTGATGAGCATGTTTAAAGTTCGCGTCTTTACTCGATTGGCTGATTTTTGCAGGTGGTTTTGGGTCTTACATGTTGGGTCTAAACAAGAAAACATATGAGCTAGCTGGAGTTGATACTGTGGGAAATAGCCCCAATAGCTACAAGGATCTCAAACTTGGCTGGATGACTGGATTTCTGTTTGTCAGCAGCTTTGTCGGTTTGTGGGCATTAGTTCCTCTTCGAAAGGTGTTCATCTCATTTGAGCTACTTTAGTGTGATACTTGATCATAAAATGAGTACAAGGTCGTTTTCGTAGATCATGTTTGATTCGGTTTTTGTTGCTGTGTAGATCATGATAATAGATTATAAACTGGCGTATCCGAGTGGAACCGCAACTGCAGTACTCATCAATGGGTTTCACACCGATAAAGGAGACAAGAATGCGAAGTATGTAGCTTTATGTTTCGAAACTTACCATGGGTTTTCAAAATGATGTCTCCGTGAATTCTTGAAGCAAACATGAACACTTCTCAAATGTCTTGCAGGAATCAAGTTAATGGATTTGTCAAGGTTTTCTCGTTCAGCTTTCTCTGGAGCTTCTTCCAGTGGTTCTATTCCGGAGGAGCTACTTGCGGGTTCGGCCAATTCCCTACTTTCGGATTAAAGGCTTGGACGAACTCGTGAGTTTTTTTTTTTTTCATAGACCATTTCTGCTTCACAATTAGCTCTTTGCATCACAATTCCTGTTTCCCTTTAACAGAAAGTGGGTTTTCTTGAAATGTTGCAGATTTTACTTTGATTTTAGCATGAGCTATGTTGGAGCTGGAATGATATGCTCTCATCTTGTCAACTTCTCGTTGCTTCTCGTCGCAATTCTCTCGTGGGGGGTAATGTGGCCACTTATCCATGGACTTAAAGGAAATTGGTACCCTGCATCCATACCCGAAAGCAGTATGAAGAGTCTCAATGGTTATAAGGTCAGTCTTTGGCTATTGTTTTACATCAACAGAACTTATGAGTTATGACAAGGTAGTACAGATAATTTGTTTGTTGACTTGGGGTGCTGTTACTCTTCTAGGTTTTTATTTCTATTGCTCTCATACTTGGAGATGGGCTTTACAATTTCCTCAAGGTGCTCTTTTTCACCATGAAAAGCATCCATGCCAGACTTAAGGAAAAAAACACCAGAACTTGTAAGCAGGCCTCTATCCTTTCCTTGTTTTCAAATTATAACACGTCTAAATGTCACGAAATTTGATCTAAACATTTATTTAGCTCACAATTTCTTACATTTGTGATAAATTTCAGTTTCCGAGAGCCATAATCGAGCACTTGACGATCTTCAAAGAAACGAATTCTTTGTAAGAGAAACAATTCCTGTCTGGCTTGCCTGCACTGGATACACAATCTTGGCAGTAATTTCAGTAATCATTATCCCTCTTATGTTCCCTGAGCTCAAGTGGTACTACGTCATTGCTGCCTACATCCTCGCGCCTTCACTCAGCTTCTGCAACGCGTACGGCGCTGGCTTAACCGACATGAACATGGCCTACAACTACGGGAAAGTCGCCCTCTTTGTCCTAGCCGCCTTAGCTGGCCAAAACTCGGGTGTAGTTGCCGGGCTCGTTGCATGTGGACTCATCAAATCCATAGTCTACATTTCATCAGACTTAATGCAGGACCTAAAAACAGGCCACCTTACTATGACGTCACCGAGATCGATGGTTCTTAGCCAAGCCATTGGAACCGCTGTAGGCTGCGTGATCGCTCCCTTAACGTTCTTTCTCTTCTACAACGCGTTTGATGTGGGGAACCCCAACGGAGAGTACAAGGCGCCCTATGCTCTTATATACCGAAACATGGCCATCCTTGGAGTCCAAGGCTTCTCGGCTCTGCCTCAGCATTGCTTGGAGCTGTGCTATGGGTTCTTTGGATTTGCTGTCTTGGCCAACTTGATGAGGGATTTGGTCCCCCGGAGTACAGCGAAGTGGGTCCCGCTTCCAATGGCGATGGCCGTGCCTTTCTTGGTCGGGGCCTACTTTGCAATAGATATGTGTGTGGGGAGCTTGGTGGTGTTTGTGATGCACAAGCTTGATAGTAGGAACGCGAGCTTGATGGTGCCTGCTGTGGCGTCGGGTTTGATATGTGGCGACGGATTGTGGAGTCTTCCTTCGGCGTTACTCGCCTTGGTAAAGGTGAACCCTCCAATCTGTATGAGCTTCAAACCTACTTAATTAACCTACAATATAGACTTGAGGTAGCACAAATGTGTAATGAAAGAGGAGTTGATTCTCTTGATCGACGTCCTAATTAATAGCTTTGTAATCCTAGATTTTCTGGCATAGAAGATGTAGTAGGAACCATGTATATTGATCGCCAATTCGCCATCGCCCTAGGTATCGACAATTATGTATGAGGAGATGGCTAAGCCTCTTTGGATGGGCAATGCTCTTCCTTTTGTTGAGCAATTGGAATGAATGTATGAATATAGAAGATAAAATGTTATGTATTATCCCCTGGAATTGATTATAGGCCCATCTGAATTCTTACTCCTTTTACCCTCTTCATTCTTCTGTCAAGTTCTTGCTAATTTGCTGGTTTTTTTTTGCACGACCATCACTCTCTTACTATGAAGTTTTCCATATTGCAGTGCGTGGATGCATAGATTGGAGCTAGAGATCACAACAAGTGAATAGCCTCATCATTCTTCATCGCCTGATTCAGAGTTCGGTTGATTGCTTGTTCTGGACAACTTGTTCCTACTTTTTTCCCCCCTGCACTACCTAGAAGAACAGTCATTAACGAGTGACCGTTGATAAGTTGAAAACCAGAATGGTGAGGAAACAAGCATACATTTCGTGCTCAAAACTTCACCGTTCACAATCTTGGTTAGGGTAAAAACTTGTTAAAAGCATCAACAAAATTAAGGCCCCTTTGGTATCCAATGATGGAAGTCACAACCAACAAAATTAAGGCCCGTTTGGTATTCAATCACGCAACCAACCGTAAATGGAATGGAAACGAATTAGCGAGGGAAAAGAAAAACAGAATTGAGAGAAACAAAGAGTTAGAAGTGTGAAACAAAGAGGGCATACACCTGTATTAGGCTACATAGTAGATTAAACTTGTTATTTTATAACGTAATCAATAATTACTTTTTCTACCAAAATTTTAATCGATACCACGGCGAACCTCTAGAAAAGCGACACGTGTCGGCTTGAACAAAGGCCAATTTCATAAGCGCGGTTAGAAACGGGTTTACGCCGTTTCGAAACCCGTTCTCAAACACAACCCCAATTCTTCTTCCCCTGTTCTGCGATAACAACAACTTCTGGATTTCTTTGGGAACACGAAGTCACCCGCCACCGCCAATCCCCCATAAAATCTCTTCTCCATCGATATACTTCGTATCCCTCCACAATCCCCCGTACAACAATCGCTAAGTTCAAACACCAAGAGATAAAGAAAGAGGGGTAATTCTTCGCCGTCGGAAAAATGGGGCGCTCATCGGAAAAGGGTTTTTTTCAGGAGCTCGCTATATACGCGGCTAGTGCAGCCATCAGCTACCTGGTGTTGGTCGCAGGTCTCAAACACTTGGACCCTAATCGCGAGGCCTCCAAAAAGGCCGTCGAGCAGAAGAAGGAAATCGCCAAGCGATTAGGTCGCCCCCTCATCCATACCACTCCTTATGAGGTACCACGAATCTTCCCCTTTCGGTTATTGTTTCCGATTCTGGATTTAGGGTTTCCGTTTTCCCCAATTGTTGTTGATTGCTGTCGAATTAGGGTTTGTGGTGTCCAATTCTGGATTTAGGGTTTCCGTTTCCCTCAATTGTTGTTGATTGCTGTCGAATTAGGTTTTGTGGTGTCCAATTCTGGATTTAGGGTTTCCGTTTCCCTCAATTGTTGTTGATTGGTGTTGAATTAGGGTTGTGGTGTCCAATTGTGGATTTAGGGTTTCCGTTTCCCCCCAATTGTTGTTGAATTAGGGTTTGTCATTTTCCAATTGGGGGCTGATTGAATTGAGCCGTTTGAATTAATGAACAGGATGTGATCGCCTGCGATGTTATAAATCCCGCTCATATTGATGTGGAGTTTAATTGCATTGGAGGATTGGAGAGCATTAAGCAAGCGGTGTTTGAATTGGTGATTCTGCCATTGAAGAGGCCTGAGCTTTTCTCGTTTGGTAAGCTTCTTGGTAGCCCAAAAGGTGTGCTTTTGTATGGTCCTCCTGGGACCGGGAAGACGATGCTTGCGAAAGCCATTGCCAAGGAGTCTGGCGCGGTTTTCATTAATGTTAGAGTGTCAAATCTGATGAGCAAATGGTTTGGTGATGCTCAAAAGCTGGGTATGTTTGGTTTGCTTACTGTCTGGTCTGTTTGTATACATTAGATCAAATGCAAAGCTATCTGTTTTTAACCAGTTATGTGATCAATAGTTGTTCATGTGACATAAATGTCTCAGATTGTGCTTTCACCAAGGCATATTAACTCAAGTGAAGGTCTATTTAATTGCAAAACATAATATATTTAGTTGTTTGGCATCACCTAGAGCCACTGATATACCAAATTCCTTGCTCCAAAATGACAATTTGCAAATTATAAATAGAATCTCATACCCTGTAGCTGAGAAACTCAGGCTATGAACTGAATAAATAACATATACACGGATAAAGAAACTAACTTTCCATCATATATGAACATATTATATATACTTTGAAACTGAACAATGCATAGATCACCATGTTGTTGTATTTACTTTTGGGTAGTCCACATGTTTTTCTTTTGTATGTGCACTATGTTTCCACCATATAAAAGATATGTTTAAATTTAAGTAATTCTGACAAAGTGCATGAAATGGCAAACTTAAGATTGACTGGAAGGTATTGATACATCATATAACTGGGCATCTCATTCTGCCATATACTTGTTCTCATATATTTATATGTTTATGTTTTTTGATTCACTTGCAGTTGCTGCTGTGTTTAGCTTGGCATACAAACTCCAGCCTGCTATTATCTTCATTGATGAGGTTGATAGCTTTCTGGGACAACGTAGTAGTTCAGACCATGAGGCAATGGCGAATATGAAGACAGAATTCATGTCACTCTGGGATGGCTTCACAACTGACCGTGAGTTTAGCTTTGCTTTCTCTGGCTTCTCTTATTTGCCTTATATTGTAGCAGTAAGATGTAGAAATGTTTTTTTTTTTATAATCATAATTTCTTACAGAAAATGCTCGAGTGATGGTTCTTGCTGCTACAAACCGCCCCTCAGAACTCGATGAGGCAATTCTTAGGCGCTTCTCTCAGGCATTTGAGATTGGAATGCCTGACCTCAAGGAGAGAGCAGAGATCTTGAAAGTGACCTTACGAGGCGAGAGAGTTGAGGATAACGTGGATTTTGATCATTTGGCGAGCTTGTGTGACGGCTATACCGGATCTGATCTATTCGACCTCTGCAAACAAGCGGCTTACCTTCCCATCAGGGAACTCCTTGATGATGAGAAGAATGGGAATCCATTTCATGTAAGAATTCCGTTTCCACTTTGACCCATAATTATTTAAAATGTTGGCACTCTTGGTGTTTCATGTTGTTTTGGATCGATTCAAGCGGTCATAGATTGAAAGTGTGTTTTATAAACTTTGCAGGCCCCAAGACCATTGTCACAGCAAGATCTGGAGAAGGTTCTAGCCATGTCAACAAAGACGAGGACAGCTGCGCAGGATTATTCGAGGATGAGTACACGACAGGCGTCTTGGTTGCGGGTGAAAAATGGAGATGATCATCAGGTTCAGAATGCGATCAATGAGCTCTCAAAGCTTGTTGTCTCTCAAATACTCAACTTGCAGCCCGAACCACAACAACAATGAAGTATGACATTTGCTGAACCTAGCTAATTAAACTAACATGCATTTTGTGACTCTATTTAGTTGTTTGCCTTAATATTTTGGATATGGAGTTCTCTATTTTTTCCAGTGTTCTAAAAAACGCTAGGCGGAAGCTGGGCGGTGGGATGGGGCCTAGCGCCTAGGCGGCTAGGCGGGGGCCTAGGCGGAGCCTAGACGGATTTGTAAGTTATTGGAAATATAAGATTATTATTCTTATTTGGTGAAAATATAAATAAAAGAACAATCTCATCTTAATATTTATGTATAAATTGGCACCTAGAGCCCTATTTAGCCTTAATTTAGACCCGCCCAGCCCGCCTAGAAGGTCGTCTAAGCCGCCTAGGGGCCCGTCTAGACCACCTAACCAACAGAAGTTTTAGCAACTCTTTAATTCTCATTGCACTTTCAAATTCATGTTAAGGTCATGTACATACTCAAGAACATTGAAAGTGTTAATACATGTAAAATGCATCAAGTCAATTGTACGTTGGTCTTCTGAGGGTAGGGTAAAGGTGAAGGACTGAAGGGCCATTACAAACCACATGTTTTATTCAGAGTTGATTTGTACCTATGGTATCATTCACATATCAAAGTCACAAAGTGCCCATAGCAATGAAACAAAAAAGCAGGCCCTACCATTTTGAATCACGAGGCCAGCCAACTATTGATGGAACTTGATGCCACTCAAGTGCATGTTTTCTTACCCCCCTAAGCAATAAAAAAATCTCATCCAACCAGCATATATCTCTTCAAACACAATTGAAAGTTAGCTCTCTTCAATTTCCAAATAGAAAATCTCTTGAGGGCAAATTTCAACCACACACAAGGAAAATTGCTTTGAATGTAGACTCACGTACACCTCAATGATGCATATGCATTAATTGATGCTACCCAAGTAGAGCCCCCTCACATCATCATATACTTCATAAATCTTCTCTTTAGTAAACCTCATTAATTGGTGTATGAAGAGCTAGAAACCAACATATAGCCCTCATCAATTTTCCAAACACAAAGTTCTCACCAAATTTCGCAGCATGAGTATCACCTCCGTTGTTGATTTTGCAATTGGAAAGATTGGCGAGCTTTTGGTGGAAGAAGTCAAGCTCTTGAATGGAGTGGAAGACCAAGTTCGGAGCTTGCAAGTTGAGCTACAAATGGTGCGGGGTTTCCTCACTGTCATGGAGGACATGGACGTGGAGGGAGGAGGTGATGCTCTGAGTCGCGCCACCATCAAACAGATCAGAAAGATTGCTTACGATGTTGAGGATGTGATCGAGTCGTACATCCTTCAAGCAAATTCATCGACTAATAAGACGAAGGAAGACTCCTTCATAAGGTACTTAGGGTTTTCTAGCTCCCTTTCACTCACCCATCAAGTGGGCTCTGAGATTGAAGCCATCACGGAGAGGCTAAATAAAACCATGGAGAGGTGGAGAAAGTATGCGGGTGAAAATGGGATGCTAGGAGTACATGCTAGACAAAAAAGTAGGTCACAGAACGTGAGACAACCTGCATATTCACATACCCACGAGGAGCATGTAGTCGGCCTTAAAGAAGACATCAACAAGTTAGTCGGGGTGTTGACTCATGAAGAGCATCGCAACATTAATGTCATATCAGTTGTGGGAATGGGCGGGTCTGGTAAAACCACTCTAGCCAGAAAGCTCTTCAACCACGACATTGTTAAAGAACACTTTGATTGCATAGCGTGGGTTTCGGTGTCTCAACAATGGGATGCTCAACAGATCATTCTAGATATGTTGAAGAAAGTCAAAGGGGAGACCATAGGAACCGGCGGGTCTCGAGTAGAAAAGCTTCACCGATATTTGGAGCAGTGAATAAAAAGGCGAAAGGCGAACAAAGGCGATATAGGTCTCATTGCCTAGGCGAGAGGCGAGAGGCGAAAAGCGAACGCCTTTTGTATCAAGGCGCTCCATCATGCAATATGTATATATCCTAAGTTTTGGGTATAAGAACACACATATATATACATTAATTAATGAAAACTTATAAGTTAGACATTTTAAACATCATAACTAAACACTTAGTGTTAACTTATGCATAGGTAGATATCGATAGAAGACAAATTAGGAGATTGAAGATGTCTATTTGTTTTCTTTTACTTATAGTTAGGTTTAAAATTAACAAAGATTCAAAATTTTACTACTATTTTAAAAATATTTTTGTGTTATTTTATTCTAAAAAAATACTTTACCAAAAGGCGCTAAAGGCGAGCGGACGAGAGGCGAGTGCCTAGGCGACAAAGGCGCTCGCCTTTTGGAAACTGCCCGCCTTGACCTATGAAAGGCGATGAGGCCATTGCCTTACTGCCTAGGCGAGAGGCGCTCGCCTAGGCGTCGCCTTTTTATTCACTGATTTGGAAATGAAAAGTTATTTGATTGTTCTTGACGATGTGTGGGAGACAGAGGCACTAGCACACATCCGTCCAGCCTTGCCATTAGGAGGTGATAAAAGGAAGATCATTGTCACAACCCGCAACAAAGAAGTTGTTAAATACCCTGATTTAAGACCCATCACCTACTCTCATGAGCCAAGGCGTCTTACTGACGAAGAGAGTTGGGAGCTATTTAGTAAGATCGCCCGACCGGAAGTTAACAACACGATGGATATTGCAAAGTCGGAAGAGCTGGGGAAGGAGATGTTGAAGAAATGCGAAGGGTTACCGTTGGCTGTGATTGCACTAGCCGGGATTCTGTTTGATAAGGAGAATCTGGAGGAATGGGAGAAGGTCAGTGAGGCAGTTAGCTCACGAATCAGGGAATTAACAAGGGAGAGGCACAATATCATACGGGCCTGTGAACGAAATGTTAGCACTGAGCTACATTGATTTGCCTCGTGAACTTAAGCCTTGTTTTCTCTATTTGGCGCAATATCCAGAGGACCGATGGATTCATGTCGAGGAGCTGATTAGAACATGGATAGCTGAAGGATTTATCGTGTCGCGTGAAGGATGGGCATTAGAGGACGTGGCACGTCAATATTTGGACGAGTTGCTTCACCGTTGCCTGGTTCTTGTAGCAGAGAGAAACTATCAAGGGAAGGTGAAATATATTCAAATCCATGATTTGGTGAGAGACTTATGCATAGAGAAGGCAAAGACGCAAGACTTCCTTGGGATATTCACTCCAAATTCCAATACAACCATGATAGAAGCACGACGAGCTGCACTTTTTATTTCTCAAAACAGGTATGTTGATTCAAACTTGTCTTACTCCTTCAACAAGCCATCTTATTTTGTACTACCTATTGGAGTAAATAATCACACCTGATTAAAAATATATAAATCGCACATAACAATCTCATATTGAATCATATTATTTTTCTACCAAAACAAATTAATTCATATTATTTATAAACTGATTGATTGAAATTTAAAATCACACATGACAATTACATATACAAAATATTATTTAGAAAAAAATTCCTATAATTTTATTTTTTAATTTTGATATGCCCTTAGATGCTCTAAAAATTTCTCAAAATTGGAGAAACAAAACCCTTTTCTCCAAAAGTTTTTTACTCCAATTTCAAGAGATTCTCCATTTTGGAGATCTATTAGGAATAACTTTGCATTTATTTGCTTTGAAAAATAAAGAAAAATAAATATATAAATATATGAAGAGGAACTCACAATTTGGAGATAATCTCAAATATTGGGATGCTCGTACTCATTTTGGAGATTTTATCTCTTTTGAAGAAGCAAATGAAGATACTCTTGGGGCTCAAAAACACCCCAAAATCTCTAAATTTGAGATTTGCAAGAATATGTAGCATCTCTTCAAAAATACTCTTGAGGCTCAAGAAGAGATGCTCTTACAGAATCACGACGTTTGATATCTTTTTGTATCTACTTGATATCTCTCACATTTTTTTATATCTTTGATATGTTACCTAAGTTTGATATCTAAAAAATATAATTTTAATTTAACTAATTAAAATATTTTTTATTTTAGGTAAAATAGATTTCTTTATTATCTTTATGAAGATACTAGATAATTAGTCAACATAATGAATTCCATAATTGAAGTGATTGTAATTATTTCTTTATAGATAAATTATAAATAGTCATAGTATAAAATCACGACGTCAAATCTTGAGTTTAACGGCAGTACACCAAAATTTCAGGTTACTCAGAGTTCTAGTTGTGGAAATGATTAGGACATTTGAGGCCTTACCAGAAGGGATAGGAAGTTTGATTCACCTTAGGTACCTTGGTTTAAGGGGGACGAACATCACAGAGTTGCCTTCCTCTATCGGCCATCTGCGTAACCTCCTCACGCTGGACTGCGGCATTGGTAGTATAAGAGGCGTGATAAGAATTCCGGATGTTTTATGGAAGTTAGAGTTGCTTATGCATCTTTCCTTGCCTTGTCGGGATCATGGAAGTGCTATTGTTGACGCACAAACATTGAAGTTGCATACGCTCAAGTCCTTACAAACATTAAAGATGAGTGTTGGAGGAGGTAATTGGATATTGGAAGAGCTTCCACTTCTAAGCCCAAGCATTGAAAAGTTGGCTATACATGATATAAGAAGCCAAGAGCTGCTGAAGGAGGCATTTCGATGCCCAAGCATACGTGACGACCGTCTCCGTTCATTGTGTTTGCGTTGGAAGGATGGAATTACGCTAGACAATGTAGAAGAGTCTATCATTCATTGCCAGCATCTAAGGAAGCTACATCTAGATGGAAAAATGGTCGACATTCAATTCCCCAACAGAATTAAGAAGTTAGTGTTGGAACATACAGGATTTGAAGCGGAAGATACGCTCAGAGATTTAGGCAACCTTCCCAATCTCACTGTCATGACTTTACGTGTTGATGCCTACACGGGCAGCCGGTGGACATGTCGTGCGGGAGAGTTTCCACATCTGAAAGAACTCAATTGTAATACCCGCTATTTTTATAAGATATTATGTACTATATTCTATTAGAAGTGTAAGAACAATTCTAATGAATTCGTTTTCGTAACTACAAGCTAAAGCTTTCAAGAAAGTATATTAATCGTAAAACATAATTTAAAAGTATAAAATAGAGAATTATAATCTAAAGATAAAATTGAGTCTTTTCACTCATAATTGTAATTTGAGAAGATTAATATTATTAATTAGCAACAAGTAAGTAAATTGGATTAATTGTTATAAAATTTAATCAAGTGCTAATCTAATCATAATGGGCCAAAATTAAAAATAAGAGGATGGAGAAGGTGGAATTAGAACCCCTAACCTCTCCTACCCCCCTTCCCTTCCTTCTACCAACTACACTACAAAGACTTCCTGTTAGTTTAAAGGAAACGAAATTCTTTTAACCCAAAATACCCTTCCTTCGTACTTGGACAACACCGATTTCTACCCTGGGCAGCCTGCGACCTTCTCCTCCATCACGCCACATCATATCGGTCATGTCCATGGCAGCCCGAAACCCGCTCGTTCGTCCATTCCTCTAGCCCTCACCTCTACTCTTCTATCCCGTCAACCCCTAAAATCCGAATTCATGAGCTCGTGCCCGGGATTTCCGCTGCCTCCCCTTGCTCGTGAGCGTACTCGGTGGAAGTTTGCCTATAAATTTGGGGAACTTGCAAATCAGTTCCACCATCATCTCTTCCATCATAGTTCTCTCTCCATCTCTAAATAATTCAGCACCCTCGTTCCATAAAATTTCATCCAAAAATCCGATCCAAATCAACCCAATTACAAAATCTTCAAATCTGAAATTTTTTTCGTTTTTTGTCGTCACTGGAGACCAAGTTCCGCCGCCTTCTCGTGGTCGCCGGAGACCCCAGAAGCCTCATCGTCGTCGACCGTGTTGCCGTAACGGACTGCCGAGGCTACCGCTCGTCGCCGGCGACGTGTGTTCGTCGCTGTTGGTGTCGTCGGAGTTGAGTTCGGTCGTGAGGAGAAGGAGGCAGCCTAGCCAGCTCTTGTTCTACGTAAAAGAGAGGACAAATCAAGGTGGGCTTTTCCCCTAATTTTCTTTGGGTTAAGTTAAAAGGCCCACTAATCAATTTATTCATTAAAAAGCCCATAAGCCTAACTTAAAGAGACTTGGTTATATAATAAGAACTAATGGATGACATGAAAATTAAAATCTCTACTCATTAAGATAATATTAATAAGCCCATTAGAATTTCTAAATTTATTAATGAGTATGATTAAAAATATTATTTTTAGCCCATCTTATAGAGTGAACCTCTTTATAAAAATAAACCTGAACCATTTTCTTAATCGAGATTTATAATTATAAAATATTATTTTATTATGAATAATAAATCTTAATTAAGTATTTATTTAATTTCCTTAAGAAGCGTTTTTATAAATAAAGTTTTATGAACGACGTTCATAAACCAATGATTTTACAATCCTAAACTCAGCTTCTAACATTCTCATAAGCCGAGATCTTAGATTTATAAACTAATAATTCGAGGAGTTCCTAGACTAAGAAATAAATTAAAAATTAATTTATTTCGTTATCTTTCCGTGCCTCGAATTAGGTTAAGTTTCTAGGAGCGCTCGTTCCCAAATTCCGTCTTCGTAGCGACTTAACTCTCGAACATCGAAGGCAAGTGGATGATTCTTTCTCCCTATTCTCTTGATATTCGATAAATCGTAAATTCCTGTCTTGCTAGCCTCTCCATTTTTGTTGGGAACGCCTTGTTTGCTAAATAAAATGAACCTAGGATTTATTTATTGTTTAGAGATAACGACCCTGTTGATATTTACTTTATCGTACTGCGCTAGCCCATGAACTTAGGATCGATGTTTGGCCTCTGTTTGTTTCAAGTCTCTTTTTGAGACTTTGTTGTGGACTAGTGTAGGAAACAGGGATGCGGGTTTGGCCCCTCAACATCTCTTTATAAACTATATTGGGAGGTATAATAATTTATCGTCTCCTGATATTGGGTCATGACTCCACCTGCTCTCCGAATAGAGGGGTGTTGCACTCTAGCTAAGTGCAGGGACTCAGTCCCCGTAAGGCCACGCCTCATCCTTTGAGCGGCCAACTTAATTAAAAGTCATCACTGAAGTGTTATGTGTTACGACTTATGAAAGATAAGTGCCCAATGCACATTAATTAATTAATGGGACAGGGATGGTTAGTACTAGCTTGGACAAATCATCCGGACTCCCGACTTTGAGTAGCTCTAGCTAATAGAGACTTTTGTTGTTACTTGATGTGAATTGATAATGTTCCCAACAAAAGCTTAATCATCTTTCTTAGGAAATCATTTCATTGTGATTTCTTATCCTCAAAAGAAATCTCGTATTTCTTTTCTCACCGATTCTTCTTCATTCCATCATCATCTAAGTTACATTCCAATAAAACTCGTTCGTCTGAGTCGCATTTTAAATATAGCCGTTACCACTTTATCTCTCTCTCAATGCCAAAGAACCCGACTTGTCGTGCATCGTTCAGTTCCCTTTGGACTTAGATGCCGACATACTTAGCCTTTCTAAGAACCTATTTTGCATTCTACCACTTGCTTAATCTCGCGTTAGACTAATACCACTTTCTTTTCTTCCCGACATTGGTCGGCTGATATTTCTTGCTTCTATGGAAATATCAGGTAACAAGGCCAAGTCAGTAGCAGATTAAAGCCGAAGACTCAAGGATCTGAAGGAAGGAAGGTTTCAAGCCTTTTGGACATTCTGGGTCCGCCAAGCTACTTTGTATAATATTATTGTCTTAATTTCCGCTGCACTATTATCTAATGTTATTTCCATTTCAAGCACTAACGTTTCAGACCTTTGAACGCCTTTTTAAGTATGTGGTAAACGATGAACCACTTTAATGTAATATAACTATCTTGTTTTATATTACTTTGAACCGTGTTGTGTTACCTACAGCCTCGAGTGGTCTTGGATGGTAAAATCTGAGATCACTGGCGGTAGCACCCTTGAGTTAAAAATAGGGGTGTTACATCAATCTGTTTATATTATACAAGTTGGAGGAATGAAGCATTGAAAGCGGAGCAATGCCTCAACTCGACAGGTTAACAATTGGTTTTTGTGAGAAATTGAGGAAGCTTCCAGAGGGATTGAAATTCATCACCACCTTGCAGCATTTTGAAGTCTACGGAATTATGTGTGATGAATTTGAGGACAGAATAAAAGCAGGAGGAGCAGATGTTGATATCATTAAACATGTCTCTCGTGTTGATATAAAGTATGACTTCGTTGACTTGTGTGTTTGATTAAGTAAGTTTAATTTTCATCTAATTAATACACTTTTGTCCGGCCTGAATGATTGGTTGTTACTGAAAACATAGTTATATATGTACATGCCTAGTTGGTTAATTAATTTACACTCCCATTTTTATTTGAAAACTGAAATTTAGCAGGTCTCGACTGGGGATTCACCGTCGTTGTCTTTTACACCAGCATCTGCATCGTGCTTGATCAGGAACTCGGCTACGTTTTCTCTATCGCAAACAACACCATAATGCAATGGAGTTTGGCCTTCATTGTCCTGCCAATAAAAACAATTATCCAACATGTCAGACAAAGTACTCATTTTTAGATATATTCTTCAACTACCTGAGATCAATAGAACATTCACCCGTTATAACAAATATTCATAAGTTGTTCTTGGATGACTAAAGTTAATAAAATCAGTTACCTTTGCATTGACATCAGCATTCCTACTAGTTAGCAGCTCTATCACATTGAGATGACCGCGATCTACAGCCCCATGTAATGATGTTCGGCCTTTACTGTCTGTAGTGGGACAACATATAACCTATATTCAGCTTGTATACAGATATGTGCAATCTGGATAATAGCAACACTAGTACAAAAACCCTCTTACAGGGCGCTTTTTTAACAAAGCATAGGGCGCTTTTTGTACTGCCCTAAGAAGAAGTGCTTTAAAACTCATACAAGGCGCTTTTTAAATTACGCAATAAAAAAACACACGGAGGGCGCTTTTTCAAAAAAGCGCCCTAAGAGTGTGTTTCTTTTTTAAAAAAAAAACAAAAATTTAGGATGCTTTTTTCAAAAAAAACGCCCTAAATTTAGCTTTTTTTTTTAAAAAAAAATACACACTCAGGGCACTTTTCTGTAAAAGCACCCTGTACGAATTTATATATTTAAAAAAAAAATTACTGAAAAGGAGCCCTATAAAAATTTATATTTTATTTTTAAAATCTTTCTTGGTGCTTTTCCTGGAATTAATAAAATCCAGCAACCATAAACCATGTACACTATGTTCCAATACATTCACGTACACCAATATATTCACACTAATTCACTATCTTCCATTCATTCTCATCATGAAGTGGGGTTTCTCACCAATAACACTTCAGCCTCCATCTTTATTCTGACCATTCTTCAATGTGCCTTTCCTTCAGCTGCTTCCAAACATAACCATTTTTCAAAGGATCTACAAAGAAGTATGCATGAATACAAATAAAGAACAAAATGAGAAGATTAATTAGCACTACTAAACTCAAAAACCATATTATAACTTCATTCTTTTATATGTGATAATATATATTAAAACATCCAGCATTCCTTAACATCACACTACAGATCACTAGCATAGCAAAGTCCAGAAACAATATTTTAAGGAATTAAACAACAAAGGCTGCCAGGAAAATAAGTAAGGTAAGACAGTGTATAGATGCACATGATTCGTATTATTATACACAACCACAATGAAAGAATTTGAAAAATAGGCCGCACTTATATAAAGGAACAAGCCTGCAGCTATTGGTCATTAGGTGGGGGAGCCCTAGCTAGTAGCAACCATGCAACTCTTTTGAATTAATATAACTAAAAACCAGCCACCATTCTTGATAAGAGGGGCCACTACACCTAACAACAATCATTTGTGACCAAATTATAAAAACCAGCCACCATTCTTTTGAATTAATATAACTAAATATAAAAATGTGTAATACAAATCGATGCATCATAGCCAGTATGCTCAAATCTAACATAGTAAATTGCAGCAGGAGTATATGGGTAACTGATGCCTGCTTAGCTTTGAAATGGATTATCATGCTCCACAATTAAAACCTAACGTAGTAAATTGCAGCAGGACACTTGGTTGTTGAAAAGTCAAAATGAGCTGTTCAAAGTGCCTTTCACCTGCTATGAATTGATGATTTCTATCTTTAAACGTGCTGCTTAGGACAAATTTTTTTTTTTGTAAAACATAAACAGTCACTACAAAAGTAACAAATCCTCTGCGCCAACAATTGGTGAAAAACAATACTGATACATTACATAAATTCCTGAAAACTTGATACCTTTCTCAGCTTAAAACCAGCAACACACCAAATCTGGTCCGAAACTATAGTCGTCTCCTTCACCTGAATGTAATAAGTGTAGTAACAAGGATTAGAATGCATTCCTTCAATAAAAAACAGTTCAGAACTAATACATCAATTTAATTTACTCAACTTGGGAAAAACATGAGCTGTAATTGTGTATGGTATATTGGTATGTCACCTTAGGTTCATAAGTCATATGAGGAATGAAATTCATCTCAGGCCCGAAACTATAGTCGTCTCTATCAACCTCGTCCGTACTCCACTCAAAATCTGAAGCAGCATCCATCAACTTTCCATCCATGAATATGCCCCTAAAGATGGAGAAACGAATTTGAATTATTATGTTGAGCTGATGTCTCATGATCATGTAACTAGAAATAAAGTCACTTTTGTTATACTGAAAAATCAATTACATCTCCAAGACTTTTAACATATCTTGAATGAACTTACCTAGGTCTACGTTGTTTCTCCTTGATGATTGTTGTTTATGATCTCAATTATATGCAAGAGGAAAGATCATAATTGAAACAGAATCACGCTAATTCAACCTATCTTTATGTAGTCTTGAGATCAAAGATCCTATATCGATCTGTGTTCATAATTGTACTTAAATTCAGATCATGTTTATAAACATGGATCCATGTTGAGTTTCTTAGATTTGTGTAACCAAATTGCTTTGCTTTCTCTTTACAGAACAAAGAAGAACATTCAATTGTGATCTGGAGAATGAAATCTTACAAGGTAATGAACAAAATATCTCCATTCTTTCTCACGGATCTCAGCTTTTTGAACCTGGAAACATGATCAGGGAAACAAATAAGTTGTTTCGCCTTCTGTACTAGCAAAGCATAAAGATGGATACAACCAGAGCAACACAGCCATAACCAAATGCTTCTTGTATGCATTTGCACCATAACAATGTCAGAATCATCATCAGTAAACGCTATTCATCTTAACAATTACTTCAGCTTCAGAATCATTCCATAATATTGAGCAATTTCGGAAAATTTGATACAATTATCAGGAAAAATAGCCAGAAATCCTCTCTCTAACAGTAATTCAGCATGCAATTTTGACAAATTACAACAAGTATTGAAGTTTAACTCATACAATGTGATGACATCCACTAAGCAGTTCGCACTTCTACATTCACGAGTACACAGTTAATCCAATTCAGGCCAAATTAGAACGAGTGAACTTCATAAAACACCGGCAAAGGCGAGTGAGCTGTCGATTTTGCTTTGCTTTGTTTTGTTTATGCACGGTAAAAAGAGTTGAATAGTTAGATAAGGGCGAACTTACCGTGAAGAGGCGTTGTAGAGAGAGCCGTCGTGACAGATCTGGAGAACAACAGGACCATGGTGGTAGCCGGCGTGACAGAGAGCCGCTGTAGAGAGAGCCGGCGTGAAGAGGCGGCGTCAGAGAGAGCCGCCGTGAGGATACACATGCTCTGCGACGACCAGGCGTCAGCGCTTCGACCGAAAGGAGAAGTGAGGAACCGGCGAGAGATTGCTAGGGTTGCGACGACAGGCAAAATCAGAGAACGTTGGGCTAGCCGGAATCGGAGAATGTGCGACGACAGGCCGAATCGTGCGCAAAGGGAGATTAGGTCGGGGAAGGAAGCAGAAGTGAGGCGGGGGAGATGAGGTCGGGAAAGGAAGAAAGGGCAGAAAAACCCTAGCTTCCTCTAGAATAAAACAATAATCTTATTTTTTTAAGTAAACAGATTCGGAAGACGCTTTTCTTAAACAGCGCCCTCCGTGTCATATTGTTTAAGACGTTTTTCATTAAAAGCGCCTCTGATTTATTTTTGCTATTTTTTAAAAAAAGTTTAACTTCATAGTGCGCTTTTAATTCACAAGCGCACTCCGTCTTTGATCAATAAGTGCGCTTTTTAATAACCTCTTAAAATTTTCGCATTATATCTTGAATTTTGTACTAGTACAACAAATTCTCAAATGTCTGCAAGTTTTGAGTAAATAAGAGAACATTGAGTTTTGCGTCAGTTCAGGAATATGCCAAACTCACTATATGAGCAAGATTGTTTGTTCTTAATTGAGTTTAGATAGAGACAGAAAACCAAAACAAGCTGTCCTTTAGAAACTTCCACCAATTATTCTAGTTATTTCCTTTCTAAACTTTTTACAACACAACTTCCACCAGTTTTGAAATTTAAACATATCTATGTGAAGGCAATTATATCCAAGGAAGTATATATATAGCAATGTTTTCTTGGAATTGAAAACATGATGGACAGAGTTTCAATCAATGCATTCAAAAGTCATACTTGTTTCACCATATCCGCTTATTTGATCTAAACGGAAGGTTTCATATTGAGTTTTAAGAATGTCATGAGAACACTAAACGTACCGCATCGTTGATAAGAAGAATATAGATCAAGATACCTCTGAGATACACCATCCTCAATGCATTTAAGCAAATCATCAACGTCTCCTTCTCTTGCAAAGGCATGAACAGCGTCCATTCTCCTTTCAAACATAATAAGAAATGCCATAATCAGGATCAAAACTAATGTGCCAAGAGTTCATGTTATAGAAACTTGTGCTTTTAAAAAAATACTTGCATTGTTATAAAATATGTAAATATGCTTTATATAAGGAGGATATAATACCTCTGAACCATACAACAATACGCGTACGTACATAAGTTGATCCCTAAAACCAAACATTCAAACCATATACAAGAGTTCATGACACTTTGGGATAGCTTCACAACTGACCGTGAGTTTATCTCTGTTTTCTCGTGTTTCTCTTATTTGCCTAGCTATGTTATGTAGACGTGATCCTTTTTTGTAGTTATAATTTCTTACAGAAAATGCTCGAGTGATGGTTCTTAAGCGCTACAAACCGTCCCTCGGAACTCGATGAGGCGATTCTTAGGCACTTCGATCTCTCCGGCATTTGAGATTGGAATGCCTGACGCCAAGGAGAGAGCAGAGATCTTGAAAGTGACCTTACGAGGCGAGAGAGTTGAGGATAACGTGGATTTTGATCATTTAGCGAGCTTGTCTGAAGGCTACACCGGCTCTGATCTATTCGACCTCTGCAAACAAGCGGCTTACCTTCCCATCAGGGAACTCCTTGATGATGAGAAGAATGGGAATCCATTTCATGTAAGAACTCCGTTTCCCACTTTGACCCGTAGTTAATTTAACTGCTGTTATGTGGTCATAGATTAGTAGTGTGTCGTATAAACTGTGCAGGCTCCAAGACCGTTGTCACAGCAAGATCTGGAGAAGGTTCTAGCAACGTCAAGAAAGACGAGGACAGCTGCACAGGACTATTCGAGGATGAGTACACGACAGGCGTCTTGGCTGAGGGTGGAAAACGGAGATGATCATCGGGTTCAGAATGCGATCAACGAGCTCTCAAAGCTAGTTGTCTCTCAAATACTCAACTTGCAGCCCGAACCACAAGAACAATGAAGTATGACATTTGCTGAACCTAGCTGATTATACTAACATGCATTTTAAGACTCTATTTAGTTGTTTGCCTTACTATTTTGGATTTGGAGTTCTCTATTTTTTGATGTGGAAACCAATTTTGAGTTTGAAGCAAAATTATATATGGGCTGTGCATAGTTACAGGAAATTGCCTGCAATGTATAGGGTGTGGACGCCATTTGAAAATATGAAGGATGTGCAGATGAGATGAGATTCACCTGTAATGAAAGTCATATTTTGATCCTTCATATTATGACAGAAAATGTTAAAAATGTAGCAGAACTGTTTTAATACGATCTGCAAATTTTCCTGGAATTAATTTAGAAATTTTGGTAAAATATTGCATGATGGAGAAGTGTTAGAGATTCAGCTACAGAAAGAGGATGGAAAATCGAATGAACACGTCTAAGTTAGATATCTCTTATTAATGGTTGATAAGCCACAATACAAGCTGATTCGTACCAATAGCTAGGCATAAAGTAAATTTTTGGTATTCCGAGGGTAGAGTAAAGGTGAAGGGCTATTGCAAACGACATGTTTTATTCAAAGTTGATTTGTACTGATGCTATCATTCACATATCAAAGTCACAAAGTGAATGCTTTTACAAAGCAGCTGCCCTACCAGCTTGAATTATGAGGCCAGCCAACTATTGATGCCACTCAAGTGCATGCTTCTTTCTTGGCCACTCAAAACAACAAAAAAAAATAAAACTCAGCCAACCAGCATATATCTCCTCAAACACAACGGAAAGCTAGCCATCTTCAGTTCCCAAATAGAAAATTTGTTCATAAGCACAAAGAAAATGAGCATCACCTCCGTTGTTAATCTTGCTGCCGGAAAGATTGGCGAGCTCCTGGTGGAAGAAGCCAAGCTCTTGTATGGAGTGGAAGGCAAAGTTGGGAGCTTGCAAAAGGAGCTAGAGATGGTGCAGAGTTTCCTCATAGACATGGAGGCCATGGTCGAGGAGGAAGGAGGCGACGAGCGGAGTCGCACCACCATCAAACAAGTCAGAAAGATTGCTTACGATGCTGAGGATGTGGTCGAGTCGTACATCCTTGAAGCTAATTCATCAACCGAGAAGAAGGAAGACTTCTTCAAAAGGTATTTATGCTTTTGTTGCTCCCTTCCACGCACCCATCAAATTGGTTGTGAGATTGAAGGCATCGTGGATAGACTAAATAAAACCATGGAGATGTGGAAAAAGTATGCGGGTGAAAATGGGAGGTTAGGAGCAGATGCTAGGCAGGGGTTGAGCATGAAAACTAGGTTGAAGAAGATGAGACCAATTGCCTATTCCCATACCCATGAGGAGCATGTAGTCGGCCTTGACGAAGACATCAACAAGTTAGTTGGGGTGTTGACTCATGAAGAGCATCACAAAATCAATGTCGTATCAGTTGTGGGAATGGGCGGGTCTGGCAAAACCACTCTTGCTAGGAAGCTCTACAACCATGAGAGTGTTAAAAAACACTTTGATTGCATAGCGTGGGTATCGGTCTCTCAACAATGGGATGCTAACCAGATGTTGAAACAGGTTAAAGGAGACACCATGGCAACCGGAGAGTCTTCAGTAGAAAAGCTTCACCAATATTTGGAGATGGAAAGCTATTTGATTGTTCTTGACGATGTGTGGGAGGCAAGAGCACTAAATGACATTCGTCCAGCCTTGCCGATAGGAGGTGATGGAAGGAAAATCATTGTCACAACCCGCAAAGCAGAAGTTGTTAACTACCCTGATTTAAGACCCCTCACCTACTCACATGAGCCAAGGCGTCTTACCGACGAAGAGAGTTGGGAGCTATTTAGAAAGATTGCCCTTATCCATAGACAGGAGGAAGTTAACAACTCCGCTATATCAGCAGAGTTGGAAGAGCTAGCGAAAAAAATGCTGAAGAAATGCAGAGGGTTACCGTTGGCTGTGATTGCACTCGCTGGCATTCTGTGTGATAAGGATACTCTGGAGGAATGGGAGAAGGTCAGTAAGGCGGTCAGCTCACGGATCATGAAGCAAGGCAAAGGCACACACTTGTATGGGCCCGTGAAGGACATGCTAGCATTGAGCTATATTGATTTGCCCCATGATCTAAAACCTTGTTTTCTCTACTTGGCGCAGTATCGTGAGGACGAGAGTATTCATGTCAGAGAGCTTATTAGACAATGGATAGCAGAAGGATTTATCACACCGTGTGAAGGATGGACATTAGAGGATGTGGCACGTCAAAATCTAGACGATTTAGTTCACCGTTGTCTGGTTCTTGTTGGCAAGAGAAACTATGAAGGGAAGGTGAAAATGATTCAAATGCATGATCTAGTGAGAGACTTATGCATAGACAAGGCAAAAGAAGAAGACTTCTTTGAGACGTTCAATCCCAATGCCCCAAATTCCAATACAACCATGATAGAACCACGCCGAGCTGCATTTTATATTAAAAAGAGGTATGACGATTAGACTTCTCCTTATTTGTTGAATACCATTTTACAATAATCAGACTCAATTGAAAAAAGTTAAAATCACACATGACAATGTCATATTAAATTACATCATCCTTTTACAACTATAATGATTCATTAAAATCTAATTAAGTCATTTTTTATTCGGTGAAATTGATTGTAGAACACATATACGAAATTTATTTTAGAAAAACTAAATTCTTATGAAACTAATTTTACCATTAGGATATTTATAATACAAACTAGTAGATTTTTCAAATCAACCCAATTAATTGAAATGAAATATGATTGAGCTATTTCTAATTTGTTAAAATCTTATTGTAGATTCCTCATAAAGTAAGGATTTCCATTTATTTGAGATACATTAAAACATAAAGGAATTTTAAGATAACATTTTTTTTTACTAAAATAATTATTTTAAGTTAACTTAATATGATTTTTACATTGTTATTCATTACGGTTTTAATAATAAAGGAGTTCTACACTCTATAAAACTTTAAGGAAATTTTTGTTATAATTAAAAGTGTACAATGTTTAGAGAGGAATTATTTAAAAGTGGGTGCACTAATTCAAGTTGACATTTTTAAAATTTCAAAGTGCACCCCACTTTTAGAAAAAATCTCTCGTAAAAATGTCAAATTTTACAAAAAAATTCAAGTTTATTTTGTATTAATAAAAAAATCGTAAAGTTTTTTCAAAATTATATATTCTTTTGTTAATTTGAAAAAGAGATTATTTTAATATAAAACATTAAAAAAATATAACGTGGTGTTTAATATGGAAAAATGACTCAAAATAATCTCAAGTATCAACTTTCAACCAAAAATAATCTCAAGTTTAAAAATCATCACCAACGATCCGAACTATCACGAAATTAACCAAAAACAGTCCGGAACCTTTTTTGACGATTTTTCCGGTGGAATCGATGATGCGTTGATAAAACATCTGGCATAACAACCTAATATTTTACACTTGGGTGAAATATTTTTGACAGCCATATAATCGATTCCACCGGAAAACTTGTTGGAAAATGATTCCAAATCTTTTTTGGTTAAAATTTTAATAGTGCGGATCGTTGGTGATGATTTTCAAACTTGAGATTATTTTTGGTTGAAAGTTGATACTTGTGATTATTTTAAGCCATTTTTCTTTTAATAATAACAAAGTTGATGATTTTTTTATAATAATAACATATAGTGTCATGGAAAAAGAGCAAATATGAAATATATTTAATATACATCTACATACCGTTATAAACTTAGGTATTTTAACAAAATAGGTTAGGTAGTTTTGTTGAAACAACAAAAGATATGGTGATTTCATACAATTAAGTAAGTAGCATGGTAAATTTCGAAATATCCTTAGCTTTTTGCTTTTTGTAACATTTTGAGTCCATTACACGAAATTTGCAAAATCTCAAGGTCATCTTACATGAATATCAGAAAACCTTGTGTAACATAAAAATTTGCAAAATCTTGTTGTAATCATAAGAAATTTCTCTTATTTTAATTAACAGGGTGATGTTATGCAATGTGGTGGAAAAATATGCTACCATTTTAGTATATAATAACTACTTGATTGCTAAAGGGATTGCATGGGTCATGGTGGATAACACTTTTTGGCTTAGAATTTGATTGTTAAATATTACTTTTAATTTAATATTAATAAATTTTTAATCAAAGATTGAATAAGCGAACTATCAATTTTTTAAAGGTATTTGAAAATACTTCATTGATTAAAAATATAACTACTAGTCAAAATATATTAGGAGATAACAAACTAAATAGAAAATATATTTTATATATTATAAATTATATATCACTACTTTTTGAAATCAAATGTATTTTGTTTAATTCTTTGTAGTACTTTTGTATTTGTCATGAAGATATATACATATTTTAAAAAATTACTTGTGCACTAAATATAACTTCTACATGTTAAGAAAAAATTGGTATTGTAACGATTATAGATGATATAATAATATTGAAAAAACAATATTCAATAGATATACTTATTATTCTTACTCTTATTCTTATTCTTCTTATTATTATTAATATTTTAATATCTATAGATATACTTGATATTAAGTAAGGATCATATAGATTGTTTTTATGTAAATATATATAAGTAAGATAAAGATAGTGATATTTTTTATTGTAAAATAAAATAAGAATTTTTAATTACTAAGATATTATTAGTTTACTACGAAGTGGTAGAGTCAAAATTAATTGGAACTAGTTTAGTCCGTCGTACCATGTACGACTATGTCTTAAATATTAAAATTATTTTGAATACGTTATATATTATGGAATTTATGCACATTTAAATTTACCTACCAATAAAATACACCATGGTATTACTATTATTTTTCGGTAAAAATAATAGCATTATAAGAGCATCTTTATCCATAACACTCCAAGCACCCTATTTTTCTCCACTTTTTCACTTTCTCTCTCGGTGTCACATCATCCAAGCATCTCATGTCATTTCATCATTTTATCAATATCATCTCTAGCACTTCAAATTTTACCTTTTTCCTTTATATTCAAGTATAAATAATACCCCTTCATTTTATATTAAACTTTTATTTTATTTTAATCTATATATATGTCTTTTACTTTTAATTACCAAAATACTCAAAAGTAAGAATTTACATACTATTGCTTGCTAGTTGCTTGATATGTAAGATTAAATTAATAAATAATAATTGAAAGTCACAAACTGTATAATTTTCTGATTTTCAAAGCCTTATCATGTGCTAAGCACGGGATAAGATGCTCAGGGACTAAAATAAACAAGTCATTTTTTAATGTAAAAATACTATAAGATATACATTTTTTTTTTACAATATGTTAAATATAGTCAAAATGGATGTCTAAATGTAGAGAAAAACAAATGTAGACTTATGGTAATTTGTTTTTATAAGTTTACGAGTAGGAAAAACCATTTTTGTATAATTTAAGTAACCATATTTCGCCCAATTAAAAAACGACATGTGGTGCGCTATTTAAAGAAAAAAATGAAACAGAAAAAGCTCCAAATCGATGAAAGCATTGATGCTTGGATTGGGAAAATGGAGCATCGGTGCTCTTTCTCCCCCCTACCTATGACAATAAAAATTTAATATTTTATCTAACATCGATGCTAGAAATCCCCCGATAAACATGCTCTAATAGAGCAAATAGATATTATTTTGAAAAGAGTTGTTTATTGGGTCAAAATTCACTTTTAAAGATAAGTTACTTTTAAGAAACAAAATTTGAAAATTTATTTCCAGTAAAACTGTAATTTATTATATAACACACTAAATTTTAACCACAGTAAACTACTTTGTGCTAAACATATACTATTATATTTGGACCAAAGCACCCCTTTAAAAGTAATTTTCAATTTTCTTTAATTATTTAAATAATGAAACATAAATTTATTGGAACATAAGTGTTGGATGTTTATTGTCATGTTTGGCTAGATCACACACTAAAGTTTGACCACAAAATAATTTGCTCTAAAAATTTAGAGTGGAACATAAGTATTGGATGTTTGTTTGTGCGTGCAGAAGTCCACTTCCATTCCGGTGCACAGACAGTCAGCACCTTCGTTCTCTTTTCATCTATGGAAATGATTACTCTTATGGACAAGGAAATCCAGATTTTTATTTTGATAGAGATCCAAACTTAGGTATGGAGGCAGTGCACCAGAATTTCAGTTTACTTAGAGTTCTAGTTGTGGAATGGGTTAGGACTTTTAGTAATGACAGCTTACCAACATCGATAGGAAGTTTGATTCACCTTAGGTACCTTCGCTTACGGGAGACGAACATTTCAAAGTTGCCTTCCTCTATTGGGAACTTGTGCAACCTCCTAACGCTAGACTGGAGCTCAAATTTTAATATACCAGACGTGATAAGCATTCCGGATGTTTTATGGAAACTAGAGGGGCTTAGGCATCTTTACATACCTCATGGTCTGCTTCTTGACGTGAAAACATTGAAGCTGCATACGCTCAAGTCCTTGCAAACACTACATATGAGCGTTGGAGGTTGTAATTCGATATTGGCAGAGGTTCCACGTCTAAGCACAAGCATTCAAAAGTTGTTTATACGTCATATAGGAAGCCAAGAGCTGCTAGAGGCGGTACTTGGATGCCCAAGCATACGCTCCGACCGTCTCCGTTCATTGACCTTGAGTTGGGAGGATGAGTTTGTGCTGCAGACTTGTACTAAATTAGAAGAGCCTATCGGCTTGGGCCAGCATCTAAGGAAGCTATGTCTAGTGGGAAGAATGTCTAGAGTGGGCATTCAGTTCCCCCCAGCATTACCAAGTTAGAGCTGTGGGGAACGGGATTTGAAGCGGAAGCGGCGCTCGTAGCCTTAGGCAAGCTTCCCCATCTCATTGTCATGTGTTTAAATGCAGATGCCTATGAGGGAAAGCGGTGGACATGGCGCGCAGGGGAATTTCCACAGCTTAAAAAGCTCAGTGTGTATAGATTAGAGAGCTAGGAGGAGTGGAGTGTTGAAAGGGGAACAATGCCTCAACTCAAGGAATTAGAAATTGTGTATTGTAAGAAATTGAGGGAGCTTCCAGAGGGACTGAAATTCATCACCACCTTGCAGTATTTAAATGCTGCCGGCATGGGTGATGAATTTAAGGAGAGAACAACAGCAGGAGGAATAGATGCCCATATCATTCAAGATGTCCCTCACGTTGATATAAAGAGGGCTCGGAATTAAGTAAGTTCAATTTTCTACTGCTTATTAATTATAATATAAATCTGTATATATATATATAAATATATATATATATTTAATACACTTTTGTCCGGCCTCCATGATTGGTTGCTACTGAAAACATAGTTATGTATGTACATGTCTAGTTGGTTAACTTCCACTCCCTTTTTTATTTGGAAACTGAAATTTGGCAGGACACAAGCACAATGGAAGTATGGACCTGATGATGCGAGAAGGAGGCTACTAGCTAGTTCATGCTGATGAATTGCTACCTTTAATCTTAGTGTTGAAGAAGCAATTTGTATCAACTACCTTTAATTTTAGTTTCTTCAGATGCTAAGTGTGTGACACACAACTCTGCATGCGTCATATTTGGTGGCGGTTTCTTATTACTTTGTGTTGTGTGTGTACGTTGCAATGTTTATGAATGAACTTTCTTATAACCTGCCCTTCTCTTCTCTTGTTGGCTTCAATTTCTCTCTTGCCAATCTTATTGTACGTTTACCCAAAAATATAATGTTTCAAACGCTTTTATATAACACCTTTACGAGAGGCCCAAATAGAGTTCATTATATGGTAAAATCAAGCATCCCTACCCCCACACGTCTAACAACACATTCATTTTATAGAGCACAAAACACTAATTAAGATGAGATATCGATCAGTATATACAAATCCATCATCATCATCGAACTTAGCTACCGACACAAAGGTTTGATCAGTGGGAGACAATGTGTGGATCAACATAGAGAAACACAACACAGACAGAGCTCAGCATCTCAGAACCTGTTTCCGCAACCAAGGCCAGTTTTTCTCACAGATCTCGACTGGGGATTCACCGTCGTTGTCTTTTACAACAGCATCTGCATCGTGCTTGATGAGGAACTCGGCTACGTTGTCCTGCCAATAAAAAAAATTACCCAACATCTCAGACAAAGTACTCATTGACCCGTTATAATAAATATTCGCAAGTTGTTCTTGGATGACTAAAGTTAATAAACTCAGTTACCTTTGCATTGACATCAGCATTCCTAGTAGTTAGCAGCTCTATCACGTTGAGATGCCCGCAATCTACAGCCCACTGTAATGATGTTCGGCCTTCACTGTCTGCAGTGGGACAACATATAACGTATATTCAGCTTGCATACACATCTGAGCAATCTGGTTAATAGCAACAAATTCTCAAATATCTGCAAGTTTTGAGTAAATAAGAGAACATTGAGTTTTGCTTCAGTTTAGGAAAGGGCCAAACTCACTATACGAGCAAGATTTTCGACTAGAGAATTAATGAACCGTATATTAAGTCAATTATGGCTTTGTAAAGCATTGACTGAAATTGTGTCCATTCTGTTTTCAATTCCAGGAAAACTTAAGAAACGCCATTTCTTAAGTTCATCGCCATCGTCACCGCTTTCAAGGATGAGAATCTTTCAATCGCTCGATCCCACCCCGCCCCCGCCGAGGGGAAATCGGATCCTGGCTCCGGGAAACTGGAGGAGGCTGAGAGCGTGGGGGATTTGAACGAGGTGGATGTTCTTGGGAACTTAATTATTGGTTGCTTCTTTGTGGAAGCATTTCACTTATACGGGAAACTTTTGCTATGAACTAGTTATTATCTAGTAGTAGTCATTGTGGTTCATAGAGGCTTTGTTAGTGTCATGATTTGTACTTCGTTTGTAAGTACTGAGTATTATTTTGCTTTGTGCTTTAGCTGCCTTGTTTTACTCACATAGATGTATGGCTATTCATATGTGTGTAATCTCTTGTTCGGTATAGAATTGATGTATATTAAGTTGGCATTTTGTGTAAAGTGAGTCTCAAGAGAAGCCAGATTCTTTTTAACATTTCTATGGTTGCTTCCCATAGGTATTTCTGTTCCTTTTCTGAATGATCATATATGGGGAGTTTCTTGTGTGGAGCTTTATTTAGTTGAAGATATCTATCTTCCAAACTTAAATTTAATTTTAGTTTAATGCTGTTATCAAATAAAAAAAATGAATAATCTGGAAACCTGCCGGGCAAGCATGGAATAAGATGGGTGCCATGCCCCCTGAAGATGCAATGCTGAAGTACATTGAAATTGTCACTGAGCTCTTTCCTTCTTGGGCTAGTAGTGGCACTAATGTAAGATCTTGATTGTTTACCCATTTGCCTGGCTATTTTTAATATCTATATGAAATTCTTATGATGCCTATTATCATTAGTTGCCTAACTTCTCAGTTAATATAAACAGAAAAGCAAAGATGGGGATACGAGTACACATAATGCGGATTCTAAGGGACCTATGGGACCTGTTTTTAGCACTTACGTTCACGAGGAGGAATCTGGAAATGAGTTGTAAGCTCACTCTAACTTATCACAGCATATGTTTTCAAGCTGTTGAATATTCTGAATTGCAGTTTATGGGTGGTCTTCTTTTGTATGCTGAAGTCCTCTGCTCTGACTTTTTTAAAAGTTTCACCCCGTACCCCTGAAAAAAGATACAAACTTTTTTATAGTTGTTTCACTTATTTTATTCATTTATAGTCAATAAAATAATAATAATTATTTTTTTAACAAAAAAACCACAGAAAAAACGAAACTTTTGAGGAAAAACAAAAGAAAGGACATAGGGCGAACTTTTTAAAAGTTCAGGGATACGGGGCAAACTTTCCGAAAAGTTCGAGGGTATCACCCGGAATAAGTTTTTTTCAGGGCACCATCCGGAAAAGCCAAAAACTCAGGGACACCAAACGGAATTTCCCATAATTTAAACATGATTGAAATAGAAAATTTTGTAAAGAAACGTGGAAAATATATTTGAATATTTTGATCTTAATAATTATCTTTAATATGATTGAACTCATCATTGTTGTAGTATAGGAAATTGGACGAAAATAATCCCAAGTATCGATTTTCAAACGAAAATAATCCCAAGTTTAGAAATCACCGTCAACGATCCGAACTATTACACTATTAAACGAAAACGATTTTCCGGTGACTTCTCCGTTAAAATGGGTGATGTGGCAAACGGAAATCTGACATGGCAAATTAACATGTAACATTTTTATTTTTTCTCTGACATGTCACTCAAATAAAAAAAAAAAACCAAAAACCACATCACATATTATTAGATTAGATATCATCTTTAATTAATAACAAAAACAAAAAAAAACCTTCAAAATCGAAATTAACATTCCCTGGATACTGAAGAAGAACAATACTTCTCGATCGAAAAAAAAAAGGGATTTTCCTTTTGGTGCCCTCGAGGTTTGACCTTTTCCTCTTGGTGTCCAGGCAAAAAAGTTAATCCTTTTGGTGACCCCGAAATTTTAAAAAAGTCCTAACCGTGACCTAAATTACATCTCAACCCCAATTCCATCCGGTTTGTACCACTCAACGTTAAATATGAAAAAGAAAAAAATAAAAAACAATTTTATTCTGTTTTTCAACCTAAACCCCAATTCCAGGCTACCCAATTCCATGAACAAACTTCTCTAATGTCGAAATTTCAATCTGAGAAGGAGGAAGGGAATTACAATCAATTGGTAGCCCAAACAATCTGCTCTGCTTTTGCCCCATCTGTAATTTCCCTTCCTTCACCTCGCTCCTCTTCATTCTCTTCTTCCTCCCCCTCACTCTATCCTCCTTCCAAAACGACACCGCTTCACTCTGTCTCTTCCGTGCCCACGCCGATCACCACGACCTCTTCCTCTCCAACTGGTCACTCCCAAATTTCTCCCTCCGCAGCCCCGTCGACGCCCTCGCCTCCCTTGATCAGCTCAAGCTCGTCTAGCTCTCCCACAACGACTTCTCTGGCAATGTATGTATGTAAAATGGATGGAATTGGGGTTTATATGTAAACGGTTAGGACTTTTGCAATTCTTAAGGACATCAAAAGGAATGATTTTTTTGCCTGGGTCCCAAGAGAAAAAGTCCAAATCTTAGGGGCACTAAAAGGAAAATCCCCAAAAAAAAAAAACAGTACTGTAGAACAAAAAAAAATCCCTGATCTCCATTACTCAGCCATGGCCACCTCAAATCCTCTACTCTCCTCCAGATTCTTCGGCAGTGGAGTCCAAATACACCCCCCCCATTCATACACGAGTGTCGAATTCCTTGATCTCCATCTCCAAAAAGCGGACTTTCATCACGAACTCCCAAATCCCCAATCGTCAAAACCCTAATCCCAAATCCAAATCAACCCCCACCATAGCCGCTCTAATTCTGTCCTCCGCTCAACAAGCTCTTTCCGTAGACGCCCCTTCTCCACCTCCACAACCACAATCGCCCCCTGTAATTGAAGCTCAACCGACGAAACCTGGAAATCCATCACCGTTCGCTCAGAATCTCCTGCTAACAGCCCCGAAGCCTCAGTCTCAGTCTCCCACCGACCTCCCGGAGGGGACACAGTGGCGATACAGTGAGTTTCGAGGCAGGTGTGGTACAGACATGTCGTCAGGTTGGTGGCGTCGCCGCGCCGGCGGTGGATGAAGGTGGTTCGGCGGCGAGGGGACGGAAGCAGGAGGCGGCGAGGAGCTTGGGTTGAGTTGGACTTGAACCGCTCCGCATACAATGTTGATGTTGTGAAGCCGAATTTTTCTTTGTTTTATTGTTCTTCTTCGTTATCCAGATCTAGAAAATGTTCATTCTTCACCATTGTTGTTCGGTGTCCAGATATGGGGAATGTTAATTTTGACTTTGAAGATGTTTTTTTTTATATTTTGTTTTTAATTAAAAATGATATATAATCTAATAATTTATGTGACGTGGCTTTTGTTTTTTCTATTTGAGTGACATGTCAAAAAAAACAAAAATGTTACATGTCAATGTGTCATGTAAGATTTCCGTTTGCCACATCACCCATTTTAACGGAGAAGTCACCGGAAAATCGTTTTCGTTTAATAGTGTAATAGTTCGAATCGTTGACGGTGATTTCTAAACTTGGGATTATTTTCGTTTGAAACTCGATGCTTGGGATTATTTTCGTTTGAAACTCGATACTTGGGATTATTTTCGTCCAATTTTTCTTTAGTATATAGTAGTTGAAACTTGATACTTGATAGTTGATTATTGTTAAATAATAAGTAGAAATAGTTTGATAGACTTTTGGGGGGATTTTACGAAGATGGGAGAAAAGTTTTACTAACTATATTAATAAAAATAGGTGATGTGGCGCAATATGGTGGCGGAATTTGCTTCCGCTTTAGTACATAGTAACTAGTACCAATCCCCATGGCAACATGGCTTGAAGACACGATTTGATTTAATTAAAAACTTATTTGAATTTTGTATACATTTATTCAAAAGAATAGTTTGATATAAAATCTTGTATTATTTTGTATAATTTTCTTCTTTTGGGATTTATTTTAATGATACATTATTTATGTTATAATACATTCTTTTAATCGAGCAAAGATTTAAAGTATTATAATCTTGTAAGGACGGAATACTTATTTTTATCAATACATATAAATAATATTTTTATTTTATATTTATTCTAGAAAAAAAAATCAAATCAGACTCATATGTATATATATAATTTACTTATATGGAGAATCTACAATAAAATTTCTAACCAATCAAAAATAAGTCAATTAATTGTCAATAAATCGAATTGATTGATAAAATGGTTATGTGGTTGGATTTGTTGGAAATTAAGATTTTTTATTAAAATAATCTATTTCTGGATAATAAAAGGCTTTGAATTGAAATTAGGATTTTGATCAAGGTACTATTTTATTAAAAAAAATTAAGATTGAATTGAAATTAAAATTAGTAGAGAAGAAGAATTCTAGAAAAACTATGAATAAAGTATGAAGTTTAGTTATTTTAGAAATGAATTAAAATGAAAATTAGTAGAAAAGAAGATATCTAGAAAATTATGTATAAAATTAAAGGTTATTTTTTTATTAAAAAAAACTAAAATATAAATCATTAGATAAGAAAATTTCTAATATGGGGTCACCAATGAGATTTCAACCAATTAAATTGTTTTATTAAAGGTGAGTGATGCGACCCAATGAGGAATTGAAACATGTCGCGATATTAAAAAAAAATTAAGATTGAATTGAAATTGAATTAGTATAGAAGAAGAATTCTAGAAAAACTAGGTATAAAATATGAAGTTTAGTTATTTTAGAAATGAATTAAAATGAAAATTAGTATATAAGAAGATTTCTAGAAAAAATATGTATAAAATTAAAGGTTATTTTTTATTTAAAAAAAAAACTAAAATAGAAATCATTAGATAAGAAAATTTCTAATATGGGGTCACCAATGAAATTTCAACCAATTAAATTGATTTATTAAAGACGAGTGATGCGACCCAATGAGGAATTGACACATATCGGGATACTTATTATTTTTAACCTCCGTTTTATTATATAGTTATGATATATATATACATATATCATTGATTTGGATATGCCCTTACATAATTGTTTATTAAAATCACACATGACAATCTACTATATGACACAGTTTTTTATCAAGTATATTGTAAATGTAAAGTCATGTTTAGATATTGTGGTTTTTCTAAATCAGTTGTACTAAAGATGTTTTGCTATATAAGAAATTATGCGGAATGTAATGTTGAATTATTAAACTATCTACTAAAACATTGATAAAATTAAGATACACTTCCGCAAAAATTTTTAAAAATCAAATTTTGAACTAGTTGATTTCTAATACTCTGTACGTGATAATGAATTTAAAATTACATGATAATATTATGTAGGGTTTAAATGATAAATTATTACATGATAATATTATTAGTATTTTGGTCACAATGGTGACTTGCTAGATTATGTTGATCTCATAATTTTCGCTTTTGTCATGGTTAGATATATATATATATCAATATTTTTACTCGGAACAATTTAAGTAGAGTGGATGTTCTTGTTTTTGTGTGTGTGCAGAGATGGCCTTGCATTCCCTACAAACAGTCCGCATCTTCGTTCTCTTTTCATCCGTGAATTCCATAGCTTAAGTGCAGAAAGTCAAAAGAGTTTGGAGGCAGTACATCGAAATTTCAAGTTATTAAGGGTTCTAATTCTCGAAGGGATTGAGACTTGTAGTGGCACCTTATCAGACGGGATAGGAAGTTTGATTCACCTTAGGTACCTTGGTCTACGGGATACGAACATCACAAAGTTGCCTTCCTCTATCGGGAACCTGCATAACCTCTTAACGCTGAGTGACTCGGGCAAAGTCGTTGTTCCCTTATCAAAAATAAATCCCAAACATGCAAACACAAGTATAGTAGGCAAGCAAGGGGTCGAACCCAAAGGAATCAGTTTTATTCAGATTTTAGTGGTTTTCATGCAAGTAATCAAAGGGGGGTTTTGAAAGTTGATTTCAATCAAAGTTATCAAGCAGAGTTCATTCAATCAATTCCACTTTATTAATCCGTTGATCATGAATTCATCTACCTCTTTATATGCTTAGGTCAATTCCAATCCCAATCATTAGAAATCGCAAGTCCACGGTCCAAGCAATTCTATAACCCTAGGCAAGGACGCTTAACCTAGAATTAGCATAGAGCACAGGGATAATAGGAAATCAAATCATGCAATCAAGCTACGAGTCTCATGCACAATTTAACCATTGAATACTCTTCCCTAAACTAGTCCACGGTCCTAGAATAGAGTTGTTTCGAGAATAGGAAAGATGCATAGACAACAACCAATCCTAATTCAAACAATAGATCTAAGTCAATCAAACAAGTTGATCAGGCTCATAAAATCAAACATAGATCATGGGATGAAGCACAAGAGTATCAATAAAGACCTAAGGATAAAGAGATTACCAGAATTTCACAACTTCATAATAAAGCTTCCTTGATTGAATAAACTCCAGAGGAGAGTTAGTTCTCCATTACAAAGAAAACTCTAATCTTTATTTGAAAGACAATTGATTGACAAGTATTGGATATTCTAAAAATCTAGAAAGGTTCCCCTTATATAGCTCCAAAGATCAACCTTTTCGGACTAAATAAGATAGGAAACCGAAAGATAAGAAAGGAAACAAAATAGAAACGCCAAGATTTCGTCCGCTCCAAAGTCGGCTACCACCGCGACCGCGGCACCAGAACCGCGCCCGCGGCGGCCTTCAAATGGTCAAACCCGGTTCAGCTTCTACCGCGACCGCGCCATAGGCAACGCGTCCGCGGCCTTCACGGTCTTGGTTGGTTCGCTCCTCCACGCCACCGCGCCCGCGTCATAGACAACGCGTCCGCGATATCCATGCAGTGGCGAATCTTCGTCTTTAAGCTCTTTAACTCTTGATTCTTCATGTCTTGTGTCTTCGGTCTTCGTATTACAATAACGCTCAAAACTAACCTAAACACTCTCAATATAGCTCTAAAATACAAGAGTTATCCTATACAAAGTAGAGCGAATCACTGAGCTGGCACACTGATATTCATAGAGGTGTGATAAGAATTCCGGATGTTTTATGGAAGTTAGAGTTGCTTACGCATCTTTCTTTACCTTTTGATCTGAATTTTGACGTGGAAACATTGAAGTTGCATACGCTCAAGTCCTTGCAAACACTAAGGATGAGTGTTGGAGGAGGTAATTGTATATTGGAAGAGCTTCCACGGCTCAGCCCAACCATTAAAAAGTTGACTATAATTGAAATAGGAAGCCAAGAGCTGCTAGAGCGGCGTTTCGATACCCAAGCATACGCTCCGACCGTCTCCGTTCAGTTTGAGGGACGGAATTACGCTAGAGACTGTAGAAGAGCCTATTGGCCATTTCCAACGTCTCAGGAAGCTACGCCTAGATGGAAGAATGGTTGGCATTCAATTCCCCGACAGCATTAACAAGTTAGTGTTGGAACGCACTGGATTTGAAGCGGAAGATACGCTCAGAGCTTTAGGCAACCTTCCCAATCTCACTCTCATGTTTTTATGGGATGATGCCTATACGGGCAGCCGGTGGATATGTCGTGCGGGAGAGTTTCCACATCTAAAAAAATTCAATCTGATTGGATTACACAACTTGGAGGAATGGAGCATTGAAAGCGGAGCAATGCCTCAACTCGGCAGATTATCAATTACTTATTGTAAGAAATTGAGGAAGCTTCCAGAGGGATTGAAATTCATCACCACCTTGCAGCATTTGAAAGCTACCGGCATGGGTGATGAATTTAATGAGAGAACAAAAGCAGGAGGAATAGATGCCCATATCATTCAAGATGTCCCTCGTGTTGAAATAAACTGGTAGCTTGTGTGAGCATAAAAAGGGATGAAAATTAAGTAAGTTTAATTTTCTACTGCTCATTAATTATAATATATATATATAGGTTTTGGTTCAACTGAGGACTAATCTTATTATAATAACTACTCCTTGTGGTAAGGAGTAATTTCATCAATTAGATTTACCTCCCTATTATGTAATGAACGATCCAGATTAAAAAAAAAAAATTCAGGAAATAGTTTTTTTCTTAAGAAAATGATATTGTGTTCTTTTCTGAAAAATACCGTTAGAACATTTAAGTACGACAGTTCAATTTTATACACTTTAGTTCAAATTAATAAACTAACAGTTCAAATTCTAAATACTACGAGTTCAATATTCAATATTATATGGGTTCAATTTTTTTTAACTATTAGTTCAATTTTTTTTATATGAGTTCAATTTTTATATAATTTGATTTTCACAAAAATAAATTTATTTTAGTTTAATATTTTATTAAATTAAAAATATGTTTTCCTACAAAATAGCAACTATAAGTCTGTAATACATAATATAAAAACTAAAAAATTTAAAAATTTACAAAAATAAAAAAATATCTTTCTTCACAAAAACAATGATTATAACCTTAAAATATGGTAGTTCAATTTTTTCAACAAAAGTGTTCAATTTATTATGTTAAAAGTTCAATTACGTGTACTAGAAGTTCAATTCTATAATTTGTACGGATTCAATTTTTTGTACAATAAGTGTAATTTTTTCTTAGTGTTAGTTGAATTTTTATATTATTCGATTTTTTTGAAAATTAAAAAAAATCAAAACTAATTTAAATAATAAAAAAATATTTTTTTTTTATTTTTTGAAAAATAAAAAAATTAAAACAATATGAACCATCCATTATAAGTAGAGGTGTCAAACAGGTCGGGTCGGGTGGATTCAGGTTCGGTGTTTTCGGGTTGAGTGCGGGTTCGGGTCAATCGAGTTACAGGTCAAGCCGGGTCGGGTCTTGACAGGTTATTGTGCGGGTTCGGGTCGACCTAACAGGTCAATAATTTGAATTTTTTATAATTATTAAAATAATATTATGATTAAATAATAATAATTAATAATAAAATATTATTTTTAATAGATTTTTATAATAATATTTTATTTATAATAGGTTTTACCATAAAATATATTATAATATATATAAGAAAATATATTTAGTCTACATATATACAATATCGGGTCGGTCGGGTCGGTTACGGGTTTCAACCTAATTGGGTTCGGGTTAGTCAGGTTTGGTTTTTTTCTTTGCTCGCTACTATTCGGGTCGGGTTTCAACCCAAAAATTTTCGGCCAGTTCGGGTCGATTTTGCGGATCGGGTCAGGTTTTGACAGCTCTAATTATAAGGTAAGGAGGTAAATCCAATGGATGGGATTACTCCTTACCGTAAAGGGTTGTCCTTACCATAAAAGTAGTCCTCCCCAGAACCTAACTATATATATATATATATTTAATACGGGAGGGACGCTCAAGTATAATAGGTCTTGTGGTACAGCATGCAGATTAAGGAGGGACGTTGGATTAGATGTAATCAAGGGTGATTAACTAGGCAACATGATAAGAAAAATAGGGAGGGGAGGTATGGGTTAGTGTGAATTAATTTTAAAAAGGAAGGAGGCGGATTTTTAGGAAGATTTTGAAAACCACTTTTTTTAAATGGGAAGTTCCTTGATTTTAGGGATTAACAAGAATGAGAATATTTTTTAAAAATAAATTAATTGAGCATAAAATTCAAAAATCGTTCGTGAATCCTAGAAAATCTATTAGTCAGTGTTTGAATAACTCTGTTCGATGGTTTGAAAAATAGAGTTGAACATTCATATTAACTCTGTACGATGGTTTGAAAACTTACAGAGTTGAACATGTTTTATTGCTTTATGAATCTTTTTCTAATTTTGTATGTTCATATATTACTATAGTTGAATAAGTATTTGTCTTCACATGAAAATCAATTCATTATAAGCTGAAGTGAAAATAAGGATCTTACATGACTATTGAAAAAGTAAATGTATTGCATTGAATAAGATAAAAATCAAGATTGTTACAACTCGAATACATACTACAATAAGTTTGAAAAAGTGTATCTATTTTTCAATATACATTGGTATGATAAAAAATGTCATTGTCTTCAAAATTCATCCATTATTCATCCCCCTTCTTGAATAACTGCAAAACAAAACACGCATATATGAATATCAATTCATACATAATAGTACAAAAAACTAATATTGTTGAGCAAGTGCTCATCATATAATGAAAAACTATCAAAACAAAAATACACTATTGTAAAAGTTGTCTTATAATTATTGAAAAACACTATTGTCCAACATGAAAAATATAGAATAATTAAATTCTGTTATTTTAAAAAATACTATCGATATATAGAAAAAAACAATAGACACACATGAAATAGAAATGAAAAAGCACTCATTTCATCTTATAATGAATAAGTTAATGAAAATATTTGAAAAGGATTCAAAGAGAGAAACCATTACATATTTGAAACTAATATGTGAAAAGGTTGTCTTATAATCATTGAAAAACACTACTATACAACATGAAAAATACAAAACTATTTATATCTACTATTTGAAAAATTGTTATTAATATGTTGAAAAACACAATAGGCATACATAAAACAAAATGAAAAACATTCATTTTATGTCATATAAAAACATTATAATCCATATTGATAGAGGTTTTTCAACTATACAACGACGTTTTTCAACTATGAGATATCATATTGTAAAGAGTATGATGTAAATTGAATAAAAAACAGATAATCCATATTGATAGATGTTTTTCAACTATCATTTTCAACATATTCAATCTAGGCGGTCTTACAGTCAACGAAGATCGCTGTGATCACTCGCCGTCAAAAAGGTCGCAAACGGTTGGGATAATCGGGCTACGTCCATTGAGAACTCCGACTGGGGCTCCTGGCCGACTCCACAACCCGGTGCGCAGGTCCATGAAGTTCCGGAGCTCGAAGCCGATCCATTTGGTCCGAAGATTGCCAACAACAACGATGCCAACACCATGATCGCCATCAACAAATCGACTAATTGCATAGGTTGTTGTAGACGATTAAACCTAAATTAAAACAACCGAATGCACAAGCATATCAATGTTCTTGGACTGAAAAATCTACTTCAAAATCCTAATATATCAAATCCAAGTTCGTTTAGGTGTAGAATAAAAGAATTTGAAAAAAAAACAAGGCGTTATGAACGTTTACCGGATCAAAGGAATTAGTCGAGGTTGAAGAAGATTGCTTCAATGAAGTGTGTCGCTTCTGCTATGTTGAAGACGGAACCAAATTAGGAGATAAGTTGAAAAAGGGGGATTTGGAAGGCAATAATAGCAAAATCTCACACAAAATCTTTTTTTCCCCAAAAAAACCGGGATTGAAAAATAATTACCTTCCTAGTGGGATTCTAGTAATAATCCTGTGTTTCTCACCCCAATCCCACAAATACACCTTCTTTTAGATCAATCCTGACCGTATATTAAATCTGATCCAAAGACCCTCATTAAACCGCATGTTACACTCTAAGAGAATGTTTTACTAGAACATTAATCTTTACTACGGAGTACACTTTTGTCCGGCCTCGATGATTGGTTGCTACTGGAAAAACAGTTATATGTGTACATGCCTTTCTAGTTGGTTAATTAATTTGCACTCCCATTTTTATTTGAAAACTGAAGTTACAGACCCAAGCGCAATGGAAGTATGGGGGTGATAATTATGGACCTGTTGATGCGAGGAGGAGGCTATTGGCTAGTTAGTTCACGTAGATGAATTGTTACCTATAATTTAAGTGTTGAAGCAGCAATTTGTATCAATTACGTATTGTTACTGTTAGTACACGAAATATGTCGGTGTACAAGTCTCAATTCCTTCTTCAATGACCTTCTTTTCCAAGACTCTTCACTTTCAATGACCTACAAAACAATGGACAAAGGGGGCGGGGACCCCCTAATCCACCTCCCATGCCTAAGTCAGCAGAGTATTCGCGAGGGTAAACAGTAGAGAGAGGCGCAGGGTAGGGTTAGGGCGACAAGCGATCAGCCCCTCTAGGGTAGTTTGTGTATATCCTTAATACATGGCGAGAGCATGTATTTATAGTGGAGAGAGAGGGCTAGGGTTAGTTCCTTGGAGCCCAATCAATAACTCTATCTTCTTAAATAAGATAGAATCCTCCAACTATCGGATAACTACCAGGATTTAATAGGCTAATAAAGATATTTATTAAATATGCTTATCTGGCTGGCGGAAATATTATCCTTAATTATTAGGGTAATTTTACCCACCTACAGTTAGTTTCTTCAGATGCCTACTGTGTGACATTTTCGTACACTACACACAACTCTACATGCGCCGTATTTGCTGTCAAATTCTTGTTACTTTCTGTTGTGTGTGTACGTTGCAATGTTTATTATTGATGTTAGTACACGAAATATGTCGGTGTACAGGTTTCAACTCCCTCTTCAATGAACTTGATCTCTACGCGCCTCTTCGCCTTCAGTGACCTGCAAAACAATGGACCAAGGGGCAAGCGACCACTAATCCACCTCCGATGCTTAAGTCAGATCGGGCAAATGTCGATTAAAGGCGTCAGACAGAGCGATAGCTTAGAATTGCTTACCTGGCACATGGCGATTGCATGTGTATTTATAGAGGAAGGGGGACAGGCGAAGGGAGGCGCCCCATAGGGCCGATCAGCCTAGGTATGGGTGTGGGCCTGCTGACTTGCTCCCTAAGTCACCCAATATCTTATCCCAAACGAGGATAAGATCCTCCTCCATAAATATTATCCTAATCTAGAATAACTACCATAATAAAAGGATAAGCATAATAAATAAGGATAGGCATAATAAATAAGATATGAAAATAAATAAGATATGTTAACTAATTGATGTCGGAATCATGCCCGCCTACAATTGCCCCCTCCGGGACCCATATACTCGTGCACCAAGTACTATCCCGTGTATAGGGACCGGAACTAAAGCGGTGAGTGGCCATGCAGATTAGGTGCTCTTATTCATATAATCGTACATTCGTATATTCGTATATTCGTATATTCATGTATTCGTATATTCGTTGGCCAAACGCATGCGAATAACACGTGACCAGCGTAACACGTGTGACAGCGTTGCACACGGCGCCATTCGGGCCATGAGTCGAGTGTTCGATCCCCCATACTAGGAAAAACGTTTGAAATCAAAAGCGATACGTGAAAGTAGTTTCCCGGGATTTTTATTGAAAGAAAAACTGTTTGAAATAAACAAAACAAAAGAAAAGCGAAAGCAAAAAGTGGCGCGCCGTTACTAGCATGATGAACCTTGCACTTTCTCTCATGGGTAGAACTTTCTTAATTTCGCTATATTCCATGTGCGCGGTACTGGTCGAACATCCAAGTACTTCAGCACATATGCCCCCTGTCCTAAGGCAGTGGCTACTACGTAAGGTACTTCCCAAGTTGGTCCGAGTTTCCCGTCATTGGGGTCGCGCACGCTCCCCTTGACCATTCGGAGCACTAAATCGCCAACTTACAGGCTCCGTAGGCGTGCTTGTCGTGCGACGACTCGCTTAGCGGCGCTCTGGTAGGCTGCGAGGCGTACGGCCGTGGCTTCCCGTCGCTCCTCGGTGAAGTTGAGGTTCTTAGCAAGGGCTTGGTCATTCTGGTCCTGGCTGAGGGTTGTCCTTAAGGTTGGGAGTCCCACCTCTAATGGGATGACTGCTTCCGTACCATAGGTCATAGCGAAGGGCGATTCGCCCGTCGACTTTCGGGGAGTGGTGCGATATGCCTATAGGATGGCCGGAAGCTCTTCCGCCCACCGTCCCTTTGCCGGATCGAGACGTTTCTTGAGTCCGTCTACGATTATCTTGTCGGTCGCCTCCGCTTGTCCGTTCGATTGGGGGTAGCCCACGGATGAGTAGATATTCTTGATGCCCCAACCTTTGCAATACTCCTGGAAGTTTGCGCTGTTGAACTGTATTCCGTTATCGGATATAAGTGCATTTGGGATGCCGAAGCGAGTGATAATGTTCTCCCAAACGAACTTACGCGTATCCGAATCACGGATGTTGGCTAGGGGCTTAGCTTCTACCCATTTGGTAAAGTAGTCGGTGGCGGTGATGAGGTACCGCATGTTACCGGGGGCTTTAGGGAATGGACCGACGATGTCCAATCCCCATTGCGCGAACGGCCAAGGGCTGGTGATGGTGTGGAGGTCTTCAGCAGGCAAGTGCGATAGACGGGCGAATTGTTGGCATTTCTCGCACCGTCGGGCATAAGCTTCCGCATCCTTTTGCATGTAAGGCCACCAATACCCTTGAGTACGAGCGAGCGATGCCAGGCTACGACCGCCGGCATGGATTCCGCAGCTCCCTTCATGGAGTTCGTAGAGGAGGGGCTCGACCTTTCTGGGAGGGACGCACCTCAAGTAAGGCCCAGCGAAAGACCTTCGGTACAAGATTCCTTCTGGCGATATCCAGAATCTTCCTGCCCTTGCGCGGGTCTTCCGGGCTGCCTGCGGATCTTGTGGGAGTACGTTCTCCTTGAGGTAGCGGATTAAGGGTTCTTGCCATCCTAAATCCTCAACCTCTCCGCTTTCCGAGAGCTCATCCGAAGCGGGACTTTCTCCCACCATCACTAGATCGTCGTCATCCTGCACTAAAGAACATCCGGACGTTTCTACTCTGATGGTGGAAGCGAGCGACTTCCCTGATTGGGATGCTAGAGTGGCGAGCGCGTCCGCTGTCTGGTTCATCCTTCGCGATCTTTGCTCGAGCTTGACTTGCTCGAAGGGTGCCAACATGGCTCGAGCTTTCTCCGCGTATCTAGCTAACTTTTCGCCTTTGGTTTCGTAGACTCCGAGCACTTGATTAACGACAAGCTGTGAGTCGGAGAATACGAGCAGACGTTGGATTCCTAAGCTTGCCGCAGTTTCGAGACCGAGGATCAGAGCCTCGTACTCGGCCTCGTTGTTGGTGGCGTCAAAGTCAAGCCGCACGGCCAAATGTAACGCCTCTTGGGCTGGAGAAGTGAGAACAATCCCGACGCCCGACCCTTGCGCGTTGCTTGCTCCGTCTATTTCCAGAGTCCAGCCTTGCAAGGTCGGGTTTTGAGTGTAGTTTCCCGCTTCGAGCCCAGGCGGAGTACTTTGGGGGTAAACCGCGCTCGCGCCCTCCGAACCCGCACCCGCGGCTCCTGAGCCCGTGACCGCGGTATCCGCACCCGCGACCACGGGAATCGCCAGCGGATCGCAGGCAGACTTCGGGGATCGTTCCACCTGTGCGGTATTTTTGGCGGGTTCGGTCAACTCTGCGATGAAGTCGGCCAAGACTTGTCCTTTGACAACTGCGCAAGGTACGTACTCGATATCGTACTAGCCAAGCTCGACGGCCCATTTCGCAATTCGACCGGATAGGTCGGAGCTGCCAAGGAGAGATGGAATAGGGTAAGCAATTACCACTTGGATCATGTGCTCATGGAAGTAGTGGTTCAGCTTGCGGGAAGCCGTGACCAAAGCTAAGAGCAATTGTTCCATAGGTGAGTAACGGGTCTCTGCATCGAGCAGGGTTTTGCTAGTATAATATACAGGGTGCTATTCCTTCCCGATATCTTTAACTAGCACTGCGCTCACCGCCCGAGATGATACGGCTAGGTAGATCTTAAGGATATCCCCCTTTGATGGAACGGTGAGGACCGGTGGTGATTGAAGGTAGGCCTTTAACCTCTGAAGGTCCCGCTCGCAGTTGCTATCCCACTCAAATGTACCCCTTTTCTTCAGGGCTTTGAAGAACGAATGGCATTTGTCCGAGGATCTGCTAATGAATCGATTGAGAGCGGCAGCCATCCCGGTCAATCTTTGCACCTCCTTCACGTTTCTAGGGCTAACTAGGGAATTTATAGCGCGAATTTGGTCAAGACTTGCTTCGATTCCCCGTCGGGTCACTAGGTGCCCTAGGAACTTCCCCGATCCGACCGCAAAGGCGCACTTTGCAGGGTTTAACCGCATCTGGGCGGCTCGCAGGACGTTGAAGACTTGTTGTAGGTCATCCAAGTGGGTCGACGCTTGTCGACTCTTCACGGCCATATCATCAATGTAAGCCTCGACCGTCTTTCCCAAGTACTCGTCGAATAACTTGGTGACGAGACGTTGGAAGGTTGCCCCTGCATTCTTTAATCCGAAGGGCATCACTTTGTAACAAAAGATTCCACGATGGGTTATGAATGCGGTTTTCTCTTGATCCTCGTCGTGCATGGGAATTTGATGATACCCTCGATAGGCGTCCAAGAAGCTCATCCGCTCATGCCCTGCGGTGGCGTCCACTAACTGATCAATCTTCGGAAGGGGGAAGAGATCTCTGGGGCATGCTTTGTTGAGATCGATAAAGTCCACGCAGACTCTCCAATCTCCCGTTTTCTTCTTGACGACAACGGTATTGGCAAGCCAAGTCGGGTACCATACTTCGCGGATCGCGTTGGCCTCTTGCAACTTCTTCATCTCGGCGATGACAGCCTCGGTGTGTTGGAAAGAGGATCGCCGGGCTCGTTGCACCACCGGCTTCATACTCGGACTCACGATCAACTTATGACACGCGAGCTCCGGGCTAATCCCGGGCATTTCGTAAGGACTCCATGCGAACACATCGCGATTCCTTTGCAGGAGGGTTGTAAGGTCTGAGAGCTCTTAGGCGGATAAGCCCTTTCCGACGTAAAACACCTTTTCGGGGTCCCCTCCTGCAGGAACTTGAGTCAACTCGTCGACAGACTTGTCCCGGGGCTGCAATCCTACGTCGACCACTTTCTGGAGGAAGTCCGAGGTCAAACCCTCGGAAATCCCGGGATTGGCTCCAATCCTGAAACCCTCTTCCGAACTCGCGCCGAATTAATCACGACGTGGGCCCGAGTTCGCGGGACCCTGAGCTGCGCCCGCGGGTTCAGGTGTCGGGCCTTCTAGGGATTTTCCGAAGGTTGCCCCCGGACTTGCGTTTAACAAGTGGGAGAAGTCGTGCGTTGCCCCCGGCTGACCCGCGATCGCGGATCCTCGGCCCGCGCCCGCGGTTGGTGCGGAGAACTCGCGTGGATTGTTCTGGTTGAAAACCGTGCCCGCGGTTTCTTGACTTGCGCCCGCGGGTCGCCCTGTCTCCGCGAATGGTCCGACCGATCGCCCCCGCTTCTGCCCCGGCAAAGGCGTAGCGATGACGGTCCGGCGACTTACGGACCGCGTCTCGTACCGGACCGGCTTCGGCGATCGCGCGCCGCGGGGTGAAGTCGGCCGGCTGTCGGCCCTACGCGGTGCACGGCGGTTGCGGTCGTCGCGCCGGTTCGTCTGGTAGCTGTCTCGATCCGGGCTCGTGGATCGACAATCCATAACCTTCTCGGATCGGTTCTCGTAGGAGGATGGAGACGAAGGTCGAAAACCTAGTTCGTCGTTCTTATCCCCACGGACGGTGCCAAATGTTAGTACACGAAATATGTCGGTGTACAGGTTTCAACTCCCTCTTCAATGAACTTGATCTCTACGCGCCTCTTCGCCTTCAGTGACCTGCAAAACAATGGACCAAGGGGCGAGCGACCCCTAATCCACCTCCGATGCTTAAGTCAGATAGGGCAAATGTCGATTAAAGGCGTCAGGCAGAGCGATAGCTTAGAATTGCTTACCTAGCACATGGCGAATGCATGTGTATTTATAGAGGAAGGGGGACAGGCGAAGGGAGGCACCCCATAGGGCCGATCGGCCTAGGTATGGGTGTACGTGGGCCTGCTGACTTGCTTCCTAAGTCACCCAATATCTTATCCCAAAGTGGATAAGATCCTCCTCTATAAATATTATCCTAATCTAGAATAACTACCCTAATAAAAGGATAGGCATAATAAATAAGATATGAAAATAAATAAGATATGCTAACTAATTGATGTCGGAATCATGCCCGCCTACAATTGAAGTTTCTTGTAACGTGCCTTTCTGTTCTGTTGTTGCCTTCAATTTCTCTCTTGCCAAGCTTATGAGCTTGTTGTACGTTTACTCAAAAATAGACGAGGACAGCTACACAGGATTGGCGTTCCATGTTGTTATGGATGTGGATTTGTGTGGTCATAGATTCAAAGTGTGTCGTATAAGCTGTGCAGGCCCCAAGACCATTGTCACAGCAAGATCTGGAGAAGGTTCTAGCGACGTCAAGAAAGACGAGGACAGCTGCACAGGATTGTTCGAGGACGAGCGCACGACAGGGGTCTCGGATGAGGGCGGAAAATGGAGATGATCATCAGGTTCACTTGCGGCCCGAACCACAAGAGCCCCCCCTAAAGATATGCAATTTGCTGAACCCAGATATACTTCCACTACATCTCTGAGTCTAATAAGTTGATTGACTTAAGTTATGGCTTCTCAGTTCTGTGCTCTTATGTGGAAAATTTTGCAAATGTAGGGGTGAAGCAAAGTCATGTGTGGATTGTGAGTAGTTGCTATGTGCAAGTTGTGGGCAGCATTTTGAATATATGAGAGATGAACAGATGAGATGCACTTAGTCATGAAAATCATCGATCTGTTTTTTTCTAGTGTCCTATAAAATACTATTAATCTTGGTTTCGACCAAAAAAAGAAAAAAAACTACTGTATTAGTTTTGGGAAAATAAGCATCGGTGGAGTATGTCATTTTCAGGGACTCAGCACCAGCCACAAGTGATACGTTACTATTATTATTATATTTAGTTTATTGGGTCGCTTGTTGGGCCTTAGGTTTAGTATTATCTATTAGGTTTTTATTATTCACTATATATTTTGTAATCCTGTTATTTGAGAATTAATCAATCAATGAACAGATCTCTTCTATCCCTAAACTCTCTCTAACCCTCTACGTCTATATCTCCCTCGGCCTCCGGCCATTCTTCCCTTCACCCGGGGCCTCGTGTTACCTCTTATCCCTATCCCGATCAAGTCCTTGTTACGGATCCGAGTTCGTCCGTAACAACAAGCCTACAAGAGGAGGGTACAGCATCTGCAAATTCTTGGAAGACGTGAATTTGGAGATTTTTGTCCTAATTTTGGCCCCAACAGATTCTCCAAAGTCATCTCCAAAATGGAGAAGATCTCCAAAACTCATGGTGGGTTCTCCAAATTTGGAGATTTGTCTCCTTTCTCCATATTGTGAATTTGCATTAATGTTTTCTTTTCCTTTTATTTATTTTGGTTAATTAAATGTAAAGAGTTGCGTTTTTTATCTCTTCAACTCTTTCATCCAATCATGTTTTACTTCATTAAATATTAATTTTTCAAAATGGAGAAATTGTTGGAGTTGAAGCAATTTTCTTTTGAAGAAAGTAGCTATTTTTTTTTCCATTTTGGAGAAAGTTTTAGAGCATCTCTAAGAAAAGTCCAACTCCAAGGGAACAAGTCCAAATTGATTAATGATCACTTATATAAAATAATGATTTTTCTATCATACACTAGTCTAAAAATAGCAACTATAAACTCATGATTAATTTCTAAATCTGGGCTCTTATCCTCCGCCCTCGAAAAACCCGATATATACGATTCAACTAGTTTAACCCCCATATCATGTACGGATAATGTAATTATAAATCCAATTTAATATAAATATATAACGTCAATGGTAACGTTAAAAATATAGGATCATGTACATTTATCTTCGTATTGTGATTAAGGTTTTTTTACCTATAGTAAATCAACTCATAATATAAATAAATCAGATTTGTTTAAAAATTACTCTACGATAAATACCACATTTTATTAAATAATAATATTTATCAGAATATTATAACTAATTTTTGATAAGGGATAATTTATAATTTTCGATAATTTTTAAGCAATTTTAATGGGATACGATTATATGAGATTTTAACTACCTAATTTATACAAAGGAGGGTCAGCTGATTATTTTATTACCCAAATAACACGTGGTGTAAATTTTTGTGAAGACATTATCTCCGCTTTATACGATAAGTAGGATTGATAATTGTCGGGCAAGTAAGTTGCATTGTTGAACTCCAGATAGATGATGCTGCTGTACGTAATGCAATTTTTTTTGATAGCAAGTACGTAATTCAATTAATTAATCAAGGGCAAGTAGGGAAATAATCACATGCTTCGAAGATCGTACCAGCTTATTAATCGGACCCTAATTTTTGAACGTAGAATGAATTAATTATGAGTATGGACCCCTCTTGCCCATATGGGCCTATATTATAATCAGTCGATACTTTTTAATGAATTATTAAGATTTGTTTAGCACGGTCAAATGCATGGGCGATTCAAAACTTGAATTATATTAATACCACCAATCGATTCAGCTCAGAGTTGCCCATTAATGATTGTAGAGCAACAATAGTTTGAGCTTCGTAAACCAAGCCTTAGTGTACGTAGTCCAACTCCAACGGAACAAGTCCAAGTTGGACCTCCGGACTAATTAATGAATGAATCAATCAAGCGCTTCTTAAATCACAGAGCTTACATAAATTAATGTTTTTTTTTTCTATCCTATAGGTATAGGGTAAGAATTCATATTTAAAAATTAAACTATTCTAAAAATAGAAAATATAAACTCATTATCAAAAAGATTAAAAAATACAAAAAATACAAAATCATGATTTAATTTTAAATCATGCTGCAGTAATTGTCGGGCATGCTACATTGTTCAGCTAATTAAAGATGCTGCTGTAATATAATTCAATTAATCAAGGGCAACTAGGGAAGCAATTACATGCTTCTCGATGATACTAGCTCATTAATCGGACCCTAATATTAATCAAGAGCAAGTAGGGAAGCAATCACATGCTTAGAAGATGGTACTAGCTTATTAATCGAGGCCTAATTTTTATTATTGTATGACCCACTTGTAAAATCATAGTTCTCCGCATGATATAAAGACAAACCAACCCAACACTCTTCATCTACAACGAAGCCAGATCTCACTTCCTCCAATTCCAAAACACAAAAGTTCTTGAGAATTTGCTTCGTCTAGTTTTAGTTCTTGAAAATGAGCATCACCTCCGTTGTTAATCTTGCTGCTGGAAAGATTGGCGAACTTTTGGTGAATGAAGCCAAGTTCTTGTATGGAGTGGAAGGCCAAGTTGGGAGCTTGCAAAAGGAGCTAGAGATGGCGCAGAGTTTCCTCAATGTCATGGAGGACATGGACGTGGAGGAAGGAGGTGACGATCTAAGTCGCAACACCGTCAAGGAGATCAGAAGAATTACTTACAATGCTGAGGATGTGATCGAGTCGTACATCCTTGAAGCTAATTCATTAACCCACAAGACGTTGGGAGACAACTTGAAAAGGTACTTATGCTTTTGTAACTCCCTTTTACGTACCCGTCAAGTGGGCTCTGAGATTGAAGCCATCACGGGTAGACTAAATAAAACCATGGAGATGTGGAAAAAGTATGCGGGTGAAAATGGGATGTTAGGAGCACATGCTAGACAAAAAAGTAGGACATGGAACGTGAAACAACCTGCCTATTCACATACCCATGAGGAGCATGTAGTCGGCCTTGATGAAGACATCAACAAGTTAGTCGGGGTGTTGACTCATGAAGAGTTCAAAGTCGTATCAGTTGTAGGAATGGGTGGCTCTGGCAAAACCACCCTTGCTAGAAAGCTCTACAACCATGAGAATGTTAAAAAACACTTTGATTGCATAGCGTGGGTTTCGGTGTCTCAACAATGGGATGGTCAACAAATCATTCTAGATTTGTTGAAGAAAGTCAAAGGGGAGACCATAGGAGCCAACGAGTCTTCATTCAGCCATCCGGTACTAGTAGCAAAGCTCTATGAATATTTGGAGATGAAAAGCTATTTGATTGTTCTTGACGATGTGTGGGAAGCAAGCTTTATAAATGAGATCCGTCCAGCCTTGCCATTAGGGGGTGATAAAAGGAAGATCATTGTCACAACCCGCAAAGTAGAAGTTGTTAACGATCTTGCTTTAAGACCCCTCACCTACTCTCATGAGCCAAGGCGTCTTACCGACGAAGAGAGTTGGGAGCTATTTAGTAAGATCGCCCAACCAGAAGTTAACAACACGATGGATATTGCAAAGTTGGAAGAGTTGGGGAAGAAGATGTTGAAGAAATGCAAAGGGTTACCGTTGGCTGTGATTGCACTCGCCGGCATTCTATTTTATAAGAAAAATCTGGAGGAGTGGGAGAAGATCGGTAAGGCAGTCAGCTCACGAATCAGGGAACAAGGGAGAGGCACACTATCGTATGGGCCTGTGAACGACATGTTAGCACTCAGCTACATTGATTTGCCTCGTGAACTAAAGCCTTGTTTTCTCTACTTGACGCAATATCCAGAGGACAGCTACATACGTGTCGGAGAGCTAACTAGAGCATGGATAGCTGAAGGATTTATCATGCCGCGTGAAGGATGGGCATTAGAGGACGTGGCACGTCAATACCTGGACGAGTTGCTTCACCGTTTCCTGGTTCTTGTAGCAGACAGAAAGTATCGAGAGAAGGTGAAATATATTCGAATCCACGATCTGGTGAGAGACTTATGCATAGAGAAGGCACAAAAGCAAGACTTCCTTCGGATATTCACCCCCCAGACCCCAAATTCTATTACAACCAAGATAGATACACGACGAGCTGCAGTTTTTAGCTCTCTAGAAAGGTATGTGGATTCGAACTTGTCTTACTCCTTCAACAAGCCATCTTATTTTGTACGATCTATTGGAATAAATAACCACACTTGTTTCAAAGTATATAAACCACACATAACAATCTCAAATTGAATCATAATATTTATTAACTGATTGATTGAACTTTAAAATCACACATAACAATTACATATACAAAAGATTTTTTAGAAAAAAACAAAATTCTTATAAAATTAATTTTTAATTTTGATATGCCCTTATAGAATCACGACGTTCCATATCTTTTTGTATCTACTTGACATCCCCATTTTTTGATATCTTTGATATGTTACTTAATTGATATATAGAAAATATAATTTTTGTTTAACTAATTAAAAAAACTTCATTTTAGTTATAGTAGATTTTTTTATAATTTTTTGAAGATTCTAGATAATTAATCAACATAATGAATTCCATAGTTGAAGTGAATTTTATTTTTTTATAGATAAATTATAAGTAGTCATATTACTCAATATAAAAAAATTCTTAATAAATTAATACAAAAAATTATTTAATATGTATTACTTGGCAAGCTAATTAGATAATAATTGTATTCAAATTGATTGAATTTATTTATTTATAGATAAATCATAGAAAGATATATTATAAGAAAGATATAAATTTATTTGGATTGCATAATCTTGAGTAAAAAACAAATTCAATTCATAATTCAATCTTGGATCGATCAAGTCAGGTTTATATTAACATTATCATTACTAATTATAATATCATAATGAAATATATTTATACTATATATTTAATTTATCCCTATTTGAGTTTTTATATTAATTCTGGCCTCACATAATATTAAAATACTTACATTTGATAATAAAATATTCTTGTGTATTTTATAGCAAATAGTATAACAATATAATTTATAATATTCATATCAAAATAATATATTTCTTATAAATTAAAAGTACATGTATCTTTATTTTATCGGTTTATATATATATATATATGTTTATATCAAAATAATATTAATGATTTTTATTTTCTAGGAATTTCACTTATAGATATTTTTAGAATAATATTAAGCGCGCCAATATTATCTATTTTAATTAATAATATTATGTATAATGTCAAATCAATTTTTATTTAGATGAATCTTATCTATTGAAGAAAATATAATTGTTTTAAATATTATTTTTATGTAAATAATATTACCTAAAACTATAATTTTAAACTTATTTGCAACATCAAATCATGATCTTAGATTGAAAAAAATTAAATTACTGTTTCGGATAAAATTATGATGTCAATACTTAAATCTTGATAATATTATTATGTATTATTTTATTAATTGGATTATATGCGAAATAACTTTATTGATCTTGTCGTATACATGGTATGGGCAATCAACTAGTCATTTATTAAGTTTTACCGGTTGACTAAAATTTAAAATTACACATGAAAATCTAATATATGAAATAGTTTTTAGAAAAACAAATTTCTTATAACATTAATTTATAGCTTGGATATGCCCCTACATAATCATTTATTAAAATCACACATGAATCTAATATATGAAGTAATTTTTATATGAATTTGTGTGTATTGTAATGTAAAGTCATGTTTAGATATTGTAGTTTTCTTAAATAAGTTGTACTAAAGATGTTTTGCTAAGAAATTATGCGGAATGTAATGTTAAATTATTATTCTATCTACTAAAATATTGATAAAGTTAAGATACAATTCCACAAATAATTTAAAAATCAAATTTTAAACTAGTTGATTTTTCATAGTCCGTACGTGATAATGATTTTATTGTGCTTAATTACATGTAATACTATGTAGGGTTTAAATGATAAATTATTAGATGATAATATTATTAGTTTTTTTTATCACAAAAGGTGACATGCTAGATCATAATTTTCGTTTTTGTCATGGTTAGATCTTATAATTTTACTGGGAACAATTTAAGCAGTGGATGTTTTTTGGGTGTGCAGAGATGTCCTTTCAGTCCCCACAAACAGTTCATTCCTGCGTTCTCTTTTCATCCGTGCTAATTACTATAGCTTAAGAGCAGAAAGTCAAAAGTTGAGTTTGGAGGCAGTACACCGAAATTTCAAGTTATTACGGGTTGTAATTCTCGAAAGAATTGAAACTTGTAGTGGCACCTTACCAGAAGGGATCGGAAGTTTAATTCACCTGAGGTACCTTGGTTTAAGGAAGATGAACCTCGTAGAGTTGCCTTCCTCTATCGGGAACCTGCATAACCTCCTAACGCTGGACTGGACCACAATTAGTTTCCATGACAAGATAAGAATTCCGGATGTTTTATGGAAATTAGAGTTGCTTACGCATCTTTCCATAGCTTGGGGTACGACTAATTGACGTGAAAACATTGAAGTTGCATACGCTCAAGTCCTTGCAAACACTACAGATGTGTGTTGGAGGAGGTAATTGGATGTTGGAAGAGCTTCCACGCCTGAGCCCAACCATTAAGAAGTTGGCTATACATGATATAGGAAGCCAAGACCTGCTGGATGCGGCATTTCGATGCCCAAGCATACGCGACGACCGTCTCCGTTCATTGAGCTTGACATGGAAGGATGGAATTACGATGGAGAATGTAGGAGAGTCTATCATCCATTGCCAGCATCTAAGGAAGCTACGTCTAGAAGGAAGAATGGTCTGCATTCAATTCCCCGACAGCATTACCAAGTTATACTTGAGAAATACAGAATTTGAAGCGGAAGACTCGCTCAGAGCTTTAGGCAACCTTCCTAATCTCACTTTCATGACTTTACATGGTAGTGCCTACGTAGGCAAACTGTGGACATGCCGTGCGGGAGAGTTTCCATGTCTGAAAGAGCTCAAACTACAATTCTCATATAACTTGGAGGAATGGAGCATTGAAAGCGGAGCAATGCCTCAACTCGACATTATAGAAATGTTGGGATGTAGGAGATTGAGGAAGCTTCCAGAGGGATTGAAATTCATTACCACCTTGCAGCATTTTATAGTTGTTGGATTAATGTCTCATGAATTTGAGGAGAGAATAAAACCAGGAGGTGAAGATGCCCATATCATTCAACATGTTCCTCATATTCTTATATAATGTAGCTCGTAATGCCTTCAAAAGCGATTGAAATTAAGTAAGTTTAATTTTCTACTACTCAATATATATTTTATAATACACTTTTGTCCGGCCTCGATGATTGGTTGGTACTGAAAACATAGTTATATAGGTACATGCCTAGTTGGTTAATTAATTTGCACTGCCATTTTATATGAAAACTGAAGTTTGGCAGGACCCAAGCGCAATGGAATTATGGAGCTGATCATAAATAATACGTACATGGAGCTGATCATACGTTACGAGGAGGAGGCTACTAGCTAGTTCCATGCTATTTAATTACTACCTTTAATTTAAGTGTTGAAGAACCAATTTGTATCAACTACGTATGTAAGTATGTTAGTTTCTTCAGATCCAAGTGTGTGACATTTTCGTACATTACAGATGCCAAGTGTGTGCCATTTTCGTACATTACACACAACTCTGCATTGCATGCGCCGTATTTGCTGGCGAATTCTTATTACTTTGTGTTCTGTGTGTACGTTGCAATGTTTATGATTCAAGTTTCTTATAACCTGCCTTCCTTATAATGTTTATGATTGTACGTTTACCCAAAAATATAATGTATCAACCACTTCCGTAAAACAACTTTGAGAGAGGCCCAAAAAGATTTCATTATACGGTAAGCACAAGCATCCCCACCCCTACACGTCTATCAACACATTCATTATAGAGCACAAAATACTAATTAAGATGAGTAATCAGTATATACAGATCCATCATGATGATCGAACTTGGCTACCAACACAAAGGTTTGATCAGTGGGAGCTAGACAATGTATGTATGGATCAAAATAGAAATAGCTCAGCCACTCGGGACCTGTTTCCGCAACCAAGGCCAGTTTTTCTCACAGATCTCAGCAGGGGATTCGCCGTCGTTGTCTTTTACATCAGCATCTGCATTGTGCTTGATGAGGAACTCGGCTACGTTCTCTCTATCGCAAACAACAGCATAATGCAAGGGAGTTTGCCCTTCATTGTCCTGCCAATGAAAAAAATTATCCAACATCTCAGACAGAGTACTCATTGACCAGTTATAATTTATATTCACGAGTTGTTCTTGGATGACTAAAGTTAATAAACTCAGTTACCTTTGCATTGACATCAGCATTCACTGAATACGAGGCCACCTGCCTATTCACATACCCAGGAGGAGCATGTAGTCGGCCTCAAAGAAGACATCAAAACGTTGGTTGGGGTGTTGACTCATGAAGACCATCGCAAAGTCAATTTCGTATCAGTTGTGGGAATGGGCGGGTCTGGCAAAACCACTCTAGCTAGGAACCTCTACAACCATGAGAGAGTTAAAAAGCACTTTGATTGCGTAGCGTGGGTTTCGGTGTCTCAACAATGGAATGCTCAACAGATCATTCTCGACCTGTTGAAGAAAGTTAAAGGGTACACAATGGGAATCGGCGAGTCTTCATTCAGCCATCAAGTGCTAGTAGGAGAGCTTCACGAATATTTGGAGATGAAAAGCTATTTGATTGTTCTTGACGACGTGTGGGAGTCAGAGGCACTAGCACACATCTGTGGAGCCATTCCATTTCCCGGTGATAAAAGGAAGATCATTGTCACAACCCGCAACGAAGAAGTTGTTAAATGCCCTACTTTAAGACCACACACCTACTTTCATAAGCCAAGTTGTCTTACCGATGAAGAGAGTTGGGAGCTATTTAGTAAGATCGCCCTTATTCATAGAGAGGATGTTAGCAACTCTACTGTATCAACAAAGTTGGAAGAGCTAGGGAAGGAGATGTTGAAGAAATGCAGAGGGTTACCGTTGGCTGTGATTGCACTCGCCGGCATTTTGTGTGATAAGGATACGCTGGAAGAGTGGGAGAGGATCAGTAAGGCAGTCAGCTCAAGGATCAGGACACAAGGGAGAGGCACACTATCGTACGGGCCTGTGAATGACATGTTAGCACTGAGCTATATTGATTTGCCCCACGATCTAAAGCCTTGTTTTCTCTACTTGGCGCAGTATCGCGAGGACGAGAGTATTCATGCCAGAGAGCTAATTAGACAATGGATAGCAGAAGGATTTATCACACCGCGTGAAGGATGGGCATTAGAGGACGTGGCACGTCAAAATCTAGACGATTTGGTTCACCGTTGCCTGGTTCACCGTTTACTTTATGATTCAAATGCATGATCTAGTGAGAGATTTATGCATAGACAAGGCAAAGGAAGAAGACTTCATTGAGACATTCAATTATAATGCCCCAAATTCCAATACAACCATGATAGAACCACGTCGAGCTGCATTTTATATTGAAAAGAGGTATAACGATTTGACTTCTCCTTATTTGTTGAATACCATTTAACAATAATCAGACTCAATTGAAAAAAGTTTAAATCACACGTGACAATGTCATATCAAATTACATCATCCTTCTACATCTATAATGATTCATTAAAATCTAATTAAGTTGTTTTTTATTTAGTGAAATTTATTGTAAAACACATACGAAATTTATTTTTAAAAAACTAATTTTACAATTTGGATATTTATAATAAAAACTAGTAGATTTTTCAAATCAACCCAATTAGTTGAAATGAAATATAATTGAGCTATTTCTAATTTGTTAAAATCTTATTGTAGATTCCTCATAAAGTAAGGATTTCCATTTATTTGTGATACATTAAAACATAAAGGAATTTTATGATAACAATTTTTTTACTACAACAATTATTTTAAGTTCACTTAATATTTTTTACATTGTTATTCATTACGGTATTAATAATAAAGGAGTTCTACACTCTTTAAAACTTTACAGAAAAATTTGTTAAAATTAAAAGTGTACAATGATAAGAGAGAAATTATTTAAAAGTGGGTGCACAAGTAGATATTTTTAAAATTTTAAAGTGCACCCCACTTTTAAAAAATTCTCTCTTACAAATGTCAAATTTTACAAAAAAAATCAAGTTTATTTTGTGTTAATAAAAAAAATGGTAAAGTTTTTTCAAAATTACATATTCTTTTGTTAATTTGAAAAAGCGATTAACTTAATAGAAAACATTAAAAAAATAACGTGCTTTTTAATATGGAAAAATGACTCAAAATAATCTCAAGTATCAACTTTCAACCAAAAATAATTTCAACTTTAAAAATCATCACCAACGATCCAAACTATCACGAAACTAACCAAAAACAGTCCGAAACCTTTTTTCAACGAGTTTTCCGGTGGAATCGATGATGCGGGGATAAACAATCTGGCATAACAACTTAATATTTTACATTTGGGTGAAATATTTTCGACATCCATATCATCGATTCCACCGGATAACTTGTCGGAAAATGATTCCAAATCGTTTTTGGTTAATATTGTAATAGTTCGGATCGTTGGTGATGATTTTCAAACTTGAGATTATATTTAGTTAAAAGTTGATACTTGTGATTTTTTAAGTCATTTTTCTTTTAAAAATAACAAGCTTGATGATTTTTTTTATAATAATAACATATAGTGTCGTGGAGAAAGAGCTTGATGATTATTTATAATATACATATACCTACCGTTATAAACTTAGGTGCTTTAACAAAATAGGTTAGGTAGTTTGTTGAAACAACAAAAGATATGGTGATTTCATACAATTAAGTAAATAGCATGGTAAATTTCGACATATCCTTAGCTTTTTGCTTTTTGTAACATTTTGAGTCCATTACACGAAATTTGCAAAATCTCAAGGTCATCTTACATGAATACCAGAAAAACCTTGTGTAACATAAAAATTTGCAAAACCTTGTGGTAAACATAAGAATTTTCTCTTATTTTAATGAATGAGGTGATGTTATGCAATGTGGTGGAAAAATCTGCTACCATTTTAATAACTACTTGATTGTTAAAGGGATTGCATGGGTCATGGTTGATAACACTATTTGGCTTAGAATTTGATTGTTAAATATAACTTTTAGTTTAATATTAGTAACGTTTTAATCAAAGATTGAATAAGCGAACTATCAATTTTTCTAAAGGTATTTGAAAATACTTCATTGATTAAAAATATAACTACTAGTCAAAATATATCAGGAGATAACAAAATTAAATAAAAATATATTCTATATATTATAAATTATATATCACTACTTTTTGAAATCAAATGTATTTTGTTTAATTCTTTGTAGTACTTTTGTATTTGTCATGAAGATATATACATATTTTAAAAACTACTTGTGCACTAAATATAACTTGTACATGTTAAGAAAAAATTGGTATTGGACATAATATGATTTAAATAACGATTATAGATCTACTTGATATTAAGATAAAGATAGTGATATTGGAAATAATAATAATAATAATAATAATAATAATAATAATAAAAAATATTATTCTTACTCTTATTCTTATTCTTCTTCTTATTATTAATATTTTAATATCTACAGATATATTTGATATTAAGTAAGGATCATTTAGATTGTTTTTATGTAAATATATAATAAGATAAAGATAGTGATATTTTTTATTGTGAAATAAAATAAGAATATTTATTTACTAATATATTATTGATTTACTAAATGCGAACTAGTTTAGCCCGTCGCACCATGTACGACTATGTCTTAAATATTAAAATTATTTTGAATAGATTATATGTTATGGAATTTATGCACATTTAAATTCACTTACCAATAAAATACACCATGATATTACTATTATTTTTCGGTAAAAATAATAGTACTATAAGAGCATCTTTATCCATAACACTCCAAGCACCCTATTTTTCTCCACTTTTTCACTCTCTCTCTCTCTCTCTCTCTCAGAGACATGTAGTTTGATATGCTCTTCAATAAAAGCCGTTTTACAAGAGGGGGAAGTTCCGTATGGGTACTCCAAAAATCCCATTGCATTGCGGAACATTATTAAGAAACTGGTAAACCGCAATGCCAGTCTCTCTCTCTCTCTCTCTCTCTCTCTCTCTCTCTCTCTCTCTCTCTCTCTCTCTCTCTCTCTCTCTCTCTCTCTCATCATCATCATCATCATCCAAGCATCTCATGTCATTTCATCATTTTATCAATAGCATCTCTAGTACTTTAAAATTTACCTTTTCCTTTATATTCAAGTATAAATAATACCCTTGATCAAAAAAAGTATAAATAATACCCCTTCATTTTATATTAAACTTTTACTTTTTTTTAATCTATAAATATGTCTTTTACTTTTAATTACCAAAATACTCAAAAATAATAATTTACAAATTATTGCTTGTTATGTAAATTTAAATTAATAATCAATAATTGAAAGTCACAAATTGTATAATTTTCCGATTTTCAAAGCCTTATCATGTGCTAAGCACGGGATAAGATGCTCGGGGACTAACATAAACTAGTCATTTTTTAATATAGAAATACTCTAAGATATACACTTTTTTTAAAAAATAAGTTAAATATAGTCAAAATGGATATCTAAATGTAGAGAAAAACAAATCTAGACTTATGGTAAATTTGTTTTTTTTTTAGTTTACGAGTAGGAAAAACCATTTTTGTATAAATTAAGTAACCATATTTCACCCAATTAAAAAGCGACATGTGGTGCGCTATTTAAAGAAAATAAAAAATGAAACAGAAAAAGCTCCAAATTGATGAAAGCATCGATGTTTGGATTGAGAAAATGGAGCATCGATGCTCTTTCTCCCTCCTACCTGTCACATTAAAAAATTAAAATTTTATCTAACATAAATGCTAGAAATCCCCCGATGAACATGTTATAATGGAGCTAATAGATATTATTTTGAAAAGAGTTTTTTTTGGGGTCAAAATTCACTTTTAAAGATAAGAAAGTTTTAAGAAACAAAATTTGAAAATTTATTTCCAGCAAAACTATATTTTATTATATAACACACTGAATTTTAACCACCGTAAACTACTTTGTGCTAAACATTTACTATTATATTTGGACCAAAGCACCCCTTTAAAAGTAATTTTCAATTTTCTCTAATTATTTAAATAATGAAGCATAAATTTATTGGAACATAAGTGTTGGATGTTTATTGTCATTGTTGGCTAGATCACACACTAAAAGTTTGACCACAAAATAATTTGCCGTAAAAATTTATAGTGGAACATAAGTATTGGACGTTTGTTTGTGCGTGCAGAAGTCCACTTCCATTCCGGTGCACAGACAGTCAGCACCTTCGTTCTCTTTTCGTCCGTGGAAGTCCAGAGTTTTATTTTGATAGAGATCCAAACTTGGGTATGGAGGCAGTGTACCGGAATTTCAGCTTACTTAGGGTTCTAGTTGTAGAACAGGTTATGAGTTTTAGTAATGACAGCTTACCAACAGCGATAGGAAGTTTGATTCACCTTAGGTACCTTCGCTTACGGTGGACGAACATTACAAAGTTGCCTTCCTCTATTGGGAACCTGCGCAACCTCCTAACGCTGGACTGGAGCTCAAATTTTAATATACCAGACGTGATAAGCATTCCGGATGTTTTATGGAAACTAGAGGGGCTTAGGCATCTTTACATACCTCGTGGTGCTCATCTTGACGTGGAAACATTGAAGCTGCATACGCTCAAGTCCTTGCAAACACTACATATGGGTGTTCGAGGAGGTAATTCGATATTGGAAGAGGTTCCACGTCTAAGCACAACCATTCAAAAGTTGACTATACTTGATATAGGAAGCCATGAGCTGCTGGCGGCGGCATTTCGATGCCCAAGCATACGCTCCGACTGTCTCCGTACATTGAGCTTGACATGGGAGGATGAGCTTGCGCTGCAGACTTGTACTAACTTAGAAGAGCCTATCGTCCTGGGCCAGCATCTAAGGAAGCTATGTCTAATGGGAAGAATGCCCAGAGTGGGCATTCAGTTCCCCACCAGCATTACCAAGTTAAAGCTGTGGGGAACGGGATTTAAAGCGGAAGCGGCGCTCCTAGCCTTAGGCAAGCTTCCCCATCTCACTGTCATGTGGTTAAATGCAGATGCCTACGAGGGCAAGCGGTGGACATGGCGCACGGGGGAGTTTTCACAGCTTAAAGAGCTCAGTGTGTATAGATTAGAGAGCTGGGAGGAGTGGAGTGTTGAAAGGGGAACAACGCCTCAACTCAAGGAATTAGAAATTAAAAACTGTAAGAAATTGAGGGAGCTTCCAGAGGGATTGAAATTCATCACCACCTTGCAGCATTTAGTAGTTAAGGACATGTGTCATGAATTTACGGATAGAGTAACAGCAGGAGGAACAGATGCCCATATCATTCAACATGTCCCTCGTGTTGATATAAAGAGGGGTTGGGTAAGTTCAATTTTCTACTGCTTATTAATTATAATATAAATCTGTATACATATAGATATATTTAATACAGTTTTGCCCGGCCTCCATGATTCGTTGCTACTGAAAACATATCTATATATGTACATGCGTAGTTGGTTAATTAATTTCCACTCCCTTTTTTATTTGAAAACTGAAATTTGGCAGGACGCAAGCGGAATGGAAGTAGAGAGCGAGGAGGAGGCTACAAGCTAGTTCAGTAGTTCATGCTGATGAATTGCTACCTTTAATTTAAGTGTTGAATAAGCAATTTGTATCAACTATGTATCTTAGTTTCTTCAGATGCCAAGTGTGTGACATTTTCGTACATTATACACAACTCTGCATGCGTCGTATTTGCTGGCGGTTTCTTATTACTTTGTGTTGTGTGTGTACGTTGCAATGTTTATGATTGAACTTTCTTATAACCTGCCTTTCTCTTCTCTTGTTGGCTTCAATTTCTCTCTTGCCAAGCTTATTGTACGTTTACCCAAAAATATAATGTTTCAACCGCTTCCATATAACACCTTTAGAGAGGCCCAAAAAGATTTCATTGTATGGCATAAACAAGCATCCCTACCCCTACACGTCTATCAACACATTCATTTTATAGAGCACAAAACACTAATTAAGATGAGATATCGATCAGTATATACAAATCCATCATCATCATCCAACTTAGCTACCGACACAAAGGTCTGATCAGTGGGAGACAACGTAGGTGTGGGTCAAAATAGAGAAACACAGCACAGACAGAGCTCAGCCACTCGAACCTGTCTCCGCAACCATGGCCAGTTTTTCTCACATATCTCAGCTGGGGATTCACCATCAGCATCCGCATTGTGCTTGATGAGGGACTCGGCTACGTTTTCTCTATCGCAAACAACAGCACAGTGCAATGGAGTTTGGCATTCATTGTCCTGCCAATCAGAAGGCAATGGATGAATACTTAAAATATATTAGATACAAAGACTCATGTGATTCAAGTTCAAACTCCCATCACGTTACCTTCGCATTGACATCAACATTCCTACTAGTCAGCAGCTCTATCACATTAAGATGACCACGATCTACAGCCCAATGTAAAGATGTTCGGCCTTCACTGTCTGCAGTGGTACACCATAACATATATTCAGGTAGTAAACAGATTTGTGCGATCCAGATATGTCAACAAGGCATTTCTGTATGTTTTTAGAAAGTAAAAACAGAATGGACACAATTCCAATCAATACTCTCAAAAGTGATGACTCTCCCACCATATTCACTTACATGATCTAAATAGAAGGAATATGCCAAACTCAATATATGAGCAATAGGATGAAAATAGAAAGAAAAGAAAAGATTGTTTGGTGTTCTCGACAATGTACCACAAGTAATTAGGTTCACAAAGATACAGAAAACAAAAACAAGCTATCCTTTACAAACTTCTACCAAATATTCGAGTTCTTTCCTTTCTACACTTTTTACAACACAACTTCCACCAGTTTTGAAATTTAAACATATTTATCACAAATGACGGCTATGTGAAGGCGCATATTTCCATGAAAGTATAGCAGAATTAACAGAAAGGGCATTTCTTAAGTTTTCCTGGAACTGAGAACAGTAGAGCAGAATGGGCAGAGTTTCAATCAATGCTTTCAGAAGTCATACTCCGTAATTATTTCGCCCTATCTGCTTATTTGAACTAAACAAAAGGCTTTACATCAAGTTTTAAGAATGCCATGAGAGAACCCTAAACATACTGCATATTTGACAAGAAGAATATAGATCATAATACCTTTTAGATCAACAGATACACCATTCTCAATGCATTTAAGCAAATTATCAACATCTCCTTCTCTTACAAAGACATGAACAATATCCATTTTCCTGTGAAACAAAATAAGAAACACCATAATCAGATCAAAATTAAATTAATGTGCCAAGAGTTCATGTTATAGGAGCTTATCACCACATACAAAAAATTATCCTTAGTCCAGATTGAAGTTTATTAACTTGTATAATGCAGCAACAAAAGGCCATGAAACATATGGATAACAGTGTGAAGGAGAAAAGTTAAAAGACTAGAAAGAATTTGGCGTTTCATGCTGTTATGGATCTGGATTTGAGTGGGCGTAGATGAAAAGTGTGTCATATAAACCGTGCAGGCCGGCCCCAAGACCATTGTCACAGCAAGATCCGGAGAAGGTTCTAGCGACGTACGTCAAGAAAGGCGAAGACGAGCGCACGACAGGGCCGGGGTCTCGGTTGAGGGTGAAAAAATGGAGATGATCATCAGGTTCACTTGCGGCTCGAACCACAAGAGCCCTAAAGATATGTCATTTGCTGAACTCAGATATACTTCAACTGTGCCTATGAGTCTAATTACTCCGTAGTAGATTGACTTAATTTATGGCTTTTGAGTTCTCTGTTCTTTATGTGGAAAGTTTTGCAATTTCAGGAGTGAAGCAAAGTCGTCATGTATGGATTGTGAGTAGTTACAGGGAATCGTCTGCTATGTGCAAGTTGTGGGCAACATTTTGAATATATGAAGGATGAACAGATGAGATTCACTTGACTTGAAAATCCATTGTTTTTATGTCCTATAAAATACTTCCTCCTCCGTTTCAAAATACACGACCATTTGGACATTGCACGTATATTAAGAAAAATATGTTATTTCTATATTACCCCTATAGAATGTAGAGTTAATTATTTGTTTAGAGAAATATGAAAAAGTGTAATGATTATGATAAAGTTAATTATTAGGGGTATAAATAGAAAGAGTAGGGAAAAAATATGAAATGGTCATGTATTTTGAAACAACCTAAATTCTATGAAGACCATTTTTTTGAAACGGAGGGAGTACTAGTTTTGATTTCGAACAAAAAAAGAAAAAACTATGAGTAATTGCCAGGCAAGTTGCATTGTTGAGCTACGGATGCTGCTGTAATTAAATTAATCAAGGGCAAGTAGGGAAGCAATCACATGCTTCGACAATGATACTGGCTTATTAATAGGAGCCTAATACATGATCATTTGGATAATTTTTCTTGTTTCATAATATTTGTCCATTTCATATTTTTACTCATATCTTTCCATTTATACCCCTAATAATTATCTTTATCATAATCATTACACTTTTTTATATTTCTCTAGACAAATGATTAACTCTACATTTGATAGGGATAATATAGGAATAACATTTTTTTCTTAATACATGTGCAATGTCCAAATGATCATGTATTTTGAAACGGAGGGAGTATTGATTATTCTATGCCCACTTGCAAAATCATAGTTTAAAGACAAACCGACCTGACCCTCTTCAAACAACGAAGCTAGATCTCACCTCCTTCAAAGCCATGCAATTACCGTATATACATATTTTATACGCAATCTTTTCAACCTCCCCTATACTCTCTCCGTTCCCGAAAGATTGTCCATATTTCCATTTCGGATGTTTCGAAAAGATTGTCCACATTTTAATTCTTTCCATTTATATCACATCATATTTACATTATTACCCCTAAACAATCATTCATTTTACCTACTTTTACAACCTCTTTCTTCTTCATTTCTCTCTCCTTATCTACTTTTACACCTACTTTATCACTTTATCACATTATCTCTCTTCCACCTTATGGACAAATTTTCGGAAACAGAAGGAGTATATTTCAAGCATTTCCCATGTCAATAAAAATAATTGTCGGGCAAGTTACGTTGTTGGGCTCCAGATGCTGCTGCCTGTAATTCAATAAATTAATGGCAATTAGCTAGGGAATCACAAATCACATGCTTCTGTAAAATTGCACGCGCGCTTTGCTATACACATGACTACAAACAACAAAGTGTACTCTTGCTTTAAGGTAGCTAGCATCTCAATAATACTTAATTACTCGGAGCCTGATATTAATTATTCTATGACCCACTTGCAAAATCATACAGTAGCTTTCTGCATAGTTAAGGACAAACCAAACTAACCCACTTCATCTACAACGAAGCTAGATCTCACTTCATTTCCAAGACACAAAAGTTTTCTTGAGCGAATTTGCTTCATCTGTTAGCTCTACTTCTTCAAGATGAGCATCAGTTCCGTTGTTAATCTTGCTACGGGAAAGATTGGCGAGCTTTTGGTGAGTGAAGCCAAGTTCTTGTATGGAGTGGAAGACCAAGTTCGGAGCTTGCAAGAGGAGCTAGAGATGGTGCAGAGTTTCCTCAATGACATGGAGGACATAGACATGGAGGTAGGAGGCGACGAGCGTAGTCGCACCACCATCAAGCAGATCAGAAAGATTGCTTACCGTGCTGAGGATGTGGTTGAGTCGTACATCCTTGAAGCTAATTCCTCAACCGACAAGAAGGTAGAGATTTTGAAAAGGTACTTATGCTTTTGTAGCTCCCTTTTACGCATCCATCAAGTGGGCTCTGAGATTGAAGCCATCACGGAGAGGCTAAATAAAACCATGGAGAGGTTGAGAAAGTATGCGGGTGAAAACGGGATGTTAGGAGCACATGCTAGGCAGGGGTTGAACAAAAAAACTAGGCTAAGGATGATCAGACCAGTTGCCTATTCCCATACCCATGAGGAGCATGTAGTCGGCCTTGACGAAGACATCAGCAAGTTAGTCGGGGTGTTGACTCATGAAGAGCATCACAAAATCAATGTCATATCAGTTGTGGGAATGGGCGGGTCTGGCAAAACCACTCTTGCTAGGAAGCTCTACAGCCATGAGAGTGTTAAAAAACACTTTGATTGCGTAGCGTGGGTATCGGTCTCTCAACAATGGGATGCTAACCAGATCATTCTAGATCTGTTGAACAAGGTTAAAGGAGACACCATGGCAACCGGAGAGTCTTCAGTAGAAAAGCTTCACCAATATTTGGAGATGAAAAGCTATTTGATTGTTCTTGACGATGTGTGGGAGTCAAAGGCACTAAATGATATTCGTCCAGCCTTGCCAATAGATGGTGACAAAAGAAAAATCATTGTCACAACCCGCAACAAAGAGGTTGTTAAGTACCCTGATTTAATACCCCTCACCTACTCTCATGAGCCAAGACGTCTTACCGACGAAGAGAGTTGGGAGCTATTTAGAAAGATTGCCCTTATCCATAGACAGGACGAAGTTAACAACTCCGCTATATCAGCAGAGTTGGAAGAGCTAGGGAAGAAGATGTTGAAGAAATGCAGCGGGTTACCGTTGGCTGTGATTGCACTCGCCGGTATTCTATGTGATAAGGATACTCTGGAGGAATGGGAAAAGGTGAGTAAGGCGGTCAGCTCGCGGATCATGAAGCAAGGCAAAGGCACACACTTGTACGGGCCTGTGAAGGACATGCTAGCACTGAGCTATATTGATTTGCCCCACGATCTAAAGCCTTGTTTTCTCTACTTGGCGCAGTATCGCGAGGACGAGAGTATTCATGTGGGAGATCTTATTAGACAATGGATAGCAGAAGGATTTATCAGACCATGTTATGGATGGGCATTAGAGGATGTGGCACGTCAAAATCTAGACGATTTGGTTCAGCGTTGCCTGGTTCTTGTTGGCAAGAGAAACTATGCAGGGAAGGTGAAAACGATTCAAATGCATGATCTAGTGAGAGACTTATGCATAAACAAGGCAAAGGAAGAAGACTTTTTTGAGACATTCAATCCCAATGCCCCAAATTCCAATGTCATGATAGAACCACATCGAGCTGCATTTTATATTCAAGAGAGGTATGACGATTTGACTTCTCCTTATTTGTTGCATACCATTTAACAATAATCAAACTCAATTGAAAATAAGTTAAATCACACATGACAATGTCATATTAAATTACATCATCCTTCTACAACTATAATGATTCATTAAAATCTAATTAAGTTATTTTTTATTATGTGAAATTGATTGTAGAACATATATACAAAATTATTGTAGAAAAACTAAATTCTTATGAAACTAATTTTAGAATTTGGATATTTATAATAAAAACTAGTAGATTTTTCAAATCAACCCAATTAGTTATATGAAATATGATTGAGCTAATTCTAATCTGTTAAAATCTTATTATAGATTCCTCATAAAGTAAGGATCTCCATTTATCTGTGATACATTAAAACAAAAGGGAATGTTAAGATAACATTTTTTTTTACTAAAATAAATATTATAAGTTAGCTTGATATTTTTTACATTGTTATTCATTACGGTATTAATAATAAAGGAGTTCTACACTCTATAAAACTTTAAAGAGAAATTTGTTAAATTTACTAGTTGACAATGTTAAGAGAGGAATTATTAAAAGTGGGTGCACTAGTTCATGTTGACATTTTTAAAATTTCAAAGTGCACCCTACTTTTAAAAAATTCTCTCTTAAAAATGTCAAGTTTTACAAAAAAAAAATCAAGTTTATTTTGTGTTAATAAAAAAATGGTAAAAGTTTTTTCAAAATTACATATTCTTTTGCTTTGGAAAGCGATTATTTTACTAGAAAACATTAAAAAAATAAGGTTCTTTTTAAAAATAATTCAAAATAATCTCAAGTATCAACTTTCAACCAAAAATAATCTCAAGTTTAAAAATCATCACAAACGATCCGAACTATCACAATATTAACCAAAAAAAGTCCGGAACTTTTAATCGACGAGTTTTCCTGTGGAATCGATCGATGATGCGGCGATAAAAAATCTGGCATAACAACTTAATATTTTACACTTGGATGAAATATTTTTGATATTCATATCATCGATTCCACCGGAAAACTTGTCGCAAAATGATTCCAAATCGTTTTTGGTTAATATTGTAATAGTTTGGATCGTTGGTAATGATTTTCAAACTTTGGATTATTTTTGATTGAAAGTTGATAACTAAGATTATTTTAAGTCATTTTTCTTTTAATAATAACAAAGTTGATGATTTTTTTTTATAATAGTAACATATAGTGTCATGGGAAAAGAGCAAATAAGAAATATATATAATATATATCTACCTACCGTTATAAACTCAGATGTTTTAACAAAATAGGTTAGGTAGTTTTGTTGAAACAACGTACAAAAGATATGGTGATTTAAATAGCATGGTAAATTTTGAAATATCCTTAGCTTTTAGCTTTTTGTAAAATTTTGAGGCTATTACACGGAATTTTGCAAAATCTCAAGGTCATCTTACGTGAATCTCAAAAAACCTTCTGTAACATAAAAATTTGCAAAACCTTGTGGTAACCATAAGAATTGTCTCTTATTTTAATGAACAAGGTGATGTTATGCAATGTGGTGGAAAAATCTGCTACCATTTTAGTATATAATAACTACTTGATTGCTAAAGGGATTGCACGGATCACGGTGATTGGTGGATAACACTTTTTAGCTTAGAATTTGACTATTAAATATTACTTTTAATTTAACATTCATAACGTTTTAGTCACAGATGGAATAAACTAACTATCAATTTTCTAAACGTATTTGAAAATACTTCATTGATTAAAAATATAACTACTAGTCAAAATATATCAAGAGATAACAAAATTAAATTAAAAAAATATTTTTTATATTTTTTTAAAAATATATAAAAGTTAGCATTAAAAATTTAATATTTTATCTAACACCGATACTAGAAATCCCCCGATAAACATGCTACTAGATATTATTTTGAAAAGAGTTTTTTTTTGAGTCAAAATTCACTTTTAAAGATAAGTTACTTTCAACAAACAAAATTTGAAAATTTATTTCCAGTAAAACTACAATTTATTATATAACACACTGAATTTTAACCACCATAAACTACTTTGTGCTAAACATTTACTATTATATTTGGACCAAAGCACCCCTTTAAAAGTAATTTTCAATTTTCTTTAATTATTTAAATAATGAAACATAAATTTATTGGAACATAACTTACATAAGTGTTGGTGTTTATTGTCATGGTTGGCTAGATCACACACTAAAGTTTGACCACATAATAATTTGCCGTAAAAATTTATAGTGGAACATAAGTATTGGATGTTTGTTTGTGCGTGCAGAAGTCCACTTCCATTCCGGTGCACAGACAGTCAGCACCTTCGTTCTCTTTTCATCCGTGGAAAAGATTACTTCAATTGGAAAGGAGGTCCAGAGTTTTATTTTGATAGAGATCCAAACTTGGGTATGGAGGCAATGCACCGGAATTTCAATTTACTTAGAGTTCTAGTTGTGGAACGGGTTAGGACTTTTAGTAATGAGAGCTTACCAGCATCGATAGGAAGTTTGATTCACCTTAGGTACCTTCGCTTATGGGCGACGAACATTACAAAGTTGCCTTCCTCTATTGGGAACCTGCGCAACCTCCAAACGCTGCACTGGACCGTACGTACTACACCAGACGTGATAAGCATTCCGGATGTTTTATGGAAACTAGAGAGGCTTAGGCATCTTTACATACCTCGTGGTCAGCATCTTGACGTGGAAACATTGAAGCTGCATACGCTCAAGTCCTTGCAAACACTTAAGATGAGGGTTGCAGGAGGTAATTCGATATTGGAAGAGGTTCCACGTCTAAGCACAACCATTCAAAAGTTGACTATATATGGTATAGGAAGCCAAGAGCTGCTGGAGGCGGCATTTCGATGCCCAAGCATACGCTCCGACTGTCTCCGTTCATTGAGCTTGAGTTGGGAGGATGAGCTTGCGCTGCATACTTGTACTAACTTAGAAGATCCTATCACCCTGGGCCAGCATCTAAGGAAGCTAAAGCTAGTGGGAAGAATGGCTGGAGTGGGCATTCAGTTCCCCACCAGCATTACCAAGTTAGAGCTGTGGGGAAGGGGATTTGAAGCGGAAGCGGCGCTCGTAGCCTTAGGCAAGCTTCCCCATCTCACTCTTATGATTTTAGGGGTTAATGCCTACGCGGGCAAGTGGTGGACATGGCGTGCGGGAGAGTTCCCACAGCTTAAACAGCTCACTGTGGAAAGTTTAGAAAACTGGGAGGAGTGGAGTGTTGAAAGGGGAACAATGCCTCAACTCAAGGAATTAGAAATTATGTACTGTAAGGAACTGAGGGAGCTTCCAGAGGGATTGAAATTCATCACCACCTTACAGCATTTGAAAGCTACTGGCATGTGTGATGAATTTAAGGAGAGAACAAAAGTCGGAGGAATAGATGCCCATATCATTCAAGATGTCCCTCGTGTTGATATACAGAGGGATTGAAATTAAGTAAGTTCAATTTCCTACTGCTTATTAATTATAATGTAAATCTATATATATATTTAATACACTTTTGTCTGCCCTCCATGATTGTTTGCTACTGAAAACAAAGTTGTATATGTACATGCCTAGTTGGTTAATTAATTTCCACTCCCTTTTTTATTTGAAAACTGAAATTTGGCAGGACAGAAGCACATTGGAAGTATGGACCCGATGATGCTAGGAGGAGGCTACTAGCTTGTTCATGCTAATGAATTGCTACCTTTAATTTAAGTGTTGAATAAGGAATTTGTATCAACTACGTATAGTTAGTTTCTTTAGATGCCAAGTGTGTGACATTTTCGTACATTACACACGACTCTGCATGCACCGTGTTTGCTGGCTGTTTCTTATTACTTTCTGTTGTGTGTGTACGTTGCAATGTTTATGATTGAACTTTCTTATAACCTGCCCTTCTCTTCTGTTGTTGGCTTCAATTTCTCTCTTGCTAAGCTTATTGTACGTTTACCCAAAAGTATAATGTTTCAACCGCTTTTATATAACACCTTTACGAGAGGCCCAAATAGAGTTCATTATATGGTAAAATCAAGCATCCCCACCCCTACACGTCTATCAACACATTCATTTTATAGAGCACAAAACACTAATTAAGATGAGATATCGATCAATATATACAAATCCATCAATATCATCGAACTTAGCTACCGACACAAAGGTTTGATCAGTGGGAGACAATGTGAGGATCAAAATAGAGAGACACAACACAAACAGAGCTCAGCCACTAACCAGTTTCCGCATCTAAGGCCAGTTTTTCTCACAGATCTCTACCGGGGATTCACCATCGTTGTCTTTTACGTCAGCATCTGCATTGTGCTTGATCAGGAACTCGGCTACGTTTTCTCTATCGCAAACAACAGCATAGTGCAATGGAGTTTGGCCTTCGTTGTCCTGCCAATAAAAAAAATATCCAACATGTCAGACAAAGTACTCATTTTTAGATATACTCTTCGACTACCTGAGATCAATAGAACATTCACCCGTTATGACAAATATTCATAAGTTGTTCTTGGATGACTAAAGTTAATAAATTCAGTTACCTTTGCATTGACATCAGCATTCCTACTAGTTAGCAGCTCTATCACGTTGAGATGACCGCGATCTACAGCCCAATGTAATGATGTTCGGCCTTCACTGTCTGCAGTGGGACAGCATATAACGTATATTCAGCTAGTATACACATCTGAGCAATCTGGTTGATAGCAACAAATTCTCAAATGTCTGCAAATTTTGAGTAAATAAGTGAACAGTGAGCCAACGAGTTTTGCTTCAGTTCAGGAATATGCCAAACTTGCTATATGAGCAAGATTGTTTGTTCTTCTTGACAATGTGCCACAAGTAATTAGGTTCAGAAAGAGACAGAAAACACAAACAAGCAATATCATAGGAACTTCCACCAATTATGCTAGTTATTTCCTTTCTACACTTTTTACAACACAACTTCCACCAATTTTGAAATTTAAACATTATTTATCACAAATGGCAACTATGTGAAGGCACTTATGTATCACAAATGTCCTCTGTTGCTGATTCTTCTTCTTCCAATGGAGTTGCACCTGCTCAGATTATTACACAACACAATACAATATATTAGTCAAAAATGAAATACAAATTCAAATTAACTGGATGAAACCAACTACTTTTAACGCCTGTTTTACAAATTTATAACTAGGCTTGATTGTATTGGCAAGAAAGTTTAAGAGCGTGTATAATGTCAAGTAGTACGTGTCCTGCATATGTCTCAAAGGGGAAGAAATAGACCTTTCACGCTTACTGATCTGATCATCGCCGTTGATTGGCTGATGACCACTTTGAGGGGTCTGCACCTTGCTACACCCGAACATTGAAAGATTTCCATCTTGGCCGTTAGCCCCATTTAGCAAAGGAACAGAAACACCTATGGGAAGCAGCCATAGAAATGATAAAATGAATCTGGTTTCTCTTGAGACTCATTTTGCACAGATCGGCCAACATAATATACATCAATTCTATACCGAACAAAAAATCACAAATATATGAATAGCCATACATCTAGGTGAGTAAAACATGACCGCATCTTGGCAACTATGGCATTGATGTCATTACGCCGCGTTGGCAACTATGGCATTGATGTCGGTTGGACGGTCTCGTATCTCCTTCAAAAGATCAGTACGCGCTTCCATTTCCTCATCAATCTGCAATGTGCCATCCATGGTCAAATATAAACTACATACATGTTGTCTACTTCACTTTATTTCCTAAGCAATCATATACTAATATCATTCATATCAAACATAACAATCAGCAAACCCTAGAAGCTGAAATTTCAAACAGAAACAAAATTCAAGATTACAAAAAAGAGAGAACCTTTTTCACTTTTCTGCCCAAGTTGCTCAATTTCTGTTTGAGAGCAGGATCAGTCTCGGTTTCAGCACGCATCCAACAACGGTTGTAAAACCTATCTGGGTGTTTCTCATTGAGGAACAAATCAATCATCTTGTCACAAAATTGGGCAATTGTATACCCATCATGGACTTGAACATCTACTACTTGTTCCACTTGGCGTCCAAATTCCGTTGATTTCTAAACCTAAAATCCCAAAAAAGAAGAGAAGTTCCCATCAGAATAACAAACCTAAAATCCAATCCGGTTAATCGGGCATCTCAAACCAGCAAATTGGATGATTGAGCAACTCGAAGAAAGAGGGGTGAAATTCGGAGGGGAGTTAGTGAGGTTTTGGGTGGGAATAAGGGCAGCGGAGGAGCGGGAAAAGGAAGATGATGTTGGAAATGGAAGGAGAGGGTTTATCAGAAACGGGCAATTCCATTGCTCTCGAATGAACGTAGGCTAGTGTTGCTCACTCAGGCTCAGGCAGGGGTTTGCTAAGGTTTTGAGACAAGAAAGATTACACAGGTCTATCTTAGCTTCTATACAGATATGTGTAAAATTTGGGTCAATCGGTTCAATTGCTATAAAATAACGATTATAATAGATAAATAAAAATTTCATTTTTTACTTCTTACTACGTACTGTATTAATTATATATTTAAAAAAATATGCATAATTTGGATCATTTTGGATTGAAAATTATGAATACATATATTTAATAATACACTTTTGTCCGCCTCGATGATCGGTTGCTACCAAAAACATAGTTATATATATATATATATGCACCTAGTTGGTTAATTAATTTCCACTCCCTTTTTTATTTGAAGACTGAAATTTGGCAGGACACAAGCGCAATGGAATTGTGGAGGTGATACTTAGGTACCTGATCATGCAATGATACATATTGAAATTTGGCGTTACATGTTGTTATGGACGTGGATTTAAGTGGTCGTAGATTAAAAGTGTGTCGTATAAACTCTGCAGGCCCCAAGACCGTTGTCACAGCAAGATCTGGAGAAGGTTCTAGCAACGTCAAGAAAGACGAGGACAGCTGCACAGGATTATTCGAGGATGAGTACACGACAGGCGTCTTGGTTGCGGGTGGAAAATGGAGATGATCATCAGGTTCAGAATGCGATCAACGAGCTCTCAAAGCTTGTTGTCTCTCAAATACTCAACTTGCAGCCCGAACCACAACAACAATGAAGTATGACATTTGCTGAACCTAGCTGATTATACTAACATGCATTTTATGACTCTATTTAGTTGTTTGCCTTACTATTTTGGATTTGGAGTTCTCTATTTTTTGATGTGGAAAGTTTTCCAATTTTGAGTTTGAAGCAAAATTATATATGGGCTGTGCATAGTTACAGGAAATTGCCTGCAATGTATAGGTGGTTGACGCCATTTGAAAATATGAAGGATGTGCAGATGAGATGAGATTCACCTGTAATGGAAGTCATATTTTGATCCTTCATATTATGACAGAAAATGTTAAGAATGTAGCAGAACTGTTTTAATACGATCTGCAAAACTTTCTGAAATTTTGGTAAGATATTGCATGATGGAGAAGTGTTAGAGATTCAGCTGCAGAATGAGGATGGAAATATCGAATGAACACGTCTAAGTTAGATAGTATCTCTTATTAATGGTTTGATAAGCCACAATACAAGCTGATTCGTGCCAATGACAAGTAAATTGTACGTTGGTCTTCTGAGGATAGAGTAAAGGTGAAGGGCTATTGCAAACCACATGTTTTACTCAAAGTTGATTTGTACGGATGCTATCAAAGTCACAAAGGGCCCGTATATTATACTACTCCCTCTCACCAAAAAAAAAGTATTATACTCTCTCCGTTTTACAATAAGTGTCGTTTTAGCACTTAAAATTTGTTTCATATTATTTGTCGTTTTAGGTTTTCAAAGTGATTAATTAGGGGTGATTAATGATAATTTTATTTGAATTTGTATTTGTTGACTAAGTTCATTCATTACCCAAAAAATGTGATGAGCGGTAAGATTAAGAAAAAGTTATAAGTTTTAAAGGAAATGATTTTTTGTTTTTAAAAAATATGTTAAGAAATAAAATAACACTTATTATAAAATGAAAGGAGTATATATATCAATGAAACAAAAGGCAGACCCTACCATAAAAAAGCACGCAATCAGAGTGAATGCTTTTACAAAGCAGCTGCCCTTCCAGCTTGAATTATGAGGCAGCCAACTATTGATGCCACTCAAGTGCATGCTTTTTGGCCACTCAAAACAACAACAAAAAAAACAAAAAAAACTCAGCCAACCAGCATATATCTCCTCAAACACAATGGAAAGCTAGCCATCTTCAATTCCCAAATAGAAAATTTGTTCATAAGCACAAAGAAAATGAGCATCACCTCCGTTGTTAATCTTGCTGCCGGAAAGATTGGCGAGCATCTGGTGGAAGAAGCCAAGCTCTTGTATGGAGTGGAAGGCCAAGTTCGGAGCTTGCAAGAGGAGCTAGAGATGGTGCGGAGTTTCCTCAATGACATGGAGGACATAGACATGGAGGTAGGAGGCGACGAGCGTAGTCGCACCACCATCAAGCAGATCAGAAAGATTGCTTACCGTGCTGAGGATGTGGTTGAGTCGTACATCCTTGAAGCTAATTCCTCAACCGACAAGAAGGTAGAGATTTTGAAAAGGTACTTATGCTTTTGTAGCTCCCTTTTACGCATCCATCAAGTGGGCTCTGAGATTGAAGCCATCACGGAGAGGCTAAATAAAACCATGGAGAGGTTGAGAAAGTATGCGGGTGAAAACGGGATGTTAGGAGCACATGCTAGGCAGGGGTTGAACAAGAAAACTAGGCTAAGGATGATCAGACCAGTTGCCTTTTCCCATACCCATGAGGAGCATGTAGTCGGCCTTGACCAAGACATCAAAACGTTGATCGGGGTGTTGACTCATGAAGAGTATCGCAAAATCAAAGTTGTATCAGTTGTGGGAATGGGCGGGTCTGGCAAAACCACTCTTACTAGGAAGCTCTACAACCATGAGAGTGTTAAAAAACACTTTGATTGCGTAGCGTGGGTATCGGTGTCTCAACAATGGGATGCTCAACAGATCATTCTCGATCTGCTGAACAAAGTTAAAGGGGAGACCATGGGAACCGACAAGTCTTTAGTCAGCCATCAAGTGCTAGTTGGAAAGCTTCATCAATATTTGGAGATGAAAAGCTATTTGATTGTTCTTGACGATGTGTGGGAGTCAAAGGCACTAAATGATATTCGTCCAGCCTTGCCAATAGATGGTGACAAAAGAAAAATCATTGTCACAACCCGCAACAAAGAGGTTGTTAAGTACCCTGATTTAATACCCCTCACCTACTCTCATGAGCCAAGATGTCTTACCGACGAAGAGAGTTGGGAGCTATTTAGAAAGATTGCCCTTATCCATAGACAGGAGGAAGTTAACAACTCCGCTATATCAGCAGAGTTGGAAGATCTAGGGAAGAAGATGTTGAAGAAATGCAGAGGGTTACCATTGGCTGTGATTGCACTCGCCGGTATTTTGTGTGATAAGGATACTCTAGAGGAATGGGAGCAGGTCAGTAAGGCGGTCAGCTCACGAATCATGAAGCAAGGCAAAGGCACACACTTGTACGGGCCTGTGAAGGACATGCTAGCACTGAGCTATATTGATTTGCCCCACGATCTAAAGCCTTGTTTTCTCTACTTGGCACAGTATCGCGAGGACGAGAGTATTCAAGTCACAGAGCTTATTAGACAATGGATAGCAGAAGGATTTATCACACCGCATAAAGGATGGGCATTAGAGGATGTGGCACGTCAAAATCTAGACGATCTAGTTCACCGTTGCCTGGTTCTTGTTGGCAAGAGAAACTATGAAGGGGAGGTGGAAATGATTCAAATGCATGATCTAGTGAGAGACTTATGCATAGACAAGGCAAAGGAAGAAGACTTCTTTGAGACATTCAATCTCAATGCCCCCAATTCTAATATAACCGTGGTAGAACCACATCGAGCTGCATTTTATATTCATCGGAGGTATGACGATTTGACTTCTCCTTATTTATTGAATGCCATTTAACAATAATCAAACTCAATTGAAAAAAAATTAAATCACACATGACAATGTCATATTAAATTACATCATCTTTCTACAACTATAATGATTCATTAAAATCTAATTAAGTTATTTTCTATTCGGTGAAATTGATTGTAGAACACATATACAAAATTTATTTTAGAAAAACCAAATTCTTATGAAACTAATTTTAGAATTTGGATATTTTTAATAAAAACTAGTAGATTTTTCAAATCAACCCAATTAGTTGAAATGAAATATGATTGAGCTATTTCTAATTTGTAAAAATCTTATTGTAGATTCCTCATAAAGTATGGATTTCCATTTATTTGTGATACATTAAAACATAAGCGAATTTTAAGATAACAATTTTTTTACTAAAATAAATATTATAAGTTAACTTAATATTTTTACATTGTTATTCATTATGGTATTAATAATAAAGGAGTTCTACACTCTATAAAACTTTAAAGAAAATTTGTTAAAATTAAAAGTTGACAATGTTAAGAGAGGAATTATTTAAAACTGGGAGCACTAATACAAGTTGACATTTTTAAAATTTCAAAGTGCATCCCACTTCTAAAAAATTCTCTCTTAAAAATTTCAAGGTTTATTAAAAAATTCAAGTTTATTTTGTGTTAATAAAGAAATGGTAAAAGTTTTTTCAAAATTACATATTATGTTGCTTTGAAAAAACGATAATTTTAATAGAAAACATTATAAAAAATAAGGTGCTTTTTAATATGGAAAAATAACTCAAAATAATGTCAAGTATCAACTTTTAACCAAAAATAATCTCAAGTTTAGAAATCATCACCAACGATCCGAACTATCACGAAATTAACAAAAAACAATCCGAAACCTTTAATCGACGAGTTTTCTGGTGGAATCGATCGATGATGCGATGATAAACAATCTGGCATAACAACTTAATATTTTACACTTGGATGAAATATTTTCGATAGCCATATCATCGATTCCACCGGAAAACTTGTCGGAAAATGATTCCAAATCGTTTTTGGTTAATATTGTAATAGTTCGGATCGTTGGTGATGATTTTCAAATTTGGGATTATTTTTGGTTGAAAGTTGATAATTAAGATTATTTTAAGTCATTTTTCTTTTAATAATAACAAAGTTGATGATTTTTTTTATAATAATAACATACAGTGTCATGGGATAAGAGAAAATAAGAAATATATATAATATATATCTACCTACCCTTATAAACTCAGGTGTTTTAACAAAATAGGTTAGGTAGTTTTGTTGAAACAACAAAAGATATGGTGATTTCATACAATCAAGCATGGTAAATTTCGAAATATCCTTAGCTTTTTGCTTTTTGTAACATTTTGAGGCCATTACACGAAATTTTGCAAAATCTCAAGGTCATCTTACAGTAATCCCATAAAACCTTTCTGTAACATAAAAATTTGCAAAACCATGTGGTAAGTGGTAACCATAAGAATTTTCTTTTATTTTAATGAACGAGGTGATGTTATGCAATGTGGTGGAAAAATCTGCTACAATTTTAGTATATAATAACTACTTGATTGCTAAAGGGATTGCACGGGTCACGGTGATTGGTGGATAACACTTTTTGGCTTAGAATTTGATTGTTAAATATTACTTTTAATTTAATATTTATAACGTTTTAGTCAAAGATGGAATAAGCAAACTATCAATTTTCTAAAGGTATTTGAAAATACTTCATTGATTAAAAATATAACTACTAGTCAAAATATATCAAGAGATAACAAAACTAAATAAAAAAATATATTTTATATATTATAAATTATATATCACTACTTTTGAAATCAAATCTCATGAAGATACATATTTTAAAAATTACTTGTGCAGTAAATATAACTTGTACATGTTAAGAAGAAATTGGTATTGTACATAATATGATTTAAATAACAGAAAAAATTGTTATTTGAAGAAAAAAATTAAATAAAAAAAATCTCCAAATTGATGAAAACATCGATGCTTGGATTGGGAAAATGGAGCATCGATGCTCTTTCTCCCCCCTACCTGTCACATTAAAAAATTAATACTTTATCTAACACCGATGCTAGAAATCCCCCAATAAACATGCTCTAGTAGAGCAAATAGATATTATTTTGAAAAGATTTTTTTTTTGAGTCAAAATTCACTTTTAAAGATAAGTTACTTTTAACAAACAAAATTTGAAAATTTATTTCCAGTAAAACTACAATTTATTATATAACACACTGAATTTTAACCACCATAAACTATTTTGTGCTAAACATTTACTATTATATTTGGACCAAAGCACCCCTTTAAAAGTAATTTTCAATTTTCTTTAATTATTTAGATAATGAAACATAAATTTATTGGAACATAACTTACATAAGTGTTGGTGTTTATTGTCATGGTTGGCTAGATCACACACTAAAGTTTGACCACAAAATAATTTGCCGTAAAATTTATAGTGGAACATAAGTATGGAACATAAGTATTGGATGTTTGTTTGTGCGTGCAGAAGTCCACTTCCATTCCGGTGCACAGACAGTCAGCACCTTCGTTCTCTTTTCATCCGTGGAAATGATTACTTCTGGGATTTGGAAGGAGGTCCAGAGTTTTATTTTGATAGAGATCCAAACTTGGGTATGGAGGCAGTGCACCGGAATTTCAGTTTACTTAGAGTTCTAGTTGTGGAAAGGGTTAGGACTTTTAGTAATGACAGCTTATCAACAGCGATAGGAAGTTTGATTCACCTTAGGTACCTTCGCTTATGGGAGACGAACATTTCAAAGTTGCCTTCCTCTATTGGGAACCTGCGCAACCTCCTAACGCTGGACTGGAGATCAGATTCTAAGATACTACACATTCAACGCGTGATAATTAGCATTCCGGATGTTTTATGGAAACTAGAGGGGCTTAGGCATCTTTACCTACCTTGTGATGGGGATCTTGAAGTGGGAACATTGAAGCTGCATACGCTCAAGTCCTTGCAAACACTACATATGGGTGTTGGAGGAGGTAATTCGATATTGGAAGAGCTTCCACGTCTAAGCACAACCATTCAAAAGTTGATTATACATGATATAGGAAGCCAAGAGCTGTTGGAGGCGGCATTTCGATACCCAAGCATACGTGACGACCGTCTCCGTTCATTGAGCTTATTTTGGAAGGATGAGCTTGCGCTGCAGACTTTTACTAACTTAGAAGATCCTATTTGCATGGGCCAGCATCTAAGGAAGCTACGTCTAGGGGGAATAATGCCAGAGTGGACATTCAGTTCCCCACCAGCATTACCAAGTTACGGCTGTGGAGAACGGGATTTGAAGCAGAAGCGGCGCTCGTACCCTTAGGCAAGCTTCCCCATCTCACTCTCATGAAGTTAATTGAAAATGCCTACAAGGGCAAGCGGTGGACATGGCGTGCGGGGGAGTTTCCACAGCTTAAACAGCTCTATGTGTTTCTATTAGACAACTGGGAGGAGTGGAGTGTTGAAAGGGGAACAATGCCTCAACTCAAGGAATTAGAAATTGAGTACTGTAAGAAACTGAGGGAGCTTCCAGAGGGATTGAAATTCACCACCTTGCAGCATTTAAAGGCTACCAACATGGGTGATCAATTTAAGGAGAGAACAAAAGCAGGAGGAATAGATGCCCATATCATTCAACATGTCCCTCGTGTTGACTTAGTGAGGATGTAGTGAGGGATTGAAATTAAGTAAGTTCAATTTTCTACTGCTTATTAATTATAATATAAATCTATACATACATATATATATTTAATACACTTTTGTCCGGCCTCCATGATTGGTTGCTACTGAAAACATGGTTATATATGTACATGCCTAGTTGGTTAATTAATTTCCACTCCCTTTTTTATTTGAAAACTGAAATTTGGCAGGACACAAGCACAATGGAAGTATGGACCTGATGATGCGAGAAGGAGGCTACTAGCTAGTTCATGCTGATGAATCGCTACCTTTAATTTAAGGGTTTGTTTGGATTTCCATGCTTTAAATTGCATTATATATTATTTTGCATTATTTTGATTTAAAATTTAAACTGCATTATGCCTTTTCAAAACAATACATTATGAATCAAAAGTGTGTTTGATTTTTAACCAATTTAATACATTATTCAATCTAGATCCTTCTCCACCTCCAATCTAGATCCTTCTCCACACCCTCTTCCCCATAAAAATGGGGACAAATGATTTTTTTTGTCTAAAATAAAAGATAAACGTAATGCATAATTTTATTCATCCAAACACAATTTAAATATCTAATATATTAAATCAACCATGATGTATTTTAATACATTTTCATTGGTCATCCAAACAGGCTCTAAGTGTTGAATAAGCAATTTGTATCAACTACGTATGTTACTTTCTTCAGATGCTAAGTGTGTGACATTTTCGTACATTACACACGACTCTGCATGCACCGTATTTGCTGGCTGTTTCTTATTACATTCTGTTCTGTGTGTACGTTGCTATGTTTATGATTCAAGTTTCTTATAACCTGCCTTTCTGTTCTGTTGTTGGCCTCAATTTCGCTCTTGCCAAGCTTATTGTACGTTTACCCAAAAATATAACGTTTCAACCGCTTCCATAAAACACCTTTAAGAGAGGCCCAAAAAAGATTTCATTATATGGTAAACACAAGCATCCCCACCCCTAAGATGAGATATCAGTATATACAAATCCATCATCATGAACTTAGCTACCAACACAAAGGTCTGATCAGTGGGAGACAATGTATGTGTGCATCAAAATAGAGAGACAGAGCTCAGCCACTCGGAACCTGTTTACGCAACCAAGGCCAGTTTTTCTCACAGATCTCTACCGGGGATTCACCATCGTTGTCTTTTACGTCAGCATCTGCATTGTGCTTGATCAGGAACTCGGCTACGTTTTCTCTATCGCAAACAACAGCATAGTGCAATGGAGTTTGGCCTTCATTGTCCTGCCAATAAAAAAAATTGTCCAACATGTCAGACAAGGTACATATTTTTAGATATATTCTTCAACTATCTGAGATCAATAGAACATTTAACAGTTATAACAAAATATTCACAAGTTGTTCTTAGATGACAAAAGTTAACAAATTCAGTTACCTTTGCATTGACATCAGCATTCCTACTAGTTAGCAGCTCTATCACGTTGAGATGACCACGATCCACAGCCCAATGTAACGATGTTCGGCCTTCACTGTCTGCAGTGGGACAACATATAACGTTATACACATCTGTGCAATCTGGATAATAGCAACAAATTCTCAAATAGCCTGCAAGTTTTGAGTAAATAAGAGAACATTGAGTTTAGCTTCAGTTCAGGAATAGGCCAAACTCACTATATGAGCAATAGGATGAAAAGAGAAAGAAAAGATTGTTTGTTCTTCTTGACAATGTGCCACAAGTAATTAGGTTCAGATAGAGACAGCAAATAAAAACAAGCTATCCTTTAGAAACTTCGTTTCCTCACACTTTTTTACAGCACAACTTCCACCAGTTTTAGTAGAATGAACAGAAAGGGCATTTCTTAAATTTTCCTAGAAATGAAGAATGGACAAATTTTCAATCAATGCTTTCGAAAGACCTATTTATTTCACTTATTTGATGTAAACGAAAGGTTTTACATCAAGTTTAAACTTTTAACAATGACATGAGAACACAAAACGCACTGCATAATTGATAAGAAGAATATAGATCAAGATACCTTTTAGATCAACAGATACACCATTCTCAATGCATTTACGCAAATTATCAACGTCTCCTTCTCTTGCAAAGGCATGAACAGCATCCATTTTCCTGTGAAACAAAATAATAAATACTATAATCAGGAACAAAACTAATGTGCCAAAAGTTCATGTTATAGAAACTCATCACCACGTACAAAAAGTTATCCTTAGTTCTGATTGAAGTGTATTAACTTGTGTAATGCAGCAAGAAAAGGCCATGAAAATTACAGATAACAGTGTCAAGCATACAGTTAAGACTTGCAAGAATTTAGTAAAATAATAATCAGAGTATTGGTTTGTATTATATGTTGAGAAAGAAAATACCTAAACAAACTTTTCGTAAATCTATTTTGATATCAAGGTTTTGTTCTGCATATATCAAGTATGTCATATGCAAACTGATTGCATATGCACTCTCAGAAGAGAGATCTCTGAAAAAAAACAATATAGGGCCAATTATACAGTGGAACCTAATGTTGACAATGAACAATATCATGGTGGATCCCAAAAAACCTAAATTTCTGGCAGAAAATATGGATATATAAGCTTAAGATGTATACTCTTTGATTGACACTTCACACAATAAGATACCCTTCAAGTATCCATGTCAATCTAGAAGGATACATTTGGATTATATTAGTTTGCTTAAGAGGCCAAAGACCATCTATTACAACATCTAACACATTCCATACATGACTGAGGAATAATACTAATAGCATCACCAATTTAACAAAAGCAAATTTATAATGCAGATTATTGGCACTGGCATGATGCATCAAGCTCGCAAGAATATGCATACTTGTCCAAATAGTTACAGAAAAAACTCTGAGCAGAGGACTTCAGCATTCAAAAGAAGACCTTCAGTATCAATTTGCCATAAACTGATGTCATACTACCCATAACTGCAATTCAGAGTATTCAACAATTTGAAAACATGTGCTGTCAAAAGTAAAAGTGAGCTTACAACTCATTTCCAGATTCCTCCTCGTGAACGTAAGTGCTAAAAACAGGTCCCATAGGTCCCTTAGAATCCGCATTATGTGTACTCGTATCCCCGTCTTTGCTTTTCTGTTCATATTAACTGAGAAGTTAGGCAACTTATGAAAAAAGGCATCATAAAAATTTCATATAGATATTAAAAATAGCCAAGTAAATGGGTTAACAATCAAGATCTCACATTAGTACCACCACTAGCCCAAGAAGGAAAGAGCTCAGTGACAATTTCAATGTACTTCAGCATTGCATCTTCAGGAGGCATGGCACCCATCTTATTCCATGCTTGCCTGGCAGGTTTCCAGATTATTTGGTTTGATATTTAGTAACACCATTAGACTAACATTAAATTTATGATTGGAAGATAGCTATCTACAACTAAATAAAGTCCCACACAAGAAACTCCCTATATGAGCATTCAAAAAAGGAACAGAAATACCTATGGGCAGCAACCATAGAAATGATAAAAAAAGAATCTGGTTTCTCTTGAGACTCACTTTGCACAGATAAACCAACATAATATACATCAATTCTATACCGAACAAAAGATAACAAATATATGAATAGCCATACATCTATCATCTATGTGAGTAAAACATGATCGCAGCTTTATCAATCCATGGATGACCTCAACAACAAGGCAGCTAAAGCACAAAGCAAATTAATACTAAATACTTGCAATCAAAGTACAAATCATGAAACTAACAAAATCTCTACTAACCACAATGACTACGACAAGACAATAACTAGTCCATAGCAAAAGCTTATAATACAAGTGAAATGCTACCACAAAGAAGCAACTATAAGTAAGTTCCCAAGCACGTTGTAACTACTAACTACTATACACTAACTCATTGGAAGTTAACATAAGCACACCTCATTGACCTAAGTCCTCTTTGCACCCCAAATCTGCCATCCCCTCATGGTAATGACCCAACCAACAATTCAAGAAACAGATAGAGCATCATTTGGGCTATAATTTTATGTTTCTGTATGGAATGACCAAAATAATGCACTCGAACCTAAGAGTTTCAGCAAGAAATCGACCTACCACTTAGCGCGAGCAGTCATCTTGAAAGCAGGCGGACAAGGCGCACTACAAGGACCCTCAGTGGCAATCTTGTAAAGTCCATAAAGCTGCAACTGAGTCTCATTCGCCACCTTCTGCGACAGCCTGTCCGCCGCCGAAGCCGCCACGAAAGCCGTAGCGGCGCTAAACGCCTCATCGAGCTCCGTACTCTCAACCCCCTCCCAATCATCATCCTCATCCTCATCATCACCACCATCCAACAAGGCATCATTCTCATCTCGGCTCCAAACGCTCCCCTTCTCCGCCATCACCGAATTGTCATCGCTAACCCTAGAAGCCACCTCGTTCAAATCCCCCACGCTCTCAGCCTCCTCCAGATTCCCGGAGCCAGGATCCGGTTTCCCCTCGGCGGGGTAAGACCGAGCGATAGAAAGATTCTCATCCTTGAAAGCGGTGACGATGGCGATGAGCTTGGCCACGAGGAACGCGAAGATCAGTCCGATGATCACCGTCTGGATGAGGTGTTGCCAATCGTTCCACATCTTGAACAAGAAACCCTAGATTGGAAGCAGGAACTCGATCGGAAGGCCTAGATTACGGAGAGAGTAATTTGCGAGTGGAATTGATATGAAATTCAGCATCAATTGAACATGAATTTGACAGAGAAAGCAAGAATACCTCCGGAATCTTGTGAGATTTGAATCGGGAATTCGTAGCTAGTAGTCTTGGAGTGTTGTTTAGCTTGTAGTGGACGATTCTTCCCTGAGTCTAAAGCGGGAGAAACCCAAATACGAAGCCCACCTGCAAGATGTAAATGGCCTTCGTTTTGTTGCGACTCTCTATTTCTGACAAAATATTTTTAATAAAAATAAAAACACACTGAAATGAAAAAAAAAATTGCCGATCGATACAATGATACGTGCGTTTTTATTTTATTTTTTTAATCTGTTTAAGTGTAAACCAAATTTAATGGTTAATCATGCAAAAAATATTGGCTTACTATTAGAAATACTGGTTGTTCTCAAAAAAAAAAAAAAAATACTAGCTGAGGATCTTTTTCTTTGTTTTGATTAGGTGAAAATTAGGGTTTCTCCTATTCAAGAGGGCGCCCTAAAGCATCCATAACGATAACGATAAGATTATTAAACACTGGATGATTTATAATGGTCTCATAAGGGAGGTTGGCTCATTTTCGCAATTTGTCCGCCACAATGTTGTTTTCTCTGCCCACATGAGATATTCGAACTGGTTGATGATCTATGTTTTGCTAGATGAATTGTCTAAATAGTATTATATTTTTTAATGCAGATATAAAAACAATATTAGAAATACTAGCCTATATTTTGGAAAAACATTCGAAAAAGAATCAATCTAGTGGAGATAAAATTGAGAGGTTATAGTTATTAATGCCCTCAAATAGTAATTTATATAGTTACATTCCCGTGAGCATGTTACAAAAGCTATACAATTTCATGATAAATCATCACAACAAACAACAATTTGATCTGATCTCCTTGTTCACCGGCAACCCAGTTCAGCTCTACCATCCTCACTGATGGTCTTGTTCAAGCACAGCTTCTGAAGATCAATGTAGCCTATAATGGTGTCTTCGAACACTACGTCCTCGAGCTGGGCATCTTCAAACGTCGAGCCCGATAGCACCGTGTTCTTGAAAATGGCACCCCGGAGATCGGCCTTCCCAAAGTTGACTCGGTCTATGACTGCATTCGTGAAATCCGTGCCCTTGAAGCTGGCACCGACGGCATAGGCCTTGGACATGACGACTTCGGACATGTCGGCACCGTCAAACTTGGCTTCTGACATTAGGGCGGCGGCTAGAGACTTGCCCTTGAGGTTGGATTTCTCGTTTGTGTAGTCGCAGAAACGGAGATCTATCGCCTTGTCGTAGACACCATTGGCTTGGCCTATTGTGTTACCGACAAAGGCGTGCTCACAGCGGCTGGGATCTGTTGAGAGAGGGGGTAATCTCTGCCACACAAGGTTTAGAAATGTCACAAGACAGGTCATACAAAGTCCTCGGTAGTGTAAGCAAGTGCAATGTGTCTTCATATACATAATCAAGTAATCAGCTTATAAGCCCTATAACACTTGGTAGTTATTACATAATCAAGTAATCAGCTTATAAGCCCTATAACACTTGGTAGTTAATAAGCCTACAATTTTGGCAAGAACCGTTTAATGACCATGAAGATGAAACAAGTAGTGCTACCATGATTAGTTCTAACTACTTTAACAACAGCGAACAGCGATGATTTAACACCGAGCAAAAAGTATCTCACATTGTCACAAGCAACCATCTCAACTACACACAATTCTGTATTGAAATCAGCTTAAAACCGCTACCCGAGTAAGTTAAGAAGGCTTATTACAATCTCACCATTACTAAAATTGTGCTATATTTGCGAATTTAGTCACTTTGATTGATGCATCTATAATCCCACTTTTACCATGGTTTTTTGACAATGAATTGTGCAGATGTGAGCATCAGAAGACCCAAAAATGTATATATGTAAATATCTCTGCTTTGTTAGAGTTGATTGAGCTTTTAATAGTGAGATTAGCTGCTTATAAGCTAGCTCTACTCCATACATTGTCACAATCAACCATCTCAACTACACACAACTCAGTACTGAAATCAGCTCATAAAACCGCTACCCGAGTAAGCTAAGAAGGCTTACAATCTCACCATGACTAAAATTGTGCTATATCTGTGAATTAAGTCACTTTTTGATGCATCTATAATCCCAGCTTTAACATGTGAGCATCAGAAGACCCAAAAATGTATTTATGTAAATATCTCTGCTTTGTTAGAGTTAATTGAGCTTTTAATAGTGAGGTTAGCTGCTTATAAGCTAGCTCTACTCCATACATTTGCTCATTTAATCAAATTAATCAAATCATTCTCCTTCCTCTGTCTTTCAGTGATCTCTGAACTTCAACGCTAAGAAAAAACCCCAATGCAAAAGCCAAGTACGAGAGAAGAACACTGTCCGAACCTGATTTGCAGCTATGGCGGGAGAAACAGCAGTTATAGCACAGGCGGCAAGAAATCCAACGGCCATTCCCCTCAACTCCTTCGATTCCAATCGGCTTCTCCCCTTCGCACTCTCGCCTCCTGATGCAAAATTAGGGTTTCCGCAATCAGCAACAGAGCTCAAAATTGACAGCATTTTGTAAAATTGTTAACAGAAAGAGAGATACCTGAGCAAGTAATTGGGAGGCAGACATGGAGCTTGAGAATTGGGGAATTAGGGTTTGGCTTGCCAGACGAAATCGTAATTTGGGGGTGAGAATGCGATGCGGAGAAAACCGAAGACAACATCTCAATTTGCTCTGGTACTGAAATGAATGCCTCACACTCTGTTTCTATCCATTTCCCCCAATCTTTATCATCTGACGTGGCACCGCCCCCATAAAACCCGAAAAATTACCAAAACAACCCGAAATGAAAAAATCAAACCAAAACACACCCTCAAAATCAGGCGTGTTTTGACCACTTCCTACATTTCTACAGAGAGCGAATTCTTCAACAACAAACCCCCAAATTCCCTCTCGTCACCTTCTTCTTCTCCTCTGATCAATTCGGCTTCTTCTCCAAGCTCTATCAATGGAGGACAACAGGCTAACGGCGACAGGCAAGATCTACACCGTGGCCAACTACCTAGGCGCTAGCGTGGCGGCCGCCTTCTTCGCCTCGCTCGAGCGTTGCTCGTGTATCAACCTGAGCACCTCCGATCTCGACGACGACGACGAGTTCAAGGATCGGCCTCTCATGTTCAGCAATTCCTCTCGCCACGACGATCCTCGCCACTCCCAGCCTTCTTCCGCCGTCGCCGTTGACAATCTCCCCGTCTGAATCGCCTCGATTTCGATTTCTAGGGTTTCGGAAATTCCTCTCTCTGTTTTGTTAATATTTCAGCTATGATGATGGTGGCGATGGCGGACGGGGTAAAACTAGAAAAAAAGAACAAAGTTTATTGTCATAATTGATCGTTTCTTTTGTACCTTCCTGTCTCTGAATTTCGCTGATCTTGAACTCGATCTTCCATGATCTGTTGTCAGTCGAATCTGTATAAAGGAAAAAGGCTTTCAACGGCCGTATGCAATAAGTTTGATTTGTTTATCCATTTGATCCTGTTTTTTGGTCTGAATTGCAAGTTTCATTAAGCTGTTAACTGTTTATCTATATGAATTGCACATTTTGGTTGCTTTTGTTACGAGCACTAGTGTATGCTATGTTGAGCTCAGCAAGTTTTCATTTTGTAAAGGAACAAGCTGTAGTTTACTGATGAAAGTGTGCCTTTTTCCAAAAGGACACCATGCATTATTGGGCAAAAGGACCACAAAGATTGAAGACAAAACTAGGCAAGGCATCATCATCTGAGCAAGCAACAGATTTCTGGCAGGGAAAGCTATGTCGGACAAACCCCCACTGAAGAGAAAAGGAGCCATGCAGAAAGGCATAATAATCATTTTCCCAACTATTATTATGTTCTTGTTTTTGGTTTATTTTAGGTAAGATTGTCATAAATGGCACTTTAATTTCCCACCTAGATTTCTTTATTGTAACCCACATGTTGCCTAGATAGATAAATGCGTATTCATTCTTCAACTAATATAGACAGCATACAAATGACAGATTTGAACCATATCCAACCCACATTGGCATATGGTGAACTAATGGTAAAGGGCAATGATTAAGAACTCATCATCTTTCCTTTCCAGCAAAATAATAGCTCATCACATGACTATCAGCCATGACTAATGAAATGATTATGTAGTATTGAATCATTGTACCAAGAATTGTAAGCTGAGTTGAACAAATATGAGATCAAGGGTACTACATAATTTGCATTTCCAATAGATATAATGCCAGAATCTACAGCAACAACTCCATATACAAGGAAAGTGCATTACAAAACGTACAGGGCTCAAAGGTCATTTTTTTTGCACACTATTTTTTGACCTGAGCTCCAGTAATAGAATCATCAAAACCATAAGAGCAAGTCAGAAGTTCTAAGATGCCTAACTACAGTTAATTTATATATATAATGCTATCTCAGTTAGCAACAGGAGCAAAGAGCCTAGAGAATTACCAAACAATCTTAAATGAAGGCGTTTGCCGACTAATCAACACTTGATCGCCTCTAACCACCAGCTGCCCACCGTCTGTAGCGCCTCCATACGGAATTTAAGAGCAAGAGATAAAAGGAAGGGCTCCCATACAAAGACCCCACGAAGCAAACCCTTTGTTTGCTGTCCGATTCTGTCATCCTCGAGCACATGGCTCTTGTACTTCTCTGGGCCACAGAGCAACTATGCACACAACTACAATTTTGTTCAATTAATGAATCAAATAATCAGTAGTATAAGATTAGGCCTTTAACGCCCTTTTGCCTTCTGGGGAGCTTAGAAATCCGAACGGTGATTAACCTCGGCCACTTCCAGTTTCAATCCGGCACAGGTCAGCAGGATATTCATACACGAAAACTTCCTTTCCATTTGTCAACCTCTTCGGATGCCAACTGGGCACTAGGCCAAGTGATGGCTGTGAGATACATAGAATGTCTTCATCATGAACCATGAATCAATGCTTCAGACGGATACCGGTAAGCCATAATTGTGGAAGGACCTAATTCTCCCATCCACACCAGCTGTCACTATGACTAAGCCCCATATGTGTGGACTAGATATGCTCTGACACGCTCTAAGGAACTTGTATTCAGATTTTTGCATACTGGAGATCAAATGCAGATGAGACGGAGCGGGAAGAGTTTCCTCTGGCCATGTTTGGGACCCTCTGGGATAATAAGACTCCAAGAAGAATTCTTGCTCGAGTGGGAAAATTGAAGGAGAATCTTCGGTGGTTCTCTCGCTAGGTGAGTCAAACGAACATCTACTTCCAACATTCACATGTTGGAATCCATTCCAAGGTATGGCTAATGAGGCGGTAGACTGGAACCGCTCAGAGGACTTGATCTTCTTAGAGTGCAAAGCATCTTGATCGTCATGATTGGCACAGTTCCATATGTACACATTAGAATCCTCGCATGCAGAGACAATATGCTTCCCATCAGCTGTGAAAGATGCAGATAGATAGTTTCCACAACCACGGCTTCCTGTAAGAAAATCAAAAAAAGAGTAAAAAGCCAATTCAGACAATTTATTATTGACATTTAAGTATAAGGGCGTATGATGTACTTTTGAAGACATTTTTTAAGCAGGAAAGCCCAATTTGGGGGTCGAAAATCAGCTAACAGTGGCTGAAAGGTAATTGGTGCATGTAGAACTTAGGTGTTCTCAGAAGCTGAGTTACCAGCGAAGCTGAGTTACCAGCGAAGCTGAGTTACCAGCGAAGCTGACTAGATCCCAGTATGGTGATAAAGTTACCACCTATCAGCCTATAAAATAGTACTAATCACAAGGAAACTCTGTACAAAAGAAGGTAAAAAGAATAAACACTGACCCTTATATTTTCCAACCACATCCATTCCTTTCAAGATTCTGACTTGGGAATCAGCACAAGTGACCATCACTTTACTTGAGTCTTGTGGGCAGTACTGTAACAAAACAGCAACTCATAAGCCATAGTTCTGGAGAAAATGAGGAACTTTGAGCTGAAAATCGAAAGCTAGTCAGGGGAGGAGAATCAAACAATACCTGAAACCCAATTATCCTTTTGCCAGGTGACTTCTTTTTACTGCGTATGGAAATTTGACCAGCTAATTCCAATTGACCATCTGACCAAATCAACATGTCATAGTTCAGTAATTTTATCGAATGGATAAAAAAAACATAAAGGATACCTTTACAACAAAGACAACAGTGGATGTAGTACCTGATATGTTATAGAAACGACAAAAGCCTGCAATTGAACCAACAAGGACATCCTGAATGATCATCAGCAACGTATTTTAGGTCAACTAAACTCCATTAAAGATGCTAAGTGACCATGTTTGGAAGATATCATAAAAAGGGTTAACAAACCTCTCCATCAGGGTGATAGCTCACGGCAGTGACAATATCCTTAATATCTGTCCAACTTACAACTCGGCTAGCAGATATGTCCCAAACCCGTACCTTTCCATCTATTGAACCACTTATGAAGTTATTATCATCCATGGGGTTAAACTGAATGCTAGTCACTGCATCCGCACATAACAAGCAAACAAAAAAGTTTGTAAGGAATGGTGGCACTGTGTGAGAGACAAAAGAGTCATGGAAAACAGAATCCAGCCCAGACTTGATAGGACCATTTCAAGAAATATTAAAGTAGCAAGGTAAACTCACCATAATTGTTATGTGAAAAGAGTTTGAGGCAATCGTTGCACCCAACTTGCCAAAGACGAACAGTTTTATCCACGGATGATGATAGCAGGCACTATATTGGAGACAGCAAAATGTAAATTGAAATGCAATGTAGTAAAAGTTCATAAAAATCAGAAGTTTGCTTAGAACCACTTACATTATTGTTTGACCATGAAAGATCCGATATCTCACCAACGTGGCCCTTGAACTCATGAAACGGCTTTTCCAACAGCCTGAAGACTTTTGGAGGGAGTACTACACAAGACGAGTCAGAATTTCTACTCCAAGTCTTTGCCTTAGGCATCCTTTCTTTCTCTGCATATATTGGCTGCAATTCTAACTCATGATTCATCTTGAAATAGAGACATAAGGGATTTGTATCTGGGATGTTGACTTCATTTGACCTCTCGTCCTCTACCACCTTCCACACTCGCACAACTCTATCTTCTCCTGCACTAGCCAGATATCGTCCATCAGGGCTAAACTTCATCACCAGGATTGAACCTTCATGGGCTTGAAAATCTTGATTTGAGTAAAGAGCTGAGAGTTCCCTGTGCTTTTTGCCACTTTGTCGAATCTTTACCCTCTGAAATCTAGCCCCAAGGAGTGAATCGGAATTCTCAGTTTGGCATTGATCGCTATCCACACAAGAGAAGCTGCGCAATTTTCTCAGCCACCAATTTCTCCCACCCTTTTCTGAAGCTCTAAAGTTTTTTACATCTATGCTTCCCCCGGCAAAAGCTTCTCTGCTAAGAGGGGGCGACAGATGCGAGTGCTCAAATCGCTCCATTACAGCTAATTTCTTCGAACTGATTTCCTCATACTCACCAAGCTGGCCATCTTTATTCAACCCAGCGTCCTCATCATCCCGACTACACATTGAAGATCTACTTGATGAAAACTCATGGTCAAAACTCAAGCACCTTGCCACGGCTCCATTGCTCGTTGTCATCCTATCAACCTCTGCACTAGTACCAGCCGAGCCCTCAGGAGACGAAGCCTCACTCGCACTCAACCCCAACCAGTTAAAGAACTTGCTTCGCCGTTCTTCAATACTCAACGGATTCTGAACCCAGATGTCAAATTGTGATCCTGACGGAACCATCTCAAGACAATCAGAATCAGACTCATACGAGACGGCAATGTCGTCACGCGCATCAAAGAACTGGTGCTCATTCTCCTCAATGTAAGACCCCATTCTTGCTTAAGCGCTCAACCCATCAAACCACTCCTCCCAAGCAACCAACCCTTTTCCTTATAACCTCCAACAATGAGCTGAAAAACCCTCCAAACCAGGAAACCCCCACCATAAGTGAACGGAAGAGCTAAGAACAAGGGAAAACAAAATACACAAACTCCAAGATCAGTAAATATTATTATACCCAAGTTGTTGTTGTAGTAACAAATAAAAACAAAGAACCCAAACATAAACTAATACTCCACAAAACACAAGAAATCCCACACATGGATCCCGATCCAAAACCCAATTCCTTCGAACCTGGTCCTCTTGACACCATAGCAATCCCCAGGATTAAAAAATTGAACAACCCAGAATGACCAGATCAAACTCCAAGCAATTAAAAACTATAAACGCCCACTGGGTTCCCAAAATCCCCCCAAACGGACTCAACTTCCGTCCTCTAGTGACCCACAAACCGCATTCAAACAATTCAAATCGGATAAAGAGAAAATTACCACAAATTACCTGGAAATCGGAAGGAGGGTTCGGCTAAATCCGTTTCAAATCGGAGCTCCGAGGTAGGTTTTGGCGGAAATTTCGAAGAATTTGGGGATTGTAGGGATTAGGGGAGGGGAATTAGGAAAGAGGGGAGAAGGGATTTGCAGAGGGGAATGGTTTGGGGATTGAGCGGTGTAAAATACCAAGCCCTTGTCTCTCAACTTCTTTCTTTCTTCTTCTTCGGTTTTCTTTGTATTGCTCTGGGCTCTGGGCTGATACAGCTGTGTCTCACGCGCCCCACAAGGATGACAATTCACAAGTTATGGTCGGTACCAAACGAGACTTAATTATGGCCACTGAAAATTTATGGGTATGTGGGGAGTAATATAAGGTCTTAGGGTCAAGAAGGTCCAACTATTAAAACTTTAGTATTGGTATATATTTGACCTTTGGTTTGATCGAGTCTTTTGGAAAATAATATTGCATGTTATATTTTGTATTAATCGGGTTGTTTTCATTGAATATACTTGCCTGAATTGACGGATTGTAAGAATTGGATTTTTGAATATTTTGATGGTTTTTTTATTATTATTCTAGTGTGTGCAACAATCTTTAATTAATTATTTGGTGTTTAGTAAATTCCTGATTTTTTTATTGTAGTTTATTGATTCTATTTTTGGAATAAATTTAAGAACAAATTTTAAAATCTAGTTTTTTTTTCTCTTTTCCAATTTGATTGGAAAGAGTCGCTTTATATTCGGATTACGGACTACAAAGTTTTTTAATGAAAGTTTTCCCATTTTTATCAATTGACGATAGTATAATTTTAACTTCTTAACATGTCTCGTGCATTCATCTCGAGTGAATTTGTTCCATTTACGAATATTACTAAATTAAATTAAGTTTCATTATGTAAGGGATGTCTCGCAGAAAAGCATAATGTACGAAGTATCCACCACTATTCCTCAAAGCTCTGATTGTTTTGTGCACTTTTCTTTTGCTCCATGTCCTTATTTTTTATCTACCCGTGACAAATTACTTAGTATGTTCCTCGTGTGTATCATTTTTTAGATATATTTAGAGATTCTTATGTATGTATAATCCTTTATTCATCTTCTCATACAAATTTTTAATCACTCGAATTTTACGATCTTTCAGTCATCGAGACCTGTTTTATATATTAATATTCTTACCCTATAAAAAACACCAAAACTAAACATAATGTCATCATCATATCCCATACTATATATACACTATACATTAAAAGTTATGACACGTAGTTTAATGTCATCATCAACTTCTACAAGATCGAAGCCGATCATACATGTAATGTAGGACTTACCGGTCAACAACACAATGCAAAGGTAGCCTAACAACTAAGCAATACACATTAATATTACCGGTACTTTGAATACGACTAATTAAACATTAATAATCCAATTCGACCCAAAAATAATAATCCAAACAAATATAACACGTATGCCCAAAAGATACAAACACATGCATGAAGATTCCAAAACTAAGATCAAAGGTCATTTCGCTCTCACCCTCTCATACATGCAGTTTTTCACTAATCATATTAGCATAAATACAAAATAGTATTCCCACAATAAGAAACCCATAATTGTGATTGTTACAAACTTGATGCATAAAAACAATTAACAGATTAAATGAAGTTTAAAACAAAAACGTCACTATATAGTGTAAGTACTAATTTATTAGAATAAAGTGCCATAATAAACCCAATAATGAAGAAAACAATAGAAGCGGATTTGAGCTGTATTTGATTCAAGGAATTTTCGCATCCAACCAAAAATACAGTGAACGTGACATTTTTTGATACTATCTTCAAATCCACCCTTTGATTATAAAATTAAACATTCATGTAAAAGGGCCCCTCCACTACTCTAATAATTAGCATTTTGATTGATCACAATATTTTTAAAAAATCAATTATTCTGTTTTATTTGATCATTATATCAAATTTTTGCATTCCACTTTAATTTGGACAATATTAGAGCCACTAAATCCCCATTAATTAGTATTTCACGCACAATTATTTGCATGTTTTATTTTCCATGATTTCGGATCAATGTGGTTTCATATAGTTTATAGATCGAGAGTGATTTTTCCACCTGTCAATTGATCAGCATGCATGGTGGGCTTCACATTTGCCATTTGTAAAGTTTGTATGTGCATTGAATTTATTGTTTATGTGCTCCGGTTATTAATGTCCACTAAATGCCTGGTTGATTAACTACTTGATCCAATACTATATTGATTGTCTTAAGTTTACTTTTTGTTTGGGTTTCAATGTTTTATTTGATCCCTCAATGTGCCATTTGTATTAATATAATGCCATTATAAATGTTAGTATTAGTTACGATGATGTAAGGGATTTGACTATCTCTCATTTAATTGCTATGTTATTTTCTATTTCAATTAAGTTCGAAGAGGGTTATCTATCTTTCGATAGAAATATAAAAATAAAATGAATCTAGATCGTATGCAAATTATAAGATAGTCCGAAAGATTTAACTAAAATTTGCAGGTCATAGTTAAGTTGAACATGAATAGTTGAATCGACTTTTGAAGCTTTATAATTTTGTACATTTTTCGTATTTAAGCCCGTTTTAAATTAAGGACGTATATATATTGTGTGAGTCGGTGGCATTTTCACATCTATTTGTAAATCATGATAATCATCTATATAATTTATTCAACCCTGTTAAATTTGTAAAGGTAAGTTTAACGACGTATAAGTGGTAAAAAAACAGGTCACAGACAAAAAATAATCCGACCAAATTAGTGATTATTAATGATTAATTACTAGAGATTATGAATGGCAATCGCCTAATAATGTCAACTAACAAAACAAAAAGCCTTATGTCTCCATGAAGATTAGCAAAACCAAAATGATTGGGTTGTCTTTGTTCACCTTTAACAAAGCAATTTACTTTAGTTAGGTTAGTGCTTAGAGCTAGTTCATATTGTACATGTAATTTTGAATAATTGGTTTAGTACGTGATATTCTTTTTTGTTCATTACGAGACAATATATATGACGGTTCATGTAGTACAACAGCTAGTATCAGTCCCGTGTTTTGAAGGCACGATTGTGATAACTAAAAAATTATTTTAAAATTTGTATACTGCTATTGAAGTACAACAACTAGTACAACACCTAGTATTAGTCCTGCGTTTGTGGAATTTTCTTGGGTAATTGTTGTTGTTGTTGTATAATGTTATTGAAAAGAATATTTTATTTTAGAAAAATAATTGACATGCAAATATTATGTGGAATTTTCGGCATAAAATGTGCACATTTTGTGGACATCTTTATTTTTAGAAAACGTGCAAATATTTTATTTTTAGAAAAACAATTAAAAATTGAAATTAGTAGATAACAATATTTTTAGAAAAAATATGTGAAAATGTTAACACCTAGTTTCTTTTAGAAAAATAATTAAATGAAAATTAGTAGATAAGAATATCTTTAAAAATTTTGTGTGGTTTTTCTTGGTATAAAACCTATAAATAATTGTTTTACAAAAAATTAAGATTGAATTGAAATACACGATTAAATCAAGGTAAAAGGTGTCAATTGAATCCATAAGTTTTGAAATCATAAACATAAAATCTAAAACTAAAAAACACAAAAACTAAGACTCGTTATCAAAAACTAAAACTTTAATTAATTTTTGATTGAATTTTAATGAAAATGCAAAACTTTTTTAAATGAAGGTACGTTTCATTTATAGTTATTTATTATAATATCTTCTTTATGTAGAGTTCTAAAACCACATATTATCATAACTAAATTTAAAGTAAGTTCCTAGTAAATAAGCTTTATTCATATTAGATAGATTTTCCGGTCATAAAATTGTATATAACCCACATACATAAATACCAAAGTTTTACAATTATTGTATAAGGAAAGGATAAGATACATAATATGTTAGATAGATTCTAAGTCTAAAAAATAACTAAATAAAAAAAATATATATTGAAATTTATAAAGAGTGGATTTTCATTATGTGTGCAATTTGGGATATATTTTTTTAAGATTTGGATAGATAAGCTTAATTTAACAGAAAATAATATATTTTGTAATTTTAGATTTGGCAATACGTTTGATTTGGATACAAATCTTCCATTTGTAGTTCTATCTATTGGTGGCAATTTTAAGTTTGTAATATCAAGTCAATAAGCTTTTCTATATGTACACACATATAAATAACTTATTTGTTTCATGTGTCCAAGCAAAAAGTAATATGTACCTATTAAAGGGACAATTGGAATTAAGATTTTGATCAAACAAAAAGTAATGAATTAAAGGGATTGAATTGAATTTTGATCAAGGTAAGGTTTTATAAAAAAAAAAATTAAGATTGAAATTGAAATTAGTACTCAGATAAGAAGATTTCAAGATTTTTTTTAGATTTATTATGTATAAAATTAAGATTGATTTTTAAGTTTTTAGTAGATAAGAAAACTATTGTATAAAATTTTAAGATTTTTTTTGTTAGAAAAATTAAAATGGAAATAAGTAGATAAGATAAAATCTATTGTGGCCATGTGGGGTCTATAATAAAATTTCAATCAATTAAACAAATTAAATTATTTTAATAAAGATGGGTGATGCGGTCCAATGAGAAGTTGACAGATGTCGTGCTAAATATTATTTTTAATCTCCACTTTAGTATATAGTTATGATGATGATTACGCTTATTTTCTACGATGGTTCATATACTTATACAAGATTCATATGATGTATATTCTTCTTAGAGAAAAAGGAGGGCTCTTATGATAAAAGAAACGTCATCTTGTAACTTGTGCGAAAGTTTTATATTTTCATGGAATCAGAACTTGTTCGGTAAAACTAAAGTGGTAAATATAGGAGTTTAGATGCTGCATATATAATACTCCGTATTATTATATTTTCAAAAGGTGTGTAGTCATTTGATAGCCCTAATTCAAGAAACCTAGATGCTATATTACTTGTCATCAATGTGTTTATGACTTTGTGTAAATAATGCATGCATTTTCACCAAATTGTTGTTTCATTCAATCAATCGATCAAACCGCTATCGCTATGCATGTTTAATCTAATTAGTCAAATTAGCTACGTTTCTTGTCTCCGTTTAGGTCTATACATCATAAAAGTATCAAAAAGGTAAAGTTAAGCTTTGTCTACAATTTGCCTAACATTTACCCTCGTAAGTCCTAATGTTACTTTCTTATAGCGTAAGTCATCATCATTACTTTAAAAGGTCATTAAGTAGGTTAACTTACTCAATTAAGCTTCATACAACTTGAAAATCATTGACCGTTTTAAAAGATCAGTACATCGTTCTATTCCTATCTTAAGCTAGTATAACGAGAAGGTGGGATTCGAGCTCGTGACCACTTGGATGTCATCGTCGTCGATCTTAACAAATAACAATCACACTAATGAGGCTAGAAGGATTAATCGTCATTAAGTTGCTTAAACAGTACTCCAACTTAAACAATTCACATTATTAATATTTCTAGCAATGTGATTGGCTGTTTAATTATATCATATGTGTTGAAATACATAATCTCTCGATCATCTCACCGTCCACGGACAAATCAACAGAATTATAGGCATGAATGGCGTACCAATTTAGATTAAACTAACCAGATGCATCCCATTTTTATGATGCAAAAGCTAGCACATCAAAGATAAGATTTATTTATGTAGCATTATATGCATGGGAATGCATGTTTTCATCAATCAATGCCTCGATTTTTCTCAAGGTTGACTACCATCTATTTAGTACTAACAACTTTCACTAGGAAAAAGATGATAAACTTGTCGAATATTCCTTTGGTCTGCCATTTCTGTTATAATGCTCGAATTGACAATCACATTTACCATGATATTTAATTTGTAATCAATCGTGACCATTGGTTAAAAAACCCGCTAGGCATATTTTGATAGGTGTAAATGTAACACTTGATTAATTATCTCAGAGCTTATATTGTGTAAATGAACGAAATCATACTCCACAATAAAACATAAAAAAAGTCAGCAAGTAGATAAAAAGTGTAGGCAATAAAATGTAGGAGGTCGGAGACCATCTAATATTGGAGTTATATATAGTTTTTTTTTGGAAAGGAGAGTAATAGTTATGGAAAAGTATTTAGGTTACAAGTAGCGTAGTTATCCGCACCTTGTGCGGACTTTATTACACTTTTCTAGTTTTCTTTATATAATTTTTTACATGATTATTCAATACATTATATTTTAAGAAGTTCAATATATATTTTAAGTTTGGATATATTTTTAGTATTCTATTTTTTTAGCATAGTATTCTAGTTAATCATATTTAAGTGGTGAAAATATAAATTTTTATAAATATTATATAAATATAAAGAAATATACAATTCAACAATAAATCTCTAATTAAAAGAAAAAGGACTAATTAAAATATTAATTAAAAATGAAAGATTTTGACTATTTGATAAGAATATATATAATTATGAAAATCCTTTTTATCTTAATTAGTATCTTAATTAATATGTTATTGATAAGATAACTAAAAAAATTTTTATAAACAATCTCTACATTTACCTATTTGGTAGAAAAAAATCTCTACATTTACCTACATTTACACAAAGAAAGATTTGCCCAAAATATAATGTGAATTAATAAAATGGATTAATTATATCGTAAGGATAAATATATGCACAAGATGATCTTTGGTAATATAATACGTAATCTTGGATAGTCACATACAATACATACATGTCCCATTGTAGTTCCATAATCTTTGATATTGAGCTTGATAATACCTGATCTTTGGTTTTGATAATGGAAACATCAATCATAAGTGAGACAGACTTTATTTTTTTATTGCAAGAAATACTTAATTATGATTATGTGAGATATGATTACCCAAAACAAATAGATTTACCCAAAATGATTCTATGTTGTTTAGATTCATCTTCTAACAATAATTCACCGTAACAAATCATTGTGACGATAGTATCATGAAGTATCAGCAAAGTATCTCTGTCTTTTCCCCTACACGATCTCAAATACATCCTTTACATTTTTTTGGTAACATATCTTTTATTTTGCACAACATTATCTATCAATAGCTACAACCAACTAGGATTCTGTTTTATTCACGGAATCAAAATCTCGCCAAATATATAGAACACACCACATGCACGTAACTCCCAAATAAAGCTTTACAAACAAGAACAAGACGCCCTACAACGATGAAGGGGGAGCAACACACTGAGGAGGTGGACGTGACAAAGGCCGAAGACGACCATGAAGAGGAAGCCAAAATGTACGTTGTAGTTGATGAGGTTTGGACCATGACCAGTGAAGAATCCACTACTGAAGAATCAAATGTTGAAGAACTAAGTGACGAAGAAAAACTTCATAAATTGATAATTACATCGTATGATCAAGTAATTTGTGACTTTAAAAAGAAGAGAGTGCTTTTTGGATATTATGGTTGAAGTTGTAGTTGATTCATCAAAAACCTTTGAAATTTGATGTTTAGCTTTTTCTCGTAAACTTATAGTTGATGTTGAGGGTGAGGAGATCTCAAGATTATCATGCAAACATGCTATTTTAACTTTAGTTTGTGGCAAAAAATGCAGTTACGCACATGAGATGGCAAAAAATGCAGCTAGCTATATGAGATCTTTTACCGAGAAGACAAAGCAACAATAGGAAGAGGACATCGATGAGGACAAGGAAGGATCGATGAGGATGAAAGAGGAGTTGATTAATTAAAAAGAAGCAAAGTTGGGACAAGGAAGTTTGGAAAAAGAATGATAAAAAGGGGATTGTTTAAAGCTAATCTGTCAAAGTCGATCAAAACCCTAACCAAATATTTACAAATTTAATAAAAAATCCTCTATCAAGTATAAAATCTATATGTATCTATATTTATATCTATATGTATATATATTAAAGAAGAAGTTTCTTGACACATGTCTTCATCACGTAGTTCATTTTGCATAGATGTCGAGTTGTGATTTAATTGACATATGTGATAAATTAAATATGTCATGCCACCTATTATTCACATAATTAACCTTTTAAAAATAATAAGTTGTGGTTATCTTTTGAGATTCTAATAATACAAATTGATTTGTAATCTATTTTTATTATTTATACTTATTTTTTATTGATTGATTCCGTAATTGTAATTTCTTAATATATTAGTACTTACATTTGACGCTCTCGTACATGGTACAGACACTTATGCTAGTTTAAGTTAAAAAGTCATATCTGTCCAACCTAAATTCTCATATAATATCCAAATTTCAACAAAATTTACACCTCCTAAACTCTTAGCCCCATTTGGTTGCAAAGTATGGAAACATAAACGAGATAGAAACAAATCGAGACCACTCATATTTGTTTTCTTATTTTTTATTACAACAATAACAATTTCCGATGCAACTACCTATCTATTTTTTTTTGTCGAAGGAGAGGCGGTAGTCTCCGTGTCCGCTAGGGGCAGCAGCTACCTATCTATTTAAGTCATCCTAAGCTACCTATCTATTTAAGTCATCCTAAACCCGCTCGGCATATGTTGATAGGTGTAAATCACTAAATGTAACACTTGATTATCTTAGAGCTTATATTGTGTAAATGAACGAAATCATTCCACAATAAAACATAGTAAAAGTCAGCAAGTAGATAAAAAGTGTAGTCAATAAAATGTAGAAGGAGGAGACCATCTAGCTAATATTGGAGTTATATATAGTTTTTTTTTCCAAAAGGAGAACTATTTCTTGATAAAAATTCCTCGACTTTAATATATATTATAGATTTTTTAATTTTTTTAGGGTTTAATTTTTTTGTTTAATATGCTTATAATATACTCTTAGGACATATAATAAAAAAACCGTTATTTTAATGATTATTAACCAGTCGAATTCTTCACCCGTTAAAATCATACGTATTTGTAGTCCAAATCCAAATCCTCACTACACCCCAATCCAACGATTCTATGCTGTGTAGATTCACCGTAACAAATCTTTTATTTTGGTAACATATATCTTTTACTCTGCACAACATTATCTATCAATCCCAACAGCCAACTGGATTCTATCATATTCACAGAATCAGAATCTCGCCTAATATATAACACATCCTATACACCTAACTCCTAAATCAAACTCTGCAAACATGAAGGCCGAGCAACACGCTTCAGAGGTGGGCGTGACAAACGCCGAAGACGGCCCTGAAGAGGAAGCCATGATCAAGGAAGTAGACCTAACGGTGCCAAAAACCGACGACCCGAGCCTTCCCGTGATGACGTTCCGGATGTGGGTCTTAGGGACCGTGTCGTGCCTACTCCTCTCGTTCGTGAACCAGTTCATGTGGTACCGTTCGAACCCGATGATGATGACAGCAATCTCCGCGCAGATCGCGGTCGTCCCAATCGGTCACCTCATGGCCAAGACCATAACCAAGAGGGTCTTCTTCAAGGGGACCAGGTGGGAGTTCACTCTCAACCCTGGTCCGTTCAACGTTAAGGAGCATGTCATGATCACGATCTTTGCCAATGCCGGTGCCGGCACGGTTTATGCTACTCATATCTTGAGCTCCGTTAAGCTTCTTTATAAAAGGAGGCTTGATCTTTTACCGGCTGCCATTGTCATGCTCACAACTCAGGTATGTATACTTACAAACCCTAATGTTGTTTACTGTACGTGTGTGTATATGTATGTAAATTTGGCCTTTGTTTCAATGAAAATCAGATATTAGGGTTTGGATGGGCTGGCTTGTTCAGGAAATACCTTGTTGAGCCTGCAGGGATGTGGTGGCCTTCCAATATGGTTCAAGTCTCTATCTTCAGGTAATTATCAAATCGGTTTTTAGGCGTTTTAATTAAGTATCAATGAAGATTACGTTAAGTTTAGTTTTTCTAGGGTTTATGATCAACAAAGACGATTTTCTGGATCAACACATATTATCTAGAATTTCAGATTTTAGGGCATCGTACCAGGAATCAGATTGGAATCGGGTTGGAATTGGAATGGCTCATACCCGAGTTTTAGTAGAGTATGAGTTCATGTGTATTTTGTGGAAATAAAAATTACTCATACTCAACCTAAGGCCAAAGCAAAAACATTTATGGATTTAGCTCATTCTTAAACCGATTCTTCGATCATATTTTTATAGAAACAAACAGGACCTTAGGGTTTATGCACGTTTTTTTGGACTAATAGGTTAAAAAGACAGGTTTGGTTAGGGTTTATGTTAGCTCTAATTCCGATTGATGACTAATCTGTAAACGTGGATGCATGAATACGCAGAGCACTCCATGACAAAGAAAAGCGATCAAGAGGAACCATAAACAGAACTCAGTTCTTCATCATCGTCTTGATCTGCGCGGCCGCCTACTCGGTGCTCCCGGGCTATCTTGTTCCGGCGCTCACCGATGTCTCCTGGCTATGCTGGGCCAAACCCGACTCGGTCCTAGTCAACCAACTCGGGTCAGGCAGAAGCGGCCTAGGGATCCTTGCATTCGGCTTTGATTGGTCCACCATCACCTCTTTCCTTGGCACACCTCTAGTCAGCCCATGGTTCGCTACCGCCAATGTGTTGGCTGGCTACGTACTCTTCATGTACGTGCTCGTCCCGGTCTGCTACTGGCTCGACGTCTACAACGCCAAGAGGTTCCCTATCTACTCCATGAGCCTCTTCATGAACGATGGATCCAAGTACGACATTCGTAGCATCACGAACTCCAAGTTCGAGCTCGACTTGGAGACGTACGCAAAGAAGGGTCCGATCAACCTAAGCACGTTGTTCACCATGTGCTATGGCCTTGGGTTCGCCACTCTCTCGGCCACCATTGTTCATGTTGTCCTTTTCAATGGAAAGGACTTGTGGAGGCAGGCGAGGGGCGCGTTTGGAAGAAACAAGAAAGAGGACATCCACACGCGGCTCATGAAGACGTATAAACCGGTCCCAATGTGGTGGTTCGCCGTGATATTGGTGGTTACCTTGGCCTTGGTTCTATTCGCCGTCGAGTTCTACATTGACGCGCTTCAGCTTCCATGGTGGGGAGTCCTTCTTGCTTGTGCTATTGCTTTTGCTTTCACTCTTCCTATTGGAATCATCACTGCCACCACTAACCAGGTACGTAGACTTTCTTGGCAATTTGCATGGGCATTGATTAACTATGTTCTTGGACTTGATCATGATTAGCTTCGTCTTAACTACGTACAGCAACCGGGATTGAACGTGATAACGGAATACATCATTGGGTATATCTATCCCGAGAGACCCGTTGCCAACATGTGCTTTAAGGTGTATGGCTACATTAGTATGATCCAAGGCTTGAACTTCATTTCCGACTTCAAGCTCGGTCACTACATGAAGATCCCACCCCGAGCCATGTTCACCGTACAGGTACTGTCTTAAACGGTCTTTCTAACCTATGGCCTTAGTTTCTTATGACTTATGATTAAGGGTTTGTATAGGTGGTAGGTTCGATCATAGCCGTTGCAGCATACACTGGAACGGCATGGTGGATGATGGACGCCATACCACACTTATGCGACAAGTCAATGCTGCCACGTGGCAGCGCATGGACTTGCCCCTCTGACAACGTTTTCTTCGACGCCTCCGTCATCTGGGGGCTCGTTGGCCCACGTCGGATCTTCGGTGACCTTGGTAAATACTCAAATGTAAGTACCCATGATTGGATCCAGGCACGGACCGAGCGGTGGGCTGGGGTAGGCTCCAGCTCACCCTAAAAAATTAGAAAAAATAAAAATAGGGTAAATTAAATAATAAAAAATAAGGTAAATTTAGTAATAAAACTAGTTAAATTAAAGTAATTTAAGCCACCCAATTTTTTTATAATAACTAGTCCACCCTATTTTGAAATCCTGGGTCCGTCCCTGATTGGATCATATGACTTGAATCCATTATCTTTCTCGCATTCGTTCTAACAAATTAAAACTCGTTTCGTGATTCTACGTATAGATGAACTGGTTCTTCCTAGTGGGCGCGATCGCACCAGTGCTCGTGTGGCTAGCGGCCAAGAAGTTCCCGAACCAAAACTGGATAAGGAGCATTCATCTGCCGGTGTTGCTAGGGGGAACCGCCATGATCCCCCCAGCAGCCGCCGTGCACTACTCGAGCTGGATCTTGTTGGCCTTCATATCAGGGTACGTCGTCTACAGGTACCGACCCGATTGGTGGGAGCGCTACAACTACATTTTGTCCGGAGGGCTCGACGCTGGGACCGCGTTCATGACCATTCTTCTCTTCTTCAGCCTTCAGTATAGCAAGAGCATTGAGCTTATGTGGATGGGGAATGAGGACTACCATGATTGGTGTCCCTTGGCTAGTTGCCCTACTGCCAAGGGCATTGTTGTTGAAGGATGCCCTGTTTTTTGATTGTGCATTTGTGGATTGTGGAGTCCGTTGTTAGCTTAGGGTTGATGTTTGCTTGTCTTGGTACACAGTTATATATATAGTTTATGTGGACTCAAGTGAATTTTAACCAATTGTAATTAAATCTCAAGGATATAAATTGGAAAAAAAAAATAGTCATGGAACACCAACCGAAATATATCTAAAATCAAGAGCGCTAAATGCAATTTCCTAAAAAAGACCGAACCAAAGCTTTTTTGATCGGACCAAAATATTGCGAACCGGAAACAAGACCGGAGAAACTTCCAGAACATGGAGGAAAACCGACCAGGGGAAAGAAGAACGAGAAACAAAAGCTCGAGATGAATCTGAAGAAGCCAATCAGGATCAGCGATGCGAGCCCCGATTCGCAGTCTCCGGCGACCGACGTCGGAGCGACGGCGGCGGCCGCGGTGGTGGAGGAGCTAATCGGATCGTTGAAGCAGCAGAAGCTCTACAGAGAGGTAACCCTAGCTTTACGAAGTGGCCTACGAGATGCTCGAGCTGAGTTCTCTTTCCTCCGCGTTCGTGGCCTCCGTTGCCTTCTCAAGTTCCTCCGATCCGTCGCCGAATCGGATTCTTCCATCCTACTCTTCTCCCAGAGCCAATCGATCCCTGACCTACAAGGTATCGAAAACGCTCAGATTTTTCTCCCAATTGCGAGGGAATTCGTCGATCTTGTGATTTTAGCATGAAATTGTGCGATAATGCTTGCTGTTTTTGTGCCATGGATGATTTGATAGGTTTATCTTACCTGTTTTGCAATTCTGTGATGATTTTTCCCCCAATTGCGAGGGAATTCGTCGATCCTGTGATTTCAGTATGAATTGTGCGATAATGCTTGCTGTTTTTGTGCCATGGATGATTTGATAGGTTTATCTTACCTGTTTTGCAATTCTGTGATTTGGAAGGTGTAATTGATGGATGGATGGATTTGATGTATGGCAGTGGTTCCTGTGCTGTTTGAACATTCACTTAAGGAAGTGGAAGAAGAGAGAGTGACTAGTTTGGATCATATATTCACTGTGGAGCCTATGAAGCTGACTAGTGCCTCTACTGACACTGAAGTTGCACTTGCTCTTCGTGTTCTGGAAGGGTGTTGCCTGCTTCACCGGCCAAGCACGGTTCTTGCGCACCAGCATAAAGCAATTCCGGTATTATGCCTTCCTTTCCTTTATAGCTGCTGAAGCTTCAATTATGATTTTGCACCATTACTATTTGTTGTTTGTTTATTAATCCAAAACGTGATTTGTGTTGTCCAGTTGTTTTGTAAAATAAGGGGTTTTATGGGTATCTTTGTGAAATTTGATTTAATCTCGTCTTAAGTTAACTGGAAGTGACTAGTATCATATCTTTTTGCTGTACAATTGTGTGCTGATTATCCTCTTGGAGGTTTTTTGCACTTAGATTGAAGCTCTTTTGTGCTGTAGTTATTCTATGCTTCTTGAGTGATGCTCATTCTAAACATCTAAGCGTTCAACGCTTCCATTATCTTATGATTTTTTCTTTTAATTTCTTTTAGCTGGTGAAGCTTCAATTATGATTTCCCACCTATTACAATCTGTATACCAAAATGAAAATCAAAGAAAAGTGGACTGAAGATGTTTTAAGCCTCTCACTCCCATGTCTAGGGGAACTTTTTGTTCCTGAAACTTCACTGTATATATCTTATATGACTCTCTTCTTTGTGGTACAGGTGTTGCTGAATGTATTATCTACTCGAGGTGTTCTGGAACAGGGTGCTTGCTTAGATACTTTGATAGCTTTGATGTTGGATTCAACTGCGAACCAAATGGTGAATTGTCTTCTCTCAATTCATTGATTTTACTTACTGTAATATTGCTTTTGATCATATAAGATTTGCTTAATTAGATATGTGTGCACTACTGTATAATTTTTTTTTCATGTTCTCTTCAATTATCACATTTGGTTTTAGAACTGCTAGCAATATGAAAACAAGATATCATCGCCTGCTTTTAAATTTCTTGTCATATTCATCTGGGTCTTTCTCCTCCCCTGCTGCTGGTTCTATCATCCACTCTGGTCGCCATTTTGACGTTGTCATTTTCATTTGAAGGTCCCATAAACTGTGACCCTTATACTCCTGATAATGAAACATGTCTTTTCTCTACATCTTTTGGCCTCTTAACTATGGATATCGTCATAAAACTCATAAATTCATGCTCTTTTATATGACATCTGTGTAATGCTTCTGATATTGTATTTTTATCCAGACCATTTTAATCAATATCTGTGATCGATCCTTTTATTGTTAGTGCTGGGAGTTTAGCCTTTTCTTCCTTCATGTCACAGATTCAATTTCTTGGATGCGTTCTTGACATAATGTTTGGATTTGTCCTTTTGTCTGCTAAGTGCTAACTGACAGAATTTTGCTTTATTTCTTAAGCTTTATAGTCAGAAATCACAAGTGAGGCTTCTTCTCAATTTTCACCAACTGGGACATGATGTGCTCTAGTTTAAGAATACTATACTTATTCACTCTTGATAAACTGTGTTAAGGTTTTAATATCTAGTTTTCAGTATCCTTATGAAGTGGTTTGTGTGACATTGGTAAATAAACAGATTTCCCTAGTGATCATAAACCAGTGGTGCTTGGATCGTTGTACTCTCTTATGTTTGCTGACAAAATTCTGCAATTATATATGTTAACTGGATAATTTTGTTTGATTATATCATCTTTGGAAACTTGTTAGTAGAATCACTGTGATTGATTTGGAGAAGATTATTTACAAATTACAATGATGGTTGAATTTATATGCGAATTATGAGCAAAGACCAGTCTCTTGATTAAATACTGATTGTTTACCAGATGCATTTGCATGTATTGATGATTCCAATGCTTTCCGAACATGTATGACCTACCAGGACTTCGAAAGCTGCAATGGGATTGAGGAAGTTGCTGCAATAATTAGGGACAAACAATTGGACGAAAATCTCAGGTACATATAATATAATATCCGTTTGCTGAGAGCCTGAGACTAAATCAGTTTGATGCTGTTTTTGGTGGTCATTTACCTGCATAATTACATATGATTAGGCATGGTTTGAAAAACTTTTTTCCGGTGTTACACTGCTATCCATTATCTTCCATAACGTAAGTTATTTCTTTCGGTTGGATAGGCTGAGATGTGGAGAATTTTTGCTGCTACTGATCGGTCACGTGGATGCGAGAGAAACACCTATGGCAACTGTGCACGACGATATTAGACGACTACTGGGTGAAAAATCCGCCTCTTTAATATGGGCTGCTAGTCAATTCGGCTCAACTCTTGATCCAGAGGAGAGAATGACAGCTTTGCATATTCAAGCTCGTAGAGTGCTCGAATCCCTTGACCTCTTTTGAATTCAAACAGATTATCATATGCATAGATCCTCTGCTTTCCTTCAACTATTTATTTGCATTCTTCAATGATGCTAAATATCTTACAGAAGTTTAATAGACCTCAATATTGCACGTTAAATTGCTTGTAAGAAAATTGTAGATCTTTTCAGAGTAGTTCTGCTGTCGCGTTTAATCTTATGTGACAGCTGATAAAGATGGTTCTCATCAGCAGGGAATCATCTTTACATCCTTTATGTTATAAACATTCTGAAGCCGGATGTTGATATCAACTAGAACTAGAAGTATCAAAATCACCAAAAGCATACTCCATTTCCCTCCGTTTTCCTTGCGAGTTAGATGATCGTTATTCGCCTTGTGAACTGGATGATCATCTCCATTTGCCTTCCTAGTATACTCATATGCAGCCGTCCTTGTCTTTTTTGACGTCGCAAGAACCTTTTCCAGATCTTGCTGGGACAATGGTCTTGGGGCCTGCACAGTTTATGTATATAACAGGTACACTTCCAGTCTAGGTCTGCCATTTTAATGCATAGCAAAATAGAAACAAAATCAGTCTTACATGAGATGGCTGCTTTCCATTCCATTCATCATCAAGGAGTTCCCTTATGGGAAGATAAGCTGCCTTTTTGCAAAGGCTGACTAGGTCAGAACCAGAATAGTCTTGTGTCAAGCTAGCCAAGTGATCAAAATCAATGTTGTCCTCAACTCTCTCGCCTCGTAGAGTCACTCTCAGTATTTGCGCTCTTTCTTTGAGGCCGGGCATTCCAATCTCGAATGACTGAGCAAAGCGTCGAAGAAATGCCTCGTCGAGTTGTGATGGACGATTCGTAGCGCCAAGAACCATCACTCGCGCTTTCTCTATCAAGATGAACTTGAAATTATTTAGGACCCATTTGGTTACATGGCAGGAATCGGGCTGATATGGGGAATCGGATTGGAATGGGGTTGAGTGAGGTATATGAGTGATACCTTAGTCTAGAATGGGGTATGAAATTATGTATAAAAGTGAGGAGTGAGTGATTCCAATCAAACACAAAAATAGGTTTTATTCCTTCCTAACCCCATTCCCTATACCCAAGGTATAGAAACCAAAGATACACACTTACTATTAGTGGTGAGACCATCCCAGAGCGCCATGAATTCGTTCTTTGTTCTCGTTGTTGTCGCCATGTCTGAATCAAGGCGTTTCCCCAGAAGGGCATCAACCTCATCAATGAAAATAATAGCAGGCTGGAGTTTGTGTGCTAGGCTGAAAACAGCAGCCACTGCAAAAGTGATCAACTAAACACATTAGGCACCGGAAATTGCTCGGTTTTCGTGTGAATGACTTCTAGTCGAACGAGCCTACATACCCATTTTCTCCGATTCGCCAAGCCATTTGCAGATCATACTCGACGGTCTGACATTGATGAAAGTCGCCCCAGACTCCTTGGCAATGGCTTTCGCAAGCATCGTCTTCCCTGTTCCCGGCGGACCATACAACAATACGCCTTTCGACGGGGCTAGAAGGCTCCCTCCATGTGAGAAGAGCTCAGGTCTCTTAAGTGGTAGAATTGTGAGCTCAAAGATTGCCTGTTTTTGGCTTGCTAGTCCCCCAATCGTGCTGAACTCTACATCAATGTCCTTAGGATTCGTAATGTCGTTTGCTATTGCATCCTGTTCATAATTATATTGGCGAAATCCAACGTTCAAAACACATGATTGATGTTCTATCAAAAAAAAACACATGATGATTGATGGATTAATTAGATCCAAAATAGTAGAGATACAAAATTAACCTCAAACTCATTATTAGCAGCCTTCTTGTAAGGTTGCATTTCTTGGAAACTTCGTGGAGCTAACTGCTAAGGCATGTAATGGTGGTCATAACAACAAAGTTTTCAATCAAATACAGGATTAACCTCGTAAGGCAGGGTTCATTTGAATCTGAAAATTAAAACCCACTTTTCCAAAAGTGATAAATTAATGGACAAAATTGGTTTGAGTAGTCCAAAACTTACTTGATTGTTTATTCATGGAGGAGAGAGACTTGAATATAAACACACTAGCAACGTCCAAGGCTATAAAAAGGCCTTGATTTTGGGCTATACATTTATCGTATCCCATCAAACCCTCAACTATATCGTTCTAAACTTAAGGAAAAGAATACTAATATTAACTAAATTTTCCTGTATGAACAACAATATCTCGACCCTTAGTTGCCAAGATCACTATTGTAGTTAATTAAAATCTGTTTGATAAGTTTGACGGTCCAAAGTCCAGCTTTTTAAGCTCACCAATCTTAAAGTTTTGTAACGAGTCTTCCGACGTATAGTTAAGCGGTTAAACCTCGACGGTCGGATTTACCAGAGATCTCCGGTTCGACTTTCATGGGCAATACCCTCGACCGGAGAAAAACGTTCATAGTGAGCTCGATAATCGTTTTGTTCGCAGCGAGCTCGATAATTGATTTGTTTTTTTTTCTTGTTAAATTCACCAATCATGTCAATAGAGTGTGACTCTTGTAAGGTAGTGATGAATCAATCAAACTCAATTTCATACTAAAGCTATATATGTGAGGTACAATATCACTACATGTTCCACTGCAAATTACACAAGTGCAACTAAGTCGGTGTCTCACCTAAGACCAAAAAAACGACTAGATATAGTAAGATAACTTTTTGAAATCCTCTGTTGAACATTCACTCATCCTAGAGTACTCGCGCGCAGTTGTCTTCGTCTTTTTATACGTTGCGAGGGCCGTCTCGAGATCTCGCTGCGACAATGGTCTCGGGTCCTGCACATTTAACACAACACGAACACACTTTCAACCTATACATGTCCTCAAATCAAGTGATCAATCCTTAGCAAAAAACATAAGCAAAGTTCTTACATGAGACGGGTTTCCCTTCCTCTCATCGTCAAGGAGTTCCTTGATGGGAGCAAAAGCGGCTTGTTTGCAGATATCGAATAGATCAGAGCCACTATAGCCGTTAGCCAAGCTGGCCAGGTGATCAAAATCAATGTCGTCCTCAACTCTCTCGCCTCGCAAGATCACTTTCAAGATCTCGACTCTCTCCTTGAGCTCAGGCATCCCAATCTCAAATGACCGAGTGAAACGACGAAGAAACGCCTCATCTAGCTCTGAGGGACGGTTCGTAGCGCCAAGAACCATCACTCGAGCATTCTCTATATAAAAGGAAAACAAGAACATTACACAACACATCAAAACATGGCAAAAAATTGAACACCAAGAACATTGAACAAAGATGAACACTTACTATCGGTTGTGAAACCGTCCCAGAGTGTCATGAATTCCGTCTTCATATTCGTATAATGCTGATGTTCCGAATGGCTTCGTTGTCCTAGAAGGCTATCAACTTCATCAATGAAGATAATAGCAGGCTGGAGCTTATGTGCTAAGCTAAAAACAGCAGCCACTACAAGAGATTAAAGAAGACATTAGTCATGTTTTGAGCTCAACACTTCAATTCATTTGGAAGCCAACTAAACATACCATGTTTGTTCGTCTCGCCGATGTATTTGTTGATCAAGTCTGATACCTTGACATTGATGAAGACTGCTCCAGATTCCTTGGCAATGGCTTTCGCAAGCATTGTCTTTCCGGTCCCAGGGGGTCCGTAGAGCAATACGCCTTTCGATGGACCCAGAAGCTTCCCACTTGAGAAGAGCTCAGGTCTTTTCAGTGGTAGGATTGTCAGCTCAAAGATTTCTTGCTTGTGTCTTTGTAGCCCTCCAATGGAGCTAAACTCTACATCAATATGGTCAGGATTGATCACACCAGAGGCTATTATGTCCTGCTCATTTGTTGAATCCCAACATCAGACCATCAGCTAAACACATAAGAACAGAACAGAACAGAACCATATGGCATATGGGTTAATCAAGAATTGGACTAAACCTCATGTTTGGTGGTTTCAATGAGGGGACGACCCAATCGCTCGGAAATCTCCTTCGCCTGATCAGCGGCAGTTTTGCGCCCCTGCGTCGTAGGATTCGCAGCCGTCATCTTGTTTTTTGAAGCCGCGAGAGCACTCTCAAGATCTTGCTGTGACAATAGTCTTGGATCAGCCTCCTATAATGTCAACAACACTCACATTGTTTATCATCAATGTTTTAGGACCTTATAAAGTATAACAAGCTGATTTTGCATGAAGAAAATTATGTAATAGACCAAGTTCTTACATGAATCCCACTATTCTCATGACCAAGGAGTTCCTTTAAAGGAAGCTGAGCAGCTTGTTTGCAAAGGTCTAATAGATCAGAACCAGAATAGTCTTCTGTCAAGCTAGCCAAATGATCACAATCAATGTTGTCCTCAACCCTCTCGCCTCGTAGAGTCAGTCTCAGTATCTCGGCTCGTTCCTTGAGGCCAGGCATTCCGATCTCAAAGGACTGAGCGAATCGCTTATGAAACTCCATCGCAAGTTTTGATGGGCTAGTTGTAGCACCGAGAACCATCACTCGCACGTTTTCTGTTAGAACACGCGTCAAAACATTAATAAGAATCTCAAACACAAACACACTAATTCAATACTAGCTAGCTAAGGATACACTTACTATCAGCTTCAAGACCATCCCAGAGCGCCACAAATTCGTTCTTTGTGCTCGTACACGACACATGTTCCGAGCTACCATGCCTCCCCAGAATGCCAACAACCTCATCAATGTACACAACCGCAGGCTGGAGCTTGTGTGCTAGGCTAAAAACCGCGGCCACTACAAGTGATCAACAAAAACATTAGCCAAGTGATCAGCCAAACTTTGTGGCAGAGCAAACTCTAGAGTCTAGACATATACAATACATACCAAGTTTCTGCGATTCGCCGCTAAGACATCTGCTGATCACACTTGATACCATGACATGGATAAAAACGGCTTCGGATTCCTTCGCAATGGCTTTCGCGAGCATTGTCTTTCCGGTTCCAGGCGGACCATATAGCAAGACGCTCTTCGAGAGGCCGCCGTCTAGGAGCTTGCCTCCCTTAGAGAAAAGATCAGGCCTTTTAAGTGCTAGAGTTGCAAGCTCAAAGATTGCTTTCTGTTGGCTTTCTAGTCCTCCAATTGAGTTGAACCCTACAGCAATTTGGTGAGGATTTGTAGCAAAGCAAGCCATCATCTCCTGTTTATCATTCAACCAAATCAATACTCGAAATCTTTGTACATAAAATCTTGCATTGACTAAGAAGAAAGGAAACGTTACCTCGTAAGAGTTGATGTGGGTCAAGGGACGGCCCAATCTAATGGCAAGCTCCTGCCTCTTCCTCTCAGCAGACTTCGTGGAGGATTCGGGTTTCGGGTCCGAAGCAGACTTCTTGGAGGATTTGGGTTTCGGGTTCGAAGAAGACTTCTTGGAGGATTCGTGTTTGTGCCTCCATGCGCAATAGGTAAGGCCTGCACTGGTCACCATAGCGACAATGAGTTGTTGCAAAGGATGCTCCATGGAGGATGCTCTGTGAGAAGGAGAAGAGGAGATTTCTTGTTACTCAAGGAACCTCTTTGTGTAAAAGTGTAGCCGTTTCTAATCTCTGTTTGTTTGTTTGTTTGTTCCTTAGAACATATATGTTGCCTTTTATAGTTTGTTGATCTTAATTGGATAGATTGTTGATATATGTTTCGTTGAGGTAAAACAACTAGTACGTAGTAATAAATATTTGACAAATATGAAAGCTAACGTTGATCTAAAAATAATGTAGGGACGCGATTTAATCTTAAAATTTTTGGAGGGAAGAAAAATCAACATAATCTCGTAATGATAAGTAACTTAAATTACAATACTTATATTTTGACCAAAAAATAAATAAATTACATTACTTATATTTATGATATATATGCATGATATAACACACTATATGCATGTTGTTTATTGATGGTATACATTGATTTTGAAGATACTTAATTTTTTTTGAATTCATGAATATATACTCAATAAAAAAAGGACATATAAACATATTATAATCATGTATATAATGTGTTGTAATCATGCATATAGTTATTTGATCCATGAATATGCATGATTATTCTATAATGTGTAAATACACCATCAATAGAACATGCATATAACGTATTGTAATCATGCATATAGTGTGTCACGGGATTGTGTTAATTTTCTCAATAATTTTAAGATATACTGGTTCATTTATTATGTTTAAATGTCATGGTCATAATTATCCACCTAATTCTGTTTCTTTTTTTTCTTTTTTTTTGGTTGAGCCTAATTCTGTTTCTATATTCTTGATAGATAAAATCTTTTTTATGATATATATTCAGGTAAATTGCGTGCTATTTTTTTTTATCATGAAACGGGCTAACAGCCCTGAGATTTTATTAATTGCGTGCTATTTTTACACACTGTACGTACATGAATTTTTATATTTAAGGTAAGTTGTGATATTTTAAAAGGGTTTTTTAATTGATGTCCTCAAAGACAGTCTGGATCATATGCTACCAATTGTGAAACCATTCTTGTGCCACCCTTTTAAAAAAGCCACGTGGACATTTTTTACTAACACATTTCAATTTACAACAAAAAAACAGACAATTTAATGGGTTAATTATTATTAAAAAAAAGGGTATTCACTTACCCAGATTTCTCTCCCATAATCGAAAAAATTATTTGATGATTTTCAATTAAACACTTGGTGTTCGTCGCTCTAACTTGCAACAACAATCATCATCCAACATATAACACTGGCAAAATTGTTCCTCTTAATTATAAGGTTTGGTTTTTTGACTTTTTGAATTGTAACCTTCGATTCGTAGTATGCACTATCATTTAATTATTTAAATTGTAATTATGTATGCTGTGATTGACTTTGTTCTTCTTCTATCTCTTGGTGTATTCAAAATCTCGATCGTCTTCTCAAGATCAAAATCCTCTTTTACTAACATAGTCAATCGAGGTGCACACATTCGGATTTTTTCGTCCTCTATCTCTTCATGTATAAGTGTATTTAATCTCGACCGTTTTGCTCTTCGTGAATATCTACATCGTCGCCGGCTGATTTGGAGGATTCGGAGACGAAAAGGCAGGTTCACCGGAAAGAGAAAGGAAATAAGGAAAGATAAATTGCCTTTTAAAATTGAAATACAGGATAGTTAAGATTTTTTGTTTATTTTTTTCTTAAATTGAAAATGTCCACATGGCTTTTCCTAATTGGTGTCATAGGAATGGTTTCACAATTAGTAGCATATGATCCGGACTGCCTCAAAGATACATTGATATGGCTAAATTTAGGAAACATAATATTTCTTTGCATGTTAATTAAAGTTCCTTTTTAGGGTTCACTATTTTTATTTTAGAAAATAGTTTGAAATTTCTTTCTAAAATTATGTGTTCCATGGACACACATTAGAAAGACCTTATTTATAATCTATCAATTGTCAACTATGGTTAGACGAATTATTACAGGCCAGGTAAACCGGGTCAAGTTGTATTTGTTCTTGTTGTCTAGATATATTATTTTACGGTAAGGTTTCCTAGACAGAATGGATTAATTAGTGTTAAAATAGAATTAATTAATTCACGTTCAGAATATTTAAGTAGATGGCCGGAGAGCACAAAAAACACTCTTGTACATATTTTTGAAGCAATACGTTAACTTGGATTTTCAATTAAAATATAACCAATCGAAACTTAAGGTCACATTTTGGAATGCAAAGAACTAAACGAGTGTAATGAGCTCGATCAAGAATCAATCGATCTAGTTCAGTTGATTTGAACACAACGAACTTGGTTATGCAAGTTCATGAACCGGTTAAAGAGAGATTGTATAATGTGCTTAAAATTGTATTCGGAAACTATACTTGCATAGAATACCATTGAATGTTCTACCATATAACTAAACCAGAGGATTAAGTTGAGTACTTGATAGACAACACCAACCTTTGAGAACTCATAGGTTGCATTCTAAACCTAGTCGACAACCTCGGACTCGCGCTAACGTACACTTTCAATTAATGTAATAAAGAGACTAAATGTAATAAGACAATGCAGTGACATCCTCCTTCGACGAAGACGTTTCGTTTTCGTGCATCCTAGAATACTCGCGCGCAGCTGTACTCGTCTTTCTTGTCGTCTTAAAAGCCTTCTCGAGATCTTGTTGCGACAATGGTCTTGGATCCTGCACAAATTACATAACACATGCCCTTTCAATCTATATAGGGCGCGCGCTTAAATCGATCAAACCCATAACATAACAGGGAACTAAATTTTCTTACCTGATCAGTTTGATTCCCATTCTTCTTCTCATCTTCAAGGAGTTGCTTGATGGGCAAGTAAGCGGCTTCCTTGCAGACATTGCATAGATCAGAGCCACTATAGCCTTTACACAATTTGGCCAAATGATCAAAATCGATGTCATCATCAACTTCTTCGCCTTGTAGAATCACTTTCAGTATCTCCGCCCTCTCCTTTTCATCAGGCAATCCAATCTCAAACGACTGCGAGAATCGTCTTAGGATCGCCTCATCGAGCTCCGACGGGCGATTCGTAGCACCAAGAACCATCACTCGAGCATCCTCTATAAATTAAACATAAACATATCAAACATTAAAAAGGAACTACATTAAAATCTTCAAACATACGCAAATTAAACTAATAAGAGCATTGGCCTTACTATTAGTTGTGAGCCCATCCCATAGCGCCATGAACTCCGTCTTCATACTCGTTAACGCCTCCTCTTCTAAATGGTGAAATTGCGCTAGAAAGCTATCAATCTCATCAATGAAGATGATAGCAGGCTCGAGCTTGCATGCTAAACTAAACACAGCGGCCACTGCAAGCGATTCGATAGCCAATTTCGTCAAAGCCGCAATTTTTTACACAAGAAATATAACATGAAACTTGTGGGTTTTATCATGTGGACCCAACTTTCTCATTTCCATTATTTTATATTGTTGCCCTTTGTTGTTGCCAGCTATAAAAGGCTTTCACTTTCCTTTGTTAGCTAGCTTTTCCGCTCACAACTTTGTGGAGATAAACCCTAGCCGCCAGTTACTCATTTTTCCTTGTTGCAATGAATGCTTAAGCTTGAGCTTGTTTGTCTGTCATTAGCTGCCGTATGTGCTCATCAATTTGTGTTTCTTGGTATTGCTCTTCCAATATTCATATGGTATCAGAGCTACGCAGGTTGCGACCTTAAAAGCAAGTCTTCCCTTCCTAAGTGACCAAACGACACCTCTTTCCTCAGGCCAGGCCCTCAGGCAACTTCAGCTCTAGTAGGAGATGTCTCAAAGTGAGAGGGAGTCTGATTTTGGGGAAGATGACCTCAACCCGTTTGCTTCCCAAGGTCGAGGTAACGATAACTTCGATCCTCTTTTCATTTCAAACTCAGACTCTCCTGGGATGCAACTTGTGTCTGCACATTTCGATGGGACGAATTTTCAGAGCTGGAGTAAGGCTGTCAAGTTTGCTCTTGTTTCAAAGATGAAGTTGGGCTTCATTAACGGAGTATTACCCAGACCAGCTAGGGATTCTCGTGATTTTCAGAAGTGGGAGAGATGTGACTACATGGTGGTCAGTTGGATCTTGAATTCCATGGTGAGTGAGATCTCTCAAGATTTTATGTTTGTATCCTCTGCTTTTGCACTATGGAATGAACTGAAGGAGCGGTATGCGGAGTCCAATGCCCCTCTTATTTACCAGTTGCAAAGAGATTTAAGCACCATTAAGCAGGAGAATCTTCCTGTGAGAAATTATTACAGCAAGCTGAAAAGGCTCTGGGATGAGCTGGGATCGATCGATGAGGTGCCCGTGTGCACTTGTGGGGCGTATGCAGAATGTAGTTGTTCTCTTTTGAAAAGATTTGTTGACAGAGAGTCAGTTACTAGACTAATGCAATTCTTGATGGGCTTGTCTGATGCTTATGAGGGTGTGAGAAGCACCATTCTCTCGATGGATCCACTGCCGACAGTTAATAGGGCTTTCAACATGGTGACAGGAATCGAGAAACAGAAACAAATTACTGGGAATTCAGGGTCAGATCATGAGGTTTTGGCGGTTCACAGGCCTAGAAACGGAGGACAGAGAGGATATGAAGCTATCTACAGAAGCTGTGGCGGAAACTCAACTCATGGCAGTAGTTCTCATGGCAGTAGTTCAAGATATGGTCAGAATGATGGTGGGAGAAACTCACAAGGAAAGGATAGTTCAAGGGACTTCAGCAGGGATTTTAAGAAGGCTAAATTCGATCGAAAGTGTGCATTCTGTCATGAGAACGGTCACGTCAAGGAAACTTGTTTTAAGTTGGTGGGCTATCCCGAATGGTGGAAGGGACCAAGAACTGAGATTCCAGGGAAGATGATGGCTAATGTCCAGGACATAAACACCCAAAATTCGCCTTTGAACTGTGGTGAAGGGGAAGATGCAAGAGAGGATCCAGCCATGATCAATGTAGTAGTTCAACAAGTTTTAAGGGCCATGAGGGACAAGGGACCAACTGGAGAGAGTTCTCATGGAGGAGGAAATGCAATTAATTTTGCAGGTAAACCAGCCTTGTCTACACATGAATTGAGTTTGAAAACTAATCTTTGCACTTGGATAGTGGATTCCGGTGCCACAGACCACGTGTCATATAATAAATGCCTTTTTAATGAGTTGAAAGAATTGAATCAACCCATTAAAATAGGCCTTCCGGATGGATCGATTCAGTTGGTAAAATTGTATGGAAATGTAAGATTGTCAGCTGTTTTAACACTAAGCAATGTGCTCTACCTTCCTTGCTTCAAACATAATCTGATTTCTGTGTCGAGGTTGATGAATGATGGTGCTCATGTGTTTGTTTTTGGCCGTCACGGCTGTGAGTTGCAGGACCTTACCACTAGGACGGTTCTGGCTCATGGACGAAGGGATGGAGGTCTGTACAAGTTTGAAGCAAGTGAAGAAGGAGCAAGCAACAAGTAAGGAAACACTAGAAGAATTAGTTTTAATGTAGTTCAGAAGGATGTTTTTGACTCAGTCTCTGATGGAGAACTGCTGAATTCAGCCTGTAATAGCAGTACTGATTATGATTTGTTGCATGCCCATCTGGGGCACTTGTCTTTTGCTAAGATGAAACATTTGAGAGCCTATGACTGCTCAGCTTTGAAACAATATGTATGTGATGTCTGTGATATGTCAAAACATCACAAATTGCCTTTTGAAAGGAGTATCTCTGTTTCTTCTAAATTGTTTGATTTAATTCATGTTGATCTTTGGGGGCCATATAAGACTCCCACCTATGGAGGTGCTAGGTTCTTCCTGACCATTGTTGAGGATTATTCTCGGGCCACTTGGACCTATTTGTTGAACAGTAAAGAGCAGGTACACAGAATTCTGTTAAATTTCCTGAGATATGTTGAAACGCAGTTTGAGGTTCAAGTAAAGTGCATGAGGTCAGATAACGGAACGGAATTTGTCAATAAAGATGTGGCAGATATGATTGCAAGCCGAGGGATGGTTCATCAGAGATCAGTCCCAGGAGTTCCTGAGCAGAATGGAAGGGTCGAGAGAAAACATCGACATTTAGTCGAGATGGCCAGAGCCATGAGATTGCACGCCAACTTGCCTCAAAGGTTTTGGGGAGATTGCATTCTTAGTGCCACTCACATTATCAATATGTTGCCATCCTCTGTGTTAAATTGGAAGAACCCCTTCGAGCTTTTGTATGGAAAACAACCTGATTATTCGCACCTGAGAGTTTTAGGGTGTTTGTGCTATGCCCTTATTCCTAAGGGTCAAAGAGGAAAAATTGAGGCTACTTCAAAGAAGTGTGTGTTACTTGGATACCCTCCAGCCCAAAAGGCGTATAAGTTGTACGATATTGACTCCAAGCAAATTATAATTGCTAGACATGTGATTTTTAGGGAAAATGAATTTCCCTTCAGGATTCAAGAAAGCACCAGGAAGTGTGAGAAGAGCAACAGGTTGCCTATTGTCTCGATGGGATCTGAGGATCAAATTAACAGTGAACCTCCTTCGATAGACAATGGAGTTGAGCCGGCTGATTTGAGGGATAATGCTAGAATCGATGTGACAACAGATGATCTCGCTGAAAGGAATGGTGCATCAGACGTGAATGATTATGGAGAATCAGATCCTGATGTCCAATGTGAGACAGATGCGTCCCCAGATGTTGAAAATGAACTTGTTTAGCAGCCAACAGTGAGAAGATCCACCAGGAATGTGAAGGCTCCTGCATATTTGGAAGATTTTGTACATGGAAACCTACCGAGTAGAGTGGTTGTAGAGCCCAACAATGGTGGAACTGATTCCTTCTCCCAGGCGTTCCATGTTGTCAGTCTGAATGATCTACAACGCTATGAAGCAGACTATGTACAATCTCTGTTCAATGTGTTCTCAGTTCCAGAGCCGAGTTCTTTTGAACAAGCAAAATTGGATAAGAATTGGATTGAGGCTATGAATACAGAATTGTGTGCTCTTGAGAAAAATAAAACTTGGGATCTAGTGCCTTTGCCTAGTGGAAAGAAAGCAATTGGTTCTAGGTGGGTTTACAAGACAAAATTCAAGCCTAATGGAGAGGTTGAACGTTTCAAAGCCAGGTTGGTGGCGAAAGGGTTCAACCAAGTGAAGGACAAAGACTACAAACATACCTTCTCTCCTGTGGCTAAGTTCGCTACTGTTAGGGTGTTACTGGCTTTAGCGGCTGCAAGGGGCTGGCCCTTGCACCAACTTGACATAAATAATGCTTTTTTACATGGGTTCCTTGAGGAAGAAGTTTACATGCTACCGCCCCCGGGCTATACCAAGGGAACACCAGGGCTAGTTTGCAAGTTAAATCGTTCTCTGTATGGGCTGAAGCAAGCAAGTAGACAGTGGAACATAGAGCTAACTCGACATTTAACTCAGCTAGGCTTCCTCCAATCTAAGCAAGACTACTCGATGTTCGTCAAGAGGAGCCACGGCACGATTACTGTTGCACTAGTCTACGTGGATGACATGTTGATTACAGGAGATAATGCTCAGGTCATTCAAAGTACAAAGCAATCTCTTGATAGGGCATTCACGATAAAGGATTTAGGACTCGCTCGCTACTTCCTAGGCTTGGAAATTGCTCGGTTTTCTACTGGAATCCAGGTTAATCAGAGAAAATACGTTCTTGATTTACTCACTGATGCAGGGCTGTTAGACTGTAAACCAGCCCCCTTTCCAATGCAACGGAACTTACATTTGAGCCCAGACATCGGAGAACCCATTTCCGATCCCGAATCCTATAGGCGCTTGATTGGAAAATTCTTGTACCTTACATTGTCCAGGCCGGATATTGCCTACAGTGTGCAGCAACTGAGCCAATTCTTGGCCGTTCCACGCCTTCCCCACATGCAAGCTGCATTGTTCCTGCTGAGATATTTAAAGGGCACCGTCAACAGCTCCTTGTTTTATCCGGTTCAGTCTGATTTATTCCTTGAAGGCTATTCCGACGCAGACTGGGGGGCTTGTAGTTTTTCTTCCCGTTCTTTGACAGGTTACTGCGTTTTCATGGGAAAATCATTGGTTTCCTGGAAGACTAAGAAGCAAAAGGTGGTGTCGAAGTCCTCAACCGAAAGCGAGTATAGGAGCATGTCACAAACCGCTAGTGAAATTGTTTGGCTTGAGGGTTTGTTGCAAGATCTCGACATTCATGTCCCATTGCCTATTCCCCTGCATTGTGACAACGTCTCAGCCCAACAGTTGGCAGCCAATCCCATCTATCATGAGCGAACTAAGCATTTAAGAGTCGACTGCCATTATATTCGTGAGCTAGTGCAAGAGAAGTTCATTTACACCGCCCATGTTCGCTCAAGTATGCAACTAGCCGACGTCTTCACCAAAGCCCTTGGTTCCCAACAGCACTTCTTCCTTTGTCGCAAGCTTGGCCTTGTCCTCCCAAGTCCAGCTTGAGGGGAGTGTGTGGGTTTTATCATGTGGACCCAACTTTCTCATTTCCATTATTTTATATTGTTGCCCTTTGTTGTTGCCAGCTATAAAAGGCTTTCACTTTCCTTTGTTAGCTAGCTTTTCCGCTCACAACTTTGTGGAGATAAACCCTAGCCGCCAGTTACTCATTTTTCCTTGTTGCAATGAATGCTCAAGCTTGAGCTTGTTTATCTGTCATTAGCTACCGTATGTGCTCATCAATTTGTGTTTCTTGGTATTGCTCTTCCAATATTCATAAAACTCAACAAATCTAGCTAGCTTACTACTACAAAACAAAGGTACATATTGACTAAACATACCAAGTTTCTGCACTTCGTCGAACCTTTTGCTCATCCAACTCGATACTTGGACACTGATAAAAACCGCGCCAGATTCCTTGGCAATGGCTTTCGCAAGCATGGTCTTCCCGGTTCCGGGAGGACCATACAACAATACGCCTCTTGAGGGACCAAGAAGCTTCCTTTTCGAGAAGAGCTCGGGCCTCTTAAGTGGTAGGATTGTCTGGTCAAAGATTGCTTGCTTTTTGCTTTTTAATCCTCCAATGGACTGAAACTCCACGTCAATATCATCAGGATTTATCACATCACACGCTATTATATCCTGTAATTCATCGTTTTGATCCACCAACATACAAAAGCATTAGATAAACTCATCCAAAACGGACCAAAACCATAAGGTATACACAACATACGTAAGTCTAGCGCTAGACGTCCCCTCTCTGCCTAGAGATCTTCCTTATGCACAAAACTAAGAGAGAGTATTCGACATGGGGAAAAAAGAACCTCATAAGAATTGGTGTTGACCAAGGGTCGGCCGAGTCGCTCGGCGATCTCGCGCTTCTTCTTCTTAGCAGCCCACTTGGAGCCTAAAGAGTTCAAGCAATCGTAACTTGCAACCGTGGCCCGGTAACCAAGGTATGCACTAACGGCCACAACAAAAAGATCTTGAAGGAACCCATGCTTATAATGAATTTTCTTGGCACCCATGATTAACTATTCGAGAAACTACTCTTCGCTCTGTCTTTATATTACCCTATGTCTTTCTTCTGGTTTCTGTACGTGTTTTTACGTGATCTATAAATCGGGTGCGAAGTACCTAAGGGGATATGAGGTAAGGCGTGTATAAAATTATAAACACTTGTAAATCTATCTATCCATACATCTGAATCTATTTATCTATTAGTACGTACAAAAGCGTACCAAATTGTTGCCATATTACACCACAATATCACATCATATCTTTATCAAAAAATTTATTTGATTTAATATTGATTCTATCTATATCCTGATATATAAATTTTAATTTCGACCAAAAAAATATATCCTAAATTTTAATTTTGGGAAAATTATTCGTATTTATTTAAGTTCTAATTTGTAAAAATTTCATGATTTAGATTTTTTAAAAGAGAATTATAAATTCAACTTTTATCTTAAATTAAGAATACAAAATTATCAATTTAACAATTTTTCATTATTTTTATTTATCTTTTTCTTATACAATACTATAAAATATGTTAACTTTTTATCTATCTTTTATTTTTATACATATAAGAATATATAACATAAATTTAATTAGACAACTAATTCTATCTTTAAATTCGTAAAATAGATAAATTTTAAGATATTCTCAATCTATAATTTTAAGATATTCTCGTTCATTTATTTTGTTTAAACTAGTTTAAGCCCCGTACCATGTACGAGTAATGTGATTATAAACCAGATTTAATATAGATATGTTTTATGAACTTCTTTGATAGTAAATAATATAGGTATATTGTTAAATAGAAATTAATCCTCTAGATATAGATATAGTGTAACGTCCCACCTCCAGGCCCCACCCTGGCTATGTGGTCCGTCAGGTCCGCAGCCCAATACACCCCAACCCATCACCTAAGAGGCCAGCACACTTGGTTGACATATCTCTCCCATGTGGGAGGATATGCCAAAGGTCAGGGGTTCGATTCCCCCTGGCAACAACCCACCTATTTGGGGCTTGGGCCTCTTAGGTGATGGGTTGGGGTGTATTGGGCTGCGGACCTGACAGACCACATAGCCAGGGTGGGGCCTGGAGGTGGGACGTTACAAGAAAGTGCACTTTTTTGTAACACACCCCTCCCATCCGGGAACTGGGCTGTCAGGTCTGCAGCTCAATACACTCCAACCCATCGCCTATATAGGCCCACGGCCCCTCAGGCAGGTTGTTGCCAAGGGTCCTCGAACCCCTGACCTTTGGCATATCACCCCAAATGGGAGAGACATGTCAACCAAGTGTGCTGCACCCTTGGCAACAACCTGCCTGAGGGGCCGTGGGCCTATATAGGCGATGGGTTGGAGTGTATTGGCTGTAGACCTGACAGCCCAGTTCCCGGATGGGAGGGGTGTGTTACATATAGATATGACTTCAAAGATTATTACATGATTTTATCTTCAATGGCTGTTTGAAAAGATAAGAAATTTAAATTTAGTAGGTAGAAAATTATGAAATATCAATATAGTCTACTTATTTGTTTTAAGAATTTTATTTCAAAATTATAAAAAAGTCCGAAAAAGTAATCTCATAATTGTATTTTCCGATTTTATCTTAATCTTTCTAATTTTGAAATAAAATTCGGATTTAAAAAAAAAATTAGAATATATCTATATTTCCTAATTTCTTACCTACTAAATTTAAATTTCCTATTGTGATTAGTGTTTTTTACCAATGATGGTAAATCAACACATAATATAAATAAGTTGGATTTGTTCAAAAATTACTTTATGATAAATATCACTTTTTATTAAGTAATAATCAATATCAATATATATTATAAAAGCCGACAGTTTTCGATCCACCACATTAATCCTGGCCCCACCATATATTTAACCAGAATAATTTTTAAAGCCTTTTAATTAACTACCATAATTTTGCTACGTAAATTTTCAATCTTTTAATTAATTACCTTATCAACAATATCTATCCATACATATATTTGACCAAAATAACCAAAATTATCTATCCATAGTATCTATCCATATTATCCTAAAATCTATCCATATTAATATATGCTACGTAAATTTTCAACCAAAATTGCATATTATCTAATTTTCAACCAAAATTACATATTATCTATCCATATTATCCTAATATCTATCCATATTAATATATGCTACGTAAATTTATTATATTAAATATGTGACATATTCTAGCGTTAAAATTGGTGTCTTATAATTATACATGCCGCTGGTGTTTTGATCTTTATTCAGGTTGTTTGTTCGTTGTGTTTCAACCACTTTGATTTTTCCTAATAGTTATCTTTGTATAGCCTATAATATATGCTATGTAAATGTTCCACCAAAAATTGCATATTAATATTATCTATCCATATTCAATATATATTATAAAGTCGACTGTTTTCGAGCCATCACGTTGATTCTGACCCCACTGCATATTTGATAAAAATAGCTTTTATTTATCTTATTTCAATTAATCTAATTATATTTCTTATTATCAATTTATATAAAAGATATGATCAAAATTTCAAATTTTGGTAAGACATTCTATCTTTTTAATATATCACTTATCTTTTCTAAAGTTGATTTTGGACCCACCGTATTTTTGATAAAAAAAAATAGTTTTTATTTGTGGTATCTCAATTAATTTGATAAAATTATATTATCTATTTATGTAAAAGATATATTCAAAATTTTGAATTTTGGTAAGATATTCTATCTTTTTTAATATATCACTTAATTGAAAAACATGATTCTAATATATATCTTGAATTTTCGAAATATAATTACTATGAATTAATTATTTTTGATTTACTTAATTAAATTTAGGATTTTTAAGATAAAGTTTTAAATTATTGTTTTAATAGAAATACTAATTTTGTTACTTCATTATTTGATTTACTTGAATAAACTTAGCATTTTTAAGCTTAAGTTAATTATTTTCTATATTTACATGATCCACTATATTTTTTTATTCATTATATTTGATTTTTTTCTATCTCGATAACTAATTTGCTTTTTTAGACAAATAATAATTTCGATTTATATCTTGATAACATACATCTTTTTCATAATTTTTACTTATTTACAAAATAATCCCACAATTTTTCTCAAGTTATACAAACGCCCTTTATTTTCCTAATACAAACATACAAGTGGTCGTTTTTGAACTGCAGCATTAATTTTGACCCTACCTCATATATAAAAAAAGCTAATTTTTATTATTCACATTATATAGGGTTTTCCTATTGTCTTTCTTCTTATCTACTTATATGAAAAAGCTTTTGTCAATTATTAATTCTTAAAGCATTAAAGGGAAAAATCTTTCACAAATAAATTAAGAAAAATCTATGAATATTGGATTCAACTTATTTCTTTAATAGAAGTGAATTTGTGGTTTTTGACATTTTCTATTAACTTTTTATAAACTTTATCAATTTAACAGTGGATGAAATTTTTTACTTATATTTACATTTATGATAGTCGTTATTAATCTATGATAAAAATTGTAAGTAAAATATCAATTTATATTCTAATAATCAGTTTTTACAAAAATATATAAATGAGTGAAAAATATATGTTATATATATATATATATTTTTTGAGTTATATGAACTTCAAAAACAATATCACTCTTTTTAAAAGATAAAAACATGTCCATATAATAAAACTTATATAATATTTTTCATATAAATATTTGATTATAAAATATATAATTTTATTTTAATATTTTTAAGTGAAATAGTCGTGCATGGTACGACAGGTTAAGCTAGTATTTATTAAAAGATTACAACTCATTCTTGGTAAGAGATAATTCATAATTTTCGGGATAACTCATAATTTTCAATAATTTTTAAGCAATTTTTACGAGATAAGATTTAATGAGATTCTAACTACCTGATTTGTATAAACTACCAAGCGTCCCTAACCCCCAAATCAGGCGCGTCCCTTCAAGGCACGCTTGAGCCCCGTGGGTTGGTCACACGACCGTCCCCATCTCAAGCGCCACCCTCAGGACGTGCCCATTGCTTCTTGATGGTGCCGATGTCCCTCACATCTTCTAGCACAGTCCCTAATGATCCGGTCGTCCCTAGTGCCATGGATTCCCTTCTAGAGGAATTCAAGGACATCTTCCCTAACGATCTTCCCCCAGGCCTTCCACCTGATGCAGACCAAGCACCAATGACTCCGCAAGAGATCGAGGACCTAGCCCGAGTCCCCTTCGATGGACCAATCACTAGAGATCGAGCCAAGAAGTTAAGGAAAGCCACGAGAATCCTTTTGGCGTGCATTCCAGCTACGCTCGAGTCACATGGGCCACAATGGACCACCCTCATCTCTCATGACCCGAATTGATATTATAGGAATGGCACGTGCACGTGGTGCAAATTTTTGTGAAGACATTGTCTCCGCTTTATGCTATAGTAGTATAGATGTCCTGGTCCATAGTTATCCACCTAATTCTGTTTCTATATTCTTGATAGATAAATCCTTTTTATGATATTCGGCTAAATTGCGTGTTATTTTTAGACATTGTACATGGATTTTCATATCTGAGGTAAGTTGTGATATCTAAAAGGGGTATTTTAATTGATGTCAGTATGGCTAAATTTAGGAAACATAATATTTGTTTGTTAATTAAATTTCCCTTTTCAGGGTTCACTAATTTTATCTTAGAAAATAGTTTGAAGTTTCTTATGTGTTCCATGGACACACATTAGAAAGATCTTATCTAAAATCTGTCAACTAGGGTTAGACGAATTATTACACGGTCAATTCAACTAAACCGGGTCACGTTGTATTCGTTCTCGTTGTCTAGACATATTATTTTACGGTAAGGTTGATTTCCTAGACAAAATGGATTAATTAAGGCTGATATAGAATTAATGAATTCATGTTCAGAATATTTAAGTAGATGGAGAACACAAAAACGTACAGTCTTGTACATATTTTTGAAGCAATACGTGTAAAAAAATCAAGTCTTTTTAACTTGGATTCAATTAAATTAAATATAACCAATCGAAACTTTAAGGTCAAATTTTGGAATGCAAAGAACTAAACGAGTGTAATGAGCTCGATCAATAATCAATCGATCCAGCTCAGTTGATTTGAACACAACGAACTTGGTTATGCAAGTTCAAGAACCGGTTAAAGAGAGATTGTATACTGTGCTTAAAATTGTATACGGAAACTATACTTACATACAATATTATTGAATGTCCTACTACATAGCTATCAAAATCAGCAACTGTAGTTACTAAACCAGAGAATTAAGTTGAGTACTTGATAGACAACAACAACCTTTGAGAAAACTCATAGATTGCATTCTAAACCTAGTCGACAACCTCGGACTTACGCTAACGTACACCTGTGCTCAAAATCCTAACCTAGGACTACAAAAAGAGACTAGGATGACTAAATGTAATAAGACAATGCCGTGACATCCTCCTTTGATGAAGACGATTCGCTTTCGTGCAACCGAGAATACTCGCATGCAGCTGTACTCGTCTTTCTTGTCGTCTTAAGAGCCTTCTCGAGATCTTGTTGCGACAGCGGTCTTGGATCCTGCACAAATTACGTAACACATGCACTTTCAATCCATGGCCGTCGTCGCTTAAATCGATCAAGCACATAACATAACAGGGCACAAAATTCTTACCTGATCAGTTTGCTTCCCATTCTTCTCATCTTCAAGGAGTTGCTTGATGGGCAAGTAAGCGGCTTCCTTGCAGACATTGCATAGATCAGAGCCACTATAGCCTTTACACAAGCTGGCCAAATGCTCGAAATCGATGTCACCTTCAACGTCCGCGTCATGTAGAATCACTTTCAGTATCTCCGCCCTCTCCTTTTCGTCAGGCAATCCAATCTCAAACGATTGAGAGAATCGTCTTAGGATCGCCTCATCGAGCTCCGACGGGCGATTCGTAGCGCCAAGAACCATCACTCGAGCATCCTCTATAAAACATATCAAATTATAAAGAGGCCGGCGGTTCTAAATGATGATGGCCAACCAATTGGACCTTCCTATGATGTAGTTGTCGAATTTAGGAACTTTTTAGGGACGATAGCAAAAACTCATCAATATGCTTCTTTAAATGTCCTTGATTGGAAATATATGCCCACAAAGGAGAACATTTGGAGTTATGTCAAGGTACAAGTAAAGTTTATATGTATGTATGTATACAGAATTTCATTTTTTATTCATTGGTTTAGCATCTGAAAATTTTTATATGATGTGAAGGAGAAATACATCATTTCAGAAGAGGGGAAAAACTCTGTGTTGGAATCTGTCAATGATCTTTAGCGGGTATATAAATCAAGGACGAAGGACAAACACTTCAAGAGGTATGAAACTGATGAACTGAGATGGGCAAACCGTCCATCTACAATCCCAGATTCTGAATTTAGAGAACTCCTGGATTATTGGAGTAGTCCTGTGGGAGAGATACTGACTGGTTTGATTTTTTAATATCATGAAGAACTATTAATTTTTTCATGCTCAGCTCACATGTTTCATTATAAATATAGGAAGTTGCTTCTACTAATGTAGCTAATCGACAAAAACATGAAGATGTGCATACTCTAGGGCCTCGTTCACTAGCAAGCTTACGCCATGAGATGGTAATATCATCAAAGTGCAGTGTTGCTGTTATTTTTTTTTTAAAGATCTCATAATGCTCTAGATTTGATTTTTTTGGTAATAATTCCATCTTTTCTTTTCCTTGGCTAGAAACAAAATAATCCAAGCAAAGCACCTCCAAAACACTCAACAGTCTATCAAGTATCTAGGAAAAGGGATTCTAAGCGATCATACAAGACTAGTCGTTCCAAGTCTCTGACCAACATTATAAGTCGGTTAAGATTTCAAGCTCTCAATTCTCTTTTATGATTTTGCTAACAGATCTCTAAGTAGGAAAAAATGAAAAACAAAATAGCTGCAAATTGAAAAAGAAGAGAGAGAGAGAGAGAGAGAGAGAGAGAGAGAGAGAGAGAGAGAGAGAGAGAGAGAGAGAGAGAGAGAGAGAGAGAGAGAGAGAGAGAGAGAGAGAGAGAGAGAACAATGTTGATCCTTATCATGAAGTGGTTGGCAAGGAACATGGTGGGCGAGCATTTCTTCAAGGAAGAGGAGTGAAGATATCCAGATCAAAAAGAAAGGAGAAAAAAGGCGGCTACATGCTTGACCAAGACTTCTTTGAGAGCATGAAAGTGGAATGGACTAAAGAAGTGGCAACGACTTTGGCATCCACATTTCTCTCGCAATTACAGGCTGTTAATCCTCAAATAAAATTGGTCATCCCACAATTTGCCTCTACATCAGAAAATCCAGCTGCTAATACCAGGGAAGAGAATAGGGATAAGGATAAAGAATTGCATGCTACACCACAGGTACAATTACATGACTATTGTTGCTAAATTGCATGAACTGATTATATTACATATGCTGTTTTTATATTTGCTTTTTTGCTTGGGCTGATGTTTCTGAATTGGAAATGTGTTAAAGAGCTTGTTGATGTTAATTGCTAGAAACACTTGCATGGTGTAAAGATACCCACTGTATAATTGCAGCTTTGTGCTAATGTTCAAATATCACACATATTGCTTTCGCATTTGGTGCAAAAGATTTGAAGCTATCTCTTTATTATGTTACTTATTTTGAGGATAACTGGAAGTGCCAACTGAGGTTCATTCAAAGTGTTGCTTGTTGATGTTGCATGCTGACTTACTGAAAGTACACTTGTTTTTGCTGCTTGTTGATGTTGTTGACTTTCTAGAAAAACTTAGTGTTGCTTGTTGATGCTGATGTTGATGTTGCTGACTTGGTGTTGCTTGTTAGTGTTGCTGAATTACTTGTTGTTGTTGCTGGAACCAATTTCCAAATCATTAGTTGTTGCAATCACATGAGTAAATATTTTGCATGGCTAGTTGTTGCTGTTTTTGTGTAGATTTGATGTTGTTCTTGTTGCATGTTGAGTATAAAGTTGTGTGTAAATTTGATGGATTTGTCTTCCCCATATGACCTGTGCAGGATGAAGCTGATCAAGATAAAGATGAAGATGAAGTTGATCAAATCCAAGGTCTTTGAATGGTTGATATATAAAACTCTTTTGGGAGATTAAGAATTAATTAACTGCTATATATATTTTGGTTTATGCATTAGCATATTTGACAATGCCTAGCTTCTATAGCTAGCAAATTAACTAGCAGTTATATTTTTGTAGCTAATTAACACTTGGATTTGAATGCTTTTGTAATTTCATATTGAAAGTATTAATCAATATATTGACATTTGACTTAAATTGTTTTGAGTGTATTGGTTAGTGATTTAATTATATACGAATTTAATAAAAGATATATATGAATAAATATATATATATATATATAACCAATTGCATTCTATTATAAGGTAATGGATGTTTTTGAAATGGTAATGATACTAACAAAGGTAATGAAACGAAACTAATGCAATGGTTCAAACAAAGGTAATGGATTGTTCTCTAATGTAACGATTAGTTTCAAAATTATTCGTCCGTTACTCTAGGCGAACATAGTGTTACATTAGGCCTAATGCAACACCCCCTATCGTAATAGATCGACCAAAAGTTCATAAAAACCATTACACTAGGTCTAATGTAATGAATTTTGACCTTATGGTAATACTTTAAAGCCATTACATAAGGCTCTATAATATAATGAAATCTTTTTGGGGCCTCTCTTAAGGTGTTTTATCGAAGCGGTTGAAACATCATTTTTTTGGGTAAACGTACAATAAGCTTGGCAAGAGAGAAATTGAAGCCAACAACGGAAGAGAAAGGCAGGTTATAACTAATAAGAAACTTGAATCATAAATATTGCAACGTACACACACAACACAAAGTAATAAGAAACCGCCAGCGACTGCGACGCATGCAGAGTTGTGTGTAATGTACGAAAATGTCACACACTAGGCATATGAAGAAATTAACGTACGTAGTTGATACAAATTGCTTATTCAACACCTAAAATTAAGAGCAGCCTCCTCCTCGCATCATCAGGTCTTTAATTATCAGCTCCATACTTCCATTGCACTGGTGTCCTGCCAAATTTCAGTTTTCAAATAAAAATGGGAGTGGAAATTAATTAACTAACTAGGCATGTATATATATATATATATATATATATATCTATGTTTTTTGTAGCAACCAATCATCCATGCCCCATACAAAAGTGTATTAAATATATATATTATAACTAATGAGCAGTAGAAAATTAAACTTACTGAATTTCAATTCAATCCCTTTTGAAGCTCTCATGAGCTACTTAACATATAGCAACATGAGGGACATGTTGAATGATATGTGCATCTCCTCCTCCTCCTTTTATTCTCTCCATCAATTCATCACCCATTTCCTCAACATCTAAATACTTCAAGGTGTTGATGAGTTTTAATCCCTCCGGAAGCTTCCTCAATTTCTCACAACCACTAATATCTAATGTCGTGAGGTGAGGCATTGCTCCCCTTTCAATACTCCATTCCTCCAAGTTTTCTAATTTAGCCACAGTGAGCTCCTTAAGCTGTGGAAACTCCCCCGCACGACATGTCCACCGTTTGCCCGCACAGACATTATCAAAGAACTCCATGACAATGAGATGGGGAAGCTTGCCTAAAGCTACCAGCGTTGTTTCTGCTTCAAATTTTGTACGTGCCAACACTAACTTGTCAATCCTAGCGGGGAACTGAATGCCTGAACCATCTCCGGCCATTCTTCCAACTAGACATAGCTTCCTTAGATGTAGGCCCAATTTGATAGGCTCTTCTAAATTATAATTCTGCAGCGTAATTCCGTCCCTCCAACTCAAGCACAATGAACGGAGACAGTCCGAGCTTATGCTTGGGGATCGAAATACCGCCTCCAACATCTCTTGGCTTCCTATATCATGTATAGTCAACTTCTGAATGTTTGTGCTTAGTTTTGGAAGTTCTTCCACCATCCAACTACCTCCTCCAACTCTCACTTTTAGTGTTTGCAAGAGCTTGAGCGTATCCAACTTCAATGCCTTCACATCAACAAGATCCTTTTGATTAAGAAAACCACAAGGAAAAGAAAGATACGTAAGCCTCTCTAATTTCCATAAGACATTCGGAATTTTTATCATGCCTTCCATAGTATAATTTTTGCTCCAGTCCAACGTTAGGAGGTTACGTAGGTTCCCGATAGAGGAAGGCAACCGTATGATGTTTGTCCCCCTTAAACCAAGGTACCTAAGGTGAATCAAACTTCCTATCCCTTCTGGTAAGGTTTCACTAGAAGTATTAATTACTTCCAGAATTAAAATTCTGAGTAAACTGAAATTCTGGTGTACTGCCTCCAAATTTGGACATTTTGCAAGTAACGAGTAATCAATTCCACTGATGAAAAGAGAACGCAGGTGCCGACTGTTTGTGACCGGGAATGGAAGTAGATTTCTGCACGCACAAAAAAACATCCAATACTTGTTTGAGTATACATTTTTACTGGAAATTAGTTTATGTTCTAGTAGATGTATGTTTGATTATTTTAGTACGTACTTTGAATAAATAATTATTAAAAAAATAAAGAAATAATTACTTTCAAGGGGCATATTGCTCCAAAAATTAGGATAATTTTTTTATCGCCTTCATCAGACTTTTAGTCAATCGGTGGGTAGTACTTAGAGGTCTCCGATTTTAAATAAAATATATTTGATTTCAAAAAGTAATGATATATAGCTTGTAATATCTAAAAGATTTTATTATTTAATTTTATTATCTCTTGATACATTTTGACTAATACTTATATTTTTAATCAATGAACTATTTTCAAAAACTTTTTAAAATTGATAGTTCACTTATTCAATCTCTAATTAAAACATTATCTATAGTGATGTAAAAATAATATTTAACAACTAAATTCTATGTGATAAAGTGTTATCCAGCATGCCCCGTACAAGAAGCGGAAGCAAATTCTGCCACCATATTGCACCACATCAATACATCACCCCTTTATTGAAAAAAGTATCTTATCAAATATTAGTTTTATCATTAATACACAATCTTAATCTTATACATATTTAATTAAAATATTAGTTCTATCTTAAATTTTGAGCTGCCTAATTATATACTATCCTAATATTTAAATCTCAATCTTATCATCTATTTAATTCATAAATGGATTTATCCTAATATTTTTTTAAAGAATCTATTTACCCAATTAATTAAATAATATTTTAATAATAAGTATTTTTTCGTAATTTTGTTCTAAGATTTTTTAATAATTATGAATAGTAGCAAATTCTAACAATATATTTATGCCACATCTTTTTTTATTAAAATAATATACATCCAGTAAAAATATTAATAAAAATATTAGACGACATATTTACCATAAATATATCTGTAACATTATATATCGATTTCGTTTTAGATAAAAGATAGATTTCTTATTAAAATAATGATTCATTAATATTTTTGTTTGATATTTATAGTTATTTAAGTATTGTTTTACAACATAATTACGTATATAAATGATAATTTGGTTTTTTAGTTTATTAAATATTCTCTATATGTATAAATATAATACTATATTAATCCAAAGTTTTATTTAAATTATTGATTAACTTATATAAGTTAGTTTATACAATTTAATTTAAATTCCTCAATTTTTATCAATGTTTATGTATGTCTAAAAAAGTTAATATATAAATAAAATATTTTTATATAAATATTTGATGACATACGAGAATTATATTTTTTTATACTCTAAAAGATACACGCTGGTTTAAAAATAATTAGACATATGATATATATGTGATTATTATACTGAATTCATACACAAAATAATAAAAAATAAATAACACCCCCATATAAGGTACTGGTCATTTGCTTAGTTGTATACTAAAGTGGTATAGTAGGTTTTTTCCACCGCATTGCATAGCATCACCTCATTCATTAAAATAAGGAAATTTCCTACGTGACCACAAGGTTTTAAAAAGTTTGCATGTTACACGAGATTTTTCAGGATTACGTAAGGCGGCCTTTAGATTTTACAAATTACGTGTAATAGCTTCGGAGTATTACAAAAAAACTAAGGGTATTTAAAACTACCTAACCTATTTTCTTAAAACAACTAATTTTATAATGGTGAAAGTATATGTGTATATTTCTTAATGTTATTATTACAAAAAAATCATCTACTTTGATATTATAAAAAGAACCATATTTTTCAAATTTGTCTATTAAAAGAATCATTTTTTTCAGATTAAGAAAAGCGCATGTCATTTTGAATTTTTTTTACCATTTGTCAAAACTTGAAATTTTTGTAAAAGTTGACATTTTTAACAAAGTGTTAATTTTTTAAAAGTGGATGCACTTTGAAATTTTTAAAAGTTGTTACTCGAATTAGTGCAACCTCTTTTAAAAAAACTCTCTCTTAAAAATTGTCAACTTCTATTTTTAACAATTTTTTCTTTAAATGTTTTATAGATTGTAGAACTTCTTTTTTTATTAATACCCTATTGAGTAACGATGTAAATATAAATCAAGTTAACTGAAAATAATCATTTTAGTAAAAAGAAATATCTTAAAATCCCCTTATTTTGTATTGTAGTACAAATAATAAGAAATACTTGCTCTATGAGGAATCTACAATAGGATTTTTATCAAATGAAAAATGGCTCAATTATATTACACTTAAACTAATTGGGTTGATTTGAAAATCTAAAATTTATTAATATAAATATCCAAATTCTAAAACAAATTTCACAAGAATTTAGTTTTTTAAAATATATTTCATATAACAACAATTTCAACGAATAAAAAATAACTTAATAAGATTTTAATGAATCATTGAAATTGTAGAAGGATGATGTAATTTAATATGACAATGTTATGTGTGATTTTAATTTAAATAAGAAAATTTTGAATCCTCATACCTTTCTTGAAAACTAAAAAATGCAACAGCTCGACGTAATTCTGTCATTGTTCTATTTGAATATGAAGTTGTGGGAGTAAATGTCTCGAGGAAGTCTTCTTCCTTTGCCTTCTCTATGCATAAGTCTCTCACCAGATCATGAATTCGAATATATTTCACCTTTCCTTGATAGTTTCTCCCACCAACAAGAACCAGGCAACGGTAAACCAGCTCGTCCAGATATCCACCCGCCACGTCCTCAAATGTGCATCCTTCACGCGATTGTGTGATAAATCCTTCAGCTATCCATGTTCTAATCAGCTCTCCGACATGAATTTTCGAGTCCTCTGGATAACGCGCCAAGTGGATAAAACAAGGCTTCAATTCGTAGGGTAAATCAATATAGCTCAGTGCTAACATGCCTTTCACGGGCCCGTACAATAGTGGGCCTGTTCCGTGTTCCATGATTCGGGAGCTGACTGTCTTACTCACCATCTCCCATTCTTCCAGATTCTTCTTAGCACATAGAATCCCGGCTAGTGTAGTCACAGCCAACGGTAATCCTCTGCATTTCTTCAACATTTTCTTCCCTAGCTCTTCCAACTCTGCCGATATACCAGGGTTGTTAGCATCCTGTCTATGGACAAGGGCAATCTTTCTAAATAGCTCCCAACTCTCTTCGTCGGTAAGACGCCTTGGCTCATGAGAGTAGGTGAGGGGTCTTAAATCAGGGTCGTTAACAACTTCCGCTTTGCGGGTTGTGACAATGATCTTCCTTTCATCACCCCCTAATGGCAAGGCTGGACGGATGTCATTTAGTGCTCTTCCCTCCCACACATCGTCAAGAACAATCAAATAGCTTTTCATCGCCAAATATTCATAAAGCTTTCCTACTCGCACCTGATGGCTGAATGAAGACTCGTCCGCTCCCATGGTCTCCCCTTTAACTTTGTTCAACAGATCTAGCATGATCTGTTGAGCATCCCACTGTTGAGACACCGAAACCCATGCTATGCAATCAAAATGTTTTTTAACACTCTCATGGTTGTAGAGCTTTCTAGCAAGAGTGGTTTTGCCAGACCCGCTCATTCCCACAACTAATACGACATTGATTTTGTGATACTTTTCATGAGTCAACACCCTGACCAACTTGTTGATGTCTTCGTCAAGGCCGACTACATGCTCCTCATGGATATGTGGATAGGCAGGTTGTCTGGCGTTTTGTGAGTTTTTGTTTTGTCTAGCATGTGCTCCTAACATCCTGCTTTCACCCGCATACTTTTTCCACATTTCCATGGTTTTATTTAGTCTCTCCTGGATGGCTTCAATCTCACAACCAACTTGATGGGTGCGTGAAAGGGAGCAACAAAAGCATAGATACCTTTTCAAAGAGTCTTCTTTCTTGTCGGTGGATGAATTAGCTTCAAGGATGTACGACTCGACCACATCCTCAGCATCGTAAGCAATCTTTTTTATCTCCTTGATGGCGGTGCGAGTCATGAGACTCTGCTTATTGCCTCCTTCCTCGTTCACAACCTCCATGTCTATGAGGAAGCTTTGCACCATCTCTACTTCCTTTTGCAAGCTCCGAACTTGACCTTCCACTCCATACAAGAACGTGGCTTCTTTCAACAAAAGCTCGACAATCTTTCCGGCAGCAAGATCAACAATGGATGAGATACTCATGTTGCGAAATTTGGAGAGATATTGTGTTTGGAAAATTGATGAGGGATATATGTTGGTTTCTTTACATATACACCGATGAGGTTTACCAAAGGGAAGATTTATGAATTATGATGATGTGAGGGGCTCCACTAAGGTAGCATCAACCAGCTGGCTTGCCTCTAAATTTAAGATGTTGTCTCTCAATTGATGTGTAGGTGAGCCTACATTCAATGCGGTTTTCCTTTTGTAAGGTTTAAATTTGTGCTCAAGGATTGATTTCTCATTGTTGTGAATTGTCATTGCACGTTATTGTAAGGCTGTTGTGGGGCTGATCTGTGTACTATTAGAATTCCTATAGTTTTTATTATGAAAAAGAAGGAACTCTTACGGTTGTCATATGCATTATTGCTAGTGTTTTTAGTTGGTACATTAATAATGCATTTGCATTGAGGAACTGAATGAGAGCCAACAACCCTTGATATTATTTAAAGTGTAAAATATTTTGGTCCATTTGATCTTAAGGATTGGACGATCGAGATGCAGCGTGTTTGTTGTTTTATTTTTCATGAATCTCGATTTCCCTCTCAATGGTGATGGAGATGATGACTACTATCATGATAGTATTGAAAAAATAATCAATTCTAAGAAACTGGAGGGAAAATCAAAATAATACGATGTTAGTAGGAAGGAAACCTCAGATTTGGTATCCTTTCAAAATTGAGACCAGATTGAGTGCTCGTCTGTTGACTGTTGCTAATTAACACTAATCAAAAGTATTAAATTAGCTACAAAATGAAAAAGAAAAAATTGTGAATTATGAGTATATATACTATGAGCTTCACAATTTCCAAAATGAAAAAGCTCACGTACTATGAGCTTCACAATTTCCAAGACTTCAACTAACATATTAACTAGGGATAAATTTGGAAGTCACTGGACAAAATACGTTATATGGACAATTAAAAGTAGATAAGATTTTTGGGCTATATGGACAAATAGAAGTAGACGGAGGGAGTATATAGTTAGTTAATTATATTGCATGAAGATCATCACAACATCCATATTATTAGTATTGTATTCATTTTTAATATTTCACCTAAGATTGAGCTCCTTCAAAAAGAAAGTTCAAAAAACATTAGAATATAGTTAAATAAAATTTATAAATTGGTGAATATGATATGCAAAACTATATAGTTAGTTAATTATATATATTACATCTTCACTAGTAATATTAACTTACTGCTCTTCGTTAGTACTAGTATCACGTGGCTTTTTGAGTTGTAATCCTTGTAAAAAACGAACATTAGTACATATATAGCTTGATAGAATAAAATATTCAATCATAAGATTATACCGGTTGGACAAGATGATGGTCGAATATTAGGGTTTTATAAATAAAAATTAGAATAATATAAATGTTAAAATATAGCGGGTAGGCGGTTCGGGTTGACGGGTCGGGTCGGGTCGGGTATATGACGAACCACCATCACACACCAACGTCGTTGACGAACCGCCATAGTCCTCGGCCTCTCTCTCCACCAATGCGAACTGCCTCGGCCTCTCTCAACCTCGTGCCGCCCTCGAGCCTCCTCCATTGTGCCCTCGCACCGCCCTCGTGTCTCCACCTAGGAGACACGAGGGCGGTGCCACCTCCCTTCCTGTCACAGCGTAAAAAAAAATACACCTATGCCACCGCGTCCCACCTCCCTTCCTGTCACACAAAACCTGCCACCGCGTCCCACCTCCCTCCCTATCACACAAAACCTGTCACCGCGTCCCACCCCTAATTTTCGTCCATTATCCACATACAAAATTGAAATTAAACTTGTCACCCCATACGAAAATTGTGATAGAAAATTATTATTAAGCATATGCGGGATTTGAAACCACATTACCGTGCGTTAAGCACATTGCTCTACCATTTGAGCTAATAGGCTATGATTAAAATTAATATATGAACAAAACCAAATCTGACACACACAAAATCCATAACAAAAAACCTGTCACACACAAAACGCATAACAAAAAACCTGTCACCACTAAAACCCATAAACACAAAACCTGTCACACGAACAAAACGCATAACAAAAAACCTTATCTAAAAATCTGTTAAGTAGGGTTAGAGGAATCATTACACGGTCGATTTAACTAAACCGAGTCACGTTGTATTCGTTATTATTGTCTTAAAATAGTTTTTTGGTAAGATTATCATGTGCCCTTAGGACACTGTTGAAGGGCAAACTTGAACAAATAAATTTATATTCAAGACCCCGCTGAGTATAGCGAAGTCAGGATCGTCCACGGGAGTTAGTAGATATATAGTCTAGCAATCAAACTACGAAAACAAAGCAAAACAAAGCAAACAACACAAGAACACACGACCAGAGAATGGTTGGATCCGACCTGAGGTAGGTCGCAGCCGACCCAAACTGGAAAATCACAAAACACAAAATGCAGGAACATAGCAGGTCGCGGTCGACCTAAAGGGGGGTCGCAGCCGACCACTTCTGGGCACGAAATTCGGTTTTGAAAATCAAAGGGAAAATATCTAGGAACAAGGTTTCACCACAATATAATCATGCATGCAAATATGAATCAATGATCAACCAACTATAATCTCATGAATGACTTTCGCCACAAATAAACATATCAAAAAGTCTCAACTTTCGCAAAGATGTCGACATGCAATCCTACTTGTTATGTAGAGATTTTAACTTTCGCTTCAAACCCCAATTGTTATTCATATTCATAATTTAATCTTTCAATTCAATTGCAAACATGAACATGCCTCAACTTTCATTAAGGAACTAGTTATAACCCCGGGCCTTGCCCGGGACTTTTTCAAATAAATTTAAAAAATATTGGTTTATATATGATGTAAGTTTTATAAATTACATATATATATTATTTGAATCCGATAAGTATTATGAAAGCTAAAACATTTGGAATCGATTAATTGGTTAATTTTAGTGACATACTTCCATGTAGAGCAAACTCGAATTTGATGGTGTGAAATCTTAATCTTGTACTTAATAGGTTTATTCTAGATATATAATATCAACTCAAACTTATACTCAATCCGAACTCAAATGACCAAACTACAGAATCAACTCTATTAATTGGTTTATTCTTCAAACATAACGATTCAAACATCTACTCAATTCAAACTCAAAATGTCTAACCTATTGAATCAACCCGTCAATATGTTTATTCTCCATATATAATATCACAACCTTTTACTTAATTTGAAAACAAAATGACCGACTCATCAAACCAACTTAAGTAATAGTCTTATTCTTGATATATAATTTTTATAAAATTTCAACTTTAAAATCACCTCCATACATATTTGATATCACCGATTATTATGATAAATGTGAATATTTAGGATTAACAAATTATGAAATAAATTGTGTAATAAAACATTTGCATGATAAAAATATTAATTCAATTTGTAAATAGTTTTAGTAATAAAAAAACAATCCCTCCAACTCTCCGTCTCTCCCTAAGGATGGACTAAATAAAAATAAGAAAAATAGATCTATTAAAAATGAAAATAAAAATTAAGATAATAAAAATGAGAATCTACGTCCGTTAGAATATGTTTCTTACACAAAGATTAAATCAATTACTCCAATATTTATTGTGATGCATAACGGTTCCATGAATCTAATATTTATTTAAAAATATTTCTCAATTGACCTAAGGATGGACGACGTCGACTCCGATCGAGACCCGTAATAAAGATTAAATATTATCCTAGAATTTACGTAGAAGGTAGGATGGATTTTGTTTGGGCAATTCGTTTATTTTTAAATTGTAAATAACGATATGGATCACAAAATATCGTCCAATTAAGATATGGTATACAGATATAGTGTATTTAATTGCAATATAGTAAATATTTAAATGGATAGAAAATTGTCATAATAAATCACTTAATTAAAAATAGGATGGGTAGTTTAAAAATTCTTATTGACGAAACTGCCCTTAACTGCTTCAGGTTTAGAAGTATATATTGATTATGCATAACAAGTTGGATAAAAGAATAGAGATTACAAGTTAGGTTTTTGATCAAAGATTCATGTTTTAATCATGCATTCTTATGTTGGGTTTCACCCCAACCCTAGAAAAGAGGACTACTCACACTTCATATTCATGCAAACAATCATAGAAGAAGAGGAAGACATGATCCAAAGCAAACAACTTGAATTAAGAAAGAAATCCAACTTACAAATTCTTAAATCCTCAAATCCTCCTAGAATCCACTAAATTTGTCTTCCAAGCTATCTTCCTCCTTCTCCTAATGTGTGATGATATGAATAATACCCCCTAGGACCTTTTATATAGGGATACAAGAGATCTAAAAAGGAAACAACCCATATCCATAAATAAAACACTCAAAAAGACAATTACTATTCGTCCGCTCGGTAGGCTTCAGGGGTGGTCGCAGCTGATCGACCTTGATGTAGGTCGTAGCCGACCTTGGCTTGCCATGTATGGATGGGTCGTGGTCGACCTAGGCTTGGTCGTGGCCGACCCCTCTGGACCCATGATTTCTTCTCGTTTTCGCTCGAACTTGCTCCATTGTTTGGCCTTCTTTCGGGGTTTCTTTCTTGATGTTTATTGGGTTCCTTTTAGACTTCTTGTAGCTCTTTCTAAGACACTTTTAGGCTTGAGAATCCATCCTTGAAACCCTTGAAAAACTCTCCTTGACTTGAACACGAATACCGCAACACCGTCATCTCTTAGAATGCTCGGGAAAGCTCGAAAACTCCTCCTAGACGCTCCAAATGCCTACAAAACACAAAACTCCAACCCTCGAAAGAGAGTTGAAATCACATGCAAAACACAACAAACTAATAGAAAAGACACAAAACAACTTACAAAACAACCTATAGAAATCAACCAAAAAGCATGACATCAGACACACAATTAAAAAATCTATTATTTTACAGTAAGGTTGATTTTCTAGACAGAATGGCTTAATTAGTGCTGATATAGAATTAATTAATTCACGTTCAGAATATTTAAGTAGACGGAGAACACAAAAACAATCTTGTACATATTATTGAAGCAATCTACGTAAAAAAGATCGAGTCTTTTTAACTTGGATTCAATTAGAATATAACCAATCGAAACTCTAAGGTCACATTTTGGAATGCAAAGAACTAAACGAGTGTAATTAATGAGCTCGAGATCAATAATCAATCGATCTAGCTCGGTTGATTTGAACACAACGAACTTGGCTATGCAAGTTCATGAACCGGTTAAAGAGAGATTGCATAATGTGCTTAAAATTGTATTCGGAAACTATATTTACATACAATATCATTGAATGTTCTACCATATATCTAATCCCACTACAAGAAAATCCATTTATTACAACAACAATTTGCAACGACAATATTTAATTGGTGCGAAAAATACTTTTCGCAACGATCTATGAAGGTTGTTGCTAATGTTTGTTGCAATATATAATAATTTCACTTCCCTCCAAGGTGTATCGTTGCCAAAAAATATTGTATGTATGGCAACAAGGTGGGTCGTTGCGAAAAATATTCTACATGTATGGCAACAAGGTGGATCGTTGCTAAAAAGCGGTATGAATATTACTTTTTTCAAAAATACGATATCTTCTCTCTTCTTCCCCCTAACCCTTCGCTTTATTTCTCTCCCGACCCTCCCTAACGCTCTCGCCTCCACTCACTCCCTTCTCCCTATGCCATCGGCTGCCGGCTCCCAGATCCGCCGTCGCCGGCTCGCCCACGACGTCGCCGGCTCGCCCACGACGTCGCCGGCTCGCCGATTAGCCTCGCCCTCGTCATCGCCGGCTACCAGATTTGCTTTGCCCTCGTCGTCGCCGGCTCCTCGACGTCACCCTCCTCACCACCACCATGGAACTCGGCGCCCGCTTCAGCGAGGCCGCCTCCGTCGTCCCACCACCAGGGGCCTCAGATCTGCCTCAAACAAGAGGTCGCAGTCGGCGGACAGGCGGCGTTCTGTGACGCCAAGGCCTGTCGGAGGTGCAATTGGAGAGGAGATGTCAACGGCGGCGAAGGCGCTGATATCTTCCAAGCTTGGAAATCGTTCTGAGAAGGTCCCTTCAAGATTTGCGGTATACGCTTCCTCTTGCCCTAATTTCCTCTCGGTTTTGTATTGCTCTATCGGATGAGGGTTTTAGGGTTAGTAATTGATAGATTTTTGGCCTGATATTCACAACTCTATGCTTTTTTCGAGTGTTTGCCTTTTTCGATTTTAATCCTGATTGGCTTGATGATATTGTTGTGCCTGGTGGGTTGATGACTTGCAGAAAGAACTGACTACACCGTGTGTTTCTTCTGATTCTACAAGTTAGTTCCTTGAGGTCCCTCTACAAGTTAGTTGCTTTCCATCAGACTACACCGTGTGTTTCTTCTGGTGCATGTGAAGGCATCTGGAATCTGTATGTGCCTGTGCCTGTGCTTGTTTTTATGTTGCTTGTTTTTATGTTGCTTGTTCATCTGGGTTAACATTGTTGAGTAATACTAATAAATTTGTAGCATTCCAACAGTTAGCAAGACTATCATCCCAGTAAACTTGCAAAATTCAGCTTTTCTTCATTTCCAATAACTTAGTGGTGGAATTTGAGGATGGGTGATCCTTGGAAATAATTTAAAGTGTATTATTGCAAGAGGACAATATTTTAGTATTCAATTACTCTGTGTCTAAGTTCAGGGATACTATAATATGGTTTTGTTTTGTGTGCCTTAGTTTTTTCTCTTTTGCACCATGGGTGAAAATGCAAATGGGTGATTTTTGGATGTTTTTATTATTGTTGGTGCAGAAGACGCTTCCAACCAAAGACACAAGCTGTGAATCCGTGGTGACTAGTGGTCAACACCATTTGACGCCACAGCATCCGCCAAGGGATGCTAGCCTTGCAGGGTGAGTGAGTAGTAGTGACTTGGTGGAGGGAATATTTTTGTTGCCATGTCATTTTCTGGGCGTTGTGTACTGTGACACAAATATTAGGCCCTTGTTTTGTGTGTGGCTGATGGGCTCTATCATTCACTATATGCTTTTTGTTGTGTTGTTCTTTACAGACTCTTGTCCATTGTAGAAGAAACTTTACCAGAGTTTCGTTCAAAGGCTGCTGGAACCGCTCTTCAGTGGGTCCAAATGCCTGGAATGAAGGTACTCCTTTCATTAGTTTCAATGTTGGCTACCTACCTTATATTAAATGCATTAAATTGTTGGTCTTTATCTCATTCTTAAAGAAAGCTGATCCGAATCTCTTGAATAATCATAGTTAATAGGCCTACTCATGTATTCAATTGTATATATAGACGCATCTGGTCTAGCTCTTTAGATGGATTTGGCCTAATTTTGCTAATGACCATTAATTAATGCTTAAACTGATATAATATGCATGTTTCATTACTTAACTGATTATTACTGTCCAGGCTTTCAATTTTTGAACTTGTGTATATGAAACATGTAACCAATAAAACAATAGGATCACTAGGGAAAATCAATAATGCAGTGTATCAACCAAGTGTTAACCTTTAACTTGCATGGTGTTCTTACTTCTCACAGCCTGGTCTGGATTCCATTGGAATCGTTGCTATTTCTCACGGTTGCGCTGGCGTACGTAGCTGCACGAGCCTGCGGTGGGTCTAGAACCCACAAGGGTAAGCATGAATAATTATCATTTTGTTGCCTGTTTATTCTAATGCTTTTTCCTAGCTTATGATGGTATTGCCTTAACTACTTTCAGGTAGCAGAGATCCTCAAGGATAGGCCTTCCTGGTTCCGGGATTGCCGAACTGAGGATGTGCGTAACGTGCTGCCTACTGCCAATGGCGGAACCATTGAGCTGCTTTACATGCAGGTTTGTGTGCATTTGGCTGAGACATGAAGTTGCATTCATATTGCTTTCACATTAATTTACCTATTGGTTAACACTAAGAACAACCACTGCTTGTGGATTCAGCTTTATGCGCCAACTATGTTGGCCCCTGGTCGTGATTTTTGGCTACTACGCTACACTTCTATGATGGAGGATGGCAGTTTAGTGGTATAAAATTGACCTTTTCCTTCATTCCTTAGCAAATCTATGAATTGGAATCTTACAATGTTGTTGTTTCTATCAAATTAACAGGTGTGCGAAAGGTCACTTACCAATACTCAGAATGGTCCAAGTGTGCCACCGGTGCCGAGTTTTGTAAGAGCAGAAATGAAGCCTAATGGTTACCTCATTAGAACCTGTGATGGTGGCGGCTCGATAATCCACATTGTTGATCATTTGGACCTTAAGGTGAGAAATACATCTCAATCTTCTGAGGTGCTGCGCCCCTTGTATACATCTCAACTGTGCTTGCTCAGAAGACAACTATGGCGGTTTGTTTTTTATATACTTTCATGATGCTAATTTTTGAAATGAAAGAACTTGGCATAATGACAAAAGTCGTTGGATTTGGCATGGAGTGTGCATGTAATTTTTTGGAATGATGTTTTCTTGTATATGGTACGGTTGTTGGATTTGGCATGAAGTCTGTAATAGAATCTTGAGTTTTTGTTATCTTAGCAATTGTTTCTGAAAGTAAAGAAAGGGACTTTTACATCAATAACGTAATAAAAAATTACACACTTTTTATTGGAAACGATAGATGCCGTTGCGAAAGATATCGTTTTTTGCAACGACCGTGTCGTTGCAAAAAATAAAATGTCAAAATTATAAATCCAAATCTTTGGGAACGATAGCTTTTGCGCAACAACATATGTCGTTGCAAAAGCACTTATTATTGGCAACAACAAATGTCGTTGTAAAAAACTTTTGCAACGGCCGTTCCCGCAACGACACACAAGCTTTTGCAACGACATAGGTCATTGCAATAAATGACTTTTCTTGTAGTGTCCAGAGATCGAATTAAGCTGAGTACTCGATAGACAACACCAACCTTTGAGAGAACTCATAAGATTGCATTCTGAACCTAGTTGACAACCTCGGACTCACGCTAACGTACACTTGAGCTTACAATCCAAACCTAGGACTACAGAAAGAGACTAGGATGACTAAATGTAATAAGACAACGCCGTGACATCCTCCTTCGACGAAGACGCTTCGTTTTCGTGTATCCTAGAATACTCGCGCGCAGCTATACTAGTCTTTCTCGTTGTCTTAATAGCCTTCTCGAGATCTTTTTGCGACAATGGTCTTGGATCCTGCACAAATTACGTAACACATGCACTTTCAATCCATGGCCATCGTCGATTAAATCGATCAAACCCATAACATATTAACATAACAAGGAACAAAGTTCCTTACCTGATCAGTTTGATTCCCATTCTTCTCACCTTCAAGGAGTTGCTTGATGGGCAAGAAAGCGGCTTCCTTGCAGACATTGCATAGATCTGAGCCACTATAGCCTTTACACAAGCTGGCCAAATGATCAAAATCGATGTCATCATCAACATCTTCGTCTTGTAGAATCACTTTCAGTATCTCCGCCCTCTCCTTTTCGTCAGGCAATCCAATCTCAAACGACTGTGAGAATCGTCTTAGGATCGCCTCATCGAGCTCCGACGGGCGATTCGTAGCACCAAGAACCATCACTCGAGCACTCTCTATAAAGCATAAACAGATCAAATTATAAAAAGAGGCCAGGAACTACATTAAAATCTTCAAACATAGGCAAACTAACAAGAGCATTGGCCTTACTATTAGTTGTGAGCCCATCCCATAGCGCCATGAACTCCGTCTTCATACTTGTTAACGCCTCGTCTTCTAAGTGGTGAAATTGCACTAGAAAGCTATCAATCTCATCAATGAAGATGATAGCAGGCTCGAGCTTGCATGCTAAACTAAACAAAGCGGCCACTGCAAGCGACTCGATAGCCAATTTCGTCAAAGCCGCAATTAATTACACAAGAAATATAAAATGAAACTCAACAAATCTAGCTAGTTTACTACAAAACAAAGGTACATACTGACTAAACATACCAAGTTTCTGCGCTTCGTCGAACCATTTGGTCATCAAACTCGATACTTGGACATTGATAAAAACTACGCCAGATTCCTTGGCAATGGCTTTCGCAAGCATGGTCTTTCCGGTTCCGGGAGGACCATACAACAATATGCCTCTTGAGGGACCAAGAAGCTTCCTTTTCGAGAAGAGCTCGGGCCTCTTAAGTGGTAGGATTGTCTGGTCAAAGATTGCTTGCTTTTTGCTTTTTAATCCTCCAATGGACCCAAACTCCACGTCAATATCATCAGGATTTATCACATCACACGCTATTATATCCTGTAATTCATTGTTTTGATCCATCAACATACAAAAGCATTAGATAAACTCTTCCAAAACGGACCAAAACCATAAGGTATACACAACATACGTAAGTCTAGCGCTAGCGTCCCCTCTCTGCCTAGAGATCTTCCTTATGCACAAAACTAAGAGAGAGTATTCGACATGGGGAAAAAAGAACCTCATAAGAATTGGTGTTGACCAAGGGTCGGCCGAGTCGCTCGGCGATCTCGCGCTTCTTCTTCTTAGCAGCCCACTTGGAGCCTAAAGAGTTCAAGCAATCGTAACTTGCAACCGTGGCTCGGTAACCAAGGTATGCACTAACGGCCACAACAAAAAGATCTTGAAGGAACCCATGCTTATAATGAATTTTCTTGGCACCCATGATTGACTATTCGAGAAACTACTCTTTGCTCATCTATAAATCGGGTGCGAAGTACCTAAGGGGATATGAGGTAGGCGTGTATAAAATTATAAATACTTGTAACTCTATCTATCCATACATGTGAATCTATTTATCTATTAGTACATACAAAAGCGTACCAAATTGTTGCCATAATATAATACACCACAATATCACATCATATCTTTATCAAAAAAATTATTTGATTTAATATTAATTCTATCTATATCTTGATATATAAATTTTAATTTTACTATAACAGGATATATCCTAAATTTTCAATTTTGGGAAAATTATTAGTATTTGTTTAAGTTCTAATTAGTAAAATTTCATGATTTGATCACGAGATTTTTTTAAAGAGAATTATAAATTCAACTTTTATCTTAAATTAAGAATACAAAATTATCAATTTAACAATTTTCCATTATTTTTATTTAGCTTTTTCTTATATAATACTATAAAATATGTTGACTTTTTATCTATCTTTTATTTTTATACATATAAGAATATATAACATAAATTTAATTAGACAATTAATTCTATCTTTAAATTCGTAAAATAGATAAATTTTAAGATATTCTCGTACATTTATTTTGTTTAAACTAGTTTAAGCCCCGTACCATGTACGAGTAATGTGATTAAAAACCAGATTTAATATATATATGTTTCATGAACTTCTTTGATTGTAAATAATATAGGTATATTGTAGAAGAAATTAATCCTCTAGATATAGATATAGATATGACTTCAAAGATTATTACATGATCTTATCTTCAATGGTTGTTTGAAAAGATAAGAAATTTAAATTTAGTAGGTAGAAAATTATGAAATATCAATATAGTCTACTTATTTGTTTTAAGAGTTTTATTTCAAAATTATAAAAAAAAGTCCGAAAAAATAATCTCATAATTGTATTTTTCGATTTTATCTTAATCTTTCTAACTTTGAAATAAAATTCGGATTTAAAATAAATAAATAATTAGAATATATCTATATTTCCTAATTTCCTACCTACTAAATTTAAATTTCCTATTGTCATTAGTGTTTTTCACCAATGATGGTAAATCAACACATAATATGAATAAGTTGGATTTGTTCAAAAATTACTTTATGATAAATATCACTTTTTATTAAATAATAATATTTATTAAAAGATTACAACTCATTCTTGGTAAGAGATAATTCGTAATTTTTGGGATAACTTATAATTTTCAATAATTTTTTAACAATTTTTTACGAGATAAGACTTAATGAAATTTTAACTACTTGATTTGTATAAAGAGGGCTCAACTGATCATTTTATTATAGGAATGGTACGTGGTGCAAATTTTTGTGAAGACATTGTCTCCGCTTTATGCTATAGTAGTACAGATGTCTTGGTTCATAGTTATCCACCTAATTTTGTTTCTATATATATTCTTGATAGATAAATCCTTTTCATGATATTCGGGTAAATTGTGTTATTTTTAGACATTGTACATGAATTTTTACATCTGAGGTAAGTTTTTTTTGATCTGAACATACATCTGAGGTAAGTTGTGATATCTAAAAGGGGTATTTCAATTGATGTCCTCAAAGATACATCAGTATGGCTAAATTTAGGAAACATAATACTCCGAATTTATTTGTTAATTAAATTTCCCTTTTCGATCAGGGTTCACTAATTTTATCTTAGAAAATAGTTTGAAATTTCTTATGTGTTCCATGGACACACATTAGAAAGATCTTATCTAAAAAATCTGTCAACTAGGGTTAGACGAATTATTACACGGTCAATTCAACTAAATCGGGTCACGTTGTATTCGTTCTTGTTGTCTAGATATATTATTTTACGGTAAGGTTGATTTCCTAGACAAACTGGATTAATTAAGGCTGATATAGAATTAATGAATTCATGTTCAGAATATTTAAGTAGATGGAGAACACAAAAACGTACAGTCTTGTACATATTTTTGAAGCAATATGTGTAAAAAAATCGAGTCTTTTTAACTTGGATTCAATTAAATTAAATATAACCAATCGAAACTTTAAGGTCACATTTTGTAATGCAAAGAACTAAACCAGTGTAATGAGCTCGATCGATCTAGTTCAGTTGATTTGAACACAACGAACTTGGTTATTCAATTCAAGTTCATGAACCGGTTAAAGAGAGATTGTATAATGTGCTTAAAATTATAAACGAAAACTATACTTACATACAATATCATTCAATGCTCTACTACACAACTATCAATTATCACCAACTGTAGTTACTAAACCAGAGAATTAAGTTGAGTACTTGATAGACAACAACCACCTTTGAGAGAACTCATAGATTGCATTCTAAGCCTAGTCGACAACCTCGGACTCACGCTAACGTACACTTGTGCTTACAATCCAAACCTAGGACTACAAAAACAGACTAGGATGACTAAATGTAATAAGACAACGCCGTGACATCCTCCTTCGACGAAGACGCTTCGTTTTCATGCGTCCTAGAATACTCGTGCGCAGCAATACTCGTCTTTCTTGTCGTCTTAAAAGCCTTCTCGAGATCTTTTTGTGACAACGGTCTTGGATCCTGCACAAATTACGTAACACATGCACTTTCAATCCATGGCCGTCGTCGATTAAATCGATCAAACCCATAACATATTAACATAACAAGGAACAAAAATTCTTACCTGATCAGTTTGCTTCCCATTCTTCTCACCTTCAAGGAGTTGCTTGATGGGCAAGTAAGCGGCCTCCTTGCAGACATTGCATAGATCAGAGCCACTATAGCCTTTACACAAGCTGGCCAAATGCTCGAAATCGATGTCATCATCAACATCTTCGCCTTGTAAAATCACTTTCAGTATCTCCGCCCTCTCCTTTTCGTCAGGCAATCCAATCTCAAACGACTGCGAGAATCGTCTTAGGATCGCCTCATCGAGCTCTGATGGGCGATTCGTAGCACCAAGAACCATCACTCGAGCATCCTCTATAAAACATGAACATATCAAGCATTAAAAAAGGAACTACATTAAAATCTTCAAACAAGGCAAACTAATAAGAGCATTGGCCTTACTATTAGTTGTGAAACCATCCCATAGCGCCATGAACTCCGTCTTCATACTCGTTAACGCCTCGCCTTCTGAATGGCGACGTTGCCCTAGAAAGCTATCAATCTCATCAATGAAGATGATAGCAGGCTGGAGCTTGCAAGCTAGGCTAAACACAGCGGCCACTGCAAAACATTCGATAGCCAATTTCGTCAAAGGTGCAATTTTTTACACAAGAAATATAACATGAAACTCAACAAATCTAGCTAGCTTACTACAAAAAAAAATTAGTACATATATATTAACTAAACATACCGAGTTTCTGCGCATCGCCGAACCATTTACTCATCAAACTCGATACTTGGACATTGATAAAAACCGCGCCAGATTCCTTGGCAATGGCTTTCGCAAGCATGGTCTTCCCGGTTCCGGGAGGACCATACAACAATACGCCTCTCGAGGGACCGATAAGCTTCTTATTCGAGAAGAGCTCGGGCCTCTTAAGTGGTAGGATCGTCTGGTCAAAGATTGCTTGCTTTTTGCTTTTTAGTCCTCCAATGGACTCAAACTCCACGTCAATATCATCAGGATTTATCACATCACACGCTATTATATCCTGTAAAATTCATTGTGTTAGTCCACCAACATACAAAACTAAGTAAGCTTATAATATACTACATGCGCTAGAGGTTGTCTCTGGGGGAGGAGACAGGATAGAAGTAGTGATGGTGCAACTATATTGAGGGGGTAGACTATGTTAGTTAAACATATTAAATTTATAACTTATAAATGACTTAAAATTAGTTTACAAAGGTTCAATATATCTTCAAGTATTCGTAACTTTTTATTTAGATAACGGATGAAGGCATATAATATATGAAATCGAAGCTCCGAAAGAGAGGAACTATATAGGTTAAAACAAAAATGGATTGCCCCAATGTAGCTCCGCCCCTGGTTTCCTCTCTGCCTAGAGATCACCCTCATGAACAAAACTAAGAGAGTATAGGAAATGGGAGGAAAAAAAACCTCATAAGAGTTGGTCTTGACGAAGGGTCGGCCGAGTCGCTTGGCGATCTCGCGCTTCTTCTTCTTAGCAGCCCTCTTGGAGCCAAAAGAGTTCAAGCAATCGAAACTTGCAACCGTGGCCCCGTAGCCAAGGTATGCACTAAAGGCCACAAGACAAAGCTCTAGAAGGAACCCATCCTTTGAATAAGAATGAGTGTAATGAATGTTCTGGATAAGTTTCTCGGCACCCATGATTAACTATTCGAGAAACTCCTCTTCGCTCTTTCTTTATTTTACTCTATGTCTTTCTTCTGGTTTTTGTGTCCTAAAAGGACATGAGGTAGGGTGTGTATAAATACTTGTAAATCTATCCATCCATATATCTGATTCTATTTATGGGGAGTATTAGTTAATACAAAAGCGTACCAAATTGTTGCCATATTGTACACAACGATATCACATGATTCCGTTATTACAAAATTTATTTGATTTAATATTAACTCTATCTATATCCTGATATCTAAATTTTAATTTTACCATAACTGGATATATCCTAAATCTTCAATTTTGGGAAAATGATTATTATTTATTTACGCTCTAATTTGTAAATCTTTCATGATTTGATCAGGAGATTTTTTAAAAGAATTATAAATTCAGCTTTTATCTTAAGTTAAGAATACAAAATTTACAATATAACAATTTTCCATTATTTTTATTTATCTTTTTTCTTATATAATACTATCAAATATGTTAATTTTTATTTATCTTTTTTTATAAAAGTAAGAGTATATAATATAAATTTAATTAGACAACTAATTCTATCTTTAAATTTGTAAAAGTTATTTAAATTTCAATTTAAAATACTTTTATTTAAAATAGTTCCGACATCGTCTTGTTGTAAACTAGAGCTGACAAGTTTGACGGTCAAGGTGTCTAACTATGGAGATTTGTATATTTAAAGTATTAAAGATAATGTTTGTAGTCTTTTTCCACCGTGTTTCAACCAAAAAAATCTTTTTTTCACCGTATATATAATTCTAAAGAATAAAAAATAATATATCTTAAATTGCTTAATATAAAAATTTTCCAAACATAAATTAATATAATCTCAAGTACAATTTTACAGAATATATCTCAAATCATATTAATTAATATATCTTTTTTTCAAACTCAAATTAATTATCACGTGTACTTAATTGCTATATAGGTTGAAACTTTAGAATAATAATAAGGTAATACATAGAGATCTTTTGTTCCTTTTTATAGGCAATGCCCTCGACCGTAAAAAATGTACTCTCTCCGTCCCCAAAAGAATGTCCTAAAGGACGGAAATCTCGTAGATTAAGAAAAACGAAATAAAGTGGATGAAAAGTGGGATAGTATAGGTAAAAAGTGAGATTATGTAGAGATAAATTTGTAATTTTTTAGAGAAAAATGATAAAGTTGATGAAAAAGTTGGATAATAGGGGTAATATTTGTGATTAAAGAAGGGTATTATTGTAAAAAAAAATAGATATAAATGGAAAGAAATGAAATGGATCAATCTTTCTGGGATGCCGAAAAGGAATACCAGACAATTTATCGGGGACGGAAGGAGTAGGTAGTACCAATCTTCATTAAACGTAAACCTGTGTTAATACCCATATGTTTTATGCAGCACCGCCTACTATTAAAGTTTCACGTTTTGGAATCTGTAGCAGTTCTTCTGCCGATTAAAGTGTCCAAAGGGTAGTACAAGCCAGAAATTAGCAAAAACAGCAACCCCACCTCCTATCTATGGTCTCATCAAAAAAACACCCCAACAAGAAAAGAGGCAACACAGACCAACATTCTCAAGTGTCTAAACCTATAGAAGGCTACCATTATGAAGTCGCAAGTCGTCTTGTTCCATCCTCAAAGCTCATCATGATCGCCGTCCTCTTCATCACCACCCTCCGATCCAGCAGCGCCACCAGCCGGCCCACCAGACCGCTGGTACACCGCAGTAATGATAGGGTTGCACACGGCCTCGACCTCCTTGAGCCTCTCCTCGTAGTCCTCCTTCTCGGCGGTCTGGTTCTCGTCGAGCCACTCGAGCGCCTCCTTCACGGCGGCCTCGATCTTCTCCTTCTCGTCGCTCTCCAGCTTGTCGGCCAGCTTGTCCTTGTCGCCGATCTGGTTCTTCATGTTGTAGATGTACGTTTCGAGGCTGTTGCGGGCGTCGATCCTTTCCTTGACCTTTTTGTCCTCTTCTGCAAACTCCTCGGCTTCTTGTACCATTCTGTCGATCTCTTCCTGGCTCAGACGGCCCTTCTCGTTGGTGATTGTGATCTTCTCGGCCTTCCCTGAGGCCTTGTCTTCGGCCTTCACGTTTAGGATGCCGTTTGCGTCTACCTCAAAGGTGACCTCGATCTGAGGAGTACCTCTGTTGAAAACCCAAGCATTATAAGCATCAAGACGACAATATCAGGTAACGTAGACTCAAATTGACAGACCTTGGAGCGGGAGGAATGCCGGTTAGATCGAACTTCCCGAGCAGCCTACAGTCCTTTGTCAAACTCCTTTCACCTTCAAAGACCTATCAGAAGTCCAGAACAAGTTAAGCTCCGTTTCGTTCGTGTGTTAGCTTTTGCATTTTACCAGTTCAATGTGAAACATCATCATGTACCTGGATGGAGACGGTGGTTTGCTGGTCCTGGTAAGTGGTGAAGACCTGAGACTTCTTGGACGGGATGACAGTGTTCCTCGGGATCAACTTGGTCATAACTCCTCCCACGGTTTCGATACCCAGGGTAAGAGGTGCAACATCCAACAAGAGAATGCCTAGCCATCACAACAAAGGAAATTTGAGATGATGAATTTGAGAGAAGTCAACAAATCTGAAGGATCTAGTCGCAATAGATGAACATACCGGCGGTTTCTTCACCACCCTCTCCGCTCAGAATACCTCCCTGTACAGCAGCACCATAGGCAACAGCTTCGTCGGGGTTAACACCCTTGTTAGGCTCCTTGCCATTGAAGTAATCCTTTAGAAGCTGTTGGACCTTTGGAATCCTGGTGCTTCCACCAACAAGAACGATCTCGTCAATTTGGTTCTTCTGGAGACCAGCGTCCTCCATGGCCTTCTTTACTGGGCCCATGGTCTTCCTGAACAGGTCATTGTTCAACTCCTCAAACCTAGCCCTGGTCAGAGGCTCTGAGAAATCGGTACCGTCAAAGAGAGACTCAATCTCCACACGAACTTGGTGCTGGCTACTCAAAGCTCTCTTAGCACGCTCGGCCTCCCTCCTCAATTTACCGAGAGCCCTGTTGTCCTTGCTGATGTCCTTTCCATGCTTCTTCTTGATCAACTTGATGAAGTATTCCATGATCCTCTGATCAAAGTCCTCTCCTGAAAAATAAAAACAACTTATACATTACAATTTGTAATTTTTTTATCAGAAACTAATTTCACAGTTTAAAAAAGTACACTTTGGAAAACTGCTACTAACTGGGAACAAAAGTATAATGCCACCTACTAAAGCATAAGGACCTATAAGGTTTAGTTTCAAAACGAAAGGTTTTTATTCCACAACATGCACAGGTATATAAAAAGGTTTTGATAGCAGCTGCAAGATATAAATGGCAAGGCATATCAGGACATAAAAGGTTTACCTCCCAAATGAGTGTCTCCATTGGTGGAAAGCACCTCAAACACACCATTGTCAATTGTCAAGATACTGACATCAAAAGTTCCACCACCAAGATCAAAAACAAGGATGTTCTTCTCGCCGCCCTTCTTGTCCAATCCATAAGCAATAGCTGCTGCAGTTGGCTCGTTTATAATTCTGGCAACATTCAATCCAGCAATTACCCCAGCATCTTTTGTAGCTTGTCTCTGAGCATCATTGAAGTATGCTGAAGATTCAACACAAGGACACAATTTAGTCTCTAATAAACACCACAAATATCTTATAAGCTTGTCTTTTTTAAAACACAAAGATGTTTGCTCTTACCAGGAACAGTGACAACTGCATCCTTGATCTTCTTTCCAAGGAAAGCTTCAGCTGTCTCCTTCATCTTGGTAAGGATCATAGCACTGATTTCCTCAGGGCTAAAGACCTTGACCTCACCGTCCTTAATCTTGACCTGGATGTAAGGCTTTCCATCTTTATTCACAATCTTGAATGGAACAAGTTTCATGTCTCTCTGGACCTCTTTGTCCTCAAACCTACAAGAGATCAAGTTCCAAATTCATAAACAAATGATACAAGTATACCAAATACAGAAAATGGAAAGGAATGAGTCAAAGCTATACTTTCTCCCAATAAGTCTCTTCACATCAAAGATGGTCCTCTGATGGTTGACTGCTGCCTGATTCTTGGCAGCCTCTCCAATCAACCTTTCATTGTCAGTGAAAGCCACCCATGATGGGGTGATACGATTACCCTGGTCATTCGCGATGATCTCTACATGACCGTTCTTGTACACCCCAACACATGAATAGGTAGTACCAAGATCAATTCCAATAACGGTTCCAAGCTTTGGAGTTTCATCCTTTGCAATGCTAAAGGCAAAAAGACAACCTAGAGAAGAAAATTAGACAGAGAACGTTAGCCATTGCATTGCCAATAATTGCAGGTTATAAATAGATAAAACATTTACATAATTACATGGAAGCATAAGCAAGAACATCTAACTGACAATAGATATATTTCTTCAAAGCTATATATCTAAGCACCAAAATAACAAGAACACAATCATATGCAATTGCCAGTGAATATTTAAATTCAAGAGCATTTTCAGCTCCCAAAAGCATAAAGGCAATGTAGATCGTCAGTTCTCCACTCCAATAATCAGATTTCATACGCCATCGTAAACTGAAAGTATTTTGCTACTAAGAAGCTATATAAGTATGTTTTCCTAGGTGTGGAGATGGGTGTGGAGATGAGGGAAATCTGTAACCTAGCAATTATAACAGAGTCAAGTAAACTACATCAAGCTGCGCAAGCTCAAGATCTCAGATTTGATTATCCCAACAAACTTTACCATCACCGATCATTAGGATCTTATAAATCTTGAAGAAACGAACACAGATCTCGATCCACCACTATCAGAGTAAAAATCCTACTTCATTATCCGACTAACTAGATCAATTAATCAGAAAAACGCACAATGAATGGCAGATTAAACACGAAACTACAACAGCTTGAAAAATCTAAGACAGTTTATCGAATTAGAACCAGCAACAAACAGATTATTTCTCAGAATCAAAGAGCATGAATGGAAACAAAAGAGATCTGACAACACTCACCGCAGACGATCCCTAACACAATTGCAGAGGCGCGTGCTCTACAAGCACCGGCCATTGTCGTCGTCGCCACAAAGCTCTTCTAGAAACGCTTTGAAGATCTGAATCTCTTTTTTTAGTTTCAGGTTGTTCACAATTGAGAGGGAATGGGCCGTTCGGAGCAATTTATACAAAGCCAAGAAGAGAGAGGAAGAAAGGTCAAAGCTCAAACGTGTCATAGTTGTTGACGTGGACCAATGGGATGTCGAGATGGTTTCAGCCAGCCAATCCGGTGCTTCCACGCATCATTGTTGTTTCAAGAGCATTAGCCGTGTTCGGGTGCGGACGAGTGCAGAGTAGAAAGCGTCATAAATGATGACGTGGACCAATCAAATTGCTCAAACTACGTGTATTTTACGAATCAGATTCCAGTACTTTCGAGATCCCCTTCGTTTTCCTATTTTTCTGTGATGTTTACATCAAAAAAATTCGGATACAGGGCTCGGCCCAATATATTTCCTTTGGCCCAATGGATCTTGAAATGCATGCTAAGTTTACTTATCAAGCCCATACTAGCACTTTTCATATGGTGAATGGAGATAAATATATAATTATGAGTTTTTTTTGGAAAAATGACTTGGAATAATCTCAAGTATCAACCTTCTACCAATAATAGTCCCATCTTTAAATATTGCCTTTAGCAATCCGAACTATGTTAATATTAACTAAAAACGATACCGAAAGATTTTCCGGTATACTTTCCGGCGAGTTTAATGACATGGCGTTCGGAAATCTGACGCGGCGGGCAATTGGTTCCACGTCACACCCGCCACGTCATTAGGATTGACATGTCAACATTTACTAAAAATTAAAACACAAATTAAATATTGAAAAAAAAAAGAAATTAGAACCCAATTTGATTAAAAAACAAACATCAACTACCGGTTTCTTTCTCCCCTCTGCAATGGCAGATTTGGTGTGGGGAAATTGTTACTAGTAGGGTTCCTTTGCCCGATGAGATTGGGAATTTTGCATAAGTCAAGCAAATAGTCAACACAAAGTCGGGTATCCGGTTTCCGAACCATTGCTGTACACAAAAGAAGAAAAATCCGAGACAAAGAGAAGCTATGGTTTACAGATAGTCCTGAAGAGGAAAAGCCATGGCTACATCTTCCATCTCTGCTCCATTGTTTTCACTCTGCAATTCATCCTCCATTTCTACGAATCATCGATTCTGCTCGCTTTCTCTATATACCCCGTTGGCTCAAATCCCTAGGTCTCTGAAAGCAGCTAGGGTTTTTGCCGCCCCTGAAGCCATGGAGTCGATCTGCACAAATTGCCGATTCTTCTTCGGATTCGCTCGATGTTCGACTTCGGATTCGCTCAAGCGTAGCCCTCTCAAAGGCGACCGGCGTGCCCTATGCTTCGACGAAGAACACCAGTTCGTTGGTTCTTCAAATTGATTTTTTTTTCAAGGTTGACATGGCAACTAGTTCGTGTTTGATTTTTAATCAAATTGGGTTCTAATTTCTTTTTTTTTCAATGTTTAATTTGTGTTTTAATTTTTAGTAAATGTTGACATGGCAATCTAATGACGTGGCAGGTGTGACATGGTACCGATTGCTCGCCACGTCATATTTCCGAACGCCATGTCATTAAACTCACCGGAAAGTATACCGGAAAATCTTTCGGTATCGTTTTTGATTAATATTAACATAGTTCGGATTGCTAAAGACAATATTTAAAGATGAGATTATTATTGGTAGAAGGTTGATACTTGGGATTATTCCAAGTAATTTTTCCTTTTTTTTTTTGACAAAGGTAAGAATTCGAAGTACTAAACAGGTTTGGTAGTCCGAGAGACCATAAAAAAAAGGTAGCCATAAAACGGCTAAATGAGTTACATAAGAGTCACACTGACTAGCAGAACCGACTAGAAATAGAACAAATCTCTAAAAAGAAAGAGTAAAACGAGATTGGAATCGGGACGAGTAAAACACTAAAATCGTATAGTTATGAGTAAATGATAGTTCATTTGAGTTAACTTAACATATTCCTGACAATTTTGGACCCTGCAAAAATTGTGAAACTTTTATAAGATAATAGAAATGATAGTGCAACATTAGGCTTTTTATGATAGTTGTCTTAAAGGCCTTTTGTAAATCGGGTTCTACATAATATGTGTTTTGAATATTTTTAATTGTGATTCCAGCTTTACAAACTTAACAACATACTTGAAGTATATTTCACTTCAAATTATATTTTTTAAAAATTATAGACCAATTCAACCATACAAATACGCTTGATTGAGCTCAATACATGCGTGAAAAAATAATTCGTTTGAGCTCATCCGAAATCAAGAAAAAAAAACACTTTATACAGCACATGTGGGGCATCGGAGCCCACATTTCCATATATCTACGGCCGAGATCCCACCGTCCCCAATCCAACGGTGGAAAACCCACCACCACTTGATTTATAAAATACAAAATATTTCATGCTGACAGGTTGGAAATTAAGCTTTTATTTTCCTTTTTTAATTTTTTAATTAACAGGGGCGTTTTGTTGGAGTAATCCTTTCTTTCAGTTCAGCTTTTACATCCGCATTTCCCACCTTCTTCTTCCCTCCTCATAGGGTTTCGAGGGCGCCGTTTTTTAATCGGTTGATTTCACTATTTCGATCGAGGAACGGCTTTCAGCTGCGCTGAATTTGTGAATTTGCGGGTAAATTTTCTGCCTTGAACTTCAAATCGGTTTTTCCTAATTTTCGCCATTTTGCGAGCAATTTGTCGTTTTAGGTTTATTCGATTGGCCAATCTGTTTGATCTACATCGGAATTCGGATTTTGATTAGGCGGTTGTTTTCTCCTCTACTGATCTGATTATTTTTCTGTGATTAGGCAGTTGCTTTCTCCACTATAAAGATCTGATTTTGTTGTGAGTAGAAGTTTGGTTCGATCGGTTCGGTTGACCATGTCACGATCTGTGAACTCTTTGGTTTAGTTGGGACTCTCAGTAGTAGTGGTGATTTGTTCCGGTGATTTCACTTTCGAGTCGGAGTTTTTTTTTTTAATTGTTTGGCCCGATCTAGGTTTTGCCGAATTCAAGGCTTGGAATTTACTAGCTTGACTTTAATTCACTTGGTTTTGCCCCACTTTCCTTTCCAAGTTCATTACTCAAGTGGGATATTTATAAAGATTATGTTTGGCTTGATCTGTGAACTATTTGTGTTTGTCATTCAAGTGAACAACACTCAAGGAATTATGTTAATTAACCCATAGTGTGTTTTCCCAATTCATAATAGTGCAATTGATTGGTTAATTGAATTTGTCTAACGGACAATGGTTTCATGTTAACCCTTTGATGTTTGTCCATTCAGAGAGAGAATGACAACAGAAATCACCCAAGTGCTTCTGAATGCACAGTCAGTTGATGGGGGAGTGAGGAAGAATGCAGAGGAAAGTTTGAAGAACTTTCAGGATCATAACCTTCCTAGCTTTCTGTTTTCCCTCTCTGGGGAGCTAGCCAATGAGGAGAAGCCAATTGAGAGTCGAAAGTTAGCGGGTCTTATTCTTAAGAATGCATTGGATGCAAAGGAACAGCATAGAAAGTTTGAGCTCGTTCAGAGATGGCTTGCACTTGATGGTGGTGTGAAGAGCCAGATCAAGACGTGTTTATTACAAACACTGTCTTCTCATGTTCATGATGCCCGATCTACGGCGTCACAGGTAATTGCTAAGGTTGCAGGCATTGAATTGCCTCATAAGCAGTGGCCTGAGCTGGTTGCTTCACTGTTGTCAAACATTCACCAAATTCCTGCCCATGTCAAACAAGCCACCTTAGAAACACTTGGGTACCTGTGTGAGGAGGTCTCCCCTGAGGTCCTAGACCAAGATCAGGTTAATAAGATTCTCACTGCTGTGGTTCAAGGGATGAATTCAACCGAGACAAACAATGATGTTAGGTTGGCAGCCACCCGTGCTTTGTATAATGCTTTAGGCTTTGCTCAGGCTAATTTCAACAATGATATGGAGCGTGATTATATCATGAGAGTTGTTTGTGAGGTTACCCTATCACCTGATCTAAAGATGCGGCAAGCGGCTTTTGAGTGTCTAGTTGCTATATCCTCGACTTATTATGAGAAGCTTGCTCCATACATTCAGGACATTTTCACAATTACCGCAAAGGCTGTCAGGGAGGATGAGGAACCAGTTGCTCTACAAGCAATTGAGTTCTGGAGCTCAATTTGTGATGAGGAGATTGACATCCTGGAAGAATATGGTGGTGAGTTTACAGGGGATTCTGAGATCCCTTGCTTCTATTTTATCAAGCAAGCTCTCCCTGCACTTGTGCCACTTCTGCTGGAAACACTCTTGAAACAAGAAGAGGATCAAGATCAGGATGAGGGGGCATGGAACCTGTCTATGGCTGGAGGCACTTGCCTTGGTCTGGTTGCACGAACAGTTGGTGATGACATTGTACCACTTGTTATGCCATTCATTCAAGAGAACATTACAAAACCTGAGTGGAGGCAAAGGGAGGCTGCTACCTATGCCTTTGGTTCTATATTGGAGGGTCCTTCCCCTGACAAGCTAACATCCATTGTTAATGTTGCTCTGAGCTTTATGCTCACCGCATTAACCAACGACCCAAACAGCCATGTGAAGGACACCACAGCTTGGACTCTTGGACGAATTTTCGAGTTTCTTCATGGATCAATTATACATACTCCTGTCGTTTCACAGGCCAATTGCCAGCAGATTGTCAACGTTCTGCTGCAGGCTATGAAGGATGCTCCAAATGTTGCAGAAAAGGCTTGTGGTGCTCTTTATTTTCTTGCCCAAGGTTTTGAGGAGTTTGGCTCATCCTCGCCCTTGACTTCTTTTTTCCAGGAGATTGTTCAGTCTCTTCTCACTGTTACACATAGAGAAGATGCTGGGGAGTCACGTCTCCGGACTGCTGCCTATGAAACTCTGAATGAAGTCGTCAGATGCTCTACTGAGGAGACAGCTTCTCTAGTGTTACAGCTTGTTCCTGTTCTTACGATGGAGCTTTACCAAACACTCGAAGCACAAAAGCTCTCATCTGATGAGAGAGAGAAACAGTCTGATTTACAGGGCCTTCTTTGTGGTTGCTTGCAGGTGATTATTCAGAAGCTTGGGTCATCCGAGCCAACTAAGTATACGTTCTTGCAGTATGCTGATCAAATGATGGAACTTTTTCTGAGGGTTTTTGCCTGTAGAAATGCTACAGTTCACGAAGAAGCCATGCTTGCTATTGGAGCATTAGCCTATGCTGCAGGTCCAGATTTTGCGAAATATATGCCTGAGTTCTACAAGTATTTGGAAATGGGTCTTCAAAATTTTGAGGAGTACCAAGTATGTGCTGTTACAATCGGTGTTGTGGGGGATATATGCAGGGCAATAGAGGATAAAGTATTGCCATACTGTGATGGTATCATGACACAGCTTCTTAAGGACTTGTCTAGCAACCAATTACACCGATCAGTGAAACCTCCTATCTTCTCATGCTTTGGAGACATAGCCCTGGCAATAGGAGATAACTTTGAGAAGTACTTAATGTATGCCATGTCAATGCTTCAGAGTGCTGCTGATTTGTCTGCACACACTGCAGGAGCTGATGATGAGATGACAGAGTACACCAATCTTTTGAGAAATGGTATTTTGGAAGCATATTCCGGGATCCTTCAAGGATTCAAGAGCTCTCCTAAGACACAGCTCCTAATTCCATTTGCTCAGCACATTATTCAGTTCTTGGATAGCATCTACTTGGAGAAAGACATGTAAGTTCTCTTAAGACTTTGTTAGTTTCCTTAATATGATATGAATGTGCATCTTATTATGTAAATATTTTTTTAATATCTTAGGGATGATGCTGTGATGAAAACCGCTATCGGAGTGCTGGGAGATCTAGCAGATACACTTGGTTCTAATGCAGGTTCTTTGATTCAGCAATCTCTAGCAAGCAAAGACTTTTTAAATGAATGCTTGTCCTCTGATGACAATTTGATTAAAGAATCTGCTGAGTGGGCCAGATTGACCATCAGCCGTGCAATTTCTGTTTGAGGTTGAGTGCTGCTTGGTATATTTATTTTCCTGTAAGAAGTCTGCATGCATGTCAGGTGCGTTGCATTTGAGTTGAGTCGAGTCAGAGTTCTGGATTGCATACCATGTGTCGGGTCGTTTCCAGTCAGACAAAGTCGCTAACTCTTGCATTAGCACCATGGGTCAGGTCATTTATTTTGGTCATGGAAGAAGCACATCAATGTGGATACCATGTGTCAGGTCATTGCTGGAGGATTCAGGGTAGGAGGGTCAGGTACTCTGGTCTCAAAGTGTCCTATGATGATAGAGTCAGCCAGTCAGGCGCGGATTTGAGATGTTAATATCCATTGGCTGTGTAAAAGAGTTCCTCGTTCCTTCACCCTGTTTCCTTTCATAATTTTCACCCTTTGTTTAAATTTCTGAGTCATGCATTGTGTCAAGTGTATCGGACTAGGTCTTGTCGTAGTCGGGGATTTGCATCTTCATATCTTATTTTTTTGTGTCATGTATACTCTCAAGTGAACAGGTTTGCAACATGCTATATATGCATTACATCTTGCATTGGTCAAATTAATGTGTTTGTCTTCTAGGCATATAATGGGTTTTTTTTGCTTATATGTCAAAATTTTGAAACACAGGTTCAAATTTCAATTTACTGCATGCATTATTGTGAGTCTACCTACTGTCCAACATCTTTACTCCAAAAGTACAAGATGCCTATGTTTTGCTGTTCTCTTCTTTGTATGGTGTTGAGGGTATCTCACTTAAAAGCCCTTTTTTTCTACCTTCTCAATGGATGTGTAAATAATGGATTATCTTATAACTAGCTGCATCTGTTATTGCCTGTTTTGTAATCTGTTGTATATAAACAATTGCATTGCTTGAAGAATGAGCCTTTTAAGTGAGCAACAGTTTCACTCATTGTTATTGCCGTTGAAAAAGAGCACTCAATTTATTATACCCACACACTACTATGATTTAGGATAATATAAAAGGCCTTCGCACCCATATTACAGTTCCTGAGTACCTAATTCAACTTTGAAGCAACTGGGACAAAAACCAAAAATAAGCTGTGAAACATTCTCTAGTACAAACACAGACCCTTTGTTCAAGTTTCCTCAACCTTGAGGTACGTTGGACCGGGCTTGAAAGAGTCCGTTTCCATGTACGCTTCGGGGCGGTAGAAGCCAGCGTCGTTCATTCGGTTGCTTAGGACATGAAGAATGGCCTTCTTATGCCCGTATTCGTCCCTGTTGCTCTCCACATACTCCTTTGCCTCGGCTGCCACGTCATTCACAAACTGGAACCTGTTGTCTTCTGATAGTAGCAGTCGTTCTATGTCGAGTGACATCAGCCCGCCACCTTCGTTTATCTTCCTGACCTGTTCCTCGAGGAACGGGACCCTCTGCAATTTGTAGTCCGACACTGGATCCCTCTTTGACTGCATAAAAAAAAGTAAAGTTCCAAGATTAACAAATAATGATAGAATCTAAGCTTATATATACTCTAATGTTATTTAGCATCAAACATTAGAGAAAGGACGGAGAACAGAAGCCATATTCGAATCGGAAGAGTTGTATGATATACATAGTGTGATCATTTTCTACTTCATTTTTCAGTAGATCAGTATAATGCCTCATTAATGACCACCAATATAGTACATGATGATGATGTAAATGGTCTTTCTGTTGCCAACACAATTCGCTAATTCGTATCCCTACGAACACTAGTCAAAAGAAAAGCAGGAGACGCAAAGCATATATCATATGCTTATGTATCCAAAAAGATGCGTTATTGAACTTAGCTCCTTAATCTTTACTCTTTGTCCCAACTGAATCTTTACCATATTCAAGTTAACTGAAGTCCCCATCTATGACAGTTTCTCACATTCAAGTCATGAGTCATGACTAATGAACCAATACTTTGTCCTAATAAAGTGCCTAAGATCTACAGAAGCATACCATAAATTCAGTGTACATGTAAAATGAGAACACATGTTAGACAAGTAAAGCATTAAGATCCCCCAATCCCACAGATACAAGCATGAAAATGTTTCTACGACAATGTACTTCAGTCTACCAGGAAATGTGCATATAAATAGGAAAAATCATAAGAAATCAGCAGTTTTTTTTCCCCTGATTAGGATGCATTTTTCATCAGCTCCCACCACAACATCTGTAACAATTTTGCAACAGCAACTGAAATGAACCACTCCAATCTTTCGGCAAACGTTAGCCTAGCTCACACTTGGCATACTATACATTTTCAGCCAAACAAAATTCCAAGTTGAACAAAGCTAGGCCATTTCCTGATGTAACCAAACAATGCAACCAAAAAATCAGCACCCAAGTTTCATTCTTCAGACAGACATATCATTCAGCAACACAGATATCATCAATGGCCAACATTACAGCAATGCAAAATCTTTTAATTCAACAAAAAGAAAAAAAAAATACAGTAAGAATAGTATACCAATTTTCTTTTAATTCATTCTTCAGACCATGGGAAAATACAATGAAGAAAATCTTTCAATTCATTCTTCAGACAGACATATTATTCAGCAATTCAGATATCATCAATGGCATATCATTAAATTCAACAAAAAGAAAAAATCACAGTAAGAATAGCATACCAATTTTCTACGCCTCCAAACGCTCCGAGTACTTCCACCACCAGTGTTCTTAGATCTCGGCGAAGCCTACAGTAAAATTCATGTAAAATTCGTGAATTAACCAATACAGACTCGAGAGCCAGATTCGAAAATTGAAGAAATTGACTTGCCTGTGACCTAATTGAGAAGCTCGTCGGCCATGAATTTCCGGTGCTCGCTACAATTTTCTACAAAATTGAAACAAAATCAGAGCTCAAAGAGCCAACAATTAAGCTGAAAAGAGGAAGAAAGAGAGGATTTACAGGTGAAGAGAAGGGTAATTTTCCGGGAAGGAGTGCGGATGAAAGAGAGATAAACATTCCTTTGTTCGGATTTTGGTGTTGAGACTCTTCTTCGTCTCCTTCTCGCTCAAGTTTTCAGATAATGATTTTTACTTGCCAACATTTGAAGTTTTTGTTTTGAGCTATAGAGTTTAGTTGATAAATCTCAAATTTAGACGATTTTCGTTATTTTATTTGCAAATGAGCAAATCAATCCTGTCATTTGATGAGTTGTTGTTAGTAGTATCAAATGAGTTTGGGTTTAGTCGTTTTGAATTTAAATTATTAGAATTTATAAGCTTGTTAAGTAGTTTTTGATGAAAAAAGATGAATCTAACAAGTCAATACTTTTTACAAAATAATATCATCCTTAATTAATATTAATTAATATTTTAATAATAGAATGTATCATAATATTTAAAATGCAAGTTGGATTGGCCATTGGTTTTTAACTCATGTAAGTTCATGTCAATTTGATTTGGATAGGTATTTGATCTATAAATTCATAAGTCGGGTTTCAATTTAAAAATCTAGACAAATTAAGTTGAGTTTTCACAATAACAAAATAGAAAAAAAATTACAGGATATATTCTTATGGTGGTATGATAATCTGTTTTTTCATGTCAAACATAATTCAAAATAGGATGATAAAAGGCGATTTTTTTTTATAACTTCACTTTTTATAATTAGATTATCATCTTCAAGCCAGTTAATCAATATTATCTTGAACGGTCAATAATAAGCCACCAAACATTTGTATAACCGTTCCATCTGTCTTTGGTAATAGAAAAGATTGGCGCCCATAACTCCTACACAAGATGAAGCCATTGGTCACAAGTCACAACACAAATCCTCTAATTATTTTATATTATATGCTAATCAGTATAAAGTTGATGCTACTAATCTAGATAAAATTTAACTATAAAAATCAAAGATTGCTTTAGCTATGGTGGATGCATCAGCTCAATGCAGATGGACAGATGATTAGTTATTTGCTAACCAGACAACCAACGACCATATAAAACTTTCATTATGAAATATTTTTGCAAATAAATATTAACAGTATAATTTTCCTTGTAGCTTTCATCAGAATTATTTTTGTTAAGTAGAAATAAAAATAAAAATTCCGAGAAAAAATGCAGTAAATCTTTTTTGGAATCTTGTCTCTTAGTGTCGGTACATTTAAAACAGTAGAATTAATTTCTCAAAATTATTGTATTTATTGGCCGAAAACCTACAAGTCTACCAAGACGTGCTTCCCTCTTTTAAACGCTGCCCCCTTCAAATTCCCATGGTCCTCAAGTGATCACAAAGCTTATGCCAAGTCAAATTTCCAACTCTTTTTGCTGTCCAAAATTTCTCCTTTTTGATTGCAGTTGAATAAGAAAGTGGGTTTTCTTGGAAGCAGATTTTTCCTGGTAGGTCTTGCAAAATCTGCTAATTTATATATGCATTTGTACTTTGATTATGGGTGTGTTTGGGATCAGAATTTTACTGTCAAATGTTCAAAATTTTGGAGATTGTCAAATGACCCAAATGGTTTCCTTGAGTGATCTATGAAGGGTTTGTGTTGGAATTGAGAATGGTGCTTGTAATTCTCTTGTGTTGTTGATGGAAACTGCTGAAATTGGTTTGCTTTAATCTTTATGAGAAAACTCTCAACTTCCATTCTGTTTTGCTTTAGCACCTAATTGCAAAATAGCAAATAAGTTTCTGAATTATGAAACTAGATGTGCTTATTCATTCTTTGCAATGCTGTTATATGGCTGTCCATGATCGATGTTGTGAGCTATGAGTATTGATGCATGTGCATAAGAACATTTATTCTTGTACTTGTTACGAACAAGGGTTTTAATATTTAGCACAACTAGCTATTTGTCCTTGTTATGCAGTAGCTTATATAGAACTTGTTTGTTGATTCTTATCCCATCTTTGCTTTACAATATAGATCACACAACTCGGACTCGTCTTTCATGACTACTTCTCCTAAGCAACGAACCGATTACGATGAGATTTCTATCCAACAAAGCATTCTCTTCGACAACAGTCTCAAGGTAATCAATCCTAAAGTTTGTTACTAACATAGTAACAACTCTATTAGAACATAGTTTCCGCTAGTTGTTTTAGGATGGAATCTCATCGGGCTTGTAACGAGCAAATCTGAATTGTATGTTTTGTAACTTTTTGTGCAGGACCTAAAGGACTTGAGAAGTCAGTTGTACTCAGCTGCAGAGTACTTTGAACTAGCCTACACTAATGATAACCAGAAAAAAGTGTAAGTTCCATTTTGGCTATGGTTGCTCCTCATTTAAAGAGGCAAATTACTGTCTTAATGAATAATTACTCAATTATGCAGAGTGGTTGAAACCCTAAAGGATTATGCCATCAAGGCTCTTGTGAACACAGTGGACCATTTGGGGTCTCTGACTTGCCAAGTTAACAATCTGTTAAATGAGAAGGTTGAAGAGGTATCAATGACAGAGTTCAAGATGTCAACACTTGAACAGGTAAATGTGCATTATTAGCCCTTTCTTCTTTCCTTCTTTTCAAAAAGTTTCAATCTTTTTGCCTTTTCATGTTGCACTGTCTTGGCAATTAACACTGTTGGCCATTATTAACACAGTTGTTACTTGTTTGTATCTATGCATTATTGTATATTAGCGACTGAGAATGTGTAGAGAGTACATTGATCAAGAGGGCTTGGCTCAACAATCGTCTATGATAAACACGCCCAAACATCATAAGCGATACGTTTTGCCTGGTAAACTGCAATTCCACTTCAAATCTTCCTAGAACAAAATGACATTGCTCTTCAATCTTCACTCTGATTGTGCTATTATCTTTACACAAGTATAAAGCTAGTAAATTTCTTCAATGTTTTCGGTTGTCTGCTTTCAGTTGGGGAGACGATCAAGGGTGCTAATGATCTCGCCAACTTGAAATTCCAAGGATCCAAATTGGAGGATATAGATGATTGGCATGTATTTAAGCAATGTAGGTTCCTTGTTTCCCAATTATAGGTTGTTGTTGCAATTTTCGGCTTCTGGGCTTTCACCATTTTGCTTCTTTGGTTCAGCTTTTCGCACGACAATTGGCGACGCTGGCACTCATTCATATTCATTTAGGTAAATGCCTCTTTAGCATTATTAGTGAGCTTGCATTAAACTTGATATAATGCATTATAACACAAGAACACGTTATCAAATGTAATCAAAGCGCGCCCAATGTGGCTCAAGGACTCATGTTTTTCTGTCAACTTGTTACTCAGGAGAGAGCTTTCGGCATCGCCTTCATTAAGACCTTCAAAGCTAACAGGAACCTTCTCCTTTAGTGGCACAACCGAAAAGAAACATCCAGGTTTCAACTGAATTTCCCTCCATTTGCTTTGGTAGTATACATTTACTTGTTAGCAATTGTGTTCATATGTGCTCATATTGTTTGTCATAACAACCAGATGGAAGATCAGCCTCTCCTCTTCGGTTTCCTCTTCTGCGCTCTGGCTCTCTTGCATCAAGGCCGACGACAGCACCAAAACCGAGTAGGCCAATTGCCTCTAATCCTCCTATGGAAAGACAACAATGGGTAATCACAAAATGTCATTGTTAAATGCAAGGATCTCTTATTCAGTTTCCATTCCTACCTTTTGTACTACAATTTCGGGTGCGCAAAAAATGCATTATCAAGATAATGCATTTTGGTAGCACGGATCAATTTGCTAGCCATCTAGCAAGTACCAATAAGTTGAAATGTGTATTTTGTGGGCAGAATCAATCAAAGGCGTCGTTTAGATCAGCTTCGATGCGCGTTCATAACAATAGCGAGAACGACAAGGAGATCCAGCGGCATCCGAGCAAGAGCAAGAGGCTACTGAAATCCTTGCTCAGCAGACGCAAGTTGAAGAAAGATGATGCACTATACACTTACTTGGATGAATATTGAAAAAAAAGGCTCTTCTTTTTTAGTAGCTCTTAGTTGCCTTATTCTCCTACATTTTAAGTTGCTTGGCAATTGGCAATATACTTTTTTAAAAGCACAATTTATCAATATAATTTGTTCGAGTAGGATATAATTAGCTGACTTTAAAATTAAAATTGATTGGTACAAAATATAGTTGTTATTTTGAATAATAATAAATGCTATTTAAAGACCTAAAAACAAGACACATTGCATATTATGTATATATGGAAACTCTATTGCACACAAGGATTTGTAAACAAACTTGGTATGTACGGAAACTTATTCTCAAAGTTGATAGATTTAGAGCATCATGAAAATATCAAAGTATACGTGTGATGAAACTATGTATGGAAACATCCAATTTTAATCTTATTTGATATAATTACAAGTTACAAAATCCAAGTAGATTTTATCTAATCTATCACGAACCACAAATCCTACTACAATTAAAATTCGTTATATCATCTATCTAGCACACCATCATGACATTATTCTATATATATATCTTCATCGATGAGCGGACAAATCAAACCATTCATCAAATTGAAATTACTTTTACCACATAATTCCTTTCGTTCATCACAAAAAATCAATCTAACCCTCTTCAATCAAGCTACCATTCATGGAGCCTAAATACGGTTTCAAGCTCTTCGGAGCTCAAATCAGCCTCCCATTAGAGGATTTCAAGTTGATTGGATTCCAAGAAACTGAAACTTCACAACCACGCAAGAGAACACGACCTGTTTTACATTACTTCGGAGACTTGGTCAAACCCGAGATCAAGAAGCCGCCTCCCAAGACGAAGCGAGCCAAGATCAAACGGTCCAAACTTCCCACACCACCAAAGGCCCAAGAACTTCCTCCAAGGTACCGACGTTTCGTACTCGAGAGAGGCGCCGACGAGAAAAGCCTGACACTTGTTCTCATCAAAAGACTCAAAATAACCGACACGAACCCCCAACAAAAGCGCCTTAGCTTCCCTTGTAAGAAGATACTAGAGCGTTTCTTGGACCCTGAAGAGGAAGAGTTCTTGAAAGGGAGCGAAAAAATAGGAGACCGGGTTTGTAAGAACAAATTGGATGTCATGGTTGTGGATCCTTTATGTGAGACGATGCGTCGCCTGAAGCTTGCCAAGTGGAATGATGCGGAACCGGAACCGGATCAGGCGGGCCAGAGAAAGAAGAGTTGGTTGTTGGCACTGATTAGTAATTGGCCGGACCTTGTGAGAGAGAATGGGTTGAAACCGGATGAAGTTGTTCAGGTTTGGTCGTTTCGGATTCAGGGTGAACTCGGATTCATCATTCACAAGATAGAGTCAGGATCCAGTTCGGGTTCGGGTTCAACAGTCGAAGATAACGCCCCGCGCTCACTGTAGAAACTGACTACGCATAGCATTTGATTCTAAGTTTTTAGTTTGTTAGCATTAATCTACCATTCTGTTATCCTAGAGCACTGGTTCCTTTAATAGGAGATCTAATCTCAGTTTTTTTTTGGGTAGTAAAGATTTAATCTCACTTTAATTGATGTGTCAATCTTTAAGTTCAGGTTATACTATCTTGCAACGAAATCTTAGTTCAGCAATTCTCACTCATCGATTTTCTTCCAAGCAAATCATGTCCATTAACTAGTGACAAGGTAGTATTTTCATAATTAATGAATGTAATGAGGTAGATAAATACTCCCTCCGTTTCAAAAAACATGGTTTTTTAGACAATTTAGGTTGTTTCAAAATACATGACCATTTTATATTTTTTCCCTCATCTTTCCATTTATACCCCTAATAATTAACTTTATCATAATCATTACACTTTTTCATATTTCTCTAAACAAATAATTAAGTCTACATTCTATAGGGGTAATATAATCATTAACATGTTTTTCTTAATAAACGTGCAATCCCTCAAATGGTCGTGTATTTTGAAAGGAGTATTCAAATAAGTCCATACACTAATTATTGACCAATTCAGAGCCTAACTATTGAGCAATCAAGTAAGATGTGACCAAGCCATTGAACCATATATTGAACAAAACAATGTAATGAAGATTCAAACTCATTGGAGAAGAAGATGACTGCACATGTAAGACAATGGTGTCAATGCAAGAAACAAAACACAAACCAATTAACAACCAAGACATGTATAATCAGAAAGCTAACTTAAATCAGCATCAACAGACTTTTTGTTGCACAGAAGATCCCATCACCCCAACAAAATTACAAACTTTCCAACACAAGATGGAACTCAACTTCGCAACAATGGCGGATTTTCGCTTCCTTACTCGCTCTCAAAGCCGCTCGCCCCGTTTCTCATCGATCCAGATCCGTCATTCCATCCCAAGATCAATGAACATTGTCGTCGAATCCAGCAGAAAGCGTCGCGAATTCCTCGAAAAATCCATCAATCAAGGCACTGGAATCCGCGGCAAACCGTCAGCCAAACACCAAACAAGATCAAACACACAGCAAAATCCAACACCAGAACAATCCACACATGCCTCCTCCAAATCCTCTTGGCCTTCTGCTTTGCAACGGAAGCAGAATTCCCCAAACACAACGAAGAGTCTCTGTCTCCCTTTTGATTGCAAGCCACAGCCTCTCTACTCACAACTTCGCCTTGATCAGACAGTTCAACCTTCTCCTCCACCAAAATCTCCTTGCTCTCGCTACCGCTATCCCCAATCCACCTCTTCTTCTTCTTCAACGGCACAGCAAAGATCCGTTTGCTCTGAGCCTTGCTCCCTGAGTTGACCTCCGCCGGTGAGACGTTTCCGGACATCAATTGCTGGAAAACCGGCTGGATCTGAGCCTGGAAGCAATTCGGAGTGAAACTCCGGTTGCTTTTCAGGATCGATTTGCTATGCTTCGAGATCAGATGCTGAGAGGCCTCCTTCAGGCGATTCAAGTACCAAATCCGGTTAGGTTTCGGAAATTTGTGGTCGGAGACGGCGAAATAGATGAACGGATCGTCGATTAGGAAGGTGTATGAGCAGCTGTGGATCGTGTGGGAGAAGATTGCGTGGTGTGGAGGCGTTCGGAGGAGGCACTCGTTCGCCAGATCCTGGAGCGACGAGTCCCCGGAGTTGTGCTCCGCCAGAATCGTCGGCGAGGCTCCGCCGATCTGGTGCGCTACGCAGGCGTAGCGGACGAGATTCGGATCCGAATCCATTCGAAATCGCTCCAATTCCGAAATCTCTATCAAATTCGCGAAATCGAATAACGGTTAACAACAAAAACGCTACCGATATGGTTCCGGAGACGACACCGAGAGCAAAGGTGGCTTGCTCGGCCGATCCTCCATGCACAGACCAGAAAAAGGAATTGCTCCTCCCAAACACCTCTCGATCAGCGGAATCTTGTTCAATATCTCTCAGAATCCGTGTGAATTTTCTGGTGGAGGAGGGAGAAAGAGTGAGATCTGGATTTGGGAGGAGGTTTCTCAGAAATCTAGGGCTTGAAGTTGGACATGGAAGAGCTTCCAGGAAGATGAAGGGCAAAGGTGATAGCCTGGAAAAATACTGGATATGACGAAATTACGAGAATGCCCTCCTTATATAATTGTGTGAGATGGAACTTTCGCACGGTGGGCCCAGGAAGGAAGGGAGAAGGCAGGATCGTTCAAAGATCTATGGGCCCACGTGTACAGCTGTGTTACTGTATTTAATTAACTTACGAGCTTTTCGATAATAATGGCTGTTCATGATGTATTTACTACCTGTATTAACTTTAATTAAGCTCGAATATTAATCGGTGAATTATAAAATAATTACGAACTTACACAAGAACGTAGTTTAATTACTTCTTGTATAGCATGGAGCCGACAGAAACGAATAAATTCCGGCCATTCAGTTAATTTAATGGCAGAGATTTTGATGACATTATCTTCCTATTATCAAAGCCTCTTTTCTCTCATCTAGATTCCACAAATTTGTCCTTAGGGCCAAGCATCGGTTAAACTGAACCGAAATGAAATGAAATTTGTGAATTTGGTGAACCAAAAACCAATTCGGTTCGATTTAATTTCAGTTCGGTTTTCTCCGGTTTTTAATAAATATAATGGTTTTCTTTGAAAAAATTGAACCGAACCACAAATTGACCAAAATTGAACCGAACTAAAACGAAAATCATGAAATTTATTGAACCCAAGACCAAACTGAACTCCGTCGGTTTCGGTTCGGTTCGCTCCGTTCGGTGCATTATGGAGTATAATCGTAATCTTATTGAGAATTAACACAAGTTCCTACATACATGTCCAAGATTCTCGTCATATGTATAAACAAGCCACTTATTTCAACCAAAAATAAGCAAGCCACTTATTACATTTTCTTACACCAAAACAAAATGAACTAGCAACAAAAGATTCGACAATAAAATACAATGACACAACAATAGATACATAAACATTACAAAACCCACATTCATGTCTCACAAATAGACACTATTAACGCTCGAATCAGAGCTAAATCCAGCAATAAATTTCATGATAATCGTAATCTTATCGAATCAGAGCTCCGTTCGGTTCGGTTCAGTCGGTTAGGTCTATTATATAATCGTAATCTTATTGAGAATTAATACAAGTTCCTACATACATGTCCAAGCTTCCCGTCATGTGTATAAACAAGCCACTTATTACATTTTCTTACACGTACCAAAACAAAATGAACAAGCAACGAAAGATTCGACAATAAAATACAATGACACAACAATAGATACATAAACATTACAAACCCCACATTCATGTCTCACAAATAGACACTATTAACGCTCGAATCAGAGCTAAATCCAGCAATCTTCCTTTCCTGTTGAACATAACCACCCTGGTTCAACGGACTCGGGCTGTTCCTATATAGATACGCACCCGAGCTCGAAGAATCACAACCCGAGGCCAAAGGCGAGGACCCGCCTCTCTTTGTCGAATTGTTCCAAGGCGACATGGAAACCGACAAGCTTCTTTGCTTAGCTGTAGGCTGACCATGAATCCTCACTTTTGCCTTGGCGGATTGTGTAGGAGACATGTAACTCGGGACGTGCGGATTTCTGTTTGGTTCGGTTTCGGTTTCGGGCTTGAGCTTGTAGATGTTGGTGAACTCTTGTGTTTTTGGTGGTGTGATTGCGAAGGTGTCCATTTCGACTGTCCTCTCTGACGCGTCGTCTGTGCTTGTGAAGGCGGTTAGGTTGGAGGGCTCGTTTCGGTTTCGTGTTTCGTTGTTGTGTGGTTGGGATGTACCCCATGTCTCTAGCCAGTTTTGTCTAGTTGGCGGTTTTTCGTACTTGTCGTTGTACAATGGGGCGTCTTCGATCAGAGGATCCGATTGCAATGTCTCGAATTTCTGTTGCTAAAATTTTAAAAAAAATGGTAACTTACTTACTAGTCACGAATGTCATCACCTATCAGCGAGCTTTTAGACTTTGGTATAACAAACACAATGGTTATACCTGGTAATTATAACCATAAGCAAGAGCTCTATCCCTTCTCATATGCGCGTCGCTTATCATATAGGGTCGACGTTCCATGGATTGATCGAAGCTTTCATGGCGCCTTCCATTCCAACGTTCCAAGTCCAAATCCTTCAAAGGGCTTCTTACTTTGAATTGCTCTAGTATTTCTCTATTTGCCTCCTTTTGGAGTCTTTCATGAGTCAACTCGAGTCGTCGGGCTTTGACTCTGGCTTGGACCCTGACCAATGCTTGCATACATCTCATAGTCATTTGAGCTTGTCTCCTCACACTATGTCCTCTTACTAATGCTTGTAGCCTCACTAGTCCTTTCAATGCGCGAAGAGCTCGTCGCGCCTGAGAACCCGAATCAACAAACATAGAATTAAAAAATCTACACTAAAATCACATAAATATATAAAGTTTCTTATAAGAACTTATAGAGAAACGTTACAAGATATCCTCTGTAGTAAGATTGTATGAAGACAGCCGCCTTTTCTTCGTTCGCGTATCGTCTATAACCTGACAACCGAACAACCTTTGCAGCCGCTTGGGCAGCTGCAATGGCGGCTTCGGCTGCTGCAGCTGTCGCCATTGTCACATCACGCGCGTGTTGTTTCTCGGTGACAGGTGGTGATGAGGTGGCAGAGCTCTCGGCGGGAAAATGGTCCATTGAGACCACCTCTGGTGTCTCATGGTGCCAATTTCCTACATTTGCTTTCTGAAAAAAAACAATGCTTTTGCATTATAATGCATTGATACTCCATTAAACCTTTTGTTATAAAGCTAGATAATGTATTATTGGGTGTATTTTTAGTACATGAATGTGGGTCTTTTCTGGTGTAAAAAGGAAGACTTGAGAAGAGAAGTTAGTTGATGTTTTAATGTTGAGTCGTTAACTAGAAGACAAGTCATTAATGGAGCTACCTAAAAAGCAAGAACAACATAACAAAAAGGTACACATCTCTAATGAATGAATTTGCTCCAAGTTAGGTCAGGTCACTCAACTTTGTCCTTTCTTTCATTTTCACACTTCCATTGCTGAAAACTTATTGTTCAACTAATTGAAAATTTGACTACACACACAAGAAAGTGATTATGCATTAAATTTTTTAGAAACAGACAAAAAAATGCTTCCCGCATCCATATCAAACTACAATACTCAAGAACCGTTATTTCGGCTCCGTTCGGCATATTTAGCTTTTCAGCTAGCTCGAGCTTTTTCGTAGCTTTTCCGCTAGCATTTCGAGAATCTACCCTTCCCTAGAGTGTGAATTTTTAGCTGAAAACGCTAAAAAAACACTCCAACTAATTTAAAAAAAAAAAACATGCCGAACGGAGCCTCTGTGAATGGCTACGAAATGCAATCTGCAGATCTATTGAATTCATAACATAAATGTCAATTTTGTATAGAACAAAAACAATATTAACTCCGCAAAACTACAAAATTTGAACAGATTAAACCTTCTTATCAGAGGACTCCTTAGAAGAAGATTTGAATGCCCTTTTCACAGATGAAAACCACCCACCTCCTTTCTTCCCCATTCACCTTGAAAAACAAAAACAAAACAAAACCCACTAATTTAGGTAAGAATTCAAACCAACCCATTAAAAGGAAATTACAAATTAATCATCAACAAATACCCAAAAAAGTAATTGTTTCTCAGAGCAACAAAACTAATCATACCAGTGATGAATGAAGCTCTGATCAGCTGGATCTAAGAAGAATCTTAGGCTTCTTGATTAAGAGAATGGAATTCCAAATCATGGGTTTTATTTTGTTAAGAGAGAGGAAGCTGATTGTAGTTGTAATGGCGATTTCACAATCCAAGTGAAGAAGAAGAGTAAAAGAAGGCGGGATTTATCGTTGTCACGGAGTTTTGTCGTTCGCGCCTTGGTGACGTGGCGTCTATGGACAAATGAGAGGTTGCCACGTGTTAGTACTTTTAATTTTTGTGGGTGATGAAAATAAATGAGTTAAACTATCTGAAGTACACGGTATATAATGAGAAGAGACAAAACGTACATTGTAAGTTGCAAGTTGATTTTTTTTCATCTTGGTGAATTTCAAGTGAAAATCTTGTTTCACTTTGGTTATTTGGGTGAATTTTGCAAAGGCAAGATTGTATTTTAGGGTAAAAATTGGTGCATGGTTAAACAAACTTGCTTTTAAAGATATCTATATAGAAACCGAAGGGGAATGAGAAAGTGATGGTGTGGGTTTTAGGCTTGCATTTTAAGGGAAATTTGGATTGATTAAGAAGGATAATGGAGTGATTAGGTAGGGGGTTTTGCTTTGGTTTTAGTTTTGGTTTAATAGCAACCGGTTTGGTGAAATATGAAAGGCACCTTCCACCGTATTTACTAGTAGTAAAAGCAAATAGATTCCACAAGGTACAAATGTTTGTAAACTTAATTAGGTAAGGAAAACATGTGTGTTAAGATGTAATGTGAGTTTTTCATATTGACCAATGAATATATATATGTAAAGGGAGGTAAAAAATTTATCCATTAACTTAAACTGCTTGTGGGTTTAAATTATTCAATGGTGATGGAAAAGCCTTTTGAGTTGAATGCAAAAACATAGGGAGTCGTCGATGATTGTGAAATGCTTATGATTAGAAACTCATGTGAGTTCGATGATAATAGTTTTATTTAGTTTTGATATTTTTGCATATAAAGCCAAATGAGAAAAAAAAAAACAAATAGATAATAATAATACAGGGTGTCACACATGGAATGACCTAGTGGTAAAAAGTATGAGAGATATTGGGAGGTCTCAGATTCGATCCCTCTCTCAGTTCCTTCATTTGGATAAAAAATCAAGTCCGGTTATTCCTTTTGTCTTCGGGTCTAGCCAGCCGTCGCAAGTAAGTTAATTGGTTCGTGGTACTTATCGGTTAGGCCGGGAGCCATGTACAAATTAAATCTTTCACTTAAACTAATTAGATTGAACATGTTTTCTTCACACCCCAAAATACTTACTTTGGGCTTGGCCCCAATTATGTAGGCTTTAATTTATGGGAAATTCCTCTTGGTACCCCCGAGGTTTCGACTTTTCCTTTTGGTGTCCCATGGATTTTTTTTTTCCTTTTGGTGCCCCCGTAGTTTACAAACTTTCCTTTCCGTACCCAAAAGTACTTATATATCACTTCTCCGTCCAAAAATAACAAATTTCCGTTAAAAATAAAACTACTTTATTTACTTTTTTTTCTCAAAATCATCTCCGGGAGCCGTGGGGTGGTCGAAGCTCTGCCAGAGGACGTCGTAGCCGGAGGAGGAGAGGAGGACCAGGTTTCCAGAGTCGAGGAGCCGGAGCTTCGTCGCTAGAGGCCTAGAGACGAGTTGTCCGATTGCCAGGCGTTGGGGTTTAGGGAGTCGTAGATTTTTCCGGCGGAGGGTGGAGGAGGCGAGGCTTTTGAAAGGGGCTTGGCGGTTGGCGACCCAGACGTAGATGGGGCCTGGGATTGAGGAGTATCAGATTCCGAGATAGGAGTTTGAGATTTGGGGGTTCAGAGTGAAGGTCTGGTTAGGGCTCTAGAGATGGGAATTGGAGGTGAGAACGATGAAATTGGATGGAATTGAAGCTTTTGAGAAGGTGGAAATTGAGACTGAGATGGAGAGGAAGTAGTAGAACAGTGAATTGAAGGCCATTGCTGTATGGTTGTGAGTTCAATTGGTTATTCTTCTTCTCATCTCCATGGAAGCTCTGAATTTGGGGATGTGATTGTGTGAAGGTGTGAAATGGAACAAGAACACGGTGGAACCAGGAAAGAAGAATGATTTAAAATTGTATAGTAATAAAAAAGTAATACTAAAACAAAGTAGTTTTATTTATCTTTTGTTTTTAACGGAAAATTGTTATTTTTGGATGGAGAAGTGATGTATAAGGATTTTTGGGTACGAAAAGGAAAGTTTGTAAATTACGGGGGTACCAAAAGGAAAAAAAAATTCCGTAGGACATCAAAAGGAAAAGTCGAAACCTCGGGGGTACCAAGAGGAATTTCCCTTAATTTATTTATTATTTGGTCGAATGTAGGCTTTTATTTTTCAAATATTGAGAAACCAAATTTATTTCATTTTTCAACAATAGTCATTTTCAAAATTCTAGTATGCATTATCATGCTACATTCTATATCATCAAATGATTGAACCGAGTACACGCCATCAATATTTCAAGACTCAAAACTATCTAATCTTCAACCTTTCATCTTTCATCAAACGTTTAGTTAATTGACTTTTGCCATGCTAAGTGAAGATTTTGAAATAGTAGTACGAAATATTCTCAAATTTAGTAACTAGCAATGACGATAGCTCAAATGGTAGGGGTTAGTAACTAGATCAAAACGAGAGCGATAAAAGTAAGAATAACATAAGAGTTTATTGTTATAGAGACTGCTTCGGATTATAGATTATGAAGTATTTTGAAATCTTATATAAAGACTCAACACATTTTAATGCAACTTATAGATAATAATTCCAAACGGACAATAACAAAACATACAACATATGAGTACCATGAATAGAATATATACATCAATTTTAGCTGTTAACAAGTCATCTTCCTACTTAAAGTCCAAAAATTGTACTTGTTATATGTCCAGGTCACCGTTACTTGACGTCACGATGAAGAATTCAGGATTTCTTGTATCGTTCATTTATGGTAAATAATGGAATCGAGATCAATAATGCAAATAGTACTAAAAATACTCCATTACAATATGTGAGCTGACTTTTTTTAATGTCATCAAAATGAGTTACAACCGCACCTATGAAAAGTAGTTTAATATCAACCAGTTTTATTATAATCACGTTATCACGTACACTTAACACGGGCTACCAGTAGTCTATTCAAGTTTTATTTTTGTAGTTTTAAAAGGAATATACTTCATTAATTATCCCTTTGTTTAATATTTATAGATTTGGATTCATGCACGCTTATTTATTATCAATTGAGTTGCACGAAGTTTTTTATCCTCTTATTTGTATATGAGGCAAGTTGATAGAGTCGTCCTAGAGCAAAATTAAACTTATTTGTTTTTATTGAGCATGGCATTACTGAGTGTAATGTTATTTTATAAGTAATTATATATAATCGTCTAAATGAATATATGAATATGTAGAATTATATAATTGTATATGTACATTTTTTATAAATGAGAGTGTATAAAATTCAATCATATAATTAAATCGATTGAATTATCGTCACCCATTTTCATGTCCCTTCATAAATATTCTTCTTGATTCATTTCCTATAAATAAAGTCGTCATATTCGTCAAAATCATTAAAGAAAGTTGTGTCTATCATCCTATGAAAAAGGGTCTTCTTACACGATGCAAACTATTTACTCGATATGTATTTGTCTTATATTGACATTTGACCGGTTCATCATTCATCAATAGCAAGTGTAAAGATGAAATTGTCAAATTAACACGCCAAAAATAATAAATCCAAGACTTCTATAAAAGATGATTTATATTATTATTACCATACATTCGGTATGATACAAAGAAAAGTCATTATCATTCTTGTACAACTTGCTAAACATCTAAAACAACTCAAATCCAAATCCAAACCTCATCCTATTTTGATTAAGAATGTTTATATCATGTGTCCTTAGGAGACAGTATAAGAGTCTACTAATGAAAAGATTTTGTAAATTTTAAATTTTTGTTTTTTTAATCTTTTTTTTATAACGGATTCACTATTTTCTTTTTAGGATTTTCGTTTCTGTTTTTATTATGTTTATCATATGCCATGAGGGTATACGATAGAAAAATCGATTAATTAAATGTCAGACTACCTCTCTTTTTCCTCTGCATTGCTGTGATCGTTGCTGGGAAATTACCATTCCAAATTTACAAAGTTCTGAATTTTTGGTGGCATGGCCTTTGGCCCCAATTCGTTGTGTCCAATCTGTTGGGATGATACATGCATTATTGCATTATGGTCTATAATTGTACATAAACAGCTTTCTTTTCCTTTTCCCCTTTTAACCCCTGTATTGTCATCTTGCATTTGTCAAGATAAAAGGGCAATACTATCCCCATCAAGATAGAGCATGGGACATATTTGTGATTTTTTTTGTCATTTTTATTTCATGTCTTTTAATTATCCATTTGCGAGCGAAGAAGCTAAGAGTAAATACATTGGTTTTAGGCTCTGTTTGGTTTGTTATTTTTAGGCTAGTTGGAGTTTTTTTTCTATTGTTTCCATCTAAAAATCAACACGAGAGATGGTAGGTTCTTGAAACGATAGATGAAAAGCTACGAAAAAAGCTGAAACTAGTTGAAAAGTTAGGTATGTCGAGCGGAGTCTAATTAATCATACCTTGTGTCTTAAGAATTCTGACGAAAATTCGTTGTTAATATGTACATAAAACTGACATATTATCCCTTTATATATTGTATTATGATTTATAATATAAGATTTAACGACATCCGTTTTCAATCCAAATAACAGGGTGGTTTATCATAAATTAATTATGAAAATAGTCTTTTTGAAGTCAAATGCGATAATAACACTATAGCAATTATCTTATTTGTTTTGTTTTTTTTTTTTGGGTCAAGAGAGGCCGGCTCTCAGCTTTTTATTAATAGAAAGGACTACATCGGGATAAGCCGCGGGGTTGTAGTGCCCCTAGCATCGTCATACAAGATACGAGCACACTGCTCTGGAGGGGCTTCCAAGTAATGGATCCCCAAAGGAAAAGACAAAGCAATGGTGGCGAGGGAGTCGGCGAGGCTATTCGCTTCCCTATAGACATGGCGGAATCGGATCTCCCAATTCCGTCTAAGGAAGCCTTGACAACGAGTTGTCAGGCTAGCGAGCGGATGTCTCGGGTCCATGTTCTTGGTGATCAAACCATAAGCCAACTGCGAGTCGGTCTCCACACAAATTCTCCTAAAACCTTTGTTCCAAGCTAGCTCCAAGCCGGTAAGAATGCCCCACAATTCTACTGTCGGTACCGTGCACTGTCCGATGTTTTGCACAAACCCTCCTAACCACTGGCCTTCATTGTCCCTGATAGCGCCTCCCGCCGTCGCTCTGCCCTCAACATTGAGAGCTCCATCCGTGTTTAATTTAACAATTGGAGCATTGGGGCTTTCCCAACTGATTTGGGCTTCCTCTCTTTGGGCCTTATGATCACTTGAGAGCTGCTTGGCCCACACATCTGCATATTCCCTGGCTTTACAAATCACGAATTCAGATCCACTTCTGACTTCGGCATTCCTTCCAAATACCCGATCGTTCCTCCAGCGCCACACCCACCAGAGTGTCGTCGCAAACACCTCCGGCCAGCCGTTGACCCCATCCACCCGGTGAGTCTCGAGAATATTTTCCCTCACCCAAACTGCGTACTCGGTTTGAAAGAAAGCATTCCGAGGCAGGTTTAATCGCTCCCAGTGGCCTTTCACCACGCTGCAGTCTCGAAATAAATGACTGAAATCTTCTTCCTCGACCAGGCAGAGCGGACACATGGGATCCTCCCCTAGATGCCTCCGTTGCCTCTCCTTGTTCGTTAGAATTGCCCCCTTGACAACAAGCCACATAAAAGTTCTTATTCGTTCGGGGACTTTGAGTCTCCAGATTGCTTTGAAAATCAGATTATCGTTCCAACATATCTCTCTATCTTTTCTTAGCACGCTGTAGGCCGACGCAATTGAATAAAGGCCATTCGGAGTCCCTTGCCAGCTTAGCATATCCTCCACACTCGGGTCCTCATTAATGGTGCAGGCTGCCAGCTTCAGAAGCATAGTAGGGTTGAGGCTATTCCCAATCCTCTGCCAATCCCAACCTTGTCCATCAATCCAATAATCTCTCACTGTGAGGCGGCGCGAAACCTCATCGATTTGGTGGTTGCATTCCTGTATAAGTCCATTGTCTGAAATCCACCTATCCTGCCAGAATTCCGCTTCACGCCCATTCCCAATAACCCACCTGGTTCCCTTACTTAGCGGTTCCACAAAGCTTGCCTTCATGCTTCTCCACACATGCGAAGGAGCCGCCACATTGGCCAAATTCTCCCGAACATACTTCTTCCGGAGGACCTCACCCCAAATAGTACCTTCACTGTGTAAGAATCGCCAACTTAGCTTGCCGACGATCGCTTTGTTCAGATCTTTCATCGTTCGAATGCCCAAGCCTCCCTTATCTTTTGGCCTGCAAACTTCCTGCCAGCTGACTAGGTGCATTCTTCTTCTGGAATCCCAGCTTCCCCAGACGAAGTCCCTCATCGTTCGATCAATTTGGTTACAAACTGAATTTGGCAGATTAACTGAGCTCATGGTATACACCGGTATCGATTGGATGACCGACTTCACTAATGTAACTCTTCCTGCCAGACTCAAATACTTGCTTTTCCATCCTGTCAGTTTCCCGTTTATCTTCTCAAGAAGAGGTCTAAAGGTCTCCTTCGACACTCTTTTGTGGAGAACCGGCATTCCCAAATAACTCCCTAGGTCCGTCGTGACTTTGAACCCGCAGGCCTCCTTCAATCTCTGGACTTCTTGTTCCCTGACATTTTTTGAAACAAACAACTTCGACTTTGCTAGGCTGATCTTTTGTCCCGAGGCTGAACAGAAGCTATCAATACACCTTTGGATAACCGCCAGTTGTTCAGTCGAAGCTTCCGCGAGCAGCACGATGTCGTCTGCGAAAAACATGTGGGTGAGCTCAGGTCCTTGTCGTGTCAGTTTCACTGGTTTCCACTCTTTTCTCTCCACTGCCATCTCAATCATTTAGCTTAGTCTCTCTAGGCACAGGACAAAGAGGTAAGGGGATAAGGGATCCCCTTGCCTGACACCTCTGGCTGGAATGAAATTGTCGGTGAGCTGCCCATTCCAGAGAACCCTCATAGCCGGAGCTTTGATACAAGCCAAAACCCAATCAGTCCATCTCGTGGGGAATCCTGCGTCCCTGAGCGTATCTTCAATGAACTCCCATCGGAGCCTATCGTAGGCCTTTTCGAGATCGATTTTGAGGAGCATCCATCCCTTCCTTCCTTGCTTCTTCCTCATCGAGTGTACGACCTCCTGCATGATAACGACATTATCAGTAATATGCCTTCCTGGAATAAAGCTTGCTTGAACCGGGCTTATAAGATTAGTTAGGAGAGGTCTAAGTCTATTAACGAGCACTTTAGTGATGAGTTTATATAACACATTGCATAAGCTAATTGGGCGGAACTGGCCCATCAGCTCAGGTTTAGCGACTTTGGGGATAAGCGCTAGCAACGTGTTATTCAAACCTTCGGGAAGGGCACTATCATCAAAGAACCGTCGAGCCAAACGGACGACCGAATCCTTCACAATGGCCCAACAATGTTGGAAGAATAGCGGTTGAAACCCATCTGGTCCGGGCGCTTTCAGCGCACCCATTTGCCTTATTGCCTGGTAAACCTCTGATTCCTGCACGGGTCTAACGAGCGACTCCCAGCTTTCCGCTTCAATGTCGTGGAATCGCCCTCTAACCACATCAATCGGCTTTCTCTCTACCTCTGGAAGGGAGTACAGGTTGCTGAAAAAATCTCTAGCCAATTTCTCCATCTCATCAGCATCCTGGATTCACTCCCCCTCACTATTCTTCAGAGCCTCCACCCGATTTCTTTTCCTCCGGATCACAGTAGATAAGTGGAAAAAAGTAGTATTTCGGTCCCCTGAACAAATCCATTGCTCCCTTGATTTTTGGTGCCACAGTTTCTCCTCCTGCTCAAGTACCTCGCTCAATTCCGTCTGAAGTTGCAGCTCGAGGTCTAATAGGAAAGGGGATGTTCTGCTACTGAGCGCGGTCTGGATGCCATTTAGGCGAGCCATCAGTTTTTTCTTCCGAAAGTGGATGTTTCCAAACACTGATTTGTTCCACTGCTTCAGGTCCTCTTCAAGCTTTCCCAGAGCACTAGGAGTTTCAAGATCAGCCTTCTAGGATTGCCTTACGAATTCGGTGAAGTTGGGGTGGGATGTCCAAGCTGCCTCGAACCTGAACGGCCTCCTTTTTGATCCTACCCTGGATGAATCCTGCAGGCTCAGAAGAATGGGGGCGTGGTCCGAAGCAATCATAGGAAGATGGGACACCTTTGCTTCTTCCCATTCCAGTCTGCCAAGGTCGTTTGTGAAAACTCGGTCCAACCGTTTTGCCACTCTCGTTGCTGGATTGCGTCCTCTAGCCCAAGTACACTTCGGCCCGTTAAAACCCAAGTCAATAAGACCAAGTCTTTGGACCCAGTTTGAGAAGGTTTGTGAATCTGGTGAGAGCTGTCCGTTACCCCCTGTCCTTTCCCAACTGTGAATAATGGAATTGAAATCTCCTCCTACAAAGACCGGTTCTCTGATCAAGCTAATTTCCCCCTCAATCTCCGTCCAAAAGCTCCTTCGGCGGGATGGAGTTGGCGGCGCGTAAACTACAAGGAGGTGGAACTTACGGTTTGCTGTAATACTAGTTGCATGGATGAAATTTTCATGGGCAGTCTCAATTTGCAAGTTTAGCCTCTCAGCATGCCAAAGCAACCAAATTCCGCCTTCAAAACCTTGGGCTTCCACCCGATAGCAACCTGAGAACGTCATCCTGTTACAGACCCTTTGCGCTTTTTCCCCTGAGATTTTTGTTTCGAAAAGCGCTAGCACATCAACCTCATTCTGTCTAAGCAAGTATCTAACGGCTCTGCGGAAACCGCTCTTCCCGGCCCCGCAACAATTCCAAAGAAGGATCTTCATGATAAACGATTGACGAAGAAGCGGGGTCGGGACCGGGTCTAGGCCGGAAGGGCCTCTCCTACTCTGCCATCCTCCTCCGTCATAACTGAATCTTCCATTACCGCCTCCCCCTCATGAGTTTGAACAAGGGTTGTTGGAGGTTGATTGGGTTGTTCTGGTTCCTTCTCTTGTTCTTTATTTTTGGGTGAGTTCATTTGCTGGTTTGTCTAGATGGAATCATGGTTAAATTGTTGGTTAGCCTCCTCTTTTCCTTCTTGGGTTTTCATAGACCTTGAATTTTGGGTTGGGCCTTCACCATGAACTTTTGGGCTGAAAGTTTTTGGGCTGTATTCAAAGACGTTTCTAGGTCTTTTTGATGAACCAGCCCTAGAGCTTTCTGTCGCTACCTTCGAGCTTGACGTCTTCTTGCGTTGACTTTGTGTCGCAACCTGTTATCTGTCTTCTTCCTCAACCCCGACGTGCTTCCAACCTCGAAATTGGCTCCGCTTCCTGTTTCCTTGTCTCCCTTTCTCAAGATTGTTTGGTTTGTACTAGGAATAGGCGTTCTGGTACTTTCAGAGACCTGACTCTCCCGGCTAACGTCTATCTTTTTTCCCCTTTCAGTCCCGTCTGTCTGGTCTCTGCCGACTCCTTCTGTTGTCTCTGTCAGCGCCTCGAAACGGTTCCCTGCCGTTGGTTTAGGGTTTCCCATGCCGTCCTCCTTCGGTTTGTTCTTCGCCGGTCGCCGGCGCCTTGGCGCCGCCATCCAAGGCCCGTGTTCCGCTGGCTTATCCCCTTTCTCCGTTTCTGCTATCACCCCTGTCCGATCCTCTTGGCCGGCACCTTGCTTCCCTGTACTCCCGTCTTTGTTCTGCTTGCTCTGGTTTGAAGCCATTTCTTTTCGGAGATGAGGGCAGTTGTGTGCTATGTGCCCATATCTGCCACATTTGAAGCAAATAAGGTGAAGGCCCTCATACTCCACGTAAAACCTCCGGCCTTCGATGTAGATCGATCCCTTTAGTGGCTTCGTTAGGTCTACCTCGATGCAGATTCGGGCATACCTCCCTCTGTTGGAGAAAAGTGTTTTGGTATCAACCTTGAGGGGGCGCCCTAGCCCTCTAACAACCCTCATCAAGACTCCTTCTTCATATAACATCAGTGGCAAGTTCGTGAGTCGAATCCACGCCGGTGAGGTTGTGATAACATCCTCCTCCGGGTTAAACTCCGGGGACCATCCCTTGATGATTAGATAGTGTCCGAAGAGCGTCCATGGGCCGCCGGAGATAACATGAAGATAGTCCCTCTCTGTTTCAAAGCGAACTACATAGTAGTTATTTGGAAGGTCGACCAACGCCATCTTCCCCACCGGCTGCCACAGCTCCCTGAGCTTCTTGTCCATCACGTGGTATGGTACGAAAGTGCCCAGGGTTTTGACAATTATGGACGATCTCCAAACTGATGCCAACACCTCTAAAAGCTCTGGGGCCAAGGCAACCGCTGGGTCGCTTCCCTCTCCGTTTGGGAACGAGACATGGATCCTGTTGTCAAGGAACTCAGGCTCCAGGGTCGGTCTCTGCTGGCCTGATTCCCCCACCACCATTTCCTTCCACGTCCAGACTGGGTCCGGTGGTTTACTGGGCCCCAAGGACTGGTTCGGGGTTCCCATACCGGCGTTTGGTGTTCCTGTGTTGGCTGTTGGTGTAGTTTGCTGGGTGTTTGCGTTCATCATATCTTATTTGTTTTGTTAGTGTGGTAGCTTTGATAACTATAGATGCTCATTACTCCCTCCGTCCTATTTGGTTTGTCCATATTTCCGTTTTGGGCGTCCCATTAGCTTTGTCCATCTTTCAAATATTTCCATTTTTATCTATATGTTTTTACACTTTTATCCTTATTCACTCTCATATATTACCCACATTACACAACTTTTTCATTACCTTTATCACTTTTTCCTATAAAATTACAAAACTACCCTCATCCAATCTTATATATTATCCACAATTATCCACCTTTCTCACCAACTTTATCACTTTTCAACTTTTTATAAATTACCGTGTCAATCGTACTATTTGGACAAACCAAATGGGACGGAGGGAGTACTATTTAGTAATGTATCAAATTAACTTAAGAGTTCTTTTTATATAGTATGTTTGTACGTGGTTGAAATTCATAGGTGCAATTTATTTAGAGGTAAAAACAAGAGCCCAAGATTTCGTCCAATTAATGTCCATGGCACAACAATGAAAAATGCACAAATTCACGTGTTGCTTACGATAAGATCCACCTATATTTCGAGTGGACCTAAGTGAACAAAAGACCTTTAATCTTTTGGGGATTCTCGGGCCAAATAATCGAAGAAAAGGAAAAGAAATAAAAACAACGGTTTTAGCATGAAGAAGAATAGGGAAAGTTTTGCTTATTGATTTATTGGTTCGTTTTGTTATCATGATATTAAAGGAAAAAACGTAAACTAGTTCAATAAAATGAGAATAGTTTGTTTGCATTTTATGTCGATGGTTCTTAGAACATACGTGGGCATTTGAACTAGTGCAAAACTGCAAATTAGTTACTTAGACAACTCATTTTTAATTTGGAACTAGTCAATAATTTACACATGTTTAGGTGTCTACTATGCTCATGGTTCTCATATTTCTTCATGTGATAATATTTTGATTTGATTTCGTAAGATTTTTAAAAGAACGGTTGGAAAAAAAAGAGAGAAATTAATATATCTTTCTTTTATACTCTTTTTATCTCAAAATAATTAACTTTTTCTAGTTGTAAGATAATTGTCGCTCTACATTTTTTACCACTTATTTTATAATTGTATCATCATAAAAATGAGAATTGTTAGTCATATTTTGATAACGCTTATATATAAAGCATTTATGCTGAAATGGTAATTATTATAAGAAAGGGGAGTATAAGATAAAGAGTTTCAAGTACAAAACTAACCTCATAAATTGGGAAATTATAATTCCATAGCTGGATAAATCGATATTTTAAATTATTTTAGTATTTTTTATAGCATTTTTCCTATCATGTTATACGTATACTAAACAAGAAAACTAAACCCTAAAGAGGAAATTGTGAATCCATCAGTAAAAAAAGATTAAAAAATCTCAAATCATAAAATTTATCAAAATTTTCTAATATTGATATCGCGACAGACCTACCATGAAAAAATCCTTTTTATAGTTAGATCACTAACAATGAGAGATATTTTAACATGAACTAGCTTTTTGCCTAGTGGGATGCAAGACATTTTAACAGGAACGAGCTTTAACTTTTTATCGTCTAAAAGCTAATTATTTTTTGAAGAAAATAGACATATACATGGGCCTATATTATAATGTTATGACTGTATGATTTTGACAAAAAGCATACTTACCTAAATATGTACTATTGAACTTATGCTCACAATTTGACATTAACATCCTATTTATAGGCTCGTATGGAATATTCTATATAAACACTGTAAATAAAAATACATCAAAAATTATGAAAATGCATCATAAAAATAATAAAATAACATTGTTATAATGTACTATAAAATGTCAAATTGTATCATAAAATGTTAAAAATGTATTACTAATTTAAATATAATTTCAACACTTTAGAATACATTTTTAATATGAACTGAATATAAAATGAATCCAATGGCCAGTAATTTTTATATCGATTCATACACTTTCTTACCCTATTGTTTATGAATAGGGTAATAATGAGGTAGATCATCCTCCTCGTTTAATATAAGGCCTTTGTGTCTCTGTATTTGTTCCGTTGGAAATTTTCTATTGGCATCCATTTATTTCAAGTTTTTTATGGTAGGGAGAATCTTAATCTCTACCTAATTCTCTTTGATTATAATTAAGAATTTCCCCACATATATTCTTATTTATGCATTCATATAAGGCCCTGTTTGGTTTGATTTTCTGGGAACGAGGAATGAGACTCAGGAATAAATAATTCCAGTATGATGTTTGACAAAGAAAATTCTGGAATTGATTTCATTTCCAAGATTGACTCATTCCAAAGTTGTAGACTAATTTGATTCTGGCCGAAAATGGAAGTTATAATTCATTCCAATGATTATAATTGTTCATTTTGGATCTAAAACTTCGCAACCTTGAATTATAGTAATTTTTAAAAATCATCAACCCGTAAAATCATAATCAAGAACCCTAAATCTTAAAAATTTTAAAACCATAGTTATCATGAATGGTTCATTCCGACACTATACAAAAAACATGTCTCTAGAATAATTTATTCTGATTCATGAGATCCGATTCTGACAGTGTTACCAAACGCGGCTTAAGTTACATATATATGCACATCCATGTATATAAAACTTATGCATGTAAGTTATTGATGGAAAAACTAATGAACATTGTGATTCTTATAAAAGAACACCTAGACATTAATAAATGAATAGTTGCTGAACTAAGACAAAAATTGAAGAAAGTCTGAAGGCGAGGTAACAAATACAAAATGGAACAAAGTCCAATTGTTACGGAATATCATGACAATTTGCGATTTTCTAATCCTATTTTCGTCGGCTTAAATAAAAAAAATAAAGATATAAAAACAAAAAAGCCAAAAAAGAGGTTATTATAAATAAGGGTCCCTCTACTCTTTCTTGTGCAACCTACCAAGATCAAAAAGTCGAAATTCAAATCTTCCTCTCCATTTCAAAGGTCAGTCCAAAATCTCCCTCTCTCCGCCATTTCTCATGTTCGTTAATTTCTACTCGCAGATTTCGAAATTAGGGTTTAGAATCGGTCTGAATTGTTGCGATTGCGCTCTAGCATTCGATTATTACTCTCATCTGTCAATGGCGTAAGCTTAGTCCTGAAAAATTGGCGGCTTTTTCGTTTTCTCGTTGCGTTTCCGATTTGACTTCTTCCCTAGCGTTTATCGATCCAGCTATCAACTTTCGATTGTGTCTGTGTTAGATTTCCCTTCGACACTCAAATCTGGAATCGGCTTATGAGAAAAACCTAAAAAGCGTTGAACTGACAGAATCGTTTGGTTTCCGAATGGTTAGAAGGTTTCTTCCATTGATTTGGCAGTGTTAGGCCTTAGAGAGACAAAATTGCTTCCTCTAGGGGTGTTTTGAAGGTTTCTGAAAAATGTCAACTGCATTTGTTGTATTCTAGGGTTATTTGGGATGTTTATCAATTTAATTGACAATTTGGAGCTCTGAGTATTGATATCGTGGTCCCATGTTGATGTGTCACTTTTTATACGGGTCAAGATTGACGTGCCTCTTGTATAGAGAAGCTGTATATCACTTCCCTTTTTGTTTTCTCTGTTCCGCCTTTAATTTGCCTTTTTATATTTCATTGTCTTCTTTTGCTTTGCTGTGTGCTTTAGACTCATGAGATTCCAGCTATATCATCCTGTCACCGTTTCTTTCCCATCCCTAGCTGGTGTTGTATTGGAGCCTTTGGTATGGTCTTGTAGCTTTATGGAGAAACTAATTTGATTGGAAGGGGGAGATACTAAGTTGATGTAACTGCCATCATGACACCACCGTTTGCTTTACATGCTTTTGCATTAATTTAATTTGTGTGTACTGTACTTGGTCCTGGTTTATGTAGCTATCTTTCTTTTTTCTTCTTTTCAATTTGACAAGTTGGACAATGGATTGATGTTTCTCTTGTCAATGGATTGATGTTTCTCTTGTTTGACCTAGAGATAGCTCATTTTATGGATTATGTTACAAGAGTTAGGCCTTAAGAGTGACCATTTTTGGACTAAGAATATGAATATGAAAGATATGTCCTATTGGGCATGGTGCACAGAACCATCTTTGTGGTGGTCCATGTGATGATTGATTATTGTGTATCCTACAGACTCACTGCAAGAGATTAATTCTATGATCAGTTAATATACTGTATATGCTAACATATGACAAATCTGAGCCTAAACAGTTTTCTGAGATTATATCATGCTAATTGAGAACGTTAGTTTAGGACCTAAATGTTTCGTTGCTTTTGGCAGACTTTAGATTCAAAGCATCAGCAGTGCTTTGCTATGTGCTTTAGCTATCTTTCCTTTTTCTTCTTTACAATTTGACAAGTTGGATTGATGTCTATCTTGTTTGACATAGAAATAGCTCATTCTATGGATTATGTTACAAGAGTTAGGCCGTAAGAGTGACCATTTTTGGACTAATAGTATGAATATGAAAGATATGTCCTACTGGGCATAGTGCACAGAACCATCTTGGTGGTCCATGTGTATCCTACAGACTCACTGCAAGAGATTAATTCTATGATCAGTTGATATACTGTATATGCTAACATATGACAAATCTGTGCCTAAATAGTTTTCTGAGATTATATCATGCTAACTGAGAACGTTAGTTTAGGACCTAAATGTTTCATTGCTGTTGACAGACTTTAGATTCAAAGCATCGGTAGGGCAGTGAACCCAGTAATCTGGTCTAGATAAAGCTCAGGAGGACTTGTTGATTTTATGGGCTGCTACCATTCAAAGAGAATTAGGCGAACTCCTGGATACGAGGATCCTAAAGTTCTTGCTGCTGAAACCCCTTGTAAGTATATCTAGTATTCAGTTTACTTTTCTTTCATAATTCGTCAACCATTAGTTGATAGTTACTTATTGAAGCAACTCATTCCTAAATAACAATTCCACACTTGTGAACAGTTGGTTAATTTGATCCTCTTCTATGCTGTTGATCAATATCTTGTATTCTTTTGGCTATAGGGTTCTCTTTGGCCTCTCTCTTCTGTGATAATCTAATTTAGACTGTTTTAGCAGAAATATGCAATGTTGTTAGCACAATTTGATATCCATGTTCAGACTGTTTCAACTGATAATATTTTTGGGACATTTTGAATTTATGCAGTCACTATGAATGAAGTAGAGGCCTTGTATGAGCTGTTTAAGCAATTGAGCAGTTCCATAATTGATGATGGGCTTATTCACAAGGTATGTTGTGGTTACATGGTATAATAATTGGTGATGGGTGTATTCACAAGGCCTCTGTGTGCTTTCTGATTTTTGCTCCCCTATTTCCTCACTTCTTTGTCTTCCTTTTCATGTCACAGGAAGAATTTCAGCTTGCACTCTTTCGGAACAGCAAGAAAAAAAATCTATTTGCAGACCGGGTGTGTAAATCCTTTCTGTTCGGGTCTTACTATCTTAACTTGGGGAATAAATATTGAGCTTTCAGTAATTGCATTATCCTTATTGTCAAATAGCATTCTGTGATTCTTGTGCTCTCGGGTCATTTTAACACTGACCTATCAACGTGCCATATGTTTAAGGAATCCTTAATCTTACTATTGATCTTAATTAGTGTTAAAGGTTACGTTTAAGCATAGCCTACCCATTACAATTGCTTCTTAGTGGCACTCAGTCTCAAATCATCTTCTCTTTGTCATCATTTACAACTTCCATTTGCTACTCATGCCTCTTGTAGCTACAATTTTTGTTGGCAGAACCTTTTGTTTGCAGGGGTTCATATTATTTATCTTTTAACTAGTTCTCTCTGTGTTGATCATATATGCAGATCTTTGACTTGTTTGATTTCAAGCGCAATGGAGTCATTGAATTTGGGGAGTTTGTCCGATCATTAAGTGTCTTCCACCCTAGTGCACCTGTTGAAGACAAGATTACATGTAACGTCTCTTTATGTAATGTGCTTATGTGCTCTCACTTCTCACTGCCTACTATGTGATTAAATCTATTAGAATGATTTGTTATAGAACAAGAAATAGTATTTATTAACCAGAAGTATCTAGAATATAACTAGTACATCCTAGACAAACACTAGATTTTAGAACTTGAAGCAAAAACAACTTCAAAATTTTCCCTCAGAACAGCCTTTATCAACTCTTAAAAGTCATGTCACAAACTTTACCATTTTCATGGTTACCAGGACTTAAGCTTATTGGAGATAGGGGAATTGGAACAGAATATGGCTTGATTTTTCAATCCAATCCTAAAAGAGGCTGAAACTATAGAAACTCTTAAAGTAGGTGGGAAAATATTCCTCATCAAAATAATGCAAAGTTGCATCTAGGTTTGTTTCTAAGACTGATGGTTTGCACTGCGAACCATTAGCTGTTACGCTTTGGTATATTTAGTACCAGTTTAGTGTATACAATATTTGACTGGCATGAAGATGCCTGAGTACAATTAAATATTTGACAACTGCTTTTACTGTATACAATTTACTGCCCTAATCAAAGGAGAGTTTATCCTTTTCAGTTGCATTTCGGCTATATGATTTGAGGCAAACAGGCTTTATTGAACGTGAGGAGGTCGGTATTCCATCCAACTATTTTTGCTATGTTATCCCCCCCAAGAAACACATAAAGAAGATAAACCGATGCTGTTAATGGTTTCTTTGCAGGTGGTGGAGATGGTTTCAGCTCTGTTGCATGAATCTGAGCTCGTTCTCTCAAATGATGTTGTCGAGGCAATTGTTGACAAGGTACACAAGGTTTAAAGCTTTGAAAATAAGTCTTTATTTGCCGAACAGACCCTAAACACAGAACTTTTCTTCTTATGTCTAAATTCTTTTTCATCTTCTGCTCTCACTAGACCCTGAGTGAAGCTGATACGAAAGGCGATGGAAAGATTGATATGGAAGAGTGGAAGGAACTCGTGTCAAAGCATCCCTCTCTGATCAAGAACATGACACTTCCCTATCTAAAGTAACTGCCTATATACCTCTGCACTTGTCTATGACCTTGAATTTGTATGTTTCACGCGTTAATTCAGCTTGTTTTTCCCAGAGATATCACAGTAACATTCCCAAGCTTTGTGCTGCACTCTGAAGTAGAAGACTCAGGGGAATAGAAATCCTCAAATGCAGCAGAACAGAAGTTTCCCAAACAATTTCTTCTTTGGTTAGTGTCTTCATATTGACACCCCAAGCAAGCGCAAACGAGCACTCAGCTATGAATCTGCGAGAGCTTCGGGTGTTGCTAAGAAGACGAGAAAGTTAACAAGAACTTCGTAAATCTAGGCCCTGCAACTAGCTCTGTGTGATTCTCATTTCCTGGTATGTGTTGAAGGAAAGCGAAAGATGTGAGTGAAAATAACTGACACTGTTGTAAGATTAGAGAATCGGATTATTTCTTGTGACGTTTGTTTTTTTGATGGTTAGTTTTTTCCTTTCTTTTTTAGTTGTAAATGATGGTATTCTTTCTGTGACTGCAATAAAGAGGGTAGCATCCTGAACTTTTGTTTGCCAAGTGAAGAATGAATGTTGTGGAGTCTTGATCAGTGGATGTTGTGGAATCCTGAAATTAAGAAACGAACACTCACTCCGTTTCACAATAAGTGTCGTTTCATCTCTTAACACGGTAAGAAAAGCAATCATTCACTTAAAAACTTACAACTTTTTCTTAATCTTACAACTCATCACATGTTTTGGCCAATGGATGAACAACTTTAGTCAATAAATACACATTCCAATACAAATTATCATTATTTATCCCTAATTAATCACTTTGAAAACCTAAAACGACACATAATATGAATCAAATTAAGTGCTAAAAAGACACTTATTGTGAAACGGACGGAGTATTAAATCATTACACAAGTTAAATTTGTGAGATTAGTTTCGCTAAAACCATGGGAAACTTCTCCGTAATAGTAAAGCTAGAATTGGAAAATTGATGGTACTGAAGACAGCTAATCGTCATTATCGCATTCATAACATTTTAAAAAAGGAAGGGTAATCTATTTTCCTAATCTTAAAACATGTAGCAAAGTATCATAAGAAGAAAATTTGCATATGAATCAAAGACTTGCTGTCACTATACCTACCCACTACCAATAAAAGTTACAGACAATAAAAATCTGACCAGCCAAATTAAAAATTACATACACCCTAGAACACCAGCCTACCACTAATCTCACCCCCCTTTTTGTTTATTAATACAAAGCAGCGGCAGCATTATGAGTTAAACTTATCTAATGATACAACAATCTTCTAGCTAATTGCTGCAATCACTATTATTGTTAACATTGTTATTCTCATTCTCATCGCCGACGTGGCGGCCTTCTTGGCCAGCACGGCTGAGCCGGGAAAGCTGCATCTGAGTCTTCATCAGGAACTTCATCCTCTGAATCTCAAGCTCTTTGGCAAACTTCATCCTCTGCTTCTCCATCTCCACCATCTGCTGAAGCTTTTCGCTCTCCGCCTGTTCATACGCCTGACTGAACATGAAAATCACTCTCGTCAGCTCTCTCACCGAGTTTCTCCACTCGTTGACCCGACCTTGACCTTCACCACCGCCGGAAACAGCTCCGGCGGCCGCCCTAACGCCTCCATCAAACCTCGGGGGCCGTGGAAGAGCGGGAGGAGGAGAATCAAAGTCCAATTTCGACCGTTTCAGGCTCCGCTGGTGCGGGCGTATCGCCGGTGGCAAGCTGTCTGAGGAATCCGAATCCGAATCCGAATCCTCAGCCAGAGAAACCGGCCTTTTCGCTCTCAGGAGAAACCCGTGACTGCGTTGAGGAACCGGCTGCTTTGATGAGGTTGGAAGCGAGAATTTGGCGGCTAAGGCAGAATTAGAGTTTCCTAGGAGTCGGTCAAGGCGGTCAAAGAAAACCCAGGTGGACGGACCGGCACCAGAAGCGATCTTTGCCTTCTCTGATTTGTACTTCCTCTTGACAGTGTCCATCCTGTTCTTGCACTGGACATCAGTCCTTGCTGGCTTTCCGGCTCCAGCGCCTGCACGTGCGTTCACGATCTCTGCTACTTCTTCCCAGTGTTTCTGCTTCAGGATCCCCCTGCTCTGCTCAGAGTACCTCTCTCCCCACGCCTCGATCAGCGCTTCTGTCGCTTTCTCACTCCAACAGTCCTCTCTCCCGCCACTGGTGGGTCCGGTGCTTACAGAACCGGCGCTGGCACCGACACCGGCATTGGAAGGAGGAGTTGAGCGTTGAGTTTGAATTGGAAGAGCGAGAGTGACGGTGATCCGGCCGTTGCTCGGCTCCGGGGACTCGGACCGGGGAGATCCGGCCTCCTGTTCTTCGGTATCGTCGGCGACAGCATCGACATTGACCGGAGAACGGGAGAATTCGTCATCGTCTTCCATTTTTGTGGAGAGAGGTCTGAAAATGGCTTGCTATATCACTACCAGAAAGAGTTTTTTTCCCTTCAGTCTGTTTTTCACATAAACTGATTCAGTTCTGTGCACTCATCCATCTTGCAGGTGGACCCTACTTCAGTGGAGGACCAATACTGTAAAAATAAATCGCACTCAACATTCAAAAATCTGATATAGAGGATTTTATACTACAAGATAGCACACTGACAAAGAAACCCTAGCATCTTCAGTTCAATAGCCATTCAGATTATTCACTGCCATGGAAGTGTTGATTAATGTGGTCCAAAGTAAAGGCAACAAATAATGTTTAACCCAATCATCTCCATCCATCAACTAGTTCAGTTCGTACCATATTACATTTCAAAACAGAGCTAGTACCAGCACGTCACAAGATGCAAAGTGACTACCCTAGCAAAATCCCCATTCCACTAAAAGAACCCTAATTTATAAAGATGATGACGCTAGCTTCTACTATAAACTGCAATTTTAAACCTTTTTGTTAGGGCAAAACTACGCATAGAGTAGTAGTTTACAAATTAAGGAAACTTTAACCTATTTAGGCAATATCTAATATAGCAACAATTCATGTGATTGTATAGGGATTTCTACCTCATGAACACCAAATTGAGCTGCAGAAAGCTGAAGTTATTAGACTCGTTCAACAGCAAGACTGTTTCAAAGCAATTGTGGCATTAAAATTCAATTCCAACAATTCTCTCTATGAATCCGTTCTAGTATTTTCCATCATAACAATTTACAAAAGCCTGATACCAGAATCAACAATCCTATGCTCTCAGGCACGGAATTCCGGCGAAACCGTCGCCCAAACACGGATCCAAAAAGTCGAATTTTTCCAACAATCCAAAGCAATAGATCACACCAAAGCACAAAAAACATGAATCTACAACAGTTCAAAGCTAATTGTTCAAGAACAGAAGGCGAAAGAGCGAAAAACGTAAACCAGATCTGAAAGTGGTAGAACAGAACGAATGATTCCAGATCTGAGAGCTAATTACAGGGAACAGCAATTCAAAGCAATTCCGGATTCATGAAATGATTGAAATTGGGAGAATAGGAAGAGGAGATTTACCGGCGAGAAGGCGAGATTGTGAGGAGAAGCGGCCGTTCGGGGAGAGTTGACGAGAGGGGAATTGGAATGGGGTTGGGAGGTGGGTACTCGGTAGGAGAAAGGTAGATAAGGAATAATTTAATTTTTATACTTGGAATTATTAAATTCAACGTTTTTTTATTTAAAAAAAATAAAAAATCATTTTTTTTTGAGCTAGGCTTTCCACGTTCCATCCGTGCCTTTCCTGGGTCGGGCTCATGGGCCTGTGCTGGTGGCCAAACGTGTTGTACTCGTCCAAGGACGTGAAGGGTGCGCCCGATACGGTGCAGCGGAACGTGTCGGGACTCGTGAGTCTTGAGCCTAGTCAGGATAAACGATGACCTTGCTTGGCCCAATGTTTGGGCTATGTTACCCGGAATCTCCAACTGGGTGGCGTTTCCCGTTTCCGACGGAAACACGGAAACTTAGAAATTCAAACCCCGAAACTCGTTTATACACTAAAAACTTAAAATTCATGTGTTTCCCCGTTTCCGTTTCATTTCCCTTTCCCATTCCTGTTTCCGTCTCCGTCTCCGTGTAGCATAGTGTTTGGGAGCACTTGAAATGTCTTGGGACCGATGTTTGGGTGGAGAGGGGCCGTCTGGAGCCGAGACGATTGGTTAGACGGTCTAGGCAGGTCGGAAGGCTAGACAAGTTAGGGTCTTTTAGCGTCTATGAGGGATTTTCACACCGAGGTGTGCAGTTGTACATGGCTTGCTCTTGAGGAACGTTGTCGGGTCCGAGTTCGGGAGTTGCTTCTAGTGCGCGGGGTGATCAATGAGCGCGTGCACCAAGCGCACACACCTAGGTTGGTGATTGAGTTGGTGGCCGTTAGAAGTTGGCATAAGCTTTTGATTTCTCTCGTCAGTGTTAGGCTACTAGTTAGCCGTCACGCCGGATGAGGGGCAATAATCAGATGAGCATGGGATGCTTGGTCATCTATGTGTAACAAAAATGTAGTACTAATTTGAAGTAAACATAGTATAAAATAAATTTGTTTTGTTATCCGTTTTTAAGCTCAGCTTTGTCAGTCAAGTCCACTCCGCAGGAAATTAGGCTAAACATTTGATGTTTGACGAAAAGCTCAGCAAAGCTCATAGAACCCACAAAATCATTGTTCTTAAGCTAATCCCAAACCGTTTTCTTTACCATACACCAAATTGGGTTAGGCTTAGAATCAAAAGCTCCAACCTAAACTATACCTAAGTTTCAAGCAAACACGAACATTTAGTGGTATCTTTTGTTCAACTTCTGCTGTAATCAGTAAAGAGAAGGAATGGAGCTGTCAATCTCTAACATAAGATTCTGTAGAAGCCAAAACTGAGTACAAACGAGTGAATTAAAAAGAAGTACCAAGAACAAAAAAAGGAGCCTCAGCTGTGTTTCAGTTCATGTTGACTCCGGGCTTCTCCATTAATCAGAGAAGATGAACGGAAGAACACGGGAAGGATGAAGCCGATAGCCAGGCACAGCACTACAAAGCCGACAACTGGCCAGGCTTTGTGGGGAAGTCCCAAGAGAAGCTCATCACACACTGCATAAACCAAACGTAGAAAATCATAAGCAATCTCAACATCATTCTGTTTACCACATTTCCGGGATTTAATACCGTGGCAGTTGACAAACCATGCATTCATCGAATCATACCTATATTGAAAATGATCGTCTCTCTTTCTTTAACACCGGGAATCGCAACAACCCCTTCAGGCTCCACACTCACAAGAGCAAAAGTTCCCCTCTAAGAACAACGAATGAGAAAAACTCAGTACTATTCCGATCAACCCGTTAACAAGTACATAGTAGCATATGCAACTGCAGACCTGATCATTGATAGCGTCAAGAGACTCCGTTTTGAATATCAACTTCTCCGTATTCAGCAGCTTCCTCATATGATTCGTCGCCAAATCAGAATCATCTTTTCTCAGTTGTAAGGTAAAACTCGCCGGTATCTGCAACTCATCAAGAAGAACGATATTCCTCGGTGAAATCAGTGATAGGTTCGCAGACAACGCGTAAAGACAGCAAACTCCAGATTACATACAGAAGCCGGATACGATATCTTCACTTCATACCAAGAATACGGTTTGAGTCCTTGAAGCTGGTAAAGTCGGGACCCCGATTGCAATGGCAGAGTTTCCTTGAACAGCTCCTCTCCAACTTGTAGGGCTTTGTTCTCCATCCTAGCCATCATTGCAACCCATTTTCTAGTTAATTATACAGCAGAATTCTATCTTATCGTTGCAAAAGTTATACAAAGAGCTTGTCATTTGCTACTCACCAAACTCAACTATAAAAATGTAATCAGATTTATATGTTAATTCGGTTTAAGTATCAGCCTGTTTCAAACCAAGGTGATGAACTGAACTCTAACCTAATTTCAAAATCTAGCCTACACATACGATCTACTATCCACATAGGCGTTATAATAGTTGATTCCCAATTCGCACAAAATTTAACCTAATTTCAAAATTAACCAAGGAATGAGGAATTTTTAATCGAAAGCGATCTGAATTTCAGACCAAAATCTAAATTACAACCAACGGGATCAAGTCTGTTCCTTTCCCAGATAACATCTCAAACACAGAATCGGAATGAAACTTTAACGAATTGAACCAAACAAAATCAGAGAAGCATATAAGTGAGGCTCAACTAACCTGACGCCATGAATAAAGGGCAAAGCGATCACAACAATGGCGAGAGTGGTCAGTAGACCTAAAATCTGAGAGCACATCAATCTGAGGGGATGTAAATTGAGTATTGAGCAAATTCGTATGAATGATAGCGAAAATTGACAGCAAAATCGACGTAAATTTGGATTGATTCCTCGTTTCCTCCTCCGCAACTGAGATGGAACGAAGAGGGTTCTGGAGAGCAATTTGTTGCAAGGACAAGGGTGTTAGCTTTCCATATATTCAGGGAACAATTTGTTAGGAGATGATGAAGTTTATTAATTTACTTTGAGGACACTATTTTACAATATTTAGGATTTTTCTACCAAATAATGATATTTAACGTTTATTGTCCTGTAAATGGACAAATTTCAGTCCAAGAGAAAATAGAAGAGCCTAGTGAACTTGCAAGACATACTTAACTTCTTAAATTAGTCTTTAATTAGGAGTTTGCCTAAGCTTAATTAGTCTTTAATTTGCCCATCACAAAACTTCAACCACCATGTGCTAGGTAGGCATTTGCGGATTATTTGCCTAATCTTAATAAACTTGCGTTTGACCTTATTAATCTTCCATAAAAACCCAAACATTTTTTATAATTATGATCTTCGAATAGATTTAAAAATCAACTTTGGAGCTCGCACACTTGTCCATAAATAGGATACAATCTAGGCATTTTCTTATTCCCCAAATCCAATTGTAAACAAACTCTCAGCTTCCAATTTCATCCGCCATGGAAACAAGCTCAAGCTCATTCGATGATTCCTTAGTTCCACTATACCCTTCACGCTACAGATCACTGATTCTACCAAGCCCTACCGACATCCCTAACCTTAAATCGTATCTCCACACCGACCAAATCCGAATTGCGATCCTCGATTCCCCTCGGAATGCAGATCGTTCCCAATAGCCGCCTGATCCACTGCCAACGGCCGCCTTGGTGGTCACCCGAAATCGCGAGTCCGATTGGATCTTCAGCATAGAAGCCGGCCAGATCCAACTCCTGAAAGGCACACCCGGGGTTTGTAGGCTCATCCTGATCGGAAACGCTCCTTCCGCCGAGGAATCGGAATGTGGCTCGTACTCGAGGCCAGAGCGGGATTCGGAAGAGTTTCTCCAGAAATCGGACGAAGAAGGATTTTAAGATTTTGGTCCACAGGCTGAGAGCAAAGTTTGCTAAGATATTCAAGATTGATATTGGGAATGGAGAGAATTTCGTTGTCATTGCGACGATGGCAGTAGTTGATCTTTCTGATGGTGTTCTTGTAAATGAGTTCATGTCGAACCTGAAGTCGCTTAAACCCGGAGAGTTTGTGGATAAGATAGAGAAGATATGAGACTTTGATTCTAGTTTCATATTGATTCTATAGGACTGATTTGGTAGGAGTGAAGTAACAATGATGATATTCTTTTTGGTAAAGTTTTGTGAATTATTCTAGCATCAAAGTTTGTCAATGAAACCTATTCAATCCTTTTGTGAATTGATCCTGAACCATCAATAACATGAGCAATTTTGTTGTCAAGGTTAAACTCATCTGTTCATTCTTGTGGCTGTTAATCAGTTTTTACTTTAGTATCTGCATATATCTATTGGAGTAGTTAAGTTTGTTGCCTTATGCAGTAATTTCAGTTTATGATTGTAACTGATGTAAAATAGGCCCTTTTGATTATGGTATTGTTGCACCTATTATTCTCTTATTGTTAGTACAAAGCTCTCAACTATTGATTCGAAATCCGCCAATGCCCCCCATTGTTTTAGAGGCGGGTTCGTCTCCATAGATTGTGGCATGTGCGAGCTTCCATGGAGTCGCTTTGAAGGCCCCAAGCGGTGGGTTTGCTAAGCAAAGCAGCAAGATTAGGGACGATCTTAATGAATACGCCATGGGTTTTAGGCAGAGTTCTTACTTTAGATACTTGCTTAATGTTGTTGAACTTGGAAGTGAAATCAAATGACCTCTATTGGCTTGTGCAATGTAGAAAATAAGGGCAGAATAATTCTTTATATGATCCAACAGAAGATTTATACTGTAAAAAACATACATCAATCTGGTTTGCGCGTGTGAAAAAATCCCTGTTGTTTTTGCTGTACTAAAATTATTAAATTTCGTTGAAGGTAGGTATACAATTTAATACATGACCATGAAGGAACCAGACTAAATCTATGTACATATATATATACCGTAAGGTTTAGAGCCACCACATTGCGCCACGTAGGTTTTTTCCGCGTGTCGTTCTCACATTTCGCCACCTAGAATAACATTTCGCCACCTAGAATTTTGCCACGTGTCATTATATTATTAAGCCACGCCATTTTTTTATTTATAATTAAGCCACGTCATATAAATTTATACATTCCATATACACATCATATCCATAATTATAAATTTTCCATATTAGATTTTATTTTCTAACTCAAAATACTGCATAGTTATAAAATTTTGATCAAGAATGAGTAGATCAAGATTGCATAATTAATTTTTCGATTTATTGTAACCTATTATTAATTTTATTCATTAATGCAATTTAAAATCTAAATGTATCAAATTTTGGATTATCTCAACTATTTTTATTTAATTAGGAAATTTGGAGAAATAAAGAAGGATATAGTTTATATTAATATATATCACATCCCAACAGATTTATTTTAAATATACTTAACTAATTAACTTTTTGTTCATAAATCACATCTAAGTGAAATAATCTCTACTTCTGCTTTAAAAACAAAAATAGAATAATGTATATCCAAGTGTACATTAAAATGCATACATACTTTGTGTTCGAATAATTTTAAGAGACTGTATAAATTCAAATTTTAAACTTGAGAAATTCTAAGAAATTCAATTTAATTCAAAATTTAACTAAATATATCTGATCACGACCATTCTTTAATTTTGATTTATCAATAAAATATAATTTTATCAAATTTAAACTTTATTCAACTTCCGGCACTGGGTTTATACTAGTTTAATACATGATCATGGAGAGCAATTTGTTTCGAGGAAGCTTTCCATATATTCAGGGAGCAATTTGTTAGAAAATGATGAAGTTTATTAATTTGCTTTGAGGACATTATTTTGCAACATTTATGATTTACCCACCAAATAATGCTATTTAACGTTTTATTGTCCTGTAAATGGACAAAATTCAGTCCAAGAAAAAATTGAAGAGCCTAGTGAACCTGCAAGACAAGCTAAAACTACATCGCCCGTATGCAATCAACTTCTTCGATGAGTAATGAACTTCCATCATAAATTCTGGCAGCAAAGAGCCAAAACAACACATTTACAAAATGTTGATAAGAATACAAAATACTTCTAAACAATTTCGAAAATTCGAAGATTCAAACAAAACATTACAAGTTTTCAAACACATGATGGGCTGACTCTTTCAGATCACGATTCAATATCCGCAAACATTACCTCGGAGCTAGCCTCCAGATTCCATTCCAACTCAAATATGGCTATCAATCCTCAAGATTTGGACATCATTCCTTCCCTCATATCTGACCAAGATAATATCTCAATTTCTAAACAACCTTCGCCATCTGAAATCAAAGCGGCTATCTTTGACCTAGCTCTAAACAAAACTTCGGGACCTGATGGTTTCACAGTTGAATTTTTCCAACACTATTGGCCGACTGTTGGCACGTCGGTTGTCCGCGCGGTTGCTGCGTTTTTCCATTCGGGATCAATGCTGACTGCGGCAAATAAAACCTTCATCACTTTAATCCCAAAAATTGATACACCAAACTCCATAAATCATTATAGAGCTATTAGTCTTTGCAATAGCATTTATAAAGCTATTACTAAGGTTCTATCAAACAGAATTCAGCATATACTGCCTTCGATTATTCACCCATTACAGAGTGCCTTTGTTAAAGGTCGTTTGATTCAAGATAATGTACTCATTGCTCATGAGATTTTTCACTCCTTCCACAAAAAGAAAAAAGGCCGTCTTGGTTGGATGGCCATCAAATTAGATCTTGAAAAAGCTTATGACAAAATCAATTGGAATTTTATTTACCTTGTGCTTATTAAGTTCGGATTTCACCAAAAATGGATTCATCTTGTTATGACATGTATTACTACTTCCTCTTCGGCGGTTTTAGTCAACAATGAACCAGGAACTGAATTTACCCCCTCTTGTGGTATCCGCCAAGGAGATCCGATGTCTCCATTCATATTTGTTTTATGTATGGAATATTTGACTCGTACTCTTCAACAAGAAGCAAGTCTTACTGCTAACCATGTAGGAATCAGGCTAACTAAGAATGAGGCTGTTATTCCTTTTCTTAGCTTTGCTGATGATACAATAATTTTTGCAAATGCTACTATACAAAATATGGAATATATTAAGACCATTCTACAAAAATTTACCCTTGTATCAGGATTATCCATTAACTATCACAAAAGCTCTTTACAAACCTTAGCCAATATTTCACAACCAACCGCAACAACCCTTGCCAGTATACTTAACATTCAGACTACGTCTACCATGGAAAAATATCTTGGAATTCCTATCCTTAAAGGGAGGGTTCAAATATCTATGTTCTCCAATGCCGTTTCAAACCTTAAAAAACAACTTTCTCAATGGAAAGCAAATTCAATATCACAAGCGGGTAGGGTCGTCCTTATCCAATCATGTCTCCTCAGCAAAGTCAACTATCTAATGCAAAGTTTTATGCTTCCACAAGGTGTGCTCAAGCAGATTGACGCTGTTTGTAAATCTTTCTTTTGGAACAAATACACACCGAATCACCATCCCTTGATCAGTTGGGAGCGTATCTGCTCCTCCAAACAAAATGGAGGTCTCGGTCTCCGCTCAGCTGAAAATATTAATATATCATTGCAAATGAAGTTACTTTGGAAAATTGTTACTCAACCTCAAAATATTTGGGTCCAAGTTATTACAGAAAAATACCTCAAGAATGATTCCTTATTTGATTATAATAAAAATAATTGCTCCTGGCAATTTGGTAGACTACTAAACATCAGAAATACATTTTCTAAAGGCCTCCGGTGGCTTTTGGGAAATGGCGAAACTATTAAATTTTGGACGGATCCTTGGATTCCGGACATACAACTATCAACTTTTATTTATAATTCGAATCCCAATACTCTTGTTTCAAATTTTATCCGCCCAGATAAAAACTGGGATATTCAACTACTACAACAAATATTACCACCACAAATAGTCAATATTATAGCAACAATTAGAATTCCCTGTACAAATACAATAGACCGCCTTATCTGGCTGCCTGCAACAGATGGAAACTTCTCGGTCTTATCGACTATGTCTCTATTAACGCCAATTTCGGATCCATTCAGCTTTGATTTTGACTGGATTTGGAAATCTAAACTAACGCCAAAGATCAAAAACTTCCTCTGGAAGTCTTGTGCAGATTGCCTTCCAACAACAGATAGAATTAATCGGTTTTATAACTCGGTTCCAAACTTGTGCTCACTTTGTGAAATGCAGGATGAAAACTTGAACCATCTCTTTTTTCATTGTCCATTTACCAAATCAATGATACTAAAATTGCAAAAATTACTAAATTACAACTTCAAAATTATATCACATGGTCATTTCAACCAAAATATTCAACAAACATTTCAAAATAATGACCATATAACATTCCTTGCCTTTCTTTGGTGATTCATTTGGGCACATAGAAATGCTAAAAATTTTGACCCTTCTAGAATTACTAAAAAGACAATTCCATCTGATTTAGCCTTCTCGGGTGCTTTAGCATGAGAAGGCTGTCAAAATACCAATACGAAGATAAAAAATAGACCAAAAAGGAAAAATAATATGAATTGGAAAAAACCGCCAACTCAATGGTCCAAGTTAAATTTTGACGCATCCAGGCTTACAACTGGATCAACTCGTGCTGGGTTCATCCTTAGAGACCACAATGGTTATATCACTTCCTTAGGTCGTCAAAAACTTCCACCCATGACAATTGTTCAAGCTGAAGCGTCTAGCCTTCTCCACGCCCTTAGAAGCATTGACTGTTCTAATATTAACAATCTTATTATCGAAGGAGATAATTTGATTGTAATTAATTCTTTAAAACAAACCTGGAAAGTTCCTTGGGAAATACATTCTATTTTAGCTGACATTAGGAATATTCTATCTACTATTACCTCGGTGATTTTTTATCATTGTTTCAAGGAATCAAATGTTGCTGTTGATTTCCTGGCAAGAAGACAAATCAATCTTCAAAGTCTCAATGCAGCTCTACCGCTTCATCCTACGTCCTTATCGCTTTCACATTTATCTGTAATACAGTCAAGGTGTTTGTTGAGTCAACAACCCTTGCTGCTTGATTTTTTAGAAATCATCCGACGTGATGATCTAGGTTATCCTTGTAACTAAAAGGTAGCCTAATTTTGGCTTGTTCGAGCTAGTAGCTCCGCAATCAAAAAAAAAAACTTCTTCGATGAGTAAAACTTTACTATCGTTTTCTAACATGATAATTAATTAACTAGGCATTTGCCTAAGTTTTTTTAGTCTTTTGCTTGCCCATCACAAAACTTCATACCAAAAGTGAATTTGGTCGAGGACTCGAGGTTCCACCTTAAAACAACATGTACTTATATGATGGATAGTTTTTGTTCTAATTTCCGATATAGGGGATCGAACAAACTTTGGTGCCATATTAAATCTTGGTGGGCCATATTTGACATGGGGGTTCACACGTTGGTTCATGCGTATATGCGCAGTAGGCCCAACATATAAGTCCATGAAGTTCCACCCTAAAACCAATTGATCATAGGGGAGTAGCACATCACTTATATGGTGGGTGATTTAGATTCTAATTCCCGATATGGGATAAGTTTAATCTCAACATACCATGTTGTCATCATGTGTACGTTCTCATTGTAAAAAGCAATTTACTTTTAAAAATAAAATAAAAAGAAACTTAATGTAATATTTTGATGTCCAAAATTTTTGGTCCATCATTAATGATACTCTTAGTGAGAATACTTTACATTATGTTATTATTTTGGCCGGATACATATACAAATTTCCCAACTTGTAAACCTTATTATTTTTATTTTTTTGTCATTAAAGGGGCAACGTCCCATGAAAATTTATTCAAAGCAAAAATGAAGTACAAACATGACGAGAATGAACCTGACCCATATAATCTTTATGCAAAAAAGAAACCGAGTCGTTAGGCAACTCGTCGAGAACATAGAAACTGATAGGAAAAGAAAAGGTAAGTTTTGTAAGGAAATCGAAAACAGTGTTGGATTCCTTACTAATGTGATGGGAGCGGTCATTCTAATTCCAATTCCAATTCCACTTGCCTAAGAAGCAAGAACTGACAGCTGAAAACTAGAGCAGCCAAAGGGTGGTGTACATTCATAGTCTTGTTAAGAAGATATGTAGCAAGTTGTAAGTCCTACTCAAGAATAACGTTGTGAAAGTCCAAATTCCAAGTTAAATACAAACCGTCGCAAATACCCCATTATTCGGCCCGACCAAGGTTGTTGAAAAATATTATTATTTTATTATTTTCCCTAAATATCTATTCTAAAAAACAATAGACCTACAAAAAGTTTAATTTCCAAATATCATTCGACAGAAAATCTACATTTCTAATTTTACCAATTAATGTCAGACCACCTGACCTGACTGCTGAAGTGATGATACCCCAGATATGGAAATTTAAAAAACTAGACAAAAAATACTGGAAAATAAAAAACTAGACAAAAATAGTGGAATAATCTAAACTCCAGAAATTGCAGAATTGCAGAATACTTTTCCTTAAACAAGAAATCCAACCCATCATCATGAACTCCAATTTCCATTTCAATCATTCCCCTCTCCATCCCATTCACAACCCGTCTTCTTCCATCAAGATTCAAAAACCCCACTCTGTTTCCCCCCTTTCAGCTTTTCCCCTGCTCCATTTTGCCCTAATTCAGCAACTCCCCTATATCGATCCAATCACTGTCACTTTCTCCTCTCATCAATCAATTCAAGTCCCTATTTATGGATTCGAGCACTTTAACTGCTCAATTATAGCCAAAACAAATCCCAAACCCTAGCCCCCCTTTTTCCAATTCGAGTCCGATCTACACTCGTGCACACGAAATCCGATGGTTTTGCTGTAATGCGCTCAGGTCAATCGAAATCCAAGGCCACACCACCTAATCGGAGAACTCGCAAGCGGTCTAGGGCTTCCAATTCGCCGGAGATGCCTCCCACGGACTCGACGATCGCTCATGGCGACGACTCCGTTGTCTTCCCCGTGGAGGAGATTGTTCAGTATCCGTTGCCTGGCTATATAGCGCCTACTTCGATTAGTTTCAGTCCGGACGATAAATTGGTGGCCTATTTGTTCAGTCCTGATCATAGTCTGAGTAGGAGGGTTTTTGTGTTTGATTTGGAGAGTGGGAAGCATTGGATGGTGTTTAGCCCTCCTGATGGGGGGCTTGATGAGAGTAATATATCGGAGGCTGAGAAGTTGAGGAGGGAGAGGGCGAGAGAACGGGGGTTGGGCGTTACGAGGTATGAATGGGTCAAGGGCTCTGCCAGGAAGAAGGTCATCATGGTGCCTTTGCCTCATGGGGTATGTTTTTGGTGCATTGTGTTGTTTCTTAGGGTTATGATGGTGGGTTTGTTTGTGCATTGGGGTTTTGGATGGTTTGCTCTTAAGGGAAGACAGTGATGTGGTTGTCATGTGGGTTTTTAGTGGCATTGTGCTTGAGATGTTAGGAAATGTATGGGTTTGATGATTGTTTATGCTGTGTGGAGTTTCATGGTTGTTGAAGTATGTTGTTTCTCTGGATGGTTTTGGTGAATTTTGTTTGTGCATTGTAGTTACTGTATCATATTTCTCAGGCAATGTGATTATGCATGACAATTTGTATATTTTCTCTGCCTAAAAGTAAATAACTGTGATTGATTCCTATGCAATAACAGGAGAAATTTATGCATTATGTTCCAGCTGTTATGATGAGTGTGACTTGTTATCTTATTGACTGGTGATTGCTGTTTTATGAACCCCACCTGCTTGAATCAGTAATATACTTCCTATTTTGGCGATCTCTTCATACATTTGGTGAATAAGTTTAGTGCATAATGAGAGCAAATATTAGTATTGATTTGGTTAGGCTATCTGTTCCTAAGCTACTTGAGGAGATAGTTATGTACTTATATGTCAGGTTCCAATCTGTTATTGCCTGGTTGTCTAACTTTTGCTAGTATATTTGCAAACGATGTCTGAGTAGGTGTTCTTTTACCTTGTATAAAGTTGATCCTCTCTATGAAAATCTCTCTTCAGTCAAGCTGAGTTTGATCATAGAATGTACATAATGAGTATGCACTTGCTTCATTTTATGTGAGTAACGCGTTATTGTAATCCTTGCAGCTGTCAGTTCCTTCTAAAAAGCATCATCATATTATTCATAGTTGCATTATTTGATATCTGTATATTTACCAACTTGTGTTGTTCAAGATTGCTTACGCGCCCCTCTCATGTGCCAGATATACTTGCAAGATCTTTCTTCATCAAAACCAGAGCTTAAGCTTCCAAGCAATCCCTCATCACCAATTATTGATCCTCATCTCTCTCCAGATGGAAATATGCTTGCTTTTGTGAGAGGCTATGAGTTATATGTTCTGGACCTCTTATACAATCTGGAAAAACAATTGACTTTCGGTTCCAATGGAAGTACCTTGGTAAGTGGAGATTTTATCATCTCATATGATTATCCGAGTCTCCTTTCTTATGTACACTCAACCATTATTGTCTCATAATTTTGATTTGTTTTCATGTTTCAGACTCATGGTCTTGCTGAGTACATAGCACAGGTGCGAATTGTATTTTTGGATCACTGAAAATTATTGGAACTTGTTTTTTGCTTATTATCTCTCCCTGAGTGCACAAGGATTAATCTTAAGCCTCCATGTTTTGATGATGTTACAGGAGGAGATGGACAGGAAGAATGGATACTGGTGGTCCATGGATAGCAAATTTATTGCATTCACTGAAGTCGACTCCTCAGAGATTCCACTATATAGAATTATGCACCAGGGCAAAAGCTCAGTCGGCCCAGATGCACAGGAAGATCATGCATACCCCTTTGCTGGTGCTTTGAATGTTAAAGTACGGCTTGGTGTTGTCTCAGTAGCTGGGGGGCCTGTCACTTGGATGGATCTTCTATGTGGGGGCCACCAAGATGGCGCCACATCCGAGGACGAATATCTGGCCAGAGTCAACTGGATGCCTGGAAACATTCTCATTGTCCAGGTTCTAAACAGGACTCATACTAAATTGAGACTTTTGAAGTTTGACATTAGTACTGGAGAAAGGGAAGTTTTGCTAGTGGAAGAGCAGGATGTATGGATAAATTTACATGATTGTTTTACACCCCTTGAAAACGCAGACCCCACATGCCGTGGCGGGTTCATCTGGGCAAGTGAGAAAACAGGATTCAGACATCTTTATCTGCACAGTGCCAGTGGGGCTTGTTTGGGACCCATAACAGAAGGAAATTGGATGGTGGAGCAAATTGCTGGTGTAAATGAAAGTTCAGGGCAAATTTATTTCACTGGAACTTTAGACGGGCCTTTGGAGTCGAATCTGTACTGCACAAAGTTTCCGAAACTTAATTCTCCGTTGCAAACCCCTGCGAGATTGTCACAAGGCAAGGGAAAACACGTGGTGATTCTTGACCATAAGATGCATAGTTTCATTGACGTTCATGACTCTTTGAGTTTCCCACCAAAGGTGATTTTGGCCTCTTTGCTTGATGGGAAATTTATCAATGCTTTGCATGACATATCTTTCTCCATTTCAAGTTTCAAAAAGCTCCAACTGGAGCCACCCGAAATATTTGAAGTTAAAGCTGATGATGGAACGGTTTTGTATGGGATTTTGTATAAGCCAGACGAGAAAAGATTTGGACCTCCACCTTACAAAACAATGTTGAGTGTGTACGGTGGTCCAAGTGTTCAACTTGTTACTGATTCTTGGATTAATACTGTTGATATGAGGGCGCAGTATTTGAGGAGCAAAGGAGTATTAGTTTGGAAGGTATGTGCTTTCTTTATTCTAAACTATTTCATTTGCCCTTATTTTTTGAGAAAATATAGTTGAAAGATAAAAGATATTTAAAGAGGTTACTGAAATCCTTTCTATCTCTAGACCAACACACTCTTACTTATAAGATGCTAGGAGAGAATAACATTGTTGGACAGATTTATAGGCAAGTGGTCTTCAGTATACAACATTATTTTTCCTGATTAGCTTCTTTACAGGGCATAGGTAGAAAACCCGGCATTATAGGATTTATCTTTTGCATATTAGTGACATAATTTCTGAGAATGGTTTCATATCCTATGCTCTGTATAGACTTGTATCATATACTCCTACTTTTTGTCCATAATATATATTGTTTGAATTTAACACTGATAGTTTTTTCCCTTTTTCTTGCAGCTAGACAACAGAGGATCTTCTCGACGCGGGCTCCACTTTGAAGGAGCTGTCAAACACAGCTTTGGCAAGCAAGACGCCGATGACCAGAAAACAGGAGCCGAATACCTCATCAAAAACGGGCTCACCAAAGCTGGCCACATCGGGCTTTATGGGTGGAGCTATGGGGGCTACCTCTCAGCCATGGCCCTGGCCCGGTTTCCCGACACGTTCCGTTGCGCTGTTTCGGGCGCACCCGTCACGTCCTGGGACGGGTACGACACGTTCTACACCGAGAAGTACATGGGCTTGCCCTTGAGCAATGTTTCCGGGTATGAGTTCGGGTCCATCATGCACCATGTGGACAACATCAAGGGTAAGTTGCTTTTGGTCCACGGGATGATCGACGAGAACGTGCACTTCAGGCACACCGCTAGGCTGGTGAACGAGCTGGTGGCCACCGGGAAGCTGTATGAGCTTTTGATTTTTCCCGACGAGCGCCACATGCCTCGTCGGATGAGGGACAGGATCTATATGGAGGAGCGCATTTGGGAGTTCATTGAGAGGAGCCTTTGATGATGGCCTCTTGTGGAGGTAGCCCCAAACTTCTTTGCTTTCTGTTTTCTTTTTGAACCTTTTGTTTCTTTGTTGCACATTGTGCTTCTTGTCTATTTCTAATTTTTTCGCTAGCAAGTTTTGGAAGAGTTCATGTACCAAATAAGGATGCGATATTTAGGCTTTTCTTGTTCTTGTCGTTGTTCTTTTAGTCAAATATTCATGCTCTTATTTGAATAATATCCATGTGTACAATAATTAGGAGATATTGATAGTACTGATTCATATTCTACTTTGTTCCATTATGGCTTTGGCTTGTTTCACTTTATGAGTTCAAAAGGCGTATTTGGATGAAAAACCATGTTGAAATAGAGAGTGAAACAAGGCCAAAAAGTGTTAGTTTAGAATAAGAATAAATAACGCCTAGGTTGTACTATTATGTCTGATCTCATATGTAATCCAGCTTATGTTGGATTATAATCACTCAAAGTTCATGATTTAAATTTTTTTGCCTAATAGTACTAAATCAAAACTGAAAACTCAGTATCATTGTTGAAACTTGAAAGCATGCAAGACCTCATTTGAAGAACAAGAACTCAAAAACATAAAAGACTCCCTAGACCTTATTGTTCTCCGGCTAGCTAGCTACCCTTTAATTACACACCTCCAAATTAATTACTTACACTCAAGCAAATGAAGTAATTAGGATGCTAATCCAGCCTGAAACCCCACTCCCATTTGTGTCAACCAAGTATCCCCTGATATAAACTTCCTCACCGTAAACTTGCTAGCCTCCCTCCTAGACAACCTCCTATGCACACCGGGCCACCTGACCCGGCCCCTCAACCCGGCCCCCGGCCCGTAGTTCCGAAACTCCCCATAGTAGAGCCTATTCAAGGGCAAGCCCGGGGCCCACTCGAGCCAACCTTCCGGGTCAATGTGGTCCCCGAGGTACGACATCATGTAGACCACCCTAGCGTGGTCCCGCCAAGGCCGCCCCAAGAACGTCTGGCACGTGCTGTCATCAGTGAGCCGGAACTGGCACGCGTGGAACGACATCCCGGTGCTCTGTCGGGCGTCGGTCCGGCCTTGTGCCGTGATCGCGCACTGTTGTCCGGGCATCGGTTTCCGCGAGTAGATGGTCGAGTTTTGGAAGATGACGGCGCTGTTGCCTAGAATGAAGTCGACGGTCCCATAGACGTTGCACTCACGGAAGAACTGGCGTTTCGAGTACGTGTAGAGGGTGTCTTGGTAGGCCTTGATCTCGCACCGGTAGATCAAGGACTGGTCCGAGCCCACACGGAGGGCAACGGCTTGGTGGAAATCGGGCCCCGCCTCGTTCGTGAAGGTGATGTCGCGAGCTACGAATCGGTCTCCGGATACCCCTGATGATCAAGCGCAGATTATCAAGTGTAAACCAAAGAGACGTTTAGCTTGTTAGGAGGATGAATGTGTGAGATATGGAGTAGTACCAAGAGTAGCGGTGTCAAAGGTGGTCACATTGTTGCGGTCAACGCTTTTGGAGCCAGTGATCACAGTTTTGCCCATTCCATCTCCTATAAGCCACAGATTCGTTACCATGTTTCCGACCCTCAAGTTGCTTTCTTCATACCTGAAAATATCACGTAAATAATTGACGTTTCAAATGCAAGTACAATCACAATCCAACGTAAGAAACATACCCATCACAAATCATGCATGATGAAACCCTATCACGTCCACCACACACAAAAACACTTGACCTATTGGATGAAATGATCAAGACATGAGCAAACATAGACTAGCCCACTCGGTCCACCCGATCCGACCATCCTTACTTGGACATCATGTACAATTAGGTTGGCTATTTAGGCCAACCGGGATGGATAAGAGGCCGGGTCGGATATGGACATCAAAGCGAGCCTAAGCGAATGCGTGCCTATGAGTTTTATGTGGCGTAAGCCCTAGAATGAATTAGACTCTGTTCGGCAGGCCAAGTAGCAGATAGCATAAGAAGAAAAACGCTAGCGGAATTCAGTCTCTTTCGCCCCCGCTAACAGAAAACGCTACCCATTTCGCCAATGCCGAACAAAGCCTTAAACTCTTATTCTTGATATTTCCCCCATAGATTATCCATAACAAGGTTATATTGATTTTCTAATGGTGCCTATCCCGATCCATATCCGATCCGATCCCATACGTCTAGCTCCTACATTATGCTACTCCCTCCGTCCCATAATGTTTGTCCACTTTCCTTTTCCGTCGTTCCAAAATGTTTGTCCACTTTCCTTTTATATCAATAACTTTTTCCAATTTTACCTCTATACAATCTCTATATTTACCCCCATTATCCAACTTTTCTATCTACTTTATTTCCTTTTAACTTTTATCCCCTATAAATTTCCAAAAGTATCCCTATTCAATCATATCTTTTACCCACTTTATTCCACTTTTTTACTTTCCAATACCACTTTACACCTCTCATTAAAAACCGCAAAAACCGTCCTTTTGGACAAACATTATGAGACGGAGTGAGTACAAGAAGAGTCTCTACAACTTACTGGCCAGCCCTGATGTAGATAACGAATCGCCGTTGGCCATTCTGCGGAGCCATTGCAATAGCCTCTCCAATGGTGGCCACCGTCCCGGACCCATCCCTATTCTTCGAAACCACCACGTCCGCCTTAATGCTACCCGGAGTCGACTCTAGAAGCATCCGGTCGCCTCTCGACACCCACCACGGAAACTCGCCCTTGGCCGCCGCCTCGTCGTCGCGGAAAAACGACGACAAGAGGCGGCGGTTGTAGCTGGGCGGCGGGCCGGCTTGGCCGCCGCCCACGCCGGCGTTGTTGGTGGCGTAGAGAGTCAAGGTGTTGCTGGCGAGCTCAGAGAGGTTCTGAAGGTGAGTGTACATTTGGAACTTGATCCCTTGGCTTGCTGAGGCTAACCCGTCCCTACACGTGTCCTGGTTCGTTAGGGCTGCGCTCAGCCACGTCAGCACGTCCGCCGTCGTCCCTCTAACTACCTGAAGAATGACAGCTGTCATGAATATGATTGGTTCGTATCAAAAAGATCCCTTATCAATTTACGGATTTTGGTTATGTTATCGTTTATCTTAACTAACCACGTAAACTTGCCCCTGAAAAATGGCTTAATGTTGTAGGATTGTAGAACTAAATGCGAACGAATTGTGTAGGAACTATGTTGTTTGGCTTAAAATTTTATCTTAGTCTATATTGTTGTAAACGTAATTATAGGCATTATTGACGTATTTGTGTTGGAAGTGGAACTATATAATAATACTCCGTATAAATTTCGTCATACAGATTGCATGCCATTTTGTAACACTCTGATCAACAACAAATTTCTTTTTTGCTTTGTGGAAATCTACAAATTCTCACTTCCATACTTCTCATTTTATTTTAAAATTTAGAAAAAAAATACTCCCTTCGTTTCAAAATATATCATTTGGACATGGTACATATATTAAGAAAAAAAACGTTATTCCTACATTATCCCTATCAAATGTATAGTTAATTATTTGTTTAGAAAAATATGAAAAAGTGTAATGATTATGATAAAAATAATTATTAGGGGTATAGATGGAAAGAGATGGAAAAAAAAATGTAAAATAATCAAATATTATGAAACAAGAAAAAATTAGCATATGATCATGTATTTTGAAACGGAGGGATTAAAATGAAATGTTGTATTTTTGGGGGGTTTTAAGGTAATCTAATCCTTTATCTTCATTTCTGTTATAAGATCCCTACCTAACATAACCAACTTATACCAAAAAACCAATAAAAAAAACAATTACTCACATCTCCCTCCTCAGCGGCGGCGGGGGCGGCGGCAGACGCGGCGGCGCCGGCGGAAACGGCGGCGAGCGATCGGTTGAGCATATCAAACGAGTCATCCAACAGCTCAATGCAATCCGCATAAGCCGACTTATCATACGATACAATCTCGGAGTTCCCGATCACCGTCGACTTCATCAGCGCCTCCCCGAACCTCCGTCGCGTCACGTCCATCGCGATCGGCACGAGATCGTCGGGCCGAGCCGCCGGGTACCCCGCCAGCGACTCCACGCACAGTGCAGGGTACTCCGTGCGCCCGCACGCCAACGCTATGACCCGGGCCGGCCCGGCCCGGCCCGGGTGGCTTCTTGACTTGGCGATGGTCACCGCCATTGCCGAGACGGCCGCCGCCATGAAGACGGCGGAGAGCGCGACGAGGACGCGGTGGTTTCGGAGTAAGGACCGGTTTTGGTTCGGGTCGGGTAGGCCCGTTGATCGGGACGGGCGGAGCCTGCCGTAGCTTAGCGGGCTGCGAGGGGCGAGTGACGGCAACGGTGACGTCATGATGGGCGGAGGTGGGCCCGGGCCCGGGTTTCTCAAGGATTGGAGGAGTGTATGTGTGTTAGTTTGTATGATAGTTTAAGTTGGAAGGATTTATAAGTATTGTAGCAAAAAAAAATACGGAGTATCTTTTATAGCTTAAATGCAAATTTTTGTGTGAGGAAAAAGGGGAACTTTGCAAAGTCAAAATTGAGATCGAGGTGGATCTACGACACTGAAGATTCGGTAGTTTGCGTTTTTATTTTTGGCTAAAGATAGTAGATGTAGTATGTTAGTGTTCTATATTTGAGGATTTTTTTTGTTTTGGTGACTAAATCTCAGGGTACTTTGTCAACTCAAGTAAAGCACTCCATAATTTTTTTCGGTTTTTCTATTGTGTGCCCTAAGGGCACATGATAAGCATGCTAAAAACAGAAACTAAAACCCTACAAAAGGAAAGAGTGAACCCATCACAAAAAAATTAAAAAACAAAAAATTTAAGATTTATCAAATATTTCCATTATTAGCCGCTTATTGTGTGCCCTAAATCGGATTTTTATTACTACCACGTTCGTTAAAAAACTACTGGTTTTTTTAGTGCAATCAATGTTCAGAAGTTATCGTTATATGTATGTTTTTTTTAAAAAAAAATTGACATTTTATCTTTTGATTTTAATTTCAGGGTTGTTACCACGATTTTAATCCATATTAATGTTATCAATCATAAATCCCCCTTCCATAAACACACAAAGATTAAAATCTCAACAACAAAAATCTTCCATTTTTCGTTTTCGTAGCAGCAAATCAAACAGGCCTTAGCCAATATACAAGTATGGGCCGACTGTTAAAATCCAGAATGGCCCAATGGGCCATTAAGCGTCAGAAGACTGAGGCCAATGTAGGAGCTCTTAGGGTCGGTTTTGCCCTAGCGGAAATACAAACGGAATGGAGTAGTGCGCATTTAGAGAAATACATGACCATTTGGACATTGCACATATATTAAGAAAAAAATGTTATTCCTATATTATCCCTATCAAATGTAGAATTGATTATTTATTTAGAGAAATATGAAAAAGTGTAATGATTATGATAAAGATAATTATTAGGGGTATAGATGAAAAGAGATGGAAAAAAATGTGAAATGGTAAAGTATTATGAAACAAGAAAAAGTTAGCATATGGTCATATATTTTGAAACGGAGGGAGTAAAACTTTGATAAGTACTATCGAAGTTTAAATAATTTTGAGCAAGTCCGCCCCTCCTTTTAAAAAAAATAAGGTAAAACTTGCACGAGCCTATGTGGACCAGCCCGGCCCGGCCCGTACTAGCCTCATAATTTGTCGGGCCGGTCCTGGACCACGGTACCTTGACCCGGCCCGATTCCATCACTAGTAGTGGTAGGACGTTGGTAGAGTGTCGAACGGACCCCGACCCTTAGTGTATATGGCGCATAAAATTCTTACCATCTGTAATAGTTGTAATAAGAATCATGTCATGAAGTTTTGCTCACTAGATGAGTACAACTTGTAAGTTAAGCGAACCAAGATAAACATATGGATGAACTCATGCATGCGTGAACTAATAATATGATCATTTTATAGCCTTCCAACGTCTGAACAAAAGGAGTAACAATAATGTACACAAATACTAGGATCTTGTGTCCCTATTTTCAGGATTTCTCCCCTGAAACTCAACAACTTGTGCTTGATGAACTCTTCCCTTCTCATCAATCTCCCTCTTTAATGGTAAACTAATCTCCCTCTTTTTTCCCGTTAATTATGGCAAGATATATTTATGTTCTTTTTTTCTAGAGAAAAACATGCATTTCACATTCATTTAAGTTGTTACAAACAACTTGTTTCAGACTGAGAGCTCCTTCATTTCTGAATATGACTTGGGAGGAGGGCAAGCTCATCTTTTCAATGAACCCGAGCCCGTCTTCCACGAACCGACTACGAGCCTTGATCCAATGTCCATGACACCGTTTGTTGATCAGAGTTTCATGCCAACTCAAGACCAAGAATTCATAGACTTCGAAAGCGCGCTTTTCGACAAGGTTTCGTACGAAACCGTCTTTGCAAATTCTTCCGTAGAAACCAACCAAATTAATGAGACTATGGAGGTCCACAATGACGAGGAGCACTTGATGAATGAGTTGGCGGCGTTTCAGAAGAGCAATAGCACAGGCTCATTGACCTCTTCCATGGCTCCATTAAGCATGTGGCCAAGTTTCTTGGACTTTGAAGCAGCTTTCATGGAAGAAGATATCAAAGTGAGGATTTGTATACATGATATGTGTAGTTGTAACTTGTAACTTACTCTTTTATCTTACATAGTATAATTGTGAGCTATTTTGAGTGCAGACTCTTGGGAATGTGAACTTGAGCTTCATCCAAACGTCGGTCCAATGCCCTAGACTAACCGGTTTCGGTTGCAGCTCCGACGAGGGACGCCAGGAGAAGCTTTCAAGATACAGATTCAAGAAGCTGAAGAGAAACTTTGGAAGGAGAATCAAAGTAAACCAAGGATCAATTCACTACTCTTGGATGGTTCGGGGGCTTAGGGTGCGTTTGGATCGCACTTGGTAGTTTCGTCTTAGGAAGAACTAATGATGTGTTTCGATTTCAGTATGCCTGCAGGAAGGCTCTGGCCGACAGCCAGCCGAGGATTCGAGGAAGATTTGCCAAGACCCGAGACACCCTTTCGTGTCGAAGGGCAAATAACGCGAGCTAGAGCATTTTACACGAGCGATTCCTACGAGCTCGTGATGTACAAGACGTCGACGCACCGAGTTGAGATATGTCACAGTGCCCTAAAGAATCAGAAAGCATGGTCTAGCTAAATAAGTCCTCTGATATAAGTTGCTGGCCACATATATCTAGTAGTTGTGTATATTGAGGTCCTTTTGTAGATTAATTAGGAATGAGAACTAGAGATAATAAGATAAATAAAAGAAACTTGCAAGGATCCCTCTCAAGTTTCCTCGCCTATCTTCATCAAAGTTAAGAAGCATAAACTCAATACATGCAACATTTCATCCTACATGATATTGACCAAAGATTTATCATAATGATATGATACCCTTGATCCGGGTTTAGGTCGGGCTTAATTACAAACACAAACGGTTAACCGGTAATAGATAGACGAGCGAGCTCATAAATTCACATCTTGGTTATATTTGCGAAAGGACTTAGACAAGCTAAGCAGGCCAACCCGGACTTGCCCTGCTTCCTACACCACACTGAGCAGCCGTAGCTCAACTCAGGCCTAAACAAATTTCAGACCGATCCGGTAAAATATACAAAATCACAAAACCCGACTCACTGGCCCAGCCTGAGCCCGCTATCGGACCAACCCGGGTCCATGTACTAAAGTTTGCTATCAAACCCGACCGTAACCCGCTTTTGTACTAGTCAATTATACAGCAATAAGAGTCAACATGCAGGTAACGCAAATATCAATTTGCAGTAACAAATCAAACCAGAGACTAATCTATGAGATTATGAAACCCCTTGAGATTATGCTTGAAAAGTGGGGCAAGACAATCATCAAAAACGGACATTTTTAGCTCCAAGTAACTTCCAAAGTAACGTGCTTCCACTATTACACTAATAATCCAAAACTAAGGAAAACCCAAAATTACCCATACCAAATTAAGATGAGTCTAAACTTATAAAGTACAAAACTTAGAATTAACAGATCACCAGAACAAAAAGTTTACCACAGGAACTTCAAATCATCCTGACCACACCAATACCTTTAATGAACATGGCACGATCACATCAATTTCGTAGGCCATTACCATTCATGAGCCCCGTGAGCCCTAAAAACTCATTATTTTACTACTATTCTTCGATCCACCTCATCAATGATCTTCTATTTATTTTTCTCTCCTATCCATGAGCTCGATGATCTCATCTTTTTATTTTTCTCATTTTTCAATACTTATTTATTTTTTCAATTAAAATTACATATATACCCTCAATTTTTATTATACATATAAGTTAAAATAGGCCAAAAATATATATGGAGTATTTAGTTTTAATTGTATTTAAATATATGCAATATTAACTCGTAGATTAAAAAATATGAACTTTTATATAAGATTTATTGTTATTATTTTTAATTAAAGCCAAAATGACAATTTTAATTTTTAAATAAACACCATGTGGCGCATATTTAAACTTTTTTTGTCCCTTGAGTTGGTCTAAACGCGTCGTTTGTGGCTGGAATTGGAGTGAACCCTGTGTTCTGTTCTTGTGCTAGCGTGCCCACATAACCTTTATTTATTTGTTTTGTTTTTTTTTCCACCTTTTGTTGCTGCTTGCTTTTCTCTCTCCTGAGATTAACATCTGAGCCTTTTCACCTCAATCCATGTGTAGATCATCTTAATTCTTTTCATGATCTCTCATGAGCCCATTAAAAGCTCCCCGTTGGTAGTGCCCTTACTAATCAGACTTGGACAAAGATTAAATCATTTTCTTTTGAAAGGTTAAATTGATGCCTGAAACTTCAAATAATAAGCCAACACGTCTGCAAGCACTTAAGCCACTTGCAGTTGATACCCAAAAGGAAACGAACAACAAATATTCTACATTTTTTTTATATAAAAAACAGAGACTGGAGTCCTACAAAAAAAAAATAGTGAACCCGTTATAAAAAAAATAAAAATTTAAGATTTATAAAATTATTCCATTATTAACTTCTTATAGGGCCTGCTTGTTATCATACGGGAATGCAAATGCGTTTGTCGCATCAGTTCACTGGTTGAGCACTACCATGAGGTCTCGGGTTCGAGACTCCAGGGCGACGATTTGTCTTATTTCCTTTAGAGCTGGTTAGTAACCAGTTCTCATCCTTTGTGGATGCTCTAGGCGAGTCCAAATAGTACTTGCGGCGATCCTAATCCTTTTTTTATCAAAAAAAAATACGGGAATGCAAATAAATAAAGCCCTTTTTTGTATTTGGTTCAGATAAGGTATGAAAATCATGTTTATGGCATGCTCAACTCAACACTCATGATAATGCACAACCACAAAATCTTGAATCCTACCTAGAAATGCTACCACTAAAAACATTCTTTCTGAAAAACAAACTAATAAGCAGGAAAAACAACAGTATCAAGTGGCATCAAGCCTTCCCAAACCTTAACAGTATCAAGCGGCAAATTTAAGGGACCACTTTTTTTTTTTTGACCACTTACTTCACTACCAAGCTGTTCCACATTAATCTTCCATTTTTCGTTTTCGTAGCAGCAAATCAAACCGGGTTTACCCAATACACAAATGTGGGCCGACTGTCAAAATCCAGAATGACGTTTGATCCACATGAGCAATACAGCAAACAAAGCCCAACAGAATGGCCCAATGGGCCATTAAGCGTCAGAAGACTGAGGCCAATGTATAAGCTCTTAGGCTCGGTTTTGGCCCTACCGGAAAATACAAACGGAACGGAGTAGCGAAAGCGGAATTTACTGTTCATCTGGTAAGTTTGCACCTAGGGGCTGTTCATTGGACAAAAACCGAACCGAACCGAGAAAACCGAACCGAAACCGAGAACCGAACTTGGCAAAAACAGGAACCGAAAACCGACCCGAACTGGACTGGATCGGTTCGGTTCGGTTTCGGTTTTTTCGGTTTGGATTCGGTTCCGCCCGATTGGACCGAACTACTTAGATTGGATTTTTTTATGTGATCCAAATCGTCCAAAAAAACCGAAGTCCATCGAATCCAAATCAAAATGGAAACGCTGTATTCGGTTCTACTTCTGCTAGGAGCCTAGAATTGTGAAATTCAACACATAAGAAAGAGAGATGGAAAGAGAAATCAAAATCAAATGTTCACCACGGTTAACGGGAGACAGATCTGGAGGAGACGAGAGAATCGCCGGTGAGTGGTAGGCTCGCAGATCTGGAGAGATCAGAGCTCTAGGGCGGGACGGAGAATCGCCGGTGGACCGTGGAGGGGACGACGGAAGGAGGAGACGAGACAAGACACACCGCCGCGTTTGCACAGCGTCGACGAGGAGACGAGAGTACGAGACACACAGCCCAACAGCCGCGTCGTCGTCGAAGGAGCGGAGCGCCGACGAGAGGCCAACGAGGCTGCTGTGCGAGGAGGAGCGCCGACGAAGTCGTGAAGGAGGCTGACCGACGAGGTGCGACCTTAAAGAATCGTGAAGAGTGAGGCTGACGAGGCTCGGTGGGAGTCGCTGCTGTGTGCGGCTGTGCGAATGAAAGAAGCCCAAAGAACAGCACTTCAACCCAATCTAGGGTTTTTTAATTATTTTTTAAATTTATTTCGGTTTGTTCGGTTCTGGGGTGAACCGAACCGATCCAACCCAAGAACTGAACATGGAAAAACCTAGAACCGCAGCCCGACCCGAAGTATTTTGGATCGGTTCGGTTCCCATGCATCGGTTCGGTTCTTTGGATTGGATCGGTTTTTCCGATCCAATGAACAGATGCACCCTTCTAGGTAGAGGTATTCAACGGGTCGGGCGCCCGACCCGCATATAACGGGTCGGGTTGTGGGTCAAATTTTTTTAGCTGTAGTCTTGCAAAGTACGAATTGCAATCAACATGCCTCTTCTTGCCAATCTAAGACATAGGAGACCCATGAAATAGGTTATTTTTTATAATGAAAAGAAATCCTGAACTATCGACAAATTAAGTTCAATAATTGATATGCAATTTTTGTTTGGTAGAAATAATTGATATGCAATTATATATGCATGCATGTTAATAGTTGCATTTTCTATTTTAATATATATGGTAGGAGTTAATTATGCGAGTTTGGAAACACTTGCTATTCCAATTTAAGGAATTTTGTTTCTCACAAAAAAAATTAAGGGATTTAAAATATTTATTTTTAAGGGATTAGATTTTGCTCGGGTTTCATATTGAGTCATTGAGATGTTCACTAATCACTACCTATTTTTAAGGGATTGAGGTAAATTTTTCTTAAATCTATTGTTCGAAGGAAGATATACGCTCGTGGACTATTTCTGATATTGTCAATTAATTTCAGGATGAAACTCATCGAATTTATATCCTGGGATCAAGTAGAACGCGAAATAAATTGTAAAGTTAGAAAAAACCGGCCATGGGAAGTGTAATTTAAACTTTGATGGGTCTAGACTTAGCAATGGTAATGCGTCCGGAGGTTCAAATAATAAGGGATGATGATGGAAAACCAATTGATCGATATGTTAGAGCATATGGAAAAGTATCGGTTTTAATGGCAGAAACATTGGCATTATGGTATTGGTATGGTGTAAGAAAAGCGAAACAGATGAATAGTAGAAAGTTAGAGATAGAAGGGGATAATATAATAGTAATCAAAGTAATAATGGGACAAATTCGTTGTCCATGGGAAATTGAAAGAATTATTGCCGATATTCTCGCGTCCCTCCGGGGGTTCGAGTCAGTTAGTTTTTACGGAAATTTCACGTGGTAATCTCGAGGTTTAACATTATTCATAAAGTGTACCAAAGTTTGACATATTTCATGCGGTAACCTTGAGATTTATACGAAATTCATGGAATAACCCTACAATATATACAAAATTTGTCACATGCCCAAGAGGTTAAAATTTGCAAAATTAAAAAGAAAATTAAAAAGGGTTTGACGATCCTTCAAGTATAATTTTATCCAATATTAATATTAAATATTAAATATTATAATAAAATAAATTTATTTTTTATATTCATACAATTATCCTATAAATTTATTAATAACATTTTTATCAGATACTTTATTTTTAAATTGAAAATATAAATAGTGTAAAAACTGAACATTACATTACTTAATTGTTTTTTACATAAATAATTTCGATTGTAAATAAATTTCAATTTTTGATATTTTACATTATTTCTTTTATGAGAAAGGAATATTTTTATAATATAAATAATGAAAATTTTTCAATGGTCAATTGGTCATTGATGAAAACTTTAAATTAGTTATCAACTCAAATATATGCATTGTATTGCCTTGTAATATATTAATAAATAAGTTTAAACTATAATGATAAAATTAAATATATGTATTTAATTATAGTATATAATCTTAAGGTAATAGATAAGGCTATATTACGAAAATTTTATAACCTTCTAAACTAATATTTATAAACAACCTTTTAAATCTATGTTATTAACTATCAAAATACTAAAATATTTACATTATAAGTTATTTGTACAAAACTTTCCTTAACTAAAACAATAGGAATTTTGAATTTTAATTACTTATATTATCAAAGTTTTTGATGTAAATTTAAAATTGTGATTATTCTTTGTTAAAAAATGAGGTTATATTATTTTGATCAATAAATTTTTATTTTAAATAATAACTCAAAAAATAGATTTAAAATTATATGAGTAAAATATTAAGATTTTTTATTTTTTAAAATTGCTTTTCACAAGTTTAATATTTAAAATTAATATTGACTTTTTTGGACATATGATAAATTATGTACATAACATAGGGTTATTACGTGAATTTTATATAAACCTCAAGGGTACCGTGTGAAATATGACAAACTTTCGTACACCTTATGAATAACCCTAAACCTCAGGGTTATCGTGTGAAATTTCCGTAGTTTTTATTATGGGGGTCAACCGTGCAATTTTGTGGCTGATAAAATTGCTTTTCTGGGTCACAGTCTCTCATGGAAATCTATCATGAACCATCACGAGCTTTTAGCTTTTATCCAAAAGGATGCTTTAGGAATCCCGCCGTAAGACGAGGCCTAATTTTCACCGTGTCAAAAAATATATATACATATACTGGGATCAGGTGATTTTGATATTAAGAAATCTATAATATAAACATCAACATACTTATATGGTGGTAAGAAGTTTACTAGTCAATTCGTGAACAACATGTAGCCCAGAAAGGTGGCATTGTTACCTAGACGGCTAGATATATTTGATAACCTGAATTATGTAGTAATTTTCCGGTATGCGAAAGTTGATAATAAAGATCACGGACTTAAATAAATATATTAATTTAATTCATTAAATGTTGCTGAAACAACTTTTACAAAAATAATGGTCAAAAGAATTTGATGTATTATTTCACTTTTAATTTTTTTAAAAAAATCTAAACTAAAACAAACCCTAACGTATGGCACAAATCAAAATCTCCTTAATTAAACTAAAACTAAAAAAATGTTTGCTATGTTTAACAAATTTACCTTGATCTTATATCCCATTGCAACGAGACTATACCGAAGTGATACCAACACTCTTCGAAAACTTATACTCCGTAAATGATACTCCGTACTACACAAAGCCAACAAAATTAAACATATCGTTTTGTAAAGGCTAAGGAATGATGTGATCTTAGCTTCCACAAAGCCAGCATTCAATTGGATAGTTTTTTTTTTTTTCAAAGGATGAAATTATTTGAGTTTGTCGTTAAGGAATAATAATTCTCTGAGCTATGTTATTTTTTGACCTGGTCGGGTAAGTGTGAATTTTCTTATATAATAAAAAGTGTACGATGTATGCATAATTGCAGTTTTTTTTGAACAGGTAAAGATTCGGTAGACCAACCAAAACTGGTGTATTGAGACGTCGTTCAACGGCAGCTGACACCGGCTAAGACGAGTAACAAAAGGTCAAAACAAGAAAACAACACAAGTAGCATATGAATGTTGTTTCCTTATGAACGGGCAACCAATATATCTAGATTGAAAATACTTGTGAAAGAATAACAAAAATATATCTACAAAGCCACTTCAATGTCTCTCATTTGAATTTCTTCCAAAAAAAATATATATATCTCATTTGATGTGGGTCAAAAGTTATAGAAAACATTGTTAATTAGCTATAGAAAAATAGGTTGAAAATGATTAAATTAACTAAATGAATTTAATACTTATAAAATTAAATTTGGTACGTACAAATTGAAAAATCTAACATGTATAATTTGGACCATTGTTGGGTTTATGCGCATTTTGGAGTTGGGAAAATTTTGGATCATACAAAATAACTTTTTTATTAATCTTAACCTTGGTCCTATAGTCTGAGTTAAATATTTGAGATGCAAGCTTAATTACTATCTAGAGACTCAAACTTAAGACCTTATATATTGATGCATCTCAATTGAATTACTTAAAACTATTCATAGTTTTAAAAGAAGTTTTAAGGTTATTAAGATCTAACACGTACATCGACCGACGACAACTTTGTTTTTTGTACTAAAAAAATAATGGCTCTTTATTTTTTTAAAAGAGGCTTTGTATTGTATGCCCTTATGTTGGTATAGTTTAGAACCCAATTTTTAAAACAAATCATAATTTTGTAATTATATTTTTAAAAGGTTTATGACTTCTAATTTTAGGCTCTAATTTCTTGTTTTGGATTCTTATTCTATAAGTTTAGAATATAGGAAAGAAAAATCTATATAATCATGACAAACTCATCCTAGGAACAAGGAAGGAAGATCGGTCCCATACTAATAATCCCACTTAATTAGATCCTCTGCCCATTTATGAATGCCGTCTTCTGAGCTCTTAAGCTTGTCAATTTCACCACTTTTGCAAAATTTCTCCTTCTGAACAAAAGGAGTTTGTACAACAATAATGTACACAAATACTAGGATCTTGTGTCCCTATTTTCAGGATTTCTCCCCTGAAGTTCAACAGCTTTTGCTTGATGAACTCTTCCCTTCTCATCAATCTCCCTCTTTAATGGTAAACTAATCTCCCTCTTTTTTTCCCGTTAATTATGGCAAGATTTATGTTTTTTTTTCTCCTAGAGAAAACCATGCATTTCATATTCATTCATCTAAGTTTTGTTACAAACAACTTGTTTCAGACTGAGAGCTCCTTTACTTTTGAACATGACTTGGGAGGAGGGCAAGCAGATCTTTTCAAAGAACCCGAGCCCGTCTTCCATGAACCCATTACGAGCCTCGATCCAATGTCCATGACACCATTAGTTGATCAGAGTTCCATGCCAACCCAAGACCAGGAATTCGTAGACTTCGAAAACACGCTTTTCGACAAGGTTTTGTACGAAAACGTCTTTGCGAATTCTTCCGCAGAAACCCACCAGATTAATGAGACCATGGAGGTTCACAACGACGAGAAGCAGTTGATGAATGAGTTGTCGGCGTTTCAAAAAAGCATTAGCACAGGCTCATTGAGCTCTTCCATGGCTCCACTAAGCATGAGGCCAAGTTTCTTGGACTTTGAAGCAGATTATGGAATGAGAAGAGCTTTCAGTGAGGGAGATATCAGAGTGAGGATTTGTGTACATGATATGTGTAGTTGTAATTTACACTTTCATCATACATAGTATTATTGTGAGCTTTTATGAGTGCAGACTCTTGGGGATGTGAACTTGAGCTTCATCCAAACGTCGGTCCAGTGGCCTAGACTAATCGGTTTCGGTTGCAGCTCCGAGGGACGCCAAGAGAAGCTTTCGAGATACAGATTCAAGAAGCTGAAGAGAAACTATGGAAGGAAAATCAAAGTAAGCAAGGATCAATTCACTACTCTTAGGGCTTACGGTGCGTTTGGATCGCACTTGGTAGTTTCATCTTAGAAAGAACTAATGATGTGTTTCACTTTCAGTATGCCTGCAGGAAGGCTCTGGCCGACAGCCAGCCGAGGATCCGAGGAAGGTTTGCCAAGACCCAAGACACCCTTTCATGTCGAAGGGAAAATAAAGCGAACTAAAGCATTGACATGAAAGATGCCTAAGAACTCTGTGTTATACAAGAAGTCCAAGCACCAAGAAGATATATCAAAGTGGCCTATAAGGAATCAGAAAGCATAGTCTAGCTAAATAAGTTGCTGGCTAAATATGTCTAGCACTTGTGTATGTATATTGAGTTTCTTTGTAGATTAATGAGCACCAGATATAATAGGGAGCAACCAGATAAATAAAAGAAACTTGCAAGGATATCTCACAAAGTTTCCTCACTTATAAGAAGCATAAACTCAATACACATAATATTTCATCCTACATGATATTGACCAAATATTTATCATAATGATACCCCTCGATTCGGGTTCAGGTCAGGCTTACGTACACGAACTGTTAACCGGTAATAGATAGACGAGCGAGCCTATAAATTCGGATCTTGGTTATATTTGCGAAAGGACTAGGCAGGCTAAGTAGGCCCAGCCTGCGCCCGCTATCGGACCAACCCGGGTCCATGCACTAAAATTCAATCAGAACCGACCCAAACCCGCTTTCGTACTAGTCAAATATACAGCAATAAGATTCAGTATGAAGATTATATAATTGTACATTTGTTCTCTATGAGTTAAGTGTTCTCTATAGAACCTTATAATTGATATATTTAACTGCACATGTTGTAGGTAACGTAAATATCAATTTCCAGTGACAAAGCAAACCAGAGACTAATCTATGAGATTATGAAAACCCTTGAGATTATACTTGAAAAGTGGGGCAAGACAATCATCAAAAGCGGACAGTTTTAGCTTCAAGTAAGTTCCAAAGTAAAGTGCTTGCACAATTACACTAATAATCTAAAACTATGGAAAACCCAAAATTACCCATACCAAAGATGAGCCTATACTCAGAAATGTACAAAACTTAGAATTGCCAGACCACCCCAGAACAAAAAGTTTATCACAGGAACTTCAACTGTACCTTTTAATGAACATGTCATGATCACATCAAGTACAGCCACTAACACTGAACATGTCATGATCACATCAAGTACAGCCACTTACACTAATCAGACTTGGACAAAGATTAAATCATTTTCATTTGAAATGTTAAATTGATGCAGAAACTTCAAATAATAAGCCAACAACTCTGCAAGCAGTTAAAACACTTGCTATTGAGAAGCAGTCTCACAACATCCAAAAATATGTTGATGCATGAACATGAATACATGATACCCCAAATATTGTACGTTTTTATATTTGGTTCAGATAAGGACATGTTTGGTATCATACGGCCATATTCCCTGGGAATGAGAAATGGGAATGCAAAGAAATAAAGCCCTTTTCTGTATTTGGTTCAAATAAGGTGTGAAAATCATGTTCATGGCATGCTGAACTCAACATTCCTGATAATGCACAGCCACAAAATCTTAAAGCCTACCTAGAAATGCTACCATTAGAAACATTCTTTTCTGCAAAACAAACTGATAAGCAGAAAAACAACAGAAGGACATATGGACAGCATACCCACAAATACAGACACAAGGACATTAAAAACTTGGATCAAGATGATGCATGGATATGTTGCTCAGCCAAACACAATGAAAAGGGAAAGCACATCAAGGGTGATATGAAAGAATGTATAACAGCAAAGCTTAAAAAAGGCAATTTCATATAAAGGGTATAACTGAACTGGGGAGGAAAAGCAACTACTGGTAATTTTCATTATAGAACTACCAGCTTGCATGAGGACATGAAACAAAAACAAGAAAAGAAAGAGATGCATCTCCCTTCTTGATTTTTCTTTTTCGATCACATTTATTTTAATCAAGGGAAAGTCAGCTCGATCAGGCAAAAGACAAAAGGAGAAAGAAGTTCAAGACTACTACTACTACTAGGCAACAACAAAACTGGAGAATTAAAAGCAGGAACAAGAGAAATATAGAATAATAGCAAAAATTGTCTCAATGTGTACTTTCAGGAGCATGATGTACCCGGGTTATAGTTACCGACTCCGACTCATAATCATTTGATACTGGCATCAAGCCTTCACAAACCTTAACAGTATCAAGTGGCAAATTTAATGGACCACTTACTTCACTACCAAGCTGTTCCACATTAATGTTTTCATGTTCATCTTCAGCAACTCCCATTTCAGCATCTTCAGTATTTGAGTTCAATGCATCACCCGCACTCAGCTTCGGAGACATGTTTTCCACACTAGCCGTTTCTTTCGCTGCCACATCACAAGGAGGGGAACTGATAACAGCATCATCACTCGCGCCTTCAGTATTTGTCTGCACCTGCTCAGTATCCATCTCCATCTGCTCAGTTTGAAGAGTAGCAGAAGCAGGTTCCTCCACTGGCTGCTCCTGGATTTCTTGCGTGTGAGCTGGCTGTTCCTGGATTTCTTGCAAATGATCTGGCTGCTCCTGGATTTCTTGCAAATGATCTGGCTGCTCCTGGATTTCTTGCATGTGAACTGGCTGCTCCTGGATTTCTTGCATATGAACTGGCTGCTCCTGGACTTCTTGGTAGTGAACGGGTTCATCCATTTCCTTATCCACAACTTCTTGTGCGTGTTCTTGATCCATGACATTCATGTCGGAAGGAGTAGGACCATTTGACACTTCTCCATCAAATATAAGGAAAGATCTTCTATCCGTGTTGTGTGTCTTGTACACATCCAATGCTCTCTGTTAATCAAAATTAAATTTAATTAATGAAAATGGTATCATGTTTACCAAGAAACAGAAGAGACACTAAATCACAGACTTATTCTCTCAAAGCTCAAAACTGTGTCATCCATGAAATTAATCAAAACAGCTATACACAGGCTAAGTACTCATTCTCATTCATCCAAACAAAACTGGTAACACTACTCTCAAACTACATATGAAAAGCGGGCAAGGTTCCCTTGATACATCTGAGTCTACCACTATAGAACAATAATTATTAGGAGTCCTTGTCAGAAGTGTGTACCTGAAATATAGAATCCTCAGCTGCAGGAAAAAGTGAAATGTCTGTGGTCACATTTGTTATCTCAGAATCCAAATCTTTTGGCATCTAAAATATAAAAGAACCCAATATTAATACAGAGATAAGATAGCCCAAAAGACCAAACAAAATAAAGATCAAATGAGAATTTATTTACCCCCATATCCACATTGTCCGTGTCTTCAAAATTTTCACTCTGTTCAATGACAGCTAGGTTCACAAATTCATTGTACAACTCAGGATTTGTCAGCTCAACACAAATGTCAAGATTGGAGAGATAAGCACGCAACATCTTTGGACCATCATCAACTGTAGGAGATTCAGGAACTTTTTCAGCATCTACTTTGCTCAAATCCACAGGAGCTTCATTTATTGGAGTTCCATTTGACGTCGTCATGATTCCCTGCTCCTCATTTTGATAATTGACAGTTTGCGAACCTTGAGCACCCTGTGTTACATTAGCTTCATCAGTGAAGTCTTCTGCTGCATTACCATCTTTCTTGGTACCAGTTTCCGATTTTACATCACCATTTGGTTTCCACATATCTGCATTTGTTTCTCTAACCCGTCCATTTGGTATACATCCTGGCCCATACATTGAAGGTTCATCCCTATACATACCATTATTTGCATCCCATCCAGGAAAATGAGAGGGGGGTGTCCCATCAACCATATTTTGCCACCCAAGAGGACGCATATGGTTGCCAAATCGATCTGCATCAGGCAAATGGTAAGGAATCCCAGAATGGTTCATTTCCATTGGAGGTCTGACACCAAAAATTGGAGGAGACTGAAACTGAGGGATAACAGATGGAAAAACCCCATGTGGAGGTCCATGGGGACCAGGTGGAAAAGGCATAAACCCAGATTGCATTTGTGTAGGCCAATTCGGAACCCCCTTCCACATATTTCCATGTGCTCTACCCAGATTAGGATCAACACTCCTTCTGTAACGGTTATTGTGACCTCTGTTGTCTTCTCCCATAGAACTAATCAAAGGGCTGTCTGCTCCAGCCTTATAACTAGATGACCCATGGCCAACAAAGGACCCGTTACCTTGGCTGGATTTACGGTGAAATGATGATTCCACTGGAGAATGCTCCTCCCCCAATGACTTCTTTGGTGATACATCCTTACTCTGCCTGTCATCATTAATAGAGCCATCTCTTACATTATTGGATCCAGTGCTTCTCCTCTCCGCCTCATCAACATCAAGACTTCGTCTCCTATCAGATCTGTTTGCATATTTACGGTCAATACTTGTGGTTGAAGGAGACTTTTCCAAAGGTTTAAGAGGTGATGTTTTCTTCCTAGGAGACCGTTCAGCAGATGGATCTCTAGCACGATAGTTCTCATCCAACTTAGGATTCTTATCAGATGATGGATACTTGGACGATTTATCGGGCGTTGATATCAACTGTCTTGAATCTCCATGTTTGGAATCATCATGGGTATTATCTCTGCAGTCATGAGTATGATTTCAGCAAGAACAGGGTAAAACATATACACGTAGCACTACCAGATTGACGTACACATTAGAAACCTAATTCATTTAACTAGAAACCCCCCCCCCCCCCCCTATTTATCAAATATGCATTATCAGCAACAGTTCCGCAGCTCAATTACAATCCAACATATAGCATACATTAATATGCAAGTAATGCTACAGCATTTTCATCAACAATGTCAATTTGAGCAACACAACCCTCAATTTATCCAAATATGCATAGACTGCAGCATTCCATGATCTCAATTACAGTCCAAAATAGACAGCAAAAACAGAACTCAATAAATGCAAAAAAAAACGTATTAACAAAAATCAATAAGCCAAGCTGGTAAGAAATCCAGGCTTGTTTGCAGTGCAGGACACTTATATAGCTCAAAAAACCATAACTTGCACACCTGTACTTATCCACGTTCATATGAGACCTATAGCTGGGTGAAGTCCTGCCTCTAGTGCTTCCTGCAACTGCTTCAGAGTGAGTCCTACGTGAAACAGATTTTTCCCGATCAGCATGTGGATCAACTTTGGATGATTTTGCCTTATCAGTGTAATAGTCATCATAATCATCGGGAGATCTTCTACGACTTCTATCATCTTTATATCTAGAACTTCTTTCATCCAAATGAGATGTATAGTCACGGTCACGGTCATGCTCACGGCGGTAGCGTTCGCGATCTCGATCTCTGTCAAAATCTCGTCCACGATCTCGATCACGTTCTCTTCCTCGGTCATGGTCAAGGTCTCGCCCTCTATCTCTATCCAAATCACGCCCACCATCATGATCACCATCTCTGTCCAGATCAATATCCCGGTTTCTATCATCTCGATCACGGTCATCATGATGACGACTATGGCGACTACGACCATGATCACGATCACTGTCCAGAGGCTTTGATTTCTTTTGCAGTACATCAAGGTCCTTCTTTTCATCTCTTACATACTTCTCCGAAGACCTACTACTAACATAATCCCTTGCATGGCGTCCATCCCTGTGATGTTGCTTCTCATCCTGATACCGAATATCCTTTTCCAAATCATCTCCATACTTATCTTTGTGCCTATCATCCTCGTGACCGTCATCCTTATATTTCACTGACTTGACAGTTTCATTTCTTGAAGACACCCGTCTATCATCAACCTCTTTCCCATCCAGATACTTGTCCACATCATTTGAGACATCCTTCTTTCTAGACCGTCTCTCAAGCTCTCTGTCATGATCATGATTGCGCCTCTCATCCAGTGAGACTGCTCCTGAGAAAAAATGAACTCTAACATCAAGATAACAATTAAATGTAAACTCCAAATATAGTAATAGTACAGAAAATTGACAGAGGTAACAAATAATTATCATTTGGATCCGTATACAATGATACATAGATTTCAAGAAAAAAAAATACAACTTGTTCCCACAACTGACAATTATGTCAATGTTTCAAAACAGATTATGACAGAACTATTGTATACTTGTATATTTTATTCCAGAGTTACTGTTTCCTACCCTTCTGTTCCTTGATTGTTCTTTCCCCTACAACCTCTATTCCTGCTCACCCTCACACACTGATTTTGTTCCTTGTTCATACTTTGCCAGTTCTTTTATAGTTATAAGTGACCAGAGGAGGGGCAATTCCATACTAAATTTATTATAGGATACTTTGAAGTCAGTTGCATGTCCACATATCAAAATCCATTTTAGTAAAACCAGCACTAAAGAAAGCAGGTATACCACATGATAGATTATTTATTCGAGCACACAGCTAACAGTTTATTCACCATTTTCATCATCAATCTTTCACCATTTTCAACTTCAATGACAAACTCATAGCATGCATTGCATTGAACTCTAACAAGTACGAGCTAAACTGAATGAAGCACCCAATGCCAGTGTGAAGCAAAAAAACAATAGAACCTTCAAACAACCTAACCATCTTCTGATTTCAAAAAGATCAGACATAAACATAAGCATCGCAGAATTACATTTACCAGAAAGGCATCTAAGTTCTTCTGACCTGATGATAGGCATTCTATATGATCCTCTTCCATTTCAAACTCAAGGTAATACTCAAGCTAGGTCAGAATAAATAAATCAAAACGTAAATGTTCTTAGGTGCTCGTTTGATTAGTTCATGTATTAGTTCAGCATTTCATCCAAAAGTATTACATTAAAATATATTAATGAATTCTCTTTACATTCCTATACAAAAGCAGACATATTGGACTGCCAATGTGGCTGCTACGATTGCAAGCATCACATCACATCAGTGAAATAAACATCAGGCATAACTGTCTACAAACAAAACAAATGGACATATAACATCAAGTAAAAACACAAGAGAAATGCATATTTTCGCACCAATATGATGATTAAAGCCCATACATTCTGAAATTTTGAAAAGTTCAAAACAGCTCAAAGTTAACAAGGAGCCATCAGGGTTACCTTACCAGAATTATTAGAAATATGTTTATCTGCAACATCCTCCAAAGGAACAATCTTTTTCCTGGATCCTTCACCAACAATATCTACTTCTCCGTCCACAAATCTGTCATTTGCGCTATACTCTTTGCCCTTTCTATCTCTCTCTAACCCTCCTTCTTTTTCACCCCTCTCTTTCCTCTCGGACTTATGATGCTTAGAGTCACCCTTACTCCCACTCCTTTTCCCTTCATCCACATCAACAGCCCGACCGGAGCTATTTCCCCTCTTCGACCTACTCTTGGAATCACTCACACCCTTCAAATCCTTCTCAGCTTTCACAGGGAGCTCATCAACATCACCTCCTGTCCAACGGTCATCGTCAACCTTCTCCTTCCTCTTCTTCGAAGACGACCCGCCATATTCTTGAACGAAATCCACGCTCCCATGGCCACCGACATCCTTGCCGTCCACCGCCTTGGAATCATACTTCCTCTTCTCACCAGATGCGTGCTCCCTCGAAACCCGATGGCTCGCACTCTCCTCCTTCGATTTCCTCTCCTTCAAACCCGAATCTTTCTCCGAATCCGAATACTCCCTCGAACTATGCTTCCTCGATTTGTGCCTTGAACTCCTCGGCATGGCACCAAGAACCACTAACCTCTCCCAATTTAATCAAATCCGACACAAAAAGCTCGCACCTTTATCGAAAACCCTAACTCCGACAAACCAAATTTCAGAGCGAAATATCCACCACTACACCAAACCACATTTCCAATGACAACAACAGCCTCGAACCTACACGCTTACCGAGTTCGGAAACCTATTCCGCCGGCGAAGCAAAACCCTAACTTCGACGGAAATCCGAACCCTAATCCCAAACCATTCGATCAACGAACGACTCGCGCGCTCGCACCAGGAACCCTAGAAACCTCTACAGAAGCAACGAATCCACAATAGATGCAGAGACTCGCCGGAGAAACGTACAGACGCTTCTCGGAATACAGATCGGCGGGCGGGATAGGGTATAGAGAGAAAGAGGAGGGAGGTGGTTGTGGGGAGGACGGACAATGGAAAGGCCAAAAAAAGGGTTTTTATTTTGTTTTATCGGATGTGAAGAGAGACTTTTTTGGGGTTGAGAAATCAGAGATTCAGAGCACTTTCGTTTGACGGTTCTACCCCTGGGTTTTCGGTTTTATTACGCGTGAACCGCAATCCATAGCCTCATGAACACAAGTACCTCGCCGTCTGAGTAGTCTGACCCGGATTTTGACAATTTTAAAGGAATGTTGTTGAAATTATTTTTTTGGAAACTTTAAAAATGTATTTTAAACTTATATTTTAAGGAAATGGATTCAAAAAACATAAATAGAGCAATACATAAAATCTATCATGATCATTTCAAAATTTGTGCTTGTCAAAATATGAATTTATGGTTGTTATTAGGTTGGTTTGTAATAACCGCTATTTTTATATAAAATATCATATTAAATAATGTATGTTTTATTGTAAGTGTAAAATGATATTCTTATGAATTCGTTTTATTAACGATAAATGAAAACTTTTAAGAGATAACAGTATTTATTAAAATATAATTTAAATTATAAAATACAAGTTTATAATCTAAAAATAAAAATAAGTATGTTCACTTATAAGTAATTTACGAGTCTAAGTTATTATAAAGTGGATAAATTAAAAAGGTAATTTAAGAAGATCAATATTATCAATTAACAAAGATGAACCAAGTTGAGTTAATTATTAATTGTGTATAATTTAAACAAGAGATTTGGGCTTGTCCGAAATCCAACTAAGCCCAATACCCTAACCTTTGAAACAAAATAAAATAAAAGAGGGTAAGAAGCCGGTATTTGAACCCGAGACCTTTCGGACATCTTTCCTTTCCCGTACCAGCTATGCTACAGGAGCTTCTCATAACAATTGGTTCACAAAAGGCCTACAATAGGGAGAAGTTCTATATGCGTGCACAAAGAGTCAGACAAACGCCAAGCCGACGACGCTACTTGCAACGCTCTCTATGGAACCATTTCCACCGCTCCCAACCAAGTCACCGTTTATCGGCGAAATCACTGTGCCAACCCAGCAGCAACCCCCTCCAGATCGGAATGGTCAACCCCAAGGCGAGGGAGACGCCCAGATGCGGGATGTGAGCACTAACCAGTCCCAGGAACCGGGCTCCGGGGGACGCCCACTGTCATTCCGGGACAAGCTGATGCAAAGAGAAGCTAGGCAACCAACGCTGGACATGGATGATGCAACGCTAAGAGCGAAGGTGCGTGTCGACTACCCGTTCGGAGAGAGAGGCATTCCGGCGATTACCATTGACCAGGAAGTGGTGGCTGCTCTTGCAAAAGCATGGAACTTGTCGGTGGTTATCAAACTCCTTGGGCGTCAGGTTTCCTTTGCAGTGCTAGAAAGGAGGTTGAAGGAAATGTGGCGCCCGGGAGGCAAGATGGTAATAGTGGACTTGGTGAATGGGTACTCGATTGTCAGATTTGAACTTGAGCAGGATTTTTGGACGGCGCTATCCGGGGGTCCGTGGAACATATTTGGGCAGTGTCTCATGGTCAAGAGGTGGGATCCGAGATTCAACCCGGCGAAGGAGGAGGTCAACTCGATCTGCACATGGGTGAGATTGTCGAATCTACCGGTGGTGCTCTACGAAGACAGAATCATATCTCTAGTGGCTTCGTTCATAGGGAAACCGGTACGGCTGGACAGGAACACGCTCGCTGCGTCGAGAGGGAAGTTCGCTAGAGTGTGCGTGGAGCTTGATCTGAGCAAGGAGTTGAAGGGAGCGATGTTGGTGAATGGAGAAATGGTGTTGGTGGAGTACGAGGGCTTGGTCGACATATGCGTCCAGTGTGGGAGATATGGGCACACGGTGGGGGACTGTCCAAGCTCGAAGAAGACGACTCAGCCGGGCCCAGGGGAAAGGGAGAAAGGAGGTATGGTGGAAGCTGGAGGGCAGGTGGGGCAATCGACGGTGGAGAAAACAGTAGGAGTGGGAGAGGGACAAGCGGCGCCGGAGGAGCCGGTAACGGCGCCGGAGGTGCATGTTGGGCCGTGGATGATAGCTCCACAAAGGCCAAGAAAGCCTAGAGCAAAGAAAGGCGTGAAGACGACAGAGAAGGGGCAGACAAACAGGTTTTCATCTCTGAAAGAAGATTGGGAGGGGCCCAAGGTGAAGAGTGTTGATGGAGACAAAGACAAAGAAATTGAGTGTTAAGGAGAGCCTGGAAGTTGCTGTTCCAAAGAGTTCTGACCTGACACATACCTGTTTGGCGTCTCAACCTGGCACATCACAGGCGGCGAAATCAGGGAAGTCGAGGAGGAAGAAGTCAAACTTGGGGTCCAAGGGAAGTAGAAAGGTGGTGGGCCCTGAAAAGCCACAAATGGAATTAAATAACACGTTAGGGGAAATTATGGAAGGGCTTTTGGAGAAGAAAATTGGGTCTTGCAAAAGGCCCAGGCCCAACGAGGAGTTGATCCAGTCAACAACCCAAGAGGAAAAAGAGGACCATGCTAGCGGAGATACCCGAGTGCAGGAGGCAGGTAGCGAGAAGACTCAAATGGAGATTGAAGCGCCGGTGGTCGAGCCTGGAGGTGAGGCGGCCGGGAAAGGGGTTGAAAGGGCGGCTCTGCCGCCGGGAGAGGGGGTCGAACCCCCTGACGCAGGCCCGGGACGGGGCGTTAGGGCTGACTCCGGGGGGGAACCACCGGACGAGGTCATGGGGCAGGAAGGGGTGGCGGCCCCGACGAGAAACTGAGCCCTTGTAGCGGAGGCTCGCCCTTTCTCCCCCATTGTCTATCATGAATTGTTTAATTTGGAATACTAGAGGAGCGGGAAGTGCGGGTTTTCGCCGAGCCTGCAGGTATCTTCTGAAGCAGAATAGGGTTGATGTCCTTGCACTTATGGAGCCTAAGATAGCAGGGGATCGAGCCACTAAGGTGTGTGAAAAGTTGAGATTCTCAAAGAATGCCAGAGTGGAAGCAGAGGGGTTTAAAGGGGGTATTTGGATTCTTTGGAATGAGGAGTCGATCAAGCTAGACATCATGGAGCAGGGGAGAGATTTCATTCACGCTCGGGTGGTGAAAGAAAGTGAAGAGACTCATTTGATCGTGGTCTACGCCCCCCCAACAGCGCAGCGGCGTGTCCCGTTCTGGAGTGAGCTCGAGATGAAGGTAAGAGCAGTAAACGCCCCGCTGTTCATAGGGGGCGACTTTAATTGCATATTGACGATGGACGAGAGGAAAGGGGGCGCTAACTCACTTTCGGAGGACTCGGCAAAGTTTGGGGAGTGGGTGAGGGCGCTCCACCTCATTGACTTGGGGTTCTCTGGTCCAAGGTTCACTTGGAGTAGAGGCTCAACGGAGAGTACGAGGGTGTCCAAGAGGCTGGATAGAGTGTTCACGAATGGTCAGGGTCGGTTACGATGGGAGAAAGCGATGGTGAAGCACCTGCCAGCTCTCTCGTCTGACCATAACCCTCTCCTGCTCTTGCTTGATGGGGGTGAAAGCGGAGATAGGAGACGGAGACCATTTAGATTCGAAGCGGCGTGGCTTCTTCACCCGACTTTTGAAGGAGTAGTGGAGGAAAGTTGGGACAAGTCGATGGAGATCATCCAAGCGCTCCACCGGCTGAGGGAGGTCCTGTTGCAATGGAATAGGCAAGTCTTTGGGAACATACACAGAAAGAAAGTGGAGCTGAGCAACAGGCTTCTGGGTATTCAGAAAGCCTTGGAGAGAGGCCCAAGGAGGGGGTTGTTGAGGTTGGAGGAGGAGCTGAGGAAGGAGTTAGAGAGGGTGATGGCCGAGGAGGAAACGTTGTGGTTCCAGAAAGCGAGGCAAGATTGGCTAGCACTGGGCGACCGCAACACAAAATTTTTCCACCTATGCACTATTATCCGGCGTAGGGCTAGCCATGTGTCTGTTTTGAAGTTGGAGACAGGGGAGTGGTCGTCCGACCCTAAGGAGCTGGAGCGTGGGGCTGTCGAGTACTTCAAGAAGTTGTATTCCCTTCAGGAGGAGGAGCTTGAGGGTCAGTCTCTGCCAAGAGGAGGTTTCCCGGCCCTGCATCAAAGTGATCTGACAGGCCTCAACGCTACGGTGAGCGACGAGGAGGTATGGAGGGCACTTAAAGACATGGGGTCGTATAAAGCACCGGGAAGCGATGGTTTCCAACCCGTTTTCTACAAAACCATGTGGAAGAAGGTTGGGAGGAGTGTATGCGGGGTGGTCCATAAGTTCTTTGAGACCAGGAAACTCCCAGAAGAGTTGAATGAGACTCTCATCTCACTGATTGCCAAGGTGCCGTCTCCGGAGAGTTTGAGTCAATTCCGGCCGACAAGCTTATGTAATGTGGTTTACAAGGTGATTACTAAGCTTCTGGCAAACCGTCTCCAACCGATCATGAGCAGGTTGGTGGGGCCAACACAAAGCAGCTTTATTCCTGGGAGGGTCATTACGGATAATGTCGTTCTGTTACAAGAGATCGTCCATTCAATGCAAAGGAAGAGGAGCGGGAAAAAATGGATAGTGTTGAAACTCGATTTGGAAAAGGCGTACGATAGAGTCCGATGGGATTTTGTAGTGGATACTCTCCGCGCTGTGGGCCTTCCGGAGAACTGGGTGGAGATGGTCCATGAGTGTGTGGCGACTACCTCGATGAAACTTCTCTGGAACGGGGAGTTGACAGAGAGTTTCAACCCAAGGAGGGGGATCCGTCAAGGGGACCCGATCTCGCCATACTTGTTCGTCCTATGTATGGAAAGATTGAGCCACCTTATTCAGGAGAAGGTGAGTACGGGGAGCTGGAAGCCGTTAGTGGTGTGTCGGGGGGCTCCAGCTTTGTCCCATCTGTTCTTCGCGGATGACATCATTTTGATGGCGGAGGCGTCGACGAGCCAAATGAGTGGGATCATGAGAGTTTTGGACAGGTTTTGTAAGGCTTCAGGGCAAAGAATTAGCCGAACCAAGTCCAAGATCTTCGTTTCCCGGAACGTCTCGAGGGAGTTAGCTAGTGGATTGGAGGAAGTGGCAGGCTTTAATGTCACTAGGAACCTGCAGAAGTATCTCAGAGTGCCCGTGCTTCATGAGAGGGTCTCAAAGAACACATTCACTGAGGTGTTGAATAAAATGCGAAACAGATTGGCGGGGTGGAAGGGTAGATGCCTTAGCTTGGCGGGAAGAGTTACTCTAGCCAGGTCAGTTTTGTCGTCGATCCCTTACTACACAATGAACTCCATTAAGCTGCCAGGTACTCTTTGTAAGGAAATGGACCGGTTGGTTCGAGGCTTTGTGTGGGGTGATGTGGACGGAACTAGGAAGATTCGATTGGTGCCATGGGAAGAAGTGTGTCTCCCAAGGAGTCATGGGGGGCTAGGCATCCGGCGAACGTATGATATGAACCTGGCTTTAGTGGGCAAGCTGGGATGGAGACTGGTGACCGGAGAGGCTGGCCTCTGGGGTGATGTGTTGATAGCTAAGTACGGCATTAAGATTGAGAGAGGGGAGGCTCGGCAAACCAACAAGTGCAGGCCGTCGCCGATTTGGAGGAGTGTAGCTTGGGGCCTGCAGAATATCGTGACAAAGGGAGTGGGATGGAATGTTGGTGATGGGCGGACCACGAGGTTTTGGAAGGATGTGTGGTTGGAGAGCGAGCCGCTCCTGACCCTGGTTGAGGAGGGAACAGTGGGGGCGGGTGAGCAACTGGTAAATAGCTACTGGATTCCTGACGAGGGCTGGAGATGGTCAGAATTGTCGACGATGCTTCCAGCTTCCACTCTCTTGAAGCTGGCGGCGACGAGGGTTCTTGATTCTGGGGAGAGCAGGGATGTGATGAGATGGATGCCGGAGCCGACCGGGGAGTATAGTGTAGCGTCGGCGTACGGGGAGATCATGGGCATCTCTGACCGGAGACTTCCTGAGCTGGAGGCGAAGCTGTACAAGAGAATTTGGAGTATGAGGGTGACAGAGCGTATACGATGTTTCCTCTGGCTTGTGGCGAGGGGAAGGGTGCTTACGAATGCGGAGAGAGCCCGACGTCACTTGGCGGGTAGCGATGAGTGCGGGATTTGCCCTTTACAGGCGGAGACGATGATCCACGTTTTCAGAGACTGCCCGATTGCGACGGCTCTTTGGGATTCGCTGGCCCCAGATCTCCGCCGGACTGATTTCTTTGCTGACGACCTGGTTACCTGGGGTTGGAAGAACCTCAGCAACGGGTACAAGCTGGATTTGGGAGTGGAGGATGGTGTGTTGTTTGCGGTGGTGATCTGGTGGTTATGGAAATGGCGAAACTGTAGAGTTTTTGGGCAACAGGGTGAGGTGCATAACCGAAGGGATTTTGTCCTGAGACAGGCAAAAGAAATGGTCGCCCAGGTGAATAGGAGCGGGGGGCGACGTGAAGAAATCAGGAAGCAGGAGAAGCTTATTTGTTGGAAGCGGCCAGAGTCGGGTTGGGTCTCGATCAACACGGACGGGTCAGTGGTGGGCACTCAACGGGAAGCGGCGGCTGGAGGGGTGCTGCGCGACGAAGATGGTAGATGGCTGGGAGGGTTCGCGTCCCGCGTCGGGTGCTGCACGGTGCCGGCAGCTGAGCTGTGGGGAATTTGCACAGGACTGCAGCTTGCGTGGGAGCGTGGTCACAGACAGATTATTTTGGAGGCGGACTCGAAGTTGGTGATCGATCTGATTCGGGCTCCGATCAGCCCCACACACCCCCTTGCGAGCCTGGTGACGTGTTGTCAGAGCTTCTTTTGTAGAGACTGGGTTATCCGGACTCGACACATCTACCGTGAGGCCAATAAGGTGGCCGACTTTCTCGCCAATCTTGGCCATAGCTTTCCTCTGTGGGTTCTCATGTTTTATCGGACCCCCCTGATGGGATCTTGAAACTGTTAGATGACGATGCTAGGGGTGTGACCCAGCCTCGCCTTGTTAGAGTGGTGTCGGATATTGGTTTGTAATGAAGTACTCCCCCTTTTCAGAGCAAAAAAAAACAGGAGCTTCTCATAACATAAAGGAAACGCATTACATTTAAACCGAAATAGCTTTCCATGGACCGAATGTCACGGGCGGAAATTTCCGCCTGCCCTCCTTCACTCCTCCACGCCACCATCATGTCGCAAGGTCGAATCCATGTCAGCCGTCAATCCCCTTACACCGTACCTCTACTCCCATCTCTCCTTGCGTGAAATCTTGGTGAAGATCTGCTATAATATCGGGGAAGGGATCCAAAGCTCCATCCATCATCTTCCTCCTCTCTTACATCCTTGTAAAATCCATCTCTTTCCCCCATCAACCTCAGCCCGAAAAATCAGCCCCGAACTCACCAAATTTAATCTTGTTTCGATCAAAAACATGCCCAGAAAATTCAGCCTTACAGCCCCTCTGTAAAATGCGGTTTTCGTCTTCGTTACTCATCCATTTCTCGATCCGTTTGAACCACCATAAACTACACTTTACGACCTTTCCAATGACACCTCCTTCGCTCAAAACCGATTAGTATCCAAGCTGTAACGCTCCGTCGAAGTTGCTCATCTACCCAGAAAGCCAGATTTGCAGCACCTCTGTAAATCGAGTATTTCTCCTTCGTCACCCCATCATTCTCGAAACCATTTAAACCAGCATAAACTAGACTTCAATACCTTTCCAATGACACCTCATTCGCTTAAAACCGTTGAGTATTGAAGCTGTAATCCTCCATCAAAGTTGGTGTGAAGGCCAGGGACCACCGGGAAGAGCTGGTCGGGAAGCCTACTTTGGGCCACTCGTTCGCCGGCGTCCAACCACCAACCGGAGGTTTGTTGCCAACATTTGGAACGCCGCAACACCCTCTACCAACTGTCGCAACTCCCGCCCAGATCCGCCTCCGTACGACTCCGCAATTGCTGCCCGAAAACCCTTCGTCACCACTGTAATGCTCTTTTCCTGAAAATTAATTAAGCACTTATTTTATTTCGAAATTGATTTTAATTGAGGAATTAATCTAAGAAATAAATAAAATAACTTAATATGATAGCATTATTAATTTAATTGAGAGTTTATGAATTTAAATCAAGTATTTAATTAATTCGTTCGAGAAACGTTTTTATAGAAGTTATACGACGGGTATTCGTAAACCGATGATTTTATAAAAATCTTAATATCGTTTCGACCATTCTAATGAGTTGAAAACTTAGGATTATAAATTATTGAAGAGCAATAATCTATATTAGCCTTACAAATTATTATAAAGAAGGAATGATAATACGAAGGATAAATATTCGTAAACCAATGATTTTACAGAAATCCTAAACTCGTTCTCACATTTTAATAAGTTGAAAGGTTAGAGTCATAAATTATTTAAGGATAATAATTTATACTAGACTCACAAATTCTTATACGAGGATAATAATTCGAGAAGTTCCTAGACTAAGAAATAAATTAAATATTAATTTATTTCGTTATCCTTCCCGTGCCTTGGATTAGGTCAAGCTTCTAGGAGAGCTCATTCACAGATTCCGTCTTCGTAAAGACCGAACTCTCGAAAACAATCGAAGGCAAGTGGATGGTTCTCTTGCTCTTTACGTTTCAACGTGAATTTCCTTCCATTCCGTTTATTAGCCATATAATTGTTGGGAACACCTTGGTTGCTAAATAAAATGAACCTAGGGTTATTATCTGTGTAGAGATAATGACCTCATTGTTATTTATATTATTGCGCTGCGCTAGTCCATGGACCTAGGACCGATGATTGTGGCCTCTGATTGTTTTAAGTCTCTTTTCGAGACTTTGTTATGGACTAGAATAGGGATTAGGGGTGAGAGACTCGTCTCTGCTACACCTCTTGAGAATTTGTATTAGGATGTACCTATACCCTAATACCGAGTCATGACTCTTCCTGCTCTACAAGCGTAGAGAGGTGACAACACCCTAGCTAGGTGTTAAGGACTCCGTCCTTCTCTGATGTGGCCCTTGACCCCTTTTGGGGTTGCTGCATCTAAAAATCTATAACTGAATGCACTGTTTGGTCATTAATGAAAGATAAGTGCCTTATGCACAACAATTGATGAACGAAGGATGTATTGGGTGTGGCCTTTGACTCTTATGAGTTGCCACATCCGAAAAACCGTTAGAATAAAGTGTATTGTTGAAATTGAATTGTTTCTCGTAAATCTTGATGTGCATTAATAAGTTCCCAACAAAAAAACTTAATCACCTTTCGTTCCTAGGAATCACCTTCCTTGTGATTTCTTATTCGCACAAGAAAACTCGTTATTCACCTCCCTTCGGTTTCGTCCCTTTTATCTGAGTTATATTCGAATGAAGCCTCATCCTCTAAATTATATCACACTCTCACCTCAAAAAGAACCCGATTTGTCATGCATCGCTCAGTGCCCTTTGGACTTTGATGCCGACATACTTAGCCTTTTAAGAACCTAGTCACATTCTAGCACTTGCTTAGTCTCACGTTAGACTAATACCACTTTCTTTTCTTCCCGACATTGGTCGGCTGGTATTTCTTGCTTTTATGGAAATATCAGGTAACAAGGGCAAGACCGTAGCAGATTTAAGACGAGGACTCGAAGATCTGAAGGAAGGAAGATTTTCATGAGATTACAAGTTATTTCGGAGGTTCCTAATTTGTTTTTGTGAAGAATCTTTTAACCGTCATTATACTTCCGCTGCAAAATGATTTATATGTCTTCTTCACTCAAACATCGATACTTTGTATCATTGATCATTGATTTCTAGTCAAGTATCAAACATTGATCACTTTTGATGTAATTTAAGTTCAACATTTCATTTTTATGAATCAAGTTGTGTTACCTATCGCCTTGGGTGACTTTGGATGGGAAAATCCGAGGTCACTGGCATGTAATACCCATGGTTTCAAAATAGGGGTGTTATATGGTTTAACGCGATTTATCATTTACCATTGTCACGTAAATATAAGCCTATATGATCATTTCAAAATTTTCTTATTCTTAAACTTCATAAGTTAAACTTTAGTATAGAGATTAGAAAAAAACTCACAAAATATTAAATACATATTGTTGAGAGAAATGTAGATGTATATGGTAAAGTTGTATTAAATGGATTTAAGAAAGTTGATTGGTGAGTAGATTGGGTTAATTGGGTCTACAACTACCACACCAACCCATATTTTACTTCAAAGGGAGAAAAGGGCAAGAATTATATTGCCGGTTTTCATAATACATCCATGTCATATGTACTTTAAACAACTATGAGGTTGTCAACTTACAATTTCCATATATAATTGTCAACAAAGGGTGTATATTACGTGTGGGTTGGCTCTTCCAAAGTGAATTGCCAAGTTTGATAAGCAATGGTTTAGCACTTTTGATGTAGCCTAACACGCTTTATTAATAAATTTAACATCGATCAATATGAGAAAAAGAGTAACAAATATTTGCACTATCTTCCAATATGCATGAGTAAATGGATCATCAATAAAGAGTTAAATAAATTAAACAATCTACTCATCAAATCACTACCTTTAAAACAAACTTTAAAGATCACACCTCTAAAAAATTAAGTGGCATGAGTTCGATGGATTATACCATTGATTTTATTTATACACATGTTCATAATAAGCATAGCATATGAATTCAACACTTGACTTTTATTGAAGAACCATCTAATAAATGAATGAGCACACTCATTGTTGTACAATAAATCAAACTTTTCTCGAATGGTAACTATAAGACCCGATCAACACTTATCATGTGTTAGACTCCCTTCAACAATAACAAAATTAGTAACGAGATAAGATAGTGGAAGCTAAATTAATCGCAATATTTTTCATGTCAAAATGATCGATGGACATAACTCTCCATATTCTATAACCGGCATTTATACTGAAAAGTTATAATGTATCAATTTTGCATAAATCAACATCTAACTCGTAATATGTTTTGTATCACTATACATATATAAAAGTCTCGCCATGAATATAAAAACACGCCTTCTTGAATTTATGTATGAAAAAATAAAAATCGATATATTCAATTATATTTTATCGTATAATTTGTCTTACACACAGTTACACGTCTATCGAAAAAATATAAAATTAAAGATTCACTCTGTAACAAAAAAGTACTCAAAATTTTCGACAAAAAAAAGTGCTCAAAATATGCGAAAAATAATTAATTTTTAAAAATTTTGAGATAAAAAAATGTAATTTTGAGGACGAGGTGGAGCAAGGCCTAAATTTATTTGTTTTGAGTATATCTTTTCTTTTCAAATATTTTCCATATTTCCACCATTTTTCTCATCCATAATGCGCAAACCGACAACGAAAAACCCTATCGGAAGTATTCATTCTTCAATCCCCCGCTCACAATCATTTTCCCCCATAGAGAAATCAACGCCTCTAAATTCCGCCAGCAAAAATCCGATAGACGGCGATGCCCGGAGCTATGAGGATCCCCAGAATCAAGTTCCCCGTTCGACGCCCAAAACCCTCGCCCACAGGTTCCATCTTGCTCTCTTCTCTCGAAATCCAGATATTCTGTTCATCGTTAGAGCTCGTGGTGCTAAATTGTTGTGGTAATTGTACAAATTATGAACCCGATCCAAGATGTAGCTCCTCAATTGCAGATTCCGGAGTGGTGTTTACTGTTGATTGGCCTTGTTGTTGGCAGTTTAAGCATTTTCGGATGATCCGATTTGGCTAAAAATTTGAATGAATACGGAATTAGGTCTCGCTTGTTGTGCTGAGATTAGGGTTTTGCCCCTCTTTTAGCTCTTTGTGTGCTGAATTCAGGAAATTGTGCTGAGATTAGTATAGTGACCTCCTTATAGAGTGGGTTTGGTTAATTCTGGCCTGTGTTACCCGGGAACTCCAACGAGGTGGCGTTTCTCGTTTCGGACGGAAACACGTTTTTACACTAAAAATATGTGTTTCCCATTTCCGTTTCGTTTCTTTTTCCCGTTTCCGTTTCCGTGTAGCATAGCTTCTGGCTGAGTGAATGCAACTGATCTCTGAGATGTTCAACACAATGTTTACCTGAACAAGATCAAAAGAATATGCATGTTTGTTTGCCTAGCTTTCCCAAAGGGAAAACTCACTGTTTTGGAACTGATTTTGTTGTAGGCTAATCAGTAAATTAGTCTTTGTAAGATATGAAACTTTCTTCAGCTTACTGTTCCTTATGAGCTCTAAAATCTTTGGTCTGAAATTGCTGTGTGAGAATCCAACTCTCAAGCCTTGAACATAACAAGTGAACTCTTATGAGCTTTAAATAAGTCTGCCGTTTAATGCCACAAGAAGAATGTTCCTGATTTGTGCTCATTTTTTTCATAGGCTCACAGTCTCAAGCTGCAGAATCCAAGCCCTCGGAAACCCGTAAACTTTCAAGTGACGTTCCTAGGCCACCTAGCAACACAGCCATTGGAGGAAATGCTGCTCTTCAGCCAAAACGAACTCCTGTCTCTGATCAGGAGATCGAGGCAATCATGGTAAAACTTCGTTTCCTTCTACTAAATCCATCCTTGTAGGAATTCCTGGATAGAGAAGCAAGAAATAAGGTATTCAATAATTACTCAAAATGGCCGAGATTTGTTTAACTACAGCTTACACAAGATTGACTTTGATTTCTTATCCATGATCTATTGAAATGTGTATGACTTGAAACGGTTTTTCGGGTATAGGATAAGAACTCTGAATTTGAAAGGTCTTGTTAGATTTAATTGTTTAGGATTTTTGTAGGGTTTATCCTGGATTTTCGAAACCACTGTTCTTATTATATCCCATATAGGGCATGGTTTAGAAAGACCGAGGAAACTAATGGATGGCGGTCTATGTCCCAAATTTTGCATTGCATAATGTTCATCTGAATCCAACATTTTGAAGCTGTCTGATCATTTGAGATTACATTCTTTTTGGGGGTTGCAGTTGGGTGGATGCATCTGAACCCTGAAGTCGGCTCACAAGTCTGTGAAAGACGACACGTTGCTCGAGTTTCGGCTATGTTTTTTGACGTGCAACACCGTAAAACAGGTTGTTGATTGCCAACAATTGAACATGCCAAGTGTTGTCTAAATAAGAATCCTCAGTTGCTATTGCAGCCTAGGATCCAAATGAAGTACGTTGTCAGAAAATACATTTGGGGCCTTCTTGCTCAGTATATGCCTTGCCTTTTTTTATCCATTGCTCAATTGCTAAAAATTGAAGATTGTCTAGTTCAAATGACAAGTCTTATCAAGCTACACGATTTTTTCAAGGGACCAAGTACAAATTCGATTCGATTCGATTTTACGAATATACTATGTTATTTAAAGTACAAGTGAAAGGCTCAATAGCAATCTATACTATCTATACTATTTTGTGTACATGAGGGATATTTAATGCCCTCATGACACATTAATGAGTACAAAAAAGTAAATAAAAAATTGATAATTAGAAAGGATAAACTATTGTATTAGAAGTGTATAACAATTACTATTTTGTTTAATATAGAAAAGTAAAAAGTAAATACAAAAAGTGATTATTTGAAAATTATATTTTTTTTGTCAAAAAGTTATCATTTGAAAGAACACATTATTGTATTAGAAATGTATAACAGTTAGTATTTTGTTTCACATAAAAAACTAAAAAGTGAATACAAAATGTGATAATTTGAAAACTATATTGATATTGAAAACTATAAAATTTCTCTTAGAAAAAACTATTGTATTAGAAATGTATAACAATTAGTGTTTTATGTCTCATATATAAAATATAAAACTATATTTATAATTTTGTGTTAATAGGGGGTATTTAATGTCACCATGATACATTAATGAGCATACAGAAGTGAATAAAAAAGGTAATTACTTTAAAAAATAAACTATTGTATTATAAATGTATAAATTAGTATTTTGTTTGATATAGAATACTATAAAGTGAATACAAAAAGTGATAATTTCAAAACTATGTTTATTTATACTACATATATAAAGCTGTATACATGAGGGGATATAAATGTCTTTATGATACATTAATGTTAATATTAATATTACTTAATAAAGAAAACTATTTTTAAAGGAAAACATAAAACATAGAAAAATATTGAGGATGAAAAAAGTAATCAATATGATGTATTTGGTCACAAATTTCTATATACACTTATAATTAAAAATTATTTATATATTTATGTATAACTTAATGGTTAAAAAACTTCTAAATTATGAACCTATCACAGATGAGGATTTTTTTTTCACCTTTTAATTACTTTAAAGATAATTTAAAAAATTAGTTGGTAAGCTAGGTTGTAATGCAAAGGTAGTCGAATATTATTTTTCAAGTTGAATATGATAGATCCTTTTTATTTTAAAGGCTATTATGACACATTTATCTTAATTGTAGTATTACATAATAAAGAAAGCGATTCATGTATAACAACATAAAACATAAAAAAAAAAAGAATAAAAAAGTGATCAATATTATGCATTCAGTCACAATTAAATTTTTATATATACGTATTATTAAAAAAAATTATAAATTTATGTGTAGCTTAGGGTCCATTCGGCACTTTAGGTAGCGGGGATCGGAACGAGCGAGACGCTAGCGAAAAGCCAGCCCCTTTTGGGGGTACAAGGGTGCAATTTTTTGGTCGATTCCGCACCGTCTAGCTGAACCCGCTCCAAAAAAAGCAAGTATTGAACGGAGCCTTAATGGTTAAAAACTTTGAAATTATGCACATATCAAACCTGAATTATTGGTATGCTATGTTGTAATGCAAAGGTATTCAAATATTATTTTTCACATTGAATATTATAGATCATTTTCATTTTACCTTGCATATATTACTTATTACTCCAATTGACAAATTATAGCACAAATATACTAAAATATTATTTTAAACATTAAATATATACATATAACTATCTATAAATCAATAAATATGCATATAGACTAGGAAAATATAGCAACCTTTTGAAAGAGATTGTTGAAACTATACGATAAAAGAAAGAGTTTGTTGAAATTTCAGTAACCTTTTGAAATTGTCCTTCAACGGTATTTTTCAAATAATTTAAACATAAAGTGTAGTTAAATACAAGAGATATTAACAAAATAATTCAATAAAAATATGCTTAAAAAATAATTCAATAATACACTAAAATAAGTTATATATAAAATAATTCAATATGTTTAAATTATGTTTAATAAAATAAATAATTCAAATTTTTCATATATAAAATTTGTTTATAATATGAACTCGTGCGTATGCACGAGCCTGACCACTAGTCATGTATGTATATATATACATTGAACAAGTTAGGGCAAAATACATATACGGCCCCCCGTACTTGTCACTTTTTTGCAAACGGCCCCCTCTACTTTGAAATGTTCTATTGAACGCCCGTACTCGTATATCCCTATTCCATTGAGCACCTGTTATTCTCCATGCACCTCACGCGTTCGATTAATGTCCATGTCAACGCCACATAATACGCCACATGTGTATAATTTGTCCATGTCATTACCACATATATTTATTTTAAAATTTTATTTCATATAAATTAAAAAAAAATCCCTCTTCCTCTTCACCCTTTCGTTTCTCTCATCTCTTACTCCACCTCCCCCCACCACTCCGACCAACTCTCCACGTCTCTGTCGTCCTCTTCGCCACCGTCCACGCCGCCCGCCCGGACCTCAATTTATCCGGCGTCTTCTCCGGCCGACCCACCAAGCGTGCCTCCCCGACCCTCATCACCGCCGAACGCTGCCTCCTGGCCACCGCCCTCCTCGACGACCCCAACACACCCTCCTCGCCCGCGGCCAGGGCTCCCGGATGTCCCCTTCGACACCTTCCATGTCAGCTCCAAGTTCTTCGTCCTCACCTGCGAGCGGAGGCTCTGGAGGAACCGAGGGGTGGTCGGGCTGCGCAATCGGAGATCTGGGCAAGACCCGAACGAGAGGGAGAGATTGAGGATGCTGGAGACTCGAGCGAGAGCGGCGGGGTCGAGCAAGAGGCAGAGCGGGGTTTGTCGGGCTGTGTAGTAGCGAGCGGCGGGGAGGAGGGCAGAGGCGGATGCATTTGATCTCTACCATTTGGGGGAAAATAGAGAGTTTTTGAGACCTGAGAGGGAAAGAGAGTAGAGAGATACACCTTCACACTAATGTTACCTTATGCCAAAGAAAAAGGGGTACACCAATTAGGGATTGAGCAGGAATTTCTCCCTCAATTGCTTGGGGCTGCTGATTGAGCAGTTAATTGTTTGAGAGTGGGAGTTAGAGATGAGAGGAGGAGCTCGACAGTGAATAAGAAGGTTAGGTTTGGAGGATGAAGGAGGTTGAAGAAGATGAATTTAGTTTATTTTTTTGTTAATAAAATCTACAAGATGAATTTAATAATTTTAAAATAATCCAAGTCATCAAATTTGTATGATTTTACTCGCAGAAGGGGAGAGTGAGTTACACTCAACATGCCACGGAGGATAGCGGGTGTTCAATAGAATTGGGATATACAAGTACAGGTGTTCAATAGAACATTTCAAAGTAGAGGGGGCCGTTTGCAAAAAAGTGACAAATACGGGGGGCCGTACATGTATTTTGCCTTAGTAACACATCCATGTGATCTGTCAATCTGATCCAAGGTGTGTACTCATAATCATATTGAGCTGAAAATTTTGATCAAAATCTCTGTACTTGAATACAAATTTGAGAGGAAAATCCAAATCATTTTTTTAAAGATAAATTAGCATAAGAAATTAAGAACTATTCAGTATATAATTAAGATAAACAACTAGAATGTAATATAATTTACACACTCTAATATGCTACATATATTATCATAAATTTATTTTAAAAATATATATATAATTATGATAAATTATGATGTATCATAAATTATTAAAATTTCCAGCCTGCCAATGAAGACCAAAGAAATGCCAGATATATTCTTTTTTTTTTTTTGATCAAAAACATGCCAGATGTATTCTATATTTGTATTTTTGGATAAATAAAATGAATCAAAAACTCTGGTTCATCCGATTTTGCTAGCCAGAAGAAGTTGGAATCGCCAACGAAGAGATTTCAGGTGAATACTTAATTTATTCAACAATTATTGTAGCTACACTTACTTAATTCAATCTTTTGTCTTTTTCATTCGTTTCTCGATTTCTACTTATTGTCTTATTCATATGGTCAAGGCTCAATTTGGGTCTATTCTTTTCTATGTTCTCTAACCCATTTATGCTGTGAAACTATGCCTTCAAATAGCTAGCCATATATGCTAGGCATTTGGTTCTTTCTAATAGTTCCCATGGCCATGTTGAATCTTTGATGATAATCGGAATGTACATTTTGTATGCTATGATCACAACGGATACCGAATACGGCAAGAGGAGGAGACGATTACCATGGACATAACGGATTCCTGGCCGGGTGAGTTCTCACAATCTCACTCGACGATGAACGAATTGGATCTTATCCTACATTGTACGTTGACGAAAGCTTTCGAGACATAAAGCCGGATAATAGGATGGGTCCGATTTGCTTAGCGGAATATGAGGCTAAAGAGATGATTAAGATTCTTCCTTTGTGATTACATATATAGGTTTCATGTTGATTGCATTGATGAATGGCTTCTTTCTCGTCCCTCTCGTCCAATTTGTAGAACGTCCTTGTCTTAGTGCTTGTGTGGTTGCTTTGTTGCTTCCACTCCACATTTTATGTTTTACAAATATCTATACACATGTTCATAATAGGAGAATGAATGAGCTCACTCATTGTTGTATAGTAAGATTAACGGTCTTGCCACAATTGCTGTGAGAAAGTACTTTTTAATAAAAAATATATTTTTTCCACCTCGAAACATATGAAATCTAGTTATATTTTGTCAATTTTAAGATGAAAAAAAGCATTTTTTCCTTTCAAAAAAATACTTTTTCCTAAGAAGTATAGCAAGTCCTAAACTTCTCTAAAATGATAACTATCACGTCTAACATCTAATTATCACTTACTATTATGCATGTTAGGCTCCATTTAACACTAACGAAATTAGTAACAGGATATGATAGTGAAAGCTAAATTAATTGCAATATTTTTCATATAAGACTAATCGATGGGTAGAAGTCTCCATATTATATAACCTTCATTACACATAAGAGTTGTAACATATAAATTTTGTATAAATCAACATCCAACTTGTAATATTTTTCATATCACTATATATATAAAAGTTTCGCCGTTAATATAAAAACATATCTTCTTGATAATTATATATGAAAAATAAACACCGATATATCTGTTATATTTTAGCTGTATAATTTGTGTTACACACCTATATGAAGAATATAAAATTAAGTTTTTGATATATTCGTGTTACAAAAGTATTTTTTTTTATCAACATTATGTACGAATTTCGCAATAAAATATATATACTTTTTTTAAAAATATTTAGGAACAAAGTGTAAGCAAGGTCCAAATTTCATCGTTTAAAGAGTATATTTTTACTTTTTCAAATATATCCGCAATTTTTCTCATCCATAATACGCGAACCGATAAACGAAAACGAAAAACCCTAATCGGAACTCCTCTTCATCCTCAGCTCACAATCAATCTCCCCAGAGAGAAATCCAACGCCTCTGAATTCCGCCAGCAAAAATCCGCTAGACGGCGATGCCTTGAGGCACGAGGATCCCCAGAATCAAATTCCCCGTTCGACGCCCAAAACCCTAATCCACAGGTTCCATCTCGCCCTCTTCTCTCGAATCCAGATCTCCTGTTTATCGTTGGAGCTTGTGGTGCTAAATTGCTCGGCTAATTGTACAACCAGGCAAGCCTCCGAACCCTAACCCGATTGGCCGCCTTCTGTCGGGTTCTGGCGCTCGTAATTTGGGGGTTTGGTGGTCTTATATCTTCAAGAGAGCAAAAGAGGGATAAAAATAGAATTCTTTTCTAATTTGGCTTTGTTCGTTGGATTCGATTAAATTTGTAGAGTTGAATGTGTTGGAATTTTAGCTAAACCTGCTCAGGCTGTCGTAAACTATCTGTAGAATTTCTGCCTGGGATTTTTTCAGCTGTTTGGGCTTTTGACATTGAGTGCTTTGGCTAGGGTTTTGCCTTACTCTACAACAGAGCAGTCTGCGCAATCGTTTTGGCTTGGTAGTGTTTCTTCCGTTGAATGTTTTGATGGATGAGATCTGGGAGAGGGCGGTACAGACGGCGCTAGATGGCGTTTCCGATAGCGCATCTGCGCGTACGCTAACCCTAGACGGGGCGGTCAAGTGCGGCCACAGTCGTTTGCCCCCGCCGAGCCTTCTGGAGAAGTTCCATAACCTTCAACACCTTTCTATAGCGAATACGGGGGTTTCGTCGCTCGAACAGTTTCCTCGCCTTCGTAATCTGCAGAAGCTCATCCTTTCCGACAATCGGATCGCAGGTGGGCTTGAGTACCTTGTTGAAGCGGGCCTTGAGTCGCTACGTGACCTGGACTTGTCCAACAATCGGATTCAGTGTATAGAAGAGCTCGCCCCACTTGCTGATTTGAGGCTTGTTTCACTTGATTTGTACGAGTGTCCGGTTACCAGAGTGAAGGACTACAGGGCTAGGGTTTTTGGTCTCATCAAATCGTTGAAGTATTTGGATAAAATGGATTCTGAGGGGAATGAGCGGCCTGAGTCTGATGACGAAGACGACGACGATGATGACGAGGAGGAAGAGGATGAGGACCCAGGCAGTGGGGAGATTGATGGAGAGGACCGTTCTTATGGGTTGAACAGTGGCCACAGCAGTGGAGGTGAAGGGATTGTGGATGTCGATGAGGATGAAGAAAGTGATGCAGAAGAAGAGGAGACGGACACTTCTAGAGGGAGGGAGAACGGCTTGCATAATCACTCCAATGGATTTAGGGTCGCTGTGGCTGGTGAGCAGGGTAGAGAAGAGGATTGTGAAGAAGAAGGGGATGATGATGATAATAATGATAATGAGTCCGCTGAGGAGGTTTATGAGGAAGGTGAAGATGAGGATGTCGTTGAGGTTCATGAGATTGAGGATAGTGATGATGAAGATGAGGATGAGTATGATGAGGATGATGGGGATGAAGAGGATGAAGTTGTTGAAGTTGAAAGTGAAGATCTAGATCCTTTTGAGCCTGCAACTGCCGGGGGACTAAAGACCACGGAAGGAGAGATTGATGGCCACGAACAAGGTGAGGAGGATGGTGATGATGAGGAAGATAATGGAGTGACAGGAGAAGATGAGCAGGATGGTGATGATGAGGAAGATAATGGAGCGACAGGAGAAGATGAGCAGGATGGTGATGAGGATTGTGATTTTGAAGAAGATGCTGGTGATGAGGAGGTATAAATTTGTCCATTTCTTGTCTTTTTATTATCTCCATAAAGTCTAATATCTCGATATTATGATCTCCACTTCCTTTAGTGTGCAGTTCATGTTGTGGCTTGCCTTCTCTTATATTATCTTTTGTGGAACATCAGTAGTTTCTGTCTTTCCAAGGATAATATCTTTTGTGGAACTTCATGAGTTTCTATTTGTTTTTTGAAATTAAAGGCAGGATTTTACATGCGTGGTTAGGGGTACTATGTAATTGAATTTCGGACCTCTTGCTTGAAAGAACTATGTTTGATATGTACTCTATACTTGATTGCTTAATCATTAGACATGTCATGGTGTGTTCGTTTTGCTACCAGAAGCTAGTTTACGAGGTTGGGTTATCATAGTTCTTCTGTCAATCTAGCAAAGTCTTTGCTGTGATTGATGGAGTTCGATTTTGGTTCTAACCAGCATGTGATTCTTTTCATCAAATGTTTGAGTTTGGTAGGATATATGCAGTTTATGTTTAGGAACTTGTAGTTCTGGACATTTTGTAACTTGCAACTGATTGCAATATTTGATGCTAACAAAAAGGCTTGTGTAATGTTCGCTTGCTGTTTCGATTAGAAGTTCACTGTTTTTGAGTGTTAGCCATTTTATGATGTTGATCAGGTCATTTTTTACAACATCTTTTTGGGTAAATGACTTGGTAAATTTGGAATGAAGCTAAGTGAGTTTAGATAGCATTAATCCCTATGTTTGTCTTCTTATTGGCTCAGTTGCACATGCATTGCAGCTTTTGCGTTATATTTTAAGCTCCTGCGTTTCATAGTTTCTGTAATTATCCAGTTGACTTTTGAGCTTTTCAGCGCTGTTGCTGTAGTTCATTCCTCAGTTTAGCCGTTTACAGAGGGGTTAAATGGGAAAGATGTATCAGACTTGCTGTTTCTGGTTGCAATCTAGTTTTGATGTAATGTTTATGACTTTGCTCATTGTGTGGATGGCTTGTAGGAAGAAGACAATGGCGCAGGCTACCTTGTTCAACGAGTGGTCCAAGATGCAGAGGACGTCGAGGAAGGGAACGAGGGTGAGCAAGAAGAGGTGGAAGATGAAGAAGAAGATGATGACGATGACGATCTGGGCGAGGTTCAGGTGATGCAGCAGCCTTGTTCACCACAGCATAAGAGAAAGAGGGACGACGATTCTGGGGATGAGGATGAAGACGATGCGGGTACAAGCAGATCTTCCAAAAAGGCCCAGTGAAGACTGTGTTTGTTGGTAAATGCTTGAAGCAAGTAGAACAAGACTCTTAGCAGAACTTTTGGGTTAATTCAGGGAAAACGATTGTTGAAGGTTGGAGATGTTACATATCTATCCTTGCATTCTCTATGCATTTTCTGGTTATTCTAGAAAACTTTGTAGGAAGGAAGGAGTCATTTGAAAAAAAAGAGAAAAGAAGACAGAGAAAGGTGTTGGTGATGATGAAGTAGCCGTTGTTTAGGATATTCAAATGGTAGTTATATGTGAAAGGCTTACTGTGTTTACCGCCTTCATGTTCAAACTCCCCACGCTCCAAAAATTGGATTGGCTAAATTTTTAATGTAAAATGTTTTAAAAAATGAGTTTTACTGGCTACTGGCTTGTCTAATGAGTTATATGCTGTTGTTGACCATTGAGTGGTCAGCAGTATCATGTTGGCCCCTTTTTTTTATGGTCCTTTTCTGCGTAAAGGGTGGCATGTGTACTTGGGATTTTTGTAGGGTTTATCTTAGATTTAAAACCACTGTTTTTAGTGTATTACATAAGAGCATAATTTGGAAAGACATTAGAAAACTTGTAGATGACACTTATATCCCAATTTTGAAGCTGTCTGATCATTTGAGATTGCATTCTTCTTGGGTTTGCAGTTGGGTGGATGAATCTGAACCTGAATTCGGCTCACATGTTTGTGAAAGACGACGGGTTGCTCGCGTTTCGGTTATGTTTTTTGACGTGCAAAACCATTACTAGAAGAGGTTGTTGATTGCCAATCAATTGAACATGTCCAAGTGCTGTCTAAGAGCATCCACAGTGGAAACTAGGAACATTTCTTCCCCCATAAATAAATAAAATAAAATTAAAAAATATCAGCCTTTTGCATAGAAATGGAATTTCTTATGCAAGAGTAAAATCTGAAATGAGAGAGATTTCTCTGATTTTTCCTGACAAATCCCCTCAATTAATTAGTTTTACTTCTTTTTTTCAAAGATAAGAAATCAATCTCCTATTCTCCATTGTGGATGCTCTAAATAAGAATATTCGGTTGCAATTGAAGTCTAGGATCCAAATGAAATAAGTTATCAGAAAATACTTTTGACGCCATCTTGCTCAGTATATGCCTTGCCTTTTTTATCCATTGCTCAATTGTTAAAAATTGAAGATTGTCTAGTTCAAATGAAGTCTTATCAAGCTACACGATTTTTTCAAGGGACCAAGTACAAATTCGATTCAATTTTACGAATATATGTTATACTAGTACAAGTGAAAGGCTCGATAGCAATTTATATATTGTATATAATGCATTTGAACAAGTAGAAACACGTCCATGTGATCTGTCAATCTGATTGAAGGTGTGTACTCATAATCATATTGAGCTGAAAATGTTTGATCGGAATCTCTGTACTTGAATAATAAATTGAGAGGAAAATCCAAATCATTTTTCTAAAGATAAATTAATCATCCACTCTTTTTGCCCCTTTGAACCCGCAAGTGCCGGCGGAGGCCCTTAATAATTGAGATAACACAACTAGAATCTATCTATCTGTTACTATATACAAAACGGAAGCAAATTCTGCCACCATATTGCACCACATCACCCCCTTTTTAAAAATCTATCTTATTCAATCTTGATTTTATCATAATAGTATACAACTATACATACTTAATTAAAATGTTAGTTCTATATTATAATTTGTGTTGTTTGATTATTCATTCTATCCAAATATATAAATCTATCTATCTATTACTATATACTAAAGCGGAAGCAAATTCTGCAACCATATTGCGCCACATCACCCCCTTTTTAAAAATCTATCTTATTCAATCTTGATTTTATCATAATAGTATACAACTATACATACTTAATTAAAACTAGCAGATGACCCGTACCTTGTACGGGGGTGTTATTTATTTATTTATTTATTGCTTTGTGTATGAATTTACTATAACAATTGCAAATATTATCATATGTATACTTTATTTTAAAAAATGCTTATTTTTTGGATTATAAAATGACATAATTCTTGTATATCAGAATATATATAAATTTTATTTATATATAACTTTTTATACATACATAAACAAATATTTAAATAATGAGGAAGAATGACATAAGATAAGATGCATTATCACATTTTATTAAAAATTGATACAAATATTTTGTTATTTAAATTAAATTGCGTAAACTAACTTATATAATTAAAATCAGTAGGTTTAAATAAAAACTCAGATTAATATATTATTAAATACATAGATGATATTTAATAAGATAATTTGAAAACCAAATTATCTCGTATATATGTTATTGTTTTTTTGAAAACGTAATTAAGAAATCATTATATAATAAACATGTTAATATTTAATAAAAACGTTAATGAATCGTTATCTTAATTAAGAAATCTATCTTTTTTTTTCTAAAGTGTAATCAATACGTAATATTAGCGATATATATGGTAAATATAACATCTAATTTTTTATTGATATTTTAATATGATATGATAGTAAAAAATGTTTTTAATATATTATTTTAATATAGTTAATATTTGTTCTCATATATAGTGGTAGAATTTGCTACCATTGATGATTTAAAAAATTACCATAATAAAATTACGAAAAATAAACTATAGATAATATGATATTTAATTAATGGGTAAAATATTATGATTATGATATATACACGATAAAAGAAATTTTTTCTAAATAAATTTTATGATAGATATATATATTAATTAAATGTGTATAATGATAAGATAAAGATTTTAAATATGGATAGAATTATTAAATAAATAACTCAAATTATAAGATAGAACTAATATCTTAATTAAGTATGTATAAGATTATGATAAAATCAAGATTTAGTAAGATATATTTTTAAATAAAGGGGGTGATGTGGCGCAATATGGTGGCAGAATTTGCTTCCGCTTTAGTATATAGTAATAGATGTTAGTTCTATATTATAATTTGTGTTGTTTGATTATTCATTCTATCCAAATATATAAATCTCTATCTTATCATCAAACACATTTAATTAATACATAGATCTATTATAAACCTTTTATTTAAAAAAGTATTTTTATGCCACAATCTATAAATCATAATCATAATATTTTACCCATTCAATTAAATTTCATATTAAATTTAAATTATTTTTCGTAATTTTATTATGGTATTTTTCTAAATCATCAATGGTAACAAACTCTACCACTATATTTTAGACAAATATTCATTCTATTAAAATAATGTATTAACTACATTTTTACTATCATATCATATTAAAATACCAATAAAAAATTAGATGTTATATTTAACATATATATCAATATCACTAATATTGCATATTGATTACACTTTAGAAAAAAAAAGATATATTTCTTAATTAAGATAATAATTCGTTCATATTTTCATTACATATTTATATATTTGATATTTAATTATTTATTCAGAAAACAATAACATATATACGAGATAATTTGGTTTTATATTTAATCTATTATCTATATATTTAATATAGAATATATTAATCTAAATTTTATTTATACTTATTATTTTATTATATAAGTTAGTTTACGTAATTTAATTTAAATGCCAAAGATTTGTATCAACTGTTAATAAAATGTGATAATGCATCTTATCTTATTTCATTCTTCCTCAATTATTTAAATATATGTTTATGTATGTATAAAAGGTAAATATAAAATAAAATATATTTATTATGTCGTTTTATAATCCAAAAAATAAGCGTCGTTTTAAATCAAAGTATGCATAGGGTAATATCTATTTGTAATTTTTATAATAAATTCATACACAAAAAAAAAATAACACCCCCGTACAAGGTACGGGTCATCTGCTAGTGTAATATAATGTTACAAACTCGCATATGGTATATTATCATAAAATTATTTAAAAACTATACATTATTATTATTATAAATTATGATGTACTCCAAATGAAACTAGAGATCGAATTTTAATATACATTTTCCAGCCTGCCAATGAAAGATCAAAGAAATGGCAGCTATATTTGTATTTTTGGATAAATAAAATGAATCAAAAACTTTGGTTCATCCGATTTTGTTAGCCGGAAGAAGTTGGAATCGCCAACGAATAGATTTCAGGTGAATGCTTAATTTATTCAACAATTATTGTGGCTACACTTACTTAATTCAGTCTTTTGTCCTTTTAATTCATTTCTCGATTTCTACTTATTCATATGATCAAGGCTCAATTTGGGTCTGTTCTTTTTATGCTCTCTAACCCATTTGTGCTGTGAAACTATGCCTTCAAATAGCTAGCCATGCTAGGCATTTGGTTCTTTGTAATAGTTTCCATGGCCATGTTGATGATAATCGGAATGTACATTTTTGTATGCTATGATCACAATGGACGTCGAATACGACGAGAGGAGGAGACGATTACCATGAGCATAATAACGGGTTCTTTGCCGGGTGAGTTCTCACTCGACGACGTGCAAATCGGATCTTATCCTACGTTGGTCGTTGGCGAAAGCTTTCGAGACATAAAGCCGGATAACAGGATGTGTCCGATTTGCTTAGCGGAGTATGAGGCTAAAGAGATGATAAAGATTCTTCCCTTGTGCTTACATAGGTTTCATGTTGATTGCATTGATGAATGGCTTCGTTCTCATCCCTCTTGTCCAATTTGTAGAACGTCTTTGTCTTAGTGCTTGTGTGGTTGCTTTGTTGCTTCCACATTTTATGTTATGTAAATATGTTATATTTTAATTTTTTAATTTGAAATTACAGTTTTTTGATTTATTTATCATGGGCAAAGATTGCCCTTAGCTTGTGTTCATCTCACTAATCAAATTTTACAAATAAGGGTTGTAAATATAACTTCCCATGATTTTTCACTTTGAATCAAAAACCATATTTACAAATTTTTTCATAAAATACAACGTAAAGGTTAAAAATATCTTAAAGAATATTGAAATATAACGTAGGTTCAAATCCTCTCAACAACGTATCTTGCCTTTCAAAAATCCATTGAGAACTAAAAACTTTTTTCGCTAAGAAAACGCTCTATACTAGTTTGGCTTTCGTTCAAATTGGACTTAGGCTCTATTCGATTTCACCTTGTTGTGGCTGACCAAGTGGTTGGAGCAGCCTTCTCCAGCCCTCGTGAAGGTATTCGGTGGCGCATCGGGACAAACAACTGAAGGAGCTGACCGTGGCTGAGAAAATGAAAAACAAGCCTCGATTATGCAAGCTGGTACCCCTAGCTTCTCGACAAACAAGCTAAACGGTGAAAATAATCCTCTGTTTCGAAAGTATCTTTCGAAACTGTGTTTCTCCTCACAAATGGTATGGGGGCCCCTGCATTTAAAATGTGGTGGAGAGAGGAAAGCACACCCAAACACAATTTGGGAACATGAAATCGGAACAGACGATTTGCATCAGCTAAACGGGGTGATTTTCTCATACCTCATACCATTATACCAATCTAGGCGAATTTCACCAATTCTTTAATTTCTTCTTTCCTATAAATTATTTTTTCCACACATTTAGTTCCTTGATCTAGTACTCTCAGGCACGGATCACTTGGTTGGCTGGGGTAGGCTCCAATCCACCCTAAAAAATTAGAAAAAATAAAAATGGGGTAAATTAAATAATAATAAAATAAAAAATAAAGTAAATTTAATAGTAAATTAGTTAAATTAAAGTAATTTAGCCCACCCTAATTATTTTGATGATAATTAGCCCACCCTATTTTACTATCCTGGATCCGTGCCTGAGTACTCTCATGATATTGTGGTGTACACGTACATCTTAGATTTGTCATTAGTGATAGGCTGATAGCTAAGCAATCTATGACCCTTTAATAATTTATTAATTGTTTTCTCCTCTCGCTTACTTTGACATCACAAACATACACATATATAATGCCAAGTGCCAACATTGTTTAATTGCCATGCACATACCACCAACGAAAACGTCTTTGTTGAAGTGTTCAATATAACTCTTACTTGTCAAATTGCATCTCCACAAAATCTAATTAATAGACGCTACCTTTGAAGATTGGAGGATTCATTTTGCCATACATTTGACCGTTGAAATATATATATAAGTTGTAGGGGAATCAAATAACTGAATCTTGATTCCTCATAGGTTAGCCTTTTTTTGGGTTTCAAACCTCCTATAGATGGACAACAATAGTTGTCCTTTCCCGGCAGACAATGCAACACAAACCTATCGATGTTCTTCCAAAAGAAACTCAAGCCGTAAGTATATGCATTGCTTAAGCTTTAATGTCAATATTTTGCATGTTTCCTTAAGTAATTCTCTATATGGGTCAATGGAAACTATATATGATATATGGGTATAGTATAGTGGAATGGATTCGTAATTGGAATGAAAACAAATCAATCTTGTTCATTTTGCTGACTTGATATATGTCTCCACAATTTTCACCCCGATACCTTATACAATACAATTATCTAGATCGAAAAGAGTGGTACACAATGATTTCATCATTGTAAAATCCACTCTTATGTTGGGAATTTAGATAAATAACTCCCATGGAATGCAAGAGCGTTATTGTATTGATAGTTTTTTTTTCGGTCGAATATTGTATTGATAGTTATATTGTGAGCTATGATGAAAATTTTCGTTCATATATCATAATAATGAGGTAAACTAGATTAAGTTATAATCAATCGAGTTTTAGAGATGAAATGGATTCATATACGTGTGTTTATAGGGGAGTGAGATGAAATAGTCTCACCTTTTAAAACTCCATCTATGTTGGAAAGATAGGAATAACTACATCATAGTGATCCATGTGATAAATCATTATTGTATAACAAATTAATTGTGCTGTTGTAAATTTAGACAAATCCTCGTCTTGATGTCGATAACAAAACAATAGAGTAGATTTATTTTATCTAAACAAGCTTGAAAAATACATATTGATTTAAATTGGGAGTGCATGACCTATGAAGGAGCGACAAACCGTAGCTGATCTCTTCAGCATTATGCAATCTATCATTGACCCATTCCGCCACCAAATTGTTAAACTGGTGGTATCTGATGTAACATTTGGCTCCGAACAAGTACCAACACTTCAATGTTGGGAAGATATGAATAACTACATTATGGTAATTGTGTTGTTGTAAATTTATAGAAATCCTCCTCTTGATGTCAATAACAAAAAACTAAGTAGATTCATTTTATCTATATTCGTGAGTGTTTGCCTAAACAAGCTTGAAAAATACATATTCACTTAAATTGAAAGTGCATGTGTTTGCTTTGTAGTTATGGTCATATGCATAGTCACCGCACTTTTGATACCGATCATCATACTTGCCATCTACGCAACCTACCTTCATTGCAAAGGCAAGCTCAGAAGTCGAAGCATCCATGACGTAGAAGCCATAGAAGCTGCAAATCGTACAACTCAGCAAACCCGACAACAATCGACTTCATCGGGCCTCGACAAACTTACTCTAGACTCTTATCCAGTGTCCATTGTAGGCGATGGTGGTGACCAAGAACTCGATGAACACGAATGCCAAACATGTCCAATATGCTTGCTAGATTATCAACTCAAGGAGACCATAAAAACCCTTCCATGGTGTTTGCATCGTTTCCATGCAGAGTGCATTGATAAATGGCTTAGCTTTGATGCTACATGTCCAATTTGTAGGGCCTCGCCACCTAGAAGCTCTTCATAAACATGAATTGGTACAAGTTTGTGAAGCATACATGCATACACAATTATATGATTTTATTTTTCTTTTCATACACAATTATATGAATTGGTACAAGTTTGGGTGTGATAATTGAAAAGTAATATCGAAGAGTTCCCCTCATATATAGTGTGAATTAAATACTATTTTTTATTGTGTAATTTATATAAGCTTTTTTTTTGTTAGAATATATGAATATATATGTAGCTTATTACTTATATTTTTTTTGTAGCATTTACTATTCCTATGCAATTACTGTCACTAAACATGACATACATATGGATCAAATTGAAAATCCAATGCCCAACATTGCTATTTTTTTTTTTTTGCAAGATAAACAAAGATATCCCTCTAATTTTCCTTGTGGATGCAAGATTAAAATATTCCAATTATTGTTTTTAAAAAATAATTACAAAACACATAAATTAATAATCTTCCCAAAATCAACCCGTGATATCAAAGCCAAGCAAGGCTACACATTTTATTTGTTGCATATGGGCTCATGTGCAGGGACCAAGCCAACTAGGCTACACATTTTCATTATTTTATAAACACATAATTATTAGAATCCATATGATTTGATAACTTTACAAGATATATCCATTATTCAAAATTATAATCATTAAAATCGTCATTCAAAAATCAAGTGCGCAATTTTTTTATTCATGACTTTTTTGATAGAAATTAATCCACGATTTGATAGAAATATATATAAAAAAAAATTAAAATATCCTAAAATTAACTTCACGACTTACGGGTAACCGGATGTCGGTTAACCCGATTGTCGGTTAACCGCCTTTGTTGAGTATTCTTATCGTTGAAAACACGGGTTGCCCGAATCCCCAACCCGAATCCAGAGAAACAAAACCAGGAAAAACTCCCAACTCTCAAGCTTTCTCCATCCGTTGATCTACGCCGCCGACTTCAGCAACTTCCAGAGACCGCCATGACTTCGCTCTCTCCCCGGCGAAGTCCGTCGTTCCGCTTCTTCTCCGATTGACTATCTCGCCTTCGTTCATCGAGATCAAGCTCTCCCTCAACGTCGTCCATAGCCTCGACGGAAAGTTATTCGCCGACCGGAGACCAATGGAGTGGATCCGTTCCAGATCTGAATCCATCGCCGGGAATCGGAACTAGAAGTTCGGCGCCGAGATCAAACGCCGGAAATCGGAAGTTCTTGTTGATTAGTTCGATTGGAGGCGCGATGAAGGCCGGGAATTGCACACCGGCCGTTGCTTTCGGAGAAGGAGTATCAAATAGTGGTAATCCATTCTCGTCCTTGTCCGGATCTGACGAGCCTCGGCCTCGGACAGTTGTTGACAACGCGGATGAGAAGCCGTCAATCCAGTTGTTGAGGTCAGTGATTTCTCTGCGGTTTTGATCGAATTTCAGTCCTGATTACAGTTTTATGCAACTTACCGTTTATGTACTCGCTTTTGACAGTGAAGATGGAAAGGTGAGTTGTGGCTATTCGAGTTTCCGGGGGAAAAGAGCGAGTATGGAGGATTTTTATGATGTGAAGATGTCCAAGATGGATGGCAAGCAAGTCTGCATGTTTGGAATTTTTGATGGTTAAATTCCGTTCTTACTTCATTAGTTCATTTAGTGCAAACATATTTTGAAGATGGAGATGGAATATTAGTTGATTCTGATCTTGCATCTGTTTGACAGGTCATGGTGGTTCTCGTGCTGCTGAGTATTTGAAAGAACATCTCTTTGAGAACCTCATGAAACATCCACAATTTTTGACAGATACAAAATTGGCTATAAGTATGTGTTAATTATCGTGGTGATCTTTTTTCTTATATGATGATACATGGTAATCAATGCTCAAAACTTTTGGTATAAACTGATGAAGTGTGATTCTGTAGGTGAAACATATAAAAAGACGGATATGGAGTTCTTAGAAGCTGAAAAAGATACATACCGAGATGATGGTTCTACTGCGTCAACTGCTGTGCTTGTTGGTAAACATCTATATGTTGCAAATGTTGGAGACTCCAGAACAGTAATATCAAAATCTGGAAAAGGTATTCTTCTATTAATTTCTGTCTCATTTGGTAGTAGCTTTCTGATAATATTGCTAGGAATTGTCGTCTCTCATCAATTCGTAACTCAGTGAAGTTGATAGAGCATTGAAGTCTTGAAGCATAAGCTAGGTTGTAATTTGTAGTTTTCCTCGGAAGTACCTTTTTTCACGAAATTTTAATGAAGAAAAGCAAAATTTATATATTCTTCTTTAGATTGGAAAATCTTACAGCAGACTTTCCATTCCCTCTAACATTAATATATGCAAATAGTCTTAACTTCACTAAGCTAAATTTCTCTCCTGACTTCATCCAAGCTAACTATTGTGTGTGGATAACATACTGGCTCTTGATATTTAGTTTCTTTGATTGAAGTTCAATAAGCTTATGGGTCTGTATATTATATTGTAATTGAATTGATGTTTCTATTGCTAAGGGAATTTGAGTATTTATATATTCCTTGGACAGCAATTCCTTTGTCTGAAGATCACAAGCCCAACAGAACTGATGAACGTAAGAGAATTGAAAGTGCAGGAGGAATTGTAATGTGGGCTGGTAAGACACGACTTTCTTAAAAAATGGCGTGAAACTGCTTTACAGATTCTTGCTAATTGATTTGGTTATATAAATTGTATTGAACAAGCTTGATTTCTTGAATGATGTACTTGGAAATTTGACAATAGTATGGAAAGATGGTGCCATGATGAATTGCAAGCAGCACACACAATTAGCCATCAACTCAAGTAGTTCAGGGCTAACATATTTAGGAAAACACATCAATCTATCAACACTGCAATCCAAAGCAACATAGACGTCTTTTAAGATACGTCTTAGCAGTCATATTGTTTTGAGATGCACTGAAATTACATCATTATTTCTCTTAAGCGTTATAACAACATTAAGGTGATACTAGTTTAGAGTGTCTGCGAAGTACAGATAATAGAGAGGAAGAAAGGTCTAAAGTGTACACTTTGTAACTTGGAAATAAAAAACTGGAAGCCAACTCAGTCAGTTAAGCTAGGCAACTCTGTCACTATGTTTCGCAAACAATAGCCTACTAGTGTCTATGCTTTTGGAAACAACATTAATTCAAGTTTATTGCTGTTTACTTTCCGACTTTCAGGTACTTGGAGGGTTGGAGGTGTGTTAGCGATGTCGCGTGCTTTTGGTAATCGCATGTTGAAGCAATATGTTGTTGCAGAACCTGAGATTCAGGTAATCAAGAATAGTTTTTTTTTTTTGGAATGTCTTCAAACTTGTGTGCCTTCCTATTCAGTATGAATATTATGCTCTGATCTTAATTAATTGTAGTTTGATTATCTATAACAATGCTTGCTTTTTTCGAAGTGCCAGTTCAATTGACTTACAATAAGATGTGCTTAATGTGTTGAGTTGTTACATGAGGTTTTTATGATATGGGCATACCCTTAGTGAACTGAAGTTGCTGTTCTCTCTTCCCACCTCTGCATATGATTTTGTGTACATCCTGTTGAGGTCGTTTACTATGCTGGAAAGATCATGTTTTTTACTTGGTTTCACCTCTTTGGTGCTCAGTTGGTCGATTTTGTAAGTAACACCTGTCAGGAAAAAGTAACAGGTAGTACAAAGATCCAAACCTATGTACTTTAAGTTTTGACTTGGTCTTCGCCTCTTTGGGTTGGAATGTGTTTCCTCTGGAGTCTGGACTTCCTTTATTTGCTGCCCTGTTCTATTTTGGTCATGTTTTTCTGTTTTCCAATAGATGAACTTGCTATGTATGTATTATTCACCACTAAAGAGCATTGGCTAATTTATACCTTTATGCATTTCTCTTAGGATGAAGTGATTAATGATGAACATGAACTGTTGGTTCTTGCAAGTGATGGTCTGTGGGACACTGTGCCGAATGAGGTATGCTTTTATTTCTAGTACCAGGGTTCATCCACCTCAGGTTTTAACGGATATTCACCTCCAGAAGAAATGTGTGATCATTCTATAGATACGATTGGGTTCTCAGAATTATCTGTTGCTGCCTGAGAAGCTCAATAGGAAATGATTGAACGAAAATATGAATTGGGTTCATAGACCTGAGCTTTTAAAGTGATTGGAGTATTGATCAACCTTTTTTGTGCATTTGAGAGTGTTGTATTAATTTTTCTTGTGAACAGGATGCTGTGTCAATAGCAAGTAAAGAGGAAGAACCAGAAGCAGCCGCTAGAAAGCTGACAGAGACTGCCTTCACAAGGGGAAGTGCAGACAACATTACCTGCATTGTTGTGAGATTTCACCACGACAGTGTTGTTGATCCAGCTAAACCCAACGATCAGCAGATTGACAAGCTAAATCACAAAGCCGATGATCAGCAATCGGACAAGTTAAATGATATATCCAATGATCAGCCATTGGACAAGTTAAATGAAAAAGCCAATGATCAGCCATCGGATAAGTTAAATGAGAAAGTGGATGATCAGAAAATGGACACGTCGTCCGATGATCAGAAAACGGACACGTTAAGTAATAAAGCCAACGACCAACGCCCTGACGGTGTGGCAGGCCAAACCGAGCATCACCCTGATTCTGACAAGCCAGTTGGTGCAGAACACAGTGACCAGTAATTATCTCCATACTGATCATCATTGTTTGTGTTTCACTCTTGTTTATTGTTTTTTGTTTTCTGTCTTGCTTAAGTTTTTTCTTGACCATGGATTTATATGAAGCCAAAATCAGCCATCTACGGTCCTGATCCTTTTGTTCATAAAATTGTATGTGCAGTCAGTGGTATTCTCATGATGCTTTATTGCTATCACAGATGATGTCAAATAAATTGATTTTTTGTTCCTCGTCTAGCAAGCTGTTGGTTCATATTGTTAGCTTGGTTTCTTTCGGTTTGTAAAAGCCGACAATAATTGGATTTTTTTGACCCGAATCTAAAATGATCGAACCTTGACCCGAATTTGAAATGATCGAACCTAAGCCTATTGAGCGTGTACAATAGTAAAGAATGTCACATGTTAGAGAAGATTTTTACCAAAAAATATCTTTTGTTTTTTGATATTATAAAAAAAATGTCTATTTAAAGTCTACCCTTCATGCCTAATTGCCTCCCTCGTTAATAGAAAGCCTAAAAAAACGTTCCCTCCCAAGAGAAAACCATCGCTACTTCTCTCTGATAATAGGTGATTTTTGTGTAATTTACTCTTAATAGTTTTACCAATTTTTTTAAAAAATAGAAAATTTCAACTATCCCCTCTGTTTCTTCGTCTGTCACCTCCCTTTGATCCATCGCAATTCAATAAATTCTTTTCCCTCTATTGTGATTGCGATTTCGAGAGCGGGCAAATTTGGTTGATTCCAAGGTCATTGTAATTTTTTATGAATTGAATTTGGTTGTGCTTCGATTCAATCATGATCAATTCTAGCTTCAATTTAGTTCCTTATCCATTGAAATCTTCCCAATTTGATTTAATTGATTCATATGCATTTTCATTGAGAAACTATGGGTGAAATAGAAAGATACAATAGCCCTAAAATTTCACATTAATCTTCCCAATGTCTTTTGATTGCAGAAAAGCATATTGATGAAAACTTGTTCCACAATATCTTATGATGAAGAACCTAAGCTTCTGAGTTTTAATGAATTTGACTCTTATTATAATCAAATCTTAAAATGGGTATTCTTTTTTTTGCTGAAAATGCAGCTTCCTGTGCTCTTATCTGGCAATTAAATCAAGTTCAGCGCTCTGCACTTAGATGTTATATAGTTTAAGGAATGTGGTAAGTGCAACTGGAATTCTGACCAGAGGAAGAGCAAAATACATTGGGTCTAGGAATTGTTTGGAGAGTGGTTCATTTTTGACATATGTGTGGAGTTGCAAACTGAGGAGTTTCATGGGGAGCACAAAGATGATGATGGAGACAAGTGGCACCGAAGATCGCCACGTTCTTGTTGACAGTGTTGTGGAGAAGAAGGAGGACAGTGGTTATGTTACTGGAGGATACAAAAGGTAAATATTGATACAAGATTTATCTTGCAAATAGCTTTGCTGTCTGTTGTAAATGCTGTAGTGGATTTAACTTTGTACCTTGATTGGGTTTGTTCTTACTGATTTGACCAACTGTTTTGTTGCAAGTTTTCTGATTGGCATACTATGCATGAAAGTAGGTTTTCTTGAGTTTAGTTTGATTGGATTCAGGGCCTTTTACACCAATGATCTTTGTTTGCTGACTGTTACAGAAGCGGTGTTCGACATTCTTTGTGCTACATGGTGCCTTTATGACACATTATAGTAGGAAGAATGGATTAGACTGCTTGATTATGTTATGTATGCAGCTAATTACCCTCTTATTTACTCGCTTTTGACAGTGAAGACGGGAAGCTGAGTTGTGGCTTTTCAAGTTTCCGAGGGAAGAGAGCAACCATGGAGGATTTCTATGATGTTAAGATATCCAAGCTTGATGGAAAAACAGTCTGCATGTTTGGAATTTTCGATGGTTAAATTCCTCTTTCGTTATAATGCAATTATATTTTGTACATTGATGAATGTGGTGGCACAAATTAGACCTATCTTGTTTCTTTGTTTGAAGAACTTGTTTCACGGAACCGATGAGTCTTGGAATGATATAGTTAGTACTCATGGTTTCTAGCTCTAGTCTTAAGACTAGTAGTGCTATTTAATAGGCTTTAAGTCAGCACAGTTTTCATGGAATCGCATTTTTGTGATAATTCAACAAGCTTCTAATTTGATTGTGCCTCTAAATCGTCCTATCTTTTAGTGCTTACCCGTAGACTCTACTTAAGATAAGCATAACCTTTGAGCATGATTAGCTTGAATAGTATCTTATTGTTTGGATGGAAAATGGAAGTTTTAACTGATTCTGATTCCTTTTGGTCTATAAATTGATTATGGTGTCTGGTTGACAGGCCATGGCGGTTCTCGTGCTGCTGAGTATTTGAAGGAGCATCTCTTTCAGAACCTCATGAAGCATCCACAATTTTTGACAGATACAAAATTGGCTATAAGTGCGTAAATTTCATTATGGTGATAATGTTTTTGATCAGTGGTTAATACTTTGGTGTAATAAACTGATGAAGCGATCCCGTAGGTGAAACTTACAAGAAGACGGATTCAGATTTCTTAGATATCGAAAAAGATTTGTACCGTGATGATGGCTCTACTGCTTCAACTGCTGTGCTTGTTGGAAACCATCTCTATGTTGCAAACGTTGGAGACTCGAGAACAATAACATCAAAATCGGGAAAAGGTATGTATTTCCGTCGTAAACTGTATGAAACTCTCATAAGTCTTTTTGTTCTATGCTTATAACTAGTGCACTAAAATGAAGGTTTCCTTATCTTGACATATCTCTGTACCTGGCTCCAAGCTTGAACTAGATTTTTACTGTTGTAGTTGTCCAAGATATACAAATTTCTTTCAACCACTCTAGTTCCCTTGTTTTATTAACTGAATGTATAAATAGCGGAACTAAGTTTTGAACCCAGATTTGTAAAGTTAATGTAGTTGTTTGATTCACGTTTAATTCAAAATTAGAGTACTGATGAGCCTAAATGACCCAACTGAATCAATCAAATACTTCTCATGAAAAAGTTGTTTTTGGATCTGAAATATGAAATGGAATCAGTTCCTGAAGTTAAAGATCGGGTTTACTTAATAAATAGTCAAATAAATTGATCCTGATTACTTCTCTTGCAAAAGAAATTTGAATATATAATATACATTTTCCATGGACAGCAATTCCTTTGTCTGATGATCATAAGCCCAACCGAACTGACGAGCGACAGAGAATCGAAAATGCCGGAGGAATTGTGATGTGGGCTGGTAAGATGAGTCCTTCACTGCTTTACAATCTTTTGGTTCGCACTTGGCAGTATTTAGTAAAACAAACTTGGCAGCTTAATTATGTGGATTTGAGATGCATTTTAAGTTGTAGAATTGGATTTCTTGTTCCTCCTTCCATTGGATAAATCCATGCTACATGTAATTTTGAGATTTGAAACTTTAGTTTGCAGCTTCAATGGTGGTTTTGATCTTCGTAAATTCATTGTTATTTAACTTTCCTCCTTTCAGGGACTTGGAGGGTTGGAGGCGTCTTAGCTATGTCGCGTGCTTTTGGTGATCGTATGCTAAAACAATTTGTCGTTGCAGAACCTGAGATCCAGGTAATGAAAACTAAACTTTTCTTCTTGGAAGTCCTCTGTGTCTTTATGAAAATATCATTGATATCTAGCTAATGATGAACAACAAATTGAGTTCACATTTTACGCGCAATGGTTAACCTATAGCCTTAACCATTTCTCTTAGGACGAAGTGCTTAATGATGAACACGAACTACTAGTGCTTGCAAGCGACGGTCTATGGGATGTGGTTCCCAATGAGGTATGATTGTTCGTTCCAGTAGCAAAGCTCCCACGGTTTTGTTCTCCGTTATCATTATAAAGATATCTTCATGTATGAAAACAGGATGCTGTAACCATAGCAAGAAACGAGGAAGAAGCTGAGGCAGCAGCGAAAAAGCTAACCGAAACCGCGTTCAGTAGGGGAAGTGCAGACAACATCACTTGCATTGTGGTAAGGTTCAACCATGGCAGTGTCGTTGGTTCAGCTAAACCCACTGATCAAAAGGCTGAGAAGGCAAATAACAACTTCGACGATCAGAAATCGGACAAGGTTAACAAGAAAGCCGAGGATCAAGACAACAAGAAGGCTGATCCAGGCGCATCGAAGTGATCATCTCGTCTTAATACGTTGCTCATACAAAACTGTAACAGGCAATGAGGCATTCCCATGGGTACTACTAGTATGTAATATTTTGGCTTTTCTGTGTTGTTATTGTTTCTGTTTCTACTTGTGTTATGCTCTGCTTACCTTGTGTTGTTTTACTGAGGTTGGAAATATTAATATATAATATATCAAGCTGAAACTTTTGAAACTGTAAATCTGCCATCTTTAGTCTTTGTTCTTCCGGTTTCTCAAATTTGAGCTTGTGATTGAACTGCCATTTTTTTTTTGCCAGTACACTAGCACACAAGCATGTACAAAGTCGATGTCATGTTAAGGTGGTTTAGTTATGTTTAGGAGTCATGATAATCAGGGAGACAAGAGGGCTGTATGGGCAGATTTATTCTCCTATTCTTAGTATAAGATCAATTAATTGAGAATCTAAGCTGGTTTAAGTGTTGTAGTGAATGTAAACTACATGTCTTTTCTCTACAAATTCCGATACTTAGCAAAAACTGAACCATCCAATGATCCAAGAGCCAACATTTCAAAAGCGTTTGATCTCCAACAACATTAACCATTAGAGAAATGCAATCTAAGATTTGGGTTCGAATTCTCTTGTGAGAAAATCCCATAATAAGGAAATAAATGGGTATTGCAAATAACCATAATAACCATAATGACATGAAATGCATTCCAAATTGTAGAGCACAAGAGCATGATTCTCAATGACGCCATACATGAAGTTTTGCACAAAAGATGTAAATTAGAGCCTGAAACTGAAACTATAAACAAGTTCTAGCTAAATTCTTTGTGCACAAAAGTTGAGTCCTAGACTATACCTGACGACAACGGTATGGATCTAATTTAGCATATACCCAAAATACCATACTCATCTAATACGGATTCCAAGTTTCTAACCCAAAAAGAGTATAAAGAAAAGACAATGATAAGCAAAAGTTATGGTGAACCAAATTCTCACCTCCTCAAGGATTTTGCCAAATTTTGCAACTGATCAATAGAGTGGATTGGCATTTCCTTCAATTCTATCAGCCCTTCTTGATGTCAGACGTCAAATTACTTACTAGCATAGCATAAACAAGACAAAAAATAACTATTCCTTTGAGCTTTTCTCATTTTCCGGGCCTAGAGACCTTTTTTTTGGTTGTTTTTCCATTCTTGATCATGGTAGGCTTGTCATCTGACTTCTGACTCTTGTTCTTCAAGTTTCCATTATTAGCATCTGCATAATTACATCAACAAAGGGTACCAAAGGTGAGAAATGCATAGTATAAAAAGTGCTAGTCACAGATGAAAGACCAGATACCGTACCATCATGGGAAATGTTAGTGGCCGCAGAAGAGCTGTCCAGCTGAGACGGATTTAGAGGGCGGGAATACGAACAACATTTGTTCGAATTTACCCAAATTAAAGGAGTTGGTATCTCTGTAGCCTTGAATGCTGTACAACAGTTTGGACAAAGCAGATTCTCATCGAGACACATAAGAATATACTCAAACTTCATTTTGCAACCGCTGCAACTCGTCCAAAAAGTATTTTTTCCCTGAATTTCTTGGGTATTTGTGGAAGAACACGTCTCATTTTCACCCTTCTTTGCCTTCTTTTGCGGACGAGGTGGAGCTCCTGAACACACACTAACAGTTGGACGTTTCTGTTGAGATGTGCCATTGTCAAATGGGGCTGAAGAACAATTCCCACTAGGCTGTGCACTGGAATATGAATTTCCCTTTTTGAATTGGCTCCAATTTGTTGCTGCAGGACGAAAGTATCCTTGAGCAGCCGGAGTCGGGACTACAGGAACAAATTTCGCATGGCTGGGGAAATTCTGTTGGAATTGTTGACTGCTTGTCCTCTGATCATAAGCTGACCTGGCATTCTTGTCCTTTAAAACACGAAAAGCTTCAGATAGAAGCTTAAATGCGCTCTCTGAACCAACTTCACGGTTCTTATCAGGATGTATAAGAAGAGCCAGCTTTCGGTATTGCTTTGATATGGTATCAGGATCAGCTGAAGGGCTTACACCGAGCATCCGGTACCAGTCTATTTCACCATTTCGTCTAAACTTTGCAGACATGTGCAGTTCAAAATTAGCCACTAAATGAGATATACCCTCAAGTTCAGGGTACAACTTCTGAGCTTTTACAGCAAATTTTGCCGCACCAATCACATCTTTGTCTGAGAACTTCCTTAATGCTATTTCTTTGGCTCTCATCGCTTCATCTTTGTTGCAGTCCATATTTCTTGGTCCTTTTTTGACTTGTGAATTTCGGAATGTCAGAAAACCAGCTGAAAATCTGTATTGCCTATTTCGGCAAAAAGAAACACTTCACAAAATAAGATGAATAGATAATTTCATTGACAACACCAGCAAGAAATCTTATTAAATTCTACAAATTAGCATTGTAGCCTTAGCACTTGCGCTTTGCAATGACTAGGTAGATTGGGTACATACAATTTGACTACATCATGCAGTAGCATACCAAAGCTACATCATTGTGTCTGCGCATTTTGGCATCCTTCTTAGTTTTTTCTTTAACTAACAAATGGAAGTATGTGAAAAATACGTTTCATGATGAGGACAACTTGTTAAGAGATCAAAGACACGTATGACAACGACATGTCCGAAGAGAACTAATAAGTTAAAGAATATATTAGAACCTATGATGAAGTATACACCAGATAGATTACAGAACAAATGCATGCAAAACATATGGAAGAAATAATGACAAGATGTAGAGTGGGATCATAGGAGCACCTTGAGATCAAATTCATGTTTTTTCTAAGGCATACTGAGAAAAAAACAGTTTCGGTGCTACTTAAAGATGTCTGTCACTTTTTCAGATCAATCTATCATAATCAAAGTCTATTAGACAAGCATCCCAAAGACTATTAATTCAATCCTTAAGAAAAGCAGACTTCAGCATCTAAGGAGATACATTTACATGACAATCTAAATTTAGAAAGCATCATCTCTTACTTCCTGTGACAAGTGGTAAACCAGTAGCACCAGAAAGACACTAAATATCATCATACATAGTAGCAAATTTTTTTTATACGAATGAAGAGGCAATTTGTCAGCCTTGACAAAAGAATGCAAGTCCATAGAGCACAGTATAAAGACTTGACCCATAAAAAACTTTTTTTGCACTTCCCATCAACTTTTTCACCAAATGAGCAATTTTGTCGTTTAGTTTAATCCGGAGAACTCAATCATCCAGCTATATCAACTGGTGTCAACGACCTAGAAGCATTTTGACATGTGCCAATACGACAATACCTACTACTTCATTGAATCAAAACCCTTTCCTATGCTGCAATTCCTCTCAAATGAAATGATCGCATAAAACGACAAAAGGCATGCCCCCAAATTTAAGTAGTTCCCCAAAAAAACCAAAGACAGTTTCCATAACAGAAAAGAATCGCATCGGATTTCTCCAGAAACCGCGATTGAAAATCATAGGTCAGACCAAACCTTCTTTAAAAAGAGGGGAAATGTCAGCATTTACGATGCGTTTGGTAAACATGATTATAATGTAAATAGTGCTCATTATGTAGTTGATAAACCATTATTAGGTAACCAATAAGGTAATAATGTGTCGATACGAAATGCTTAGACCAAACTGTGTGTAGCCAAACAAAACCTAAGGATCCTTAACCTGTATATCATATATAACGATACGTAATCAATGGACCACAGATTACAACAATGAAGGTCAGTTTGACAATCAAACCATCCATTAGTATTTCCAACCTGATCATCTAGAACACAACTATTGGATTCCCATACTCAAGTCTCACCTCCAGTTCAAACTTTCCCCACCCTTACTAGCCCATTCATTTGGTTTCTGAAGTACCATCAATAAACTATCACACCCGACTCTATAACTTCGAAACCGGTTCCTTTTTCACAAATTCACAGACATTAACCAAACTCAGGTCAATGCCCAGCAACATACAATCAGAAGAACAGAAAGAAAGTCAATGAAAAGCTAATAATATTCAAATTTCACATTTGCATCGCTTACCTTTCAATTGTACCATACAGGCATGAAAGCAGGAAACTAACACCCAAACAAGCATTGAAGGCATGAAATCAGAAATTCACCCACCATCCTTAAAACAATAAATGTTCAGTTCAATTTGTAAAATCTCACCATGGAGAACCACAAATTGCACAAAAGAAGATGAAACGGCGAAGTCAAAAGTGGGTTTTCAACCCTCGTCGTTTCAAATCGATTCCCCATAGAAGCACAAAAATGCATACATCAAAGGGCGGTAGATAGAGAGCAGAAAAATGGTCACCTCTGGTCGCCGGAGTAATCTCCGGCGAAGATGGCGGTCGAGATGGTAACTTCAAATACCGGAAATCGTGCTGAGTCCTCTCTCTGTGGGTGAAATGCAGAATGTAAACGTGGACTTATGGGCTGAGGAGCAAAGCTTATACTAGACGATTCATTGCTGCAAAAGAGAAAAAATGACAAGTATTTTTGGTTAGGGTTGCATTCATCCATCCACCAAATCTCATACTTATACCCCAATTTTGGTTGCTTACTTAACCATGGTTAGTGGTTAGAAACTAACCATGGTTAACTGTTAGAAACTAACCATGGTTAGGTTGCATAAGGGTGTTTATGTAACTCGGGTTAAGTCGGTTTTAATTGTTTTTTATTCGATCGTAGATTCGGGGGTGCATGATCGCGTACGGATTCAAGTCGACTTATCGAAATGAATATGAGAACTTTTTAATGAATATAAAAATTTGACATCGTTGTTTACTTGATTGTTGTTATTTGCTTTCGCTCCGATATATCGGTTGGTTACTTTACCATGGTTGAAAATTAACCGTATGGGGTTGTAAAAGGTTGTTTATCTAACTCGGGTTAAGTCGATCTTAATTATTTTTATTCGACCGTAGATTCGGAGGTGCGTAATTACGGACAGATTCAAGTCGACTTATCGAAGTGAATATAAGAACTTTTTAAAGAATATTTCATTGACATCGCTTTTTATTTGATTTTGTTGTTTGCTTTCGCTCTTATATTTTGGTTGGTTATTTGACCGTAGCTAAAAACTAAACGTGTTAGGTTGTAAAAGGTCTTTTATTTAGCTCGGATTAGGTCAAATTTAATTATTTTATATTCGGTTGTAGATCCGGGATGCGCAACTGCGTACGAATTCAAGTCGACTTGCATAATAATCGTATGAATTTAAAGCGAGTTATTAAAATGAATATACGCATGTTGTATAGAAAATTCTCTAATCACATGCCTACGATATAGTTGTATTTTAATTATATTTTCAAAATGATCGCTCTATTTGGGAAAACAAAAATATCATACTTAATGGAGAAGGTAATTGTGGGTGAATCATAGCAAATCATGCATCTATTTAAAATAATATTATATTTTAATTCAATTGTCATTATTTGCAAAACCTAATAAATGGATGAAAGTATAACTTTTTCACATTATATTATACTGCATTATATTTTCTCAATATATTATATATATTTGAAAAAATCTTCAAAACTCCCACCCAAGACGGTGTCTTACTACTCTCGTATTACATTAGTTAATAGTAGTGTTTTGAAGTTCTGGTTTTTTCAATTGATCTTCCCTTTTAATTGGAATTGATCAAATTTAATCATATCATTGTACTATTCATCTTCAAATTAATAAATTCCGACTCTTAAAACAACGAGTCGAATCCCATTAATTTAAGAGTGAAAAATATAGAAAAAGTGGAAAAAAACTAAAAACCTTAAAGATATAAAAAAATAAAAATAATTTAAGAAGGTTAAGAGAACAAAAACTAGTATTATTTTGTTGGGGTTGAAAGCCAACAAAATCTAATGGGATTAGAACTGTAGAACATAATAAGAAAACTATTTTATTTAATTCAGGACACGGAAAGTAATTTCCCAAAAAACATTATACGCCAATCCGGAATGCGTTGCATTTGCCTCTTTTTTTCAAACACACAAGTATTTGGCGCTTTTCCCCGTTCATTCCAACACTACGCCAAACGCTCCCCAATTTCCCCTCTCTCATGCCCTCCTCTCTCTCCTCCTCTTCGTTTCCCGGCAGCCATGGCTGACTCCGAAGCTTCCCTCCTCCGCAAACTCGAGTCCTCCGACTACGCCAACATCCACAGCAAATTCTCTTACTACCTCCAGCCGCTCACTCTCCACCTCCTCACCCCCCAAACCTCCACCACAATCGCCGCCAAATCCTCCAAGTCCAAGCCAAAGCCGATTCCCTCTCCCTCCTCCACAATCCGGTCTCTGCTGAAGTCATACCTCCCGTTCCTCAACCGTTCCCTGTCGCTTCTTCCCAAACGCCTTTCCGACACCCCGAAACCCTCGCCTGTGGAATCTTTCGAGCTCTTCGCCACCTACAGGCTGTGCTTGGAATGCGTCGCTTTCTTTTCTCCGTTGTTGGCTTGCAAGCCTTATAGTGTTCACTTGCAGACCGCGAGGTTCGTTCGGTGCTTGGTAGAATGGGGGAGGTACGGCGAGGCCATGGATGAGGCGTTTAGGGTTTTGAAGGCCGTCGGGGAGATGGAATTGGACGGGATTGTGTGTTCTGGTGAGAAATCTGTCCCTGTGTTGGTTGATGGCAGCGAAGTTGATGGTGATCTGGCGTATTTGGTCGTGGAGGTTGTCGTTAGGGTTTTTCAGAGTGTGGCGATGAGTAAGACCAAGGAAGCTGCTCAGTATCAGAGTTTGCTTGACTTGCTCCACGGGATCCAGCCGTGGCTCAGGTTGAATTTTTGAGTTTGTGAATGTGTGAATTGGTAGTTTTATGAAACAGTCCCTGATTGGTGTATTGTGGATGTTTATTAGGGTTTTGGACACTAGTGTCAGCCACAGGCTTAACAGAAATATAGTGAGTTACTTGAACAAGGCCACAAGGTTTTTGGTGAAACTTGGAGCTGATGTGTTACCCAAGGTCTGTGCAGCCACATTTGGTGAATACCAAAAGCTATTGGGGGAGAAAGCAGTTGAGGTGAGTTAGGAGTTTCATGGTTTTATTCGTTGTTGGTTTGTTTCATTATTGGTTGTGCCTCAGTTTGTCGGTCAATGACTGCAGGTTGATGGTTCGAAGCTGTCAGCTGAGTTTCTTGAACTACTATCCTGTTGTGCATATGAATGCCGTGCATCTTCTGTCGGTATCCATGGTGCTGTTGATGCCTCAATGTTTAATACGGTAGGAGCCTAGGAGGTTGATTTCATATTAACATACTATTACAGACTTTCTTAAATGCTATTTGATGCAGAATTATTTGACCTGTATTTGATAAACAGGATTTGGAGCCATTTGCCTTCATCTCAAGGCTTTATGCTTCCGGGTTAGACCTTTCTAGTAGAAAACTCCAAATTTTTGGGAATGCTGATTCTACTACTTTAACAGATCAAGCACGGGAGCTGAATTCTTTGCTCAGTTCTGCTGGAACATTTATTGCAATTTATTCAAAGGAAAATAGCAAGGCTACTAAAGTTCATGCAGAGGAAACTAGGAAAGTTTATATGAGGTTTTACTTGGATGCATTGAAGTTCTTATGTCGACCACTTGCTGACTTTGTAAATACAGAAAGGAAACAGATAATCAATCAAGTTTTAGATTCTCCTGTAAAAGGGTTTTTACAGATTGTACAAAAGTTATTCTGTCAGCTCTGTGACACACTATTTCCTTGCCACAGGTACATGACTATCACATCATGTCTTTAAGCTTCTAATATTTTATTAATAGGTAGCTTCATATTTTGCAATTTTCGGAAGCTAAAGCCTTAAGTTTTGATCTTTGTTCTTTTTACTTGGACAACTTGCCTTCAAATTGTTCTGTGTCATAAAGCATTGTAATAGATGTCTCTTTCGTGCAGTTGCTCAATTGACACTGACAGAGATGGCTCAGAAGCAATCGATAAAACTGTTCTCAAAGTTTCTGTAGCTTCTTTTGTTCTCTCTCTCAAGCTAAATTTAAATAGGAAGGTAACTGATGATTTTGTCAAGTTTTTCTCAATATTATTTGCTCATGGAAGCCATTAGACTCTGTTTTACTTGTTTTTCTTTCTTACTTATTTACATTCTCAATTTTCAGAAAAGTCGGGATTTTCTGCAGCTTCTGCTTTCTGAGGAAAATATTCAGTACCAAGAGATCAAGTACCTTGTTGTCTCCCTCTATGATATTGCTTTAGATTGTTACAGAGATAAGCAACTCAAGGAGGTATATAATCTTGAATCTGTTGTGTTACTTCTCACGATATTATGATTTATATTTTTATGTTATTATTGTAGTGCCTGGGTTAAGCTCTAGTCATCATCAAACATGTTATTTGGCACTTGTCATTTTCCTTTCATTCTGGTAGGTGAGGCTATGCTATTTGCTTATAGTTAGTCACTTTGTTAGATATGTCTAACAAAGACCAGTGAGATTGTCTTGGCATATGTGGCTGATTAAATGTGATTGGTGCAATTGTGGTATCTGCTTGAACAAAATTGAGATGTTCTAGCATTTTGCTTATGTAGGATCTGTGGTGCATTATGCTTTTCCAAAGGCATCTAAGTGTTTTTGGATTGATTATGCAGTTGAGGTCTGTGGCTTTCATTTGCCACGTGGGTTTTCAAAGCGTTAGCTTTATGCTTGTGCAATTAGATTTTTAAATTACATCTTTCCTGATGTCATCCTTATTCTGTATCTTTTCACGTTGATGTCAATGAAGTTTGTTTTATTGCAACCTGAAGATCAGTTACTTGTTTGTATAAGTTCAATTACATCTGCAAAGTTCATATATTTTTGTGGAGCACAAGATTTCTTCTTTTGATTTATTTTTATCTGGACTAATTCATATATCATTTGATTTCTTCAGAGTGTTGATGCTATGACGTTATGTTTTGAAGGATCATGGACTTGTGGTTTGAGGCTTTGCCAAATATATGCTGGCAAAAAGAAGCAATCTGTTCTCTCATCTTCTGAAGACGCTATTTTAGACATTGCATGTAAAGCATCCATGTCAACATCACTTTTTCTTGACATTCTATTTGAAGATGATAGTTATGGATTAGGGAATGCAATCATGTTTAGTCTTAGAAAATGGTCTACCATGCGAGATTTGTTTGAAAAGCTTCCCAGCCCTCAATCATTGGTGAAGCAATGGGTCAAGGTGAGTCATTGCTGCTCAGTGTTTGAAAACTTATTGCTATTTAGGCATACTAATATTTTTTTTTGTAGATACAATGTAAATCATATAAGAAAGCCGGCAATAAGGATGTTGCACCAACCTTGTACTCTTATTTTGTGGATTCAAAGCAAGGAGACGGCTCTTCATCTTTTTATGTATCCAAAGGAACAATTAGCATTATATTGGAGCAGGTTTATGATTTGTCTTGGACCATCCTTTTGGTTAATTGCTCTGATTGTCAAGTTATCAGGCTTTTATACCTTTACTTGGTGAATAATTTAAAACTTGCTTGAATTTGTTACAGGAGCTGTCAGCATATCAGGAGATGAGCAATCTGTGCCCAGAATTATGTCGAGAAATGCAGATGAAAGTTATTGACCTACTTTTGCATGATGTACACGTGACTAGGGATAACTGGATTGAGAAATCGAAATTTTTAATCAAAAAAGGAAGGCTATATAGGGAATTTGGAACCGAGTGTCTAAAGAACTCTATTTGTTGTCTGTCTGAAGCAATAGATACAATAGTGAGTAACATATTACAGTTCATTTTCTTCCACCATTTTGCCTATATGTGTACATTCCAGATTTTGATGATCTGAAATTGATCATGAAGCAGATAGGTGCAAATGGCAAGACAAATCACGGTCGCATTCTAGTCTCCAATCAATTAGCTGTTGCATATAGCTTACGTGCCTTGTCTATGCATGAAGCTGAGCCAGGTTCCAGGGTGCAACAGATGGTACAGTGTATATATATATATGCTTCTGTGATGTTGGATTTTTGTGAATCAATAAGTGAGCCATCCTTTGCTTCCTTTTTTGGTTGCTTTTTGTGCAGAAAGTGCTTTGTGATATCCAAGAGGCTGTCAAGATTTGGCTAAATTGTGATGTTACTTCAGAACCCTCCTGTCATCTGGGTGATGAGGGCTGTGCTTATATCTTGCAGTTGCTACATCACATTGCTGACCTGTTGTCTCTAAAGGTCCAATTTATGATGCCCCCCCTTTTTCTATTTCTTCAGAAAGTGACTTTATGCCATTTTAGTACAAACATTGACTTTTCTGTTGTGGCGTTTCTTTGCAATATAGGGCATTGTGGATCCAAATGTTTGCAATTTGCTTATTAAAGCATTTAATGGCAGTAACAAACCGTTGGGGAAGTGCTTGTTGATGCTATGGGAATCTAGGAGGCTCAGCCATGCGCTTTGTGTTTCACCTATAAACACGACGTTTTTCAAACAGCTTTCTGAGGAATATGGTGATGCTTTCAAGTCTGTTCAGTACTGGTTAAGCTGTATGAAGGATTCTCAGTCAGCACTGCTTGGCTTCAAGCAGAACTTTTCAGTTTTGGGCAGTCAGTTTCCCCAAGCCTTTGGCTGGTATGAGCACAGTCTTTACTCAAACGTAACAGTTGATGACATCAAAGAGGCCTCACTGCATTTAATTCAGAGTGTAAGGCTGTATAATGCATATACATTCATTGTCAGACCTATTTATGAGCTTTCATACCATGTGGGTAACTTGATATTGTTTGCAGGAGAGGGATGATTCTGCTTTTATTGTTGGAAGTCTATACTATGATTTGGCTGAGAGGCTTCTTTGTACTGGACAACTTATCGAGGTATATAGATTGCATATATGCTCAACCTAATGTGCTTCATACTGATGTGTCTGAATTATGCCGATGTATATTCAATTACATGTGAATGTTCTGGCTGTCAAACAATCACCGTTTATTTGCTGGTTGATAGCTAGAAGTGTCTAACTTAAAGAACACTTGCGCAGAGGTTATACCTCCCTAAAACAGTGCACAAAAATGCTGTTCTACTACAGTTCACCATTAAAGTATATATAAAATGATGTGGTTCTATCATAGGGGCTTAGGGGGTATATATTTTCGAAAGTTTTCCTACACAATTAGAAATATTAGTGAAGTGCCGAGTCCCAGATCATGTGTATAATTATTACACTGATGGGGTAACTCCAACGTGTGTTTGGTTGCTGTAGTGCCAACTTTCAATTTCTATCCATCCCAGTGATCCTACTTCTTCAGCTTGGAGCTGCTGTTATCTTTCCCTTGAGACATGCCTTGAATCACAATAATCATACATAAGAACTGTAATACTAGGAACTCCTTTCTAAATATAATAACCAGCTGGAGTATATCTCTATTTGATGATGTATTATAGAAATTGTCACCCTTTTTGTTTTAATTTAATCCTGAATTTTCTCACTGGAGTTACGAGCAATCCGCAACTGTACTTCACAGCTGACCTACTTGTCATTCCTTATAATGAAATTTTGTTGGACTTGCATCAATTATGTGATTAAAGATCAAGCATGATATTGTAGATGCAAGCTGAAGTGTTTATACCTATATACCATGTATAATGATTGTTGAATAAGAAAAGTGGGTGTGTGTAGCTTGCTCAAGCTATTTAAAATTAGAAATGATCTGCTGTTTATGTCACATTCAAATGATGGTTTGTAATTCCTATCCTTAAATCAAAGCCACTGCTTCTGCCAGTCACAATTAATCTGGTTAAGTTTGTAAGAGAGGTAGTTTGGACTTCAGGTCACATGATTTGTAATCAAGTCCATTGTTGTGCTTGTTTTCTTTTCCCTCTGTATGTCATTTAATTATCAAGATCATGAAATTTGGAAAAGAAGGCTTAATGTCATATATTGGATGGCTAGAAAATGCTCATTTGTTTATTCTCCTTTTCTTTCGCAGTCTTTGCATTGGGCAAAAAAAGCCTATCAACTGCGTAGCAAGTTACTACAAGAACACTTCTCTTATTTGCTAGAGTACCAGGAAGAACAGTATAGTGACCATGGAGACGTTATCAGAAATCAGCCAGTTTGCGCCAAGTATATAAGAGTTCGCACCCACTTAGCCATTAAGGTTTGGGACAGCGCTGCATCATTTGATACAGAGGGCTGTAACCTTACTCCTTGGAAGGTGCTTGAGTGCTATCTTGAGAGCAACTTGCAGGTATGTTGTTTTCCGCTTAACATCAGAAGTTTTTACAGAAATATACTCTATGGAAATCTTGGAAGAGACCATATTCTAACTTTTGATGTACAATCATAGGTTGGCATCATTCAGGAAGTAATAGGAAATGGACCCGAGGCAGAAGCTATTTTCAGCTGGGGTAAGAGTATCTCTTGCCTCCAAGGCTTGCCTCTTTTCACTGCTGCCCTTTCTGCTGGTTTAGGTAAGTACTGCGTTTGCTTTTGTCTTTACTATTTTCTCCGTGTCCCACTTTCAGAGTTCATGGTCATTTTTACTCGATTATGATTGAGACAGTTGTTTTTTCCACCTATGGTTATTTATATTTTGTAGGAAAAGTATACCATAAAATGCGCCTTTGGGAATTAGCAGACAAAGAACTGCAAAGTGCAAAAAAACTCCTATGTGACAATAGAGAATCTAAATCTTGCTTGAGGTGCCACCTACTAATGGAAAGCAATGTGGATTGGCTACTTGGCAACTTGTATAGAAGCAGGATTGATATTTCCGGAGTAGACCACTGCATTGGTCCTATTTCTGTAGAAGAACACTATAAGTCAGCTCTTGCTATACTCAACTCTTCAGAATGGAAAGGAGAAAACGAAGGTAACATTCTGCTCCAAACCTTTATTATTACTGAAGCTGTATCTGGCGCTAGCTACAATGTGTATTATCTTGCTACAGATCTGTCAACTACTATGCAGTCATGCTCAATAAAAGAGCAGGGACTGGAGAAGCCAGATAATAGAAAGGTTGCTAGGAAGAAGAAGGAACCTAGCCATCGTCAGAATGTCAGTTGTCAGGTAACTGAGCGACCCTCAAGGACGACGCGCTCCCGAAATCGCTCTTCTCAGGATAAGGCCTGCAATGGGGAAAGAGAAGTTTTGAATGTGCAGAACAATAAATGCATGAAGTGCTTCTCTCTAGAGGATAGAAAAGTCGATTCATTCATGGAGTTCACACATATGAAGTGGGAGCTTGGCCGGCGAAAACATTTGCTACGAGTACTAACTGACTTAGGTATTGCAACACTGTATCCCTTACTCTTAGGAGATTTTAGGTACTGTGCAGATATCCGCAATCCATAATGTATTCTATGGAATAATTGATGTGTCCTAGTAACATTGTTATATTTATGTGTAGATTATATTTGCATCTTCTCAATTCTGGATATAAATATAAAGGTTTTTGCTCTCCGGAATTAAATAATTTGATTGTTATGACTGTTCGTTCATGATTAGGGAAATGGAAACAGGGCCAAACTGACGTTCATGGAGCACATGAAGTATACTCCCAGTGTATATCAGTACTTGGTTGTAAAAATCCATTTTGTGATTGTTCCCACTCTCAAACATGCATTCACAAGCTTGAAGTAATCAATAAAGAAGTTTCTGAAGATATACTTGCAGTTGAACGTGCTGCATCGCTGTACAATATATGTTGGCTTTTACTGAAAGGAACCGTACCCAGAGAAAGAAGGTATGACCTAAACCCCTTGAATACTAATAATCCATTTATACAAGTATGTGAATACCTGTGTGCAGTGAGCTTATACAATAGCAGAAATATTTTCATTTTATGCCTATATATGTTATTGCTAAATTGTTAGGCCATCAAAATCATAGGGTACTGGTGCATTTATATTGTTTACTTGTTTCTATAATTAGATCCAGTACCAAGTACACACAGTTAAACCTTTTGCCCTTGACTGTTACATTTGTTGCTTCAGAATGTATCAAATAAGTTTTGAAGTGCATCTTTCTTGTGTGCTTCCTACATCCAGGACTATTTGCTGTTATCTCAGCCACATAGAGGTATCTGATATAGTGTCATTGCTGATACAGTCTTTTGTTCTCTGCCGTGAGGTTCCTCTACTGTTTGAAAAGGTGAGGCTTCATCATAATTGTGCAACCTATAATGAATCTGTGTTAGTTCTGCTGAAGTATTTATAATCAAACAATCACATCCTTAGGGTTTATAGGCTGTGTAAAAAATGCTGAGTTCTGTTTTGCATAAATGAGCTACTGAAAAATTTCAATTTAGTTCACGTTTTTTCTATTCTTGTTAGTTCTTGACATTTGTCTCATTAACAAATGTATCAGGTATCTAGGTTGCTTGCAACAATATATGTTATTTCTGCATGTAGAAGTAACTTTTCTTTCTCCGTGCGTTCCTCCCCTGATCTTTCTGAGAACCATTGGGCTGCATATTTCCATCAAGCCTCAGTTAGTGCACGTCATAACCATTGGGTCCTCTCTCATCTGGCAAAGAAACAATCATATATCACTGAAATATCGGATGCCAAGGTATCTAATGACTTCTTTTTTAAATTAAATGTAGCTTTTCGGTTTATGGATGGATGAGTTCGCATATCTTTTAGTCATATAGGATGGTTCAGAGATTAAAATTCATGAGTGAACAATATATATCAGCCCAAAGGCTGAACTCCTAGATGGTACAATGGGTAGCAGTATCCATTGACACACATGTGCTGATACTGCTACATATAAATTTCATAATCAGTTCAAAAATTTAACATATGCATGCTAAACACTTTCTTTCATGAGTTTTCCCCTTTGATTCTTCACAACAAGTTGAATTATAAATTAATACATTGTAAGTCAGCGAAGTTTGCTTTAAATATTAAGGAGTTTTAACCTTGGCCATATATTTGATGAAAACATTATGACTGCTTTGTTTCCTTTGGTATTTTGGCATTATGGTCAGATCCAAGTGCATGAAAGAAATATGTTGGAAGATGTACGCACCTTGTTCAGGTGCTTTTCATCCCCATGCGTAAATTCTTGTCATTTTTTGTATAACCATTGCTTTCTTTATTGCCTTTTTTTGCTAATTGGATTTGTTTTTCATCTCCTAGACTTGCACCTGATTCAACTCAAAGTGTAACAACATTTATAAAGGATTTCTTCGAGAGTCTTCCTACAACCACAATTGTATGCTTAAGTATTCTTGGAGGTTCTTGTGCTAGTATTTTGAAAGCTTTAGTACCTGACTCCTCGAACTGTTCTTGGATGCTTCTGTCCCACCTCAATGCAAGCAGTGAACCTGTTGTCATTCTCCAACCAATAGATGTAATAGCAAAAGGTATGTTCCGCTCATATGCTCATAGATTGTAGTCTACAACTCATTTGCCTATACTACTGGTAATATTCCAAAATTTGCAGACACTGATTTGGCTACTTCCTCCCCCGAGAGATTTTCTGTGGTTGATGTTGTTGCTCCAACTTTTAACTCAATATTACGAGAAAGCAAGTCCTCTTCAGTCAGTTACTCAGAGGACACTCAAAAAAACAGAGCACTGTGGTGGGAAAAGAGAAAAGGCCTTGATAGACTCCTTTCCAAACTGCTAATGTAGGCTCTCTTAGCTATTCTTTCAAGGAAAAACTATCAAGCTAATTTACTGTTGGAGCTTTTTTTCTTTTATATTTTGCTCTTTTTTTTTCTATTTCTTGATTCCGGTTTATGATAAGCTTTTCATGTGCATCAGTGAAATGGAAGAATCATGGTTTGGACCGTGGAGATATCTTGTTTTGGGTCAATGGTCAGAGAACCAAGCCCTTGAATCTGCTGCTAAGAAGCTGGCTAATGATTTGAAACGCAAGTGCAGTTTAGATGTAAAAGTGCCTCTTCTTAAAACAGCTCTTGGAGCAATTAAGTTTGCAAGCAAGGAAGAAGTATCTATTCCAGGAATTGTTCTTGAGAAAGGATGCTATGTTGGCACGCTTGAAAAGGGTGATGAGGGCAGATATGGCACAACTCATGGTGTACATGAAAATGATATGGAACATATTAGCAGGGCAGCGTTTGAATTGATGCTTGCAACAGTTGACAAGCTTGAGGAAGAGCATGGAACAAACAGGGAATCTGTCATCCTGGTGTTAGATAGTGAGGTGCAGGTGAGTCTCTGATTTCCTTTTGTGAGAAATCTACTGGCTAGTTTTTATGTAGTGTTTATCCTTCACATATTTGAATTCACCCAATTAATTTTTTCTTTGTGAAGTACAGTTAAGGCAATTATCTCATTGCTTCTTATGCTCATAATATTAATCTATTTTTCTTATGAAGATTTGTTTGGCAACACTATTGATGACCATTTTTTGTGCTGTAGATCTACAATAAATAGTCTTTGGTGTGACACTTGCTTTGTAGATTAGTGCTTTTCTTCTATCAAAAAGCATTTTTTTATTTTTATTAATAGAATTATTCCAGGGCACATGTCCCAAAACTCACGAAAACGCAATATTATCTCCAAAAAAATCTTCATCCCTAAAAAAGGCTCTTTCTTTTAAAAACCCGCCATTCAAAACCCAAGGCGTTTATGCGAAGAAGCAACTACTTAAATGTCTGCATGTATCCTAGAGAAGGAGATTTACATAGTTTACTTTTTCATTGACATATTACACTTTATATAGATGCTTCCATGGGAGAACATGCCAATATTGAGAGAGCAAGAGGTCTATCGAATGCCCTCCATCAGTTGCATTTCTGCAGTATTGCAAAAATCAAGGCCTCGACAAGGAACAGGTGCAGTAGACTCTTCTCTTCCGCTGATAGATCCCCTTGATGCCTTTTACTTGGTAAACCCTAGTGGGGATCTTGGTGTCACTCAAGCTGAGTTTGAGGAGTGGTTCAGAGGCCAGAACTTAGAGGTACAGATGCAGTCCCATGTCTTCAATGATCTAGCGGAGGCCAACAGTATTGCATGATTTGAGTCTCTTATGTGTTATTTGTAGGGAAAAGCGGGAACTGCTCCTACCTCTAAAGAGCTTTCAGCAGCACTGAAGAGCCATGATGTCTTCCTATATTTTGGGCATGGTAGTGGTAAGTCTTCCACAGTTATTTTGTTTCTTCCCTGGGCAAAATTGCTTGATTTACATTACTTTTTATGGATAATACGCAAACTTTACTTCAACTTCAAGTCTTCAATCATGCCAACGCATGCTTTTAGTAGAATAAGGTTGGTGCAGCAGACTGATCCTAAATCTCAATATCCCTGTAACATAAGCTAACTTGCCGAACTCATGCTGTCATGTCTTGGTGGATTGCCAAAGCTGAACATCATCATGGTAGTATTGCTAGAGTGTGAGTTTAAATTTAAGGTTATGCGACCAGATCCAAACGCCCATTCAGAATATATCATATTAACCTTAGTGTTCTTTTATCACTTCAATCATTTTCCTTATTGTCATTTGTACATCCCTTCACATGAAGTAAAAACTTGACTAGGAATGCTCAGTCTGGTATTCTTCCCTTAATAGTTTAGTTAACACCTCTTCTGGCTTCATTTCTATTACCAAATGATTTAGATTCAATTCTTACCGAATTGTATCTTTACTTTTGTCATTCTTCAGGAGCACAATACATTCCTTCGCACGAGATCCAGAAGCTAGAAAATTGTGCTGCCTGTGTCTTAATGGGTTGCAGTAGCGGTTCTCTCATACACCAGGGTTCCTACACTCCACGTGGCATTGTCTACTCGTACATCTCTGCTGGCTCTCCAGTCGTAATCGCCAATCTCTGGGATGTCACTGACAAAGACATAGACCGGTTCGGACGAGCTGTCCTAGAAGCCTGGTTTGCCGAGAGATACAAATCCCTGACCAGTTGTGTTCAGTGTAGCATGTTAGCTGAGGAAATGAACTTGCTTAACTTGAACAAAAAGACGACGCGAAACGCCAAGAAAGGTAGAGGAAAGAAGCAAATGGATGTCGTATGTGACATTGATACAAGTGGTGAAAGTTGGTGTAGACACAAGGTGAAAGTGGGGTATTTCGTTAGTAAAGCTCGAAATGCATGTAAGCTCCCTTACTTGATTGGAGCTGCTCCTGTTTGTTACGGTGTACCAACTGGTATAAGGAAAAAGAATGATCTGTAGGATTTTGGTTGATTTTTATAATTTCCCACCATACCAATCCATCAACTTTGAGGAGCAGTAGGGATATTATTGATCGCTTACATAGGAAAAACTAATCTGTTTCTATGCTTATATTTTTTCCCAATATGTAAATTGGTGAATGAAAATTACAATCATACTTAGTTTCTTCATGTTTCTAGTGAACTGATCCAGATCATAAGAAACAACCAAAATTATAAAAATCAACCAAAATCTGATCACTATTAAGTATGATAGATTGGTATGGTGAGAAATTATAAAAGTTAACCAAAATCCTACAGATCATTCTTTTTCCTTATACCAGCTGGTACACCGTAACAAACAGGAGCAGCTCCAATCAAGCAAGGGAGCTTACATGCATTTCGAGCTTTACTAACAAAATACCCCTCTTTCACCTTGTGTCCACCAATTTTCACTACTTGTATCACTATCACATACGACATACCTTTCTTGGCGTTTCACGTTGTCTTAATTACTTAATTTTGGATACCCAGATTAAATCAGTTTCAAATGCGGCTAAGCGAAATAAAGACTTTTCTTGTTTTGCATATCTGCATTTATTTATTTCGTATACCAGAATTAATTCATTTCAAATGCGGTTAACCGAAATAAAGGATATGAAATATCTCGGTTATCCGAATTTTGTAAACTATTTATTTCGGATAATTGAAAAAACTGCATTGGTTAATCGATATAAGGACAAGTAATATTTCGGTTATCCGATATTGTTTGTTTTAGATACTTGAAATAAATCATTTGAAATGCGTTTAACTGAATTAAGGACATGTAATATATCTGTTATCCGAACTTGTGAGTTAATTCCGGATTCACGAAATAATTCATTTGAAATGCGGTTAACATAATCTGTTTGTTATCATCCAGTAACCGAGCATTTTGGTAACCCTTTGTAATCATCTGTTAATTTAGCTATAATTCCATAGCTCAAACTAGTGTTTTTTAGCACGTTCTAGACACTTCGGAGTACAGCAATAACAGATTTCACTTAAAATCTGATGGTAAACCGAACGCAACCGAAGTCAATTCAGAGAGCTAAATTATAAAAGGCAAAGAAAAAGGTAAAAGCCGAATGGAAAAAATGCATCCAAAGTCCAGACGTACAACATTTGAAACATCAGATCAACAAACTAAGAGAGTCCAAGAACAACGATAAACAGGGACAACCCCAAGCAACTCCTCATCAGAATTACATGAAACAACGCAAGACTGAGGATCGGTAGCAAAATCAACCTTCAAAAGGGCACCACAACAGCTCCATCATTGACCATATGGAGGCGGTCCCGGCATTGTGCCCTGTTGTGGCATGCTCGTCGGATTATGTGAATGCGTCATTGTACCAGGTGGCATAGTTCCGGGAGGAACTGTACCTGGTGGACCAGCTGGCATGTACGGGTAGTTCTGCAAGGGGGAGTGACCTTGTGGAGCACTTGATGTGGCTGGCGATGCAGGCCATCCGCCTGGAGATGGAGCACCGGGATATCCCTCGGGTCCTGGAGCGTATGCCATTCCGTTGTATTGTGTGGGCCCCATTCCTTGCATCATTCCGGGTTGCTGTCCAAGAAGAGAAGGAATTGCGGGGTTGGGCATTGTGTAATCTCTACTCCTGTCGTTGTTAACCTAGAACAGGCAATTAGGAAAAAGCACTGAAATTAATTCACTCAAAGTCAATTTGTTGAGTTTCAGAAGGCAGACAAGCAAGAGTATAACATTTATTGAGTTTGAATGGAATCATATACATCTTATAGAACTGCTTGTTTTTTTTTTTGAGATCTTATAGAACTGCTTGTTATTTCTCAAGAATAGAGCATATTAAACTTATAAAGGTTTTTATTATTTGTTTCAAGCACAGAATATTCGAAGTAGAAAAAGGAATGAAGTGAACAAAGAGAGAACATCTAGCATTAACAGTATAGCACTGAGTTGTGATTTTTACACAATTACAGAAATATCAAAGGGATTTTTAGAGATCACCTGTACATATAGACTAACAAATGATCTCAGGATGGAGGAAACTAGTTAATGTAGAACAGACAATAAAAAATAAAAATTTAGATTAATTCACATTTTTTGAGTTTGAATGGAATCAGATGTATCTTATAACACTGATTGTTAAGAAAAGAGCATATTAAACTTAAGGATTGCCATGTTACATACATGTCTTGAGACTTGACACAAGAATGTTCAAAGTAAGTGGGGAAATGACAAAAGTGTACACATCTAGCAATTGCAGTATTGCAGTATTGCATATATTCTTGTGAATTTTACACCAAACATCAAAGGACCAAACACAAATTGACATGATTGTAGGGATCAGCAGCACATTCAGAAACAAATGATCTTGGGGAAAAGCAAACAGCATACATACCTTGATGCTAAGATCAGTGTGGCGTGAATATGAGAGATGAAGCTTGCAAAATCCCCCATCATAAATGCAGTGTCCCTCAAGAGCTTCCTTTGCAACAACAGCTGTCTGAACATCTGCAAGAATAATGCACTCAGTGATCAAAGATTGAAATACTATCTCCAAGCCATAGAACTTGTCATTTTATCCGTCTAATTTAATATCAGAAGTTGAACATATTTACGCTTTTTATGCAAATCCACTTTATTCATTAGCTACAAATAAGGTGGGTTGTTAACAAATCATAAGGAAAAGTTAAGTGTTTTTACTCAATCCTTGAATTTCTTAATAGTTGTGACAAAAAACACAACGATAATATCTAGTGAACAGAGGCCAGAGGAAATACAAAAATAACATATAGGCAAATCATTACAGTTCTTTTAGTATGACAAATTCATATTAGAAATGTATTAAGAGACAAAAAGAAATCTCCAAAAGAAATTTAAGAGAGCACATCTGTGCATTTGTAACTTCATATGTAAATGCAATGATTCAATGAATAGCCAAACAAGGTTTGGCTTCATCTAACCACTTATTCATAGTTCATGAAAAGGCAGCACAAACTAGGGACCATTCTCAAGTGGATACAAAAAATTCTAATTATAAATTTCAGAACATAGTTCAATAAAATGATATTCTCTTTATGTAACCACAAAGCCCACTCAGATGCTCGAACAACACAGACATTACACTTCAAGCTACACCATCAAAGCATGACTACATTTGAATTTTAAATTGAGCAACTTAAATACCTGGATATTGAACTAAAGCCTGAAGTCCTCCATTCTTGTCAAACATGGCAATCTTTTGCACAGGTCCAAATGCAGAAAAGACCTGAATCATTTATTTATTGAAGGGGAAAGATTCAGAAGCAGGAATTTACAAATATAACCATTAACTACGTGAACAGTAATTAAATGCTAGTACCGTGTGAAGGACATCCAAGGTCACAGCATACTGCATGTTCTCAATAGATGCCAAGAGAACATTGCTTTCTGGTTCTAGCTTTTTCCCATCCAAACCCACACCAAACTGCCACATTAGTCAAGGTGTTCAATCATCGGACCACAGTTAGCATCCCAACAGCCAAATACATATATTGTACAGTAAGTAAATTTGTCTCATAAGGATATCACTATCCAATTACGTTCTTTGTGTCATATAGAATAGATAAAAACATCAATGAACTCCTTTTCTCCAATTCAATTCTCACCCATACAAAATAATATCCTAATGGTCTATGTTCTTTGAGTGGTTATGGTGCAGTGCATGCATGCAAAGTGAAGAGAGAGGCGACTTGGTATTTGATGAGTTGAATTGAGATCCAGCATAAGTATCACAAACCAAGTAAAATATCAGAACAATGTACCTGACCACCAGAATCAATGGCAGATGGAGCAACAGGAAGGTATGGATTAGTGTAATCCCTGAAAAAACAAAGAATCAGATGAACAACAGATGCTCATTACATGTGTAGCAAAACTCACGATCACGATTTGGATGTCCAAAACCCATTCTAAAACACTCTTAAAACTATATTTTTATTATAGCAACTTGATCCGGTAAAAAAGCCTAAAGACTGTGTTCTCATATCTAAACTCATTCTAAAACATCCAACCACTAATCACCATCTCGTAATTCATAATATAAAAAAATAAATTTAATGTTTATTCAGATAAGAAATTGAAAATAGTTTTTCTGCCAGGCCCTATAGCTCCACAAAAGTCCTTGTATTTAACCCCATGAGTTAATAATAAAGCTGAGATGGTCCAGCAACTTCACAAATTAATCAAGGTGTGGTTTTAATATTAACTTGTCATCAGATTATATACAAGGACCTTTGAAGCATAAAGTTGAGGAGTGATTTCTACTAGTATAGTTATACTGAAACCTGCACAAATTGAACTACCAGACAGCAGACGTTCATTAAAAGTTTAAAACCAAAACAAATGTTATCTTTAACATAAAGAAGGTATAAAAGACATACCTGCTTCTGTGAGATTGAAACTTCACGCTCAAGTCAGTATGTGCAGAATAAGTTATCCGGAGAGTACAAGACCCCACATGCTCAGGAAGCAGATACCTATAGTAAAAATTATTATATCACTAGTTTGTAGAAGAATACAGTATGAACATAGAATTAAAATGATAAAGCAGTCATGAAATGAACCAAATTTTGCTACTCTACAAAAGAAACAGCTTGGCATTCAACATAAAAATGTTAAAATCCTTCAAAACGATCATACAACCATATCTTTTTGCGCATGCAGCCATCAAAAGGAAAAAGTCATGCAATCAAAAACATCAACAAGATAACTAGACAATATTAAATTCATAATTCGAGATATCACAAAAAATTCAGAAGATTCCAGGACCATACAAGGGTTCACACATGCAGACATATGGCCACAAACCAAGGATGGTGCCACATAATAAACCCAAAGTCACCTTGGGATGATCCGTCCGTCCAGAGCGTCTTTCGCTGATGACGCTGTTTCTGTGTTAGAGAATTGAACCAATGCCTGCAAAAGAAAGATAAGTAATGAGTTCATATCATGAAGACCGGAAGCAGCTTATCAGCTACTAATGCTTATCTAACCTGGAATCCTGCTGTTTTCTCAAAGGTAGTAATTTTATGTACTGTTCCAAATGCTGAAAAAACCTGCAAAACAAACAAATTCTCAAGAGAATTAAACACAATCAAACCTATGGTATCCATTTATATATGCAATATCAAACAGAAGTGGCTAGATAATGCTGACTTTAGAAAAAGTAGACCTAGTTTAATGACTTGAAAACAAAACTAGAGCCTGATACCCACAATATTGGCAACCATAAAACATATCAGCATGTTTTATCTATATCAGTGACTAACATGAGAAGATAAACAGAAATTAGAGCCTGATACCCACAACACTGGCAACCATAAAGCAAATCAGCATGTTTTGTCTATATCAATGACTAACATTAGAAGATAAACAGGAAATAAACCACTGAAGAAGTAACTATGAAAAATATATACTCTACTAATATGAGCAATAGCAACAGACAGCAGAGAACTATAATTTCTTCTCAAATTGTCAAAAATCAGATCAATTTAGAAAGGTTAGCAGAATTGGCCAAGTCAAAACTGAAGGCTCTAATGTTAACATCCAACTACAAGTTCAAGCGATCCTCCATAGTAACCCAAGCAACAGGCGAGCCTTCTAAATTTTGTGTGCACTATGATTTTGTACAATCTACATCACTTCTCCAGAGAAACTCATTGTTAATTCTTTTAAAGAGGTTTTTAAACTTCTAATGAGTGTTTATCATTCAACTACAAGTACAACAAAAAAAACAAATTAACTGACATAATATTCTGTATTATTCTGAGATAAAATGATTAAGAAGAGGGGAGATGATCAATTGTAAGCACCCATATACTCTAAGATGGTAGAGATGGGAAGGATAAGAGAGAAAAGAAAGGGAAGAAGAGGCAGTGTTAGGGAAAGGAGAAAGAAGACAAACAGACACGTGTTCTTTCTCCCAATGCAGTAAGCTGCCATGAAGATCTATCCTTGACAATGGGCCTGCTGATTCATTTACATTTATGTCAAACAAAAGCCTCAAAGCAAGACTAACTACATATTAAGGCCAAAAGAAGAGAGGATTCCAGTCATAATTCATACTACTAATAGCTAGCCAGATAAGTTTTTACCACAGTAATGAAAGGCACACCTTTAACTTACCAAGTGCAAAACATCAATGCTAACTTGTCGAGCTTCATCACCCTCAATAGTCACCAACAAGACATTCCCTGCAGTATCTGCAGTGGTTTTGTTGTTCACAATTTCCTGCCTATTAGAGTACTGCAGATAAACTGTCTTCCCCCTAATCTGAGCCGGATCAGAGGATGATGCATAGTATGATATCATCTGAATAGCCTGATTTAAATCTGCCTGCGAGACAATATAGATCTTAGCATCCAGAATTAATACCAAGGTAACCCGGAGCTTCAAATACAATATTATAGCACCACGAGTACAAAATAAGCTAAAGAAAAACAATCTTGACAATATAACAAATAAATTGAATAAAGGATCATAATTATATGATATATAGCACTTACAAACTCAATAAAAGCTTGATTCTTGTTGGCTCCAACATTGCACTTCGTGTTTATAACTTTCCCAAAAGGCTTCCCAAGATCAATTAATTCCTCCTCAGTACACTCCCAAGGCAAGTTTCTCAAATGGAGCACCTTGGATGGAGGTTGTGTGTAGCGGAACTGCGGTTGGCTGGATACTGATGACATCTTCAGCACAGTACAGCCAAAAACCCAACCACAGACTAGGGCTTACCTACAACAGAACCCTATCAATCAACTGCCCTAGTACAAAAAAAACACACGGAATGGCAAGAAAGATCACACAGAAAAGCTAATCTGATATTTTAGCGGGATAATTCAGTTCTGTTGAGTAAACAGTCTATTGGAAACTAACAATCTGCAAATTGAAACAAATGCATTACAAACCTATATTACTGTTTGTTTGCTGACACATATTAGCCCTAGGCTTGCTTGTAATACTAATTAGCCTACCTAATTTCTCATATCTGGGAGATAGAAGAAACAGAAAAGACGAATTCTCTCACCTTGTCTGGTGTCTAGGACTCTTAGCGGAAAACGACTTTATTAGGGCTAAATGTGTGTATCCAAACCGCAGCTAGCTATGAACTCGTACACCAGTCAATTCTTGTGCACAATATCAACCCTAAATCCACTAATCGCAGGCTAGGGTTTCCGCAAAACACGCGAAACCTAGAAATCAGCAATAATCAGGTAAGAAAACAAAGAAAGACGGCAATTGATGGGGCAGAGGTTAACTCAATTGCACTGAATGCTGAGTAAAATCAATCTAGCGCACTAACTTGAGCCTGATTTACTACTGAATTTGTATGCTCTGTCAACCTAAGCTCTAGATTCAACTTTCGTGCATATCAAGCTAGATTTCTACCACGGATCTACAAAGAAAGAAGTAATCGCGATGTACAAGGACGAAAGATCGAAGAAGAAAAGCAAAGGCTCGAAATCTCACCTGATTCCGTGGATGAGCGCGCAGAAAGAGAGAGCGGAGAAGATAACAACGGGAAAGCTGGAAATTGAGATATTTTCGGAAGGAAAGTATCCTATTAGGGTTAGAGCCAAATGCTGAACCGGTTGTCGGTCTATAATTTTTTATACAAAAATCAAACCCGGTTCGGTCCGTCGTAGAAATTCGGTACGACCGAGACGAATAATTCACGAATGACAAATTGAGAAATACTAGTTGAAGACCCGTACCATGTACGGATAATGATCATTTTTTTCGTTAATTTGTGTATGTACTATAATCTATACTATATATTAATTCTTATATATAAATAGATTAAAATGGGAATTGAAAAGTTAAGTTAATTAATATGTATCTTTTATAGAAGGAAATTTTGAAGATAGATATTAAAGGAGTAAGAAAAAGGATAAAATTAAAAGTTAGATAATTAAAGAAATTTTAAAGATAAATAATATGCCTTTAAAGATAGATATTTGATGGGTAAGAAAAAAGATAAAGTTAAAGATTAGATAATTAGGAAAAATAAAACATATAAAATTGTTACTAAAGTGGGGCCAGAATTAACGTGGAGGCTCGAAATTCTCCGGCTTTAATATATAGTATAGATTGTTGCACAAACTTCTTTTTTTCCAAAATGTTGCACAAACTAGTATTAATCATATAAACAAAGGGTCGAATCTCAAAGGTTTAGTCTAGTGGAACAAGAGACAGATAAAACATATGTTAGATAGATTTAAATTAAGAATATGGAAAGCTAGGATTAGAAATCAAAAATAAACGATATCAAAATTATAGATAAACCAATCTTTACATTTTTGGACGCAAATCTAAACACCAAAAACCTTAGATTTAAGCATAAAAAAGGTATTGTGAGAAAAATAATTTTTCATGTACATATATTTATGGTCATTCGAATAACGATATTTCTATTGCGTGTTCTAAATGAACACCTTAAGTGTAAAAAAATCTTAAAATGAAAATAGTAAACCTGTCATGAAAAAAATTTTAAAAAACCCAAAATTTAAAATTTATGAAATCTTTTCACTAATGACCATAAAAAAATCATTTGAACAAAACCGAATTCAAATTATAAACAAGTTTCATTCGTGATATTAAAAACAATTTGGAAAGGATTATAATATTACAAAATTAATGACCATTTTCAAAATACTTCTTGTTTCTATATATATATATATATATATATATATATATATATTGTCTCTTGTCCATTGTCATACGCTTCCCCACAATCTCTCTTATGTTTGCATCTTCCTCCATTGAACAGTCCGACCACCATGGATAAGAGGTGTGCAAGAAAGAAATCCAAAACCTCATCTTCACACAAAGAAGGTCTACTAAAGTTTCTTTCATTATATCGATTGATCTCTTTTAATGGTGTTTTTTGTAAAATAAGCATCGACTAACTTTGTACCAATCCTTACTATATATTCTTTTCGCAGAGCTAGAGGTGAGCAGTGTGGAATGGAAACTCGTTAACATGTCGAATCAAGAAGAAGATCTTGTCATTCGTATGTTTAGACTGGTTGGAGAAAGGTATGTTTTCCTTGTATATATGTAGGTTTTACTCTTCGTTAGTTATTATGGCTAAGGCAAGCTAGCTACATCAAATGTGTAATTTAAGAATATAATACTACTTAGTATATTATATGTACCTAAACATATCGACCCTTAACTATGAAAACACTTGGCTAATACCAGGCTTAATTATATTGATTCATTCCTATTTGCATGTGTATTTCATTTTAGGAGACTAGGCCTTTGTCCAAATCCTAATTTTCGAATTTTCTCAAAGTATACAAGTTGTAAAACATGCTTGTTTTAATTTTTAGTTATTAAACTTCAACCAAAAAATAAATTAGTTATTAATTTATTATCTTGTCATATAGGAGAGCTAGAAATAATATATTCAACTTTTAAGTTTTTGACGAAATAATAAATTAGGTTTTATTCAACAATCTATCTAACACTACTCTTAAAATTGTCCCCAAAGGGGGTCAAATACATGGAGATGCTTTCAATTAGTCCCCTTCTTTACTTTCTTCCTTACCTTTACATGAAATCTAAAACCCTTGAAGTCTCCCTAATTTAATTCCAGCCTTTGAGATGAATGAGTGGTCTTTTAGCTCCCCACCGGCAGTTTAGTTGAACAACAAAAAATAAAATAGATATTGATAGAGTATTTAAATGGACACTAAAGCAAAAAGGACATAAATAACACAAAAAAAAAACTAACATGTAATACTAATACACCGCCGTTAAATAAAAATATATCATGACATTATTAAGAATTTCGATGATTTATAATATAAATGACATTATTAAGAACTTCTCATATTTTCCTGACATGCTTTCCCCCGCCCATCGGACGGGGCAATGTTTTCTAGTAAATATATATAGTGATCACAACTCACAACTTCAAAGGCTCCAAATCAAAATCAGCATTGAATTTGAAGCACATGCAGAAGTTCGTGTTCGAAGAACAGTAGCTCCTATCTTGATCATTATAATTAATGATTCTACACGCATAAGAACAAAGAGCTGAATTGATGTACGTATTCATATTATTATAAACCCGACAAACTACATGCAATGATACCAATACAAATAGACAAATTATAGTACATTATGCACATACTTGATTATTATGACAAGGCTAGGGTGGTCAAAAGCATATAAATATAATGATGTAAATCTTGCAACAAACGTTACAAACTTAGTATATATTCTCTCCATCCCCGAAAAATCGTCGATCCATAAAACACATTTGAATGTGGATTAATTAATAAAAAGTTAAATAGTTTGTGGAATAACGTGATAGAGTATATGGAAAAGTTGGATAAGAAGGGTAGTACTCCATAGAAGATTAAATGAGGACAAAATTTTGTAATTTTGTGAAAAAATGTGATAAAGTTATTGAGAAAATTGGATAATGGATGTAATATATGAGATTATATGAGGGTAAGATTGTAAAAATACATCGATATAAATGAAAAGTATGATACCATAGACAAACTTTCGGGGACGCTAATAAAAGAAAAATGGATAATTATATCTTTCGAAGATAGAAGGGGTACATGGTAGTGAAAAAAAACTTTGAAAGATTAGTTACATAACACTAGTTAAAAGTTGGTCAAAGGAAAATGACTTTACAGGACATGTTTTATTTTGATCAAATTTGTGTTTCGGATTCAAAAACGAGGGATTGGGGTGGGGAGGGTGTTTTGGGGGTGATTTTGTGAAGGTTAGACTCGGTTAAAAAAAAATGAACTAACTAGGCTATTCTCTCAATATAAAAACCCCACCTCTCTCCCCTTTCTCTCTCCTTCCCCTCATTTTTTCTCTTTCCTTCCTCTCTCCTCTCTCCCCTCTCTCCTTCTCCCTCTCCATCTCTCCCTCCCTCTCCTCTCCATTTTCTTTCTTCTTCCTCTTCCACTTTCTCCTACCACCGCCACCACCCGCCACCCGCCGCCCGCCGTCTCCGCCCGCCGCCAACGCCCTCTACGCCCGCCGCCAACGCCGTCTCCGCCACCGCCCGCCGTCAATTTTAGGTTCGCCCTCTCCTTCTCTCCCTCTCCTCCCTCTCTCCCGGATTTGGGCTCGTATGAGCCGGATCTAGCCGGATCCGGGCTCGTACGAGCGGGATCTAGCCGGATCCGGGCTCGTACGAGCGGGATCTAGCCGGATCCGGGCTCGTACGAGCGGGATCTAGCCGGATCCGGCCTCGAACGAGCCGGATCTAGCCGGATCCGGCCTCGAACGAGCCGGATCTAGCCGGATCCGTCCTCGAACGAGCCGGATCTAGCCGGATCCGTCCTCAAACGAGCCGGATATAGCCGGATCCGGGCTCGTACGAGCCGGATCCAACCGGTTGGATTTTTGGGATTTTTGGGTTTTTGGATTTTTGAGGGTTTTGGATTTTTTAGATGACAAGTTTATTTTTCGGACTTAAGTGATGACAAGTTTTGTTTGTGGGTTTAGGGTTTTTGAGTTTGTGGGTTTTTTGGATGACAAGTTGAATTTAGGGTTTTTTGAAACGATTTTATGTTTTAGGGTGATGACAAGTGATTTTTTATGAGTTTTGAGCAATTTAAATTTGTTCTACGGATCTGACTGATGACAAGTGCGTTTTAAGGTTCTGGGTGATGACAAGTTGTTTTACGGTTCTGGGGGTGATGACAGGTTTGTTTTAAGGGGTTTTGAATGATTTTATGGGTTTGGATATGTTTTTGGATTTTTTGGATGACAACTTTGTGTTTCGGATTTAAGTGATGACAAGTTTTGTTGTGGGTATTGGGGTTTTGAGTTTGTGGGTTTTTTGGATGACAAGTTCATTTTAGTGTTTTTGGGACGATTTTATGATTTAGGGTGATGACAAGTTGTTTTTATGGTTTTGGGTGATGAAAAGTTCGTTTTTATGGGTTTTGGCGATGACAAGTTCTTTTTTAATGTGTTTTGGTGATGACAAGTTGTTTTACGGATCTGGGGGGTGATGACAGGTCTGTTTTAATGTTTTTTGGATGATTTTATGGGTTGGGGTATGTTAGATTTGTATATATATCACTTATAATTATGGCCTATTAGCTCAAATGGTAGAGCAATGTGCTTGATGCACAATAATGTGGGTTCAAATCCCACATAGGTCAATTTCTGAACTCGTCATCACCTGATGACATGTTTTTTACGTGAATGATGGGTTTTACCTCAACTTGTCATCTGATGACAAGTTGAGGTCGTGAGTGGTGAGTTTTATCTAAACTGGTCATCACTAATGACAAGTTTTTTTGTACGTGGACTGATGACAAGTAGCTTGTCATCTGATGACACGTCACTTGTCATCACTAATGCCACGCCGGTCAACGCCGGTCAACACTGGTCAACGTTGGTCAACGCTTGATGGGTGATAAGGGGTGCTGACGTCATCAATGGCATATGATGACGTCATCCTGTAATTTTGAAAAAAAGGTAGGGGCAAAATTGGAAAAAAGCCTATGGGACCTCATTGTTTTTCCTTGTAGCCTATTTACTCCATTTTTGCTTGCCCAAAGCCCATGTACACAAAATCGTCTTCAAAAACCCTAAGCCCATGTGAAGAAATTTGGCTATCTAGTTTTTTTTCCCCTAAGGATAAAAAAATATTCAAATAATGAAGAACAAGGCCTAAGTTCTCTATCTCCATGTATTTGATAAAATCACCGCAATACAAATCCCACAAAACCCTTTGCGTGACCGTCTTTATTGGGCCCCAAGTAAAAACGGTTGGTTTTCGACAGCCTCAGCTGTTAACCTAATAGAAAGAACAGATAATTTGAACCCGAGCCAGAACAGTTGAATTTGGAAACTAGACACATTTCCAAAAGTTAAGAACTTTCTATGGAAAATTGACAAGAATGGCCTACCAACTAAGAATAGATTACAAGCAAAACAGGTAGCAGTTCCCCAACATTGCATATTGTGTAATGGATCCACTGAAGATATCGCCCATTTATTCATAGAGTGCCCACATACACAATGCATTATGCGACAAATTAACCCAGCAATAGCGGATGCAATAATAAACTATGATACTACAGACAAATCACCAAGAAATATGATAACAGAAATACGCCATCTAGTCGGTACAGACATATTCACAGAGCTTGCTGTAATCACCAAAGGAACTTAAAGGTGTTCCAACAAGACCCAAGCAACGAAATCGCAGACTTACCCCGATACATTCGAGCACAAATCAGTAGTTGGAAGCGATCAAGGAGATATACAGAAAATGAGGAGGATGAGGAGTGGCAGCAAAAAAAGCAAAAGCAAAAGAAACAGAATGCACCATGGAAAAAACCAGAAAATGGATTTATCAAACTTAACTTTGATGGGTCAAAATTGAATGACGAATCAATCTCAGCCGGGTTTATTCTTAGAAACCACATGGCAGATGTGATCTATATGGGGGCTAAAAAGTACGGTAGTAATTCGATATTGATTGTTGAAGCTCTCGGGCTTCGAGATGGAGTTAGGAAAGCCAAACAACTAGGGTATACAAATATTGAAATTGAAGGTGACAACTTGACAGTCATCGAAGCTGCTAAGGGTACGAGAAAATACCCTTGGCAAATTGACCTACTGATCTCGGACATCTGGGCCTTTCTCCAAGGGTTCGAGTCAGTCAAGTTCAAGCATGTGAATAGGGCTCTCAATGGCGTGGCTGATAAAATTGCAAAACTGGACCACGATCTCCCTATTGACCACATTGCGAACCACCAAGAACTCAAGGTTCTCATCCGAAAGGATGCTCTAGGTTATCCCCGTAGGTGGGAGCCTAATTTTTACCTTATCAAAAAAAAAAAAAAAAATGTATATACAACAATGGCATCTCTAAATTAAAGTATACGTGTTTGCATGCAGATGGAATTTGATTAATTCCCGGTAGAAAGCCCGAAGAAATTGAGAGGTTTTGGATCATGAAGCAACTTAAGCGAAAGGATTCGTCAATCGTATAAAAAATTTTTAACATTTCCTGATGTTGTTTTAAGTATCTCATAATTTATTGAGAATTGAGATTATATGTACACTATGATTTATTCTTCATCAGATCACGTCCATGTTGTACTTGTACTTAAGAGTTGTTTACGTTCCTTTAGACGACTCAAAATAAAAAAGAATCAAGAATCGAATCTCACGTTAAATCTCATAATTAATCTTATCAGCCCAAAGAAAACAAGGTTAAATGTTTTTAGCTAGTTAGCTATAAATCCTATAATTATATAGCTTATTATTACATAAATTAAGTGTCGGATCTAGGAATGTACATAAGGTGGGGTAAATAGTCTACAATCCTACACTTGTCCTCGACCTCGACCATGATCGAGGGCGAGTCTCTGGTGTCGGATCTCGATCAAATTTCCTCAAAAGCTTATGAATTAAAGTAAGATTTTTAGTTGTCACGAGTACATTGAGAATCTCTATATATCAAGGGAAAAAATATGTAGATAATGGGCGTTTGACAGTGAGAGATGAGGTCACGTGGGAAACATTGACGTGGCAGGCTTGCGAGCGGTCGGATGTGATTGAATCAGGATCCTGTATGCGTGGTGAGATTCCATTGTAATGTGAGATGTCTTGACAAGAGTTGTGGAGGGAGCTATTGGTAAGTGGTGGGATGTAATTGGATGGTGGTCAAATGGACAAGTCAGGATGGCCCACTATTTGGGTTGGTGGTCCATGCATACTTATGTTGCACCACCGGTAGTCAATTTGAAGAAGAGTTGTAGACTTGTAAGTGAAGAAATACGAATGACACTTTGTCAATAGTATAGGGTTGAGTTCGAACTAAGAATCTAGGTCAGTTCGAACAAGTCAGGGCCATGCCACACCCCCTTACATTGTCTAATAAAAGGTTCGGATGAGAATCCCATCAGGAGACTCCGAAATACATCCAACATACATGAAGGTCTAAAAAAGAAATATGAGTCATAGTCGCAAAATGGTCCGTGTGCAATTTAATTTGTTTCCTAAAAATATGTCAAAATCGAAAGAATTTTGTTTTTTTTTTCACTAAAAGTACTTTATAATAAAAAATTATACTGTATTATATCTCATCAAAATTCGTGTCATCCTCTCTATTTTTTTTTACTCTCAATACAACAAAAACTACCTTTTACTCAAAAAAAAAAAACTTTCTTCATTAAAGTAAAACAAGCCATTAAAAAAAGCGAAATCGCAAAAAAAAACATACCACAAAAACTTCTTGTATTGTCAGCAAAAAACACGGTACTTCAACCGACGTTTCTACTTGTTTTACTTCTTTTTTTGCTTTCGCGTTTTGGGTCGAGCCGAACCAAACGTTTCTACTTGTTTTACTCATACTAGTTGTACCCGTCGTGCCATGCACGACTTGTATTTTTAAATCTATTTTCGGATATATAATATATAGAATATTAATGTGAAATGTGTTAATAACCGTTTTAACATAATTTGGTTTCATCGAATATTAGAAGGTTCTAATTGTTAAATGATTGATTGAGTATATGTTATTATGCAATTTATAATTACTTATATTTTTAGTATGCAAACACCAACTTGATATACCCAAATTAAACATGTAGTTACTTTAATCATAATATTTGATGAATAATATTTTGCCTCTATATGTATGAATAGACCAAACAACATATATCTTATCCAAATATAATATATTTCAAGGTAAATAAATTGCACTTACCTTTTAATCCATTAAACTTTTCTATAACAATCATTATGTATCCTTATTCTTATTATCCTAAAGTTGAAACCTTGATAGTCTATATGACAAAAATTTAGATCTATCATTTGACTTCGATTATTTTTATTTTATTTTATTTGACTTAGTATCTTTAGATTAGTTTTTATTATGTTTTATTATTATCATAACAAATAAATTGCTAAATGAATCTGTTACATAAATTGATTTAATATATTAATTTAGAAAACATAAGTCTATATTTATATATATATATTATTCAAAGCTTTATATAATTTTGTAATAAACCCTTTTTAATTATAAATAACTAAATAATATTATATCCATTTGTAGATAGATTTTGTAAATAGACTTTCACGTATTAAGTTCGAAAAATATGTAATGATAGTGGGTGAAAAAAGATAGTTAGCACATCATGTAAACTTAGAAATAAAATTCAAGATAGAAAAGGATTTTTTTAAATATGAAATTTTGTTAATATTACCTTATCACTTTTAAAATTAATCTATTAGATTAAACTGATTTATAGAAGAAAATTAAAGATAAAATAATTTAAAGGAAAATAAAATTAAAGATAGATATTATGACTATAAAGATAAAATTGAGAATTCGATAATTAAGAAAAATAAGAAGATATAAAGGTGCTATTATCTATTTGAGTTGAAAAAAAGTTAACATCAAGCGGGGTCAGAATCAACATAGTGGTTCAAAAACGACCGGGTTTTATAATATATATTGATTAAAGTAGATGTAGAAACAGTAAACGTAGTGACTACATCAGTTTATAATATATAGTTGATTATATTTGAGTTGTTATTATCTAGTTGTACCTGTTGTGCCATGCACAACTTGTATTTTTAAATTTATTTTTGGATATATAATAAATAAAATATTAATGTAAAATGTATAATAAAAGTTTTAATATAATTTGATTTCATCGAATATTAGAAGTTTTTAATTGTTAAATGATTGATTGATAATATGTTATTATGCAAATCACGTACTTCTATTTTATAGTCAGTAAAACACATTTTTATGCAATTTATGCGTATTTATATTTTAGTATGCAAAGCACCAACTTGATATACACAAATTACACATGTAGTTATTTTAATCATAATATATAATGAATAATATTTTACCTCTATATGTATGAATAGACTAAAAAAATACCTTATTGAAATATAATATATTTCAAAGATCATGATATTATGAATCTAAATAACAATTGGTATATAAAATATTAGGAAATTAATAGACATTTTTAAAAACAATTTATGAAAAATATAAGGTGGGGTGAGAATAAATTTTTATATATAAATTTTAAAACTATATGAATTCCAAAAGTAAGTTAAATAAATGTTATTTATATGACTTAATTGTAGGTCTTGACATTTTAAACGACAAATTTGTACAATATGGCAGACATATATGAGCAATTATATTTATCTTTTCATGGGGTTAACTTTAATTTCGAATGGAAGAAATCCAAACCCACATATCTAGACTCCTTTGCAATCATCAATAATGATTTAAATTATCTTTAATACTAATGTGAAATGTCCATCTAGCCTCCAATCAAGCAAGCACGTACGAATACGCATTCAATTTGTTAGTATGACTTCCAATAAAGCAAGCATGAAGATGATAAAATTTGTTAAGTAAGGAAAATAAAATTAAAGATAGATATTGGATAGTATGATTTTAAAAATAAAATTAAAGATTAGATAATTAAGGAAAATAAAAGATACAAAGTTGTTATTATCAATTTGAGTTGAAAAAAAAAATTAAAATCAAGCGGGGCCAGAATCAACGTGGTGGCTCGAAAACGGTCGACTTTTATAATATATATATATATATTGATGATTGATTGATTGTGGTTATTTTTTTGCACAATTTAAAAATATACATCTATTTTATGTAAATAAGTGTTCTTTTTGGTCTATCTACTCCCATTTGTCTCAATCTCTTGCAATGAAACCAGAGAAACGGAGACGAACACAACCAAACCCTAACTTGTCCAATTGCTCTCCATTGTTCGCCGTCGTCAGCCATCGGAAGCCGAGAGGGAGGAAGAGAGGTCGTCAAATAGTTCGAGCCAGTAAATTTTGATATTCAATTTTGCAATATTTTGATATTCAATTTCGAGATCGTGAGCTAAACCGACCAGATCTAGCAAGCTTTGGCAATCCAAAGTCGAGATTGAATGTCGCCATAGCCAGCTCTAGTTGAACTTTCAAGTCTCAATAGCTCGAATTGTAGTGCTCCAACTCCTGGTAAGAGGATTTTCAAAGGATTTTCGGTATTTTTGGTATGATTTCGAATTGTCTCTGATGTCAGCTCTGACCATGAACAGGGATGCAGTGTCAACTTTGAAATATTGCTTCAATCTTCAGTAAGCTTCTTCCTTGTTGTATAGGCCTTTCAATCTAGTAATCATGAATTGTGAGCTGAACACTTTATTGCATACTAGTAATCTGGATTTGCTTGTAGTTTGGTGTTAGCTTCAATTGACATTCCAGGAGTTGATTGGTTTGATTTTGTAGTGGTTCGGGAAAAGGATGTTTGCTGGGAATATGCAGATAGATTAGATGGGAACAAGGTGAGGTGCAAGTTCTGCACAAGGATTCTAAATGGTGGCATTAGTAGGTTAAAACATCATTTATCTCGGCTTCCTAGTAAAGGCGTAAACCCGTGTAGTAAAGTGAGGGATGATGTGACTGATAGGGTTAGGGCAATTCTGTCCGCGAAGGACGAGGTGAAGGAAACATTAGTTCCTAAGAAGCAGAGGCTCTTAGAAGCTAGTTCTCCGTTTACTTACCAGTGCAACAAACTTGCTTGTTTGGAGACGCCAAGCTCAAATGCAAAAGTGTTCCCTTCAAATTCTCAGAATGACTCTTGTCCATCAGATGATCAAGAAAATGCTGAGAGGAGTATTGCTCTGTTCTTCTTTGAAAACAAACTGGACTTTAGTGTCGCCCGGTCTTCTTCGTACCAACAGATGATTGATGCGATTGCAAGGTGTGGAAATGGGTCTGTTGGGCCGTCTGCGGAATCACTGAAGAGTATATGGCTGGACAGGATCAAAACCGAAGTGAGCTTACAGTCCAAGGATGTTGAGAAAGAGTGGGCCACCACTGGCTGTACAATAGTTACAGATACATGGACAGATAATAAATCAAAAGCAATGATAAACTTCTTTGTTTCATCGCCTGCCAGAACCTTCTTTCACAAATCGGTTGACGCATCTTCGTATTTCAAGAATGCAAAAACCTTGGCTGAAGCCTTTGACTCTGTAATTCAAGATTTTGGTGCAGAAAATATTGTGCAAGTGATTTTGGACAGTGCTTTGACCTACACAGGTATTGACAATCATATTATTGCGAATTATGGAACGATCTTTGTGTCTCCTTGTGCCTCTCAATCCATAAACTCAATCCTAGAGGACTTCTGCAAGATTGATTGGATCCACAGATGCATTATGCAAGCACAGACTATCACAAGGTTCATATATAATCATTCTATGCTTCTTGAGTTGATGAAGAAGGTTACTGGTGGTCAGGAGCTTGTTAAAACAGGGATCACCAAGTATGTTTCAAATTTCCTCACTTTAAGTGCATTGTACAAGCAACGAGTGAGATTAAAGACTATGTTTAACAGTCCTGAATATTTGTCCAATTCATGCTATGTAAATAAACCGCAGAGCATGTCATGTGTTGCCATTGTTGAGGACAATGATTTCTGGAGGGCAGTGGACGAATCTGTTGCAGTTTCTGAGCCGTTCTTGAGAGTTCTAAGGGAGGTAGCAGATAACAAACCAGCAGTGGGTTTCATATATGAACTGATGACCAAAGCCAAGGAATCAATAAGGACATATTATATTATGGATGAAAGCAAGTGCAAGATATTCTCTGATATTGTAGACAGGTGGTGGCATAAGCCGCAGAACGAACTCCATACTCTACATAAGCCGCATTATCAACTCCATACTCCTCTACACTCAGCTGCTGCATTCTTGAATCCAAGTATCCAGTACAACCCAGAGATCAATTTTATAGCTTTGATCAAAGAAGACCTCTACAAAGTTCTGGAGAAACTCCTGCCAACACCGGATTTAAGATGCGACATCACTAATCAAATCCTGCTGTTTAAGAGGGCTAGCGGAATGTTTGGTTGCAATCTTGCAAAAGAAGCCCGGGATACGATTGCTCCAGGTATGCTAATGAATTTGCATTTATAATCTTGGAACAGTGATTTAGCCTCTGTGTCAACCATGTTTTTGAAACCAGGCTGTCGCAACATAACTATAATGGGGTTGAGAGAGTAGAGAGATGAAGTGGGACAGGGTTCTGATACAGTACAGAGATTTCTAATGTTTATAAATCAAGGGTGTTTGGATTACATTAACTTGCATTATAAGCTTATGTGAAAAATGCAATCAAGCTAGTAAGAATTCATCAGTGAGAAACTAATTAAGAACCCATGTATTGTCTTTCACGATTTGTTACAAGTGTTAAGAGTTTACAAGTGTTTAAAATATCCATTTGCATTACATTGCATTAAATCTTTAGTATAATGCATTCCTAGGGCTATGGTGGGAACAATTTGGAGATTCAGCACCTACACTACAAAGAGTGGCAATCAGAATACTTGGCCAAGTCTGTAGCGCCTCCACATTCGAGAAGCAATGGAGCATGTTTCAACAGCTCCACTCAGAGAAGCGCAACAAGATCGATAAAGAAGCCTTTGGTGATCTCCTCTATGTCAACTACAATCTCAAGCTAGCTAGGTCAATGAAGAGGCCGTTCGAACCCGACCCAATCCAGCTTGATGAAATTGATATGAGTTCTGAGTGGGTAGAGGAGATTGAAAGCGCAAGCGCAACCCAATGGCTCGATCGGTTTGGGTCTGCTTTGGATTGTGGTGATTTGAATACTAGACAGTTCACCTGGGGTGATCCCATGTTCAACTTGTGATGTTTGATACTGTAGAAATATTTAAAAAAAGATCCTAAATTTGGATAAAAGTATGTTTTCCAAAATGGAGGAATCTGAATATGAATCTGGAGTGTAGGTTTTTATACAAAACTAGTTGTACCCGTCGTGCCATGCACGACTCGTGTTTTGTAATTTTTTTAAATATATTACAAAAAGAATATTATTGTGAAAAACGTTTGATAAAAAATTTGACATAATTTAATTTCATCGAATATTAGAAGTTCAATAACTTACCTTGTTTTGCAAATTATATTTACTTATACTTTAGTACGCAAATCGCCAATTTCATACTTATATTATGTGTACGTATGAATTCTATGGATCAAATTGAGTTCGTTAAAAATTAATGTTAGTTATGCTGGTATCTAATTATATTATAAACCAAAATTAATTGTACGTAGACTTTAGAATCAAATCCATTAAAATAATAACGTAGTAAATCAAACATACGTACATATATTTTGTAAGAACATAGTAAATTTAATTTAGACCAAATTGAACAATACATATGACCAATTCTTGATTGACATATTATGTGTGCGTATGAATTGGACGATGCAAAACATAGAAGAATATCAATTCTTGAATGACGTACATTAATGCATATTGGGTATCTTTTATAGAATAGAATTAAAGATAAATTTATTTTAAGGAAAATAAAATTGAAGATAGAAGATATAACTTTAAAGATAAAATTAAAGATAGATAATTAAGAAAAATAAAATATACAAAATTGTCAATATCTATTTGAGTTGGAAAAAAAAAATTCAAATCAAGTGGGGTCAGAATCAACGTGGTGGCCCGAAAAAATTAGCTTATGATTTTAAGCAATGTAAAAAATTGGTTAGAACACTTCTTTAAATTGATCAAAGATTGATGTAAAAAATCATGTTCAAACTTATTTACAAATGAAAATTTATTAACAAAAAAAAAAAATATGAATTCTATGGATCAAATTGAGTTCGTTAAAAATATTGATAAATAATTTCTTTATAGAAAGATATATTTCAAGTATGAATGCTTATAGATGATTAAAAAAGATATGATAAATATTTATAGCCCTATATTGACGTGATCAATTACTAAATTAATTTGGTTAATTTGAGTGATCAAGTAATGGAAATTATGATAAATATTTATAGCCCTATATTGTATACTGAAAAATAAGATTGTTTAATAAAAATAAATATAAGGAAAAAATAAAGATCAATTGATTTGGTTAATAATCTAGAAGAAGTTAATAATCTAGAGTTACGTTTGTTTGTTTTTTTTCGATCAAATAGAGTTACGTTTGGTTAATAAAATCAAGAAGAATTTAATAATCTAGAGTTACGTTTGGTTTACATAAATTTGATGTTGGTACTTGTAATTTGAAAATCAAGATAGAAAAAAATCAAATATAATAGGTAAAAAAATATAGTTTATCTTGTAAATATGGAAAAAAAAACATAAGCTTAAAAATGATAGATTTGTGTAAGTAAATCAAATAATAAAGTGATAAATTAGTTTTTTTTATCAAAATTTGGTGGGACCAGAATCAACGTGGTGGCTCGAAAACGGTCGGCTTTTATAATATATATATTGAATTGATTTAATATCAAAGAAAAGAGCAATGATTTAATTGTAAAAAACGGCTTCTATTTTTAAATTCAATTTTTTAAATTACTCCTTACATAAAGAGATTAAAAAGATAACTAATATATCAAAAAAGATCGAATATCTTATCAAAATTTAAAAAATAGCTTTTACATAAATTGGTAGCAAATAATGTAATTAGATTAATCAAAATAACATGAAAAAACTTTGCTAGTGAATTTTTATAAATCGTTTAGGATACAAATTTCTCAATATCTAAATATTAAATCCCGTGACATTTGAAGAGAATTACTCGCCATATAAAAATATTGATTTATATGGTAACAAACAATATACACATTTATTGAAATTTAGAATTTATTGATTTAGCTACATGGTAACAAACAAATTTCTTTATAAAAATATTGATTTAGCTAAAATTTCCTTAAATAAGTGATGCGAAAAAAAATATACACATTTATTGAAATTTAGAATTTATTGGTTTGTGGTAGGAAATGATTTTCTTTTGTTATTTAAAACATAGTATTATGATTTTGAAGTAGGAAATTATTTATTTTAAAAAAAACGCATAATATAATAACAAAGATCTAGACATTAATATAAAGAATAATTATGTTAGCAATTAGCATTAAGGTTTAATATATATGTCAACAATGCCATTTCAATGGATTACATATTTAGATTAGGATGGATAGTTCGTACAAAATCTCTTAGTTAGGTTAGGTATGATCTTTTCTTATTTAGATTAGGATGGATTCTTTCGACCAAAAAAAAAAGATTAGGATGGATTTTTAGTATAACAATATGGTTTGGCAAGTTTTTCTTATTCTTTTTGTTTGGTTTTCCGTAACAATTTTCGGTAACAATTGTTAGAAAAGATCAGACCAAAAAAAGCAATTGTTAGAAAAAATTATGTAATTATTATCCTGTTTCCTAATTTAAAAGATTGTTTAATATCTTTGATCTAGTATATCGGAAAGTATTCAATTGGTATTGATAATCACAATTAGCAATTAGGGAATGAACTTCATGATTCTTTTTAATAATCTTAATGTTAATAGACAAAGATATTTATATATATATATGTATATATTGATATATATAAGGTTTTGATAGAGTTCATAAGGCAATACATTATATATTAGGCAATTTGTTATTTTAAGTTACCTTAAGGAATTTCAATTTTCAAAAAGAATTTTGAACGATAAGATATTTGTAAAAAAGTTTCAATTTGTTGCGATTTTCTAGAGCATAAAATTTGTTAGGTGTGGTAATACAGTAATACACCAACGTCCAAATTTATCCTCACTCCTTTCATTTATTAACAAAATCTAATCTAAAATAATTAATTTTAAAATACAGATTTGCTAGTTTTACATGTAGAATGGCGAGCCAAAATTTAGATTTAATATCAAAAACAAAAAACTTAAACCTCTTCTTCGATTTCTCGTACCGATATGGAGATCCATCGCTCCTTTAAACCTCTTCTTCTATGTGCGGTAGTTTGTAACTTTGTTTTTAATATTTATTATACTTATGATCAACAATTCTTGAGGTGACCGAGAACATGTATAATTAAGTAGCAGACATGAATGAACAACGACCTCCATCTGAGACATCATAAGCTTTTGCGAGGTGATTTTGGTGGAGGAGGATGATATATGGACTTTGAATATAATAAAATGATAAGCATGTTTCAATCACCTCCATCGTAGCTGTTTCAATGGAGAATAGGTAGATCAATTTGAAGAGTAACAACCCAGGAAGATGAAGATGAAGAACAAAATCAAGAACAGTTATTTTAAAACCCAAAATTATTAGTAAGCATGTTTTTTAAGTAATTTAGAGTTAAAGTATTCATTATTTTGTAATTGTAGTTAAATATGACATGTAAATGATAAATAAAGAAATAATATTACGTGGCATATGACATGGGAAAAAGGGTATGACATGGCTTAATGAAAACGTGACATGTGGCAAAATCCGAGGTGGCGTAATGTATGAGCGCCATGTGGAAAAAGATGATGTGGCGCAATGAGGAGGCTTTAATCCTTAGTGGTTTTAAATATATACTAGCTTAACCTGTCGTGCCATGCACGACTATTCCACTTAAAAATATTAAAATAAAATTATATATATATGGAAAATAGTATATAAGTTTTATTATATGAACATGTTTTAAAATAGTATATAAGTTTTATTATATGAACATGTTTTTTATCTTTTAATTAAAAAGAGTGATATTGTTTTTGAGCTTTATATAACCCAAAGTATATATATATATAAGACATAATTTTTTCACTCTTTTGTAGTCCATTTTTATAAAACTTGATTATAAGAATATAAATTGATATTTTCCTTACAGTTTTAATCATATATTAATAATGACTATCATAAATGTAAATATAATTAAAAAAGATCATCAGTTGACAAATTAATAAAGTTTATAAAAATTTAATAGAAATTGGCAGAAACCACAAATTTACTTGTACTAAAGAAATAAGTTGAATCCAATGTTCATAGATTTTTCTTAATCTGTTTGTGAAATTGTTTTCCCTATAATGCTTTAAGAATTAAGAATTGACTAAAGCTTTTTCTTATAAGTACATAAGACGAAATTCAATAGGAAAACCCTATATAATGTGAATGATAAAAAATAGTTTTTTTTATATATGAGTTAGGGTCAAAATTAATGTGGTGGTTAAAAAACGACCACTTGTATGTTTGTATTAGGAAAATAAGGGGCGTTTGTATAATTTGAGAAACTTTGTGAGATTACTTTGTAAATAAGTAAAACTTATGAAAAAGATTACGTTATCAAGACATAAATTGAATTTATTATTTATCTAGAAATCAAATCAAATATAATGGGTAAACAAAAATAGTAGATCATGTAAATATAGAAAATAATTAACTTAAGCTTAAAAATGCTAAATTTATTCAAGTAAATAAAATAATAAAGTAAACAAAAATTAGTCTTTCTATTAAAAAAATATATAAAATTTTATCTTAAAAATTTTATATTTAATCAAGTAAATCAAATATAATTAGTTCATAGTAGTTATATTTCGAAAATTCAAGATATATGAGAATCATATTTTTCAATTAAGTGATATATTAAAAAGATGGAATATCTTAACAAAATTCGAAATTTTGAATATATCTTTTACATAAATAGATAATATAATTTTATCAAATTGATTGAAATACCATAAATATAAAATATTTTTTATCAAAAATAAGGTGGATCCAAAATCAACTTTAGAAAAGATAAGTGATATATTAAAAAGATAGAATACCTTACCAAAATTTGAAAATTTGATCATATCTTTTACATAAATTAGATAATAAGAAATGTAGTTACATTATTTATAATAACATAAATAAAATCTATTTTTATCAAATATGCGGTGGGATCAGAATCAATATGGTGACTCCAAAACAGTCGCGTTTTATAATATATATTGATTGATTTTCCATTAATATGATTTTCTATAATTATTATTTTATAAATAAATTACACCTAGAAAATTAATCTACTAAATAAAATAAATCATTTTTCTAAATAAAAAATCTACTTATATTCTTATATGTGTTGATGTCACTAAACGAAATTAAGTTGATCACTCTTACTTAAATTATGGCACTACGGGTGTAATCAAATTCAAACAAATTCAAACGTAAATATGCTACGTAAACAAAATTTACCCACCAAAAACAAAATTATGGATATTAGAACATAACATGTATGGATAGATATACACTCGACCATATGGATAGATATATTGATATCATTCCGGTGCAAAATATGGATAGATATATTTTGATATCATAATTTGCCAAATTATGATATCTAGTGCAAAATTATGGTAGTTAATTAAGAGAATTTAAAAATTATTTTGATTAAATATTTGGTGGGGCCAGAATCAACGTGGAGGCTCGAAAACGGTCGGCTTTTATAATATATATTGATATAATAGATTGTTCAGTTGTATCTGGTGTTTGTACCCATGTCTGTGTTTAGCCTTTTCCAGTAGCCCTGTGTACTAAGGCCTTGTAGTTATTACCAGAACAATTGGTCTTGTAACTTGTTTATTACTCCCTCCGTCCCTAAAAGATCGTCCAAAAGAACGGTTTTTGCGGATATTAAGAAAATGTGTAAAGTATGTAAAAAGTTGGTGGGAAAAAGTGTAAAAGTGATAAAGTTGATGAGAATATTGGGTATGGGGGTAATATATGAGATTAGGTAGGGGTAGTTGTGTATTTTTGTAGAGAAAAAGTGATAAAGTTGGATAATGTAGTAATATAAGAGATTGAATGAGGGTAGTATTGGAAGAAAAATATGATATAAGTGGAAAGATTCTAAAGATGGACAAACAAAAGGGGACGCCTAAAAAGGAATACTGGACAAACATTTAGGGACGGAGGGAGTACCAAAAAAGGAAGCCAAAATTACAGTAAAAGATTAAAATTTTGCAGTTATATTGTTTAATTTTTTTTTTTGATCAAAGAAGGGCAAAGCCCTAGCGGCGGGACGCACTGCACCCTCGACAGCCGAGAGAAAGTACGCCCCTTGTTATATTGTTTAATAAAGGTGAAGGGGATTATGGCTTGTGTTAGTAATAAAATATGTAAATATCTGTAGTTTCAAAGATTGCAATCTCGATGTGACAAAGGCAATGCAACTAAACCTTAACATATGTTTTAGCCCTTGCAAATGCAATAACTAACCCCATATGATATTCCTTAACCATTATTATAATCTATATGAACTAGGAAGAAATGTGTTACAGCTATTGAATGTGATAATGGGGCCAAAATTATGATAATGACAAGCACCCAAGACCAATAGTCTACACGATTTCATATACTTTATTATAGCTATGATAACCACTTTAATATCTTTTCTGAATATATGAACAATTATTGATAGGAGTATCGTTTCATTACACTTATCATCCCACCATTACATATATATTTTTTATTAAAGGGTATGAATTATCATATAAAATTAGCAAATACTTTAGGGCATGGATCTATAAAGTGCACTATACTTTAAGGCTATTAGCTTACATTAACATCATAGTATGAGTTGTTATGCATTAGTTTTGGTCTATAGTTTTTATGTCAACCCTCACTAGACTAGTTGATAAGTGACGACATTCGTGATTCGTAACCTATTATATCGAGTTTACTTTCTATTATAACTTGAATTGTAATTAAAGAATGCATTATACCCGTAAAAACAATTTTAGAAGTATAGATAAGATTAAAAGTGCCCAAAATTTCATAACAAAAAAAGTGCCCAAAAAAGTTAGCTGGTTAGAAACACACGGCCAAAAAATCCAAAAATATTATATTTAAAACAAAAAGAGTTATAAATACGGAGTATTTTTCTTGGTCGACATGTTATTAAATTTATTTATTTTTTTAATAATTGGATCTATTTTGTTTCGGGCTGCATGTAGAATTGTCATCTTATGTGTTAAGTGCATTATTTCTGAATTTCTGATATGAGGCTTTTTGTAGGTTTGTGGACATTTTGGGAACACAAAGGAAAAAGTGTTTCATAATCAAGCTTTGCCCTGACTTGTGGGTCCATCACACGTGACATTTTGGTAAAGTGGACCAATGAGACCGTGACTTGACATAAAGAATAGGAGGTCATTTTCTTAGTACATTTTTATGAAATAAAATGTACTCTATAAAAAAACATTTTCCAATAAATCTAAAAGAAATAAATAAAAAAAAGGTAATGTAAGATTGTGACGGTACGTGGAGGGGAAATAAGGGATAAGACTGGATGATTCAGCGCCCCTTTGTTCTCTTTCTTGCCATCTGCCCCTCACTTATCTTTCTTCCATACCTGCTAGTCTGCTACAGTGTCAAGGACTCAAGATCCAAAAATTATTATACTAGGAAATTCAATTTTTTAATTTTATAATTGTTGGAAAATAGAGAAAAAAAATAATCCCTTTGTTTGGTTTCAAAATACATATAATTATGTTAACTTTTTTTTTTCATAATACTTGATCATTTCACATGTTTTTTTATCTCTTTTCATCTCTATTCCTAATAATTATCTTTATTATAATTATTATACTTTTTTCTATTTGGGATTTTTTATAATTTGATAAATGAATTTTATAATCTATATATTGAGTGATAGTTAACTCAAATTTAGAAACTAAAGTTTTAAAACAAAATGTATAAATATGTAAAAAAATCAATACAATTAAATTAAAAACAATTTTTTAAAAATAAGATGCTTATATTATTATTTTTATTTATTTCAGAATGTAAATGACAAGAAAATGTTGGGCATCATAAATTTTGAATTAGATAAACCCAATTCTCAGCTAATCATAAATTATCCTTGTAAATATAGATGTCCCATCCTTACCCCTAAAATTCCTTAATCACGTTTGAATGGGTCAGAACAATCAAACCCTTGAAGTAATTTTTCCACTAAGTGGGGGTCATAATTATAAATTTCATAATGGACAACGACCATGTCCAAGTTGCAAAATTAATAAACAAAGAAAAGAAAAAGAATTGCACAATTATCAGCATTGTCACGATAATAAACCGGCGGGCCCCACATCCTTGAAAAAACCACCAGCGGAGCAGGTGGGCGCCGGTTTCCGGTATTCCAAAAACCGCTTTTCCCCCCTCTATAAAATACCGCCTTCCAGACCCATTCTTCTCATCAATCGTAAACCTCAAAAAATTTTCTCTTCTTCGGTCTTATCGCTCAGCTCGAAAACGATTTCTTCACTTTCAACCGAACCGCTTTTTAAAAAAATTAAAATCATGAACCGGGTTCTAGTGGCCGCCGGAGTCGCCGTCTCCCACAGGCACGCCGATCAGTGGAAGTCCGCTCAGCCGTCGGTTAAGCGCGTGTTTTCCGGTGCCGTCGCCGCCACCGTGGTGGCCGCCCGGCGGGAGATCGGAGATGATCGCCGGAACCGGTCGAAGGTCGCCGCCTCCGACGAAGGGCTCCGGCAAGCCATGTTTATGAATTGCTGGGGCCAGAGCTAGATTCCGAGTTAGGGTTTGTGAGTTGACTCGGTTTCTGATCCAAATGACTCGGTTTGTATAGTAAGTGAGGGCGAGTTAGGGATCTGGGAAAATAATCAAAATATGAAGGTGGGAATTTGGCCAAAGTTCATGAGATCCGATGATGCTTGTAGAAATTGATGATTGGACTTTGGAACAATCAAAATCTGTGAAAAATCATAATGGAAATTTCTGCGATGTTTGCTACGTCTCTGTGTCGAATTAATTCTTTAAATTGATTATTATTGAGTTTAATCAGCTAAAAGTACAAGAGGAAATCCTTTATCAGGTACTAAAATTGAGCTGTTTTGCATGATCTTTGAGCAAATGAGTTTGAAAGGGGAACCACTTTTAACGAAAGTCCATTGTTTGTGCACAAGAAAAGATTGAATCTAAAACAAGCACACTTGATTAAACTGAATACAACCAAAATTAAACTACTAGAAAAGAGTAATTGATTAAGCAAATATAATGTTGAGTGGAAGATTGCAATCTTTGACGTGACAAACGTATACTAATCAAACCCTCTGTATTATTGTTTATGCTACGTTTTAAAAAATCTCAATCAAGGAGATAATGACATACACCTAATTGTCTATATTAGTCTATGTAATTATTTATTGTAGTTGGACCACTAAATCACTAATAATCCTTTGCCACATAAGTCATTACTCATAAAAAATAGAAGCTCAATAATTCATCTAATAACCTATGATCTATATATTTAAGTTACCAAGTTTTTCTAAGGAGTCAAAGATTACAAATGTTGTTTTCATCAATAGTACTATACAAAAAGAGTCCGTATTAGAACGAAGGTTTAATTATTTAATTAGATGTTTGATATTCCATCAAAAGAGTAAGTACTAAAATAAAGTTATAATTATTTGATTAGATGCTTATATCCGATTAGATGAGAGCAATCTCCATAATCTCGTATCAATTTATTTTTTTGAATCTCGTACATATTTGTTTCCGATCATTCCAAACTTCTCAAACATTAAATCCATTCTCTATGTAATACGGAGTATAAAAAAAGACTAATCCCCCTTTTATGAGATAAATGGCTAATCTCCCTAATCTCATATCAATTTGTATTTTTTCGGTCGAATCTCATACATATTTGTTACCGATCATTCCAAACTTCTCAAACAATAAATTCTTTCTCTATTTAATAAGAAAAAAAAGGACTAATCCCCCTTTTATGGGATAAATGACTTATGATACCAAGAAAAATTTACACACTGATCACACAACTTTACCACCTAACGAGAGTATTGCATCATGTTAATTAATTAATTAGTGATAAATTCTCTTGTTAATCATATGTTATTGGTTCTGCGTAGTGCACTATGGTAAGCCGGCAACGGTAACGGTTGGTTTTTAGGGGGCACAAGTAACGTTGTTAAACGTTAAGTGTCGTCTTCTTCAATCCGTCCATTGGCTGTAAAATCTTTGTTTTTTTATGGTTTTGTAATTTTGTGGATTTGTAAAAAAAATAAGATTGAAAATTCCAAAAAAGAGGAAAAAAATGAGAGAAAAGAAATGAAGAAGCAAAGGCCCACCGGGCCATGTACCCGCGTGGGTTATCATGACACGGGCCCATGTAAAAAATTTTGTCCTTAAAATGTTATTCTTCTAACTTTTTAATTTCTATAACTAAATAAAATCTAATTTATTCGATCCAAAATTTCTTTCTTTTCCAACTCACTCCGCCACGTCATATTTTCCTCTATATGTTGTAATTGTACTTTTATAGGTTTGGTGTTTGAACATAGTTTGCAAGTTAGTTGCAACAATATGCGCGATTCAAGGAGTATGGAAGTCGGGTTAGATTGCAAACTTCGTACTGTCGATGATCTCGTGATAGTTCGAGCGAGTGTGCTCTTTCAAAAAATGTCTTTATAAACTTGCGAGCTCTTTGACAAAGCTCTCAACCTTACTCGAATTTTACAGACTCCTTAATAAAGGTCACATAATCATGTAGATATCCGACACCGAAACCTTAAAGGACCAACCTATGTTATCGACTCATAAGCGCAATCAACTACGAATAGCCATCGTGGGTCGAACCATCGAACTCAAGTACTCAACCCTAGTCCGAGCACGTTTTTGTCAACCTTGTATATGAAGATTGTACCCATAAGTTGTCCCCGATCCTCAAAACAAAAACTTTGAAGAAGTGGGACCCAATAATAGATAAGTACGTGGTACCAAAAGAAAGGATAAGAATTAAATTAAAGTTCATAACATTATTATGGATGATGAATTGATGATGATTCATTCAAATTTATTGGTTTCTTGATTCTTCTACGCTCACATGCCTTCCCTCTCCCTTCCCATACGCCTTACCCTTTACCAATGCATCTGGTCATGAAATCATGTGCCATGCTAACTTACTATAATGTCTTCTTTTGTCTCCTCAAAACCCTAACTTTTGTAGTCTTGCAACTAGTGTCCGTATTTTTTATGGAGTACGTCTAACTCATGGGCATTTTGGGAATTAAAGTGCTTGTTCGTGGCAGTTTTGCATTGGAACTTTGAGTTCATGTCATCATTCATTATAATATTAGAGTTCATGTGAGGTATTAAAATGTCATCCCCAATATAGTTTTTAATTTTGTATCACTTTAGTCGAGGTCGATTCCTATGGTTGTTTATTTGATCAGGATCTTAGCTTCCATGTGGGTTTAACGTAAACCATACATGTGTTGGAGAGGTTTGAGAGAATCCCTACTATGGACAATCGACATTACACATGGAGGCGAAATGCATACTATTACTTTTAATGTTTGGCTTGATCAAGTTCTTATACGTAAAAAAGAAGAAGAAATACTACAAGAGATGGTATCACATTTGAGTAACTGAATTAACTACCCTAGAACAAAGATGTGATTTTGCCATTTTTGACTAATCGTTCTTAAATACACTTCAAAGTCTAAAGTAGTGGGCAAAGTTAAACTAGTCACTTTTTAACACAGTTTAAGACATCAACTAGACAATATGGAGTATTTAAGTTTGATAAAAAAATACGGAGTATTTAAAGGTCCGTTCGGTAGGAAGCTTAACGAAGTTTAATAGAACTTGTTGAAACTTTTTTTTTTTTACATACAGTATTTTTGGTGTTTAGTGAATCATTATAGCTAGAACTTGTCTAGTTGAATTTAGCTGAATTAAGTTAAAAATAAAAAACTGCCTCTCCTAAGCTGAATCCAACTCCTAATACAGCTTCAACTATTTTTCTCGAATAGACCCTTATGCCTTAGTTATACTTGATAAAAGTGGAGAATTTTCGTTTAAGAGAAATTCCTACCCAATGATTTCTATGGTTAAAGTGAAAAATCTTAAGACCACGTAATATACCCATAAATACCCAATCAATGAACCAATACGCTTAACGGGTTGATATAACTCATAAGTCAATGTCCCTAATCTACAATCCTTATCGGTTGGATTATCGCTACAGATTTACCAACGACAATCTCATTAAAAAAATAAGAGTACAAAATTACCATACTCTCCCTAGACTCCAAAGTGGGTAAGCATCACATCTCAATCGCACTAATCCACTAAGCCGGGCCCCACGCCCCAAAAAACCATATCCGGTTTCCAGTTTTATAGCAGAACCGCCTACAAAACCGCCCTGTAAACACCTTCCCCCCTCTATAAAACCCCACCTCCCCCAACCCTTACTGAAAAACAACTCTTACATCTTCCCATTTCTCTCTCCAGTAAATCGGAAACCGCTTTCTAAGTTTCTCTAAACACGAGCTGAATCGCTCTTCTTCACTCAATCAAACCCGATCGGAAACCATGAACCGTGTTCTAGTAGCAGCCGGAGTCGCCGCCGCCCACAGCAACGCCGACAAGGGGCAAAAGTGGAAATCGATCAAGCCCTCGCTCAAGCGCCTTGTCTCCGGCACCGGCGCCGCCGGAGTGGCCGCCGTGGCCGTGAAGTCGGAGATCGGGGAGGATCGGAGCTTCAGGGTGAAGCTCGCCGCCACCGACGACTCGCTCCGTCAAGCCATGTATATGAACTGCTGGGGCCAGAACTGAGCCGAGTTGACTCGGCCTCTGAGTCGTGACTCGCTAGACTTGTTTTTGTATAGTTTTGGATGTGTTGAGAATTGTACAGTTTGTGTGAGGATGAGTTGGAAATCGGAAGTCCATGAGATGCGGTGTGTGTAGAAAGTTGATGATTGGGCTTGAGGATCAGGAATATAAATCGAAAACAGTTTTGTACAAAAAGTTGCTTGTGTGTTGTTATTTTCGATCTTGCAACAGTGCAATCATGTTTCCAGTTTTATTTGTTGATCCAAGATCTTGACCTCCTTGCAACTGATAACAAACAGAAATTGATACAGTATTTGTTTGATTAATTGATTTTGCATCCAGACGGACAAAGGTATGACTAAAATCAATCAACTTTTACAATTTTTTGACAGTGATTAGTGGTGTATTATAGAGAAATGAAGATAAACCCTGTATCAACAGCATGGTCAGATCTTGAAGCTCATTTCATTTCCAACAAGACTGGAAATCTGAGTAGATAAGAATCTTATGACACATGAGTCATGACTATGGATTTTAGCAGTTTTGAATGACGAGAAATCCAAGAAGGTGAGATTTCTGAATCGTACGAGTCATATGACATAACTGTGGATTTTTTAAGAAAGTTTTATGGCGAAAAATCTAACATGGTGCTGAGTCCAATTCAGTTCGATCCAACAGGAGGAAAAACTGATGGGTTTTCATGTTCCTCCCAATATATCACAAGTTAACAATTTTCAAACAGAACCAAGCATCAATCTGACTGAATTACAGCGATTTAAACCCAAACCATAAGCCCCCTTTTCAATGTGCTGAAACGGGTCGAATCGCGGACCTCACCAGTCACAATCTATCACCAAACATTTCACACATACATGTCTTACAAAGTTGGAGGAAGTTTGTGACAAAATTGGACAGAACAAAACAACTTGAGCACAAGAACTAAAAAGAACTCTACACAGAAAGAGGGAGACTCTTCTGGGTTGGAAGATCAGGTGGTTTTACCTGCCATGAATTTACCTCTTGTTCTTCAATGGGAAGAATGAACGGCAGAGATATCTCTCTGATCATTAGCTCACCGCAGAACGGGCATTCCCCGGCTATCGCATCATCCAACTGAGATCGAAGCTGTACAAAAAATTTAACACCCAATATTAGCAACTGGAAAAGCAAATGGACATGCACGTACAACATAATAGGGGTAAGGGTGTAGTTGGATTACACCACATAATGCATTTTTTTTTGTGTTGATGTCTAAGCTGAAAAAAATGCAAAAGTTAAGGACAGCAGACCTTGTCTACCGGAGTTAGCCTGGAGATAGTTTCCACATCATCTAGGCTACCATTGGAACCCCTCTTTGCATCAGCACCCAATAATGTAAGTTGCTTCTGCAGATCCAATATATGCTCCGCCTGAAATGACCATTTAAAGTTTTTTTAAATGATGAATAGATTTAGCCCCTAATATATAACGCCCCCAAGAGAAGTTTCATATCAGTTTAATTTTTTCCGGACAACTATTCAGCAATTTTGAAACTGAAACACTCATAGCACTGCAATTAGCATCCGTCGGACACAAGTTAACATCAATGGCACTTGTCTTAAATCAAAGAAGTATGGATCATCACACTCCCCAAAACTGGTAGGTTAATTCCTCCCCAGTCATATTCTTCATCAAAGAGGGTGTTAATTCAGCTCAGAAGCAGAAACTTACTCGAGCTTGATTGGCACACTGGGTCACATGAGTAATCAGACACTGAGAATGAAATGCATGCCCACATGGAAAGACGTAAAATGGAGCAATTGACCCAACAGAGGCATAACTCCTTGTTGCACCATATTCTCCACCAACATTTAAGATCTTACGCCGGCATACCTGGAGATGTCAAAGTAGACAGATCACCGAATTTTCAAAGTACACTTCATACATCATCTCTACCAGCCTTAACTATGTGGTCTTAAGTGTTGTTCATTCATATACATGGAAAAACAGGTAAGACTATTGAATTTGTTCTCCTGTGATCTCTATGTCTATGTAATAGCACGTGGTGTGCCATATGATACTAATTCATCTGTGACTCCTCTAGTGGAATACTCAAAAATGAAAAAAGCTTGTTTGAGTTCCTGCACATCAGCAAACACGGAAAGTACCAAACTGGCAAACTAAAATGATATGATTTTAAAAGTTTCATTTTGAGCATTAATCACATATGTGCTTGATTGAGGTGGGAACAAAGAAGCATCTACAATATCCTTCAGTCTTCTTTCATTGCTTCAGTGAAAGCCAAATATTTCGCTTTCTACTGATGAAGCAGATGGAATATGGATATATGAACTAAATTTTGCGTTTATTAATTAAGATGGGCAGTACTCAATAACAAGAAGGTGCTTCAGCTAGCAAGTAGATTACATCAATGCCACCTGAAATTTAAATGGTATGGAAGAGATTATTACCCCACATTCTTCATCACGTTCAATAACAGCATATCTTTGAGCAAGTGCAGTAATATCTCCTCTAATGTTGTCAGCTCCCCGTGTCGCATCATTCATCTCCTCTTTGAGGAGCTCAATTTGCCTATTATAATCTTCCAGCGATGAGCAGATTGCCTCCTGCAAGTCATTGGTGTATGTTCAGTGATTTCAGTCTAAAACATACATAAGCACTTTCTGCAGTGAACTGACATACGAAATGAATGCAGTATGCCAATGCATAAAAAAGGTTATAATATGCAGCAGTGTCCTATGCACGGATATAGAATTCAAAGCGTAGGCAAAGCAATCAATCTTCCAGCCACTAAAAGATGCATACCAATAGGATCCCACATACTAGTGAAGGATCTAAACAATGCAAAAATATAGCAGAAGCAAGGGACTAAATCAGAGTCAAAGTACATCAGCAGGTAAGTGCTTGCATGGAAATATCTGGGAGGTCATTGCCTACTAACACAATCTAGTATACCAGCAGAAAGAAAAAATGCAGTAAATCAATGTAAAGAGGAATAAAGCTATTTAAAATAGTAGAAAAGGCTATTATTTGATCAGTGCTAAATAGTTTGATTTCCCATTCATATCATTGCTAAATAGTTTTCCCATTCATATCAATGCTAAATAGTTTTCTTCAAAACAATTCTCATTTGTTAGTTTCCCAAGTCTATGCTTGGAAGTTTCTCTATTACACCTAGTCTTCTTAAGCAAGTTTTAGCCCAGGAACCCTTCACTTGGCAAGGAAGAAGGTCTTCATGGGAAAACGAAGTACTTAAATGATTCCTCCAGGTGCCTTGTATGATCTAATACTTTCTTAGATAATAAGGTAATAAGCAATAGATAGCAAAAGCTTCAGAGTATAGAGTAGATTACTTGCGGTGCGTTTAAGATATCAAGGAAAAACCTGGTATGCTAACCAAGGATGTACAGTGTGTACTTACTCCATTTCAAAGAGTTATGTTCTGTACAATGTGTAGAACATGGTAACACAAATTGATATTTGCTGCTACTAATTTTTGTTCATAGTTTCAAACCCCGAGTTGCTAAATAGTATGAGTTGAAGTTAAAAAAGGTGTTTGTTTTAATGTAGCCCAGCAGGAAAACTGTGTTTGTTTTAAAGGAGTCCAGCAGAAAAACTTGAACCGTAATCGAATAAAGTCCTTACCCGAAAATCATCTATCAACGCAAAGTCTGGAAAAAATGGTAAAATATCCTCAATTTTCAGCAACCCATCGGTTTCTTTGAGAAATGCGATTGCCTTTCTTATGTTCTCTCTTTTAGCACCCTTTTCCTGCTCAATCACATTCTTGGCAACCATGAGCCATAGCTTTTTGCGTAATTCCTCATCATCCTCAACTTTGTCAGCCTCGGCCTTGGCAAGCTCTACATCAATCTAATCCACCAGCAAAATAATTATGAGAACTTATTGTAAGACTGTCAGTTCAAATTCCATCACAGCAATAATGAACGCCATATGAGATAGGTCATAATCAGTTCAAATTCCATCACAGCAATAATGAACGCCATATGAGATATGACTATGACCTACAAGCTCTCATGGCAGAAGCAAAAATGTAATCACTAATAATGAAGTGCCATCAATGAAGAACTTAGTTTTGCATCTCGAATATAAAAAATTCTGCAAATAATGCCATTATTTCTACGAGAACATAAATTTAGGGTGTGTGTAAGTAGGTGGATGGGGGATGATAAATATATAGTTTCAATATTGGGAGTCCCTTTCAGCTGTAATAACAGAGAATTAAATTTAAAACCAGGTAACACATATATTTTTCAAGTAGGTAACTATGCACAAGATTTGTATGTTAGACAAGTTGTAGATAATGTTTGTCATTTGGCTCAGCCAATTTTTTACTGCCAGTTTTCTGGAGTAAAGAAACATAAGTCAAGGCAAGATTGATTGAGCATCCATTCAATAGCTTAATGCGTTCAAAAGAATATTGAATTACCATAGCTAACAACGAAAATATAGCATACCAGGTGAATGAAACAATTACCTGTAGAGCAAGAGCAACTGCCTCTTCATGCATGGACATCATACTATATATATGGACACAGGCACGCATGCGTTTCTCTTTGAGGCAAAGGCGAAGGGCATATTTGGGATCATAGAAGAACTCGGGAGCATTTTCTCGTTTTTTCCCAAACTTGCATTGCAGAAATCGCAAAAGGGAACTGTCATCTTCCTGCATGTGATTCAGCAAAGAACATTTACAGTAAGTTTTATACTCGTCCTGATCCTTGCTAGAAAGATTTTATATTACGACATTAAGAAATTGCAACATCTCAGAACTTAAAGTGGATCAACAGGATAATAGAGTATGAACTAGCAAGTAATTATCAAGAAATAATTACGAGTAGTAAATGAGACAATCTAGAATTCAAATTTATCCTTACAATATCTCGGATTATATAACATGATTAAAAGGAAAGAAATCAACAAAACTCCAAGTATTCACACCATTGTTGCCTGACTGAGTTTATTAGTGGCAGAGGGATTGACACTAGACTACATCAGATATTGCCAAATCTAATGGAATTTGTGGGTGGGAACCTCTATTTAGCATTCTCACTGAAACTATATAGTGTTAAATATCTGGGGTATTACAAATTCTGTTTGTTCCCTTTAACGCCAACTTATTTTATAATGTTAATATAGCATTTCATGATGTTAATATAAATTTTCAGGATGATTAATATCATTTCAGCTACTTCCTTAAAAACCAGAATGCTTTTCACAGACCTAATTTCCAGGGATGCTACGTTGCTCTAGGGAAAGTTATCATACATAAGAAGAAGACAAAAGGAACTCAAAACAGACAATATTTTACAAAACAATACACAGAATAAGAATAAATAAAAGTTCAAAGTTATAGCTCAATATTTCAATTGAATGCATTTGATATTATGTGCAATATGGAAAGAAATGAATCAGCTATTAGATTTCTTCATCATAAACAAAACCTGCTTGGCATATAAGGACAGCAACAAATTGTGAATCCCAGGATCTTCATTCCCCAGATCACGAACACAGTATTCCAAATATTTGATAACTTCGTGGGTTTCATTCCTGTGATGCATTCAGCAACAGAGCACAAGTATCAAAATCATTGAAGTCACATCTTAAAGTCATATTCTCTCAATAGCTATTTTGCTTTATAGCAAGAGTATTAATATCACATTCTCTGTGCAAAGAGCACTATATTACTGTGCTCGGTTGTCCCCTTTATTCACAGGGTTATGTTCCTATCCTGAGCACTCTTATGTATTCTGCCTACCCTTTGTTCGTATCCTGGGCTAAACTCCCACTTGTCCAGTTTAAACTCCCACTTTCACTCTGGCAACCATTTTTCCCGTTTGAATTATTCTACAGAAGATATTGCCTGGAAGAGAGAGGGGAGAGCTTATCAGTTTCTGCAACCTTCTTTTAGCAACCTTGGAATCTAACTGAAGCTTGGTCGAACTAGCCAAACAAGGACACTATATCCGAACAAAAACTATCTAAAGCATCCATATAGCTTGAACTGGCAGGAAATTATGGAGAAATATAGAAAATGTTCTTGTTGTTGTTGTTGTTGTTATGTTGTTATACATAACCCATTAGAGTATATAGGCTAATATTTTAGTAGTGTTTCAATTTGATCCTAAAATTAATACCAGTTACTTGTGATGAGCATTAATATTTTAAAGAGCGCATACTGGGGGGCATACCAATAGCTAAAGATGCATTACCTGGCATGTGGTTCACTTGAATATCGCATCATTGCAGGAATCAGTTTCCTGGGGTTCAGGTTCTTTGTAGTCATCCAGGATTCAACAGTTTCATAAGCATCCAGCATCATAAGGTCAGGAGCAAATTTGTACTGCAGTGGGACATATAAATATAATGTCAGATATGATATGAAGCTAGTGGTCCCATCTTATCTCACCTTTCACAAAGAAAAAGGTTATTCCAAGCAAGAGGAGTATAATTTAGGTTTTAGTGCAGATAGTGGTCATAAGATATGCAAGATCACAGACAATGTAGCAGGTTGCACATCTATTATTACCTGCAAATCTATTGAAACACCAGGCTTGCGGAGCACATCCAAAGCTTTTTTTGCTTCCCCTTGCTTCAAGAGTGAGCAACAAGAACATCACATCAGAGATACACTAATAGGTCAATTTATATCAAAGGAAAATCTTGAAAGACAACGATGTAGAAGGCATGTTGAGTATTTAAAGCCGTTCAAAACAAACAAAGGCCACAATTTACTACCATTAGCCATAATTAACTTCACCTCGTACCAACAAGAAGAGTTGGTGCAATTTCTATCTTGTTGATGTTTCTTGGTTTTGATAAAATCAAGAAAAAATATGGAGTAAGAATTTGCCTTTAATATAAAGTCATCTGGAGTTATTAGTCAAAGTCAAAGAAGTATAACAGTGTTACAGATTAAATGGATGGTTAGAAGAAAATTCATCTCCAAAGAAAGTACAACTTACTTTACATGAATTAAAGTACCTGAATATAATGGTGGGCTACAATTTCATACTGTCCCTTCAAGCTTGCAAAAAAGACTAACTCATCAGCACGGCCATAGCTGCATGAATAATCAAGGCAAGATTTAGAGAACAGACTGTTGTCACAAACGATAAAATGCAAACATGTTAATGGGGCCCAATTTCAAGTGGTTCAATATTTTTCTTTCCTCTGGTTTTGCTAATTGTGCTGTCATTTGTCCTGTTGCTATATTACTTAATGCATAAGTGGTGTGTTGTTAGTGGGGGGTTGGGGGCTGTTGTTTTGGTTACATTATCCTTTTTCAGTCTACATATTAATATGATATCTTTACCTTTCATTCGAAAAAAGAAGTTACTGTCAAATGAAGAGAGAAAATTATCAGCAAAATTTATTAGAAAGAAACAAACCACACAGAAAAGTGGCCAACTGATTTGTAAGTAACCAGTCAATAGAAGACAAAGTAAAGTTTTGAAAGATGGAAAAATTTACCTCTCCAATAACTTCATAGTGGTTGCCTCATCCAATACATCCTTTGAATCACTCAAGAAGGCACGAAATTCTCTAACAATTGACTGATAATCTGAGTTACGATCCTGTAGAGCAGTATCATCTTCCAAGAGTAATCGATTAATCTGCAAATACAACATTGGTTTACGGATATTCAAAATTTCCAAGCATTTCACATCTCTGATTCTGATAATCTACGAAAGCAAAAGTCACTGCAACAGAATACAATTCTAATAAAGATATATGGAGTTGAAAGAAAAGAATATTGTAAGTCAGCAGAAAGTACAGTCCAATGCAATAAGAATGAAATATATCAGCGAACCTTGTCCAAATATAGTTCAGTTGTCCAAGTTGAAATCATTGTAATCTGGCATTTATCATCCCTTGACAGATTATCAAGTTTCCACAACAAAAAGGACCTCAAAGCATCCTGCAAAGAAGAAAACATTATACTCCCTCCGTTTCAAAATACATGACCATTTGGACATTGCACATATATTAAGGAAAAAATGTTATTCCTATATTACCCCTATAAAATGTAGAGTTAATCATTTGTTTAGAGAAATACGAAAAAGTGTAATGATTATGATAAAGATAATTATTAGGGGTATAAATGTAAAGAGATGGGGAAAAATGTGAAATGGACAAGTATTATGAAACAAGAAAAAGTGTCCAAAAGGCCATGTATTTTGAAACGGAGGGAGTAGATATTTACACAAATGTAAGACACCAGATAGAATGACAATTACTAATTAAGGTGAGCATTCTGTAAATCAAGAAGCCAGATTTTGTGGGGCAAAGATGTCAATGACCTAAAAGAAAAGTGCAATCTCTCTGCTGTGTGAGAACTACTCAGAATGCACAGAAAAAGTGTCTTAAAGGTATACAGGAGAAATCATTCCCAAAAATGAGAACAGCAAAAAGCATTATGCTACAAACCATAAACTATCAGATATTTGAAACAAAGAATGTAAACTGATATTACCTGCTCATTTATGCTAATAAACTTCAAAGTGATTTCCTCAAATGACAATATATAGTTGATCTGCCAAGAGAATAATAATAATAATAATCAGTAAATAGCAAATGGAAAACAGATGTGAAAATTGTAACAGATTGCTTCATACGAAATAGCTTGTGCACTGTGTATCTAGGATTTTGTATTAAACACTTCCATATCGGTATGTTTATTGGCAAACATGCCTTGGTGACATAGATTTCACCTTTGCATAGAAAGACGCAGCTCTGTCGAAGTCTTTGGTAGAGAAAGCTGCTTCAGCCTGCATTAAAAGGTAATAGGTGATAACATAAAATGCTTAAAAACAAGGAAACAAGAATTTCCAATGTACAGCGGTGGCTACTGCAAAGGTATGTCATCATTTGCCAGTAATACTAACTAATCTAACCTGAGCCAAATAAACTTCATCTCTCTGCAAAGCATTACGGCAATTAGCCAAAGCTGCAGCATACTCCTTCATGTCCAGGTAAACTTTCCACATGTCTCGACCTTCGTCGTTCACGGACACCTAGAAAGATAAGGCTTAATCTGCTGGTAAAACAAATGGAAAATGAACACATAAAAATATGCTTGATCAATCTGATAGTACAAATCAGCTGAAAGTACCTGAAAGATAGAGTTCTGATCATATGCATAAAAAAGCCCAGCAGTTGCATCACTGCATAACCCTAGAATACCCCTAGAGGCTGAATCTGAGGTAAGGTCAAAATGAAGCTCCTCTTTAATTTGCTCACTGATCTTGTTAACAACCTACAGCACAAAACAAATTAATGTTAAGAAAATGGAGCTACATTGCAGCGCAATGATTAATTCAACAGTACTTGACACAAGTTCACAAGTAATTTAAGCTAATTTTTAGAGCAAAAATTAGATGATATATGCTCCATGAGCAACACTTATATCTCTAGGATATTCATACATAATTGTTCATTATTAGATAGATACTTCATGCAAAGAGTCTTCCAAAAAATCTAGGATATACTGGTATGTCAGGACATACCTTAACCTTGTTGCCAATGAGAAGGAAGAAGTGAAACTCTGACACCGCCAGAGAGCTAGGTTTCACTAGTTCACCACCTTCAGATAACTTCGAATAGTCCAAAAGAGCCTTGTTTTCCACAAAATTTTCATCTCCACCCTGTGAACTACACATGAAATTTGGATAAAAGAAGAATGAGTCAATGGCATTATGAGTACTTTGATTTTCAGCAACATATCACATAATTCACGTGGTGAGTGACTCAACTGTAACCTACCTATGACTTGCTCCAAAATTCAGACCGCCATGATAAATTCCTACTCCAGACAGCCAAGAAAAATGTAAAGCTCTTCTTTGCATTATAAAGAAATGCAATTCACTGCAAACAAACGAAAAAATAAACACAGTTTCATTCATAAAACATTTAATATCGCATTCCAATATCAAATGGAGAAAAGTAAAAGCTGAATAAAATTACAGAATCCCCATCAACATACAAGGTTATAGGCAAATACAAGCTCTTCAATCCTAAAATAGATGGTAACCAATTTAACAAAGGAAAGGATGATTATCATTTTTACACCTTGAGTTTCCTATCTAATTCCCAGTAACAAAGAAAAGAAAAATGTTAAAAGCTAGTTCATAAAATCCGCATTCAAAATTATCTAGCAAGAATCATTACAAGTTTGCGATTTTTACGAAATTACTTTTACATCATAAATAGTCTGATTTAACCATTCAGGTCTAGCCAATACCATTTTAACACCTTGAGTTTCCTATCTCATAATTTCCCAGTAATAAAGAAAGGAAAGATCTTAAAATCTAGTTCATAAAGCCCACATTCAGAATCAATAGCATTATGTAGCAAGCATCGTTACAAGGTCTTTAACAGAAATATTGTATGCATACAGCAATGAACTAGAGAGCTCACCTGTTTGGATTTTCACCAGGAAGTTCCATAAAATGCACAGCTCGATCTAGATAGCTAGCAAAGACAGTCTACAAATTGCAGAAGTTGAAAGCATATAGTTTCAGTGACTCAGTCCAGACAAATCAAATCGTACAGTCATACACAGTGATCTGAAGCTACATTAACTGAAACTAGAGCATAACAAGAACATAATCTAGTTCCAATTCTACAAAGCATATATCAGTTCCAATTAAAACATCACAGCATCATTCTGAAATCATAAATCGTAGATATGCAGAGGTAAAGAACAATTTCTGATGAGACTTGGCAGGAGACTAAATTGCTTTATAAGATGTCACAGATCAGATGGCGGGAACACTAGGGCCAAAATATACCTCCAATGATCCAATTCCGGTAAAAGAATATAGACGTCTGGGAGTAACAGCCATGACATAATATCTAACTCCATTGCTTATATTTGCGGTTTCCATCTGCAGAAACAATCAAAGGTTAAAGATAGGCTGATTTCTCAATGTTAACCTTTAAATCAACTTTCAATGTCTAGAACGAATCTAACTTTTACCATAAACAAAACCTTTTAAGAAAGCAAAGAATAATATTCAACAGAAGACAAATCAAACATCCCTAAATCATCCAAATGCAAATATCTCTTTAACTTCAATCAACTTAAGAAAATCAATGATAAATAACAAGGACTTACCTGCAAACCTGTAATAGCTTCAGGAAGTTCAGTCAGCTCAAACAGAAACTTTATATATTTTTCCCTTTTATCCTTCTCATCCACAGCCATCTCATGGAGCTGACCATTTTCAGTACCAAGAATGATTTCCTTCGTGGAAGCTGAGAAGAAGAAGATGATCAATTCAATATGATAAGATTGAGAAGAATTACAGCAACCAAGTACTTTTTCTACTATTACCATGAATTGTTTTGATGTGTACATGACTCGTATTAAATCTTTTTCCATCTTAGAGTCAAACTGATTGGATGATAAATTGAAAAGAAGTCCTGGGTAGTAAGAGGATTTTACCAACTATCTTTTCTGCAGAATAAGCACATCATACTTGACAAATCTTTTTAGCTAGCTATACAAAAATGCAATCCTTTAGTTTGAGAAATACATCTATGGAGAATGTATAACTTAAGCTGAAACCACAACCATGGCTACTCTCGTCTTCTAAAATAGCAAATAGCAGTTTTATATTACTTTCAGCATCTTTTTCGGATGTGTTAACATAAAAGTTTTCAAGATTCATAAAACCATCACTTTTACTAAGTCCTAAATCTAACAAAAAGGAAAGGACAGAAAAATCTGGAATCTAACCTTCTGTTATCTGTTGCCTATTCCATGCTACAGTATTTATAACGAGGCCTTTCAATTTACTAAGTATACGGGGCTTGCTCCACTTCGCATGTATGTAATAAGTTTCAGCACCACCAGCTCCAACTACAGTAGCAATACAATGGCTCCCTCCAGGGTCAACAAACACTCTGTGGATAGATTGATCACCAGTTCGATCGACAGAGAGATCAATATCTAAATCAAATGAAACACCATTGTAACTTCTTTTAATACAGAAAAGAGAAATTGCTCCACAACCACAAGAGCAACAGTATATTAAGCTGAGACTGTGACCATAAAAAAGGTGACATACCATAGGAATCCCCAAGCCCAAAATCGTGACGAATGATCCATCCTTTACTAGTTCCTAATACAATTACATCATTTCCAGCAGCCATGCATGTGATGACTCCATGTCCCTTAGCAGCATATCGTTCAAGAAGATCTACAGTGAACACTTGCCTATCCATCTTTCAACTACATAAGAAATAGTTACAAACATCACTATCATTGATCAGACAAGCATTTGTCACATTCATAGCAGAAAACTGATTGACTGATAAAAGCAACAACAATAACGAAAAACCTTGCAAATTGAATTACTAAAGCAACTAAATCGACTGATCACCATTAACCATGACCTATCGATTCAGCAAAGCTAGCAAATCAAATCAATTCCGCTAATTAAGTAAACAAATTCAATCGAACAATGCAAGCATAAACAAATCCAAACCCTAAATTCACCTAACTGTAATTGAAGAGGGGAATTGAAAGATCCTTACAAAGCTAGGGGAGATTGGGAGTGGCGGACGGATCTTGGAGACGGAGAGCGGCCGAGAAATCAGGGAGTTCCGACGGATCGGAACGCCGGAAATCGGATTCAGAGGTGGAGCGGGGGCTTCGGCCGGGCGATGAAGGAGTAAGTGCAGGCCGGCATCGTCGTGGAGTTGACGTTCACTGTTACCGGCTTGTCGAAGAAAGAGGCTTTTTAAGGAGTATCGAAGGCGGTGGATTAAAATTACCAAAAAAAAATGACCGAACAAAATAAAGGCGGTGGATTAAACGACGCGTTTTGACCAAAACGGCACCGTTTTCACTAAAAGGTAAAACGCGTCGTTTAACCCACCGCCCTTTTTACTAAAAAGGGTTTCGTTTCACTTGGCTAAAACGGCCCGTTTTTACTAAAAAGGTTTATTTTAACAAGATTGTCAGCATAAACGGTGCCGTTTTAATCCACTGCCCTTTTTAGTATAATCATTTTATAATTAGTCTTACAAAATTCAAAAATAGGATTATTTTATTTCAATATAATCTTGTTAAATTCTTTATTATTTGTTTAAATATTTAGTTTAATCAATAAAAATATCATAAAATTGTACTTAACATCTCGTATTTATTTAATTTTTCAAACAAAAACATAAAGTTAAAAGTTACAATGATTTGCGACCAAAAAAATAAAGTTAAAATGATAAATAGTTTATACTTTAATTAGAAAAATATTGTAATTAATTGGAGAATCTCTTATATACTTCCAAAATTCAGGTTTTATGTCACCAATTTACACTCGTCTTACCCAATTCTGCCAACGGCCTCTTTTTTTTTTTTTTTTGAGCCCTGCCAACGGCCTCTTGTTTCTTCCAAATAGGGACGAATCTATGGGTTAAGCCCCCTATTTATTACCCCCTGAACTATAAATAAGTGGGACAAGATGAACACTATTTTGTTCCACACAGAGCTTAAATAAGTGGTTAAGAGAATTAAAACCAGACAAGTTGTTAAGTTGTTAACAAAAATTAAAACCTCCATTAATTTCCGATTAGTTTAGTGTGAACATATGTTCCACGGCTTTCTTTTTTTTTATTTGTTTGGCTTGCAATCTGGTCTATAAATCGGCAGGATCTTCAAACCCTGGTGGAAATTCGGTGGATCCTTTCTTTCGAAAACATGGTCAACTATTGGAAGAACGTTTTGCTGACCTCCGATGGCGATGACGTTTCCGTTAACATCGCCTCTTCTCTGGCAAAACTCGGTTGCAGGTATGCGACTCCCTCTCTCTCTCTCGATCTGTGAATACTGATAATAATTCGTCTTTCTATTCTGTTTTCATTTTTTGTGAATTTGTATCGAAAAAATTGCGAATTAGGTTGGTTTTGATGGGGAATGAGAGCCGAATGATGGATGTTGCGAAGAAGATAACTGAATCTGTGAAGAATGGGAAGGTTGAAGTGGTTGGATTGGACATGGAAGATGATAAGGAGGCAGCTTTTGATGCTGCCGTTGAGAAGGCTGAGGAGATTTTGGGGAATTTTGATGCTTTTGTGAACTGTTATGCTTATGAAGGTACAATTTGATTGATTGTTTAGATCTGTTTATGAGCAACAAAAGGAGCAATTGATGAATTCAAATTTGCATACTCTGGTACAATAGCTTTCTAGCTGTTCTGGTTGATTGTTGAGTGTGTTAAAGTGTAAGTAGATTTGCTAAGGATTGCATGTCTCCTGAAATTCAACTTGGCTGAATATTCAACATGACAGTGATATGTAGGTTTCATTTGGAAAATCATGCTGAATAAATGCTCTTTCTGATGTAGTCATTCATCATGAAGAGATGGATACTTGTGTAGTTGTGTCTTGGTTTTAATTCATTATGACCTGTAGCGTTCATCTTGTTCCCTCCTGAACAAAGTTACCTTTTCTCATTGAGTTAGTAATCGATACTTGTTCAGCTCAAAGCTGCCTCTATGATGTGCAAGTTTATTTGTTTGTTCTTGTTGCATGCTGAACTTTTTGGACCTGTGCATGACCTGATTTTATGTTTTCTCTCGACAGGAAAAATGCAAGACCCTTTTATGACGTCCGAACCTGAGTTCAAAAAAGTTTTGAAAGTAAACTTTGTAGCCGTGTGGTTCCTTGTAAAATCCGTTGCGAGGAGAATGCGGGATCACAAAGCAGGTGGATCAATCGTATTGATGAGCTCGATAATGGGAGGCGAGAGAGGACTTTATCAGGGAGCTGCTGCTTATGGTTCATGTTTAGCCGGAGTGAACCAGCTAGTGAGGGTAAATCTTAACTTGCTCTGACTTATTGCCTTACATTTTCACAGACAGTCCATACTTATTCGACAAATTTCAAAATATTTGAGGGTTAGACATTTATGCACTAACCAAAAAATCTGTGTTCTTATGAGATTATTGGCCATGACCTCTACATCCAGCTGCGCTTGATGTGAATAATGAAATTTTGTTGTTGCTGCTTGTCTTTTTCTGACCCTTAATCTCATGAAGATTAATAAAATCTGAGTAACTCTGTCATGTCCGATCATCTAGCTCTTGACAAGATGAACACTATGTTTGTTCCACACTGAGCTTAAACTCATTTGTAGTTGACGCAAAATCTTGTTTGTTGTGACTTGTGATCAGACAACAGCACTGGAGTTTGGGAAATACCAAATCAGGGTGAACGGAATAATGCGTGGGCTGCACCTTGGCGACGAATTCCCAACATCAGTGGGTAAAGAGAGGGCGGAGAAACTGGTTAAAGATGCAGCGCCTCTCCACAGGTGGCTGAATGTGAAGACGGATTTGTCATCCACGGTGACTTACCTCATCAGTGACGGCTCAAAGTACATGACCGGAACCTCTATATACGTTGATGGAGGTCAGTCCATCACTAGACCCAGGATGCGATCTTATATGTGAGGTACACATACACAGTGACTGTGTTAACTAGAAACTCTAATAACATAACGTTTCCCATTTCCTTCCTGTTGGATGTTAATGTAAAATAATGGAAATGATACGTTTGCCGTTTCTAACATAGTCACTCCACTTATCACGATCCATGAATAAATTAGTGTAATACACATGTACGTGTTACTTTGGAGTTTTTTTTTTATGTATTTGTATTGTCCTTCTCTCCTCTTACAAGTGTAATACACATGTTGGATTTTCATTTGGTTCCCTTGTTTCTAACCAACAACAGTATATGCCTCTTTCTGTAATCAGATTTGCAGTATCTATGCCGACTTTACCTAAAGTCTGTGTAGCAACTCACTACATATTTGTTATTGGGATAATAAGATGCCTTTTGAAGAGGAAAAAACAGAGAGAAGTTAGTGATTCTTGAGAAGAAACATATGTAAATAAAAATTGCTAATCCAATTACAACAATTACTAAAAATAAAACGTGTTAGCTGTCCTATCTGGTTGAAATCTAGGTACCAACACCCTAATCTTAGAATTCACTATTCTCAAACTCCAACAATGAATAAGAAACCCCAAACACAATTCAGTCCAAACACTAAAGCAAGCAATATTTTGAAAAACCCGCCCCGGTCCCAGCTAGCCAGCCCCGATCCATCTAGCCTTCCGACCCGCATACATGCCCGTCTAGGCTGGCTAGACAATCATCTAGGCAGTCTAGGCCATAGTCACCCCCTCTTCATCCCGAGCCGCCTAGCATTTTCCTTCTTTTTCGAACACTATTTACAACTTTCAAGACACATTCTCTAACATCCTTTCTCGTGATATTTACTTTGTGATACTTAGTTATCCTCTATTTAGGATGTGATGAACAAGTGAAGTGAAGATCAGTTTCCAAAAGCTAGGTCTCAAGCCATGCCTTTTTCAACCCCTATTAGCCTTGTCATGAGTGTTAATATCATGCTTCTCGGAACGGTGGTGGATGGTGCGGCTGTGTGATCTCCTTGCGTTGCTTAGCCTAGCTTTCATATTGCTTGAAGAGTGGCAATGTCGCACGCGAACTCGGTGCGTTGTACATTCCGTCGATACAGACCCTTTGACATTGACTTGGAGTATCACCTCTTTGTCTCTGGTGTCTTCTTGCCACCATGTTTGAGGAACATTGTCTTCAACTAAATCCGCCAAAGTGTGGAATTCAGTGTGGCGAACTGTGACTTCTAATGACTGTCCGGGGTAGATTATTTCAACTGCTGGAGAAACCTAAATTACATAAGATTTGGCATCAGTTTCTTTCCTTTCTTCCTACCAATACACAAGTACTTGTGCTTCAATATGTTAGTTTGCACATTTATACAATACTGATATATCTCTATTGGTTCAACAACTATTTGTAAGAGTGTAAAGAGAAAAGGCATTACCTCAAGCCAATTAGGCAACCCAAAAGAGCCTTTGGGGCTAGGACTAGAGGTGCCACCATCATTGTTCACAATGTACTGTCCTTCACATTGTATGCAAATAAAGGCCATATTTTTCTTACTTCTGTTGGTGATCACCATAGTGGATGCCTCCTTGGTTTGAAGAGCGATGTAAGTCTTACTTACTGTTGTATCAGGAATCACAGAGTACTCTTGAATCAATGCCTTAATTTGATTGCTTTTCATAATATCACCAAACACCTTTCTCCTCACGGATCTATCCACATGAGCTAGATAAACACCTAGCTTGGAACGAACCGGTTTGTGATCACTGCCCGTCACATCCATACATGCTTCATACCTATTTGAATTGTGATGGGAAAAAATTAATGGGGAAAAACTTGTATGCTTGCATGAAATGATGAAGAAAGAGTCAAGAAGCTTACATATGTTTGGCCGCGACTACTGGACAACTTAAACTGCACTCTTTTAGTTGTGTAGACGTTCGATTATCGCGATAGATGATTCGGTCACACCATGCGGGTATCCGCTTCTTTTCCCCTGAATCATATGCTGTAAAAGATGTACAAGTGAGGTTTGTTTACATCAAGGAAGGAAAAAAGTGCTAGACCTCTAGTGAGCTAAATTGATGTAGTGATAAGAGATCTCATCTCACCTCCTAAACCGACTTCGTGTTTTTCAAACTTATACGTTGGCGGAAACTTGACGATTCCCTCACGCATTCCTTGAAAGACTTTACCAGCTTTCATCTCAGCTCTAAGCTGATCTCTTTCTCTCAACCAGTCAAAACTTCTTTGTGAAACAAGGTCTCTTGCTTCATCATATGTTATCTCAACAAGGCGGTAATTAAAGTCGCCCAGAAATATAACCATGTCTGCTTGAGATAAATCAGGCCTCCCTCCCTCTTCAGGGTGACCACTAGGGCCCATCTATGGAACAAATCAATACAAGAACTAAAGCAAATTAATTGTAACATATAGACTATTGTTCATTTGTGCATCAAGATTTAGTTGACTGAAGACATACATTTGTGCTACTCAAAGCTTGAGTTGCAGCAGTGGATAGAGAAGCTGCAAGAGAGACGACCAATGGCAAGCCAGAAGAATAAAGTATCCAAAACAAAAATGTTGACAAGGCAAGAGAGCAACAGAAGGTCAGGCATCGCAGCATACCAGCAGGAACATTCAGGAGGTTAGATTGTCGAGTGAAGACCATTGATCTAAATATATAATCAAAATCAGCATTTCGACGATTAACCGCATCCAAATGTGCAGCCAAGTGACAGTTGACAAAACATAATATTCTATCATGGACTCTCAACCTCAAGCCTACTCCTCCCTGTGTCAAGTCAAGAAAATTTTGAAATACTAAACCAAAAATAATATCAATTCATAGCAATGGACGTTTCCATGAGTAATTGTACCTTGTTACCAATTGTGCGGCCAAAACCACAAGCAACAGCGGCTACATCAAGGTCTCCAACATGTGTTCTCATGGTTTTTCTTACCCTAGAATGAAGAATTGATAGGTAAAACCATCAAAGAAACAGAGGATGATGAGGATGTGTCAACTTCTCTTTTCTACAAGTCATTTAATAACATTTCATACCAGATAGTTATGAGCAAGCCTGCCAACTGTCTTGAACCTACTCGCTCAAATGTTGGACCTTCTTCTAAAATCCTTCCAATTGCATCTTGCCACCACTGCCCAATGGCACTCCCTTCAAGTCCTACCTACAATAGGCATCAAAGAAGTAAGAAAATGCTGCACATATGTGAGAATAAAACTTATTTCAATGAAAAGAAAGATTAGAACATACAGTCTCTTTTGCAACAGACATAGCAAGAAAGCCTGCTCCCATTTCCACCTCTTGAAGTCCAACTACAACAATTCCAACATTAGAGACTGCAGAACCTAACCACGACCTGAGTGCTTCCGGGGACCCCTTGCCTTGACCAACATTCCATGTCCCCACTAAGATGTTAAAGTGTTCCCGTCTAGTGTACAACAACTCTTTTGCAGCCAAATCTGTACGCAAAATGTGATCAAGAGGCCCCGGGGAAGTAAGATGCAAAGCGCGAATTCCACCATGAGTAGCCATAACAAAGAGAAAACCGCCCCCAACTGAGATTTTCACTACAGGATTACTATAAGAAACCCATGATGTAAGAACATTTCCATCTAGATCCAACATCTGTACTAAACCGCTAGCGTAGCCAACCCATAACCGTGACCCATAAGTACACAACGATAGAACGGCACAATAGTGATGCATGAAGTCATTCAAGCGATTTCCGTTTCCGTCCCAATGTACTATCATGCCATTTGAACATCCACTCCATATCATACCATCAGGAGTCATCACCATGCATTCTGTTTTCTTTATCTCCTCATTGAATGCACCAGTGCCTTTTGTTGCAACACGACGAACAGCATCTGCAGCTCCAATTATGGCATTGCGAGACCGGTGCAAAAAGCCGTGTGATTTTTCCTTTTTTGATACTGATACAAACTTAACTTTCATCTCATCTTCAAATGCTGGCTCCTGTCCTCCACCTGGCATGTCTACACGGTTTTCATTCAGACCCTCTATGTTAAACACTTTAATAAGTTCCTTAGTTCGAGCATCCCTGTACCAAAGAACATGCTTTTAGCTAAAGCCAGGGTAAAATAGAAACTTGAAAGATCTAGCCATCTAAATCATGAGTTAAAAGCAAAATCGAACAATGAAATGCTTACCATAATGAAAAGGAGGTAGATCCAGCACACCACATTTTCCCTCTGCAATAATCAGATAGAATAACCTTCACATCTGAAGATGATATGTTACAGACACCATTTACAGTGACTTGGCTCCTCAAGTCAACAAAGGAATTTTCAACCACAGCACCAGTCATATGCTTTTCCTCTGGTCGCAAACAAATAACTTTCTCTATCGAATCCCAGGGCCATATCTTAATCACACCATTCTCTGATCCTGTCCATATATCACCTACCAAAGCAAAAGAACATAAAATATCATGACATAGCAATTTTCTTAAGACAAAGTAGAAGCTACAAGAACTTTTAAACAAGAAAATTCTTCCGAAAACTCAACTAGCTAGATGGAAACAGATAGACAAACTTGTAACATAAAATATCATGAGCTTGTCCATATATCACCTACCAAAACAAAAGACCTATAAATATCATGACATAATAGCAATTTTCTTAAGAAAAAGTAGAAGCTACAAGAACTTTTAAACTAGAAAATTCTTCCGAAAACTAAACTAGATGGAAACAAATAGACAAACTTGTAACAATTCTAACTATCATCACTAGCAAAGAAGTACTTCAGGGTATTATGTATCACAATCACAGTTCAAACAAAATTTCCCAAATGCAGAACACAGAACCTAACAAACAACGAATAAATCCATACAATTCAGAGCTGCCATTTACCATATGAAGAAAAGGCCATTGACAGAACAGGTCCTTTATGCGCCAGCCAAGACAAAACCTCCTTAAACGGCGAGAAATCATCAGGAGCAAAGCTCTGATCCATTCTCCACGCCCTAATCCTCCCATCCTTATGCCCACTCCACACCAGCTTATTCGCCTCGTCCACCAACAAACACATCGTCGGCGACGTGTTCCCTGACTCATAAAACGGCGCCGCATCCTCATCCCCTCTCCTAACCCTCCCCCCAATCAGCCCCGTCCCAGGCTCAAACATCTCCTTATAATTCCAAAACCTCACTCCGCTCTCTTGCCCCGCCCAAAGCTGAGTCTTCGTCGACGCGATTGTCCTCAGAAACTTCCCCGTCTGAGTCTCCCTCAGCGGATGCGGCCTGAGCTCCAACGCCGGCGGCCTGTGGGGGTGCACGGCCGCCCTAATCGGCGGCTTGAATATCCCCGCTCCGCCGGCGGCGACGAATTCCGGCATCACCTGCCTCGGATCCGGCGCTCCGTCGATGATTTCCGGGATCCAGTCTTCGTCGAGGCTGTGCTTGCGGAGCTGATAGCGCTTGCTCGCGCTAGGGCTCGCGTTTCCGCTGCTCGGCCGGAGTTGCTGGCTGTACGAGTAGGCTTTCCGGTGCGGAGGCGCCGTCGATAGCGCCAAGATCGCTTCCCGATCATCCTCCCCCACGCGATCGTTCATTCGATCGTTCTCTAACCTAACGAAACCCTAGATGAATGACTTTTTGATTTTCCTCCAAAACTGACGAAATTGGGGATTTCTAGAGAGGTCTGGCCGGAGATGATGGGAGTCGATCTCTAGAATGTAGAAACCCTAGATTTCCCCCGAATTTAACCGGAATTGGAAAGTGGAGATTGCGAGCGGGAAGAAAGGGAGTTCGCGGGTGGGAATGTTTTTCAGAAAGTTTTTCTTTGGAGAAATTCCGTTAAATTTGTTATACGAGTTCAGTGATCGGGTGTGGAGGGGTCCACGGTAGGTGATGGGTGCGGGCCAATCAAGAGGGTACACGTGTGTATTTTGGTGTCGAGATGAATCAGGTTTGACTTGGGCGATGATGGAATTGGATAGTGGGTGACCATGAAGTGGGAGCGTTTGAGCGGATTCGAAGGAAGTTGACAACGGAACAATGAGATGGAAGTTGCCCGCCACGAACCAGCTGAGAAGGAATAAAGAGGGAATCGGAATTTTAATGTTTAAAATTACATGAAACCACCCCTTATTTTAAGTTTGCTCGGATTTAGGGCCCGTTTGGTATCCAATGGAGGAAACGGAAACGGAAACGGAATGGAAATGAACCTAGTCCAATTATGGGTCACTATACATTAATTGAAAAAAATATTTTAATTTCAAACTTTGAAATTTGTGTGTCTAGAGAAGGGATGAAGGGAATGATTGAGGTGTTTTGTTACCCCACCCTTAGATTAGGGAATGATTGAGGTGCCACAAGGGTACCGCAAGCCTCCTTGCGGTAGTTTTTGAATGAAAATTGAGATGACTCATCATGTATAATGATGCTAATGTGGACTAGATTCGTTTCCATTCCATTCCATTCCGTTTCCGTTTCCGCCGTTTGATACCAAACGGGCCCTTAGTCCTTATAAACTATAAAGTATAAACAAAAGTGATGATTGACTTTGACCTTTATTAAGCTTATATATTGGAATTTTAGTTTAAAAGTGTGTTTTTTTAGAAGAATATTTCCTTTGTCTTTGAAATATGTTAAAAGTAGAAATACTTTTAAATTGAAATTGAATGAAAAATTTAATTGTCAAGACTTTGTCAAAAAAAAAATTCTCATGACATCTTTAGTACAACTAGATGTACGTTGTAGTCTTCAAAGAAAAGGTGTACGTGGTTCAACTTTAAAACCAGACAAATGGAAACGATTTGAAATCATCAAATGGAAACGATATGAATGAGGAAAAAAGAAGGTTGTGCAAGCATTGTGGTGTAATCATTATTTAAATTTTGGATCGTTTTTAGTTATTATTAATATAAATTTTGATATGCTAATTAGAGTTGGCCACTCTCACGACCCAATATTTATATAGTTGAGCTATGTATACTTGGAATCATTTGATGTACGTGTAAAAGGCAATTGATTAGTTACCAACTAAACAATTAATTACTTGGTAAAAAAATTAAGACAAGTATCATGGCAAGCACCCAATGTCCACTTTGCTCCAACTACTCCCTACTAACAATACAATATTGATGTTTTTGCTCTCTATAGAACAAGTTTATTGAAAATGAAAGCAGACCAATCAAGTGTTAGGATGCTCTACTCATAACATTAACGGGGAATAGGAATACAATTTTCACAAAAAGGGTCATCAAAGTATAAAAATTAAGGGGAAAAGAAAACGCAAAACAAAGTAGTTTGCAATCAATTATCGCTTTGATAAAGACATGATGAATACAGACAAACCAATTCCGTAAAAGAAAATCTAGGTATTGAGGTACTTAAGAGCGTATGATATGGTTCAATGTAATTACTAATAACTTGAGCCGCAAATTTGAGAGTCCAGCCTCACCCTAATTTTCTTAAAATCCTTATTCAAAGCAACGTTTAAAGTCATTCAAAATTCTCCAACGCTCAACACATAGCATAACCATCATCGACAAAAGATGACCCTTCTTTTTCGTCGTCGTAAGAGGTGCTCGTTACCACACCATAGGCATAGCCAAGAAGAGCTTTGGCTTGCACCCTAGCTTACTGTAAATCCAGAGACACTAACCTTGAGTTACTATCATTTTGGCATTTACTTGCACACTCGCCCCAACCAATTAATTTTCCCAATTTTAGATAAATCTGATCCAATTACAATCCAAATTGATGAAGTTCAAGGTCAATTTATAGAGATTAAAAACGTTAGGGTGATTTTTTAAAAAAAACTCAAAATCCTATCCGTGCAAACATCCGAAGCAGAGGATAACCACATCAACCAGCCCCTTCCATTTGTGCTACCAAGCTCACTCGTTTCCTGCTCCACCCTCGCAGAGTTCTCAGTACGATTCGCGCTCTTCTGGAAGCCATGGCCGCCTTCGCTGAAGCTTAAAAGCATCTTCTGTGTGAGTTCCCCTATCATTCTTTTTCTTCCCTTTCGCCTCCGAGACACATGAACTAATTTGTCTAGAGGACAATTTATAGTCTCAATAAAAAGTTGTATTCTTTGTGAGCTGCTGTTTCAGAGAGAGAGATGGAAGTGTTGCCAAATGCAATACGAGGTCATGTAAGCATGAAGCCCTCGGTTTTGAGCCGGAACCCTAATCTCGGACCTTGTGAACTTAGGGTTAGGAATTCGGTTTCAGTTCCGAGCACAGGGCTGTGGTTTCTCAGGAGGGATTTTAGGAGTTTGGGGGGAAATTGTAGATTTGTTGTAAAAAATGCGGGGAACGATCAAGAGAAAGGGGCACAGGTGGAGAATTGGGAGTTGGAGTTTCTTGGGGAGCTGAAAACCCTAGAAACCGATGCGCCGAAGAACCCGAAGCAGGAGAAATCGAAGCTGTTGGCGGATACGGACAGTATGGATTGGTGTGTGAGAGCTAGGAAGGTTGCACTGAAGTCAATTGAGGCCAGGGGAATGAAGGGGACTATGGAGAGATGGGTTAGTTCAAGCAAGAAAAGTAAGAAGAAGAAAAAGAAGAAGGAGAGCAAAAAGAAGTTGGATAGTAAGGTGAAAGGTGAGAAGAAGTCTAAGGCTTTGGGGGAGGAAGAAGAAGAAGAAAGTGATTTTGATGATGATGATGATTATGAGATTGACGACGAGTTTGAGCCGAATGACATAACTGATCTTGATGACTCCAGCGAGCTTATGAGGACGTTGAGCATGCTCGGAGACGGCATGTTTGAGGAGAGAAAGCAGAAGAATATGGAGGAGTTTGTTCAAAAGCTTTCGCAGTTTAACGGCCCATCTGATAGGAAAAAGGAGATTGGCTTGAACAAAGAAATCGTGGATGCGCAAACAGCACAGGAGGTTCTTGAGATCACAGCTGATATGATCATGGCTGTGAGTAAAGGTCTAAGCCCATCACCTTTATCGCCTTTGAACATTGCGACAGCTCTTCATAGAATTGCAAAGAACATGGAGAAAGTCTCCATGCTGACAACTCACAGGCTAGCGTTTGCTCGTCAACGAGAGATGTCAATGCTTGTGGGCATTGCAATGACGGCGCTCCCCGAGTGCTCAGCTCAAGGATTGTCAAACATTGCTTGGGCATTGTCGAAGATTGGTGGTGATTTGTTATATTTAACCGAAATGGACAGGTTGGAAGAGGTGGCTTTGACAAAATTGGAGGATTTCAATTCGCAAAATGTTGCTAATGTGGCTGGTGCTTTTGCATCAATGAAACATTCGGCTCCTGATCTCTTTGCAGGATTGTCTGAAAGAGCTTCTGAAATAGCTGACACGTTTTTACCGCAAGAACTAGCTCAGGTGCTTTGGGCCTTTGCCTCCTTAAATGAGCCGGCTGATGAGTTGCTCGAATCATTAGATAACGTATTCAAGGATAAAGATCAGTTCACATACAGTGATGGGAAAGGTTCATTAACCATTGCTGATGGTGATAAACCGGTGCTCTGTTTCAACAGAGACCAACTCGGGAATATAGCTTGGTCTTATGCTGTCCTAGGGCAACTGGACCGTAACTTCTTCTGTAATATCTGGAGAACACTTCGCTGTTTTGAGGAAAGGAGAATTTCAGATCAGTATAGGGAGGACGTCATGTTTGCCTCTCAGGTTTATTTAGTTAACGAGTGCTTAAAGATAGAATACCCGGATTTGCAGTTAGCTTTGGAGAACGATGCTGAGGAGAAAATACTTTTTGCTGGTAAAACCAGACGGTTTAACGAGAAAGTCACGTCTTCATTTCAGAAGGAAGTTGGACGGCTTCTCATTAGTACTGGACTTAATTTTGCGAGGGAGTATACATTCGGCCCTTACTCATTGGATGCTGTTTTGATTGACCGAAAAGTTGCTCTTGAAATCGATGGCGTTACTCATTTCTCAAGGAACTCTGGTATGTTTTTTTCTCTCAATTTTAACTGTATACTTCTAGTACTTAGATTTTAGTTAACTCTGAAAATCGTTCACTTTTTTGTATATGCAGAAGTCCCACTTGGACATACAATGCTGAAACGAAGATACGTCGCTGCTGCAGGCTGGAGTCTTGTTTCGGTTTCTCATCAGGAGGTAGGCTTCCTAAAGAAAGAGTTGCCCTGCACATGTTTAACAGTTTAAATCTATATGCCTTGGGAAAATTGCAAATTAATAGAGGATTTCTTCACTTGCGAAAGATTAAATTGGAAGTTACAAATCACCTATATCATATGCATTACATTAACCAAATGCCATCTAACCCCACTTTTCCATTAGTAAACTGCTAACTAGATGCTGTGATAAGGAAGTATGTTAGTTTATCCCCATTTATTGACATAAAAACTAAAAATGACCTGGAATTTGCCTAGTAGTAGCCTCTAGCCAGTAGTTGCAGACTTGCAGTTTTGGGGAAAACCAAATTCTTTAACAGTTTGTTTTATGCGATTCATTGATAAACTCCTGCCGTTCGGTTAGATTTGTATTCGAAGTTTTCACACCTAAATGAACTGTCGAATTCATGTTCTTACATTGATCCTTAGAAAATTCCCTTTCCCGTCTCTATGACTAGTTACAAACCCAACGAAACTTCAATAGGAGCAAGGAAACATCAGTGTAAACATGTGGCTTCTTTGGCTGCTTTTGTACAAACTATCTCATTGATATGCTCTACTTTTCTGTTACTCTATATTGATACACTGATTGCAAAGAAGAAAATACATTGACCCTGTTTCTGATATGCAAGATGGCCCTTTGTTTTGTTGTTTGTTATATCTTGCAGTGGGAAGAGTTACAGGGAAGTGATCAGCAACTAGAATACCTGAGAGAGCTTATGAAGGATTTCATTGGGTCAGAAACAAGCACCATGACTTCAGAGAAACAGCTTGTGCTTGATAATGCCATTCAGGAAGTAGGCTCTTTAAAGTGATTTTACACAGAGTTTCATGGTTCTGTAATTCCCAAATCTTCTTCCTTGTTTGGTTGATACAATAATAATGGATGCAAAGCCTCTGTTACACATGTAGGAGAATTAAAATGTATAAGATAAGATGGATTTTGGCTTCAGCTATCTCCTTCAAAAGAATACATGTAACCAAAGCCGTATAAAGATATATTAAATATCACAACATGCATTATATTGTTAGGAAATATAATTGATAAATGAACAAATTAAAAAGCTTAGTACAAAAAATGGAGACGTTGTATTGGCAAAAACTTCTGAAAAATACCTCATTTCCAAAATACTACTGTAGTATACAACACCAACACTAACAAATACCTAAAAATATCTTGCCTGATTAAATTAAGGAAATAGCTTTGATTTTTTTAAAAATAAAACATTAGGATTTGCACTTAAGAAATTGAAATAAAATAAAATATATTTTGTTATTAACTCGCATAATTCAATTGTTAATACTGTATGTGTGGTAGATTTGGATTGTAACCGAAAGCCAGACTACAGCTACACACAAAACGTATGCATTGAGCACCTGGCAATGCATTTGGGAAAGATGCGGACCAAACAACGTAAAAGATAGGGGTGAAAAATATAATTAAAGAAAGAAATGCTGTTATTTCTTGGACGTTTCCTCCATCTCAGGTTAATTACATTGCATACATATCTGTTCGTACGTCTACGATAAAAATAGTTTTTTAAACCAAAAAAAACAGGTAAGAATAGTTTTATATGACTTCGATTATCTAGCTAATCAATTAAATCTTGTAAATATAATCTCGTCTCGTTTACTTATTAAACCGAATAGGTTTAATATCACTTTACTATTAGAATTACGAATGAACTTCGATTTTTCTAAAAACAAATACCTTAAGTGACAGACAATGTACATACAGGTTTTTCTACATGGATATGCATTGACCGAAATGCAACGTACCAAATTTTGTTATTTTTGAAATTGTGGCATGAATTCATGGTCAAGTGTATACGACCGTAACGACCATATAGACGTACATCTTCATCAAAAAAAAATATAGATGTACATCAATTACAAAACATACATGTAGTCGATATTTTTATCAAAATTCGATATACATTAGATATCTAATATAATGATCAATGCAAATTTTTGTACACTTAGACATAACATAGACTACATAGTACAACTCTATCACAAAATATTGCAAATCCCGTGTTTCCTTATGCCAATTTTTTGTTTCCTTATGCCAATTTTTTGTTTAAAAGTAATAGTATAATTAAAAAGAAAGTAACTCTCATACCACATTAATACCCATAAGCCATTACCTTGTTTTAAAGATCATTAATGATACCTCATTCACACAATAAATAGCATCCTCCCAATTGAATTAAAAAGTGAACCTCGTGTGACAAGACAAGGTATTGGTTTGACAGGTTACATGTTCGATGTCTCAAATAGACTTTTCATGAGTCATGTATAAATCTTATTGTAAGAGTTTTCTAGCCTTTACATCTTCCGTTTCCTTAATCTCGAGCACCATCACCTCTTTCAAAAAAAATTCCAAATAGCGCTTGACACATCAGCTCACTGGTTGAGCACTCATGATAGTATCATAAGGTCTCGGGTTCGAGACTCCAGGACGACGGTTTGTCAGTTCTTATCCCTTATGAATGTTTTAGGCGAGCCCAAGTAATACTTATAGCCACCCTAATCCTTTCCTTATAAAAAGAAAATTCCAAATAAAAAAAAATCACTATAATCCCATTCCCAACCGAAAACAGAAGGCGCAGAAAGAAATAGCCACGTGTACGGTGCCAGCTAAGGCGATCATCTCTTACACGTCACCCCGCGTGAAACACTCCATGCCACGCTGGCCTATAAATACGGCCCTACACCCAAAGCCCCAACCGCCCACACAAACACTCACACTATCCCTCACTACTCCCTTCGATCAACCATTCCCACGGCCATATATGGCCTCCATCACACTGGCCGAGCTCCACCGTAGCCACGTGTCAGACCGGCTAACCCTGGCCCGCCTCATCTTCACCCTCAACCGCGACCCGGCCGAGAGCCTCCTCGTCATGGCCCTCTGGTCCTGGCTCGACGAGGAGGCGGGCCCGGGCCCGGGCCAGGGCCATGTCGCCACGTCAGCCCTACCGAGCCAATCCGACAGCGTGCTCGACGCCCTCGCCAACGAGGCCGTGCTCTGCCTCAACTGCCTCGAGTCGCGGATCCCGTCCGGCGGCGGGCGCCTCCCGCTCACCGCCAGGCTGGTCAACGCTGACCTGTCGCTCGCGAATTTCACTCGCAACAAGTACACCGCTATCTACTGCATTAAGTCCGTTTTCAAGAACGTTTGCCCCTGGCTCTTCAGCGACGTCGTTTTGCACGCCCTTGGCCCCCGCGCACACCTCTTCAGGAACGTGTTCGGGGCCGTTGTTGTTGGCTGCCCACGCCACTCGAGCTTCGGCTCGACCGAGCTCGTCACTCGCCCCCTCGGCTGCAAGATCCCGCTTTCCGGGATCTGGGGCTGGCAACTCCGTCAACAGGTGGTCAAATCTTAATCCCTCGATCTGTTGATTAATTATTATCATCAAATATTAAATTTCTATACAAAATAAAATTTAACGTACTTACATAATGTCGAGCCGAATTTTAGTTTTGCTCTCTAGAATTTCCTTCTTTATTTCACAAACATATGATTGATCGTCGATGCATTTTGAATCCATTCACATACATTATAAAACCCTAATCATACAGTAGCAAATATATTGTAGGAAATTAAAATTGCAATTTCACTTAGCTAGAATTACATTACATATCTGCTCAAAAAAAAAAAGAATTACATTAAGACCGCAAAAAATATATATGATAGATCAGAATATTATCAGAAATTAAATTTTATTTATCTTAATTAAGACACCTTCTATAATTAATTATATGTACATATTAAAATTTTATTCATTTTTATTTTGATCATGATAAATTCGATGGGTTTGAAATTGAGCTGATGTGAGAAGTCTTTTTTTTTTTTTTTTGCCCTAAATTCTCCATGCTTGCAAAATGAGAGAAAAAAACTTACAATTGATAATCATACATGTATTTTGTTGTTGGTGATGATGAGTAGGCTCCAAAGGACGAGAGGACGATATTTCTGACATTCTCGCAGGGATTTCCGGTGTTGGAGAGGGAGGTTTTGCAACTTTTCACGTCAAAGTTCGGGTGCGATTGTGTCGAGTCGCTCAAGATGGGGATGAAGGATCCCGATACGCAGACCCTTTTCGCGAAGATGGTTGTCGGGTCGCTCACTCACATGGACCGGGTTCTCAACGGCCATTATCTCACCAAGTTCCAGGTTAATGGCAAACACATTTGGGCTCGCAAGTATGAGCGCCGCTGAAAGGGTTAAGTAGTGGATTAATTAACTGGCCTTTTGGTTGATTAAGCTAGAATTAGTGCCTTAATTCCATGTGGGTCTGTTGTTGTTGTTGCTGATTTGAGGTTAATTTCGTGTTTGAATTGAACGATCGTGTTTTGGTCGATCTTTAACTCGTTGTGTTTGTACGTGTGTAGGTGTGTATGTGCACGACCGATGCTCAATTTCACTCTAATGAATTTTGGGTCTGTGCTAATTTTAAGCTCTTTTTGTAATTTCTTCATTTTCTGGAGTACAAAATTTTTTTTTGATCGAAACTTTTGAGTACAATATTACACATGCATGCACTAAATGTTATGACGTTGATCAAATAATTTACCCTCACACAATTTTACTGTAGGCGAGTAATGACGTTGATTTAATCTAATTCATACAAATTTGGTAAATTGTAATCAAGCTACTCAATACAAATCTACAAAGAAATTGATCAAGGGTTTTGTGGGTTGATTTCAGACGTTACTGACTTACTGTAGACGAGTTACCGTGTGACAGTTGTAAATTAATTCCGTTACGGATAATACAACTTTTTATGTGCCAGATTATATCGGGTTGTTTCAATTTCAGTTCAGGTTTGGGTAACCTTGCACTGTTGTGGTTCATGTGAGAATTTAAAAATCACAAAATCATCCCATATTTATGTCATTTTACAAATAAATTACTTACTTTTCTAAAACCTTACAAAAAGTTACCTCTTTCTTTTCTTGTAATAATTATCTCAAAATGTTACAAAATTACTTTGGGTTTTCCTTATAATATAAAAATCCATTTACATTGCTTTAAAAACGCCTCTCTTTTTTTCTTCTATTTTCAAAGGTTCTATAAGTAAAAAAATATATATGTAAATTCAAGATGAATTAGGCCTTGCTACACTTCATTTAATAAATATACTTTTTTAAAAAAAACTATTTTTAAAACTCTTGAAATACGTTTAATCACCTTATTTTTTACATTTTTCGAGATAAAAAGAACACTACTTTCACCCAAAAATTACTTTTTCTACGAAAGTGTATCAAACATTAATGAATTAGGGTGTACGGACTTTTGCAATATAAATGCAACTTATCATTCCAAGTTACACCTTTTCCTCAGCCAAGTTTTTGTAAGTAGGAATACATAACATATAGAAGTGGGCTCCTTGACCAATTCCTCAACAAATAACTCAGGAATTATAAACTCTTACAAAAAGAAATAAAGAATCAAAAGAATAAAACAAAAAAAAGGGCCACTTTTCATAAATCCTATAATTACATCAACAAAAATATAAATTTATTTCCACAACAGAATTACGAACCATATAAGTAGCCGCTACTTCGGATTTCCGCCATTGCCAATCCCCTTCTTGAGCAAATTCCCAAACTTGCGATACAACGGCTTCTTCTTCTTATGCTGTAGCGACTGCGAATTCAACGGCGAGATCCGATTACTCTCCGAATTCAAACCGGTCAACTGGTCAACGCTCCCAGCCTTCGAATCCAGATCATCATCATCAAAACTTTCATGCTCTCTTTCCATGGAGAATCCCCCTTCATCGCTCTTCCAACTCTCCCACATCTTGAACTCCGAGCTGCTCCCCCCTTTCTCATTCACCAAACTCCCCTCCAATTGACGATCGCCATGGCCGTTCTCCTCCGGAAACTCGAATTCGGCTTCTTTGCTCTGGCTCTCGAAATCTAGGGTTTTGGATTCCTCGAGCGCCTCCCTGAGCAACGTCGACTCGGTTATGGCGTCCTTGAGCGTGCTCCTCAATTGCGATCCTTCCTCCTTCGCGAACCGAGCCTTCTCCTCCATCTCCCCGAGCAGGTTCACCAGCCTCATGATCTCCTTCTCCATTGACGACTTCTCTTCCTCGGATCTCTTCACCGTGTTCATCAGCTTCGTCTCCTTCTCCTCCCACTCGACAATTGAGTTCTCGTACTCCATCTTCGACTTCTCGATCATGTTCGAGAGGTGCTTGATCTCGTCCTTTGCATCATCTGACATCATCGAGCTCGCCAATTCGGCCTTGGATTGTTCGATTGCTATGGAGAGATGATCGATTTCGCGCTTCGCATCAGCAAGCATGATTTCGTGTTTTTCAATGCCTGATTTCAGTTCTCGGTTCTCATCTTCTGCTTTCTTCAGACATTTGACGAGCTCTTCCTCTTTCTGCTCCCACTCGGATTTGGCATTCTGATGATTCTGATGATCCGTGCTTAGCTGTTCATTAGTCTCCTTCAAAACATCGATCTCGCGCCTTGCATCGTTATGCAAGGCTTCGTACTTCTCGTTCGTTTCCTTCAATGCAAGCCTCATGTCTTCAATCTGATTTTCAAACTGCGATTTCGATTGGTCGATGGAGCCGGTGAGTCTGTCGATTTCGCACCTTGCGTTGTCGAGCAGGGACTCGTACTTCTCGCTCGTCGCCTTCAGGATCAGTTTCATGTCCTCTATTTGCTTCTCAAAGGCCCCGTGCTCAACTCGGCTCGATGCGAGCTTCTCTTTAGCCTCCCTTGCCTCTGCAGAAACCTCATGTAATGCCGAAGCCAGGCTTTCCATGGCCGTCTTGCTCTTCTCTTCGTCGTCTCTCATCGCTTCTAGCTCACTCATGAGCTTGTTCTTCTGTTCTGACAGCTGTTTAATACTAGCCGTAGCTTGCACATTTTCCTCCTTCACGGTTGCAAGCTCTAACTTAAGCGACTCGGTTTCTTCAAGCTCTTTTTGAAGACGTCGTTCGGATTTCTCTAGCTCCTCTTTTTGTGTTGCAAGAGAGGTCTCAAACAATAGCACCTTCTCTTTGAGAGAACTTATTACACATTCTGCTTCATGAAGCAAGTTGCTCTTTCCCTCTAACTGCTTGATAACTACCTCTAGAGACTCCGAAGCTGATCTTTCCGATTTGCGCGATTCCTCAATCTGCAACTCCATTTCCTCAAACTTCTGCTTCCATTCTTCCAATAAGCTGTGAGCATACAACTCTACAATTCTCTGAGCTTCCAACTCTACATTGAGATGTTCACATGATTCTTCGCTCTGAGACAATTTCTCCTTAAAGCTCTTGGCATGATCAAGCTGCTCTTTCTTTACAAACTCTAGCTCTGATATCACCTGCTGTAAGTGTTCCTCTTTTTGAGCAAGACTGTCCTCAAAAACCTTGGCCTTTTCGAGCTCATGCTCGAGAGATTCATACTTCGACATCAACTGTTGGTAGGATTCCTCTCTCTGGGACAGTTTCTCTTCAAACCCTTTTGCCTTTTCAAGCTCTTGCTTGAGAGATTCTGATTCCAACATCATTTCTTGTAAGCATTCCTCCTTGAGAGCAAGATTCACCTCGAAAACCTTTGCCTTTTCGAGCTCCTGTTCTACAAATTCTGACTTCAACATTAGTTGTTGATAAGATTCTTCCTGTTGAGAGAGTTTTTCCTCAAACACCACTCTAGCCTTTTCAAGCTCTTGTTTGAGAGATTCTGACTCTAAAATCATCTTCTGTAAGCACTCCTCCTTTTGAGCAAGATTCACCTCAAAAACTTTCGCCTTTTCAAGCTCTTGCTCTATGAATACTGACTTCAATTTCAACTCTTGATAAGATTCTTCCCGTTGAGAGAGTTTATCTTCAAACATCACTTTGGTCTTTTCAAACTCTTGCTTAAGAGATTCTGACTCTGATATCATCTGTTGTAAACACTCCTCCTTCTTGTCAAGCTCTTGCTCAAGAGCTTCTGACTTCAACTTCAATTGGTTATAGGCTTCTTCTTGTTGAGAGAATTTCTCCTCAAATACCACTTTGCCCATTTCAATCTCTTGCTTGAGAGATTCTGATTCTAACCTCACTTGCTGTAAAACTTCCTCCTTTTGAACAAGATTTTCTTCAAAGCCCTTGGCCTTTTCAAGCTCAAGTTTTAGAAGTTCTGTCTCCAATTGCAGTTGTTGATAGACTTCATCTTTTTGAGACAACTTCTCCTCAAATACTACGTTGGCCTTTTCGAACTCTTGCTTGCGAGATTCCAACTCCGACGTCACCTGTTGTAAGCATTCCACCTTTTGAGCAAGATCCTTCTCAAAACCCTTGGCCTTTTGAAGCTCTTGCTCAAGAAATTCTGATTGTGACTTCAACTGTTGATAGGCCTCCTCTTTCTGAGACAGCTTATCCTCAAACTCTTTGGCCTGTTCAAGCTCCTCCTTGAGAGATTCTGATTCCAACATCATTTGTTGTAAGCATTCCTCCTTTTGTGCAAGCTTCTCTTCAAATCCCTTGGCCTTTTCAAGCTCATGCTCAAGGAATTCTGATTTTGACTTCAACTGTTGATATGATTCATCCATTTTGACTTGAACTGATTTTGCCCTTTCAAGCTCCTCCTCTAGAGATACTGATCTCACCTCTAGCTGTTGATAGGCTTCTTCTCTCTGTAACAGTTTCTCTTCAAACCCTTTGGCCTTTTCAAGCTCTTGTGTAAGAGATTCCAATTCTGAATTTAGATATCTCAAAGATTCCTCCTTTTTAGCAAGACTCCCCTCAAAGCCTTTGGTCCTTTCAAGCTCATGCTTCAGGAGTTCTAACTCTGACTTCATTTTCTCATACAATTCCTCTCTTTCACACATCATCTGCTCGAATTCTTTCGCCCTTTCAAGCTCTTGAATAAGAGATTCTAGTTCTGAATTTACATCTCTCAAAGATTCCTCCTTTTTAGCAAGACTCTCCTCCAAGCCTTTGGTCCTTTCAAGCTCATGCTTAAGGACTTCTAACTCCAACTTCATTTTCTCATACAATTCCTCTCTTTCACACATCTTCTGCTCGAATTCTTTCGCCTTTTCAAGCTCTTGCACGAGAGATCCTAACTCCGACTTCAAATGCTCCAAAGATTCATCTTTCTGAGCAAGACCCTCCTCAAATCCCTTTCCCTTCTCAACCTCAATCTTGAGAAATTCCAACTCAGACTCCAACTGTTGATGGGACGCCTCTTTTTGACAAAACTTCTCCTCAAAAACCCTTGCCCTTTCAAGCTCTTCCTTCAAAGATTCCATCTCCATCTTCACCTGCTCAAAAGATTCCTCTCTCCGACACAGATTCTCATCCACAACCTTCGCCTTTTGAACCTCTAGCTTGAAAGATTCCAACTCCAACTTCAACTGCTCACACAACTCCTCTTTCTGAGCCAGACTCTTCTCAAACCCATTGGCTCTTTCAATCTCCCCCTTGAGAAAATCCAACTCCAACCTCAACTCCACCGCGTTCTTCCTCTCGACAGCCTCAGCCTCAACCGACGACTCAAGCAAGCCCCTCAACCGAACCAGCTCACTCGACATGATCTCCATCTTCTCAGCATGGATCTCAGCGATCTTGGTCGCCTCATCCGCGTGATGAAGAGCTTGGTTCTTAACACCACTAACCATGGCCAGCTCTTGCTTGACCCTTTGTAGCTCCTCATTAGTAGACAACAAGGCAGCAAGATCACTAGCCTGCTCGGTTCTTATCTCTTCGAGCGTCTTTCGCCATTCTTCCTCCTTCGCCCGAAGCGCCTCGGTCTCGATCTCAGGCTGCTCTGAGAACTTCTCTGTCTCTGCCTCTGAATTACCATCTGAATGCTTTTGAGCCATCAAAGACTCTTCAAGTTTCTGAGTAGCATCATCTGCCAATCTTCTCACCTCTTCTAGCTCAATAAGGGCTTGGGCTTTCTCCTTTTGAACTACAAGCAATTGTTCATTGGCCTTGCTTAACTCTTCTAGAGCAGTTGTTAATTGGGCGTGTAGCTCAGAAGGTTTCAAAATCCGTGATTGTGGTACCTGAAAACAACGACAACAATATGCATTAAAAAACAGTTGAATTCTCCAAAATAAATATTCAAAAATGGGACTTTATGACAACCTCTGATTTGAAAGGTTAGTCATTTTTAACTTTTGAAACATTTTTTTAGAAAATTTAACCAGAATAAAATGAAGACTTCCTAAATCTTACCACTAAATGAATGGAAATTGCCTTGAAAATCATTAAACAAATTGCATTTTAGATTAAAAAATCTACACTAGTACCTTAAACCGATTTACATTAAGGTCACTTAAATTAGAACAATTTACATTAACGACACTTAAATTAGAACTCCAACAAGGCTCAAAAAAAAAGATCAGAACTTTAACATGAACCCAATTTTGCTTACTTCTGGAGAGGTGGAAACTCTGTGGCCAGGTCGAACAATGCTGGACTTAGTCGTAACGGTTCGAGTCGATCGCTCGATCAAGACCCTCGGATTCGGAAGAAGCGAAGGCGATTCGCCATCGGGTTTCAAAGCTGCCCTGCCGATCTTAGCAACTTTAGGGGTTACTGGTCTAGGCTTGTTCCCCGGAGAATCAGAAAACCCAGATCTGTTCATCAGTTTAACCCACAATTTAATCCACCATTTTCAGATCAAAGAAAGCAAAAAAAGACCTCTTTTTTTTTTCTACTAACATCTTGTTTGGATCACATTGCACAATGTAATGCTGATAATACGTTATTTGCAGATCATCAAAGGGCAAAAAAAGGCCAATTGTTCAAACACTTGAGCATAAATGTAGTAACATCAAAAATTTCCGAGACTATTCTTGCAATTCGGATTAATTGAACAAGACCCAGATTTGTTCAGTTGACTTGGCTTTAAAATCAGATAATTGATCGATCTATCACAAATCAAATGTGACCCAATTTCAAAGACTCGATCACTATATTATGTGATCTAATAGAGAGTGAACAGAACAATTTAGAGGAAGCAAAGAAAAGGGTACTACTTACTTGGACTTGGAAGCCATGGCGACCCAAGATCATAAGCTTAGAGTTGACAAATATGGTAGCTCCAATTTCCAAAATTAAGATCAGAAGAAGAGCAGAATTGTGGCAGACATTGCAGAAAAAGAGCCCAATTGAAATCCAGGGAAAGAAAGTCAATTAATTCTGTGTTCAAAGAGGGAGAGATTTGAGAGTTTGTGATCAACAATGGCAATGATTAAAAGCAAGATCACCAAAAAAAAAGTTTTTTTTTTTTTTTTTGCCTTCTCTAATGTCTTCTTCTACAGAGTGTAGTGTTTGTGACAGGCACATCTCCTGTCTCTTTCTCCTCTTCATTTTGAGCTCTCTCTTGATCTGTCATTGTGAGCTCTGCCATGGAGGATGACCCAAAGTTACGAAATTGCCCTCGGTGCTTGACCTGTTCTGTTTGCCCTCTTGTTAATGAAATGTGATTCATACATAGATCATAATGTACATGCAACATTTGGGTTAAGATGGTAAATGACATTTGCCTATACTTGGCTTGGATTGAGGTTGAGTGGATTCTTAAAGTTTTTAACTTGTTATATGCCTATACTTTTTTTTTGGTCGAATGTTATATGCCTATACTTAAAAGCTGTTACTATGACTTTACTTGAAATTATATATCATTTTAACTCTTGGTACTGTTTGTAAAAGTCCCATTAAGCTAAAGTAAGTTTTAGTATAAAAATCAAACTGCCTCGTGCAAGCCATTTCTAATCGAATAGTTTCACATTGTGTTAATGTATATTTTTAATGTGTGCTTTAAAAATCTAATATAAAGAAGTAGTTGAAAATACTTGGTTGGTTTGGTACGTAGACAACTACTTTACATGGGACGATCTAATAAAGTAAATGATAGGAGGTAAAGAACTAAAGATTCAAGGATGTTAGTCGATAATTTTTTCGTCTTTTTATCATATTAAATTTCATGTTTCGTTATATGTTTTTTCGTAGAATGGAGTCGATTAACATATCGATTATACTTACAATTTGTGATTCTTGATGATGGGATAATAAATATAAAGTTTACTATCTAAAAATAGATTCCTCTTTATTATTAATAAGAATAAAAAAAAGAACAAGTAGTAAATTCTAACATTTTGCACTTGTGTGGTTGTGACTTGTTGAGTATGACCCTTGACCACCCTCCCAATTTTTCAGCAATCAAACAAGTATTAGTAGTGTACATAGTTGGGACTTAGGGAGTGGGTTAAGTGGTTCACATCATCCTTAAATTAAAAAGAAAATCAAACAATGAAATTTTAAAAATAATAATTGAAAAGGTATGCAAATAAAGGACGGTCTATATTCGATCAAAAAAATGAAAATAAAGGGACCAATTATAATATAATGTTTTATGTGGAAGAAATCAGAGAACGAGTGGAAGGCCACATACACATCAAGTTCTATTATTCAAAACATTTAATTTTCATTAATTCGATTAGATCGTAAGTGTGCAAAAACAAATAAAAGATTAGATCGTGCCGGTGAATAATAAATTTGCGTACGAAAAGGAGGAGGGTTTTGTTTAGACAGAGCTGAAATGTTGTTTTCATTAATTTCAAGTTTGGTCACAACTCCTAATCAAATGAACCACTTGAAATTACTTTGGTGTTACAGTCGCTTTTTCACCTTTAAGGTAACAAACAATGTCCCTTGTAAATATTTGTGATTTGGTGTTACAATTCAATGCACCATAACAACTAACAAGTGATGGAATGCGCTTACCTACTTGAAGTGGACACCTCCACACTATTATTAACTCAAAAGTAAAGGAACACTCACCTTGTTCAATGTATTCATGTTTCATGCCTGGTAAGAAATCTCCCAAACTAAATTGTGAATCAATTGCAATTTACCATGCAAGATTAATAAAGCATATGACATGTAGTACAAGTAGACCTATCAAACGAGCCGGATCGGGGCAATCCAGTTCAAATTCAATCATTTCAGATCATTATCGGTTACATATGGTTACTCGGGTTAGGTTATTGCAGGTTTTTGAGCGGGTTCTAGTGGATCAAGACGCCGGTCCACGGTCAACCCATCCGAATTGCATCAGTCGAATTCAGATTAATCTTTCAACTATTGATTTTTGAGTAGCGTTTACACCATCTAAATTTTCGATAAGTATTATCAGATCGGTCGAGTTTGAAAAATATAAATAAAGTTATAGCAATCTCTCACATGGTTTTCCATGTCATGTATACGAATCATTATTGAAAGACCTCATGGTTTGAGGGATTATTTACAAAAATAATTAAAACAACCTTCAATAATGTAACAAAATGAATACATGGGCAATAACATTTTTTTGGTATGATATATGGGCAATAATACAAAACCACATGCTTTCGATCGATTTTCAAGTTGAACATGCAAATGGAAACAACGCGTTGATCCCTCACATGGCGGAGTGGGTCCATAGGAACTTACGTACTGTAATAATATTCATGCACTCACAAGCTCAAACTTTATGCTTTATTTAGTTTGTTCTTCTCATTCCTTGTCACTTTGTCAGTGTAGCTATACGATAGTTGTAGAAAATATAACATATGTACTTCGATTAAAACAAACTTATATCATCAACCTAATATGGGTTGTTGTCTCAGTACACAAGTACAAAGTTTTTAGAGAGAAGGACCATACGTTTTCGGTTCAAAATTTGGTGAACAAGATGGTGGTACATTGGTACTTTTAACCGAGCTGGAAAAAAGTGTTTCGGTTTAGGGTTTGTTTGAATTTCGATTTGGTTTGAAAAATCTCAAATGGTGGCTTTTTCCACTCCCAAACCGAAATAACAATAATCGAACCATACAATTAAGTGTTGTAAATGAACCATACAATTAAGTGTTGTAAATGAACCATACAATTAAGTGTTGTAAATGAACCGAGCCGTTCGTGAGATATTCGACGATCGATTCGATAAAAACTCGTTCGCGTTCGATTCGGTTTGTTAACGAGCCGAGCCCAAACAGCCCGTAAAGCTAAATGAACCGAGCAAATTCGGCTCATTAGTTCACGAACACGTTCGGATATATATTCGTGAACACGTTCGGTTGTATATTCGTGAACAAGTTCGATTATATGTTCGTGAATATGATCGATTTATACGTGCGTGAAGATGCTCGATTATACGTTCGATCATAGGCTCGATTATATACATAATACATATTAAATTATGAATTATCATGTACAATTTATGTATATATTTATATATAACTAATTCTCCTAAAAAAACTCTACATTACTTATCGACGATGTATAATTTCATATTAAGGGGGGATTTAATTGGTTTAGCAGCTCCCAAACATATGATACCGTGCTAAATATTTGACTAGACTTTTAAGTTACGTGTGAACTTACATCGCACTTAACTGAGTTTCTCGTACACATCAATCTATAATCCAGAAAATGTAGTTATAAATGAATATGATGTGACTGAGTTTATCAGCAATTTTTCAAAAGACACGGGGAAAAACTTGGTGACTCCATACTGATCAGAAGTATAGCAATTTTTTTTTTTGTTTTGTTTTGTTTTGTTTTTTTGATGTTTTTCCTCCCGGCTTGTCTGCCTACCGAGGTCTGTCTCGGTCTCTCGATCTACTGGACCTGTCCGGTATTTCGAAATCTTACCTTTTCAAAAAAAAAAAAAAAAAAAAAAAAAAAAGTATAGTGATTTAGGTAACCATGTATTCAGTTCCATTTTCCATGGATATTGCTATTTTCGTTTGATTTAGCTAATTAGGTCAAAGTGGTTTCCTTCAATTTCAATTTTTTTTGGTATGCTCAATCTATGTGCTTGTACAAGTCCTTCTCATTATCTCATAGAGCAAGTGCTTCAGGTAAGAGCACTTGTTTCTCACATCGTCCACCAGCAATATGAAGAAAGGTAGAAATAACGTATCCAAAGATACATGTTACTCGGGCAACATTAATCCAAGCGTGTTAATCAAAATGTTTTCCGGCTAGCTAAAATTGCATCATTATGGTCATTATTTCTTTCTTCCTACATCTATTTCCAAGTGATTAGAAGTAAAATAGTACTCCTGGCATATTAATTTTGAGTTCGTCTACAATGGGCAGGACAATTGAAGCTCCTTTGACTGAGCTCTAGCTTAAAAAATAACATACTCACTCACTCCATCTCAACTGTTACCAATCTATGCATCAAACACACTTTGATTACAGCACCAAACACATTAGGTTGAACACAATGCATTTCAATGCCATAAACATGGCCAAACTGCAATTGAAAAGCAGGCTTATTCATCACCCACAACTCCTACATAATAAGCCTTTCAACAGAATTCCATTACCACCAAACGGAGCATTTCCATGATATCACATTAAGAAACAACTCTTCAAATTCCCATTTCAATATAAAACAACAAAAGCCACTAATACTATCCTAAGGTAGTGTTCATGTAACATAGAACAGAGAAATTCGAATGAAGCTACTACATGTCAACTGTAAAAATTAGACGTCTATATGTAAAAACCCGTTCAAACTCCTGGAATCCCATAGTTACAGCATAATGTGGAACAAAGAATGCATCAGAAACCCAGACCATAAACCACAACTAGTTCTGCAAGCCACTCAAAAACCATACTTGGCAAGCACATAAACTACATGAATTCCCCCATACATTATAATTAGAACTTCACATAATTCACATGTCAGGCTAAACAAAGGACTCAAAACCTAAAGATCATATCACCTGGCAAAATGAGCAACAGAATGGCCTCATTCACATACCTAATTCTAACAAAGGACGCATTTCACCATTTAAACAAGCATCAATAGAGTAAAAAGCCAAGCAAAATCGCAAGATCACACAAACACCAACCACTAAGAGAACAAAAACCGCATTTCATGGCACTGAATAACGTCAATAAATCCATCCAAAACCTCCACAAAATTTAATCAAACTCCTAAAAAACCAGCAACAAAAAACAGAATAAAAAATCCTCACAATTCCTCAAGCCTCCGGAATCTCCACATCTCCGTCCGCGATCTCATCCTGCAAATCCTTCGGATCCTTCCCATCCACAGTACACCCAACCGAAACACACGTTCCAAGAATCTCCTTCACAGATCCGGCCAACTCCTTCGCCATGGACCTCGGCCTCATAATCTTCGCAATCTCAATCACATCATCAAGCGAGATGTTACCGTTGTGCTTAATGTTCTTCGTCTTCTTCCGGTCGCGCTCGGGCTCCTTGAGCGCCTTGATCACCAGCGCCGCCGCCGACGGGACAACAGTCACCTTCGCCTGACGGTTCTGGACGGTCAGCTTGACGGTGACTCTCAGGCCCTTCCAATCCTTGGCGGTCTCCTTGGCGATGTCTTCTCCGATTTTTTTTGGAGAGAGACCGAGTGGACCGATTTTCGGTGCGAGGGAGCTCGCCGCTCCGACCTCGCCTCCGGTGACGCGGACGAAGACGTCGACGACCTGAGATGGATCGAATTTCGGCGGCATTGCTAGGGTTTAGGGATGAAGCTCTTGATTTGTTGGGATTTTGGGGTTTTTTGAGGGGCGAGTGGTGTGTATATATATGTATATTCTTTGGTTGGGCCGGCCCATGGTCGTTTTAATGGGCCTATTGGGTTATTACCAGATTACAAGGTCTTATTACCGGATTATAAGTTTTGGAATACGAAAAACTGGTGCTAGATCCTCGATAAATCTCGCAGGGCTTGCCCGTTTTTTGACCCAAAAAAACGAAGAAGTGGCGTGAATCGACCGAAAATTTTAGCATTAGGAGTAAAAGAAAGGAAGAAATCTGATTAACCCAAAATCGATTGGGTTAAAACACGAATGCGACCTGACCGACTTGATTTTTTTTATATATGTAGAATAAATATATTTTTTAAAATATTATAATATGATTTATTGTAAACAGTAGTTTTTATTTAATGTTATTATTTATAACATTATTTTATCAGTTATTAAAAATTCAAATTCTTGACCTGTTCGACCCGAATCTATACAATAATTTATCAAGACCCTACCATACTGTCAGTTTGGACCTTATTCAGCTTGATTTTCGATTTTTGAATTTGACTTGTCTATTGCCAATTTGGTTTAGTTATGAACCAATTTACAACCTTAACAAACAACAACATCCTTGATGTTGTTAATTAAGTCCAAACTTTTGCAACAAAGATAATGCATTGACCATTCCCATAATCCAAGCACGCGATAGTTCCTTTTTTCCACTACATTTAGAGGCCCAACACGACTCTATTTGGGCTTTTTCTACAATAAGCCCAAATTTCCAGGAATCACATTCAAAGGCCCACAATCGAATAAAATCTGCAAAGTGCCTTAAATTTAATGCCTATCACGATCGAATAAAGTAAGCTCTGCCGACGTCGACGTACCATTGGTACCAACCGACACTGACCTTCTCTCCTCTACCGGCCTCATTTGTGACTTAAAGCTAAACCCCAAAATTCCCTCTTTCTTCAACTCATGAATCACATTCACAAGCCCACCACCATTCTCAAGGCACAAACTTTATTCCATTCTCATTACATATCTCGAATCAAATCGTACTTTAGATGATAAAGTGATGATTTATAATGGTAGTTTAACCGTAATTATATGATCGCCATCGATTAAGCCATTTTTTATTCACGGGATTCAGGTAAAAAAGTTGTTTAACGGTATTTTGATCAACCCGCCCACGGATACAAGTAGCTTGGGGTAAAAGGCTTTACGAATGATAGGTACGTCAATTAAACCAATTTTTATTAACGGAATCGTACCAACCACTCATAAACCAAATCGTAATTCAAAGTGATGGGTCACTCGATCCACACCCGAATAGCAGTGGGATTCTGACGAAAGGTTTTACGAATATTAGCCTATTTTATCGAGTGATGGGTACATCGATTAAGCCAATTTTTATCAACAATATCGTACCACCCGCTCTTAAACCAAATCATAATTCAAAGGTGATGGTCGATGGATCACCCGATCCACACCCGAATAGAAGTGGGATTCGAACGAAAGGTTTTACAAATATTAAAGCCTATTTTATCGACATCATTCCATACCCACCCATAAAGCGACCCGTAACCAACTCTACCAATTCCATCGAATAAAATTTCCGATTATAAAGCAAGCTTTGCCGAGTTACCAACACTATTATTCCGCTTCTCAATCTCCACCGACCACTCAAAACGATGTCGTCTGGCTCGCCAATCGTGGCCACCTCCCGATACAGAGTAGGACTCGCCATGCCGTCGGCGAAGATCGAGACCTTCATCCAACCTTCCATGGAAGCCTACGCCGCCGACAATAACATCGAATTCATCTCAATCGATCCTCAAACTCCCCTCGCCTCCCAAGGCCCCTTCCACTGCCTCCTCCACAAGCTCAAATCCCCCGATTGGACCTCCCAATTGCTCCATTTCATCTCCCAAAACCCTAGCACTCCCGTCGTCGACCATCCGAGCTCCATCGAGCCGCTCAACAACCGCACCTCCATGCTCGAGGCCGTCAACCGGATCGCTCTAAGCGATTCGTCCCGATCGCTAACCCTAGGGATCCCGAGACAGGTCGTGGTTGAGGATTCAGGCCGATTGAGCGATTCCGAGTCGTTAGGGCTCGAATTCCCCCTAATTGCGAAGGCGGAGTCCTCGCATGGGAGCTCGGATTCTCACGAGATGTCGCTCGTGTTCAGCGCCGACGGATTGAAGGCGCTCAAGCCTCCCGTTGTTCTCCAAGAGTTCGTTAAACATGGCGGAGTGATCTTCAAGGTCTACGTGGCCGGCCGCCATGTGAGGTTCGTGAAAAGGAGGTCGCTTCCGGACGTTTCGGAGGACGAATTGCGTGGTTCGAAGGGGATTTTGACGTTCTCGCAGATCTCGAATCTGTCGAGTACGGATCCGGATTGCCATGACGTGATTGGGGAGCTTGTGGAGGCGGCCGAGCTGCCTCCAATGGAGTTTGTGATGGAGGTGGCGAAGGGATTGAGGAAGGCGATGGGGCTTCGGTTGTTCAATTTCGACATGATTAGGGATTCGAGCGATGCGAGTAGGTATTTTGTTATTGATATCAATTACTTTCCTGGTTTTGCGAAAGTGCCTGGGTTTGAGAAGATGTTTACGGAGTTTTTGTTGGATGTTGTTAATGGAAGGGAGGATGGAGATGGAGAAAATGGTGAGGTTTTGAATAACTGTTGAGGAGGTTTATGACTAAACCTTTATGTGGCATTTATGTACTGATGTTTTGCTATAATCAATCACATAGATGATAATAAAACTTTCAACTGTGTAGCATGAAAGAGCTCCATGTTTAAACTTTGTTTATGGTTTCCTAGATAGATGTCTCCTTGTTGACACAATGTATTGTTGGCGAGGAATCCGCTATCGGTTTTAGACCCGGAATTGCGAAGAAATCGACAAGGTTCACGAACCATGTAAATTGATTTGCAAGTAAGTGCCTAAGTGGCATATGGTACCAATGGAATAAAGTACTATGAGACATACCCGCCTAATCTTGTAAATGACTGAAAGTAACATACCCAAAAAATGATGACTGCTTTCTTTTGCAGCCTATGGACTCCGCTTTCGGGTTTAGACTCGGAATTGTGCGAAATCGATAAGGTTCACGAACCATGTAAATTGATTTGTGTGTAAATGGCATATTGTACCAATGGAATAAAGTAAGATGAGACATACCCGCCTAATCTTGTAAATGACTCAAAGTAACATACCCAAAAGATGATTCTTTCATGAAAGAGATGACTGCCTTCCTTTGCAACGTATGAATGAGAGTGCTCAACCGGTAAGCTGATGTATCATCACTAGTAATGTTGGTCCCTAAAAATGCCCAAGAAAGATTCCCCAAAAAAGCCCATTTTCACTTTATGCAAAGAATCGCATTCCGAGGCCCAACACGGCAAAACCGAATACAAACTGAGACCAAAATCAATTAAAAAAAAAACGAATTTCTTTTTCTTCTTCGAAAAGGAATTTTTAACTGCCTTGCATTGAGCGTAACGACCAGCCAACCCGCAAGCCAGCAACGCCATTCCATACCCCCACCGCTCAAAACGATGTCGTTTATCCCCTCACCGGAATCCGCCTCTTCCCGGATCAAAGTAGGCTACGCGCTATCCCCAAACAAGACCGACACCTTCATCCAACCCTCATTGCTAACCTACGCCGCCGATCACGGCGTAGACCTCGTCCCAATCGACCCCGATACGCCGCTCGCCTCCCAAGGCCCCTTCGATTGCATTCTCCACAAGCTCCGATCATCAGACTGGACCTCGCAATTGCTCCATTTCATCGCTCTAAACCCTAGCGTCCATATCATCGATCCTCCTCGCTCAATCGAGCCGCTCCAGAACCGAATCTCCATGCTCGAGGTCGTCAATCGGATTGATCTCACCGATTCCTCGCGATCGCTAACCCTAGGGATCCCGAAACAGGCCGTGGTTGAGGATTCGGATTCCGATCAATTGAGCGATTCCGAGTCGTTAGGGCTCGAATTCCCCCTCATTGCGAAGTCTGTGTCGGCGGATGGGAGCTCTAACTCCCATGAGATGTCGCTCGTGTTCACCGCTGATGGATTGAGTGAGCTGAAACCTCCTGTTGTGCTCCAAGAGTTTGTTAACCATGGCGGAGTGATCTTCAAAGTGTACGTGGCCGGTCGCCATGTGGAATGCACGAAGAGGAGGTCGTTGCCGGATGTTTCGGAGGCTGAATTGCGGGGATCGAAGAGCGTTTTGACGTTCTCGCAGATCTCGAACTTGAACAAGAAGGATGCGGAGTGTGGTGATGGGATAATGGAGCTGGTGGAGGCTGCTGAGCTGCCTCCAATGGAGTTTGTGATGGATGTGGCGAGGGGGATGAGGAAGGCGTTGGGGCTGAGGTTGTTCAACTTCGACATGATCAGGGACTCGAGGGATGCGAAGAGGTATCTTATCATTGATGTGAACTACTTTCCTGGTTATGCTAAGGTGCCGGGGTTTGAGAAAATGGTGACGGAGTTCTTGTGGGAGGTTGTCAATGGCAAAGAGGATGAAGAAAATGGCAGAGAGGATGAAGCAAATGGTGGAAATAACTAACTGTCATGAGCTTTACCTAACATCTATCTACTGATGAATTGCTATGTTTGAGTTTTGTTGAATGCAAAGATCTAATCTTTGTATGAAGATTTTTCCAGTTCAAATGTCATGGGCTTTACCTAACATCTATCTACTGATGAATTGCTAGGTTTGACTTTTAATAATGCAAAGTTGTAATCTTTGTATGAAGAAGTTCCAGTTCAAATGTTAAGACTTGATTTGGTGTTCTAGTGTGGTTTGTCATCTGATTATGGGTTTTCCAAAATCTGTAAATCCTGTCATTGTGGATGAATGAACCTTATGTTGTTGTCTGATGTTTGTTTCAATATTCTGTACAGGGACTGGGTGCTATTGGCTAATTTTAACATCTGAAATCATTTTTGTCAGAGTGCATAATAAGAACCAAAAATGCTGCAGTCCTATCAAATAATGAAGAGTTGTATGTGTAAAGAGTGTAATAAAGTAAAACAGATGCAACCTTTTGTTCATAACATAGGCATAGTAGGAGACCAATAACTCAGTTCAATTGCAAAGTTGAATACAAAGTATTATTTCAGAGTGCACATTAACAACCAAATAACTGTGTAATGATTTTCCATTGGATTTTTCAAATTCAAGACAAAGAAAGTCATTACATTTTTTTTCTCAGTACTACATAATACAGCCTGTTCAATTCAAATCTGATCCGACCCGCTCTAGATGACTTGATATAACTGCTAGGGGACTGATGTAGCAACAAAAAAAGTTAGAACTCACTAATCGATAGCCATGGCATCTGCACTGCTAATAGTATCTTCTGCAATGCTCTTGTGGTCTTCAGCATTATTCATCCTCATCTCCTCCACCAAACTCCTCTGTTCATCCTCTATAGTAGCCTGCAACTCGTCCACCTATAGAAAGACCAGCACCAAATTCAGGCAAGATGATCATTCGCCATTTCCAATTATAACCATAAACTACAAGAAAGAGAATACACAGAACTAGGCCACTATAAGGTGTGTTCGGTTTCCATCAAATAATGCATTTATCTGATCTAACCCAGCACGAACATTCAGCATACACAACCATGAATTATAAGGTGAGTTTGGATTACAATCAATTAATGCACTACCTTGATGATGAATTATTTAATGCAGTCCAAACACACCATAAGTGTATAAATAGCAATAGCATGTCCTCTCATGCTTTGAGGGTATTTATAAAAAAAAAACTCAAAATGCAATATAAGGGCCAAGATCAGCATTTAGCAATGAACAATAAGGAAATAGATCAAAGAAAGGAAAGCAGATGGATTTTTAGGCATACCACATGCAGTAAGAGAGCGAACTGTTTCTTCCTAAGCTCTAACAGTCTTGAGCCAGATGTGTTTTCTGCTTCCAAAGCAGCAATCTCTTTCTCCAACTCAGTTATCGTATTTTGTGTCTTGGATCTTGGCGGTTGCATCGCGATCAATTTCCTGATGGCCTCACATTCCTCCTTGTGCTGCCTCTCAATCTTACTTTCTTCCAATTGCTTCTTCAAAACTTCAATCTCGACCTGAACATGAGAGATCTGCCTATTGATCTCGTCTTTCAGCTCATTAAAATTCTCCTTCTCCCTGAGGTTGGCGTCGATTACAGCCTTCGTCTTGAGCAATGGGATTTCAAAAGTGGTAAGCTCCTGTAGAAACGCCTTTGCAAGCTTCTCACAGTCGTTATAGTTCTCTGAATCCTTCTCAACCTCGAGAACAAAAGAAGTAAACTTCTTCTGGAGCTTCTTGAGCGGGGGCTCCCCTCTTGTCGTCGTGGTTCTCGTGAGAAGCCTGTGCTTTATGATAATGTCGTCTTCTTGAGGGCCAAATGCATAGTTAGCAGCCGTCGTTTCACCCTTACTCACAATCCTTCTTTTCACAGACATCTCGACAGTTTGCTGAATTCACAAACAAAAAGAACAAACGAAACGGAGATGTTACATACCATGAAGCTTTCCATACCCTCAAGGCCTTAATAACACACAAGAAGTAAATATTACATAAAGTTTTCAAGTATGATTTGGACAATACACCAGTTCTCTTCAAATTTTCTATATTACTGAGTATATGAAAATCTAAAGAGAGCAAGCATCCCATATGATATGAGCATAAAAATCTAAAAACACGAACTTTGATAGCTGAAAATTAAAACCGGATGCATACAGCTACAGAGATTTGGTCTCAAACCCTAAGAAACTGAACCACAAACGAAATCCACCAATAGAAGGCAACAAGATCACATCTATATTCCCTAAGCTTCAATTCAGCTAACTGTAAACGAATTGAGATCGACAATTAAGCACCAACAAATTCCGCATTCCTAGTTTACATTCAAACCCTAACATCATCTGATTTCAATTCATGACCGAAAATTAAGAACTCTTACAATGGGGAATACAAAACAGCACAGTGGAACGGAGATGGTAGAGTCCGAAGAGTGGCGGATTCAGCCGAGAAACAAGGGCGTCGAAGGCTTCTTCAGTCGTTCGTCGCTTGTGGAGTCGTCGGAGGCTATGGAGGAGCAGCGTCTGGGCTTTATTTTTTATTCGGAAATTTCGCCCGGTGCCATTCAAATCAAGCCAATTTCGCGAGATACCCTAGAATGTTTTAGAATTCGCGTGATACCCCTCAATTTTTGGGAAATTTTGTTCCGTAACCCCACCGTTAGCCTCTGCCCTACCAAAGCAAATTTGGGTTAAGAAAACAATTGCTTCCTTTAGTTTTTTTTTTTTTTTTTTTGATAAACATTGCTTCCTTTAGTTTTTGATCAAAGCTTCCTTTAGTTGGGTGGCACTTATTTAGTAATTTGAGTTATCTCTTCCCATAACGACGCCGTTTTATCGTTTTAAGGTTTTATTTGACGTTTACCCTACTCGTAGGCTTGCAGGCTAGCACGGGCATCCACCCGGCCGTTACGGTTCAAAGACTTAAGCAACTAATGAGTGTATAATATTGTCCATGTATCGTTATGGGAGAACAATATCGATTTTTCGAAATTAATAGAGACATAAGCCATTAAGGCCTAACTCATTTACCATTTCCATTAGGACAATTTCATTCTACACTCAGCATGTTCGGAATCCCGAATTTTGTACCGAGATTGGACCTCTTATATTTTAAGTTCGTAAGTTATTAACTTGCTCTTATCACATGTGTTTTCTATAATAATTATTCACTACCACCTCTCCATCAATCGTGGAAAGAATATTATGCCTCGGCCACACGAAACATTCATCGTCAATTGCTCCCGCGGTTGAATAAATACAAATTTTCTCACAAGGACTATCACCCTTTTCCGATATATCCTACTTCTTCGTAGTAAATTGATGTAAACAATCTGCACTTAGATTGTAATTGGACATTTAAAGCTTATATTGTCTTCTTATTTTATCATGTTTATAATTGGTTAATGATCTACACTTGGATTGTAATTGAACCTTCTTACAAAAAACATTAATCAATATCAAGCATTTAAGATAACTACATAATATCATCTTAATCACTGTAACTACATAACAAAATCAGTTAAACATCCTATTAAAATGAGTACATCAATCGTCACGATTATAAGTACAATGTTCATCATCGTAGCTAGATAAGAAAATTCCATCAAACATCACCGAATCAAGCTAGTCCGACCCCATCTCCAAGCATCAATCCATCCAAGACACATATAGACCTCTAATGTTCAGCTAGAAGTCTAGTTTGACCTCTGTAGTAGACTCGATTGAGATGATATGTACTCTCTCTTCGGCGCAGTGTAAAAAACGACCGAACCTAGTCTTATAGAATCTTAATGTCATACATAAATTATATAATATCAAACATAAAATTAGACAAACCGATATAGAAAGCAAAGGGATGCAGATGCACTTAGTGTTTAATAGACTCTTAGAACGGGCTTTGTTTAGACATACCCTCCGTTTATTCTGCCCCAACACATTCAGAAGCAGACCGTTGCCCTCCACGACACACCGACTCACGAACCGGACACTTCAAACAATTCTTGGACAAGTCCCCTTCGATAAACACCCCTCTCTCCGCAAACTGCGGTGGCACATCGCCCACAAGAAAGTTATGATCCAAGTACAACCTCTTCCAAACCTCCAACTTGGCTCCGTACGCCGCCGGAATCCGACCCGAAAACTGGTTCCTTGCCAAGTTGATCGACGTCAAGTTCGCCATCGTCACAAGATTATTCGGTAACCGCCCCTTGAGCCTGTTCACCTGCGCGTCGAGCGTCTCGAGCAAACTCGGTTCCCCGAAAAGGTTGGGCACCTCCATGGCTTCAAGCCAGTTGAATGACACGTTGACACGTGTGATGTACGGAAGGGTTAGGGCTTCGCTCCTCAAGATTCCACTGAGCCGGTTGTCGCATAGGTCCAAGACTCGAAGATGTTGGAGCCTTGAGATTCTAGAGATGTGGCCTGAAAGTATGTTGTGGCCTAAAGACAGTGTCTCTAGGCTCGCCGGAAGTTGTGGCATGATCCCGTAGAGTTGGTTGTTGCTTAGATCCAATGTTTCGAGTTGCCATAAGCCTGCGAGGTTCGGGATCCGCCCCGTGAACCCGTTGTTTGCGAGGCGGAGAGAGGTTAAGGATCGTAGGTTGGCGAGCCAGGCGGGAATCGAACCCGTGAGCTTGTTGTATGATAAGTCAATGACTTAGCCTTCTGAGGCCTCTGATTCCGGGGAGGATGTTGCCTGTACGTAGGTGGTATACTTATACATGAGAGACTGTGATGGAGAGCACTTTTCCGACCAAAAAAAATGATGGAGAGCATTACATACGGTTTTACGTGCATGTAGGGCTGATCATACTTGGACTTTCGGTTTCGGTTCCGGTTCAATTTCGGTTATTTTTTGGTTCGGTTCAATTTTTCAAAGAAAACTCTTATATTTATCGAAAACCGAAAAAAAACCAAACCAAACCGAACCGAATTTTTTCGATTCTGTTTTTGGTTCACCAAATTTCCGAATTTCGGTTTCGGTTCGGTTCGGCTTTGAACCGATGCTCAGCCTATGTATATGTTCTCATTCATTGAATTCATGAATATAGTTTATTGAACGATAATTAACTAAACTTAATTCAATTGCTGTTAGAGACATGGCCATTACCCGATAATATATTCCTTGAAAGGTCTAGCTTTGTGAGTTTCTTGAGGTTTGTGACACTTTCGGGTATCGGACCGCGAAACTTGTTCTTGCTGAGGTTGAGAGAGACGAGGGAGGTCAAGTTCCCGATGTCCTTGGTGAGGAACCCGTCGTAGTCCATCCCGTCAAGATCCATGGTTGTGATGTGGCTCGACTCGTTCCCCTCTGGAATGGTGCACAAGATCCCTAGGAAATGCTCTCCTGAGCTCTCACATGGGTCGACCATGAAGTCCCAGCTACCAAGGTAAGAGGACTCGGGGATCGAGTTGGGGTCTATCTGGTCCACGAGGGACCGGAGCACGTCTATGTCGGGTTCGTGGGTCTTGCAACGAGCAGAGGGGATGGTTGTCATGAGGACGAGTAGTGTTAGTAGGAGGTAGAATGGAAAGGAAGAGGGTGGCATTGTGGGAAGTTGTGTGTGTGGGTTCAACTCGATCGATCGTGGTTTTTGTTGTGGAGTGAGAAAGCGGGAGATGGATATATGGGCGTTTTTTGGTAGGAGGGTGGGTTGGAAGGTTGGAAGAATTGAAGTGGGTTTTGAATTGTGTCAAGTCAAGAGAGGAGATACGCCTAACAACCTCTCTTGATTGGGATTCATGTCAAGGATGAGTAGTATAACAATATCATGTTTATTGTTGGACATGCCAAGAGTCATGAGTTTCGGAAATTAGTCGTATGTTTTTTATGCATGATCGAAGATTATCACAAAGTGATGGAAATTTAAAGGAAAGAATGTGATGTATATATATGTTTTTTTTGGTCAAGGTGATGTATATATATGTAAGAGAGACAATACTTAGGTAATCTCTATACATGTCCATCCATATCTTTAATGCGACTGTCGTGCACATATGCGCGAATGAGCCTAACTACATAAGCCCATGAGGTTCCATGCTAAAACCAATTGACAATATGAGGAGTAACTTATGTGCTTATATGATAGACAGTTTAGATTATGAATTCGGATGTGGAATATAGTTCCCACAGCTGATGAATTAGGTAACCATGACATACTCACATACACAAAAGCCACTATATATATATATATATATGAATGACATACTCACATACACATCAAAAGCCACTATAGTAGTGTAGTATGCACAAGTCCGTACAGATTGATACAATGGTACTCAAGGTAACCAAGGCGCTAGGGCATGGGGCATACATGCATTATTAATCACCCGAGATCAGGAACAACGAAGAACTCCTCATCGTCTTCCGGGATGTGAATCCTCTGCCTCTTGCGGGGCCTGGATGGGAAGGAGGCGTTGCAGGGCTGCGACACCGACACGGGAAGTTGAGGCACTTGAGCCGGGACTAGGCTCTCGTGTGGGAGCTGCTCCCCGAAGAGGCCGATGTCACTCCACCAGTCCATCTCACCACCCATCTCATGATCAAGTGCTCCTTTCTGTATATATAGAACAAGAGTAGCAAGAAAGCAAGTCAGTTTAATTATAGAGCAAATTACATATACAGGAACAGGAGAGCTGAGTGGTTGAAGGTATGACATGAGACCTTATTGGGCGCAGCTTCATCAAGCTCGGAAAACTCGAGTAGATCGTCAACGGCCCATGCATAAGAAGGGATGCCAGGAGGAATTTGCTGCTGATGGGCATTTGTATTTGCAGAGGGTATTTGTAGAAGTGGGGTCTGATTGGAGGGATTTGTGCAGATGTTGTTGGTGTTGTTGTTGTTGTCGTAGTTGTCGGCTTCCTCTCGTTTATTAATGGATCCCAAAGCGACTCTGATTCCGGTGGCTAGATATCTGTGGTGGTTCCCGGAAAGGGTATCGGGCAAGTGAACGGATTGGTCGCAATCTTGGCAGAAGAGAGCTCTGTCTTCTACACAGAATATGAAGGCAGCCTTGTCCTGTGTGTGTACGTAATTAAGAGGTTTAAGTTACTGGTACATATATTGCAAGAGGAAGCAAATGAAATCTTTTCTTAGCCTATAAACTAAAAACCATGAGCATTAAATAGAAATAAATAAGTGAACATGAAATCTATTAATATACATGAAAACAAAATAGAAAATACGTAAACTCCAAAAAATGTATGTGATTTTGTGTCATATGTATAGTAACCTGGTCTATAAAACATGATATTGAGAAATTTTGTTATTACATATATTAATACGATTCATAATAAGAATATAGTTTTGTTCACATATTTCTTCCTATTGTTCAAGTATTTATATATTTTGTTCATGTTTTTACTCTATAGAATAGGAAAAGTTTTCGCCGGAATCAACATCTCAGCTCTCGTATATAAAAGAAGAAGCAAACAAGGCAAGTAAGGTGGGTAATTAAGCAAGCAAAGGAATTACCTGGCAAATGTCGCAGGAGGGGAGGTTGGCGGAGAGGGCGCCGTCAAGTTGAACGCGGTGGTGTTTGCTGGCAAGCTTGTTGGCAGCATGTATCTCCACGTCGCACCTGCTACACAACGCCGCCTCATCCGCGCAACATATCACCGTCGCTTGCCCCTTCTCGCATACGTCGCACTGTATCTTCATCCGATTACTTACTCGTACGTGTTAAGAGATCAACACTTGGTTCCAACACCTCAACACAAACAACAAACAGACTTGGAATAATGGAGAAATTAAGGGAGCTAGAATCGAGCAAGAGATTTTTGCCCTCTCTAATTAATAAAGGCTTGTTCGCTGATTAATTAACGGTATCAATTACGTGCGTGCTTACGTAACTACGTGTATGAGGAAGGATTTGCCGACGCTTGTGGAAGTATATATATATCAAATGAATGAGCTAGGGGCACTCGCTCACCCACCAAAGCGTGGGCAACGCCTGAGTTGGCTTGTGTGGCTGCCAATTGTTCCGCCACACAATTTAATATGCGGTCCAGGCCAAGCCATGCCATCAATTCCGAATCTGCTCATGTGTGAAGGGAAAAGGACACAAACATGAATCAACGTGGGTCCCGGAGGCATAAATGGTCTGTGGCCCTCTTCCTACTACTTGCTCAGTTGCTCTACTACTCCAATACAGGATTGAATGCGTAGTGTGGGAATGCAAAACAAACGCAGTGGACCCGAGACGGTGGAATCCGAAGAGCGGCGGATTCAGCCGAGATACGAGGGCGTCGAAGGCTTCTTCAGTCGTTCGTCGCTTGTGTAGTCGTCGGAGGCTATGGAGGAGCAGCGTTTGGGTTTTATTTTTTATATTTTTAACGTTTTATTTTAGGAAATATGATTTAAAATAATCTCAAGTACCAACTTTGAACAAAAAATAATCTCAAGTTTTAAAATCATCACCAATGATATAAACTATCACGAAATTAACCAAAAACAATCATCATAACTAAATACTAAAGCGGAGGTTAAAAATAATATTTATCCCGATACATGTCACATTCTCATTGGACCGCATTATCCATCTTTATTAAAACAATTTAATTTGTTTAATTGGTTGAAAATTTTCATGGTAGACCTCACATGTATGTAAAATCTGAAATAATGTATATTATTGAAATTGTATCTATAAGCTTTCCTTAAATATATAATTAATTAATCTTACTATATACAAAATTGAACATTAAAATAATAATATAGAAAAACATATGTCAATTCAAATTAAATATATAATTACAACTATAATCCATAAACATCTATCTATTACTATATACTAAAGCGAAAGCAAATTCCGCCCCCATATTGCGCCACATCACCCATTTTATTAGAATAAAATATTGTATTTAAAAAAATTTATCCTCTACTGAATTGGAAAATTTATTTTTCTATACCATGTAAATTTATTTCGCTACTTATATAAAGATATATTGTAAAGATATAATAAAACATGTTAATTTTACTACTTATCCATCAAAGATAAGGTAATATCTTATATATTGTAACAACTTACGTATGCTCATATGATAAGGTAATGCCTTCCATTTTTTTTGTATATTGTAAAGATATATATAAACATGCTAATACATTTAGCTATATATATATATTATGTAATATATTTTATATGGTATATCTATATCTACCAATAATTATAACTTTATTAAATCTATTACTAAGCAAATTATATTAGCATATTGCGCCACATCACCCTCTAATTAAAAAAGTTATCTAATTAGATCTCACTTTTTACCATAATATGTAATCGTAGTCTTTTACATTTTTAATAAAGATATCGGCTCTATCTTATATTTGGAGTTATGTAATTAATAATTCAATCCTAATATATAAATCTCAATCTTATCATTATACTCATTAAATTAATAAATAAATCTATCCCAAAAATTATTTACGTAAAAACCTTTTATGTAGTTAAATCATAATGTATAAATCATTGAATTTTTATAGGGATTTCTAGCCATTTATTTATATAGTTTACCAGTTATAATTTATTTTTTTAAGTTTTAGTATATGTTTTGTTAAATCATTAATGTTAGCGGATTCTATCACTATATTTATGCTACATCTTCCTTTTATTGAGATAATATATTTATACTATCATATCATATTGAAATCCCTATAAAAATAATAATAAAAATATTAGATGATGTACTTATTTATATATTAATAAAATATTTGTAAAATATTCTATCTTAAATTGGTTTTACTTTTTATTTTATTGAATATTCTCCATAATTTTAATATAATAATATATTATTTCGAGTTTTTATTTAAATTGGTTTATTTACTTATATAATTTAGTTTGTGCAATTTAATTTAAATTCCGAAAGATTGTATCCAACTTTAATAAAATTTAATAATGCATCTTATCTTATACCATTCTTCCTCCATGATTTAAACATATGTTTATGTATGTATAAAGGTTAATATACAAATAAAATATTTTTTGATACGAGTATTATGTTATTTTATAATCTACTCCCTCCGTCCCCGAAAGTTTGTCCGTCTTTCCTTTTCGGGTGTCCCTGAAAGTTTGTCCATCTCTACTTTATTTCCATTTATATCACTATGCTTTTACAATCTTACCCTCATACAATCTCATATATTACCCCCATTATCCAACTTTTCTCTCAACTTTATCACTTTTTCCTATAAAATTACAAACTTATCCCCAATCCATCCTATAAATTACTCTTTTTTATACCCTTTTCATCAACTTTAACACTTCTCATTAATTCGCGTGCAATTGTGCTTTTGGCCAAACTTTCCGGGACGGAGGGAGTAAAAGATAAGCGTTATTTTAAAACAAAGTAGACATGTGATAGTAAAACCCCGTACAAGGTGCGGGTCATCTGTTAGTTCCAATAAATCTTACAAATTTTAGGAGTATTCAATCATTATATAAACATTATAAATTTATAAATCTTTATTCGGTTAAAATAATATATTACAGTAGAAATATTGTATCATTAAACTATATCTCATAAGAAACAAATAAAATAAAATAATATATACAAGATTTTTTACCTAACTATATTTTTGAATAACTTTATATAAAATTTAAACTAAATTTTAAGTTAAATCAAATTTGTGTCTTCAAGGCACAGGACTAATATTAGTTTGAAAGTGTTTTCGACGAGTTTTTCGGTGGAATCGATGATACGAGGATCGAAAGTAAGACATAACAACTTGATATTTTATAATTGGTTGAAATATTTTCGATCACCATATCAACGATTCCACTGGAAAACACGTCAAAAAACCCTTTCAACACCGTTGAAATATATAATTTTTATTTTAATAAAATTTATTTAAAAATAATATTAATCAAACGACACCGTTTTATCGTTTTTGCCGAGCCCTAATTGGGCCGGGGAAACGCCGAGTTCGCTCGCCATCACCGATCAACCGCCCTTTTTTCCTTCCTTCGTCTCATACGATCAAAGAGAGAGAAAGAGGGAGCAGAGAGAGAGAGAGGGAGAGAGAGAATGAGTTTCGCGGATTTGGAGGCTGGGAAGCCTCTCGCCGCCGTGAGGAAGATGCAAGAGCCGTCTCAAGCCGTCGCCGCCGGCGTTTTCCAGATCAACACCGCCGTCTCCACCTTCCAACGCCTAGTGAATACGCTCGGAACTCCGAAGGACACTCTCGAACTCCGCGAAAGATTGTGAGTTTCGCCTTTTTATTCTCAATTTCGGTTCTGCGTGATTCCGGATGCCATGATTTAGAGATAGTTGTCTGAAAGGCTTGGATTATGTTGTTAGGGTTCTTTGAGATATTCCGTTGATGTTGAATTGATGCTAGGTTAAAATTGCTTGTTTTGCATGCAACATGATGATTTAGGTATGAGTTAGCTTCTAATTGGCTACGTAGTGTATCACATTCTAAAGATTCAGTCCAAAGGATAGGAAGTTGAGGTTTGAAATGTTCAGTGTATAAATAAATTGGGGTGAACTATGATGTAGATAAATACTAATCCTCAACTTTGTAATGGTTAATCAACAGGCATAAAACAAGGTTACATATTGGGCAGTTGGTTAAAGATACCTCAGTAAAGCTCAAGGAAGCTAGTGAAACAGACATCCATTCTGAAGTTAGTGTAAGTATGAGTCTGTTTTCTTGCATCTTTTTTGCTACTAAAACTGTTGAAGTTTCATGCCTGATGCCTCTTATATTGGAAAATTGTCACCTTATCTAATGCAGGCTAGCAAAAAGATTGCTGATGCTAAGCTTGCAAAGGACTTTCAGTCAGTTCTTAGGGAATTCCAGAAGGCACAACGACTAGCAGCTCAGCGAGAGACTGCTTATGCTCCTTTTATTCCCAAGGAATCTCAAAGGTATACTATTTTTTTTTTTGGTCGAATCAAAGGTATACTATTATTTATAATATGATGTGGTTTGTAACATCACCTATTAACGACTTTTGCAGTGGAGATTCTACTTTCATACCAGTATTATTTACTGTAGTTTGACCTGGTTATGCACTTCTGCTGTAGAATACATGGAAGGCATGAGCCCGAGCTTGAAAATTTTCTAAATAGAATTTTAGGGTTTTTAGCCAATACTCAATCACACACTAACTATTTATTTGATACCAAGCAAGCCCCACAATCAAGGTTTACCAATCAGGACAGAGAAGGAAAGAAGAGATAATATGTTAAGAAAGAAATGCTTTGGTGAGATAGTTTTGTGGAAAAGGCAGGGGATGAATCTCAGTACAAGGGGACTTACCCCTTTACCTGAGCAACAACCGAATGAGACAATGTCCTTATTTATACATATCTCTGACTGTAGCTAATCCTTACCACTAATGTAGCCTATCCCAGATACCCTAAGCTGCTATCAGGACCATAACTTTCTCATGAGCCTCTTAGTTGCATGTACGTCCTTGTGGTTTCTCGTTTTCTCTCCTGGAAACAGTCCGGTTTCCTTTCCCTTTCAGGTTTCATATATAATAACAACCTATTACAAAAGACTGTAAAAGCTGATACAAGTGCTCACTCATTTTGTTGACCCTGTAAGTGAAACACAGATTTATTGTGTAAGTTAGCCCTTAGTCAGCTAATATATTACTTACCAAACATCTGTGTTTTCCTAAGCCTTTTCATTTCAAGTGCTCTAAGGTGTTTTATGTTCCTTAACAGTATTTCTATTAAGCTTTGTTTACTAAAACAGATCTTCTACTTACTTCAACTTTGTTTATCCTACAGCTATGAATATGATGACAACAAGGAGGGCCTGGAGACAAATTCTTCTCATGTACATGAACAACAGGCCGCCCTTCTTATGGAATCTAGAAGGTGACCTTATTGTTGCCTAGCTGATTTCTTACACCTTTTTTTTTATTGTCAAAGGCAATTCTTTGACAAGGTACTATGTAATTGCTTGTTTGCCATTGGCTGATCTGCATCTCAACTCCAGTTGAAATTCAATGAACATGCATCCTAAGATGCTATTATACATTGCACAGGCAAGGGGTTGCACTTGTGGAAAATGAGGTTGTCTTTAATGAAACTCTCATTGAAGAAAGAGATCAAGGTATACAAGAAATTCAGCAGCAGATAGGTGAAGTGAATGAAATTTTCAAAGATCTAGCTGTATTAGTCCATGACCAAGGAGCTATGATTGGTAAGCTGAATGCTTTATTGATCTCATCCCTCTATTTAGGAATTGGCCATAATTTCAAGAATACCTAATTTGAAGTTGGTGCTTGCTGTCAGATGATGTAAGTTCCAACATCGAGAGATCTCATGGTGCTACGAAACAAGGAACTGCCCAACTAGTGAAAGCTTCAAAGTCGCAAAAGTCCAGCTCCTCCTTGGTAAATGTTTCTCTCTCTCTTTTCCAAAAGAAATATATTTTTGCTGATAATGTGTGGTTTATTTCATCTCTCTAGGGTCCATAAAAAAAGGCTGTTTTTTCTAGGTGTAAACCAACCAATTTGATCTGTGTACACTTGGACAATCTCTATTCTTTGTATCTAAGTTGGAAATGTTAATTATATCATAATAGTAACATAGTTTCCTTCGCAATGTTAATGCCATTTACCAGCTAGAAAAATGTTAACAATGTTTAAACATCTGCTGAGAAGCCATCAGATCAATTCTTGCAAGGGTAAGAAATGGGTAGCTAGCATCTAAAGAATATGGCTGATTATAGAATTTGCTTTTTTTTTAACAATTATTAAGATAACTTTTATGCCATCAGGAGCTCTAAGTACTGTATTTTTCTTTACAACATTATTGCAGGTGTGTTTGCTGCTAGTAATCTTTGGGATCATCCTGCTTATTGTGATTATAGTGGTGGTTGCTTAATCACAACTTCGTCAACTAAGGGCTCGGAACTTTGTTACTACTACTGATAGGATGCAGTCTCTCTTTTACTATTAAATAATAAAGTTGTTCATACATACATGATACGTGTACAGAACAGAATAAATTGTGCTCTTTCACTGATTTACAAACATGTTAATGTGTGTAATTATCAATTAATTTGCGTGCTTGGATTTTTTGTTGTGCGTGTGTTTCTTCTTGCTGGTGATCGACAGGGCTGGGGCATGCAGTTCAATCAGCTATAGTATGTTTTCGTTAGATAATTTATTTTGCTATTTATAGTTTACTCATTCTAGTAGCAATTAATAACTTTATTTACTTTAAAGGAGGCCATCATGAACTAATGTCGTTTTCGTGGTTATCATGCAGTTATGTCATGCTTTGTGCAACACCAGGGCCAAGGATAATAAAAAAGACAGAATTTCGTCAGGTTATTCTTTTTTTTTTGTATAATCTTGTGCAAGTCTTGAAAAGCTGCAGTAAGTATATTCTTATATCTATAAAATACGTTCTCAGTATTTTAACAAGTGTGTTTGTCATACAACGCTTGTGAACTCAACAGCTTTTGAAACACCACTCCTAAATCATGCCCCATCTAACTCCACTCTTCCCTCTCCTTAACAAAAACCAAACCAACTATACCTTCAAATCTCGGCCTCATAAAAGCCTTCTCATACGAACAAGTCCTTAATCCAAACCCTGTAAAATGGGACCAAATTTCTGCTCCCTGAGCTTATCAGCTCTTCTTCTCGCACTCCTCCTCATCTCACCACCCGTCATCTCCACAGACAGAAATGATCTTCTTCTAGCCACACAGGAGATGCAACGTGCCAACTACTTCACATTTGTGCTGCTAATCAACATGTCCCCACCAGACAAAATCCCGCCCAACGTCACCTTCTTGATGCCCAATGACAGAACGCTATCAAAAACCGCCATCCCTGAAAATGCCGTCTCTGACTTTCTACTTAGACACTCCATCCCGTCTGCTTTACTCTTTGATCACCTCCAGCACTTCCCATCAAACTCAGTAATCCCTTCTTCATCCCCGGACTACATGATTAAGATCCTTAACAACGGCAGGAAGAGCTTCTTCTTGAACAATGTCAGGCTTGTAAGCCCGAATCTTTGTGTCAGTGGCTCCTCGGTACGTTGCCATGGGATTGACGGTATCTTGGCTGGTACTAACCCCCTTTCTTGCCCTTCTGCTCCCGATTCAGCCCCTCCACCTCAGCAAGTGTCTCCTCCGCCGCCTCATGAAGCATCTCCTCCTTCACCTCCTCCTCTTGAAGCTCCTTCTCCTCCATCTTCTTTAATACCGCCTCCAGATTTTCCGGCCCCACCACCTCCAATTAACTGGACAGAGACCATCGCTCCAGAGCCAGGCGTTTCGGGTACCCCTCCAAGTAGATCGGGATCTTCTCGGTTGTCTTTTGGTAGGGAAATAGAGCACTTAATAAGCTTGGCAGTGATCTTGGTTCTATTTGTCTATGTATGGTAATTTATTTTTTATAGGCCTGTCAGAAATCCTAAGTAGTGGTTTATTCCATGTTTGGTGCTTCTATTTCATATGCATGACCCTTGTTCTCTTGTTAGCTCCAAATTGACCAGATCAGCTCTCCATTTAAGCTGTTTTTGATGGTTAATATCCTCTTTACGTTTGTGATCTTTAAATCAACTTCTGAATGATGTGATTCTCATGGCCAACACCAGCAGACATATTCATGTCATAATGAAATTAGGTCATGTAATTGACATGTGGTACAGCGGTTGTATCATAAGGATCATTCATGGTTAAGCGTAGTAATGCTCCAAACGACAGGAAAGTTGCCTAAAACTAATACAAAATGAAAAGAAATGCTGATAGATGAAGAGATGCAGCGATACAAAAATAAGCATATAGTGTACATGAATTCCAATTCAATGTTCAAGCTTTTCCAACGATCAACTTGATAGGCGCATATGAATTTTTTTTGGTAAAAGAAACACAAGGGCGGAAGCCCGAGGAAACTACAGTCTAGCGGACCGAGTTATCGGCCTCCCACATAGGTCAAACTCGAGTAGAGCACAAGAGTTTGAAGGGGCGATAAGAATATGAAAACTGAAAGACAAGGCATGCGCATGCCTGGTGAGGGAGTCCGCGACCGTGTTCGCTTCCCTGAAGACGTGGTTGAGACGAGTACACCAATCTCGTCTAAGAAGAGCCCGACATTGATGGACCAGACCCGACAGCGGGTGGCTCGGATCCACCCCCTTCTCAACTAACTGAACAACTAACGAAGAATCTGACTCGAGCCAAACATGACGGAATCCCGAGTCCCAAGCCAGCTTCAAAGCATCGAAAATCCCCCACAACTCAGCAGCAATAACTGAACAAAGTCCAATCTTGTGGGCAAAACCAAAAATCCACGAGCCCTCAGCGTCCCTGGCCACACCACCTGCCGTGGCTGTCTCATCGCCCCTCACCGACCCGTCACAGTTGAGCTTTATCCAAGGGCTGGGAGGTTTCGTCCAAGCCACCTCAATATCATACAGAACAATTGTTTTTTGAGTATGCCATAATACTCAGCATTTTGATAGTATTGACAAATTTCATCAAACAAACTGTTAAATACACTATCAACAGTCTCTTTTGTACCTGAATAATGGGATTCTCCGTGGATAACATCACTTTAGCTTTTGTTGAGAAATACTTTGTATCAGTGTATCAATAATTTGTGAAAAATAATTTTGAGCATCCGAATATATTAATTTACTCCAATATATGATTATATATCAGCTCCATGAGTGCGGCCTGAGAAGGAAAAAAAACAGAAATTTCACCTGGTAACCCTGTGGTTAAGGCAATTTCACGTGATAATCACTCATTTACGCTATTTCACGTGGTAACCCTGTAGTTTTGACAAATTTTGTCAAATAACCCTGCCATTACTTTATAGTCTAAAATGTTAAATTGGTTCTTTTTTTCCTTTTTCTTTTTTGAGAAAAAAATTGTTTTTTAAAAATATTCTTTTAAAAATTTATATTTGCAAGAATTAGTAGATAGGTTGTGTTATTATTACTAAAATATATGACAATTATATTATCCATGTATGTATATTATGATTTTTTCTATTTTATTATCAATTGGCATAATTATATAGAATAACTACCTTATTACAAGTATAATATATATCTTTTTCTACATTGTCTTAATTCTATAAATTTAAAAGGCTAATAACAAGCTAATGAGTGATGAATAAGAATTCTCCAAATTCAAAAATGTATATTTACTTTCATTATACGTGAGATAGAGCTTCTTCTAACTTAAACTTGTTCAACTTGATTAATATTATTCCAACCTCAAATTTCATGGATTCACTTCTAAAAATTATTCATTAGCTTGATTCAAAATTAATTTTAATATATTCTAAATGTTTATTTTTATCTTGACCTAAACTAAGAAATGATCCTACATAAGAAATTTCTATATTTAGAACAAGTACAATAATTAATTAAACCAAATCCACCAATTGTAATAATAAACAAGAATTTAAAATTGCTAATTTTTAATAAAAATTAAAGCTTTAACCATAAAATAATGGTAGGGTTATTTGGCAAAATTTATCAAAACTACAGGGTTACCACGTGAAATAGTGTAAATGAGTGGGTACCACGTGAAATTGCCTTAACCACAGGGTTACCACGTGAAATTTCCGGAAAAAAAACGTACGTACAAAACCTTTTAAACCGGCTAGAAAACGGTCCACGGTGTAGCAGAGAAACTTAAACAAACTCCCAAACACAAACCCTACTAAAACCCTTTCTTGCTTCCCAATCCAAATTTCCCCTTCCATTTCAAACCACCTCTCTCCCACTTGCAATCTCACACAATCCCCACACATTCAAATCTGCAACTCTCCTCTGAGCTTCCCAATTCCAAGCAATTCCCCTTCCATGGCGGCGGCCAGAGCTAGTGCAGCGGCGCTGCTCTCAGCCCTAACCTCAGCGTCTCTAGGAATCGACCACGCCTACGCCGACGGCCCGTTCAACTTCTCCCCGTTCTCCTCCTCTTCCTCTCCGGCGCCGCCTTTAAACGTTCCGACTCCGGCGTCGCAGCTTCCGGCCAAATCGCCGGCGACGGAGCCCTCCGGTGAGGAGCCTCCGCCTCGGAAGCCTCGCAATGACAACCCTAGGACTACTGCCGCTGGTTTTGATCCTGATGCATTGGAGAGAGGTGCGAAGATTCTTTCCGGAATCGCCAGCTCTTCTCATGCCAAGAAGGTATTTGCTTTTTGTCTTTTTAATGTTTCCAGGTTATAATCTGATCCGTCACTTTGTTGTCAGTTGATTAGTCGATTCAACTGGTATTAGTGTGAGGAAAATTTGTTGTAATCCATGGTGGTCCAAAAAGCTGATGAATACTGAATGCTAAGGTCTTTAATGAATGCTGATTCGCTTTGTGATTGTAGGTGTTTGAGGCCATAAAGCAGCAGGAGGAGACGAAACAGCAAGAGTTGCAATTGAAGGTGCAAGAGTTTAAGAAAATGCAAACCGATGTTGAACTTGTAAGTTCACATATGCAATGTGTCGTGTTTTTGCAATGTTTGCAGCCTCGTTTGAATGATGAGAAGTTGATTGGCTGTTGGATGGACTTACATATTGTTAAATACAGTGCCTACTTGTATTTCATTAGATATCTAATGTCACCTTCACGTTTTTTTTTTTTTTTTTTTGATCAAAATGTCACCTTCACGTTAGTCGTGAATGATTATAGTTAATATTTTTGTTCGTGTGCAGGAGAAGCAAAGAGTGATATATGAGGAACAAAAGAAGTTGGCTCAGCAACAACAACAGAATAAATCCCAAATGGCTCGTTATGAAGATGAGCTAGCCAAAAAAAGGAATGCGGTATGTGATGTCGTACAACACTTATCTTAGGGTAAAGTGTTTATACTGGGAAAGGTTTAAAACTGATCTATGTCCACAGGCAGAACATGAGTTTCAGAGGCAAAGAAATCAAGAACTTGTCAAACTGCAAGAGCAATCAGCAATGAGGCGGGAACAGATTAGACGTGCAACAGAGGAGGAAATCCAAGCACAGCGCAGGCAAACAGAAAAGGAGAAGGCTGAGATTGAGCGTGAAACTCACAGAGTGAAGGCTATAGCAGAATCTGAAGCAAATGTCCTCCAAGCAAGGCTAACCGAAGATGTGGACAGACGTAGGCGTTTTCAAAAAGCAAGTGCTGAGAAAGAAAAATGGGTTTCTGTCATAAACACGACCTTTGATAATATAGGAGGTATTTAAATTCTTTTTTCTATGGCTTTAGTTTACAGTTATACTTAAACTTGATTTTAATTTAGGTCTGTAGAGTTGGTCTTTTATTTGAGATGGAACATGCTTTCAGTGATCTGACTTGTGGCATTTGCTTGGGGTTATGAGTTTGGGAGTATATGACCATGCTTGTTTATGTAATGGAAATGGGTCTTTGTAAACATATGTATGTGATTAAATTTTTGGCTAAAAAGCTTGTTTACTTTCTGTAGGTGGTGTACGAACTATCTTGACGGATCAAAATAAGTTGATTGTACTGGTTGGTGGAGTCACTGCAGTTGCTGCTGGAATATACTCAACAAGGTATGTGAGATTATATATCGACTATCATTTTTCTTTTTTGAAATGCATTGTGTGCAAAACGAGGCTCCTGGCAGGAATGTTCAACAACACTTGCTCATAAGGCTGCTGTATTATGGTCTTTATCTTTGAATGTTTAAAAAAGAGTTGTACCCCTTCACACAAAAAAAATAGTAACCCATAATTTTGGGTAACTTAAGATGATTATGGAGATAATTTTTTCTGCCCTGCTGCCACTCCAAGTTTCTTTGGTAGTAAGTTGATGATGGGGAAGTGTATCATATGCTGTAATATTAATGATGATTTAATGTACACTTTCTGAAGCTGGGTTAATAACTTACACGGTCTTTTGTGGTAACACTCTGTGTAGTCTGCTGGTGCTTTAGGTTACATAAGAATGAAGACTTAATCTGGCTGAAAACACTAAAAGTTATAATAAATGAAATTAGTTGTGACTTGTGAGATACCATGTCTTGAATAGATGTCTGTAAGCAATTGAGTTGTTTATATGGGGTTTCTGATCCTGCCAACTTGAATCAATGTGCCCTTCGACTGTGCATCCATGATACTACAGTAACTTGCTTGAGCTTTAGATCTTAGAAGCTGATGATTCATGCGTTTTGAAGGATATGCTGTTGTCTTTGGCTTTTATTTTGATGCGATACACCGTCTTTAACTGGATAGTAGGAGGAATGAACTTGAATATATTTCTTGTTATTGTCCTCGGAGAAGCATCATGTCTTTATCATGAGAAACCTAGCACCTGTTATAACTCCATCTGAGGTCCTAAAAAATTGTGCTGTAACTGTGTAGAGAGGGTGCCAAGGTGGTATGGAGCTATGTCGACAGAATACTGGGACAACCATCACTCATAAGAGAGTCCTCACGGGGAAAGTACCCGTGGTCAGGCTTTTTCTCCAGTTCTCTGAGTAAGCTGAAAGGGTCGGGTGGAGCATCCGCTTCCAAAAATGGAAACGGGTTTGGAGATGTAATTTTACATCCTTCATTGCAGAAGAGGATTGAACAGCTGTCCTCTGCAACTGCAAACACAAAAGCTCATCAAGCTCCGTTCCGGAATATGCTCTTCTATGGTCCTCCAGGAACTGGGAAAACGATGGCTGCAAGGGAGCTAGCTCGTAAATCTGTATGATTCTATCTCTTAATCCTTTGCTTTTATGCGCGCTTGACCGATGCCTGCATCAAAATTTAAGATTTGATGAAACATTTGTTTGATCTGGATCATGTCTAGTTTCTTACATATGAAAGGACTAAAGAATGCTTTCGCAGCTAAAACTTGAGCTCTTGTTCTTGATCTTCATACTGAAAACTTGCTTTGTTATTTCACTTGGTCAGGGATTAGATTATGCTTTGATGACTGGTGGAGATGTAGCACCGCTGGGTTCACAAGCTGTTACTAAAATCCACCAATTGTTTGATTGGGCAAAGAAGTCCAATAGGGGTTTGTTGTTGTTCATTGATGAAGCGGATGCCTTTCTCTGCGAGTAAGTTTTCCAATTCAGTCACTTATTTTTTTGAGGCTTTGCAGTGTAATAAATTTTGGAAATTTACTGCCTTGACAAAAAAATCATTCTTCATCCATGTTTAAACATACAGTGGGTAGTATTTACGAAGATTACATTGTCAGATCTGATAGTCATGATTCTCTATCCGTCAACCAGAAATTTCTAATACTACCTCTTTACAGAGAAAAAAATGTCATTTTAGCCCTCCAAGCCTTTTACGAAATGTTCATCATTTTAGATCTCTATGTAATCAGCTGTTAGTGAATTACAAAATTCATAAATTGCTATCTTTAAAAGTGATACTAATATTTTAGTTTAATCAAGGAACTCTTAACAGTTGTGCTAAATGCTAGAATGGCAATTTTTGGTGAACTATGAAGTCAATGCTCAAATTTGTGCTCAACCTTTTGCAGGCGAAACAAAACCTATATGAGTGAAGCCCAGAGGAGTGCATTAAACGCCCTTCTTTTTCGCACTGGTGATCAGTCTAAAGACATTGTACTTGCACTTGCCACAAACCGTCCTGGTGATCTCGATTCAGCCGTATCTGATCGAATCGACGAGGTTCTTGAGTTCCCATTACCGGGAGAAGAAGAGCGGTTTAAGCTGCTGAGACTCTACCTGGACAAGTACATAGCTAAAGCCGGAGGAAGCGACAAGTCTAGCTTTCTTAGACGCGCATTAAGCTTATTTAGGAAGCAGAAGCAAAATAGAATAGAGATCAAAGGCCTTACAGACGAGATACTGAAAGAAGCAGCTGCTAAAACCGAGGGATTTTCTGGGCGTGAGATTGCAAAGCTCATGGCCAGTGTTCAAGCCGCTGTTTATGGTAGCAAAGATTGCACCCTTGATCCACAGCTTTTTAGGGAAGTTGTGGATTACAAAGTTGCAGAGCACGAACAGAGACGAAAGCTTGCTGATAAGTAGAAGGGTAAATTGAGTTTGACATGGGCTTCATGTTTTTTTGGTAAAGGAAGTCTTAGGCAATCGGTCTTTTGCTAGACATGAGATGTTGTTGTTTTGTTGTTACAACATTTAGTTACCCATTTTAACAGGGGGAAATTTGTTGATTAATAACTTATCAGTGTTTGACTTGGATGAATTTTCTCATAACTGATGACTTGTCATTGCATACTTTTGGGGTTTCAATGTAGCTCGACATGAAATGAAGAATAAGAATAAGTATATCTTCAGAGACTGTTAATAGCAAAGATCTATACACTAGTACTATCCAGAAATCAGTTGTGAATTTGTGATACAAGCAGGATACGCAAAAAGGGCGAGTTCTAGTTCGCATGGGACAAAAATACTGTTATACGTTGGAATTTTTGCTTCTTTTACTATGAACATGAGCCTTTCAATAGAATGAACATGAGAATTTTCAAACAATCTTGGTTCAGCTCCAGATATAAGTTACATGACTAAATTATACAACAAGGATAAAGATCAAGGTTTAGCTGCTGTTCATCTCAAAACAGCCATACATTAGCTGACTAACAGATGGTAAACAGAATAAATTATTCATGTTTTGAACTGTCACTACAATCTTTCTTCACCTATACTCGCCAAAGAAAATGAATGTTGAATGCAATAACAGCAGCAAAAGTAAACTGAAAATGCTCAATCTGATACACAAACTTGACTAGTCACTAGTATAACAAAAACTAGAAAAAGATGCCAAAAAAACATCACAATCCCAATTCAGTAGAGAGCATTTCTGGACTGTAGAGCAAGCTGAATTACTGCTTCTTGTCCTCTGCTTTCTTCGGCTGCAGAGAAAACCAGCATGACAAATTCAGCAACTTATGTGCAAAACAGATGGACACTGACAAGTTTACACTCCAAAATTCATCACAAATGCAGCGAGACTCAATGACAATTATACAATTGGAAGATCAGAATCAACATTTTGCTCAAACATCAGATCAATTTCCACAGACAAGGAATAAGCACAAACTCAGATCAATTCACACGAAGGAGGACCGAAAAAACAAGCACTACTGTATTACTCTAGTACGAAAATTCAACACAATGCAGTGAGACTCAATGATCATCACACAATTGGAAGAGTGTAATCAACATATCCATCAAACATCAGCATAAGAACAAGAGTACTCAGCTAGAAAGCAAAAGAAAAGCACATGCCTGAAACCTGCTCGACGAAATGCCACAAAGAGTAAACAGAAACTGAACAATTTATCTACAAACACAAGTTGAACAGAAAAAGCAAGTACCTTTATACCAAAATTCAACACAAATGCAGTGAGAATCAATGACAATTACACAATAGTAAGAGTAAAATCAACATTTCGATCAAACAGTATTAGTAACAACAGCATTCAGCTAGAAAGCAAAAGAAAAACACATGCCTGAAACATGCTCGACGAAATGCCACAAAGATTAAACAGAAACTGAGAACAATTTATCTACACAGACAAGTTGGACAGAAAAAGCAAGTACCTTTAATACCAAAATTCAACACAAATGCAGTGAGACTCAATGACAACTACACAATAGGAAGAGTATAATCAACATTCAGCTAGAAAACCACATGCCTGAAACCTGTTCGACGAAATGCCACAAAGAGCAAACACAAACTCAGACCAATTCCCCTACACAGAAAGGCACCAAACTTTCAAGTACCTTAATTCCCGGGGCCGGAATCTTGATCTCGCCTTCAGGGATAACGACAGGCCAAGCCTCGCCGGCGTCGCGAAACATCTGCTCGGTCTCGAGAAACTGGCCTTTATCAACAATGAAGGAGCGGATCGATTGGGCGGAGGTGGAGGCGGCGTCGAACGACTCCTCGACGCCGTTGACGAAGGTGACGGTGATCCGGGGAGGGTGGTCGTCGGTCCGCCGTTTGACGAGGAGCTGGCAGCCGGCGTTCGATTCCTTGGCCTTGTGGGACCCGCACTGGGCCAGGAACTCCACACACGTGGCGGCGCGTGAGTCCAACGCGTTGAATTCGAGCTTCACTTTTGAGAGGAACTTCAACATCGTTGTTGTTGTTCTTCTTCTCTACACGGACGAGGAGAAGATGGATTTGATGGCCGAGTTTGAGAACCCTGAGAGGGGGTTTGTGGGTTTAGTATTGGGCTCAATGGTCCAGTTTTATGAGCCCGGTTTGTAAAAAAGAATGTTGGATTCAATCTTGAGTTTTTTTAACTTAGTACAATTCTCATAGACGGGTAGAAGTGTCAAACAGGTCAAGTCGGGTCGGGTGGATGCGGCTTCGGGTCAATCGGGTTATAGGTCAAGTCGGGTCGGGTCTTGAAAGGTTATCGTGTGGGTTCGGGTCGACCTAACAGGTCAAGAATTTGAGTTTTTAATGATTATTAAAATAATATTGTGATTAAATAATACAGTAATATTTCATAATAAAATATTATTTTTAATAGATTTTTATAACAATATTTTATTCATAATAGGTTTTATGATAAAATATATTATAATACTTACAATATAATAGATTTATTCTACATGTATATAATATATCGGGTCAGTCGGGTCGGTCTCGGGTTTCATCCCAATCGGGTTCGGATTAATCGGGTTCGGTTTTTTTCGGATCGGGTCGGGTTTTGACATCTCTATATACGGGTGATGTGGTTCGAGATCAAATTTTGTCTCGAGTTTGTTTTTTCCTATATAATGTATATATATCCCAAACTTGACGGGTCCAAATATAAACTTATTTAATTATATATGTATTTTAAAATTAAATTATGCAATCTATCATTTTAGTTAATTATTTAGAATCTTAATAAAAAATTTAAAAAATCTCTTTTACCAAAGAAAAGCGTTGTAATAATTTAAATAAAATTATACTTTCTTAAGATACCAAAGATATGATGTCAAAGATATTGAAAATTGGATAACATGTCAAATGGATATATAAATAATTTTTAAAGAATACAATTAAAATAATAAAATTATTATTTTATTTAGGATGGATAACGTGGCGCAAATTTTAACAAAGAGTTGGGTTTTGCTTTATAATGTATTATAGTAAATGAGGTAAAAACAAACCGACTCATTAGATAAGTATTTTTTGGAATTCATGGTGGGCATTCACAACTATCTACTATAATGAGGTAAAGACAAATCGACTTAATGAGGTAAGCTCAAGAGTACTCTCTCACTGGGGACAAAAACATTGTCCTGGATGATTCTTTAGATAGCGTAAGACACGGATGGCAACATCCTAATGATCAGTAGTAGCATCCAACATAAACTGATCTAGAGTGTGCACAACATAATAAATCACATGGTGAGTAATAGTCAAATAAATCAAACGTCGATAACGATCAGATACATTGTTTAACAAGGAGCTGACAACCGACCCGTTTCCTTGGCTTTGTGGGACCCACACTAGGTTAGAGACTCCACACACGTAGCGGTGCGTGAGTTCAACGCGTTGAATTCGAGCTTCATTTGACAGGAACTTCAACATCCTTCTTTCTTTCTCTATTACGAACCAATAAAAAATCTGATTTTGATGGCCCTTAAGGATTTTTTTTTATGAAAACAGCAATTCATTAATTAAGCTTTCAAGTCGGTTTCAACAATGTTCGACAAATCAAAAGGAAGAGAAACATTGCTAGAAATAAAAACAGACGAATTAGGCATCCAACGACTCAACCAATCCGTCGCACGATTAACATCTCGGCGAATGTACAACCAACGACACATCAGGAAATTAGTGCTCAACTCCACAATCATAGCAAGCAAAAAGCCCAAAGAGTTGTTCGGAACGTCCCGCCCCGTTAGCTTGTGCACCAGGTTGGTAAAAGAGTGCTCGATTCACTGTGATTTTTTTAATGCGGGAAAAACACAAATCTACGCATTATGTTTTTTTTGAGTTATTAACTCCACTTAATCTTATGTCAGTCGTACTTGTTAGACCGTACGCGCGTGCCTCCCAACTCACACTCTTCAGGTGGATATTTGAAGGAGGATACGAAGTATATAAAGAAGTGTGGCCCACAAGCTTACGTGACGGTTATCCAACAAGCCGGTGTAATTACGAAATTCCCATCCTCCGTGAAAACTGAAACAACGACCTATGAGTGCTATCCAAGGTCTTTTCCCGCCTAATGCCACGGTATATAAACGATTTACTAGATAATTTACTCGCGAGGAAGAAAAAAATTGAATTAAATATGAATAGAATCACATCCTCGTATTTTAGAAAATTACCTCTTGATTTGGACATAATAATGTCCATTCGATAGAGCTTATAATTTATGATTCATATAGTTACAAGGCCCATATTGTCTTCAAGCAAATAATTAAACGTAATATCTTTTTAGCCCAAGAGCGGTGTGAAAATGTCGGTGAACGGAATACCGCCTTAGGTAGCTCTGGGTAAAATTTAACCCGTGTCAACCACGGTTTTTTACTCAAAGTCACCGACCTCCTCAACGGTAAAAAAAGAAAAAACCTACTTGAACTCTCGCCTTCCCTTCTCTAGAAAGTCCTAATAAACGCGCCGCAGAGGGAGCGTAGTTACTAAAAATAATAAAATAAAAACAAAATTCAAAATTCAAAGCAAGAAAAGGAAATATAAAAATAGTATATAAAACCCCCCTTCCCAGCCCCCCTCCCGAACTGTGCTTTAGTTCGAAGCTGTCTTTTTCCCTTCATATTTTTCCCCTTTAAATTTCCTTATATTCATACATATTTGTATTTTGTCTCTCGCCCTCTCTCAATCTTCTATCCCGCTAAATCAGCCGAGAAATCTAGGTTTTTTCTTTCTCGCTGTTCGTCGTTGCTCCGTACATTGTAGGGTTTTGGCTTCCACAACAAGCTGCTCGCTTTCTTCCACCTATTAGCCTTAGCTCTAGGGTTGTTCGATCAGACATGGCGGCCGATAGGCTCAGGGATTTGAGCCAGCCGATTGATGTGGCGCTCCTCGACGCCACCGTCGCCGCTTTCTATGGCACCGGATCTAGGGAAGAGGTAATTGCTCTCTGGTTTGGTTTTGATTTGAGGTTTGTTTTAGCTGTTGCACGCTGTGTTGGAGTGCATGTTTTGTAGTTGTGTGAGAGGAGGATAGTTGCGGAAGTCTTAGTATCGCCATTGCTTTGCTGATTTCTACTTCTGCTTTGTCTAGGGTTTGGTTAGGGTTGGCGAGTGAACTTGACTGTTCCGTTAGGGTTTTTGTTGTTTTAGTTTCGTTTATGTCGGCTGGAGGAAGAGGCAACTTTTGTTTGTGCTTTTTTTATGTGTATTTAGTTGATTGGGAGTGTAGTGGTTTGGTTTTGCTCCGGCCTGTGTGGCTTAGGCGTTGGATTGTAGATGTGTCAGGATTTTGCTGGACTTGGTTAGTAAGTAGCTTTATCGTTTGGTCTGAAAAGGGATGTGCTTTTCGGCTAATTTTCGTCAGTGACAAGTGTACTTGTTGAATCGCGCGGCGTTTTGCTGCTTCCTGTGGTGGAATTGCTTAATTCTTGATTGATCTGTATTTTCAGTGTAGTTTTACTATCTGTCCATATCTTTTCTGAGATGATGCAATGTTGCTTTAATTGCACTACTGTCATGCTATATTGTGATCCTGACATTTGAGCTTATATTGTGATCCTGACATTTCTGCTAAAAACTCTCAACTTTACAAATAGATATTTCATCTGGAAGTGAGATTATGCTCACGAGGAAGTTAATCATGCTTGAAGAGCATATTGGGCTTTTGTGAAATTTGATTGAATAATACTTTCAACTGATATCTGAAAGATCTTGCTTATTATGGTTGGCATAATGCAACCCGATTTCCCTTTTTGGTTTAGAAGCAAATTAATCATTAAGAGACGTGGGATTTAATGGAAGGATTACTTTCTCTCCAGAAAAGATCTTGGAAATTACCAGCCCAGAAACACACTACAGTTCAGTACATTGGAACTTCAAGATAATTTTTAACCTTTGTCGAGACAAAAAGAATGTGATTTTGTGATGTAGGCCATTTGTACGTTTGGGTGAGTGGTATAGTTTTTTTGGATTTTAGATACTGTTTTATGAATTTATGAACAAGAATTTCAACATTTAGCCAATATTAGATCCTTTTTGATCATTAAATGTGATTTTCCAATATGGACTATTTATCGTCAAACTTCTGCCCATGTGTTTTGCATCAAGTCAATAGAGTGTTCGTTTCATAATATTGCATCAAATCATGATTACCTAGTGTTTAATTGCTTAGTTTTTGCTTACAATGTTCTTCCATGGCGATGATGCAGAGGTCAGCAGCAGACCAGATTCTAAGGGACTTGCAAAATAATCCTGACATGTGGCTCCAAGTAGTGCACATATTACAGAGTACGCAGAACCTCAACACTAAATTTTTCGCCTTGCAGGTTTGTGATGCAACAGTTTCAAATTATTAGATCTAACTCAGTTTGATGTCTTTTAATTGATCAATATGTAAACATCCTTCCAAGATTGTAATAGTTCAAATGCTGTAAAGACTTTAACAATTTGAAGTTATATTATCTACCTATGCCAAAATCTGATTAACAACCAGTGCTTAAAGACAACTAAAAGTCCAATCACAATACAATTTGCAATGTGAATAGAATTGATCAAATAATGTAACATCCAACGTGATAGATAATAACAAATCCTAATAAGTTGTTATATGATTTATATCTAGGTTTATTTCTGGAATTTATTTTTTTCCTTTTCTCTAATATCACTTTTTTGTGCATAGATTAAGGCACTATTTTCCTGGGTTTTGTAATGTTATTCCCTTTCATGTTTGTTTAATGGTCATCTTTCCTGTCTATATTTTTTGGTCCTGCTGGAAGTATGCATATCTCGTTGTCTGTACTCCTATTGAGATATGGTTCCTAATGTCTGTACTATTAGACATGATTTATTGCTGTGTTGTTTCATGGGGATTTGTCCACTGTTAATCTGTTTTCCAAATTCTTGAGTTTCAATCTTCTTCTTAAGAAACTTGACTCCTTTGTTTCCCATACTTACTTATAGGTTTTGGAAGGTGTCATTAAGTATCGGTGGAATGCACTGCCTATTGCCCAGAGAGATGGAATGAGGAATTACATCTCTGAGGTCATTGTGCAGGTTTGGAAATACTGATTCTGCTAATGGCTTAGCCTTCTATTCTCTTGCAGTAGTCTGTTATTTTTGTTTTCCCAAGCTGAAACAGTCTTTGTTTGATTATAATTGCATAGCTTTCAAGAGATGAGGCTTCTTTCAGAAAAGAAAGGCTTTATGTTAACAAGCTAAATGTTATACTCGTCCAGGTATGTCAACTCATTTTCTATATATGTTTTCTAACGGGAAATATTCTTCAGTTTAGTAAGTATGACTGGACTGTTAATTTACTCGGGTAGGGATGTTACAAGTATTCAAATGAGATAAGCTCTTTACTAGGGATGGTATCAGTATTCTGATATCAAATCAAAAGATAAACCTCACCTCTGTCTGTCTCCACCATATGAAAAATGATGACTAGATTTTAATTTATTACTGAATGTGGATTCCATAATTTCTAGTACAGTTTATTTTCTTTTAATAAACTATTATTTTTTTAGGGAAATTTAAAGGATTGTGTGAAAGGTTTTTATTTTCGTATGTAATTGATTATTCTTTCTATGTGCTATATTTTGGAACAACCTGAAGTTGGTGGTGATTTTATGTGCTATAATTCAAGTTGTTACATTCTTTCATACTCAAGTATATTTTTTTGCATTCACCAGATCTTGAAGCATGACTGGCCAGCTAAGTGGCAGAGCTTCATCCCTGACCTTGTTGCAGCTGCCAAAACAAGTGAAACTATATGTGAAAATTGCATGGTTATATTAAAAGTATAGCTTAATGACCCCTCCTTTTTAACTATTTAGTTAAGAATTGTCTATTTGAATGTGAGTAACATTCTGCATTGTTATGCCAGCTATTAAGTGAAGAAGTCTTTGATTTTTCAAGAGGAGAAATGACACAGATAAAGATCAAAGAGCTCAAACAGTCACTAAATAGGTAATCAAGACTAGTTGAGTCGATGTCTCTTTTAGTTGCTTGTGGTTAACTTTCATGGCAGCATAATCTAAATTATATTGTAAAATTAAAAAATGCACTGTCTTTTCCATAGGAGTCTCACTTGCACCTAAGAAACAGTTCATTTAATACCCTTTTTGCACCATCTGTTTTTATTAAGATATATTATGTCTCCTAAATGAAAAATGGTTGAATTGTTTATCCCATCTACGTTTATTTTTTTAGTCAAATGAATCTTCTTACACGCACCTTTCTTTGTAATAGGAAAATTTGTAGATTGCAGAAGCCACCGTGTCTGACTCTAGTTTTTTTTAATGAACCATAACATTTTTATTTGTTTACTTGTGATGTTGGAATAAGGATAAATAATCACAAATGTAATATCCAGATTGATCTTTTTTGCTATCTTTGCAGTGAATTTCAACTCATTCATGAGTTATGCCTCTATGTACTATCAGCGTCTCAGCGTGCTGAGTTAATTCGAGCTACTTTGGCCACGTTGCATGCATTTCTTTCATGGATTCCCGTGGGCTATATCTTTGAATCACCACTGGTCTGTTCATTTTAAGCTCCATTTTTTCCTGAATTACTTTTACCTGTTTTGCTTTGTAATACATTTTTTTGCTCCTGTATCTTTTATACAAAAGTAAGATGTGTTAAATTCATTTTGCAGTTGGAAATTCTTTTGAAGTTCTTTCCTGCACCAGCATACAGGAATCTAACCCTTCAATGTTTGACTGAGGTATCACTTCTTCCGTTGGATTGCTTTGTTCTTTCCTACGCGTCACTTGGAAATGAGAAAAAACGTTCTTTTTGCTGTGCATTCTCAACAGGTTGCAGCTTTAAGTATTGGTGATTACTACAATGTCCAGTATGTGAAAATGTATACCATATTCATGGTTCAGCTGCAGGTAAGTGTATATACTATTTGTTTTGGAGGGCTTTCTAGATAACATCTTTATCATTCTGATACACCATTTTAATCTCTCTTTCCATTGAGCTCTCTTTTGGTCATTATGTCCTTGCACTTTTATTGTAATCCTTGACTGTACTGTTTGGAATTGTCATGCAGACTATCCTTCCTTCGAATACAAACATACCTGAAGCTTATGCTAGTGGATCAACAGATGAACAGGTCTTTCTGTTTGGAGTATTGCCAGTTTTACATTGGTTCACGATCAACTGCAACTCTTTCTTAAATCACTTTCTCTTAATTGCAGGCTTTCATTCAGAACCTGGCACTCTTTTTCACTGCTTTTTTCAAGGTAATTTATTCTACACTAAGGATTGTTTGTTCATTTCCATTCATCATTTTAAGTCATTGGATTGCTTTCCTGAATTGATGCAACCTCTACTTTTACTTACAGGCTCACATCCGAATCCTGGAATCTAGTCAAGAAAATGTAGCTGCTCTCTTGATGGGGATGGAGTATCTAATCAGTATCTCATACGTAGATGACACAGAGGTTTTTAAGGTTAGTTGACACTTTGATTCTATTCAGTGATCAGATGTTTCTTTTTGCATACCTTTGCTGTGTCTAATTTCTCTATATCAACAGGTTTGCTTGGACTACTGGAACTCTCTGGTTTTGGAGCTGTTTGAGGCTCATCAAAATGCTGACAACCCTGCTGTAACTGCAAGCATGATGGGACTACAGGTGTGTACAATTCATTATCAAGATTATAGTATATCTAATGCATGTAATTGGTCTTCCACAATAAATTTAAGCAGAGTTTTTCGTTCCCATTAAGATGGACTTAGAGCCAAGTCAGTAGCATCGATATTTGACTCCTTAGATGGAATTTTCTTATTAGAGGTGGCTCTTGTTATTTTCTGATAGAATGAATTTGTCCTTTCCATGTTAGGAATTTATCTTTCTTTCTCTATTGGATATTTATTTATTTTTTATTTGTACAAGTGATTTTCCTCTGTATTTGTGCTGAATGATACTTGGCATTTATATCGTTCTTTTCCTGTTTATCAGTCACCTTATCCCCTAGAAATGCTTGATGGCACGGGAACACCATTAGTACAGCGAAGGCAACTTTTTGCTAGTACTATGTCAAAACTGCGTCTGCTAATGATTTGTCGAATGGCAAAGCCAGAGGAGGTTTTGATTGTTGAAGATGAAAATGGGAATATTGTCCGAGAGACAATGAAGGATAATGACGTTCTTGTGCAATATAAGGTGAGTTTCTGCTACTACATGACTTCTTTGTATTCTGCTAAATATTCATTTCCCATCTTGATTCTTGTCAACAAGTGATAACTTTTAGCATGAGAAATTCTACTGTTGTATGCAGTATAAGTTTAGGAAGAAATACAACAAGGGTATGTGGCTTGAGAGGAGGGACTAGTAGATGGATAGGATATCATCTTGCTGTTAGAAGGGCTAAGGATATTTTCACCTTGGAACAGCATCCGTAATTGTGTATTGCATGAGCAACCAAATGATTTGAAGTTATGCTTTCAGCTTGCAAGATTAGATGTATTAATGTGAATGTAATCTTGCATGCTTGTTGTTCCCCCCTAAATGTTTAAGCTGTCTCCAAAGGCCATGTAATGCAATGTAAATGTCGTTTGTCTGGCGGACCACTTGTCAATATTTCGCTATTGCCTTTTATAATGGAATCGTCTGTAGCTTATAGAAATTTATTGCAGATTATGAGGGAAACCCTTATCTATCTGACGCACCTGGACCATGAAGACACCGAAAAGCAGGTATTTATTCTTTGTGTTTTGTCTCTACACATGCAGTTCTATCCTTGATACACAACTTTCTCCATAGTGATCATTATTGTGCTAGCATGTAAATCATAGTAGGTGCTTCTACTGCTAACTGCATTTAATAGAACCAACACATTTTAGGTGATGCGTTTTCTTTTATAAATCAGATGTTGAGAAAGTTAAGCAAGCAGCTAAATGGTGAGGACTGGTCATGGAATAATCTGAATACATTGTGCTGGGCAATAGGATCAATATCGGGATCGATGCTGGAGGAGCAGGTACACTCTCTTGAGTTGACTTTGTCCCTTATAACATACATACATCAGCTATATGTTTACTGAGTTTTCCATATTCACTTCAGCTATTGTTGTTTTGGGGCATGAAGCTTTCCCCACAGTACTATAAATTGTTGTCATTATATGTAAAGTTCTCTATTTTATTGTCCGCTATTTATCTTTAAATCTTTCCTGACTAACTTCTATGGTTCCCATGTGAATGCATTGGATGCCTAAGGTTTTTTCTATTCCATATTGGTGCAATCAAGTGCTTACCTTTGTTTTCATGGAAACCTGTCACCTTGTGCTCTGTTGTTTTTTTTTCTTTGTTCTTTAGTATATTCCAGATTCTGGCTTAGTATTCATCAATGTCATGCAAGTTACAACATACCTTTACCTTAAGTTTGTCTACTTATGTGTCACAGAATCTTTCTTTATCCATTTCTGTGCTGGTAAGAAGTATTTAAGGAATTCAAGGTGTAAAGTGCACTAAGGAACTTAAGGTTCTAAATCCTAGGCACATGATCCAGCTATGAAAGTGAGGCTTAATTTTGTCGAATTTTCAGAAATATGGAGGCTCATAAAGAAAAACAAATTGATCTACTTGAGCATCACGTAATTAAGTTGTGTTAGTGACCTTGTGAGTCATTAATAATATATGGTCTAAGGTCTCTCTGTGTTACTTTTGAAATATTCATTATGGCATAAAACTTTATCTACATGAAACTTCACTGGATAATTAAATCTGGCAATTTATATATCTTCTCTGGTGCTTCAAATTATTGTGTCTTGCTTGTTAATTCTTCTGTTTTCTTTTTTTTTTGTAATTTAAATGGTATGAATGTGCAGGAAAATAGGTTTTTGGTGATGGTCATACGCGACTTGCTGAATTTATGTGAAATCACTAAAGGAAAAGATAACAAGGCTGTGATTGCAAGTAACATTATGTAAGTTTTGTTTTTCTCATGTTGTTCTGTGCACATCGATACTGAATATTGTCTTTGTACTTTTAACTTGTTAGGCTACAGTTAAAAATCTTGTTACAGACACCATTCTGCTTAATTCGCTATCCTTTGTTAAACTTGCAAGTTGCAATTGCTATTTCTATTCTTTGAATTTTCAGCCAATTACATTCTGTTTACAGGTATGTTGTGGGGCAGTATCCAAGATTCTTGAGAGCTCATTGGAAGTTCCTGAAAACCGTTGTCAATAAGTTGTTTGAGTTCATGCATGAATCACATCCTGGCGTTCAGGTTATCTTTCTTTAACTTGTTAGTGTCTTCTTAAGAGTGGGAATATTGTATCTAATTATAAAGGTCTTTTTGGTGTAATTTTGGATTCATAAGCTTCAATCGTGTTCTTGCAGGACATGGCGTGTGACACATTCCTGAAAATCGTGCAAAAGTGCAAACGAAAATTTGTGCTTGTGCAGGTATTTTTTGAAAATTTTAGTTAGAGGTTTGAACAAACTGCAAGCCTGTGACTTATTTGCAACTATATTATGAGTGACGATAATTGATGAAAGTTCTATATATGATCTGCATTCATTGATCCGTCTTTGTTGAGCTCTTGATGATCGAATTGTTGATTTGACAGGTTGGAGAAAGTGAGCCATTTGTTTCCGAACTTCTAACTGGTCTTCCAACAACAGTTGCAGATCTTGAACCACATCAAATACATACATTTTATGAATCTGTATGCCCTTCTATTTTATATATCATAGTGACCTACCTGAAGATAACTTTCCATTTTCTTCACTAATATGCTTCTCCATTATAGGTTGGTAATATGATTCATGCCGAGTCTGACCCTCAGAAGAGGGATGATTATCTCCGGAGATTGATGGAGCTACCAAATCAGGTGGGTTATTATCATGTGAACATAAACATGTTGATTGTATTTGAGTATGTTTATTAATTGTGTTTCTCCTTTCTGGCTGTGCAGAGGTGGGCTGAAATAATTGGGCAAGCACGTCAAAGTGTAGATGTTCTGAAAAACCCAGATGTCATCAAGGCTGTACTTAATATTTTGCAGGTAATACATTAGTAGTGTATCGCAATCTTATTTGAACGTAACAACTGTTCTGCTTAACTGTGCTTTGATTCACTTATGCTAGCTGATGCCAGTATAGTTAAATATGCTCTTGTTTTGACGCTGCTCTTTGTACTGCTTCTATTACCTTGAGTAATGTATCCAGAATCTAGTGCTGCTAGTACTGCCTCTGTCACAACCACTTTGAGCACCATGTTTGCTTTCTATGCAGCACTTATTCTTAAAATGTGCTTTATATTCTATTCTTTAATCAGTTGGCATGTAGCTTATTTGTAACATTGGATTTCTTTCATTAACTATTGCCTTTAACTATTGCCTCTTAACAGACAAACACAAGCGCTGCGACATCACTGGGAACATTCTTCTTTCCACAGATCCAATTGATTTTTCTGGACATGCTGAATGTTTACAAGTAATAACTTTTATATCTTTTAACACCGTGCTATGGTCATCTTCTGGTTTTTCCTGTCTTCATATTTTTTGCCTTCTTATTTTCTTGGGTGGTGTTGCTACATCTGTCAGAATGTATAGTGAACTCATATCAAGTAGCATTGCTCAAGGGGGACCCTATGCTTCAAAGACCTCATTTGTGAAGCTTTTGCGGTATGGTAGCCTGCTGTATTGTGAAATATTTCTTACTTTTATTTACTGAATTGAAGCGCAATATTTTTTTATGTTTCTCTGAATTGTTTTTGTACCTCTTAACAGATCAGTGAAAAGGGAGACACTCAAGCTTGTTGACACATTTTTGGACAAGGCTGAAGACCAACCGCATATAGGGACACAATTTATCCCTCCAATGATGGATCCTGTGCTGGGTGACTATGCCAGAAATGTTCCAGATGCTAGAGAATCGGAAGTGCTGTCACTTTTTGCAACAATAATAAACAAGTAATGTTCCTTATCTATCCTAGTTTTCGTTTTGTTAACATCAACATCTTGTTAACATCAACATCAACATCACCATGCCCACGTACAACAAGATGGGGTCTGGGGAGGTTGTGCACACCCTCCTTTGAAAAAAACCGAGTGGGTCACACCGAACCGCCCCATCTAAAAAGACACAAAAACGAAACCCGAAAGACAAAACTAAACGTCTTCTACTCTACATAATCTTCTCCCTCTAAAAGTTGCTCATTTTTGGGACTTTTTGAGTTAGAGGGATGTAAAGGACATACCTGTAAATGTCCGAGTATTTTCATCTGTTTTGTTAAATTACTTTATTTACTTCTACCCCTCCTGGTGCTTTTCATCTGTTTTGTTAAATTCTTTTCATCTCTGTTTACATTACCAGCATGTTAAACAAACACAGGCTTAATGTTTACCCTCAAAATGTTTGTTTTTTCATCTCTGTCCTTGAGTATGTTGACTAAATGGCTGTGCACGTGAATCGTGATAATTGAGTGAAGATTGATGTTGTTTGTCTTTTATGTTAACTTTGTGTAAATAGAAGCTTCATTTATGTTTACCTTCAAAATTCATCAGAAAAAGAATTTTCCATTGGGAAAGGAATTTAGTAGAGGAAAGTCAGAATTTAGAATTTGTTGGAAACATAAGGTGTGCACCTTCTTATTGTTTTGACATTATCCTCTGACCTTTTTAGGTACAAAGCTGCAATGATTGAAGATGTACCTCGTATTTTTGAGGCTGTGTTTCAATGCACATTAGAGGTGAAATATACACTATTCCTATTTCTTCTTTTATCTTTGGAGGTTGCACTGCATATCTTTTCTGGTAGAAGAAATCATTGGCTTTGTACTTTGAATTTAAGTTAGTGTCTGCCTGTATCTTTCTTCTTGGTAGTGTGTTCATGTGCATCTGCCTTTAGGCTTTTACCTTGTTATCTGACTTGTCTTTGCTTGTATTATACAGATGATTACAAAGAATTTTGAAGATTACCCTGAGCATCGCTTGAAGTTCTTTTCACTACTTCGAGCCATAGCTACTCACTGTTTTGCTGCTTTGATTCGATTGTCTCCTCAGGTTCGGACTTGAACTTCAGTGCTTGTTTTGGCTGTACAGAATGATGTGTTGATGCATAACCTTTACTAGTGTGTTTTCAACTGATTGACTGTATTTTTATTTCTAATTTAGGTAGACAACATCATGTTATTAAATTTGATTCTTCTAACTCACTATTATTCCTGAACACTGATTTTTTTAAGATAAACTGGCTCTATATTGCAGCAATTGAAACTTGTAACGGACTCCATTATCTGGGCTTTCCGTCATACAGAGAGGAATATTGCTGAAACTGGGCTGAATCTGCTAATAGAAATGCTCAAAAACTTTCAGGTATGACATCATTCGGCTTGTTTAGACAATTGTCAAGATTTGGGCTTGTATATGTCCTCATTTGAGTTTCTGTTGTTTAACAGGTTTCAGAGTTTTGCAACCAGTTTTATAGGACATATTTCTTGACCATTGAGCAAGAAATTTTTGCTGTATTGACTGATACATTCCACAAACCTGGTTTCAAGTTGCATGTTTTGGTGTTGCAGCATTTATTTTGTCTGGTAATAGAAGTTATGTTTTTTTTTCACCTCCTTCACTTCTGTCCTCGGGAATGTTTTATTTGAAGTCTGATGTTCATTTTCAGGTGAAATCTGGTGCATTAACGGAGCCCTTGTGGGATGCAGCCACTGCTTCATATCAATACCCGAATAATGATGTCTTTGTTCGTGAATATACTATCAAACTACTTAGTTCATCATTTCCAAACATGACAACTGCTGAGGTATATCCTCTGCTTTCTTTTTCATGCAAAAATAAATCTTATCTGGGAAGGTAATAACATGTTTTTCAAATAGTTCTAATCATTCGAGGTTTTCAGGTGACACAATTCGTGAATGGACTCTTTGAATCAACAAATGATCTTGCTACATTCAAAAATCACATACGGGACTTCTTGGTGCAGTCGAAAGAATTTTCAGCTCAGGTATTGCCAAGTAGATTTTCAATGTATAAAAATAGTCGGTTTGTACTAGAGGTTGCGATTTCCATTATAGCTTTTTCCTTTTAAGCTCTGTTTGGCAAGAGAAACTAAGACATAATAACAACAATTTACTTCTTTAGCCCTATGTTGACCGGTTTTGATGGGCTATTCGGGATGTTTTACAATTGTTCTTGATCAAACCAATGTAGGATAACAAGGATCTATATGCGGAAGAAGCTGCCCTTCAGCAACAGAAAGACCGTGAATTAAAACTGCGGATTCCAGGTCTTATTGCTCCAAATGAGATACAAGATGAGATGGTAGACTCTTGAGGAGCCGAGTAAAGTGAGAGCTCTCTCTTCTCGGAAGAAGGTTCCCTTTTTTGGTTTATAATAATTTAATCTACTACATATCATCCCCGGGCACACAGAACTTTCAATAGGATTGATTTGTCTGTCCTGATCCCTTCGCTCAGAAAGAAGACTGATTCAGTTTGGTAGTTTTTGTTCTGAATCATGAAGGCGGCCTTGCACAAACCAAGCTTCGGTCTTGGTTGTATGTAATTGCATATTCATTGGTTTGTTGGCTGAGTGTACTATACGAGTAAACTTAGGTTTCAATCCAGGAACCGAATTGATTGGGGAACTTGTGCTTACAATTTGTAAGGGTTTCCTGAATTCAGTTTTTATTATTGTGTTCATATCATCAAATGGTAGATGACTAGGGATGGAAACTGTCGATAGCCGACTCTTTTGTCAGTCTCAGTTTAGGGGGTGATTAATTGACTGAACTGTGCCTGTTTGTGAAGGGTCTCCCTGATTGTCTCATTTCTTCGCTCGGGACTAAAAGTTGTTAGAATTGATTTGTGATTGGTGGTAACTTGAAATTTGTCCATGCTTGCCTTAAACTTGTTGTTTGAATGGAAACAGAGTAGTCAATTTGGATTGGTTATATTTGTAGCTCATTGGAAGAAAAGGTCATTTCCGTGATCGGGTCGTCAAAATAAGCAGATTACATTCAGCATGTTTTTGTCGGAGATACTCTGTAAAAATTGAAGGCTGTAGAATGAAAGGTATTGATTTTTGAAGTCTTGTTTTAGGCCTATGAACAGAATAAAACTAATCAAACATAACTGAAGACGATCTAAATTTGGTAAAAGAAAGTGTATGTTTCACCCATGTGTTGGTGGCGCCGTGCCTGTTATTTTTTTATTGGAATTTTAAGCACCTGCACCAAAACACTGAATGTTACGTCAATGGCCAAGGATGAATGAATCAACTACATTCCACTTAACAATGTGGTGTGGTGTAGGGGCATTATTCATTCCGCATAAGTTAACATTTTAGTCTCAGGGCTGTTCTTACTCGTTATACCTTATTGACCCCCAGATCGAAGAATCGAAACCCAACAAGTACAACCGTCACTTTAATGCACCAATAAATACCGTCACGAAATTTGGTCTTGTATAGCCTTAACTACGCACGGGCCACTCTGAGTTCCATCAACACAAACCACCCCTTCCGATTCATCGAGCTCAAGTAAAGCCAGCTGCGACTTCAAAAGCGTGACAGGCATGAAATGCGCCTCTTCTTGCATTCGCCTTTTCACTCGGTCAGCTAGAACTTCTTCAGAGACTTGAAGCAAAACAAATCTCACCGCCTTGCAAGTTTGGTTTTCTCCGGGTCGGTAATTTGGATCAGCGGATCTCAGGATTTCTCTGTACTGTCTTCTCAGGGCTGAACAGGCACAAACAACAGCTTTGCCACTAGCTACATAGTTTGATAGTTCGTCACGTAGAGAAATGAGCCAAGGTGATCGATCCTTGTCAGTGAGTGGAATTCCTTTCCTCATCATCTCTATTCATGGTTTAGATAATAGATAAATCAATACACAGAATAAAATGATCAGAAGTTTAGAAACTGAGATCCGAAAATTGTGTGTACGACTAGACACTACTACCTTTATTAGATTCCGAGTGGAAATCATCAGCGTCCAGAAAAGGGCAGTCCATTGCTCCAGCCAAAAGCTTACCAATTGTCCTGGTGTGGAGCAGAAGCAAAGCATTATACATGTGAGCTCACTCAGAACAGTCAAAGAGCAAAAATGTGCTCTGTAATGTAAGTGTTAACAATGATCACAGAAGAATCCAACTCTTATATTTAAATGAATGCAATGGAAGAAATCATGTTGGCTATTAAAGCTAACTTCCCTATTCAAACAAGCAAACCGACGTTATACCATTCCACTTATGCAGTGTTCATGATTTAAAGACAAAAGTATGATGCAGCAACACATCGAAACAATAGCGCAGACAAGGCTTGATTACATAACAACCACTATACATTCCCTTACAAACAGCTTAAAATCAAAATGCTCTTCATCAACCATAGGACTAATAGAAGCCTCAAAATGAGCTGTACTAAGCAGGAACTACAAATCAATCCTATACTGAAACCCGGGAGCACAATCAGCAACATTTATCAAGCATAGATTTCTCAATCAAGTACACAGAAAGTGTTCAGTGAAAGGGAATGCAAGCAATTCAGGTACAAATTGGACACTTTCCTGAACATAGAAGCTCAACAAACCCCTTTGGCAATCATTGATCTTCAGAAACCATGATATTCAACTCGAAGACAACAAAAGATGCATCAGCTTACGTTTTTCCAGCTCCGCTAACTCCCATAAGCACGATCACTTTACCTACATCACAAAAAGTCTACAATGTTCAATTCAGCTGATCGAAACTGATAGCAAATTAGCAATAGCACGAATTGCATCAGTGAAGAAGCAATTACCATCGGCCATGTCTAGATCTGCAGATTCCAAACAGAATGCAAACCCTAGAATGCACCAAAGGAAGTGAAATTCATCGATCAAATTAGACAAGCGAATAGCTAAAACGAAGAAAGCTGGTGAAAGGAAACTCCATACCAAAATTGTGACGTGTAGGTGCACTCTTCCCCAATTTTGACCTTCGAAGATAAGATGAGAGGGAAGGGAGCTTCAAAACGACATCGCTTTGACACATCCACGGATTCCTTCCACGTGAGCGAAGAGGAAAGTCCGATTGCACAGACGGTTCCCAATTCGGCCCGACTCTTCGAAGATTGGGGTTCAGAGCACAGGAATTGAAAAAATCGTGCGCAGATTTGTACAACTCTAGAGGAATTTTACAATTGACGAGAATTAGTAATGGCTGGAAGAAAAGAAAGATCGAATCAATGAGCGGAATGTATGAAAGATTTGCATTCGGATTGAGTGATGTCACCTTCTTTGAAGAAATTCGAGAAAGGATTGCGCGCCAACGGTGTCACCAAGTCCATATCACTATCGATATGGACTTTGCTCAGTGTATATATAATTAACTACGATGATTTTTTTTTTTTTTTTTTTTGATTAACTACGATAATTAACTACGATGATTGAGTGCAAATTAACCTTTAAGTATTTTAAAAACAGTTTTTGTTTGTTTGTAAGAGGCACATATTGCTCAAAAAAAAGAAAAAAAGAAAAGAGGCACATAGATTAACAATCGTGTATGATCTTCTTACATGATCTTACTATACGACGGTTTTTCTGACAATTTAATTATTTTTCTTAATATTATTATACCATCAACAATGTAAGAACATGTCTTGAAAAAAATACGTGGATGGTTCATCGTGATCAATTAAAATTATATACTATCTATTATATAATACTTAATGGACATATTCAAATATGAGTAATCACTAATCACAACTATAATATTAATTTATCAATTCCAACCTGCAATCACTATCAAGGGCAGCTGCACTTGAAAAGTGGGTTAATTGACCAATTAAGCACTTTGCCGATGTGCAATGAAATCAGCTAGCTGGGTATTTCCGTAGTTTGTGAGCACAACAGAGGGCAGATTAGTCATTTGGTGACTCTATAAAATTAAAACAGAGAGTTTGTAACATTGGGCCTTCCACCCTCTATCCAAATTTATCAAAGGAGAAGCAAAAGAAAGATTTAAATTTTGTGCTTAAACAGAAAGATCATCTTCTTCTTTGCTTGATTATTCAATATCAAATCTAGATTAATTATCTTTGGATTAAGGGAAGAGATGGGTATGTGGACTGAAAAGGTTCTTCCTGCAATCCACAAGTTTTTGTGGAAAGATGACACCAAAAAGGCTGCTGAACAAGCTTGCAAGTCCTTTGATGAATCCAAGGTCACCTTTCTCATGATGCTTTTGTCATTGATGTTTAGCATAGAGCTTAAGTTGGATTTCATGAGATTAGGCATTTTTAGATTTTTTTATAAGGTTTATACTTTTATTTTAACGGAGATAAGTTGCGAACATAGATTTAAGATTGATTTTTTCGTACCAATCTCGTGTATTATTGTCGAGATGCATGATTCTTAGGTCATGAGTTCGAATCTTTCTTATCGTATTATTTTGGCTTATGTGCATCATGAAAACAGAGCGATGAGTATACATATCTCTTTTGAAAAGATTAGTGTAATGATTTAATTAGTTTGGATGACTTTTGTGTTCTAAAGGGAGCAATGAACAAGGAGTTTGAAGAGAAGAAAGGAGTGCTCAAGCCCAAAGTGATAGAAATCCATGAAGCTTCCTCTACAGAAATCAAGGTGATCTAGATTGTCTCAAAATCAATATTGCTTTGGCATGGCTTAATTGTGAACATTTCTTTCACTCTTTTGAAGTGTTTCTTTCGTTGATTTGATATCATAAATGCAAGAATTCCTTCATAACTCTACCCTTGATACAGGCTTTGATTAAGGAGCCTAATAGGCACAATCTTAAAAAGCACTCAGCCAAGGTTCAAACGTTCCTAGATGAACTTGTCAAAATAGGTAATTAATCAACCTCAATCCAAAAGCTCAAAAACTAAGCAATATGAGAATGTTTGTTGAAGTTATAAAGATATGGTTTATTACAGATTTTCCAGGATCAAAGGCAGCATCAGAAACAACGTCCAAGTATGGGCCAGATTTGGGGCGATCTCCAATCATCTTTGTCTTTGAAAAGGTCTCTATTTTGATCGCGTCCAAGGAAGTGGCTACACAAGCAACCGCGATGGAGCCACCAACCGCCACCACTACCACGACCAGGGAGATTATTGTTGAAAAGGCGGTTGCCAAGGAGCCCGAGAAAGCCAAAGTGGCTGCCGTTGAGCCACCAACTACCACCATGGCCAAGGAGATTATCGTTGAAAAGGCGGTTGTCAAGGAGCCTGAGAAAGCCAAAGTGGCCACCATAGTGCCACCAACTGCAGCCACCATAGTGCCACCAACCGCGGCCACCACCGCTGTTCCCAAGGAGATTATTGTTGAAAAGGTGGCCGCCAAGGAGCCCGAGATAGGCAAAGCGGCCACCAAGGAGCCACCGGTGACCACCACCGTGACCAAGGAGCCCGTGAAGGTTGATGCTCCGGCCAAGAATGGGAAAGAGCCATCCAAGGTGGAAGAGAAAAAAGAGATGCCACTAAAACCCTAATTGAAGTGCAAATTACACAAGGAATATGACAAAGCAAAAATACAAGTGTGTACATTTCCTTTGTTCATTTTGTAAAAATTGTGTATGACTACCAAAATACAGCATGGAAATTACCAAAAATTGTTATTGTATGTTTAAGTTGGAGAAGATCACACTAGTCGGTAATAGCTTTTAATAATTTGTAATGTTTGGAAGTGGTGAAGATGGATCATATACTATTTGGCTTTGTTGTATATACTCTGATAGCTTTTTTCTGTTGTCATCAAATGTTTACAAGGTGTGTACAAAAGGTCAGCTTCTAGGGGAAAAAACATTGGAAATTTGATGATTACTTGGTTACAAAGTCACCTTCTAGCAATAACTAATTATGTCTCTAATGCCGCTTTAATGCTAGATTTATCGGTTTTTCTATTATGTGTCCTAAAGACACACTCTATATAATAGGTTCTTGCATACTGTACGTATATCATGTCCATTTCGTCGATTTCGATTGGGTCCCAAGAAATTGCAGATGAAAAAAGGATTTCAAAGGGAAACATTGAATCCTACAACAATTAGGAGTTAATTATGACCAATTTCACAGTATAACACTGACAATTCATCACAGGAAAGTTAATGGACAAAAGTTTAAACAAGATAACTGGAAATCCATACATAATATGACCTGCAATCACAGACCATGTAGTATGAGCACGTAATAAAATGTCACAAATTAGCCCATCGTGGATGACCTGTTGATAGAATGATTTATTCATGCTGGAACGATGTTGAAATTTTAATGCTAATGATCAAATAAATGCTAAAAAAAATTCTATAAAAAAGTACAAGCCTATGACTTGAATGGAATGAAGCTAATTAAAATTGCATTATAAATGTACAATTAATGGTAAGAAAAAACTAACTTTACTTTATATCGTTATATTATATTATATATTAGATATAGATGGATCCAAAACCAAAATCCAGTCACTTCAAGCCACTGGTGGTTATTTAAATCTGCTTCGAGAATTGTTCAGGCTCTGCACAAGACATGCACACAATGACTTAATTAGTTCATGATCAGTTCTGGGAGAGTGGCATTTAGCATCAAATCTGCATGAATAGATATATAACAAACAAAAAAAATCTGCATCCTGACCAGCCGTTTAAAAGAAGTTTCTGCATTGAGTTTCTTTGAGTTCTCGGCATCTGGTTTGGCATGAGACAAAGCCTGGTACAGAAAAACATTATCAACCAACATAAACATGTTAAAAATTTCACTGTAATTATGCTCAGTAACGTTTTCACAGGTAACAGAATAGTTCATGTTTGAGGGGTTACAAACCGAGGTATTTAAGGAAATAATACCTCGATGAATGATTCAACACGTCGTCTCATACGAGTGTGCGTGAACCCTTCTGAACACTGTTCCAAGATGCAGAAAAGATGCTCAGGCTTAAATCAACGACAAGGATATAATACAGCGATGATAAGAGATTAGTCAATTGTTCTACAAATATAAATATATTGTAGAAGAAAGATGTTCTGGGTTAAATCAACCTTTCATTCAATCCCCAAAAATATATATAAAGATTGATAACTTTAGTTTGAGAGCTCATAAACAAATTCCTCTTTGTGCATATGGGATATAGTTTGTGTGATGATGTGAATGAAACAAATCAGCCAAACCCAAATCCCGCCTTATAGATTCACATGATGGCTTTTAAGCAGGCAACACACCCAAGAGAAAGCACATAAAAAGGAGGAAGGCTATGTTTGAAGAACGTTATCCCGCACACTCCAGAGCCTAAAACTACAGATCGCCAGTGTTTAATCTAAAGAGCTAGAATAAACATTTTTTTTTTGGTCGGAACTAGAATAAACATATGAATACCCTATGGGAGTTTTGACAATCCCCTACAGGCTACAGCATCTAGATCATCTAATTAAACATTAAAGATTTTATGCTTCACCAAGATCCAAGGTTTCCCAGAGCAACTCGTACCCATTTTGACAACTCTTTTGGAGCAAATAGATCATAGCAGCAAGGAAGTGAAAAGTACCTTGACATGATACCTAACATATGCATGGAATGTTGATAAATTCCAGACAGTTCTGTCCAGCTTGTTTCCTTCAACATGGCGTGGAAGAATGACTACATGACACAGAAAATAATAAGACACTATAGCATGAAAACAAATTCAGAGAAGAGGCTAAGGATTCTATATGGCATACCAAAGGAAACAAAGCCTCCATTAGCTGACAGGGCTTCATTTGGGACTCCATTCAGTTCTTCAGGCGGAGAAGATGTCCATGTACAATTAGGAGAATTATTAAGCCCAGGACCACGCCTTGCCTCCACAAATTCCTGAATCACATTGAAAACTTTAGATGATGTAAAGAACAGCCAAAGACTTAATGATGTGTAAGAAGAGCCATCAGCATGCCAGTCCAAGTTCAAAGGGAAATTATTAGTACATACCTGCAGGAAAGAAGTTGCAAGAACTGTATCTACAGAATCCTTAAATCTCATGGGAAAAATTACAGTAACCTTGTCTATCTGCCATGAAAAATATAGCAACTTGGTCAAATCTTACTAAATAATAGTGCTGCATTTACTACTCTGACACTTGATTTGCAAAAATCAGAAAAGTTCAAAGGAAAGCATCAATATCTGAAACTTAAACTAGAACAGGATAAAAGAATATCCAAATGGATCAAAGTCTCCCTGAAAATTCAAATGCGCACCTTAGGAAGAAGGAAGAAGGACTCGTTGGGCCTGTGCACTAGGGCTACCAGTTGGTTCATATTTGGAGCAGCAGACCTTGATGCAAGAAATTTTAGGATCACTCTCAATGGAGCACCAAGCACAACTTCCCTAACAGATGCAATCTTTACCAACAGAGAATGTCTGCTTTCTGCAGTGATGAAAAGCCATAGCCATCACAAAATGTTGCAAAAGAATGAACCATGAGTATATAGCATATACAGTATATAACATATGAAAGAGTGTTCATATATTGAGTATAAAATCAATTAATAGAAGACTAAAGATTCCTGGTTATTTGATTCAATTGCTCAAGTTCATGTCACACCACGTTGTTTGAAATTGTAAACATCATCTGGCAAAGAAATGCTACCCTTCCATCTGAGAATTTTTCTAAAAGAACTATAGTGCATTCAAGATCTCTCTAATATACTATTCTGTGATGCATTTTAAGCCATCTCAGCTTTACAGTATTTCATTAAATATAAGGAAGAGATTCAGTTTAAAGCAAGTATGAGGTAAACTGAATTGACATCAAATCAACAGAAACGCAGAATCCTGCATCTTGTTGGCTTGTAGTTCAAGGATTTATGACTAGCAGATCCAATAATTCAGCAATTCACTTGAAGCCATGAACATAGAAAAGGGAACAAATCAAGAACACAAACTCTTACATAGATCATATAAGTATATACAGGTAAGGGGATGCAGGATTTAAGTTTGTGCAAAGCATGCAAGCAAAAATAACACAGCCAATGATGACAAGAAAGATCTGCATAGAAGTCTAAACCTAGAGATCACACTGGAGTTCAGATAAACGTCCAACATCCATTCTCAAATGGAATTTTGCAAATATTAAGAAGATTCAGGGGCTAAGAGCCTCAGATGTGTGGATAAAATATGTAAGAAAACAAAGTAAACAAGCATATATTTTCTCATTCATCTGACTCTGGAAAGAAGAAGGTAAATTCACATCAATAACAGAAAAAGCGGGTTATAAAAAATTTACTAGGAGCATGACACTCTGATATCTCAATGACCTTATAAATTAAACTCATTCAACCTTCATCTGGAGGAAGTTTTGAGAGGTTGAGCTTCATTGTAAGATTGAAGCCATCTCTGGGTGGATCGAGAATATGTGCAACCACGCCATATGCAGCCTTTATTGCTTCAATTGCTCCAAAAGGTAATCCACCAACAAAAACTGCTTCAGGAGGAGGTACTGGTAATGATACTGACAAGAGTACAACGTGAGCGTTCTTCATAGATGCCTGGGGAAAAATGTATGTGGAAATCAATTTCATGCTTAGTGTTATAATTAAGAAAAAAACACCTGAGAAGGAATCTGGTTGACAGAATGTAGGGAATGATGAGTAAATCTGATCCTCTTTTTTTTTCTATGTAGCTCACATAAAAATTTGAGATCAATGAAGTAAGATAGGTATGTGACCTGAACATGAAAGCGAATGTCATCAAACTCCATCCAGTTACAATCTAGCTCGACTCCCTTTCCAATACTATAAATCAACATAAATTAGATGTTAGGAGACACCACTGAACATTATATAACCCTAAGTTAGATGTGTAAAGGAAATTGATTCATGAAGAAGCTCCAAAGACTTCATAAATAATCTAGTTCACAAATCTGTAAGGTTACACACGTGTTCAATAACAAAATTATATACGGTCAAAGATCACACTCCCAATAGAGTGTCATAGCAATTCCCATACAAAAATGACAAAATTAAACATATTAATACATAGGACTGCACACCATTTGTTTCTTCAGAGTTCAGATTGATAACTAAATTGCTATGTTGCCAAATGCCAACTCTAGGCAGCTATTGGATGAGATGAGATTGCTCATGAATCATCCACCAATATCTACATCCTTTCATGATAAACCATAAAGAAAAAGGAGAAAAGAAGACTGACATTTTTTAGCACTTGTTCTCTCCTAAACATACATGGACAGGATTCTAGGTTACAAATCTCCAGACAAAAAATGCCACTAACTTAAAGAACAAACTCCTAATGCATCCACAATACCAGAGCATTAACTTTGCTACACTCATCCAATTACTTCGCTAACCTCATACATTTCACCAATAGCTCAGCTTGCATCAACAAGCTCAGAAGCACAGATTACATCAATCAAAACTAATCGTCATCCTCGCACTAACAAGCAATTGAATTCTCACCAAAATCAATCTCCATTCCGAGAGCAAATCACAAATCAAACTACAATTCAGATAACACAATCCAATTTCACACAAACTGCTAAAGCTATCACGACGTCAACCACACAGATTAAGGAGAAGAAAACTGACTTATCAACGCGATTCGACAACAGCTGAAGAAGATATTTCGATTGTGGCTGCAAGAGCATCATCTCGTCTCGCAATCGCTATCTCTCTCAATTCCTTGCGTGTCTGAAATGGACTGGAAAAAGGCAGAAGAAACGGCTGGCGCTACTTTTTCGTTTCTCGATCGGTCTCCGCCGAGGACAATAGGCGGATTAGAGAAGTAGGCGGATTGATTGGTGGCTGAAACGGCGGTCGGAGGTGGCCGACAGGCGGTGACGTCGGTGGCGGTGAGAATGGTGCACGGCCGGTGACGAGATCCGAAATGGGGGACTTGGACTTGGAGCGGCAAGAAGAGAACGGTTTGCCTGGCAATGCACTTTCGACAATTCGACAAACTACACGTCCTTTTTCCTTTTTTTATTTTGGTGAATTACAAATGTGTCACTTTTCGTGAAATGGTCCAAGTTTTAGGTATTAACACAAAACGGCACAACCGTTTTAGCTATTAAAACATGCCTCAAGGGCAGTTCAGAGGCGGAGCCCAGACGCAATAGTGAGAAGATGCAAGCGTTTGGATGTAGGGGTCTACAGGAGGGATAGAAGTCGTTCGAAAAAAAGCGTTGGATGGACAACATAAGTCAGGATATCAGGCTATTAGGGATTTCAGAGAAGTTAGCGCAGTGCAGGGGGAGTTGGAGGGAGAAGATAGCGTATTAGAGTGCTAGTCAGCGTGTTGGTGGAGCCTAGTGGAGCTGTGTAATCTTTTGTTAGCCGTCGGTTTCCCTCCGTTTGCCTTTTTTCGTTCCTTCTTTTTCTTTTTCGTCCCTTCTTTTTCCTTTTTCTTTCTTTTAGTCTTCGTAGTAGTTTCTTGAGTGGTCCGGTCGTTGTCCTTTGGGTCGCATAAGGTGCATTTCATTTAGGTCTAGAATGCCCCCACTCTAACCTCTCAGGTCCTGCTTTTGCGAGATTCCCTGAGTATATGTTGTTGTTGTTGTTGTTGTCAAGAACAGTCAAGGTCTCCGATTCGATATCTAAGTGAGTGTTTTTGTTCTCATCTATTTACGAATGCTCTAGGTTAGTCTCAAATAGTGTTTTAACGACGTAAAAGAGTTACTAGTTCAAAGAAAGGAAATAGATCCGTCTTCGTCTTCATTAGAGTTTGGATGGTCACGATGATTATTTCATTGGATGTTTTTCAGTGGAAATCATTGTTGTTTTGTTTTTTTTGAAAAATAAACAAAAGTCGATATAAAAACGAGTTAGTTTGAAAGTGGGGTATTTGGGTTAATAGAAAAAACATGAGATTATTTCGAGTAATTTTCACTAAATTGAAATTACAAATACGCCACTTTGTTTTTCCTGTGTTTGGGCTGAGTTGGGCTTTGTAATTCTGGTGGTCCAGGCCCAATCACAGACGAGTACATTCATTTCTTGCAGTAAACATCAGTGGCCAGTGGCCAGTGAGCACTTAACCAAGCCCACATAATGAGAATTACTCCTTCCGTTTCATAATAAGTGTCGTTTTAGCTCTTTACACATTTTTTAAGGAAGACAATCATTCACTTTGAAAATTACAAACTTTTTCTTAATATTACCACTCATTACATTTTTTGGCCAATGAATGAACAACTTTACTCAACAAATACACATTCCAATAAAAACTATCATTACTCACCCCTAATTAATCACATTGAAAACCTAAAACGACACATAATATGAAACAAATTTTAAGTGCTAAAACGACACTTATTGTGAAACGGAGGGAGTACTTCGTATATGCGAGAGTAACATGCAAATTTTCATCATGAAAAATACAAACTTCGTATTTTTTTAGACAGAGAACTTGCCTCACATCGATCAACTTGCGATTAGAAATCTGTTATGTAGTTAATTATTTGACATACTTTTAAGTTAAACCTCAGGTCTTTTTTTATTTGTCATGTCATAATGGAGAAGAGTGGGAGACTAAACGCCAAGTCAACCTCGGATCTTATTGCATTAATCACATGATTATTGACTAAGGTATCAATTTATCTTTTAATCATCCTAAGCGGGTGGCCCTGGAGCCACTATAATTTGTCGCTTCAATCAATATAGGAGACAGTTTACACAAAATGCTAATCTACATGCATTTTTTTAGCAAAGGCATTAGCAAATACAAGACCTATTTTCTATAATTCTATTGTATGTCTCGAAGACACACTCTAAGCGTATTAAATAGTAAATGTAGAAATTAAAATTTTAAGAAGAAAATAGTAAACTTGTGACAAGAAAGATTTAAAAACTCAAATTTAAATTTACCAAATCTTTCTATTAATAGTTGCTTATAATGATTCCTTAGAGCACATAATAGAAAAAACCATATTTAGTTTGTATATATTTAAACGTAAGTTGGCGAGAAAAGAACTCAGTTTAGTTGTACCAAAGTGGTTTAGTTAACATTTTATGCAACTTCGATAATGATGGTGAGAAAATAAAATTAAGTTTAATTACAAGAGGTTGATTCACATGAAAACTACTCTTAAGATACAAATTATAAATAAATAACAACCGTTAGATTCGAAGAATCTACGGTTCAGATTGAAACAAGAAGTTAAAGAGGGGAATTGGGTTCAAAATATGTGCGGTGGTTATTTTGCAATTATAGGGAACTATAAGGACAAAATTGTCAATGAATCTCAAAACAGAACAAAGGACGCATTGTCAAGTTCGCTGGTTGCTCGTTCTCTTCTTGTTCGCTCGTTCTCGATCAATTCCTCGCCGACGGATTTTTGATGGGAAGAAAGCAAGCAATCGGAGATCGGAGGAAGCACCGTTCACGAGTCGATCGGCGGCAACCACCGTTCAACAGGCCCGTCCGGTCACTTGCGCGCTCCTCGAGGCCTGCGATTCCCATGGCCAGCCGTCCTCACACTCGCAATTCGTATGCTTCTTCGCCACGTACTTCTCCCTCATGAGCTCCCGGAAAGCTAGGGCTTCCCGTGGCGGTGAGAGGAATTTCGTCTTCGAGCTATCAATTGGACCATGGCGGTGCTCACGATGTATTCTAGGGTTTACTTGGGGTACCACTTCGTTGTGCAAGTCTTCACCGGCGCGATCGCCGGAATTGTGATCGGAGCGGCCTGGTTCTATGTTGTTTACGGTAGGCTGGTGCTAGGGTTTATTTGGAATTTACTATATGTTGTGGTTGATGTAAGTTGGGTGAAATGAGGCACGGAAGCAGCTCCACCTGTACCCTTGTAAATCTCAATTGAGGCTGTAGCTTTTGACATTAGAGATCTATTTCATACAGGGCTTTGTTTAAGTGCTTCTTCTTCTTGATGTAAGTTGTGATTGATTAGTGAATTGGTGGGTGGTCATTTTCCTTTCATTTCATTTTTCCAATCAATACTTCTTCTTGTAAGATTTGCTTAGGTTCTTCAGCTTTCATCATTCCAGGTTTGGGTTGCTATTTATTTTAATTTGTGTACATGTAGAGAGGATGATTTTTGGATTACAGGCCATCTTTGTACTTCCATGTTGTAGTTTTCTGTTCAATCTTCAACCCATTTCATTGAAAAAAACAGGAATCTGGCTATGGTGGTGGCTTGTGGGTTTTGTAGCTAAACAGACATGTAAAACATATGGAGTTTCCCACTTTGTAAATTTAATGAATTATAAGTTAATGTATTGATTTATCATCATTGTGCTCTCAATTGACTACTTGCATTTCATGCTCTGTTGTTAATTGTTGACCAAAATTATGTAAAGTTTTTAACCCTGGGTGGCGACAGGGTTCTTTCTACCAAACAAAGGCCAATTGGAAACTTTCCGCAGTTGGGGATCGAATCCTATATGGCATGTGGTATTGAAAATGAATTGGGTTTCTATGGCTGATTGAGCACTCAACATCAATCTTCTGTTATGCTGAATAAGACAAATTGGGCATTTTGATAATATTTTGGCTATGCTCCTCAAAGATAGGTAGTGGGATTATTTATCAAAAAAAAGATAGGTAGTGGGATTTGGAATACACCTTTTTTGTCCTGTATGATGCCATATAGTGATCTTATGCTGAATATAGTATGGCAAGTTATTGTTTAACTCTGTTTATTGGTAACATCAATTGCTGTGTTGTCACAGATTTATGTTCACGGTTTTGTCTGTTCACATTTTTTTGTTGAATGTTCACATGTTTGATGGAGATGTTCACGTATTTTATGTCGGCGTTCACACCTTAGAAAAAAGATGCGTCCTTAGAAAAAACGGTTCATATTGAAACGGTTTTTTCTGTTCACGTTTTTTCATTGGATGTTCACATATTTGATGAAGATGTTCACGTATTTTATGTCGGCGTTCACACATTAGAAAAAAGATGAAACCTTAGAAAAAACGGTTCATATATATTGAAACGATTTTTCTGTTCACGTTTTTTCATTGGATGTTCACATATTTGATGAAGATGTTCACGTATTTTATGTCGGCGTTCACACCTTAGAAAAAAGATGAAACCTTAGAAAAAACGGTTCATATTGAAACGATTTTTCTGTCCACGTGTTTTCATTGGATGTTCACATATTTGATGAAGATGTTCACGTATTTTATGTCGGCGTTCACACCTTAGAAAAAAGATGAAACCTTAGAAAAAACGGTTCATATTGAAACGATTTTTCTGTTCACGTTTTTTCATTGGATGTTCACATATTTGATGGAGATGTTTACGTATTTAAATCCTATGTTCACATATTCTATGCATTTGTTCACAAATAAAAATGGTAATGTTTCAGATTAAGCATGTTCATATATTTGTCTTATTTGTTCACGTGTTTTACTAAAATGTTCACATATTTGTTTCCTCTATTCAAAAATGAGATTCTCACTTCTTCTTCTTTTATTTATTTTTTTATGTTTGATGAACATTATTGAATTATCATATATGTTTTCTATGTTCAGGGGAAGAAATCGCTCCTCCACAAAAAAGAAAAAAGAAAATGGAAGCGAGGGAGGAGGTTGATAAAGAGAAGAAATCAATGGATAGACATTAACTAGTAGAAGATGGGTAAAATAGAAAGTTGATGTGATCTAGAACGTATTAGGAAGTTAATGTAGAACTGACTACATATTTGGTGGTGTTTTTTTAGTTATATTTTAGACATAGAAACGATATTTTGTAAATAGTTGGGGTTCACATTATAACTTGGATTATGTTCACGTATTTTAGATGTGCGTTCACATATTTAAGTATCATGTTCACGTATTTTAGATGTGCGTTCACATATTTGAGTATAATGTTCATGTATTTGAGTACCATGTTCACGTATTTTAGATGTGCGTTTACATATTTGAGTATAATATTCACGTATTTGAGTATCATGTTCACGTATTTAGATGTGTGTTCACATATTTGAGTATAATGTTCATGTATTTGAGTATCATGTTCATGTATTTTACACGTGCGTTCACATATGAAGTACTTGTATTCATGTATTTGAGTATCATGTTCACGTATTTTAGACGTGCGTTCACGTATGAAGTACTTGTGTTGATGTATTTGAGTAACATGTTCACATATTTTAGACGTACGTTCACATATGAAGTACTTGTGTTCACGTATTTTAGACATATGTTCAGATTAATGCACTCAAATTCTCGCACACATGTATGTAAAGCTTTCGATGTATGTTTATTTACAAAGGACTAAGAAGCCCGAACTGCCGGACAAACAGAACGGATACTTGGGATTTGCTTCAACAACATTGAAGAAGCTGAAGGCGGCAATTTGGCGCCAGCTCTGGTGGTGAGCGTGGGATTATTCTCAGCAACAGCTGAACCAAATAACTATAACAGGCCAATTCAAGCGTACAAGATGTAACAACTGCCCCGATTGGCTTAAATTAAGTTGGCTTATCTCCGACAAAACAAAAGGTCTCCTTCTTTATAATAAATGGAACTCAAAATGAGACACACTGTTGTTTTTATTTAAAGGAATATCTCATGAGGGTAGAAATCTTCATAATGCAATCCAAAGCAACTAGAAGTCTACAACTCTAAATGTAGTTAAGGAAAAGTGCAAAATTTTCATGAAACTAAAACAATCTAAGCTACTAGAACTGTAAACAGAACTGTTACCCCGGAACTGAAAGCTCAATACTCTAAATGTACACGTTTCATTTGCAGGTAAGTGTATGAGCTATCATCCAAGTGAATATTCATTTGTGACGAGATGCATTCTTTGTATTGTTGGCCTGAGCGATCAGTGAAGAAGATATTCGGGTTGGATTCACTGATCTTGGACACGAACTCGGGGAGCGGGATGTTGGCCTCTTCTGAGCCATGGAAGTGGAACGAGACATGAACCTTAAGCATCATGTCACGAATCATCTCGAGTTGATGCTACGCAGACCAGTTTAGTCACCTGCTTCCGTCTCCACAACGCCCCACCAAATCGGAAGCTCTACACCGTCGATCCCCATCAGTTTCAATGCCTTGAGCCTTACAAAGATTGCTTTCACATGGTTCACTGAATTCGGATCAGAGATCATGTCCAATGGCAGTGCAACGTACAATCTTCCTCATCAACCTTTGCCATAGATTAAGAACAACATTTAGCCAAAATAAAATAAAAGGTTTAAGGATCGTGATCTAATCTGCTTGTGGACAATAATAAGAAACTCACAGATTTAGGTTTTTTGGAAGAAGAAGTCTTGGGTGATTTCTTGATTGCAGCTATAGGGGGATTCGAGAAGCTCTCAAGCTACATAATCCTTCCATGGAGTCACAGGAATTCAAACCCAAGCTCTTGGTACGACTCATAATACCTAAATTGCTCATCCATTTAGAATAGCCTAATTGCATATCGTTCACAAAGCTGAAGCTCTTTCCCATGGATTTGACTCGAGAGCCTACGAGCATTAAAACCTCCATTAAAGCCAAATAATAATTAACAATAATAAGCATACTGTACATGTAACGGAAGCAAGATTTGTGTATGTCATTGACTTAATTAATTGATTAAGTGATGATTACTGATTGGTGAGTTCAGTTAGGAGGAGTAATCACTAATCAATGGAAACGAAGGTGGCCGGAGTTGACTCGTAATGAATTTACCCGGAGACAAGTTGGTGGTTGTCCTCGTAACGTTGGCGGTCGCGCCCCGTCCTCGCCGACATGGACTCCATCCCCAAATTCCGCCACCTAATTCCTCGAATTGCGTATCTGGAACGAAAACCTAATTCAGCCAAAACCGAAATCGGGAGATCGGAGAAGAAGGCAGCGAGCCGGAGTCGGAATCGGAAGCTCTGTACCGTCGATCCGGCCCCATCCCCCCTCAATCGTGGCCCTCGCCCCATCCCGTCCGACTTCGGCCGCCTCGGGATGCTCAGCCGAGCCCTCCTCAGCGGCAACGCCCTCTCCGGACCCGTCCCGGCCTCCATCTTCAACATCTACCGCCTCTCCGACCTCGAACTCTCCCTGAATCGGATCTCCGGCCCCTTTCCCGACGTCTTCCACCGGATGCTCGTCCTCGCCACCCTCAATCTCGGGGCAGATCCCCCAGCCTTACAGTCTGGAGAAGAAGGGTTTCAGATGAAAAAAGGAAATAAAACGCGTCAAATGACAATTTTGCCCCCGCGTTTGTAAAAGCTAAAAGGAGACAATCTCTTAATCCTGGCCATCCATCTATATAATCTAACGGCCATTATTTGTTTTTAGTTTATAGGTTAATGTTAATTTTCATTTGAACCAATGCCAAATTACAATTGGTACATTCATATTTAAACTCGATAATCGGCGATGCTTGTTTGCAACCAAAGATCAGTTTTTAATTGTTTAACAATCTAAAAAACATTAATATCAATTTATTACTTGGACAAATAAATAATGGCGTCGGTTCAAATGAAAACTCACATTATCCTAAAAACTAAAAATGAATAGGAGTCGTTTGATTACATGGATGGACGGTCGTGATGATGGGCTTTTATCCTTTAACTTTTAAAGGGACGGGGGTATTCTTGTAATTTTGCTTTGCCCAAAGCAGTCAGCAATCTGCTCATCTTTAGCAACTCCCCCATACCATTTCCGAGCTCAATCCATCACAAACACAATCCCTAACCAAGCCACTTCCCATCTGATCCCCAAATCGCAATCCCTAACCATGTCCGCCGTTGTCGGCGCTTCCTTCGCCACCTTCACTCACACTCTCAATCCATCCACTCGTCAAACTCAACTTCCCTTCCACTCGCAAAGCCCTAATTCCGTCGGTTTCGCGATGTTTTAGCCATAATCGCGGAGTAAATTCGTTCCTCCTTCCGCAACGACGCCAAGCGATGAGGATCGCCACCGTGGCCGAGGAGGAGGCGGCGGCGGAGACGGAGGAGGCCTCGCCAGAGGTAGTCGATTCGGCGCCAGAGACGGAAGAGGCGGCGCTGGTGGGAAGCGAAACGGAGGCTGTGGCGACCTTCTCTTCTCATGTGCCAAGGATCATAATCCCACCGTTTGGTTCGCTGACAATGGCGAGCGCCTTGGCACCTACCGCAGTCACAACGGTGCTGTTTGGACTTGCGACGTTTCCAGTGAGATGAACTTTTCTCTCTCGATTTGTACTTGAATCTTATGAAGTTTTATTCTTTTGCTCATGGACCGATTTACAGCTCTAAGCTGTGTGTAGTTGTTCAGATTTACGTCTCTATTAAGATTTGTACTTGAATCATATTTCGAGAAGCTGAAATATGATTGCAATAAATCAAGTTTGTCTTCTGGGATGGTTTACGAGGAGTAAATTGGGGTTTCTGCTCTGTTTGCCTATCTTGGATATCTTTTGACTCATATCAACTCGCTTCTTCTCAGGGGATTCTATGCGTCTTATCACTGCAAGTGCTAACCAGAGTGTAAAGCTGTGGAATCTGAGGACGGGGTCTCAACTATATACCTTTAATTTTGATTTGCCAGCCAGGTCTGTGGAGTTTTCAGTTGGTGAAAAGCTTGCATTGATAACAATTGATCCATTCATGGACCACACTTCTGCGCCTTATGCTCAGTGATTTTTATTCTGCTTCTTCTGTTACTAGGCTTGAACAGTTCCAACGCTGGGACAACACTAAAGCAATCTCTGTTGAAGCCTACAATTGGGTTATTCGAAGTGAACCAAGGCAATGGGCAATTGCCTTCTTTGAAGGAGCCAGATACAATTTTATGACGTCCGACTTTGGTCAGATGTTCTTCAATTGGGTGTCTGAAGTGAGCGACCTACCGATGAATCAAATGGTTGATCACTTACGTGGTAAGATGATGGAGATGATGTATCAAAGACATGTGCAATCCAATGAGTGGACAGGGCGGCTAACACCCTCTAAAGAGGAACAACTGAAGAAGGAGATTCTGAAAGCCCAAAGTCTTCAACCATTGGCCTCATACGGCAACATATTCAATGTTGTTGATGGCCAATCTTGTTATCCTGTTGATATGGATAAATGGGTATGCAGCTCCAACATGTGGCAACATAAGGGTCTGCCATGTTGCCATGTTGTCACTGTGGTTGAATATATTGACGGGACCCATATGATTTTTTGTTGTAGCAATAGTTGTTTGGATATGTTTTGGAGTTGATTTATGGTAGTTTGTTTTTCTTCTTTATGTTTTAATCAAAGTTTTTGAATTTTTTTGTTTATTATACTTGCAATTTTAAGGGACAAAAAATATTCATTTGAATTAACATGTTATTTGACATAAACCGTGAGGTAAAATATGTGAACAACCTTATAAAATATGTGAACCTCTAAAGAAAAACGGGAACATCAAAACGGACATAGTAAATTGCTTTTTCACTCATGTACCATCTATATTAATATGTGAACCACGATATAATATATGTGAACACCCAAAGAAAAAACGTGACCATGAAAACGGACATAATAAATTGTTTCACCCATTCAAACTTATTTATACTTATTTATTCGCCATATAATGCATGAGCTTAAATGTATTAGAAATTTAACAATCACCTTTTTCTCTATCTCTACTTGCTATCTCCATCGAGTTATTTTATAAATGCATTTGTTTTCACTATAGCCCAACTTATCATTTTATAAAATTTTATATATATAGAGAGAGATCATGCTTTATAATTGTGCAAATTCGAAAGCTTTACATATATGTGTGCAAGAATTTGACAACATTAATCCGAACATACGTCTAAAATACGTGAACATTATACTCAAATATGTGAACTCACATCTAGAATACGTGAACCATATACTCAAATATGTGAACGCACATCTAAAATACGTGAACATGATCCTCAAATATGTGAACGCACATCTAAAATACGTGAACATGATACTCAAATACGTGAACATTATACTCAAATATATGAACGCACATCTAAAATACGTGAACATGATACTCAAATATGTGAACGCACATCTAAAATACGTGAACATGATACTCAAATACGTGAACATTATACTCAAATATATGAATGCACATCTAAAATACGTGAACATGATACTCAAATACGTGAACATTATACTCAAATATGTGAACGCATATCTAAAATACGTGAACATGATACTCAAATACGTGAACGCACATCTAAAATACGTGAACATAATCAAAATTATTATGTGAACCTTAACTATTTACAAAATATCGTTTCTATGTCTAAAACATAAGTAAAAAAAACACCACCAAATATGTAGTCAGTTCTACATTAACTTCATAATACGTTATGGATCACATCAACTTTCTATTTTACCTATCCTCTACCAGCTAATGTCTATCCATTGATTTCTTCTTTTTATCAACCTCCTCCCTCACTTTCATTTTCCTGTTTCTGTTTTATGGAGGAGCGATTTCTTCGCCTGAACATAAAAAAAAAAACATATATGGTGATTAAATAATGTTTATCAAACATTAAAAAAATAAAAAAGAAGAAGTGAGTATTATCATTTTTGAACAGAGGAAACAAATATGTGAACATTTTAGTAAAACACGTGAACAAATAAGACATATATGTAAACATGCTTAACCTGAAACATTACCATTTTTATTTGTGAACAAATATATAGAATATATGAACATAATATTTAAATACGTGAACATGATAGATAAATATGTGTGAATCTGGAAATGAAGTGTGTAGCCAATGATATACAAATCGTATTCCTTTCTTTTGCAATTCTGCTTATTTTGTGTGTGTGGTAGATGAAAACTATATATGGTGTGTGGATGAGGATCCTACTACAAGGACAAATAAAACAAGCCATCCACATTCTCTAGGATAACTGTGAGCCTGATCAGAACATGGCTAGGACCCCTTTTACTAATTCTGTTTTATTTATAGCCACGGAAGGTAGAAATATGTCCACCAATGCCGGATTTGGTAGATGATCATGGCTTTACCCTTACATGCTATTTATTGGTCTTATCAAGAAATATCTAGAATATCGGCAATCATATGAAGGAACAAGAAAGAAGAAAGAAAGGGTATGAGAAGAGAATCCTTCATGTACTAGAAAAGTTTCACCCCTCGGTGAAATGTTGTTAGATACACAAAATTTACAACACATGAATGTGTAAAACGTTAAAGAGTGCACCTACTCCTACCAACAGTCTTTGCAAGAACACTTTCCTTCCCTGAAATGATTAAATCGAAATCCATCTTTCAAGAAGATCTCACACTTTGTTATCAATGAAATGAGTTTTGCTGTTGTATGACAGTCCAGGCATACTCTAGTGCTCTTGATCACCCTGATTGGTGAGCTGCTCCTCTTCTTCATAAGCCCATATGTAATTGCTAATTTCTCTGGATGACTCATCAGCATTATCTCCTTTTTGGAGTCATCCATTTGCTGATACACACATTGAACATCAGGCACATAACCCATATCCTTCATTCTACGAATTAGCTGATACAACTCAAAGTGTATCTCTCCTGCATCTGGGTGAGCCTCGTTCTCACTGAAAACATGAACTTCATGGTCTATCTGTATCCAGCACTGGCTACTCTGAGATTTGATTCCTCTAGCAACCACCTCTTCCTTCAACTGATCCACGTCACGCCATCTACTGGCCATTGAGTATAAATTCATCATGAGAACATAGTTGGCAGAATTCAATGATCCACAAACACATTAAATTAGTTCAAAATCTATCATGTTAAAGAGGGGCAAAAGCTTCAGGTTGTAAAGACTCATTGGTAAGACAGTAATAACCCTAACATTCATGTGCATTGAAACAAAAACAGCAACCAAGCAAACAGAATTGAAACAAAGCACTCAGATTTCATTTCAACAACAACTTGAGGACATGATAAGCACTTGTTAATCATGAGATTCTTGACGGCAACCCTAGTATTACCGCCATCACCCCTTAAAACCCCAATATAAACGATCTCATAGCTTCCCTCCCCAATCGCATTCTCATCCGCAAATCCATTGGTGGCCGACTCCAATTCCCTGAGCGTGTACCACCGTCCCCAGCCCAAGTGCGACACCTGAGGCCCACCGCCGATCTCCCCGCCGGCGGACCTCAGGGTTTCCCCGGCAGAAGCCTTGCCGGAGAAGACGACCCCGTGCTCGACCTTCCCCATGTCGATCTCAACCTCCGGGAGGTTGATCGGGCCGTGATTGGCGAGGGATTGGGATCGAGCGAATGAGAGCGAACGAGGGCGGGACCAGAGCGTACTGGCGTGTGCTTCTTCTGTTTTGAGATTCATGGACAATTTTGCCCTTAAAGTTTTCTATATTTGGAAAATTGCCACCGCGCCTGTTTAAAACCCAATTCCCCCTTTTAGCTTCTTGTTTCAATCTGAACCGTAGATTCTTCGAATCTAACGGTTATTATTTATGTACAATTTGTATCTTAAGAGGAGTTTTTATGTGAATCAACCTCCATAAATAATAGGTGCCGGTTCAAATAAAAACTCAACTTATCCTAAAAACTAAAAACGAACAGGAACTGTCCGATTATGTGGATGGACGGTCCTGATTAGAAGGTTTCTCCTTTTATCTTTTAAAGGCACGGGGTGTTTTTGTAATTTTGTTTTGCCCCAGCCCAACACCTCCAACGTGTTCTCTTTCAACGTGTTCTCCTTCAACGTTCACCGGTGGTCTGCCGTCGCCCCACCGTCGCCTCCGACGCAACCCACGCCGGTGCCGTCTGTCCCTCGTCCGCCGGCTACCGTCACCCTTCAGCTTCAATTCCTAACCAGCCTTCGAGATCGCAACTCGGCCTCGCTCGTCTGCATATCCTGTCATCGAGCCGAGTCCCGGACCCGATCCCAGCTCTTCATCGGCAACTGCTACTCAGTCTCCCCTCGTCGGACCACCGTCCGTTTCCCCACGTCACCTCCGGTGTCCTCAAGGGCAAGCCCCGATTCGCCGATTTCGAGATTTGGGTGGGTTCTCTAGGGTTCAACTGCAGGTTCTTTGCGTTGAGACCTCTTTCGTCGGCGCTCATCCGGAGCAGCTACCCGTCGTGTCCCTCGATTCCTTGCTCCAAGGCGATCTCGCCGCGTTGGCCAAGCTCCATCACGCCTGCACCCAATGGGGATTTCTCCAGGTTTTGTATCGTTTGTTGTTAGAAAAGATTAGCCACCAAGTGCTCGACGAAATGTCTGAATGATATGTGTGATTTTTGATAATGTGTATTTAGCTAGTGAGCCATGGGTGAGCACTGAGCTTATTGAGCGGTTCAAGGTGGAGAGCAAATGGTTCTTCGAGCTGCCCATGGACGAGAAGAGCAAGTACTCGCAAACTCCCGGCGACGTCGAAGGATTCGGGCAGAAGTTTGTGGCCTCAGAGGGCCAGAAACTCATCTTGGCTGATAGGTTCTTCACCACCATTCTCCCTTTGCAACTCAGAAGGCCCCATTTGCTGCCCATGTTGCCTTTCCTGTGTTCGAACCTAGTGGACAGTCTTGTGTTGGTGTTCTTGAGCTTATAATGACTTCAAGGAAGATTAACTATGCTTCTGAGGTTGACAAAGTCTGCAAAGCACTTGGGGTCTGTTCTTTGCTACTTCTTTTGTCTTTCTGTCTTTCATAAAGGTATGGAAGTATGTATGACCATGCTCTTACATTAGGCTCATCCATCTAAGCTTCTACTGTTTGGAAAGTTGTGAGCAATTTTGTTATCCAAGTAGTCTCTAAAATTAGTTGTATGATCAGACTTATACATGTGTGTTTAAAGTAATTTTTATATATTAGATTCACCTTTGTATACCCTTTAATATGTTTTCGTGGATGGTAATGAGCCGTCTTTATAATCCATTCATAGGTTTTCAAGTAGTCATTTGATATGTTGTTCAATGTATTATGAGTGGATCTGTGTGCTGAAGTGAATATTTATCAGGTTTTTACTTTTATGTGCTTAAAGCAATATGAGAATCCATTCTTGTTCAGGCTGGCTCGGATGAACATTATATAGCATACTTGCCAACATTAGTACTACATAAATCAATTATAGCATGAACTTTTGTCATAACATTCTAATCAGCATATTTGGATGGTTTCTAATCAAATTTCTCAACTGGGTATTTCAGATTTTTTGTGGATGAGACGCCCATAAGAGTCCACAACAACTTACAATGGTTTCCCGCGACCCCGGAGGAGTGCATCCACCACCACCACGTGTTTCGCCGTCAGGGTCGTCAGTAGTAGTTTGTGAGGGGCTTGAATCATAAGGGTTTGATCAACATTGTAAAATGGGAATGGAAAAAAAGAAGTTGAATCTCTCATAAAATGGTTTCTTGTGCCTTTAACGCCTATTGTATGATATCTATGCTTTGTGTAGTTGAATCTTTAGTTCTATGAACGTTTAGTTAAACAAATGGCTCCTAATCTATCTCCCGTGTGAATATTATACTCAACTATGTAAATGCACATCTAAAATACGTGAACATTATACTCAAATATGTGAACGTAAACCTAAACTACGTGAACATGATACTCAAATACGTGAACATTATACTCAAATATGTGAACGTACATCTAAAATATGTGAACAGAGACATCACATTTTTATTTGAGTTAACATTGTGTTGTTTAATATATGAACCATGTAAAAAAGATATGAAATATATGAACACCTGCATGAAATACGTGAACATAGGCGTGAAATATGTGAACAAAAACATTAAATATGTGAACATATAGATGTATGAAATATGTGAACAGAGACATCAAATATGTGAACAAAGGTAGGGAATATATGAACGGGATTAATCCGCATTCATGTACCATCTTTAATAATACGTGAACCACGACATAAAATATGTGAATAACCTCATCAAATATGTGAACGCCCAAAGAAAAAACGTGAACATGGAAACGTACATAATAAACTATTTCACATATTTAAACGTATTTATACTTACTTATACGTCGTATAATAAATGAACTTGAATGTATTAGAAATTTAGCAGTCAACCTTTTTCTCTATCTCTACTTGTTATCTCCATCGAATTATTTTACAAATGCAGCAAAAGCTGCATTTGTTTTTCACTATAACCCAACTTGTCATTTTATAATTTTATATAGAGAGAGATCATGCTTTATAATTGTACAAATTCGAAAGCTTTACATATGTGTACAGGAATTTAACAGCATTAATCTGAACATACATCTAAAATACGTGAACACAACTACTTCATATGTGAACGTACATCTAAAATACATGAGCATGATACTCAAATACATGAACACAATTACTTTATATGTGAACGTACATCCAACATGCGTGAACATGATTCTCAAATACGTGAACACAACTATTTCATATGTGAAAGTACATCTAAAATACGTGAACATGATACTCAAATATGTGAACGCACATCTAAAATACATGAACATGATACTCAAATGTATGAACATTATACTCAAATATATGAACATTATACTCAAATATGTGAACGTAAATCTAAAATACGTGAACATAATCAAAGTCATAATGTGAACTCCAACTATTTACAAAATATTTTTTCCATGTCTAATATATAAGTAAAGAAAACACCACCAAATATGTAGTCAGTTCTACATTAACTTCCTAATACGTTATAGATCACATCAACTTTCTATTTTACCCATCTTCTACTAGCTAATGTCTATCCATTGATTTCTTCTCTTTATCAACCTCCTCCCTCATTTCCTTTTTCTTTTTTTTTCTTTTTTGTGGAGGACCGATTTTTCCCCCCTAAACAAAAAAAACATATATGATGATTAAAAAATATTCATCAAACATTAAAAAAGAAGAAGACAGAATTATCATTTTTGAACAAAGGAAACAAATATGTGAACATCTTAGTAAAACACGTGAACAAATAAGATAAATATGTGAACATGCTTAATCTAAAATATTACCATTTTTATTTGTGAACAAATGTATTGAATATGTGAGCATAGTAGATAAATATGTGAACATGATAGATAAATATGTGAACATTATGTTATCTATTCTTTTATAAGTTGAGGATTGCATATATAGCAGCTAGAATAGAGGAATTGACCTCCAGTTAAGCTGAACACTTAGAATCCACTTTTTTTTTATAATAGAATATGATCAACGGTTGAATATACTTTCTTGTAATGGTACAAAAGCACACAAATATTATCCAACTTCTATATCTTATCCAACTTCAGCTAGTTCCTTCATCTTGGTCTATACAAGTATGGTACGTTATATATATGCCCCATATCAACATCTCCCATAGTGAAACGATTTATTTCCCAAAAACAAGAGAAAAAACAGCACAGGAAAAATCCATGTAGTGGCATCCAATGCCAATAGTCAAGATACAAAACAATTACTACAAAGCAAGTGGGTTCCAGCCAAGTGGACTTTGCTTCAATCACATGACTGCTCCGGATCAATATAATCCAGATCAACATTGCTGCTCTTCTATTAACCAAATGGGTTACAGGTTCCAAGCAAGGTTTTCAACTCAATCCAGACTGCTCCGGTGGTTGCAACTATAAATCTTGGCGGTGTCACATTCCTCCTCACTAAAACCCTCTTCACATTCCCACCGCCTTCTCCTCCATTGTTGCTCTTCTCAATTGAAAGTGAAGAAATTGTTACAGGCATAGAAACCAGCTTCCCTGGCCTACTGTTACCACCACTAGCTGAATTTGTAGTGTTGTTGTTGTAGTAGTTGGAGGTCTCTACTGACCTCTTCGCCAAAGACCTGCTCAGCCGCCTTCCGCCACCGGCCGACTTCTAGGCTTGTGGGTCCCGCTCCCTGCTCCAGCTAGACGCCGTCCTCCGGTGGGACCCTCTTGACTGCCACCTCCTCTGCATCTCGTCGCAATTGAGCTCAATTGGCGGGGGGAGCGGTGGCGGCGGAAGAGGGGTCGACTTTAAGATAAGGAATTTGATAGAACTTCATGTAGTTCTCATACGCCAACAGCTCCTCGGATAGCTTGTGCACCTCGCTCTCCACCTCCAGATCAATTATCTCCTCTTTCTTCTCACGAGGCTGCTGGTTCTCCTTGTGCACCAACAACATTGAATCCTCTTCTTGCTTACCCGCCTTCTATTCATAAGAGATAACAGTTGGTTCGCTATTGTTGGTCGCCCAGGATAACTTCTTGCATATACTTGTCAAATGAGCTCATTTTCTCGATGTTATCCTTCAGTCCGCCTTCTAACCGATTTAAGGCCTCCAAAAGGTCCTAGAAGAACACATCAATTTGAGGACAAATGAATCAGGAATAAACAAACAAGATCATGTAAGCATAAAGGTGTGTACTATTTACAAGTGATTGTTGTTGCTACTGTTATTTTGTGTAGCATGTAGTTCAATAGAAGCTCAATGTATGATTTCATTATTTCTTTTGTACATGATGATCGATTCAATAGAAGCTCATAGACCTAATACTAACAAAGATAGCAACAGGATGCATTTCACCATTCAAACAAGCATCAACAGATTCCAAAGCCAAGCAAAATCGCATCAACAGACTTACAGGTGTAAAGGAGCTGATTAAGCACAGTGGATAGGCTAAAAGCACGTATAATATCATGTATAATATCATGTGAAAGACATGTACTCAATTGAACAATCCATTCACAGTGGATAGGCTAAAAGCATGAACTCAATTGAAGAATTCACCAAAATTCCAAAAACATATCTTAATTGCAACAAATGAAACCAAATCGCAGAAATCGAGATGATTAAGCACAGGAACGGAGCTGAGAAAGGACCGGGGCTCGAATTTATTGAAAACCTAACTACAACAAATTTGACATCAGGCACATCCCATAACACAATTCAAAACCTATATGGGAATCTACACCTCAGTTTCGGTAAGGATATGCAGATTTCCCCAATTTTATGCTTCAGACAAAGCATAAGAAGCTGTAGAATAGTAAATGTTTGTCAAATGAGCTCACCGTTTTCTCGTGTAGGATGTCCGAACAAGTAGCAATCAAAGCCGAAAAAGACAGAGAAATCGCCCTAATTTCTCGAGTTCAACGAGCTCACTGTTTTCCATCAAATCGCCGCCGACCGACTCGTGAACGGAATGGCTCGAGGTTGTGTTCGCTGTAGCCCTTTGCTCGAGGTTGAAGAAATCGCCCTCGCCCTAAGCTCTAGGTTGAAGATAGAAATCGCCTTTTGCTTTTCGCTCGAAGTTGTGTTCTCACGACGATCCAAAAGAAAAGTTGGCGTTCTCAGACTTTTTTTTCAGTCAAATGACGCTTTTGCCCTAAGTTTCTCTATAATTACAAAAATGTCACCGTCCCAATCTAAACCACAAATCTTCCATCTAGCTTTCTCCATCAATCTCAATCCTAGATTTTTATAATCTACTGGTTAGTATTTATCTGTATTTGTATCTGAACCAGCCTCTAAATAATATAGGCAAGACTGTTGACCACTACCCACAGAAAACAAAGATCAAAAGATTCACTTTATTTAAAAATATTAGATCTCTTGTACAATTTTTATTATTATTGACGTTATCGTTCCATATGCACGTTGCAAATGCGATAGTCCACGAGCAATAATTCAATATGTTCCTCCATTTATTTTACTAAGTGTATAGCCGTATAGGTCACTCATAAAGGTAGGTCCAAACTATTAAACTTATTAACCTAAATTGTTTACTAACAACTTTTTTTTTTTGGGGGTCAAAAATTGTTTATTAACAATGATGACCCTAATATCATCAAAATTTATTGTTATGAGAATGTGACATTTGGGGTTGGTTTGGGACTTTGGGCTGTCTGTTTCTGTCTCTTTCCCTCTTGTTTTTTTTTTTCCAATCTTTGTGTTTAGGTTTATTTCATTGTGTTTATTTGATTTTTTTTTTATTTTCTAAGTTTTACATCCTTCCTTCCTCGTTGTGAGATCTCTCGATTTGCATTTTGAGTCTTTGTTTTGAGTTATCTTTTCTTGGTTTGATTTTTTCCCCTAAGAGGTTGTAGCAAAATTGAAATGCAGCCACATGTAAAAGAAGTCTACCAAGTAGCAATCCATAAGCTAAGATTATAACTTCAGTTGGTCAATAATTTTCTCTGAAATCCGAGATTTATCTTTTCCTTTCTACTTGTTTGTATATTTGCTTCGTCTGATTTGTCTCCTTCGCTTAAGCCTTAACTTCACAATATTATCCTTTCATCGCGTCTTCTTCAAAGTACAAATATGTAAGAATAAAATCATTGGCAAGTATCATATTGGTTTGCTTACCCTATGGTTTTAGTGTTTTATTTATTCATTTTCCTAATTCAATCGAGTCTTAGATAACTTTGTTGTATTCTTCTAACTTAGTTTTTCGGTCTCATATACTCACTTATTCGACAACTAAATTTACGGATTATATAATATATGAAACATGTTTGATACATGAAATAAATTCTTATTAAAATAAATATGACAATTTTTTCAAAGAAAACTAATAATGCAAATGCACTATTGGATAACAAAGAAGGTCAAAAACAAATTTAATAAAATATTAGTTTGTTAGAAAAATCATAGTGTTTTTTTTATAACATCTCTTATCCAACTACCTCATCTTTATCTTTTTTTTTTAACTAGTGTCTCTCTCCTTTTTTTTTTTTTTTTGCAATCTTCACGTTTAGGTTTATCATATTGCATGGTTTGCTTACCCTATAGTTTTAGCGTTTTATTTATTGGTTTCTCTAATTTACTCAAGTCTCTAATCACTTTGTTGCATTCTTCTAGCATAGTTTTAATTTGGTCCCTCGTTTTATTCAACTATTAAATTTATCGACTTTTTAATATATCAAACATGTCTGATACACTAAACAAATTATTTATTAACAAATAATGACAAATTTTCTAAGGAAAACTAATAATGCAATATTGGATAACAAAGAAAGTCAAGAACAAATTAATTTAAATATTAGTTTGTTAGAAAAATCATCCTTTTTTTTTTTATTACATCTTATCCAACTACCCCATCTTTATCCTTTTCTTTGATTTTATTATAACATCTTATCCATATACATAAACCACAAAAACCTACGGGAAACAAGATAAACCATTGCTCATGAGCAAATATCAACTCCTTTCTTCAAAATAGAACATGGATCCAAGCGAGAGCCGAGAGACACTACAATCAATAAAACAAATATCAACTTCTTTTCTGAACTAGTTTTGTTGATATAGCCATAATATTGTTTTCATTTAATAATATATTTTTTTGAAAAGGTAATAATTAGGAGGTTGCCTCTTACATGGGGCGTCCTAGAGCATCCTTTCGGATGAGAACAAGAAGTTATGCCGTTCTGGTAATGTTGAGATGATAGTGTTTGGGAGTTCTATGACCCATTTTTGCAATAAGATCGGTCACAATATTACAATATCCACCCACATAAGCAATCTTTACGGTTTCAAAGTTTAGCAAAGAATATCTATTTTTTTTAGTGTTCATAACAAATTACAACCATTACCGCTCCATTATTCATCAAATCACAATACTTCCAATCTCCGTAGTAAAGGAATATTTAATGATAATATAGTTTATTTCGTTACTGCAAGATCCATAATCAGAGTTGCGTAAGCATTTGATTCAGTGGATCCAGTGGCCATGTGTGCAGAAAATGCACGTATCTCTCATTTTCTTCCTTCATTCAAAAAAGCAATTAATTCATTACAAATCTAAAATCAAATCATTTAAATTAAATACATGAATCTAGATTAATTACTATATAAATAAATAATAATTGGACAACCTTTCTAAACAAAACCACCATTCATCACCATCTCCAATCTAGGAGGTGTTCTAAAGGGGGATTTAAGCATACCCACAAAGAAAAAGGCGCTAAGAAAGCAGAATCCAAACTCATCCAACCCAAATCCACATTTTTCTGTCATTCATTCTTCTGGAATTTTGCTTTGTGCACTATTCACTATTCAGTGTCTGTTTCCAAACCCATTTAATTTGTGCTATTTCACAAGTGGGTTTCTAGCGAATTGGCTTATTTGGAGCAATTGGGAACAAATCAGACCGATTTTAGCTCAGGGGTCTCGCTAAATTATGAGTGATCTTTTGTGGGTTTTTGTTTGTGGATAGTATTTGCCTGATTTAAGACAGACCCACCTTGACAGTGGGAGGCATCTTGTCCTTTCATGCTTTTTTCGCCAGCACAAAGATTGGGCCTTTGAAAGCTCAGAACTTTGTTCTCATCCAATTTGGTGGGTTTCTGGGTCAAATTAAATTCTGAGCTAGCCGCCTCTTCATAAGTAGCTTTCAGAGAGTGAGAAACGAATTTCTCTATACCAAAACCTTAAACTGCTTGGTTTTGGCCTTTGAGCTGCTTTTGGATGCTGTATCTGAGCTTTCTGGCTTGAAAGTTTGCTTCTTTGGTGATTTGAGGTATTTTGGTTTGAACTTTTGTTGCTCAAAATAGATGGCTTCTTCTACTTATGAGACTGAGAATAGAGGGAGTATGTGGGATTTGGATCAAAAGCTTGATCAGCCCATGGATGAGGAGGGAGGAAGGCTGAAAAATATGTCCAGACAGAAGGTAAAAAAGTGCTCCTTTTAGTCTTTTTTATGTCTGATTATATTAATCTTTTTGATAATCTCATAGTCTTTAGCTATCTAGACAAGAGATTAAGATAATAAGATATCATTTCTATATAGTTTGAGAACCTGGGTATTGCTTTTTTTTTATTTTATTTCAATTTGCAACCTTCTTTTTTCTAAACTATTTTTTTCTATTCTCTCTACTGATCTTTGGATTTCCTGAATCATTGCAAAGGATTGTTTCTTTTGGTATCTCCAATTTTGATTTTTCTCAAGTTCTTTCCCACTTGGCTGCACTATAATTGGACTTTCATGGAACAAGCATAAAAATTTGGAGTGTCCTAATGGATGATATGAACAATTGTCAGTCTATTTGTGAGTTGTGTGAAAGGCTTATTGCTTTTCAGAAGATAACTTTGAATATTAGCTGCAGAATTTTTCAGGGTTCCTGTTGCTGAGATTGGCTTTCCAGAGCCTTGGAGTGGTGTATGGAGATTTGGGTACATCTCCTTTGTATGTTTTCTACAACACATTTCCTCATGGGATTGAAGACAAAGAGGATGTGATTGGAGCCCTTTCCTTGATCATTTACTCACTCACTCTTGTGCCTCTTTTGAAGTATGTTTTCATTGTGTGCAGAGCCAATGATAATGGCCAAGGTAAAAGGATCCTTACCCATTATATGAGTTTTTGACCTTGGCAACTGCATTCCATCAGTCTAATTGCTTGCATCTGGTGTGTGTTATAGGTGGAACATTTGCTCTGTATTCATTGCTATGTAGGCATGCTAGAGTCAATACCATTCCCAATGATCATAGGACTGATGAGGAACTGACAACTTATAGCAGAAATGTAGTTCATGAAAACTCCTCTTTTCCTGCAAAGACAAAGAAGTGGTTGGAAGGACAGAAATCTAGGAAGAACGGGCTTCTTCTTCTCGTTCTCGTCGGTACCTGCATGGTTATTGGGGATGGGATCCTTACACCAGCCATTTCAGGTACTTACAACTGTTTTCTTGGTAAAAAAGTTCTTTTGAAACCAGAAATTCCTTATTACTTTTCAAAAGCACAGTTCTTCAAATGTATGATTCTGTTAAGATTTGTGAAGTGAATTGTTTTCAAAATGTATGAAATTCTCATGTGTGAAACAATGTTTGCAGTCCTCTCAGCCGCCGGAGGGATCAAAGTCGATCACCCCAAGATGAGTGGCGGTATTCGCCTCTCCTAAAATTATACTTCATTCCTACATTTCGATAGTTGATCAATCCTAAGTTCATTGTTGTTTCATTGAGCAGATATTGTCGTCTTGGTAGCCGTCATCATACTAGTTGGCTTGTTCAGTTTACAGCACTATGGTACCGATAAAGTTGGATGGTTGTTCGCTCCTATCGTCCTTCTTTGGTTTCTGGTAATTGGAGGAATCGGTATATACAACATAAAACAGTATGATACAAGTGTTCTCAAAGCATTTTCTCCTGTATACATTTTTCGCTACTTGAGAAGAGGCGGACGAGACGGTTGGACTTCCCTTGGAGGAATCATGCTCAGCATTACTGGTAACCATAACATTTCCTTCCTTCAAAAATGCCTTTTCTTGCACTAGAATGTAGTATACATTGAATTTTTCCATGTAATCCAAAGGCACCTCAAGATTTCCATCATTTCGAGTGTTATTTGCTGATAAGTTGTATTAAACAATGCAGGCACAGAAGCTCTCTTTGCTGATCTGTCTCATTTCCCAGTACCATCTATACAAATTGCATTTACAGCGGTTGTGTTTCCTTGCCTTCTTCTGGCCTATGCTGGGCAGGCAGCTTACTTAATGCAAAATACCGAGCATGTCTTGGACGCGTTTTACCGTTCCATACCCGGTTTGTTCTTCTTATCTCACTTGGGATGATGTTTTTCTGTGTTGTTGAAACTTCTTTTGATGATTTACCATGATGATCTTCATGTCAGATGCAATTTACTGGCCCGTATTCATCGTTGCAACTCTTGCCGCCATTGTTGCAAGCCAAGCTACCATATCAGCCACATTTTCCATCATCAAGCAAGCTCTTGCTCTCGGTTGCTTTCCTAGAGTCAAAGTTGTTCACACTTCAAAGAAGTTCCTAGGCCAAATATACATTCCAGACATAAATTGGGTGCTTATGGTACTATGTATAGCCGTCACAGCCGGATTTCGTAACCAAAGCCAGATCGGAAATGCTTATGGTAAGTCCTCATGATAAAACTTGCTCATCTTAGTATTATGGTTTCGGTTTGTTCTCAAGAACAGATACAAATAAGCCTTTGATTCTTGTGGTTGATTAAAGTTCCTACACTCTGAAAACCTAAAGCATGTCTTCAGCTAAGGAACTTAGATGCAATTGGATTACTTATATTGCAGGGACAGCTGTGGTGATAGTCATGTTAGCAACCACATTCCTCATGATCCTAATCATGCTACTCGTATGGAGGTGCCACTGGATCCTCGTCCTAGTCTTCACCGCCTTTTCCCTCCTCGTCGAGCTCACATACTTCTCAGCAGTGCTCTTCAAGGTGGGCCAAGGCGGGTGGGTCCCGCTAGTGATCGCAGGCGCCTTCCTTCTAGTCATGTACGTGTGGCATTATGGTATGATGAAACGATACGAGTTCGAGATGCATAGCAAAGTCTCAATGGCTTGGATTCTAGGCCTAGGCCCGAGCCTGGGCCTAGTTCGGGTCCCGGGTATGGGCTTAGTCTACACTGAGCTAGCCAATGGGGTCCCACACATCTTTTCTCACTTCATAACAAACTTGCCAGCAATACATTCTGTCTTAGTGTTTGTTTGTGTCAAGTACCTACCTGTGTACATGGTCCCCGAAGAGGAGCGGTTTCTCGTGAAACGAATTGGGCCGAAGGAGTATCATATGTTCCGATGCGTCGCCAGGTATGGGTACAAGGATTTGCACAAGAAAGACGACGATTTCGAGAAGAAGCTTTTCGCGAATATCTGTGCTTATGTGAGGCTAGAGGGAATGATGGAGGGTTGTTCTGACTCTGATGACTATAGTCTCTATGGTCAGCCAAATCAGGAGTCAAGTTATAAAGAGGGTTTTAATAATGTGTTGTCGGTGTCTGACATGTCGTCGGGGGATTCGATTGTGGCGGAGCGGGTCCCACGGGTGGCGTCGGAGATAGGGGAGTTGGAGTTCTTGAATAGCTGTAGGGAGGCTGGGGTGGTGCATATAATGGGGAACACTGTGGTGAGGGCTAGTAGGAACTCTGCTTTGGTTAAGAGGATTGCTGTGGATTATATTTATGCATTCTTTAGGAAAGTTTGTAGGGAGAATAGTGATATTTTTAATGTTCCTCATGAGAGCCTGTTGAATGTTGGGCAGATCATCTATGTGTGAAAGACAAGGTGGATTGGTATTAGTAAAAATTCATCAAATTTTGGCACTATTGATGTGCTAGTTTGGATTCTGTTAATTTCTTCAGTTGGTGGGTTTGGCCTTATGGTTGAGTCTAAGCACACTTATTTCAAAGGAAAAATGACTTAATCTCAAATATCAACTCTCAACGAAAAATAATAAGTTTGAAAATATTACTAACGATATGAGTTATCATGAAATTAACCAAAATCGATCTAGAAGCCTTTTTTGAGATTTTCGGTGAAATCAATGATGTAGGGATGGAAAATCGAACATAACACCTTAGTAACACTTCGTCGATATTTTTTTATCTTAATATCATCAATTCCATCGGAAAACATGTTGGAAAGTGATTCTGAATCGATTTTGGTTAATATTACGATAGTTCGTATAGTTGGTGATGATTTTCAAACTTGAGGTTATTTTTGCTTGAAGATTATACTTGAGATTATTTTCAGTCATTTTTTCTATTTCAAATAACTAGCTCTAATCCAAAAACTAATGACCATTCAGACCCACATAACAAGTTCACCTTTACACCACAACCATCATATATACACTATGCATAGAGCTCAAAGATTCCATTTCCTACACTAAATCAAATAGACAACCATGGCTCTTCCTATGAACCAAAAAACATGAGCCCTTGACCCATTGAATCACATCATGCACTAGAACCCAAGCTAGCTTTATCATCCTTATGCATAGTCCTAAGAAGATCAGTCACTTGCTCAACCTGTTCTTCACACGAACACGACGAAAGAAGGACCTTAGCAGTCCCTCCATCAGGGTAACACCCTTCATCAATCATCTCCTCAAAAATCTCCAAGCATTTCTCGTACCGCTTCTTCCTAGAGTACGCACCAATGCGAGACGTCCATGTCACTACATCCGCCTTCAACCTCTTGCTCGGTATCGAGCCAAACAACTCCTCCATCCTCTCAAAGTAGCCTGCCCTTCCATACACATTGATCAAGATGTTATAGGTGCTAATGTCAGGCCTATATGCGCCATGCTCCATCGCGCTTAGAACTTGCTCCATTTTCTCGAATTGGCCTAGCTTGCCGTATAGGTTGAGCATGCTGTTTAACACGAATGTGTCCGGTTTGAGACCGGATTGTCGCATCTCGTTTATGATCTCTTCGCACTTTGTCGCATTGCCGGATCTTGAGTAGGCTGTGAGAAGAAGCATGTGGGATTTCATTGTAGGAGTCTTTCCACGTCTCTTTAACTCCATGAACATAGTCTCAGCCTCTTAAGAAAAATGAAGACCAAAAAAAGAAGCTAAGTCCAAGTCTTGTAGCTAAAGCAAATATGAACCCCTTTTGCTTCAAAGAATACAAGAAAACATAGTTCAATTATCATAAGGAGAGCAAGAAATTACTTTCTTAGAGCAAACACCACAAACAAAATTGGCAGGGTAATCTAGCATCTTTTTTAATAAGGTAAGGGACTAGGGTTGCGCAAGTACTACACGAGAACTTGTTACTAACCAAATGGTAAACCTATGAGTGCTTAACCAGTGAGCTGATGCGCCAAGCATAGGGTTATCTAGCGTATGCATGAACAATGAACATAGAAGAAAACAAAATTTACTAAGAAAAGCTGTAAAGGTGAAATTAGTATTTACCATGATAAAGGCCAGCTCTACCATAAGCATCAACCATAATATTGCATGAAGCAGTGTCAGGTTCACATCCCATGAACTGCATCAGTGAGAATATCTCTGCAGCACCATAAGGAAATCCTGCACGACTGCAAAAAATAAGCAATTAATCTTTGAAGAAAGACTTAAAAAAATAATGCATTAATTTATATGATAATGTGACCTAAGGAAAACCTGTAAGCTTCCATGAGTGCATTATAAGCATATACATCAGGCTCATATCCAGCTTCTTGAAGCTGTTCAAACACTTCTTCGGCTTTCTCGCAATGCCCATCTCTCGCAAAGGCGTTTATGAGGGCAGTGTAGCTACAAATGTTAGGCTTGCATCTTTGGCTTCTCATCTCATTGAACAACTTCAGAGACATGTGTGACTTATTGGCCTTTTAAGCCCAATAAAAACAGGTTCAGGTTAGCAAGTGTTAGGCCAAAACCAATTTGAAGTACAGAAAGCAGAGAAAAACTCACTTTTCCATACAAATTAATCATCATAGTGTAGGTTTCTGTGGTTGGTTTGCATTGTTCTCTCTTCATCCTCTCATAAACTTCAACAGCCTTTTCTGAATTTCTACCCTTTATCAATCCATTAATATAGGCATTGTATACAACTGCACCTACAAAAATAAGTACATAAAAATGGCATTGGATTAGCAAGATCTTTCAATCAATATTGCATTGAAACAAAGTGTATTTAGATTCCATTCAAATCAATGAAGTAGAACAAGACTGCTTGTGGACCAAGAGAAGTACTCGAAGAAAGGCCGAGTTTCCGCATCTCAGAAAAGACAGCTTCAGCTTTGACAAAGAGGCCAGATGCACAATACCCTTTAATAAGGAGTGCATAAGTATCTTCCGTAGGAACACAGCGCGCTTCTAGAAGCTCGAAATACGCCAGCTCGGCTTTGCCAGGCTGTAGCTTCTGCCCATAAGCATCTATAACAAGATTGTAACAAATGATATCCTGTTTAAATGAGCTTCTGTGCAAGATCCATTCACACATCTGCATAAAACACAAAAACTCATAAGAGACTTACAAACCCAAGAAAGTTTGACACAAGAACTTACCAACAAAAGAGCATCCCATTGCTTGTTGAACCGAATTTGGACCGCCACATTGATAAGATCATCCCATGTTTCATGGGTTTTCGGAAGAGAATCAAGAGCTCGCCAAACTTTTTCCGAATCCGCTTCCGTTTGTAGATATCTTAGGATTTCTTGAGCAGCTGGACTAAGAACAGGGAAAATTCCATCTACAAATCCAGACCCATATTTCCATCCTGTTCCTCTTAATCCACCACCTGATTATAAGCACAATTAGTCATCATTTTCATGTCTAATCTACAAAAATCAACAAATGACTATGAATTCTAGATACCCTTTTGCCTTGACAACTTCTTTCCGCTAAAGCTCTTCAATTTGCCTCGCTCGTCTAAGTAAAGGCTGTCGCGCTTTCGCCTCTCGAATGGGACTTGATTGGAGCTGTTCATTTGGCATTGGTAACAGCTTACACAGCTTCTTGGAACTAGAAATGCATTGTCTAGTACTATTTGAACCATGAATCTGTCACCACCAAAAAAATTGCTCAGCATTCAATAGCAAGTCTGTAGTGTAGACTTGAAAATGGGCAAACTAAAACTTGAATTGGTGATTCCAGTTTTGCAGATTGCGTGTAGCTCAGAGGTGAAGTTGAACTTACAGATGTAAAATACGGCGTCGTTTGGATTTCCGTGCTGAAATCGGCTCTGGTTAGTTTCATGGAATTGGCTCTTGAATCTGTAGATAGACTCACACTCTCAAGAAGGCCACTCAAAACCATAGATATTTTCCCGCCGGTTGTCGTTATATGGTTACTAATATTTCTTTATTAACTCGGGAAAATATAATTTGCATATTTATGTTGTATTTCTACAGTCATAAATTGAACATTATTTTAGTTTTTAATATAGATCAGACAAGGACTTGGTTCATGCTTATATTAGAAACTTCTTTCTAGTACTTGATCGATTTATTGTATTTATTTTGGTTTTTCTACTGTGTGATCTCACCTTATTTCGTATTTAGTATTTACCATGCATGTTTTTCATTTAATTATCAAAGCAATAACAAAATATAAGAGAAACTATAACCACTAACAAACTAAAAAAAAGCATAAATTCCAACCTACATAATTGGGGCAAACTCTCAAAGCCCTACACTTACAATGAGGCTGTGGCGTTTTACCACAAAACCACCCAAAACCCTATAACTTCTTCAAAATACTTGTATCAGTTATTGACAGTTTCCATCAAAAAAAATAAAGTTACTGAGTTACAGCAGATAGTACATCCCTATGCAATGCTTCACTTGTTTCCTTTCTTCTTCTTCTTCTTCTTCTCATTCTCCTTCTCGAGGTTTTCCTTATGTCTCCTGCCTTTCAAATGACTAGCCAAGGCTATCTCAGAAGTGGATACAACCGTACAAAGCTTACAATATAACTTGGACTTGTCTACCGAGCCACCGCTACCAAGTGTCATAGAAGGCACCTGAGCTCTTACCGACGCATTTGCTTTACTCATCCGCTTCGCATCTACCATGGTTTCCGCCTTCTGCTCCGTAACTACTTTGGCCACGTCAGCGCGTGAGGTTTCAATCATTTTGCTTTTCCCCTTGTCCGTCTCGGCGACATCAGTGTTTGAAGTTTCTGATGACTTTGCCTTTGTAGGCCCTGGCTTATCAGATGGCTCCTCTTTCACAGGATTGGATTTAAGGCCTGAGTTATGAGGAGGCAGTGCTTTCAGTTCCTCCACTAGCTTATGCTTTTTGCCCTTGAGATGCTCATCTAAAGTTTTTTTGCTTGTAGCATTGATCTTGCACAGCTTGCAACTCCATCGTCCTACGAGTTCAAGAGCTGATGCTTTCCTTTTCCTGTTTGGATCAGAAGCGCTTGCCCCACCATTCGGCTGGAATTGATAGTAACAAACCATGAGTAAGATGAATCTGTAATATATACACTGTGTTCGAAAAAGAGAGTAAAGTTGCCTCTATGGGTAAAAAGAAACAAAATGCATCTGGAATAAACAAACAAAATAAAAAACAAGATTCATTGATAAGTTGTCTGACATACTGAGGGGCTGCACATAGCAAAAGCTAAAATGCAGTAAAGGAGGGCATATTCTTGAGAGTAGAGAGAATAGACAGTTGTTCAGCAAGCAACACACTTTACTCTATTAGCTTCCATAGAAGCCAGCCATGTCAACTCTGGTATTTAATGCTAAATAAGCAGTGTTTAAAATAAGCCAAATTCAAAAACAAAAGAATCTCATTTTAGTATGTATAAATTGCAAGGTTATACATTATTAATCATCAAGCGCCAATTTCTTCTTCTTCTTCTAGCACCTAGGTAGTCTTATTAGAAAATCCATGCTGACCCTATTTCAGTCATTGGTTACTCAGGAATTAAGTATATAACTCTTCTCGACAAAATCTATAGAATGAGATCCGATAAACTTGCTGACACTAATTTAGGACATATCATATAGCCTAACCACACATAATCAACAAAATCTTCTTTCCAGATATCCTAATCACAGACTAAGGGTGTGTTCAGCAGCGAAAATGGGAGAGAGGAAGTGAAAAGACCCGAACACAACTTTTGAATTTAGTAGGCTATAAGTCATTATATTTGATAATTTACATGCACCGAACGCACCCTAATAAGATATGCTTTAAAGACGACATGCTTAATACGTCCAATCCATCATTAGTTCGGGATATACCCTAATCATAACAAATCAACAGAACCACAATATTAACAAAATCTTCTTGGCATATACCCTAATCACAGACTAAGGGTGTGTTCGGCAGCAAAAATGGGAGAGAGGAAGTGAAAAGACCCGAACACAACTTTTAACTTTTAATAGGTTATAAGCCATTATGTTTGATAATGTACTACCCCGAATGCACCCTAATAAGAAATGCTTTAAAGGCGACACGTTTAATACGTCCAATCCATCATAAGTTCGGGATATACCCTAATCATAACAAATCAACAGAACCACAATATCAACAGAATCTTCTTGCCATATATCCTAATCACAGACTAGGGTGTGTTCGGAAGCGAAAATGTGAGAGAAGAAGTGAAAAGACCTGAACACAACTTTTGAATTTTAATAGGTTATAAGCCGTTATACTTGATAGTGTACATGCACCGAACACACCCTAATAATAAATGCTGTAAAGACGAGATGCTTAATATGTCAATGCATCATAAGTTCGGGATATGCCCTAATCATAACAAATCAACAGAACTACAATATCAACAAAATCTTCTTGCCATATATCCTAATCACAGACTGATAAGAAATAGTTGAGGATACACCTAACACATCCAAACCATCATAACCCTAGGATTTATGTATAAGAATGAAGTCTGCTCTTTGCAAATAAGCTGATCTTCTAATTTATTAAACTCAAAGTTTAAACTTTGAAGCACACCAGAGTTGCAACAATCAATGCTACTCAGCTACTATAGTAGTAAATCAAACACCGATCCTCAATAGGCATGCAAATATAATTAGGAGAACTCATAACTAGTTAGAGTATCTATTGAGCTCACAAACAAAGTAAGTTCAACGAAACACTGACCAGCAAAATCCTTGGCTTCCCAGGCTCTTGCAATGGCTTACTCCCACGAAGAAACCTATTGGAAGGCGTGGGCAGAAGAGGCAAACTCTGGGTAGGCACCACCAGATGCTTGACCGGTACATAAATTCGTCCCGGCATTGGATGGCCTGGCACAGTTGGAAGCAAATGCAATCTTCTCTCCTGCAAATGGCCTGACGACTGAGGAACTCTCGACGGCTCATATACATCCGGACGAGCGTCGACAGTTGGGAGCAAATGCAATCTTCTCTCCTGCAAATGGCCTGACGACTGACTCACTCTCGACGGCTCATACACATTCGGACGATCCTCAAAAGAGGCCTCCACTCGCCTCCTGTAAGACTCATCATCATGCACAGGCTGACGAATTTCAGGATCTCTATCAAAACGCTGCCTTGAAGGCTCATGTGCAAAATTGCCAGTCTCAGGAGCACCGTAACGCACTCCCAATGACGACTCATGACCAAACTGAGAGAATTCAGAAGGAGCATCGGAATGCATTCTAGAATCTTCCCATCTTTTCAGATTCATCTCCCTCTCTTGCAACAACTCCATCCTCACTTCCTCTTCCAAAATCCTCCGCCTTTCCATCTGTTCCTCCATTATCTCCGCTCTAATCCGACTCTTCTCCCTCTCCCTTTCCATCGGATCTCTCAAGTCCGGATATCTACGAAACTCGGTAGTATCCCTAGAATCAACCGGTACACGATAATTGGCTACAACAATCAAAATGCAGAAATTCACACGATTAACAAACTGAATTATCAATTGCAGAAATCAGCAGAATCAAAGAAACTCTTTTAGGGCGTACTTACATCGATGAGCTTGATAGGACATGAATAAGCGGCTATAGGTGTTCGGAGAGACATACGGTGCAGGCCTATCGTACGAGTGATTAGAGGAAATAGGAGGGAGATACGGTGAAGATCCATCGTGTTGTCGAGGGGAATTGTACGCCATTGGAACGCCACTGAAAGCTTCGCGAGAATTTGACTTTCTAGGGTTCTGAACCAAGCGCAGAAAGCGGAAGCGGAAGAGGCAACTCTTGGCGTTTAAACTTTTCTTTTATACTACTCTCTCCGTTATACCATAATTAAGAAATTTTCATATTACCTAAACTACCCTTATACCATAATAATAATTCCAACTAAAAGTCATGCATACTTTTTTTAAAAAGAAAAAATATGTTATTAGAGGCAATCATGAGGGGCATATGCGAAAAGAAGAGGGAAAAAATATGAAATGGTCATGTATTTTGAAACAACCTAAAGTGTCTAAAAGGCCATGTATTTTGAAACGGAGGGAGTATTTTTTTTTATGAATCATGATGAAATTATTTTTTCTTTTTTTGAGCCCATGGTGAAATTACATGTCCAGATACAGGCAACACCAATTGGTAAGAAATCACACACAACACCTTTACAAAAGTAGTGTCAAGATTTCCTAATCTCACTCCATGTACCAATCCCATGTAACTATTCCTGTACTAGCCGTTACAAAATCAATCAATTTAACACAAGAAAATGGGACATCAAGTGAGACAAGGGGGCCATAATGCCATATCATGACAGCTTCACAAGAAGTGCAATTGAAGACAATGGTTAAGTTGTTAAGTCTGTTACGTTGGAGAAGACCTTGAAGACGACGGATACCGGGATGTTGACGGTGTGGCCACGGTCTCCGAACAGGCCAATCCTACCGAAACTGGCCACGGAGTTGTTAAACCGAGCAGTTACCGTTATGTTGAGCATCTGTTGTTGGCCTTTGGAGATGGTGAAGCGTGTAGGCGCCACCTTTAAGGAAGCGGCGTATGGAGCGCTCCAGCCAACGACGTATGTTTCGTCGCCAGCTACATTTGTGACGGTTCTCTGGATGACCCGCGTTTGTTCAAGCCTGGCTATGGTTATAGAAGGCAGGTTTAAGTCGGATGGGGACCCGGTTGTGGTGGAGCTAGAAACGCCACAGCTCTGACCGGTGTAGTTGAAGACCACGGGAGCTGAACCGTTGATGCTGCAAAGTAATGCCATATAGTCGTCGTAACCTGCGAACGTAACATATCAAATCAAGACTCCTACTTTAGATTGTTGTTTTGAAAAAAAGCCCTAAAACAGTTGAATCTAGGGTGTGTTTGGATTACATTTGAATACATTATCTAGTATTTTCAAGTGTTGCCAAACAACCAGATAAGATCCAATTAGTTGTCTTGCCAAACATAGCCTATACGTTACAACTTCGGTCATAGAAGCTTGTCGCTTACGCAACAGACAATCGCAAGAAAAGGCGGTAAATCAGTCATAATGAAAACAATGAATCTGAAGTGTTTAAATTGTCTATTTCTTAGAAAGATGAAATAAGCTTATAAAAGTTGTTTTAGCAAAAAGAAAAGCTCCTAAAATTGCTGAAACTACAAAATAAGCTCCATGAATTGTCTAGCCAAACAAAGCTTAAGCCTAGTATTTACTCAATAGCCTATGAAAGACGACAGCGAGGATAATGCGGTTATTCGGTTTAATGAAAAGTGGACTTACTCGAATCGAAAATGAGACCCGGGTCAATTGCTCCAGTTGCATTCACAGACCCACTACCCATATCAAATGGTGTAGCTGGAGACTGAGTTCCATCAGGGTTGGCATACGAACGCTGGGCCATTATGGGCCCACCGTTATTATCATGAAGAGAAGCCGACGTCGAAAGGGCAGAAGCGATTGCTGCAGGACTGAAGCCGGGGAACGTCTGCTTGATTAATGCAGCAATGCCAGCAACATGAGGAGCAGCCATACTTGTCCCAGACATAATAGCAAAGTTTTCGCCTTAAGAAGTGATCACAAATGGTAATAAGCACAGAATAATTACTAGAATGTATAAAGTTACAAGGCAAGTGCAATACAAATATACAATACCTTCAAATTCAACGGAATCACTTCCTACAGAACTCCACGCGGCCCATATAGAATTTCCAGGAGCAACCAAGTTCGGTTTCAATATATCGGCGTCATCAAATGAACTGTCTTCTGGATCAGGCCCTCTAGCAGAATAGTACATCACCTTTGGAGCAACATTACTATAGTTTGCCTTCACGCCTCCCGAAATGCAAGCCGAAGCCCCGAATTTGACGATTTTGTTTGTGGCACTGTCTATTTCCAAGGAAGAATTGTAGTATTGAAGTAAAATCTGCCAAAAAAATTTAAAAACATGTCAGCAGAGCAATTGTTATTCATTGAACCAGAAACGAATGCTGCCATGCGATACCTTGGAATCATCTGTAGATGGAATTATGACACCAGGCATGTCCATAGGCGTTGGGTTTAGCTGAAATCCAATCACGAAAGGATCGGTGTAGAAGACTACGCCAACTGCACTAACATTCTTTGCTGTTTGCAAAGCTTGTTTGATGGTTGAAGAGCCTAGCACGAAACGAACTGTGTAGCTACAGATCAAGAGTTTCCCCTTGATCAATTCTTGACTTAGACTGCTTGAATCTTGACATTCTTCTACATACATATCACTTGTTCCTGCAGTGTCATTGCTCAAAGCATGTTTAGCTGACACCAAAGTGTAGTATTGGCCGTCACCAGTTCCCGCTGCAGCGAAGAGAATGATTAGCAAACATGAAAATACACACTAAAAGTTCAATGTAAGCTCAAAAAAGTTGAAATAAATGACTAGTAGAAAGTCGAACTACCATATGCAAAATAATTTTTGTTACCATACTAATTGGATTCCTAAACAACTTAGGAAATAAATCAATGAAAAGAAAGTGATATAAAGTATCAATAGAAATACTCACGAGCAAGTCCGGCACCGGAAATAGTTGCATGATTGCCAAGGATTAAGGAGTTGTTATACACTCTATCGTGGGCAGCAGCACCGACCGTAAAGATCCATGGACTAAAGGAAGAGACGCTTCTTGGGCCAGGGCCCGTATTTCCAGCTGCTTGGACAACAAAAATCCCGACCTTCACAGCAGCCAGTAAAGCCATATCGATGGGATTGAAAAATGTTGCTATTCCAGGAGGCCGCCGGTTTGGAGTTATTGACAAACTTATAATGTCAACACCATCTTGAGCTGCCTGGAAAAAAATGCTTCAAAATTTAAAAGCCTGATCTCATCCCGAGGGAAACGCTAGAAAAGGAAAGTAGAATGACTACCTGATCTATTGCTGCGACTACATCAGCAGCGAAGCCTCCAAAGCTCTTATACAATGCCTTGTAGACAGCAATACTGCAATATTCTTACTTATATTAATGCAAAGCCAAAGAAAGAATTTTATCAAGGCTTATCATTGAGGAACAATCCAAAATACAACAAAAATGGTATATACAACAAGAAAAACTTGACTTACTGTGAACGAGGAGCCATTCCACTTGCTGAGCCATAGTGGTGACCCGCTACGATAACTGAAACCCCATGGTTTCCTGAGGCAATTGATGCAGTGTGCCTATATAAGAGCACCCTCTGATCAATCACAATACATTATACAAAAATCCATGAATTAAGATGAAAAAAGGCAATTACATAGAGAGGTTTTAACTTGAATGGAAAAAAATCACATTTCCGGTATCTGACACTATAAGCAAATAAACAAACTTACGTCCCGTGGCCATCTCCATCGAAAGGCGAAGCATAATCCTGGCTCGCATTGAATATTCCTCTTGTAATGGCAGATGCAGCGAAATGGCGGGCCCCAACAAGCTTCTTATTACAGGATCCAGAAGGAAAATCTTGTGTGACCTCACAGATACCAGAGAAGCGCTTTGGTACCGGGTACGGCTTCTTTGACAATCTATCAGAGAAACTACGATGCGTTGGATCGATTCCGGTGTCAATAAACCCAATAACAATCCCTTCTCCAGCAGAGTTGAAACCACCTTCTTGTGGCCATGCCCCTTTAGCTAGACCCAGAAACTGAGGTGTATGAGTTGTTGCGGTTCTAACGGAAAAATCTAGTACCACATTTGCAACTTCTCGTCTTCTCGATAGCTTATCTGCCTATTTAGGAATTGCAAAAAAGATTTCATACAGGAAATGATAGGCATTTGAAAACAAAGAGCATAAACCAAGCAAATTCCACCATACATGAAGGGAAAAAAACAGTCTCTTTGCAATGATGAATTATCATTTTTGTAAAAGCAAAATACCTGTTCAGGAGTAACAAGCACAGCAAAGCCATTGATTAAGTAATGGTAACTGTACAATTTGATATATTTCTCCCCTCTTAACGTCCTCCTCAGTAGAGCGTCATGAACCCGGGAAATGTAGGAGGGATTGTGGGGATCTGACTTAGGAGTATTCCTACAATATCAGGAGCAGTATAAGAATTTTTTCAGCAGACATGAGTTCAACTTCTTAATACAAATTCACATACATTATAATTACTTGTCCTTCTAAAAGACAAAGAATCATTAATACAATATAGTACCATTACAACGGAAATCCCATGAACAGGACAAATCATTGGAGAATATTGGTGAGTTAAACGACAAAAAATTTGAACGTTGGATCCCCTACACATGAACTTGATGCCCTTCAATTCAAGAGGAAGCAACAAGACAGAATTTCTAGTCTCTTAATAAACAACTGATTAAACTTCATAGTAAATCACATTTAACCCCTATACTAAACCAACAACCAAATAGTAAACACCAATACCTGTTTTACCCACATTAAACCAATAAGAAAGCAATAAAGATCAAATCTTGAATTGGACTAATGCTTGCAAACTCACCCCAAACTTTCTATTCCACGAAAACACCCTAAAATTGGTGCTATTTCTATCAATTTGCCCAACCCCTCACAATGGGAAGTGGAAGCATGAGTATGCAAGAGAAATGATTTTACCTTGGTTTGTGAAGTCTGCTAGAATTACTAGAAGAAGATCCATGGTGGACTCCATGGCCACCATGTCCACCCTTCTTCCTCAACTCCTCAGAAAGATACAAGCTTTTACTAGTAGGAGCTTGTTTCAAAGTAACAATAAACACCCCACTCTCTTCATCTTGACAAAAACCTCTGAAGAGAGCCCCAAAAGAGAGCATACCCAGAACAAGTAGCACCAATCTGCCACCAGGGCTGGCCTCCATTTTCACAATGGAGTGACAGAAAGAGGGCAAATTCAGTACAAAGGTGTAAAATTTGACAGGTTTTCTCAAGTGGGCAGAAAAGGGTATTTGGGATTGGGACTTGGAAAACCCTGGTGTGAAGTAAGTAAGATGAGAATGGGAAATTGATAACTGGGTTTTGGAAAGAGACGGAAATTGGGGTTAAGGAGAAAGGAAAAAGGGAAGAAGAGTGGGACTGAGTGGAGGGGTTTTTGCAGGCTTTCTCTGGGAGGTTGTGAAGTGAAGGTATTTTTAAACTAGTTTTCTTTTCTTTAATGGAGGTTTTTGAATTTAATTAGGAAGGGGTGTAGTACGAAAAAAGGAAGTGACTTTTTGGTTTGTTTTGCTGCTCTCTTGCTTGGTTTTCCGGAACGTATTTGGAAAATGTACGCCTTTCTCAGTCTGTGCACAAGTGTAAGAATGAAAATAATCATACTCTAGAACTTTGGCATGAGGTTTATTTGGAGTCCAAATCTTCCCTCCCATGTTAACGTCCCAGAGCACGTCCCAATTGTGTTTTATTGGTTGAAAGTTTAGAATTGTACAATTTTTTGCATTTTTTAAACCCCCAACATAACATTTCAACCAATCAAACATAGTGGGACGTGTTTCGGGCCGTTAACATGGGACGGAAGATTCGGATCCGTTTATTTGATCCAGAAGTTTATTTGTATATAGGTTTATTATATACTCCGTACTTTGATTGATTGATCGATTTGTAAACTAGTTACAATAGTTCAATAACATTAAACGATTGTATCTTACTTATGTTTTGCTTGCAATAATCATGTAACTAATGTTTGCCAATCATATATAATCCGTAACTTGTAAGTAACTAATCCAATTTTCGTTAAAATTTCAGTATTTGAACACGCTTTTTAGGATTAATGGAACATAGTTTTCATTAATCTTAAACTATATGAAAGTGATTACTACACATTAATTTTATATTGAATAAAGAATTTTTTTGGTCGAAATATTAAATACTAAAATTATTAAATAAAAAGTACAAGTGGTCAACGTGGTAGGTATGTGAGTAAGAAGCATATTTTGGTGGTTGACAGTTGATAATGACACTGATTTCCAACGTTCCATTTTGTGTTTTAAAGCAAAATCTCCCACTCTTTTTTTTCGCTTTTTTCTTGTGGTCTATATTAATCATCGTACTACAAAATTGTATGTCTCGACGAGTACTACACATTTAGTTTGCCGACTAAATAGTAGCTAAAACTATCATAAAATGTCACTACATTTCAGTTAATTTTCTGATTGAGCACACACATAGTAATGATAGTATAAAAGCAAATTTATTTATAGATTTGTGATCATGATGATTAAGGGATTAGAAGGCATGCGTTTCTGTAAATGACAAAAGCAGCCAAAATAATTCTTTTTGTTGTGCTCCTTTTTTATTCATTTGAACCTCGAAAGTGTGAGATTCTTCATATTATAATCAATGGTGGCCTTTGGCTCTTTTAGATCTTTTAGTCGACACTCAATACCGGTGAGTGACCACGGTGTATTGCACCATCCTTTTCTTTTAATCAACTTTTGGTGGGAAAGCTAGTACTTGAACATGCTCTTTGAGTAAGGGTTCTTATCATATGTGTCACTCTCTTAATTAGTTGGATCTATAAGACTATAACTAACTAGTATATAGTGTTGTAATCGGGTTGCTGATCGAGCCCATATGCGATTACGAGTCCAACCTTTGTTTAAACTAGGTTCATCGAGCTCGAGCTTAGATTTCGAGTCATTTGATTAATCTGTTCATGATAAAAGTTTGCGAACAATTCGTCCACCTAATCATCTAGTACAATAAATGAAACTAGATATTAAGCTACATATTATATTATGAGGGAGACCACCAAAACTATACATTTTGCTAATGTATAGTGGAGATTGTTCCTAAAAATATTGCTTATGAACCTAAAACCGAGCTTGATCGTGAATAAGCTAACCGATCGAGTTTTCTTAAGATCAAGCTCGGTTCATTCTTCTCATGAGCCTTAAAGTTGTGTTCAAGCTCATCTTCTTTACAAATCGAGTCAAGCATGAACGAGACCTTTAAGTCGATCTCTAATCGAGTCAAGCACGTTGCTCATGAATGGGTCTATTCATTTACCGCTTGATGCATGATACTCCGTATTATACAAGGTTAATGTACACATTATTTCAACTATTTTCGATATTTTATCCCTGTGAAAAGGAAAAAGAGAAATATTATACCTTATGATGAACGTGATATTTTGAGAATGATTACTAACACGTTAATTTACTTCTCTTTTTCACTATGTATGGGCCATTTTTGTAACATTCATCATACATGTTTTGAAAGTGGTACATACTTGCATGATGAATCACATTAGTAAGGTCATATGTAAAGGAGTATTGCACGGTATTCGTTGATACTTGATCGACCATACTCATCATAAGTGTAATAATTATTCATTAATTAGAAGAAATCACCATGGTTTTGATTAAGAAACTAATAAATCTATGTTGATTAGGCTTACCGACCCATTAGTTAATAATACACCTTGTACAAAAGCGGTGATTTCTTAATCCCTTAATCCAAACATTTTGTTCTAAACTCAATTACAATGGAAAAAGTAGTTCTAGTTCGTGACAGATAAATACTTCTATATATGTACCGGCCACATGCTTGTACAGCATGGTGATTGTGGAAACTTAGTAACACATTACTTATGTAGTTATATAGGATCCTTTCTTTGTGAGTTTCAACTCAATTATGGCACATTATGGACTATACTATTTTTTTTTTATAAAAGCAACAATGATCATTAGCCCTAAGAAGTGATGATGAACCATATGACAATTTTTCTTTGCTCTAAGGTAAAAGTTCTCGAATTTACATTATGACCCATGTGTTTCTCTTTCAGTATGTTTTGATCGTTTTTTAACGAAGTGGGACAAACCATGCTGATAGCTAACGCATGGACCAATTAACATGCAATTTAGTATGTTGCTTGTGTAGTATTTCACTATTTCTTTGATGAAATTGGTTATATAACGATCAATCAATAAAGAAATCAGATTACTATCTTTGCTGATCATTTGCTACACAACCAAAAGAAATCAGATTGGTTTGGGCCAGATAGATTGGTTTGGGCCAGAATAACTGGCCCAAACAATGGTTAGTGATCACTGCATAAGAGAGTGAATCTCAGTTTCTCATATTCAAATACAGCACACAGTCTCAAGTGTCAAAATTTATAAACACAAAGCAAGTTGCCATTTACCATAGCCCACAAGGGGAAATCAACTTATTCAGAATGAGCACTGAGTTCAAATGACAAAAGCATCCCTACTGAACAAAACCTTCCAGATTGCATTTCGGCAATCGAAAACCGACACAGAGCCCTTTGCTAGACGCGTTGTGTGATTGCTGATGGAGTAATTGTTCATGAAATCTGATCCTCGTCCAGGCAAGTCTAACCCCAAGGTAATGACAACGACGACGTCGTCAAGTATCAGAAACGGCTACTTTTTCAGTTGCTTCAAGAGACCAGAAACAGAAGCGCAATGCGTAGACTCGTACTTGCATTGCTCACAGCAAGCCTGAAGCTTCTCTATCACATATAGGCACCTGCACCAAACACTAACATATTTTAGCAAGGGAAAACAAAAACACTGAAAGATGTAAGATCAGAATCTTCATTATGGTGCTTAGACTTTCACAGGAACGCATAGAGCACGTCAACAAATCAAAGTGTTCAGACTATGAGAGCATGAATTTCAGCCAGCTCACACACCATTCAATATGCTGCAAAATTGTATCCCACCAGATTGCCTTAACAGACTGATCTTGAAGCATTTATGAGATCAAAATTAAAGATCTTGAATGCACATGGCAAAATTTATCCCACCAGGTTAAAAAGTTCAGCTAACTTGCAAAAAAAAAAAAATGTGGACCAAAAGAAACTTATTTTTGGATAACAAACTCCATTAGCCCATAACCCCTGTGAATAACATAATCTTCAAGCACAGGCAAAATGATCTTATCACTCGAGCACAATTCTATCATGTTTCTTCCAAAGTAGCCAGAAGATTCCAGCTGTCCATACATGACCTAGCAAGCATTTGTTAACGGTAGCGTTTTCCTCAACCACAGTATTCACACATCAGAAAACACAATCAAAATTAGGGCAAACGTGTCACATCCGATCAAAATTGGAAAGATTCAACGCTACATTTGTTAAAACTACGCATCAAATCCAAATCCGATTCCATTTCCAAACACACAATCCCTAATTCGAAGTAAGACAGCTACGAAAACCGCGAAATCGGATCCAAATTCGCCATGCGATCCTCAAATTCAAACTCCAAACACATAGTTGAAGCTCCTAAATCTAATTCGCCGACAACAAACAATGAAAACAGAAGTGAGAAGAAAGGAAGGGGGGAGAATTAGTGGCTGACCTCTGTGAATTGAAGTTGTTCTTGGAGAGACAGGCTTGGATGTCACATGCTTGTTTCTTGCAGGGCTCTTTGCTCGGTTGAACCATCTTTCACCTCCTCTGCTTCCGTTTCTCGTTCGTGCGCCGATTTATATACGAAGCGTCAAACCGAATCAAAACCATTGATAATATAAAGTCGCTTTATAAGAATATACGGAGTATACTATATGTTAAATTCGTTTTTTTATTGATGAATTTTATATATGTGCAAATATAGATTGGTTGAACTTACTCATTTCTATATTTTACAAATAGGCCTATGGGTCGAGACTTGACAATAACATATTTTTTTGCAAAAATATAGTTTACTATTTTCTAAAAATTGTCCTTTAAATGATATATACAATATAATATTTTCATTTTATAATTTAAAGTGCCTTAAACAATGGTGGCTAAAATGATGAACTTCGGTGAGAATGTACGGGCTATATAAATTTATTTAATGAGAATATGATGCGTACATACTCAAAATTAGTTTCTTTTATGAGAGACAAATATGAAAAATATGTAAGGTTTATATTCTATTATATTCTTGCTTTTACTCATTTATATTTCATATACTCCTTTATTTTCACAGCCCCAACAACATAACTTCAAATATATCAACCAAACAACAAGTAGTACTCATAAAAAATACTCTATAATCTACGACAAATCCACCAAGATTCACAACATCACAAAATAGAATTTATCCCATTGAGTTTGGGTGTATCGTGTTTTGATACCAGGAACCGTCAACGCGGTAAGGCACCCTACCAAAACAAAATATGACCAAGTATAGACTTCTCAAGATGGCGTCAAACCCTAAGCTCTACGGCCATCGCGATCGGATACGCCGCAGTCCAGGTCAATGATTCCTTACAAGACAGACTCCCTACAAAGCGGAGGCCCGGTCCCGGGGGTTGCGCTCACCGCGCTCATCGCCCCGTCCCATCAGGTGAGCGGCGGGCGGCAACGTCCCATCCCGGCCTTTGATTGGCCAGCTCCGCGGTCGCCGCCCCAAGAACCAACCATAGAGCGACACGTGCCTGGGCGGCACTCGTCCCACATCGACATCCCGCTCCAACTCGGCTCGAACCTCAACTATAAATAGCGAGCTCAATGCACCAGAACGGGGATCGAAAATCTCGCGAACCACATACACTAGATCTCGAGCTAAGATCATTGTTGTAACCCGATACACCTAAACGCGATAGAGAATATCTGTCTATTATTGTAATCCCACAGTTAATACAAAAGCATCCTTAACACTACCCTCATTGCGTTAAACACTACGAGCGACCAGATACTTTTCCTCTCTTCGTCCGTTGACTCGGTTGAGTTCTAATCTTGCGCTCTCATCGCGTTACACTACTATCGGTGTTTTCGGACTTCAACATTGTGTTTTATATCAAAAGAATCATGTATTCATAAAAATATTCTTATACTTTGATTTATTATTTACTCCCCTTCATAAATTTTTATTTCTTTTTGCATTGACAATTATGCCTTTTTTTCTTATAATTGTTATGGTCATATAATGAGATCAAGTAAACTCTTCTAATTGTCAATTTTTTTTATGACGATGTTGCGGGGAGGGTCACCCCACGCATGGTGAACTTTTTTAGGCCTTAATCCGGGGTTCTCTCGTTTCTTGATAAAAATAAATAAATAATGACATCAAGTTTTTTTTTTCCGAAAAAATCACCACATATTATAATATAAAATAAATGAATTGAAACCCAAGGTCTAATGAGGATCTTCATGGTTGCAACAATTTATTGTCTAAAAACACTTTCATTTATGTAATGATATTTTATTTTAAAAGTAGAACTAAACATTTTATTTATCCTCCATGGCATGGGGCAATTACAGAAGGGCTGAAAATCAGAACTTGTTGAGGGTTAAAAACAAGCGGGGGAAGCCTCCCGGCGGGCAGACTAGCCGGCCTAACAGAAATCGAAAGCCCTAACCGGAAAAAAGCTCAGATCTTTATTTCTCTCCCAACCCTAGAAACCCTAATTCGTCGATTTTGGGGCAGAGCTCGCACTCAATTTGATTGCTGCGTAAAAGCCTTTGAGATAAATTGCGAGGTGATGGAAGCCCCAATTCCACACAACTTGTTCGAAAGGCGTTCGATTTTCAGGTCTAAAAAGCCCGCTGTTAAGTGGGTCAAAGAATGGTATGCCTCTTTCAGTGTTCGTCTCTCTTTCTTGGTCACTTCGGATTCGAGTTTCCTTCTGATTTTCTGTTGTTATTGAGTTCGTGCCGAGATTAGGGTTTCTAGGTGCTGTATGATACTGTTTGTGACTTGGTTGATTGTATCTTGGTGTTCTTTCGATGCTGGTTGAAGTAGATGGTATCTCTCATGCAATTTGGTTTTCTGAATTTGTATTTGTAGGCTGTTAATTACATGCATCATAGATGAGTAGTCATTGGTCTACTAGGATTTTCATGAAAGAGATTGGGAAATTAGGTGCATTTGGGTAGCAAATAATGACACTACTTTACTTTGTGCACACTAATGCTAGAAGATCCCCAGACTTATGAGGCTTAGCTAAAGTGCAAAACTTTTGGCGAAAGGCCAGCTCTTTTGCCCAGTAAAGAACTTAACTTGTAAAATACAATTGCAAATTGACCATTGGATTGACAATAGAATTTAGAGCTAAAGAGAACTAAGGAAGAGCAAAAGTTTTAGATGATGAACTGATAACTGTTACTACCCTGGGACACATATCAGATTTGGTAGCATTGTGTATGTAAGTCTGTGAGCGACGACTTGGAACTGATTGCAGATGGAAGTAAATTATCAAGCTGGTCTGATGGATTGAGGGACATGATTATTGATTAAATGGCAATGCTCTATAGGCTTGGTTAAAAGATATTGCTTAAGATTTAGCCTAATGATAGACATTTTAGATATCAAGCAATTACAACTCATCAAAATATAGAGGATTTCAAGTAGTTATTAATAGTTTTATTATAGTTTTGTGACTACGAGTATCAAGGGTAGGTATATGTCTGATGTGATTTATGTACATTCATTGAATCATGCTGCCTTAGTCTAGCACAAAGATAGGCTTATGATCTACTTTACTTGTAGTCTTCTGATATTTTTTCTCAACCTTATACTCAGGGTTCCTCAAGATGTAGTGGCTACTGGAGGGAAGTGCTCTGTTATGAAGTGGGTCAGAGGTAAAGTATTTATTTTCTTGTTATTGCAATTTTTTTTTTTTACCTTTGTCTCCATGTGCTGTCTGCTGTCTTATGGATGTGTACACTGAATATGTTTTGAGTTGATAATACTATGGTATGACCTTTCATCGTCAGATTAGCATGAAGGCTCCTGAATCACACAAATAGCATTTCAATTTTTGAGATTTATTCTATTGTTTTTGTAGTTTTAATTAATTTCTTTTTTGTGTGGTAATTTATTTTTCAAATTTGCAAGAGAAATATGCCTATAATTCTTCAATTCCAATTATTTATGTACCATAAACTAGTCCAACAAAATTGTTCTGGGATGTATTATGGTTATAAATTGCACATAAAATTGGGGATGGAATTTGGTGTTGAATTGTAATACTCCCTCCGTTTCAAAATACATGACCATTTGAGGATTGCACATATATTATATTACCCCTATAGAATGTAGACTCAATTATTTGTTTAGAGAAATATGAAAAAGTGTAATGATTATGATAAAGTTAATTATCAGGGGTATAAATGGAAAGAGGAGGGAAAAAATATAAAATGGTCATGTATTTTGAAACAACCTAAATTGTCTAAAAGGCCATGTTTTTTGAAACGGAGGGAGTATATACTAATTGTACATTTTGCATTTTCATGGACCGGTCAGCTTCTCCCTCTTCTTCCCTGTTCCTCTGCCTAGACTACCCAGTCTTCAAATACTACTTGTGTCTCTTTCTCCTCTGCCTTTGTGTTGTGATATTGTAATTTGACCTCATTGTATGTGGTGCAAGTTTCATTTTTAATGACTTTCGACAGGCAAACCAGATTTGCAGTGTTTTGCAAGCCAAAGAACCTGTTTAATTTTGCTGCTTGTGTTTGCATAGATTTGCTTTTCACTGCTAGAAGAGTGTTCTTCTAGAAATTAAAATGACACGGAATCTCCCACACTTGTGACTTATTTCGTGTTTACCTTTCAATTCTTTCTTCCCCCCTCTCATGTGAAACTAACACTACATCCTTCGTGCTGAAACTTAACTAAGAATTGGCCAGTTGTGAGGAATGAACAAAAACATGCAGAATTCTACAGTCTTTACTACATAAGATTTTTCAGATCAGTTATATGTGTGTACTATAGCTTATATATTTAATCATACTGTATTTCCATCAACATAAGCATGGGAACTTTATATGGAGTTTTTCAGATTCACTTATTTGGCTATTTCAAGTGGTGATATTTTGATTGAATTGGTATGTCATCTATTTGTCTAATCTTATTCATTTGGCTGTTTAGAGGACACACTGAGAGCCTTGAAGGAGAAGGCAAAGGAGCCTGAGTCAGTAGATGCGGAGCCAGAACCAACTTCTGAAGTTCTTTTTCTCTGCAGCTATGAAGGTTGTGGAAAGACATTTATTGATGCCGGTGCTTTGCGGAAGCATTCTCACATTCATGGAGAAAGACAATATGTTTGCCACTATGAGGGATGTGGAAAGGTAACAGTTTTGTTGTTGACTTTGAGTCGATTGATTCGTCTTAGTAATCAGTAAACTATATCTGTGGATTCTGTGTACATATATTGTTACTTGTGTATTTACATATCTATCCTTGTAGAAATTTTTGGATAGCTCCAAGTTAAAGAGACATTTTCTGATTCATACTGGAGAAAGAGATTTCGTGTGTCCTCATGAAGGATGTGGTAAGGTGATTATCGGTTCCTCTATATCTTTCTGTCAAGGGAGTTTTACAGCATCAAGGGGTACTTACTAGTATATTTTGGATCTTCGCAAATCTGCAATTTTTTCATTTTGAATGAATCTACTTGCATGATTGCTCCCTAATTCTTGCGTGCAAAATGCAGGCGTTCTCCTTAGATTTCAACTTGAGATCACACATGAAGACTCACTCCCAAGAAAACTATCACATCTGTCCTTACTCAGACTGTGGAAAGAGATTTGCTCATGAGTATAAACTTAAAAATCACATCTCAGCTCATCATGAAAAGGTGTGTTAAATAACATAAAATTGTTTCTCAAATTTTTATTTTGGCTATGATTACTCCGTGGGCTTCATATATATTGCTTGGCCAACTATGGTCTCTTCATAGCCAAAATTTTCAAGTCCTATTCTTGCTTATAACCTATAATCACACATGACAAAACATATTCTGGATAATAATAATTCTCGTTAACCGTGGTTCCACAACCTTCCTTTATGAAAAAATTGACATCATACCTTTACTTCTCTTATCAGGTTTTTTCCATTGTGAATATGTGTTTAAATCTTACCTTTCCCAGGCAACTGTACCGTTTGGGTTTTTTTGTTTAAATTTTGAACTTGTTATACAAATTACAGAACCCTGCCGAAGCACCGAAGTATACACCGCCTGTGGTGGAGAAGCCAGTCAAAACAACTAAGCCATCTTCAAGCAATTTCGGGTCTACATCTTCAGCCAGGCCTTATGGATGTCCTTATGAAGGATGTGGGAAAGCCTACATTCATGAGTATAAGCTCAACCTCCATTTAAGACGAGAGCATCCTGGTCATTACACTGATGATAATCACCATTCTAAGACATCTCAACTCAACAACAATCTTGTTGATAACGAGATGGACGAAGACCGAGACATGTATTCTGGGAAACGGGTCAATCGCAAAAGCTCTAAACAAACGAAGCATAGCAAGCCCAGCATGAAGCTTCCTCCCTCGAAAACCTCACGAAAAGGCGGGGCTGCCAATGTGGGGCCTGCTAATGTGAGCCTTATGAAGAAGCCGTGGTCGGCTGCCAGAGACGAGGTGTATGCTGAAGAGGATAGCGAAGAGACTGAAGAGGATCGGGATAATGGCGAGGACGGTTGGAGGTACGGGGATAACAATGAAGAGGATGATGAAGAGACTGAGTATGAGGATTGAGGTTTTGTTGAGTTCAGGTTTGGTATTTTTAGGATTGTTGAGCTTTATACAGGGCACTTTATATCGTTGTGTATGAACTTGGATGGGACTATTTTTGGTATGAAAGTTGTAGATACTAGTCAAGAGCATTGATTTAGCACTTTTGGGAAATGGAAATTATGAAAATTTTCCCTTTCCAATTAGAACCTCCCATTTTTTTCTGTTTAATAAAATTCAATCGTATGATTTTCCGAAGTGTTTTGTAAATGTCAGAAGTCAGAACGAAGATATGTTTCCAAATAGAGAAGGTTTAGTGTTACTAACAGTTTTTTGGTTTGGATGAGTTTAAGATGATCCAATTGTCCTATATTCAGATATATAGGCTTAAGTTTGAGAGGAAAATTGCAGATAATATATGGATAAAGGAAATAGGTATAAAGTCGAGCACATAGCCATACCAAATATTATGGCCCAATAAAAACTGAATTAAAACATGTATATATGATCCAATTTCCTCATCCTGGCATAACACAATCTAAAATAACTCAGACCCTTACTTTTATATCTAAATTTGCGGAGCAAAGAAATCTAAGGTGTGCAAGAACACAAAGCAGTATAAAAGAAGCATTTATTAGGGCCCAACAAAGCAGAATGAGCTCTCCCTAATCAGCTCAGTATCTTGGTACAATATCAAGTACAAAGTCTTTAAAATCCAGTACAGATCCAAAGAGGATATGGACAATGAAACTCTGCACATTGACATTATGGGTGACTAGAGCCATCCATATATACCAGTTCTGCAAAATGCAGGTTTCATACTACAATCTAGAGCAAGTGAGGAAATGCAAATTCCAGAGTTTTCTCACTGTTCTAGTAAATAAAAAAGACCCAAGTTTCAAACCACCTCAGGCAAGTCATCTTCACCAGAAAAAAAAAGCCATCTTTTCCCAAGTGACTGCCAGGTGCACAGAAAGAAATACACAGACTTGTAAAGATAGTCTGAGGAAGCACCTGAAACCAAATATATGTGGATCCATGGTACTTCAGAAACAGTTCAATAGGCTGGCTCACTTGCGTGGCATCATGAGTCAGAAACCAATTAGAAATAACACAAGCAGATTTAGAGCCTTGGGAATCTTATATATGAACACTGTCAGCTCCAGAGCTGGCGTCTTTATGCTTCAGGCTAAGGCTTGCAAACTGAGAATCAAGGTCTTTGCTATTTCTCCTTCTATGGGTGGAGGAAGATTGCTGCAGCAGCTGTTGTTGTTGTTGTTGTTGGTATAATGCTCTTAATCTGCCAATCTCTCGTTCCAACACCTCGTGCTCCACTGAAACAAAATTGAAACAGATCACCAGAACCCATTAGTGATCTACTTTTCACTTACAGATTCATGAAATGCAGCTTAAGTGCAGCATTTAATAAACAAAACTACAACTAGAAGTTCAATCTCTCAATAGACTATGAGAATATATTATTATGTACCATAGATAACACAACAGGTTACATATGTAAGAAGATGTTAATAATATACAATGTAAAACAATATTAGAAAGTTAGAATACATGACATATGCCAAGCCTCGAAATTGGTCAAATGGTTTGAAGTCAAGCAAATTGATAGCAGCTAAAACGATGTCAAGAATTCGCTGGCCTATGCTTTAGATTGTGTGAGGTTGATGCAATTATGTTATTGGTTAAAAGGGTGGATTGGAGAAATGCGCTGGTTGGGATCTGATAGCAGAGCTAGGAATTTGCTGCTCTAAGCCAGTCAGACAAGCTTCAGGGCTTGTGCAGGGCTGGAATCAGTGCAATAAAACAGCTCAATAGGACAAATTTATTGGATAACTAGAGTGCAGCTAAAAGTGACCATTAACCCATATCATTCTTGGTAACAGCTAATCAAATCACATCTGATTATAAGTTTATAACTAAGCAAGGACTTAATGGAAGTGAACTTAACATATTGTTGTTTCCTACAACATCTAAGGCAAATGAAAGTAATGAAGGAGACCCTAGAAAGATAATATAGTTTACTGGGCGAGATAAACAAGAGACTTACGGTACTTAATGAGCTGCTCTTGGGCCATGCTCTCTAATCTTTGTTTCAAAGCTTTGTTTTCCATGCTAAGGATTAGGCTTTGCTGGTTAAAAAACTCTAACTCAGCTGAAACTTCAGACCCTTCTGCCTGTAGAGTTATCAACAAAAGATATCAGCAATCATGTTAATAGAAAATCAATTCTACTTGTATTGAGAGCTTCAAGTTTTACAATGACTTTTTCCAATACTTGCCTGCAGTGCCTGTACAGCCCTCTCAAGCTCAGCTATGTACTGAAGTTTTCGAACCCGTGAGCGTTGTGCAAATTTTCTACATGAAAAACATTTAGATAGCAAGTACCACATAACGACTAGCAACTTAGATGCAAAATAAGCTGTGATGAGAACGATTCTTAATTCGACTTAACAGAATCTAGCCCTCAAAATCTGTCCAAGCAAATATTTAAGTGCCTCAAAGGATGTGACCATATACAAAGTGGTGGGGGATGATCTCTTTTCGTTTCTCAAACTTAAAAGAGTAAGAAAGAGAAGGGAATAAAGAATCACAAATATGATAAAGCAAACAGCATAAGCTCTAGAAAGATGATAATAAATTTATAAATTCTAGTAATGGAATGCATTCATCAATGATTCAAATGCTGCTTAAAAAAACCTTTCTAATGAGCCTGAGATTGGGACTTACTGTTTAGCACGTTTAGATTCATTGTCAGAACCCAATTGAGCATGATAAACATCCTTTTCCAGAAAAGATTTGCTGTCATGAAAGCCAGATTCACCAAGATCCTGCTTTTCAGCTACAGCGGAATTAGGTTCCACTGTGGCGGGAGATAATCCTTCACTTAAAGGCATAATGCTATCTCTTCGAGGTGGAGGATTTCTAATATTCTTGGCTGAAGTCAATGGCCACTCCCATGTCCTATTCATCGGCTTTGTATACAAATTTGGATCAGCATATGGGAAACCACGCTGATTAACTTTGTTGCTATCAACATTCTGGGATCTCCACAGCTGAGGCAAGGACATATTATTGCATTGAGCCGCATCGTGTAACAGTGATGCATAATCCATGTTGGACACACCAGCCATATCCATATATGCAAAGGAATCACTAGATGCACGACGATGGCCTTTCCGTGCAGGTGTGTCTGGCTCATCTAGAAGGTCATCTAACCAGGAAGGCTGTTCTTCTCCAATAAGGCTTTCTGATGAAGTTCGCTGGTGAGAAGAAGTAAAATCCCTATGCCTTGGAATCACTTTTGACCCTGTTGAAGGATTGTTGTAATCAGAGTACACTGTTGAGGCACTGGGGGAAGGAATTTTCGGAGGAAGTAACGGATTCTTCCCAGTCTGGATCATGTTTCTGAAATTTGCTGATCCTTTTGAATTCTCCATAGCTCTTTTTTCGACAAGCTCCTACAAACAAAAACACTAATTCAACGAATAAGCATGATTCCATGAAGAATTTCGGTTAAAAGTGCAGTGCAGACAATGTCAACAATAAAGTGTGGTAGTTTAGACATGTATCTACCCATCCTTTTTAATGGTTTATATTAGTATGGGGATTAGAATGCACTGCAAATATTTCTATGATTCTATCTACAGTTCAGTTAGACGGATTGGACTACCAATAGCAATAAGAAAAAGACATGTTACCCTATAGTAAACCTATCCATGTTTCTTCTGATCATCAATCAATCTAGTTCAACGCAATTTGCAAACTAGGCTACTCTTAACAATATTTCAATTGAGTTATTCAAACAAGTTCAATTCAGTAGATAATCAGTTCCATCCAATTCAATCAATCAATCAAAATCAATACAATCCAATAATAAAAATTCGATTCAAAATCATTTCGAACCCTAAAAACTTGAGTCTCAACAAATGTTTAAACAGCTTACAAATATGTCCGGAAAGGGGGGTGATCGCGCCTCGGAGGAGTGTGGTCGGCTCGAGATTCAGAGTGTTGACGGCGATTGGAAAGGTCGGCAGCCGACGTCACTGTGTAATCGGACTTGTGGCCACCTCAATCGCCCAATACACAGCAGATTTTCCCTAGCTCAAAAATGCAATTAGGGCTCAACAAGTGTGGCAAATGGCTGAGACCGGTTGAGCACCGATTCAACTAGACATTCGGGAAAATAAATATATTTAAAAAAAAAAAATGACTCAAAATAATCTCAAATATCAACTTTCAACCAAAAATAATCTCAAGTTTGAAAATGATCACCAACGATCCGAACTATGACAATATTAACCAAAAACGATTTGGAATCATTTTTCGACAAGTTTTCCGGTGGAATTGATGATATGGTGATCGAAAATATTTCAACAAAGTGTAAAATATTAAGTTATTATGCCATATTTTTGATCCATGCATCATCGATTCCATCGAAAAACTTGTCGAAAAAAGGTTCCGTATTGTTTTTGGTTAATTTCGTGATAGTTCGGATCGTTGATGATGATTTTCAAACTTGAGATTATTTTTAGTTGAAAGTTGATACTTCGGATTATTTTGAGTCATTTTTCCTTTAAAAAATGTATATTTGAGATTTTTTTGGCTTAAGGCCCAACTGATTTGGTCCGAATTCGTAAGTAATCAGAACAGAGTGCTTGATTATATCCGAAGAAACTACTTTCATATATTTAGTAGGCTTATCTTGTGTTTTTAGGACATATAATATATTTCGCATGCATATAATGTGTTTTTGAATTTAGAATTTTTATGAACAAATGTGTTTGATTTCATTTTAAAATGTCAATTTGAAGTTTCAAACAAAATAAGATTTATGAAAATGAAAAATGTTAATGGAAAAATACCTAATTGACGAACTAATGTTCTTTTAACACACTATTGTCCCTTTTTTGTTTTTAAATACCAAAATGTTCAAAAAAAGACTTTTTTATATACTCAAATGTTCAAATGAGCACCTTTTAATACCAATTTTGTATTTTGGCCATAGTTCAATTGACACTTGATAATGAGGTGGGTGTTGTTAGGCTACTAACGGTGATCTTAAGTTCTTAACGAAATTTAATGGCGCTACACACGGCTAGATTACCGAAATTTCTTGTGCTTACACGAACGAGATGATGGTAAATTTGTCAAAATTAATTTATACCTGGTGTTTGATGGTGCTACGTATGGCTACTTTAATAGAATTTGAGAAAGTTACCAAGTTCGAAAATATTCATATACAACTGTATTATAAAAAATGTTTCAGTTAATAATAAAAAAATTTAGCTAAGTTGAATTTAAACGAAGAAAACTTAGATAAAGGGACATTTTTGCAACACTAAAAAAACATAAGGGCCATTAAGCGGTGACCTTGAAAAAACGAGGACTAAAGTGGAAACTTTCCGGATTAAGATTAAAAGGACTATTGCCTAGCTTAAAATTGAGCAACCTTATATTAGATAAAATCAAGTAAACATAGAAATCAACAGGGTGCTCAGTTCCAGCTCCTCACCACAACTGGAGCTTCAAATCTGTTGATAGACCAATTTGACAAATTTAGCCAGGCCAATTTACTTCCCAACTGATCAAATTTCAAGCAAATCTGTACATTATCAGCTGATGACATCTGTATCACTATTATAACTTATCTTTCAAACATATAAATTACCCTACCAGCGAGTGAGTCATCTTTCATCACTCTCAAGACTGTATCAACAAGAATACTAGTGGTATCACCCGGAAGCAAAAATTGTGCCCTTATAAGTTCAAATGTAGCACGCTTTACGCCTAGAAACGGCCACAAGATTGGTGTCGCGTGTCGCCTGCAACAATTATCCTGCACAAAATCCCTTGTTCAGCCTCCTTGCTTATATATGAATTGGTAAAAGAAAACAGAGATTTAAGCATGTCATTTTACCTTGATTTCTTTGACGGCGTCTGAATCTGAAGTATTTGCTCAATGGGGTTTCAGGGACAGGTATCAATTTGCCAACAACGGCCAGGGGCCAACTGTTCAAATATATGATTGGTTGTGTCAGCTGCTGACACAATTTTTAAGACAACACTTGCACTTCATATTATAATGATTGAATTAAGCTGGAAGTTTCAGATATGCTTATAACTTACTAGGATTTGTATTCTATAAAATACCTATCGTTTCCAAATTAAATTACTCAAATCCTTGTGAGCCAGGAAGTTATGACATTTACTGGTTTGTATCAACTATAGAAGGAGCACACAACGTACCTGATGATACCTATTCCAATGCAAACAAGCCATTGCTGCCAATTAAGCTTCACAGTTGAGGTAAATTTCCCAAGAAACTCAATAATGACAATCTGAAACAGGCCAAAGAGTAAGAGATCAGGGTGAAGGTATGGAGTAAGGTAAATTAGAAAAGAAGTTAATCGAGATCTACCTGAAGTATCAGTGTTATTGACACTATGCCCACGAACAAACTGTTTTTCAAAACTCCGACAAATACATTAATTTCATCTGGCTTGCGTGCATTGAATTCATTAAAGATCTGTCAAGGGAAAAAAAGATATCTGAGTTCACTATACTGGGTTCACTCTATAAGCGCGAAGAAGCAGAAAATACTAGAAAGATAGATATCCACGAGAGGTATGGCTCACCTGACAAAATACGAAGGCGTTAAATATTACTGAGTTCTTAGCTTTGTGAGCATGATCAGTGCTGTCATGCTGCAACTTGAGGATACTTGTGCCTCGGAAATTCAAGATGAGCAGGACAGTTACTTGGTACATAGCCTAGTTCACCCCACAAAAATGCTTACAGCTAAGAAATAGATCATCAAGAAAGTATTAGCTCAACTAATGCTGTCAATAAAAAGGAAGGATATGTACCTGTATCAGTAGGTTCCTCCACATTATATTTGTAATCAGAGGCTCCCTGGGATACAAAGGCAAAATACATTCCATTCAATAACAAATACTGAAGTTACACATTGGTCATTAATGGATCTGTTGCTCTAGATGTATCATTCCATGAGGATAGTGAAAGTGATGCTCCAAAATAAATATCTTTTTCCGAAAAAAATATCATTGATGTGTACGAATAGTAGTTAAAATTTAGACTATAAATCTTAAAAATCCAGTGATAAAGGATCAATCTTTTAGGTGGAAGGCATATGTAAGGAACATGATTTTCAATATGTTATTATAAAATATGTTATTCCATCCAACCACACACTTGCCAAGCAAAACATAGTCATATGAAGTGTTAAACAGATCACTTTAGGGCTACTTTTGTTTTAGAGTAACTTCAGCGTTACTTAACTTTTGCATTTCTTTACAAAGGAAAAGGCTTTTAAGGGCAAACTAGATTAGCTACAAGTAGCAGTCTATTGGAAACTTGGAGACAGAAGGCAAGGGCCTATTAGCTGCATTGCTAAGGCACAAGCCATTCGATGTTGCAGCCATTAAGCAAGACATCCACATAGGATTACAGTACTCTTCATAGGTCTTGGTGATACTTCATTTTACATGCAGATTAAGATGAATTATATAGTTGTGGTTGACATCTATACTCTTCGAACATAGAATACAGTCCACACACTAATCATGGAATAAGCACCCGGTTGAAGAAAGTTGATACTATTTTCAACAACGTTCAGCTGGCATAATGCAGCTCCCAGCACATCCAAATTTCTAGTGGGCAATAGATACCAAAAAATCAAGACTGGAACATTCAAACAAGGACTAGATGATAGATCAATCTTTTTTCCTAGCAAAGTAGAGAAAAAGATAAATTAGTGCAAGGTCTAACCTTCGACCAACAGGTGATCTATCCATAAGATGATCAGTCGGTGGTTCTGTAGCCAATGCAAGAGCACCAAGTGTATCCATTATAAGATTAACCCAAAGAAGCTGCATGGAAAAAAGAAAAAAATAGGTGACTGACTCGAATAATCTCCATCATGACTAGCCATGAAAACTTTATATAACTGAAGGCCAATAATACCTGTACTGCATTTAAAGGGACTTCCCCGGTGGAAAATGCAGCCACAACATTGATTATAAGAGCAGCCACATTGACAGTAAGCTGGAATTGAATAAATTTCTGAATATTTGCATAAACAGACCTCCCCCATCGAACAACCTGAATTTTAATCAAATAATTAAGATGCTAAGAATCAAAATCAGATGAAACATTAAAATAAAGTATAATTCCTTAAAAGTCACTCCTACAGTTCTAGCCTTAGATCTTTTAGGAACCATCATGTATCAGGCACTCATTGCAGGTCATATTTACAATCCACAAAGGAAACCTCTAATGCCAAAACATTAAAAACAAAACTCTAAATCCAATTTTAAAACCCGAAAATTTTAATTTTAAAACACAATCGCAGTCCTAAAAAGGTATAGCTTTTGCATTTTTATGAGAAGTTCATCTACTGTTTCCTTTAGTGTCAACTAAAGCAAGACTATGTACACAAACCTTCACCACTGATGCAAAATTATCATCCAAGATGATGATGTCAGAGCTCTCTTTTGCAACCTCTGTTCCTTGGATACCCATTGCAAGACCAATGTCAGCCTAATACCCAAAAACGTAAAAAAAGCCACGCAGTTAAGCACTGGCAAGGAAATACAAGCTTGTGTCAGTGCTATGAAAAAAATAACATAAACAGGAAGGCTATCTGAACTTTTATAGCATTATGCATTTATGCTTCCACTTAACACATCATCTGGTCATAATCATCTCGGAGCCAAAATATTTATCATATTATATCAATGTTTCTGGTTAAATATAATACATAAAGTTCCATTATTTTATGTCATCACCCATCACAGTCCCCACACCATACCAGTGAACGTGTCTTTTGTTCGATTCAAGAAAAAAGATCACCTAACTGAATAAATTTAACTTTCATTACCAGTTCAAAGCAAAGAGAATGAAATGGCATGTGATCGTAAAGGGTAAACTACTAGAAAACGAATCAGAGTTTCTTCATGAAGAGCTAAGGCTTAAAAGATATTTCTCAGCAAATTATAACTTTTTAAAGCCAAAGGTAGAAACAAATTGCAGGTTCAAAGAACCTCATGCAGAGCAGGAGCATCATTTGTCCCATCTCCGGTCACAGCAACAACATGGCCTCTCTTCTTCAGAGCTTGGACAAGAAGAAGTTTATCATTTGGAGAAGACCGCCCCATAACCTGTTTAGCAAAAAACCAATTAGTTTGTCCCACAAAACTAGAAACTTTCTAAGATACAGATACTAACTACTAATCGATAAGCTTATAATACATCTTCTAAGACAGCTGCACCAACTATTTCATGGCTACAAGCGAAGTCTAGTTGCCAGTTCTCCTAAAATGTCGCATATCTTAAAACATACAAAACCAATAGAACATTTGCGAAAAGAGACAGAAACTCCATACTGATATCCTTTCAGCAATCTCTTCCCTCTCAGTTTCAGACAAAGAGCGAAATGTTTTTCCCTCAATGATGTTTGGTTCATCGGCATCTGCATCTGAAGCTAGTATGCCACATTCCAAAGCTATGGCTTTCGCAGTTTGAATATTATCTCCAGTAACCATGCGCACCTGACATAACAACACTGCAGAGATCAACTTAAGGCATTTGGATATGGTGTAGAGCCTGTGAAAATAGAACTGATACTGCAGTAAAACCAATCGCAAAGCACATCCAGGGTAGACTTTATCCTCAAGGCTAACAAATCGATTTTAATACTTAAGTATTCATCAGAATCCTAAATTGGATAGTATATCTCACATCTCTTCTTGTGACATAACTTGCATAAACATTTTAACCTAAATTTCCCAGAATCCAAATTAACTCAGTTGAATATCAAACTAGACACTTGCAAGGATCCTCAACTCCAGTGTGACTGCAACAATAAGAGCAGAGTCATCAATCCCTGTGGTCGAGAAAGGAACAAATAAGCAATAAAAAGAAACACTGTATGCTAGATAATTTCTTCAGATTCCTAAGCATTCACAACAAAGCTTCACGTGGTCCTTAATTCAGAGAAATCAACCCCAGTAGCCCTGGTTACTCCAAATATATTGTGCACCATTTAGCAAATTGAACGTATGTTTTCAGTTGCAGCCTTTCGCTGCAACCCTTTGCAGACAGACAAGAAGTGAAAATCAAATACAAATCCAAAGAACAAAAAGGGATCAAATAATATTGAACTGCACGATGTATGGCTGAAAGGGTGTACCTTAACACCCGCCTTGATGCAGAGCTGAACTGCTTCTTTGACACCTGGTCGACATGGGTCCTATAAAAGGCAAAGCTCGGTAATAATAGCAGAAATCTAGCAATGATTAAAAAAGACTGAAAGGATGCCTACAATATGCAAAGCCTCCAAATGCATAAGAGGTATGCCCTCAAAGAGAAGGAAAAATAGCCAAGAGGCACAGCACAGCCAAATACTAAATAATCTCAAAAGGCCTTGCCCAACAAGAGTGTGTCATAGACAGAAAGGGAAAGAACCAAAACTTTATTCACAACCCACAAATTTTGGAAAATTTTCTTGTCACTTGTATGTATATTAAGCATGAAACCTATCTTTTTTTGGTGGAAAAGCATGAAACCTATCTTATCGTGAGTATCTGATCCAATTTACCAAATTAATCCATATAAAAAAGAGCTTCACTGCTGATACATATTTCATGTTTAAGTAGTTAATTTCATATTTCATATACAGCAAAAAAATGTTGTTTTACACACAAAATTAAATAAATCACTTGTACATTTTTCTTACAGAGATCCTAGATATATATACCACAAAGCTGAGGAACTAGGACATTGTATATACCTTTATTCCAACAACACCCAGCAGAATGAGCTCATTCTCAGGCAGTGCCCAGTGAGCAAGTTCCTCTTCGTCAGTTGGCACTTTCTCCAACTCATGTGGTCGATACGCAATAGCAACACAGCGCAAACTTTGAGCAGCCATTTCCTCAATAGCCTTCTGATAAAATTCCATCTATATTTGAAAGCACCGCAAATATTAGTGCAATATAGCAGTCAAAAATTAAACCAACATAACGATCAACACCATAAATATAAAGATAAGGAAGAACCAGTCAAGTCATGATAACGATGATGGTATTCTCAAGCAGATAATTGCATTATCCAAGATTTTTATTTGTATTACCAGCATCATGAAAAGACAAAAGCTTCAGTTTCATAGAAAATGTTTTCCAGCACGAGGGATTGGTGCAATGACCTTTGCCAAGAGTTTCATTCCACTAAAAACGATTCATCTTTATAATGTGCATAGGTGATATTCAAGTGTGAGTAAAGTGTGCACCTAAATCAAACAATAATCAAACTGCTAAAACAGGATACAATACACAAATTTGTCCGTACTAATGATCCAACAATAAATCAAACCTTATGATCATCCAATATTGCTGCACAGTCATTTTCGTCCAGATACTGACTGCATGAAGCCAAAACAATTTCAGCAGCGCCCTTCCAGTGTATGTGCACTTGAGAATCAGACTGTACAGATAAGCAGATGCATTCATGTAAACAGCAGAAAAATCATGTTATGTGAAAATATTGGCAACATGCAAAACTATAGAAGAAAATATTTACATGTGTGAGTTAAGACAGAATTTTAGATATGCCATTTGTTGGTTTCCGCATATTCAGACTTAATGTTCAAGCCTCTTGGAGTCCACACACGAGGGCTTTGATGAGATTCCCACTTTAGATCAAGTCTCACGGATACTTCTAATTATCTGTTCTGCAGATCTTTTATGCAAGCATCCCAAGCATTCATATGTTTTTTTATTTTAGTAAGATAATTGATCCAGGTTCACCAAGAAATAGTAGTTTCACAGCTCCATAATATTTGGTTGAATTTATGCTTTAATCAGGGGTTGATCCATCTCTAAGTCTCACAAGTATAATCATCTTTAAAATAATTAAGGGCTTATATCTGGATATAAAGGAATATCTTAGCTATCATTTTGTGCAAGCCAGCATGAAAGTATCAGATCTACTATAATTGGACATGCTCCTGCGTTAATTCCTAACAGGACAGGATGTTCATTTATAGCATCCAGGTGGAACTTCGTATTCCATTGCACAACTGCAATTCAAGTGTCATTGTAATACATCAAGCTCTACCATTATATAACACTACTTTGTTGCAAAGTAATTCCACAGAAAACTAGCCATCTGATTATATATGCAGTAGCTACAAAAGCAGGAATACAAGCAAGTAATCAACATACCGTCTTTATAGCAACACCACCCCGCTTCTTTTCTGAGTTGAATGGGAAAGCATGGATGATTGAGGCCTTTGATCCAACAGCATCAAAGTCCATCCCAAGCTGCAAAATATCATGTCAGTATGTAAGGAGATTTATGCAAATCTTAAGCGTCAACAGAAAACTACCTTGACTCCCCAACTTAAGATGGCCTTTTCAGTGGGTGAGCCAGCAACCTCAACATCTCCACCTCCCTGCAAATGATAATAAAACACTAATTTTTTTGATGTCATGTATAATCAGTCTTTTTGGAGGAGAAAATGTAACACATACCACCATCATAAGTAGAATGTACTAGACCAAGGAGGTAGTCATGCATATTTCTAATCAACTAGTTTTGGTATGTGATACATAAATGCCAAGAATAAGTGGCCACAAGACCTTTATCTATCAGAAGCACCAACTTCTACATAGTCAACCTTGTGAATCCAAATTCATGGTTTTAACATATTTCACTTATTCTAGTATTCTTCAGCTGGCCCTACATCACCAGCCAAAGGTTCTTATCATGTTGTATCTAAGACATCTCCAGCCTAAGGTGAGGCAATTTTTTCAATTTAACGAATACAAATCATTCTAATCTCAGTTGAGGTGCATCAATTCTGCTCTTACTTCTCAAGCCAAACTAAGTTACTAGAACTAGTGAATACAACCCTGCTAATGACTTCCCTCACACATCTGCTGAAACACAAAAGCAAAATTGGTTGCTAATGAAGTACTAAATAGTAATGCAAAGTTGACACTGTTGCATCATAGATCATTAAGATCCCTAGCTAAAACCATAAATGATTGTAATCATACTCCCTCCGTTTCACAATAAGTGTCGTTTTAGCACTTAAAATTTGTTTCATAATATGTGTCGTTTTAGGTTTTCAAAGTGATCTATTAGGGGTGAATAATGATAATTTTTATTGGAATGTGTATTTGTTGACTAAAGTTGTTCATTCATTGGCCAAAAAAATGTAATGAGTGGTAAGATTAAAAAAAAGTGGTAAGTTTTAAAGTGAATGATTGCTTTTCTTAAAAATTGTGTTAAGAGCTAAAACGACACTTATTGTGAAACGGAGGGAGTATTATTTTAAGCACAACAGATATACTTTTACAGGCCAAGCCTTCTACAACAAATGCATTAATTCACGGACCTCTCGCTAAATTACAAAACCTTGGCCACACCCCAACTTTGTGAAAAAAAAAGTTCAATACATCCAAGAAATTAACAGAAGTTACTGGACAGAACAAGCAAAGAGTAGAGATACAAACCTTAGGCACGAAAACACTACCCGTCGTGTTATGTACAAGGCCTTCAATAAGCAGAGAGTACAAAGTAGAAGACAGCAGAGAAGCATCATTTGGAGAATCCATCTTCTTTCCATTAGCATAAGCCTCAACAACAGTCATCTGCAAATTAAACAAGGAACAGTTATTGCAGGCATAAGCAAAATGCAACATTCAGCACTACAAAATAAATTGATATAGGAGATGCTGATCTCATATGTTCAAAGACTGGTGGCTAAGGCATGTAAAACGTGCATGGATCTACCTGGTTCAATGTTAAAGTTCCGGTCTTATCACTGCAAATTGTAGTAGCTGATCCCATGGTTTCACATGCAGAGAGTCTCCTTACCTGTGATTAGAGTTTACATATTTTCAAATTTTATAAAAATAACATTGGTATTCAAACAGAAGGATATTTGATGTACAAACCAAAGCTTTGTCTCTCATCATTTTCCTCATTGAGTAAGCCAGGCTGCATCAGCAAAGAGAACATAAAAAGACGTAACAAATTTCAAACATTAATGACTACGACATTAGCAATGATGATGGCAATCATAGAAGTGCTAGCAACTCTAAAGGTTAAGGATAACCAGTGAAAAAAAACAGTCCATTGCTAGCAAGTAGTACATAACTCCATGCAATCAATGACAAAATTTATGCAACAGACATTGCCAGCAATAAGTACAAATGATCTATTTTCCCCATTCAATCACTCATGTTCTCCCATTTAAGGGTACAAGAAACAGCACGAATAGGGAAAGCTATACTGTGGCACATATATTGTTTAGCTTGTATTCTCATTTTGTATCCTTATTTGGGGTTGATTGGTAGGAGGCAGGAAAGGGAAGACACGTAAGCTTATTCCAAACTGTCCTTGGGTGATATTTTCTAATTATTATAGTTAACATCTCATTGATTCTTAAGCTAATAGTGAATAATCTCCTCCTTGACTCTATAGATATAGAATTCTGTTCTCTCCTACAGGATATAGTACTGATAAGAGTGATAGTACACAGCCTTCACTCAATTTTGCATCTAAAGTAGCCAACTTACGTCAATGTAACAGCTAAGGGAAGGCCTTCGGGTACAGCAACCACCACAATTGTCACCTGTTATAAAGTAGAAAAGTCACAAATAACTAAAAAATCCACATTCATTTCCTGTAAGTCTTAATAAGATATCACATACAGCAATTGTGACAATTTTGATAGCCCCGTCTACTGCATGGCTAAGCTTTGTTTGTCCTGCCTTAAACTGGGCACTACCATCAGTATTATAGGTATGACCAGTAAAATACCTGCAGTACAAAAAATATGATGCTGTTTAAAATATACTGTTAGCTACCTAAGCAAAAAGGCTACTCTGAAAAGGATCACCCCACCTTACAAAGAGAACTGCTAAAACAAGCAAAGCCACTGACAACCCAGCTACACCAATAAAAGTTGCTAGTCCATTCAGACGAACCTGTTATGCACATGGTCATATGGTGAGAGATGAACACAGTCAACAAACTGACAAGAAAGAAGCCTTTGCAAACAAGCAAAAAAGCTGTATATTCAGCAAGTGAACCTGTAAAGGAGTTTCTTCTCCAGTGTCTTCTGAGATACTGGCCATAAGTAATCCCCATTCAGTGTTTATGCCCACACTTGTTACCTGGAATTAAAACAACCAAAAGAAAGTACATATAAAAAAAGAATACCTAGACTTAATACAGCCATAAAGAAACCAAGCATAAAAGAAGAATCAGATCAAACTGAACGACACAAAATAAACGGGATTATAACAGAAAAAAAACAGTATGGAGATGAAACACATTCTAACAGTAATCCCACTGGATTATAAAGCTACATTAGCTACTAGCAAGGGAGCAGAACGAACAATAGAAGATAGAAGTAAGAATTTGCTGCATTTTCTCCAAATCTTGTTTATTAAAAAAAGTACATTCAAATCCAAAGTACATATTCAGACAGCATGTGGAGGCATCAAAATATTTGTTAGATTCAAACATCTTATTTATTTGAATATGATCAAATAACCCATAAAGCTAAACAGCAACCTACTACAGCGAACAATAGAGGGAATCTTTTGCTAAGCTTAATGTTAGCAATTTTAATTAAATGTTGAAGTTTATAAGACAAACTTACCAGCATAGTTCCATAACCATCTGCCACCTTGCATCCAGACATTAAGAATGGTTGCTTCAAATCTTTTGTAACCTGCACCACCCAGAGAAAACAAGCAAATTCACAGATTCAAACTTCTTAATATCTATACACACGTACGCACATACATACTTATCATATTGCAGGTTAGGATCCAAACTAGATATGTCAGCCATGAAAGTGGCATCAGTTTAGTTTCCTAACCATGCACGAAAAAAAATGAAGCAAGTTGTATGCAGAATCTTACAATTTTGCTCTCTCCAGTCATGCTTGACTCGTCAATTGCAAGTGAGTGACCAACTATCAGAATTCCATCAGCTGGAACCTAATGAATAAGCATTGGTCATATAAACAAACACAGACAGCAGAAGTCAATGAAGAGCAAAAAAAGGCATGAGGAAGAAGATAACCTGATCACCAATCTTTAGAGGTATAACATCTCCAACAACAATATCAAATATTGAAACTTCTACCCTTCTACCACCTCTAATAACCTGTAAAACTATACTGTGAGCCATAAGTTTAACAGAGAAGGATTGTTCAAAAAAAGAACAACCATTACAGGTGAGCATGGAGATAAAACAAACATTGGACAATTTTCTAGAAGATAAACTAATCACACCTCTAAGTGTATATTACGCTTCTCTTCATTAAGACTTTGAAACTGAAGTGACTGCCTATAATCACTTACGGCTGTGAGCAGAGGAAAAGAAAAGGATTAGACACCGCCTTAAGGGTGAAAATATATATCTAAGATAGCCAAAAGTGCACACACCATAATCTACAACAAACACGACTGTAAGAATAATTCCACTCATATGTTATTTTTTCGATATTGTGCTCAATATGATATATCAAATAAATATCTAGGAGGCCGATCCATGCTTATACTGCATGGCAATGAAGAATACTATGCCCCATGACAGCACAAAGGACGATGGAGGCAGCGCTTATTATGAACTATAAAGCAGGTATAGAGGGCTTGAAGATCATATGCATCTAGATCAGTATTTCTTTTTGAAAATAAATTTCTTTAGATCAAAGATGTGGAGCTCAATATATAAAAATATTTGCTATCATCCTAACTTGCTTTGCATGGTCCCAATACCTGTAACAACTATCACAAGAATGACAGCAAAGGCAATGCTTCCCCCGTCATACCATCCTTCTTTAATTCCCTGAAGAAGAAGGAGAAGAAATGTGAAGTACACAATCTTTGCTTACCCAGAGTACAAAACACTTGTCATAAAAATAATGTAGTTTTTATGCAACAAATTATATTTAGAAGTGGAAAACATTAACAATAAAGAAGCCCTAACTACTAAGAAACAAAAAAGGCACTGAAGTACTATTGTTGAGAAATTGAACATCAATAGAAAAACATCTATCTTAAGATCACTACACTACTATTGAAGTCATGATTATAGTTTTTAAAAATATAAATCTCTACAACCCCATGTTCATCAAATGAAAGTCCAATTAGCAGAATCAAAAGATTCAGAAACTTCATAATTCAAAGCAGGATGGGACACCCCCATTAGCAGAATTCTATTGAATAGGTTAACAGTGAGTCTCATACTGTATCCGGCAATGCATGTCAAACAAGGAAACAGAAACTGATTTAAACCAACCTCTGTTTTAATACCCAGAGCCAATGAAGCCGCAGCAGCTATCATCAATATAATCAGAGTTAAATCTTGCCAAGCTTCCCAAAGAAATCTCTGTGATGAAGGGAATAAGCACAAGAGAATCAATTCATATGCTAGATGGATAAAGAGATAGATGAGCTCATTTAAAAATATCAACAGATTCAAACCCAAAAGCTCCGTCCTTTCTTGCGAGGGTAAGTGTTTGATCCGAATATACTCTTACGCTTGAGTATGTCGTCATCATCACCAGGAATTCCTTTTTCTACGCTTGACTTTAGTCTCTCTGCTAATCCAGAAACCTAATATAAAAAAAAGTCAAACTAGAAAGTTGCGAATTGCTAAAGTAAAATGAAATAACAAAGAAAGTTACTATAGAACAACAAATGCTAGACATTTAGGACATACGCCACCATGTTGTTGTAGAAGTGAAATCTCATGTTCTCTTGACAATGTAACAAGTTCATCTTGTCCAACCCCGTAATCACCAACAGGCTTAGATGGGGGCCTTGGGCTTGGAGTTACTGAAAATAGCAATTTTAATTTAGACATGTATGCCATTGCTGGTACTGTGAAAAAAATTAGATGAACATGCAGTTTAAATGTTAACAGATGTTGCTCAACTGTCATCTATTTGCCATTTAGTTATTTTGGTAAATGGCAAAAAATTGCTTGTCAAAGATAATAATGATATGATACTAATGCTATCAATCCAAAAGTAACTTACCAACTGGCTTTTCTCCAGCTTCTTTGAAAAGATAAGCTGCCTAAGACAACCAAAATACTAGATTAATGAGAAGAATTCAGGACTTCGACACAAGATACACCTATTTGACATAGCTTACTCGAATAACTTGTGCATGTGTTCTGATCTTCCTTATCAACTGCTTCTTCTCTTCTGCCTTCTTCAAGTCCAAGGTGTAGCGAAACCGCCGAGAGGCATTTAACACAAGTGCAGCTTGCTGCAACAACCAATACCCAAGAAACTTAATTTAAAAAAAAAAAACATACACATAATCATACAAAAAACAATGCCTGATTATATAATACTAACTGTAGCAAAGCAATTAGATCCAATGTGTTTAGTACATGAATCTCACATACTCACACCCTGAAACATCAAGTTTGACATCATCTACATTCTCAGTAACCAACTTCCTCGTTAAATCAAGTTTCCGAACAAACCTACTGTCCACCACAGATCTCCAAAACAATGTTCTATCAGTGTACGCATACGTGCTATAGCCTATAAGCATTCTAGTTCTCAAGAAGAAGAAAACACATAATTTCAGCCCAAAATTACCAGTACAATCTTACACGGAATCCACTACTCCAAAATTTGACAAAAATTACCAATGGCGAAGCCCTAATACGCCTGAATAACTCAACAGCGGAGATTACACATACAAAAATCCTTTTTTCCGCAGTTTACACACTAGACTGCCAAGTGACTATAGTAACCGAAACTAGATCCTCGATTGATTTCCTCTCCTTCCTCACCGAATTCGGAGATCGCAAAACAAGTAGCGAAAGAATGTAGAACAGAAAGACGTACTCTCCATCGCTTAAGGCGATCAACGGAGACGTATTTGGTGCTGGTGATGTCGAAGGGATCGGAGTCGTCCTCGTCGTCGGTAGGGGCGGCGGAACGGCCGGCCTCGACGTCGAAACCGCGTCGATAGGGCGACGGCCCGAATTCTTCCTCCATTGTCGTCGCTGTTTCGCAGGAGCGATGGCACCGTCCTCGTCACGACTTGCACGTTGTGAAACTTCTGCGAAGCTTCCCTCTCAAGTCGTTTAACACAACAGTCCTAAGACCTATTATGCCTTTTTGGAAAAAAGGGAATTAAAATATTAAAAAATACATTTAAATTTTAAAAAATTGCCGTTTAAGAAAAAAACAAACCGCCGTTCTCTTCGCTGAGTTGCTCTCTCTCGAATAACGGACGGAACAAATAGCCGTCCATGGTTCAGTTATTCTTCCGTTCGAGGTGTTGTTTTCCTGTCAGTAATTAAATAACCCTTTTTTATTATGTGTCCTAAAGACATAGGATAAACATGTCAAAAACAGATAGTAAAATCCCAAAAATAAAATAGTGAACCGGTTTTAAAAAAAACTTAAAATACTAAAAATTTAAGATTTACAAAATATTTTTAATATTAGGCTTTTATAGTGTGTCATTGGGACAGGTAGAAAAATCCATTAAATAATATTAACAGTTACGCGATTTTATTTTTTACTGTAGAATTTTTTACTTTTCTAATTTTTTTTTGTTTTGGATCGAAATTTTAATTAGCAATATAAAAAATGCTAACAACCATTATATAAAGTTGGATGAGAGCCTAAAAACAAATTGGGTACCCACAATTTCTAAATTGAGATCATAATTTTTAAAATATCGTGTAACAATTTTTGCCATAGATATTCAAACATTTGTGCGTACTTAAATATGTCCAATCGTCAACCAAAAAGATGTCAATTTATGTAACCGTTGATTTAGGAATGTTGATTTATTCTACCTTGTGAATAGCACATTAATACTATTGATAGTTGACATAAATTTTTGCAAACGCACATATTATGGTCTTTGTTAATTTATTTAAAAAATAATTAACCAACACATTGATAATTGATTTAAGGAAATCCTTTATCATAGTGGAGTTTAAGTTAATGTAGTATGGGGATGATCAAGCATGGCAAATATGATTAAGAAAATCAAAGAGGACAAAAAACAGCATTATTCGGTGGATAAATTACGGAAAAAGCAATGCATTTTCAAAAAGAAGAAAAACACGTTTAGTTAGATTTACAGTAACGTACTACTAGTATCATAATTAAACCATTAAACAATATTATCGCGTATAAAAAAAAGTTCAAAACAGCAAATATTCAGCTAAGCAGAATCAATACTTCTTGTATGATTCGGCAAAACGGCATGAAAATTCGGATAATTAATGGAAATTCCTGTATTTAAGGAATTTTAACGATCAAGCTGTGTTCTGCATGTCGAGTCACCAGTTGGAGCAACGGTCAAGATTTTTAATTCGAGTCATAATGGTTTAAAATTGGATAATTTTAATTATTAACCGACTGCAGATTATTTACAGGCTGACAGCCTGGCATACAGCATTGGTCAATGGAGCTGTAAATATCGTCAAACTGATGATCAAATCAAAAAAAAAAAAACGAAAGTGACCATTGCAATATGGCCCTTTGCGATATGGGCCGCATATTTAAGGCCCAAGTCCATTGGTTCATGAATGTTTCACCCAAGTCAAGGATCAATTCAAGCTGGGTTCGAGTCGTGTTCGGTTGAGGTTGTGGTCAAACAGAACCCTGAAGATCCTTGATTTAGGTGAGGACAACGGTGTGGTGTTCCTTTTTGCATTCCGAAGACGGAAATGACCCATTTATCCTTTGTACCAACGGCATTGTTTTTCTCCATGCTCAACTCCATCATCCCTTCCTTGATGTCCTTTGTCCTTTGTCACTTGATTAGAGTTGTTTTTGTTTATGTTCTTTTGTCGGTTTTCCGGTGGCCTCTCGGTTTGCCAAGCATGTTTGGTTCATACAAAATCTTTCCTTGTAAAAAAAAAAAAAAAAAAAATCTTTCTTCTCCCCTTTTAGCCCCTTTTATTAGTTTTGTTTTGGCGATCCAAATAACTACTACACAAGTCTTTAGTTTAAGTCTAAAGTGTGATTATGTGGGTATCTCACGAGAATGAATCTTATAGAGTTAAAAAGTTACCTTTGGATTGTCATATGTAATTGCATTGCATCCATAACCATTTGTTGGTTGATCAAGTTGAAGAGCACATGATTGGACTGCCATGTAAAAACCTTAGCCACCTAATGTAAATGATAAGAAGACATGACCAAAACTAAAACTTCCAAAACACATCTCTACACCGCCTACAGTATTGGAAATTGTCACACAACTTTATCATTATTTCTCATCTGCTCTGATTACATTTTATCTATTCACAATCGGCCCATCATCGGCAAGTCGGCAACCCACTTGCTATGAAATGCACCTCATCGAGTACGCCGTCACAGAGGAATCCACTGAGGGTGCACCGTACACCCTCGGATGATCGCTCTCCAATCCGTAGTCCATCATCGGACGGTACTCAAGATCCTCATCGTGCTCGTAGACGAAATCTGGAACGTCCACTTCGTTCCTCCTTACATGATCCCACAGACAACCCACTCTGCTCACGAATTTCACCTTCCCGTAAAACCTGTTACCGAAATCAATCAAGAAACAAATCAATCGTTCAATCCTAACAAAGGCCCCACAAAGAAAGCGCAATTTAACGAGTACAAGTGTAGATATGCTAAAATGCGCTGCCGGAGAAAACACGAAACGTCTAATTCTAACATACGCCACAGGATGAAGCGCAATTCAACGCTTGCAAGTATAGAAATGCTAAAATGCGCCGCCGGAGAAAACATGAAAGGTGTAATTCTAACATGCGTGACAGGATGAAGCGCAATTCAACGCTTGCAAGTACAGAATGCTAAAATGCGCTGCCGGAGAAAACAGAGAGGAAATCTGGATTACCTTCCGCCGAACAAGAGGCGGCCGAAGGTGGCGAGAAAGAGGCGGGCCTGGAGGCCGGGATGGAGGAAGTAGACGGCTTCCAGATTATTCTTGACGGCGGCGGGGATGGCGTCGTAGATCGACCGGAGAAACGAGACGCCGGGGGAATTCTCCGGCTTCTGGACTCCGGTGTTGATGTAGAGAATCGAGAACGGCCGTTTCTCGAGCTTCGGAAAGATCTTCTGCTCCAAATACTTGTTCACAGCTTCCACGCTCACATACCGAACTGAAATCGTTCCCAATCTCAGAACACGAATCCGCAATCGAACTCGCAAAATCGAGATCTAGAGAAATTCAAACCTACCGGGAAAGAATTTGCCGACGATGCGAAGGACAACGCGCCCGCGCTTGTCCCGGCCTTGGATCTTGAAGATTTGAAGCATCTCGATCATGGATTCCTGCTCGGAACACATTTTCGCCCAATCGCTCAAGAAGAAACTGTAATCTGGTGTTGAATTTGGTGTGAGGTTTTGGTGGTGTGGATTTGGGGCGTTATATAGAGGGGATTGATGAGAAAGAGACCGTAATTGTTTGATTTTGGTTTTTTACTGTGGAAAAGAAATTGCCGTTTTCTTCCATCTGGCTAGTGTAACAGAGAATAATGAGGGAAGAGGTAAGCTTGAAAGAGAATATGCTGAAGAATCTTCCATTCTCAAAGAGCCTCTCTCTTCTTCCTGTTTTCTCTGCTCTGCGGGTAATTACGTCGTTTATCCAATTCACCGCCATTTACTCTGCTAATTATTTTTTTAATATTAAAAATATTTCATGTCTGAAAAAAAAATTTCCAGTTAATGTAGATTTTTTTTTTATAAGGTAATAATTAGGTGTCCTGTTTATGGAGGACGACCTAGAGAATTTTTTCGGATGAGAACATTAAGTTCTTGGTGATTCTCAATGCGATTAATAGGGAGGTCCTGGCTCAGTTTAGCGATTTTATCAGTCACGGCATTAAGGACCCTATTCTCATGCTTGATACGAACTGACTCGAAATTTTGGAGGAAAGCCCAGATATCCGATATCAGTTAATGTAGAATTTTTGAACATGCATTGGTTTCACCGTAATTTATTTTGGCAAATAACCATGAGATTATAGATGGATAATTTGATAAAGTAGTCTTCTCAAGAGAATGACTAATCTTGATTAAAAAAAATAAATAAAGACTCTAATAGTGATATGAATATGTCATGTTCAGGTTCAAGTGGGCAAGGGCTATCTGATTGGTGCCGTTGTAATCTTATCTTATCGTCTTTTTTGTTTTGGTTGAGTCTTATCTTGTCATCTTACTTTAGCTTTATTTCGCATTTTTATTCATTATGCTGGTCTCCGGTGGCGGTCGATGGTCAACGGTAGGTGGAAGACCCATTTTAAAATTTCGATCCTAATATTCAATTCAAAATACATAGTTTTTAAAATAACACTACAAACTATATATGGGCCATAAATAGTAAAAGTTACATATGAATTGTAACAAAACTACTAGATTGCACATGCTCGAATAGTAAAAAACATCACACATGGATTTTTTAAAAATTTGGCCCTATTAATTTCGGGAGGACCGTGCTTTATCTGCTCAAAAATAGAAAATATAGCAGGCTTTATAGATGCTAAGCTTAGTCGTGCTCCAGGGTCCAGGGGAGGAGAGATTTTGTGACACTATGCTAAGTTTAGTCCAGGGGCTCTTCATCGTTTCGGTTAAATCGAACAAAATCGAAAATCAAACCGAATCAAGCAGGTTCGGTTTATGTTTTATGTTAGTTCGGTTTCAGTCTGGATTGATTTGGTTTTGCGATTCGGTTAAACTAAACTAGTTTGATATTTTTAAAAAAATTAAAATAAAAAAAGTGAAAAATGAAAACACCTAGAGTCCATAAACAAGTTTGGATCGGTTTTGGCTTAAATTTGGGTTTGTTCGGTTTTGTATGGTTTGGGTTTTAATCTATTTATTTTCGATAAACGGTTCGGATTTTAATTGGATTTTGGTTAATTTACATGTAATAAAAATAACCAAATATTGAGCAACCGGTTTATTCGGTTCAAACCCGAACCGAATAAAACCAAAACCGAATCGAACCGTGGTAATTCGGTTCATATATTTTCGTCATTCGGTTTGGTTTTCTACGGTTCGGTTTTGAGCCGGTGAACAACCCTAATTTCTTATTCCGGCATACGAATTGAGAATCTTGAAGATTGATATTCGAAGTGGCATCCCAAACTTAATCAATGTCATTAATGAGATGTGAGACTATATCCTATAGTGTTAAGAAGATTTGCAACTTACCATCGATTTCAAATTGTTATCACTCTGGCCGATTACATTACAAAGCTCGAGCTTAATACCAACAAATGTTGATATGACAACTTTTGACATCTATGTAATCTCATCCATTAGAACGCTTTAACAAAACCCACTTCTCAAAGAGTACTTCCATAAGGCTATGTTCGATATTAGTAGAATTGCTTAAAACAACACCCTTATATTCGTTAGCGGGTAGCATGTTTCGTTAGCGGATAGAATCCTCCAATAAAAACAACACCCTTATATTCCCAATGGGACTGGATTCCGCTATCCTTCTTCCTTCTTCAGTTCTCTGCTAGCTGATCCGCCAAACAAAGCCTAAAACATGCGTTAATTAGTGTGACAAGACGTGTGTTATGTATCTAAGTTTTGAACAAATTGCTTAAAACCCCCCAAATTTGGTAAGATTTCCACTCAATCGCTCTTTCTTCACATAAAAGACAACAAATACACATAACCCAAAAAACAAGGCAACGCCAATCTTCTTGACTCAAACTGTATCGTGGACTCCTGACTTCCTATTTCCAGATCTCTGCTGATCTTCGTTTCCTCTAGAGATCCTCCACTCTACGCAATCCAATCCGATCCTAGGGTTTCCGATTTCTCACCCTAGTCGGAAAATCTTCATCAATCGAAGCTCTCAACAATGGCGAAAGGCGGAAGATACGCTCGCTATCCGCCTCGCAAATTGCCCTACTCCACTCTCATTCTAGCTCTACTAATCGGATTCTCTTTCGTCGTCCTCGTTCTCCTCGCTCTCGGAATCGTCTCCCTCCCTAGCGGTGCCTCCTCTGGCAATTCGCACAATGTGCATGATCTCAGCTCCATGATTCACAAATCCGGCCACAGGTACGATCCATTGGTGTTGATTTGGATCTGTGCTTGTTTTTGTGGTTCAATTGGATCCGATTTGATTACCGCGTTGAAAATTTTGGTGCAGAGGTGGGAGGAATGGGCATAGAGATGGACAGTGGGTTGAGCTGATCTCTTGGGAGCCCAGAGCCCTCGTTTACCATAGTTTCTTGGTCAGTTTCTATGTGATAATTCTGTTGATTACGAGTTCGTCTCGTTTGTGTGCTTTGGCTGCTTACATTGCTGAAGTTGATTGATGATGGGAGTAATTGTGAATATTTCATGCTGATATATGACTTGTGTGGTTTAGTGATGATGATGGCATCGTATAGGATCCTAACGTAGTGATGGCTATGCTTGGTTGTCAAGTCAATTATAGTTGCAAAAATGATGGTGTTAAGGATGTAGTTGGTGCAAAAGGTTCTCCAAGAGATTGCTACTGATAAAAAAAAACTAAAAGGCAACATAATTGGGGGTTGAGAGTGTCAAGTTTTACTCAAGTAAATTGATCTTGATTTGTTAGGGCAATGGTGCTGATGACATGAATTGTTCAAAAGGGAGATAAACTTTGTATCAGGCTAGTAAAATATCTGAGTATCGATAGGTTCTGAATCCCTGTTTCTCTTGTTGAGGTCTTTGTTGGAAAATGCATTGGAGTACTCCATCTACAATTTAGTAGGAGATTTGTGGTGTAAGGTGAATTAAATATGCTGATCTTAATGGTTACTTTTTCTGGATATATGCTATTGCTTTTTTATAATGATAGTTTGGAGTTGTTATGTGTTTTCCCAGTCAACTTATCCACAAATAGTAAGTGAAAGTGGTGAATGTTTGTTTGTATTTTAAAATATGAGATTTGATTCAGACTGTCATAAACTCATGCATGCCTATGATATGATGAGTTTACTGTTCATCAGCTTAAGTTTGAGGATAATAAATAAAACCTGTCCTCTATGATGGCAGTCAAAGGAAGAGTGTGAGTATCTTATTGAGCTTGCAAAGCCTCACATGCAGAAGTCTTCTGTTGTTGACAGTGGTAGTGGCAAGAGTGTTGATAGCAGGTACATCCTTCTATCATTGTCTTGCACCTAATGCTGTTCTTTCTTCAGTATATAATTTCCTTGTTCAATCCAACTAGATTGTGCCTTTTTGTTTGCCTTCTATGGTAGGGTTCGAACAAGTTCAGGTACATTTCTTCCCAGAGGACGAGATAAGATCATTAGGAACATAGAAAAGAGGATTGCAGATTGGACATTCATTCCTGCTGGTACGTGATAGTCTAATGGTTTGCATTTTCTTTCTGACAGAAACCTACTATATCAAAAACAGTTGAATAGAGAAGTTTGTTTTTTATATTTGTTATTATCATTATTCCTTTGGTAAAACTGTAGACTTATTTCTGTCTTACAGAAAGTTTTTTTTGTTGATGTTGCTGCGCATTTTGTAAAGGTAGGGCGTTGTAGTATATTTTGAAGTTGGATATAATTTTTCCATGAGAAATTGAGCTAATATGTACCAGAAGGACCCTAATTGAAATACATCTAAACAGCTGTTCATGTTCTTGTGACTTAAGAAGCAGTTATGTTTGTTATTCTGGGACAAGCATATGCTCTTATGACATACTGATAACTACAGTGTGACGAAAGACCGCGTTTTCTTCACCAAAGAAAATTATCTACTTTTTCTTCTATATTATCTTCTTCAAGCTGTCACTGAGGATTTCATGGCTATTCTGATTAATATTTCGATACCCGCTCAATACTGCAAACTGTTGAGGTTTTCATTTATACTATCTGTTCTCTGCAGAGCATGGTGAAGGCCTACAAATTCTTCACTATGAAGTGGGACAGAAGTATGAACCTCACTATGACTACTTCCAAGACGGCTACAACACTAAAAATGGCGGCCAAAGGATAGCTACAGTTCTCATGTATCTGTAAGTATTATAGGATGCTTTTAACTCTAAATTTGATTTGGTATCAAGGATGATTTTGAGCTTTTGATGTTTAAGGATGGCGGTAACAATCTGTTAACAATAAACACATAATACACCCCAAAGTTCTTTCCGTTAACATTATTTTATCTGTTCACAGCTCAGATGTCGAGGAAGGAGGTGAAACAGTATTCCCGAATGCTAAAGGAAACCACAGTGCCGTCCCTTACTGGGATAAATTATCTCAATGCGCTAAAGAAGGGCTCTCGGTTAAACCTAAGATGGGCGATGCCTTATTGTTCTGGAGTATGAGGCCTGATGCAAGTTTGGATCCCACAAGTTTACATGGTTAGATCTTTATTTAACACCTGTATATGATCCAACATGTTTGTAGTGACAGTAACAGTCCTCGGAAAATATAATTCATTGCTGTTTGCTTCTTTTTGTTTTAGGTGGTTGCCCTGTGATCAGTGGGAACAAGTGGTCCTCCACAAAATGGCTGCGTGTCAACGAATACAAAGCCTGATTTTTTCTGCTTAAGGTAATCACTCATCTTGGTGTTCGCTTTTTGAGCAGAACTTGTTAATGCTTACTGAATCCTAATAATACATGATAAATGACTAGGAAAATCTTGTAAACTGAATTGCTGAGAATGTGGGAAATGTTTATACCATCTTGCTGATCATATCATAGATTGTGCCCTATCTACAAAAGCTTGTAAAGTTCATTCACACAGGGCTCTTCATCCCTCTTCATCCTTCATAATCTTATTACAAACACAAATTTACAATTTTATTAATACTGTTTTAACAGTTAATGTATTCTTACTTTTCCCCAGGTATACGCAAGGCTGGCCCAGGACGTTGGTCAAACTGAGGGTGACAGCCTTCTCACACTTGACTTCAAAGTTCCGTAACACAATTTTTTAGAATTCACATATACCATTGTTTTTTATTTTCTTCATGTGAATCAATGGTATCAGAATTGGAAGTAGGATTGCATTGTTAGCACTTGGCATTGTATGATTTTACAGGTTAATAATATTACAGTGAGTTACTGAAAAATACCCATTAACCGAAAGCCAACTGATATGCAAAAACACACTTTGATTTTGAAATTACTCAAAATGGGTCATCTTACAACTAGCCTTTCTTACTAACCAAGGCCACCATAGCCATATGGTTTGTCAGAGTGAAGTTAAAGGCCAACACGATGAAAAGGGTAAAAAAATTGATGTATTGACACTTTTGACACAACTTCAAGAACAAGGTACAAAGATAGACGATGCAACTTCAAGAACAAGGTACAACAACAGAGTAGTGGTTATTCCAAAACAGTGATTCCCCTCAGATTCTCCATTACAAGTTTTCGGTTTTTTTCTTTCTTTCCCTTTTACCTCCGATTGGAAACTAAAAGATGAACACACTATGGAAGTTAAAGATGTACCAAATTTTACAATAAAGAATTTAAATCACAACCATGCACTGGTTTCTTGAAACCTATCCTCTTAGTAGAGGCTGAAACAAAAGGGTTAAGTACAACAAGCAGACGCCGAAACGCGACACAAACCTTGTTTTTTTCTCTTCGTCTTCTGTTACCGGCCTCCAACGGGAGCAAGGGTCTTAGAAGGGAGGGTGATCCCGCCTCCTCTGAGCGACACAAAGGGCCCCTTTGCTGAGCTGGCTTTGCTGATCAAGTCCGAGTCAAGAAACAAGACGATGACGGTGATGTCATCGTGGAAATGTCGGCGAACACCCCTATCAATCTTCTTCAAATCAGAGTACCTCATTTCCCTCTTCTTGGCTGCCTCCTGCAATGCTGTTTTCACAAGCCTCTTGGCACTTCCCTGTGGAATATATCAAATCTTGTTCATATATATTTTTTTGTTGTTGGAGAAATCTTCCAATTGTATCCCAAATGTGAGAAATTAAACACTTAACAGGGGCATTTTGTTACAAGTTGAAAATTTCTTAATGTCCATGTCCAACTCTGAAAGGACAAACATAGCTGAATTGAAGGTGTAGAGCATTTATGAAGGTTCAAAGAGAGATTTTCACTTACATTGCGAGAGTTATTTTGAACAATATCGACAGCCTCCTGATTGGTGAGATGTTCCCAGAGGCCATCAGAAGCAAAAATAAGAAACTGATCATGTGGCTCTAGCTCGTGCACAGAAATCGCTGGTTCAGAGCTCAGTATCGGTTTTCGAAAAGTATCTCGTAAACGGAATTTAGCATAGAGAGGCTCCCTGTTGTATTCAGATTTTTTGAGGTACACGTCGCCAATGGATCTTGATATCTGCAATCACCAACATACAGGTACTGTCATCTTTCATGAAGATTGAGAGGTTAGTGTTGGTAAGGACATGCACATTTGGCCAAAAAAAAGAGAGAAAACGAGGGGTGAGTAGTTTTTAAAAGTGTGAAGAAATTATATAATTGTGTATTTGGATCTATAACCAGACATGCTGAATAATTATACAAACAAGACTTTTGGTGACTGAAATGATTCTGAATTGTTATTGAGCAGATTGTACAAGGCAGATTGCTAACAAGCCAAGTAAGAAGACACGTGTACATCACCAATTACAACATGAACCAGTTTTAACTAACATAACAACACATCAAGCCGGTTGAGATAAAATCAGCAAACGAAAACCAAAGTGACACAACCAGAACAATTAAGCAAGCAAATAAGAGTTCAGTAGCCGAGCCTCACTTAATGGTAGATGCCATGGCTTTATCTTCTCATAAAAAGGTTTGAATTTGGCTTAGACAAAGTTTCATTCTTTGATATGTCCCATAGACTCACTATAGCCAGACTCAGTTGTAGAAATTACAAGAGAACTCGAAGGCGTTTGGTTGCTTGATGAAAATTGCAACACTAATGAATAATAATGATAACAAGCTCCTATTTAGATAACAGTATAACACTATAGGAGCCTGTTATCATCATATAAGAAGATATATAGTTTTAAGTTTTAACCAATGAAAGGGTATGGTAAAAGCCTAACAGGAATTTAACAGCTGAAGCTCAAAAGTAGCCATTATACTATAACAGGCTTAAGCACAGATAATAAAAGAAATTTACAAGAGAACTGAAATGGCTTACTTGTATTAATCCCTTCACACGCCAAACATTGTGCTTGAGAACCACAATCTGAGAGTCATCTGGATGCAAAGAATGCATCTCCTGCCTCACAGATTCAATGGCAACATTATGTTCTGCAGAGAGTTGGATGGCAAGAACTTCGCCGGTTGCTTTAACAGCCCTCCCTAAAACAGCACGGGAATCACCTGCATTGGCAATATAAAGCAATCCACCAGCTACCACCCCAACCAAGCAACAAGACCCAACAGCTGCAAGCTGGGGATTCATGGGCCATTGACTAGCAACAATAGAGAAAAAACCCTCTTCGGTTGCTTGAAACGCTTTACGTATTACATCAGCAGACATCGACTGCTGTTCTGCTGTAAACCCTGCAACGTTACCAATCGTATGCTTAAGTGTGTGTTTGCATGCATAATACTTGTAGCATACAGCTAGTTTTCGTAGTATATTACACAACCTATTGATAATAATGTCATATTGAACTGTAAATAGCCATTTCCATCCCATTTGTACTGGGATTTGTATGTGAAAAGGATTTGTTTGAATAAAGAGAAAGTGTTTACGAACTAAATTGGTATAGTACATCAAATCAGACATCATTCCGAACACAGAAACACCACTTCTCAGCACTGCGTGTATCCTTGATAATGCATAAATCCTTACAAACCCTAACTTAAACCAATGTACAAACACTCATGACATATATAGACTTCAGAGGAACAGGCAAATGAAACGTTCATAATGACAAAAACTCACTCTTAAGATGTTGGAAGAGGTGATCATTGATGTAACGTGATGTCTCAGGTCCACCATGGCCATCATATACTCCTAAAAACGTTCCATATGGACCGACATCAAGCATACTCAAACAGCCTGACTCAACCTGGCTTTGGTCTTCAAGCAAATTATTAGCCTGAACAACTGCCATTGAGAATTCACCATTAACATGTTGCCCGGTATCTTTGTACCAAAGTAAGCCATCTTGGCGACCTGCTGCATCCGAACCAGGACGAGAAGAATGATCCGAAGCCGGTTGCCAACAGGCCGTGAAGAATGATATCAACTTTGATAACATCCCTCATTTCAACCAGGAAGCCCCTTATTCCTCCACATCCAAACTGGATGCAATTAGCTTCTTAGAAACAACAAACTCAGCCAGAATTCGTCACAAAACTGCAAATCAAACAAGACCCAACAAAGCAATCAAACTCACAGAATGATTTGTATCAGCCATTCCACTAAACAAGTCAGCATTAAAGAACAGCTCTTTATATGCACACAATCTCTATAATTCATTACACCATGTCTTTGATTCATAAAAACCAGCTTGATTAACTAAATATAACAAAATTCACAAGGCATATCCCATCTATATATCTGCAGTCATAGCTGAACATTAAAAAACCAAGAACTAACTCAAACCCCACATATCAAAGAACATTAAAGTATCAAACTTAATTGAACTTTTCTTCCTCCAAATTAAAATTTGTGAAGAAAGGAGATAACCCAGCTCAGACAACAAGCAGATTCTATCATAATATCTACAGCCATAAAATGAACAAAGACACTAAATAGCACTCAAAACCATAATTCAAAGATCATCAAGAAACAAACTTTCATGATTTTTTTTGTTCATTGAAGAGTACCTGCGTGAAGAAGTAGAAAAGGACCCAATTAACAAGTGTATGTTTATGCCTCAATTAAAGCTCTGTGGGAAGCAATTGAGCAACAAGGGGTGAAGATCTGAAGGTAATCAAACAGTAGAGGCAAAACCCTTGAGAAGATTAGATCTGCAGACCCAATAAACAACTAAGAAACGCGAGGAAAAGGGATAAAAAGAGAATCTGGGCTATCTCCACACAAGCCTTGCTCAACTTTTGCTAAAAAAGGCTGTGTCTTTCTTCAGCTTTTTGAGTGATGGATAAGGGGAAAAGGATGAACAAGGGTTAAAGCGAGCAGAGGGAGAGATTTGGGGGTGCCAAACGGGAAGTTTCTCAATCAGTGTGGTTGAACGAGCTGAAGAAGTAAAATACTCCCAAATCTCTCTTTTCTTTATCTCTCTTCTTTATGCAGGGAAAAAACCCTATAGAAATTAGTACAACTCGGTGGCTGAAAGCCAGCTGTGCAAAATGGGCAGCTATAGGATCCATGGAAGCAAACAACATATAGAAAAAAGAAAATGAAAAGATAAAAAAAAAAAAAAAAAAGAAATTCATTTGTGTGGGTAGGGGTGATGAAGATGGGTATTCATTAATGGAAGATTTAGATTAGTGTGAAGGTAGGTATTCCTTTTACCCGCCTGAAAGTTTGTTAGTGTGATCTTAATTAGACGGCAACAAACCAAAATTAAAGGGCAATCACTAGATAAACAATAATGTTTTAATGTCCATATATTAGTTTTACGAAGTAATTTCTTTTTTTTGAGCGCTTATGAAGTAATTTCTTACTTGTGAAGTGTTACAAAAATACTTCTCAATCAATATTGGTGACAATTTAAATAATAAAGTTGATGGTGAAACTATAGATTTTTTTGTACATTATGGAATCCAAAGAAAATTTGATATCTTTATTTAATTTATAATCACAAGAATCAAATTCAACTCTTCCTTCTTCAGTGTCGTTGACTTTGGCTTCAAGTTTCTACTTTCTAACATACATATCTTTTCTTTGTTTATTATATAAGACCCTATGCCAAAATGTGATAACATTAAAGAGAAGATTCAAATCCATAATTTTACGGTATGAACTAGTTATAACCCGGGCCTTGCCCGGGGCTTTTTTGAATAAAATCTTAAATGTATTAATTTACATATGGCATAAGTATTATAAATTAAATACATACATTTTTTTTGAATCCGATAACCATTGTGAAAACTATAATATTTAGAATCGGTCAATTGGGTAATGTTAGTGATGCGAACCCATGTAGAACAAACTCAAATTTGATGGTGTGAACCTAGTTAATGACCCGGTCTTTTAAATCAAAAAGTAATATAATAATGACATATGACCTATGAATACTATAATTTAATTAATGTCATATTTCTAACTTTAAAATTGCATATATAAAATGATTAAAATATAAATATACATCTATTACTAAAATAAATAAATAAAAATAATTTTTTTCATCGTCAAGTTGGTCCAAAACGACTGGTGTTAAGCAGAAAGTATAAAATAGTTAAGTCTCTTCACTAATTGGTCAATCTAAACTTGCAAGAAGACCGTATATAGTGGTTGTCTTAGCCCAACTAACATATCAAATTAACAACGTGAAATTATACTCAAACCAAACTAATTGACCCGAACCAAACTGAACCAAACTTGTAATAACCCAACCCAGTCGACCTATAAATTTCTACATCCCAAATTTGTACGTAATCCGAATTCAAATGAACTACCTACCGAACCGACCTTATTAATGGATATACCCTCCATATATAACATCTTAAACATAGACTTAATCCGAACTCAAAATGATCAGCCCATCAAACTGATCCCATCAATAGGTTATTTTTCATATATAAACTTGTACTCAATCCGAACTCAAAATGACCAACCTACCATACCAATAAGTTTACTCTTCATACGTAATAACCCTAACTTGTACTCCATCCGAACTTAAAATGACCAATGTATAAAACAAACCCAGAAATAGGTTTATTCGATCTCCACATATAACAACCCAAACTTATACTCAATCTAAACTCAAATTACCAAACTATAGAACCAAACCTATTAAATAGTTTATTCTCCATACATAACAGTTCAAACTTGTACTCAATTCGAACGCAAAATGACCAACCTATCGAATCGACCTCATCAATAGGACCTATTCATTGGTTTATTCTAGATACATAATAGTCCAAACTTGTACTCAATTCAAACTCACAATGACCAACCTATTGAATCGACCCCATCAATAAGTTTATTCTCCATATATATTATCGTATGCTCCAAGAGATATAATTAATTAATGCTCATAGTTACATGCTACGTTATTAGTTCTATCTCATGTTTTTTCCCCATATCCAAATATGTAATCTTTATACTAATATTATTATTTGAATTTTAATATGGTAGCAAAAATATAAATTGAATGTTTTATTTTGAAAGGGAGTGCTGTGGTGCAATATAGTGATAAAATTTGTTATAATTTTAGCATATAATAAAGCAATAGTCTAATAAATAGATAGATAAATAATAAAATTTAGGATAAATTTATATCTTAATCAAATTTTCGTAATTATAAGATTAAGATGTATATATTATGGTAGATTTAATACTTATTTAAACACCTAAAACCAACGATATTGTAGGATCGTCAAAGATATATCTTTCTATAACTATCTACATGAACCAACATAGGTAATAAAATAATATATTGTTGTATACTTAGCAATCCAATTAGGATAGACTAATGTAATATTATTAGATTTTTATTTATGTCTATATATATATATAGACATAAATAAAAATCTAATAATATTACATTAGCCGCCCGAAGAAGCGCTGGATGGACAACATAAGGCAGGATATCGACATGTTAGGGATTTCCGTGGATTTGGCTCAATGTAGGGAGAGATGGAGGGAGAAGATCAGCGTGTCAGACAGTTAGGCACTTTGTTGGTGGAGCCTAATGGAGCCTTTTAATCTTGTGTTGGCCGTGGTTTTTTTTTTCGGGTTTTGGACTTGTTTCTGTTTTAGCTTAGTTTTATATTTTCTTTCTTCTTTTCTTCTTTTCTTCTTTCTTTTAGTCTTACTGGTAGTTTTTGTTTGTCTGTCGGGTGTATAGGTTTTAGTTTTTAGGTTTTCCGGTGAAGTTGTTGAACGGTCTGGTCCGAGTCTCCTGGGTCGTATTGGGCGCATTCCATCTAGGTCTGGAATGCCCCCACCCTGACCCCCCAGATCCTGCTTGTGCGGGATTTCCCTGGGTATATGTTGTTGTTGTTGTATATATATATATATATATATTGTATACGCATGATTTTATTTATGTGGATTTTTTTATTGTACTATATATATTAGTATTGGGTAATATAAAGATAAAATCTTGGATTTATAAATAATGTATAATAATATTAGGTGTGATCTTCACATCACACATATATATAAAATATATTTTATATTTAGAAAATCAAGATAGAAACTACCAGGTAAATACCCGCTCGTAATCCATTAAATCTATTAAATATAAATGGATAGAAAACCTTCTCATCTACAAAGATCATTTCTTTGCCAACAATTTGTTATCGTGAAAATTGATAGCACTCCACATATGAATACACCGAAGACGTAACTTCCAATTTGTCTTATTTTTTATATCAAGATCACCAATAAGATTTTATAGAAGTAGCCATTGATAGTTGATGCAATGTTCCTGCAAAAAAATAACAATTCACGTACAATTAAAGTAAAATTGATAGAAGTAGCCATTGATAAAATCAATACCTTTCAATCCTACCTATCACCCTAGTAGACAAATTCACGTACAATTTGATAGAAGTAGCCAATGATAAGTTCAATACTTTTCAATCTACCTATCACCCTAGTAGAATTCACGTAGTAGACAAATTCTTTTTTATTTTTATTTTTCTACTCCTTAATTTGCAAAAATAACGTACATTGATTTATTCTTTTTTTTTCTTAGTGACGAAGATATATTATGTATAGATATGAATGGATAGAAATTTGTCATAATAAATCACTTAATTAAACATAGGATGATATGAATGGATAAAAATTTATCATAATAAATCACTTAATTAAAAATAGGATGGGCGGTTTAAAAATTCTAATTGACGAAATTGCCCTTAACTGCTTCAGGTTTAGAAGTATACTAGCAGATGACCCGTACTTTGTACGGGGGTGTTATTTATTTATTTATTTATTTCTTTATGTATGAATTTACTCTAACAATTACAAATATTATCATATGTATACTTTTTTTTAAAATGACGCTTATTTTTTGGATTATAAAATAACATATTTTTTTTTATATCCTCATAAATAAATTTTATTTATGTATTTACTTTTTAGACATACATAAACATATTCTTAAATAATTGATGAAGAATGAAATAAGATAAGATGCAATATCACATTTTATTAACAATTGATACAAATCTTTTGGCATTTAAGTTAAATTACGTAAACTAACTTATATAATAAAATTAATAAGTTTAAATAAAATTCGGATTAATACATTATAATATTAAATATGTAGATAATATTTAATAAGTTAATTAGAAAACCAAATTATCTCACATATATATGTTATTGTTATATGAAAAAATAATTAAATAATATTATATAAAAATGTAATGAAAATGTGAACAAATTATTATCTTAATTAAGAAATCTATATTATTTCTAAAATGTAATCAATATGCAATATTAATGATATATATGTTAAATATAACATATATTTTTTTATTGATATTTTAATATGATATGATAGTAAAATTGTATTTAGTATATTATTTTAATAGAATGAATATTTGTCTTGAATATAGTGGTAGAATTTGCTACCATTGATAATTTAAAAAATACCACAATAAAATTACGAAAAATAATTTAAATTTAATATGATATTTAATTAAATGGGTAAAATATTATGATTATGATTTATGGATTGTAACAATTTTTTTTTTTTAATAAAAGGTTACGATAGATCTATGTATGTATTAATTAAATGTATATTAAGATAGCAATTTATATATTTGGATAGAATTATTAATTAAACAACAAAAATTCTGATATAGAACTAATATTTTAATTAGGTATCTATAAGATTATGATAAAATCAAGATTTAATAAGATAGATTTAGAAAGGAGGGGGGGTGATGTGGCGCAATATGGTAGCGGAATTTGCTTCCACTTTAGTATATAGTAATAGATATTGATTAAGTGGTTCGTTTAATCAACTAATTTAAGAGTGTCAATCTACTATAATCTACTATAATACAGTATAAAGCGGAACCCAAGTCTTTGTTAAAATTTGCGCCACGTCATCAACCCTAAATAAAATAATGATTTTATTTTTTGCATTGATTTTCAAAAAATAACTTATATATCTTCTTAATATCTTATCCAATTTCCTTATGTATACTTAATATCTTACTCAATTATATATCCTTATACGAATAAGGAAATTCAAGTGATTTTCTTTTATATTCTTTAAAAAAAATTCTTATTAATTAGTATACATTTTTGTTATTATTGAATCTGGAAGAATAGTGAAAAAATTTCACATGTGTCAATACTATATTCATTAATAATATAAATTTGAAAATTTGAATAAAACTATTTTAGAATTAAAATTGTATGAATAAAAGTACATATATAAATCAATAGGTTCGGACTTTGTTCTATCGGATTTGGATTATAAATCTTTTAAAAAAAACGAATGAAAATAGTTCGACTCAAAACAACTACTACTCAATTGGGAAATAACCACAATGAAAAATCCAGGTGATTAAAAAGTTTGACATGGTTTGTTTATGTTTTGTGTGGTTATGGGCTCCACAAACTTTTGAAACGATTAAAACTTGGACGGTGAAGTTGCCACTCCCGGTGGCAAAACGTCAACCGCTTGATTCTTGGAATTTAAATGGTATGTGTCAAATTTTGATGAGCGCCGTTTAGATCGACATGTGGGTAAATTTGATTACCTAATATATAGGGTTGGATTTCACTTCCTTTTATATACTTAGTGGTATTTGACTATTTGATTAAGCTTAATGGATAGATTTCAACTCCTCTTATATACTAGTGGTATTTCATTTGGGTTTTGCTATTCGTCGCCCCGGGGGTGATAAATAAATTCTAAAAATAGAAATATATCTTGTTAAGAGATTTCAAATCTTTATTTTCAAACTATTAAAAATAAATCTTTCCTAATACCTAGCTATCATATCTAAATTTTGATTAATTAATTAATATATGTAAGATTCTCTCCTTTATTTTACGTAGGTCGTTTTATCTTCTTCCTGAATGGAGCCCTAATAGTACACCGGGACTTTTCACTTAGTAACGAGTTCTGCCGTCACTAGTTGAGTTCAATCATCTATCATGTTAGTTGCTCTTTCCAGCACTAGTTTTCAAATTCTAGCACTAGTTTTCAATTTCTTTGCAGCACTTGTTTTAGTTTTGAGGACTAGATTCCCACGACTCTTGTTTGACGTTATAACCATGGCAATGGTTGAGAATCAAACAATAAGATATCAGTTTTCCTTCCTTAGCAAATTTGGGGACAGTCAAAGGATGCACTGAATATATTATGGGCAGCTTGGGTTTTATTCTCGTTACTGTCTCTTACATATTTTAATTGGTTTGCAGTATCGTAGCTTATATACATATCCTCCGCAAGTGCGCACTCATCAAGATTGAATACAGGTTATTCTAAGCACTCTTCTCATTTTACATGGAATGTAGTATGTATGTCTATCTTAACAATATGTATGCTTTATTGAATTCAGATGGTTTTGTTTGATCTAAATGAACTCCCAAGTGATCAAGAGCATGCAAATTTGTTGGATGTGGAACCGTTTATTGGTCAATCATTTTCTTGTCAAGAAGAAGCATTTGCTTTCTATGAAGCCTATGCAAAAAAACAAGGCTTTCTTGTGCGAAAAGATCGTTTCATCAAAAAAGATGGAAAAATTATAAGGCGTGATTTTTATTGTAATCGTGCAAGACGCCCCCCTTCAAAAGTAATCGACCCATCTAAATCTTGTCGAAATAAGCCTTCCTCAAGGTGTGGTTGTACTGCTCATCTTCGCATTACATTAAGAAGGTCCTTTGATATATTTCCAGAAGAATGGCATGTTACCACATTCATTGCTGATCACAATCATGAACTATTATCTTATGGCGAAATGCGGTTTCTTCCAGCTTTTCGAACTATTACAAATGCTGATAAAGATCGTATTCTTTTACTTAAAGAAGCAGGTCTTGCTGTTAGGCAAATTGTTCGAGTTCTTGAGCTTGAAAAAAATGTCAATCATGGAGAATTATCCTTTATGGAGAAAGACATCCGAAATCTTTATATGAAAGTTCAAAAGCAGTTTGCAACAAATGATGCTATCGCATTATTGGAGAGTTTCAAATCTGCCAAAACGGAAGATTCAAAGTTTCAATATGCATACACGGTTGATGAAGAGAGAAGGTTAGAGCACTTGTTTTGGTCTCCCGCTAGATGCTTCGATTGGTATGAGAAATTTGGAGATGTAGTGGTGTTTGATACTACTTATAAAGTAAATGCATATGATATGCCTTTGTGGATTTTTTGTTGGAGTTGATAATCATGGAAAGACAGTTTTATTTGGATGTGCTTTGCTTCGTAATGAAACCACAAAGACTTTCAAATGGTTAATGAAGGTGAGTGCTTATGCTCTTTTAAAGAAGTTACTATTTAATTACCATTGTTAAGTTTGTGTAATACTTATTGTCATATATATATGTCTCTAACATTTCCCTTAATTTTATTCTACATTACAGATGTTTACTACTATAATGAAGAGTCACCCACAAACTATAATAACAGATCAGGATCCATGGATGGCAGAGGCAATTGCAACAGAATTGCCTTCTACTAAGCATGCTTTTTGCATATGGCACATTACTGCAAAATTTAGTGGTTGGTTTAATTCTACACTACGGGCTCGTTATCCACAATGGTGTGCTGATTTTTATATGTTATATAGACTAGAGTCGAAAGAAGAATTTGAACATCATTGGCCTGAAGTACTCCAAAAGTATGGCTTACATGAGAACAAACATATCAAAGGCTTGTACCAAATTAAACATTTTTGGGCACCTGCATATCTTCGTGACTATTTCTTTGCTGGGATGACGATAAATGGTCGATCGGAGAGTATAAATGCATTTATTAAGAGATTCGCAAATTCACATAACACTTTGGGAGACTTTGTTAAACAGGTTAGTGATTACTTTTTTTATAGTTATAGTTTATGTTTATGAATTTACTAGAATGATAGGTTCTTTTATATCTGGGCTACCATCGTTGCACCCAAGTTACCTTTATTTGTATAATTTTGTTTATCTTGGTGTTTTCCCATTTTAGGTTGACATTGGAGTTAAGCAGATGGAACAATCGAGCTTGCATGAGAACATGCTTGCAACATATAAGCATAATTATTTGAGATCATTCTCTCCTTTAGAACAACAAGCTTACAATGTTCTAACTCCATTTGCTTTTAAGAAGTTCCATGAAGAGTTTGAGAAAGCTGCTAGATATTCTGTAACCAATGTGAATGGTTACAATTATATAGTGCAATTTTATAAAGAGAATGGAGCACGCAGTCACAAGATATATTGGGATGGGCAAACAGTAACATGCACTTGTAAGTATTTTGAGTTCATGGGAGTTCTTTGTCGACATATATTACGGGTGTTCTTACAAGCCAATTGTTTTGACATTCCAACAACTTATTTTCCCATGCAGTGACATCACAATGGGCTCTATGAGAAATCTTCTTCAAGTGGGAGCATTGCAACTGATGAAGGAAAAGATTTGGAGGCCTATGGAGATAACAGTGTCAAGTGTCCACCTAAATCTACAACCAAGGGACGTCCAAAGAAGAAACGTTTGCAAGGAGGAAAGGAATTAGCAAAGAAGACTAGAAGTTGTGGTTACTGTGGTGAAAAAGGGCATTATACCACTACTTGTGCAAATAAAGAAAATTGTGATGTCTCCAACACTCAATCGGTAGCAAAGAAGGTGACAGCAAGTGATTTGGGGTTGAATCCAATCTTTTCTCTAAAATATTAGTGACCTTATTTGTTAGTTTAAATCTATTTAATTTCTACTAGTTAGTTTTTTTTATCAAGCTTTTACTTTTAGTTTGTGGTTATGAGCTACTTTGTACCCATTTCACGTACTGCTACATTTTGTTTGGAGGGAATATTTTCACTTTTGTTATGAATAAAGTAACTGTGTTTTTAATTGCTTTAATTCTACGTACAAAGTATTATAGTTTTTTGGTTTTTTATTTTTTATGGAAATTTTAGAGTAAATATCCCAGAATCAAAATTGCAACTAACCAAATCTAAATCATGACTAATCGTAATTAATATGTAATTATGGTAATTAGTTGAAAATAAAGATTTGAAATCTCTTAACAAGATATACTTCTATTTTTGGGATTTTATTTATCGCCCCGGGCGACGAATAGCAAAACCCATTTCATTTTTCTGATGTGCGTTTCAATTTTTTATCTCTAACCGTGTAAACTTTGGGTTAGTGGCCCTGGATAACTGTCATTTAACTATTTTTCAGTTGGCATTTGTTTGAATTCGAACATGATTCAAATGAGTTTGTTTGCATGCAACTCGGTTTAGAAGATATCAAGGAGGTAAAAGTAGAATTTGTCAAACAAAACACTAACAGTTCGATTGTCCTTAAAAATAGAATATTAACTATGATCATACATGTGAACATATTGTCCTTAAAAACCCTAAATGGAAAAAAGAGCCGAAAAAGCCATGAAAATTAGGTACAATCGTGAGCATATTGTGTATAGTAAAATGAATGATGAAGCATGATAAAAATGGAAAATAATGATAAAAGAGAGATGTTTTAGAAGTTGAGCGGAAGAACACACCTTGGAGGAGGGCTTTTTTGTTTGTATGATTAGACAATTTTAGACCTAGGGGCAAAAGCTTTTGTTTGCCTTGTTTACTTATTGGGTTAAGGTGGTGGCCTTCTTGTTTTTGGTTGATAAAATGAGCTTTTAGGAAGTGTCGGTGAAAAATGGGTTTTGTTTCTCATCTCTGTGTTGCCTTCTTAACTGGTTGATCATAAGCGACGACATTCTTTGTAGCCGAGGAAAGACATGGAGGTTGTGTCTGATGGTGGTGATGTTACATTTGCCTTTGGGTTTGGATCCCTAATGTCACACTTGGTGCTTTTTCTAATGAACCAAAAAACAAACTGGATGCTTGCTTTCTATTTGGGTTTATCATTCCTACTTTTCATAGATCACGTCTTTTGTAATATGAATGATTTTTCATTTCTTATACTTTTTGTTGTTGTTTGAACGGTTTTTGTTTGAACTAATGCACTTTTTTATTCGTAGATTATGTTGAGTCTGGCTCTATAGTATCCTTATGTCTTGTTACTAAATGACATGCATGATAAAGTATTTATGTGTTACTAGGTCTTAAAGTAAAGAATGAATTCAATAAGATTTCACAAGGACTACATAAAACAAGTTGTAAATATGTTGCATGTATCATGCACCAAAAGTCTAGAAATTGACCAAACTCAAGGGCTTAGTGGAAGATCTTCTTGCAAGTACACCCGTGGAATCACTGCATTAGTGTTGTTGTTTACTTTGTTTAAAGAGTTAGGAACTTGAAGCTGATCATTGATGTTCAAGAGTGTAGCATCATGTGTCAAAGACACATTAGGAATTGTTGCAATGCTAGATGGAGTAGTAGATCGAGAGAGCTTAGAAAGTTTTTGGAGCGTTTAGAGAGTGAAGACCATGTAAATAGCTAGCGTTCGCTAGCCAATTTTGTAACCATCTTTCTTAATACAATTAACCGTTTACTTCAATAAAAAAATCTGAACATTGGCTTGGTCTTAGATTTGTGTGGTGAAAATTGAATCCACATTAAAACCTCTACTTCAAATAAATCATTTGAAATTATGCAACAATCAATGGATCATCAAACATGATGCTGAATTTGGCATGGATTAATCTTCAAAGATTTTGAGGCAATTATGTCATATAACAAAGTACTTTCTACAACCAGCTTTGTGTGAAGGAACCAAGCTAAATGATTGCACAAATGTAATCTTGCTGATCAAACTCTGTCATACCAAATCTCTTGCAAGTTAATGTAGTAAGTTAATCAGCTAGGTCCTTCTATCGTCTTTCTGGACGATGACTCGTGTGATTTCAACTCTTCATGATCTTCGATGAACTTGCCATCCTTTGGAACCAAGCAAGTATTCCATCAACTATATGCATAACACATCACGACAACCGAATCATTGGTTCGAACGACCCTAACCACTTACTGGTTTAGCTTGTAAATGATTGGTTAGAACGACACTGTTGTGAGCTTTAGCTAATCAGATAAGAAGAAATTCCTTAGGACTACAAAACCCCAATGAGAAAAAGATCAAGGATGAAAACACTAAACTCAACACATAAGAATGAGAATTTAGGGTAGCTTAAACAATTCATTAGATAAATTGCTACTGAAAATTGTGAGATTCACTATGCATGATTGCTTAAGAGGATAATTATGATTATAGAAGATCCATTCTTTAGGGTCTTTCAAAAAGCAACAAATTTTATCCCAAACTCACAAGAGGCTATATTAATACTAATAGAGCTTGATGTAGATTTTGGCCGGGTAGACTAGGGTTTTAAAAGTGATAACTTTTTGCTAATACAAGATTGATGAAATTGGGGAGAATCTAACTACTTAAAACCCTAAGTTTTAAGTGGTTTCAAACAATTACAAATTATGCTCATTCTATATGATTCAAATGATTTTGTTTGCGTGTAACTCGGTTTAGAAGATATCAAGGAGGTAACATTAGGAGTTGGCGAACAAAACACTAAATGGTTCAATTGTCCTTAAAAGTTATGTGCGCTCTCAACATTTGCCATCTAAAAATTCAAATTTGAATGCTTTATATATGCATTTGTATATTTTGGAAGTTGAATATCCCTAAATCTATGTGCGCTCTCAGCATGGTTTTACCATCTATTTTGGTGGAAACCTTATAAGTGGGTCTTCTAAGAAACAAAAAGTTGTGACTCGTTCTAGTACGGAGGTAGAGTACCGGGCCATAGCTTTCACTGCAACTGAGTTTTTTTTTTTGAACTGGTGAGAATTAGGGTAACCGAGTACAACTCGAACCAGCCTAGAGTACCTGCGAACAGGTGAGAGCTATGCTCTGAAAATTCAAATTTATGGCTTCGTCGCTGGTGAGGGTCGAACCGGGGACCTCGGGTTCTCCCCCTTGAGGTCTTACCGCTAGACCAAATGCCCTTCGGCATTTGGTTATTCCACTGCAACTGAGTTGATTTGGTTACATCTACTTCTTCATGAGATGGTTATTCCTATTGATCGTCCTCCATTTCCGCTTTGTGACAATCTCAGTGCTACTTTCTTGACTGTGAATCCGGTGTTTCATTAATGATGTAAACACGTACATAAAGATTGACTACCATTTTATTCGTGAAGAAGTCTCTTCTAACAAGTTGATTGTTCGCCATGTTCGCTCTCTGATGTGACAACTGATATTTTCACCAAAGCTATTGGTACCCATCCGTTTCAAACACTTTGGGACAAGCTTCATGTTTGTGCCCGATCATGAGCTTGCGGGGGCATGTTAATATATGTATATCTTTTATTCTGTATTAATTTGTTTCCTATTGAGTTGTGATTCTCTTTTAATAAGAGATTGTCATATACTTGTAACTCTATATGTACGAATGTACGATTTTTTTTCCAATGAGAAGCAAATCATCGTTCTCTCCCAAGCGACTTTGATTTACCCATCGTGATTTTTAGTACGGGCATCAAGTGAAAACTTCCATATATAGAATTTGACCTAGATATTCATAAATTAAGAAAAATATCAAATATAAGGATTCTTTGATTTTTAGCTGACCCAACTTGAGAATAAGATGTAACCCTAGAGTTACATGAAAGTATGAAACCCTAGAATTTGTTGAAAATTTAAAATTCATACTCTATGTTTGTTTGAGTGTTTTTTTAGATTCATACGCATGCCTCATATCGGATAGGTATGCGTTCTTGATACCTTACTACCCTTAGGTATGGATGAGAATGGAATAAAGAAGAAGTAAATCTCCATTAAAATGAAAACACTTCTCTCAAGCACTCTTTATTAAGTAGTTTCTACATACTTCCCCAGTTTCATACCTCATCTCATTTCTATACTCGAATTCTAACTAAACGCCTGGCTTCATCAACGTAACTCAAAATACAAGTTAATGGCACTTTTTATAATAGTGTGGACCTCAAATGAGTCAAACTTCGAAAATTAAGGACTACATTCACAAGAATCACAACACGACGGTAACATCTGCACGATTGATTATTGAGATCGATTATAACTTCAAGTGCAAGAATATCCTTAAACTCGTACCACACATCTAAAACTCTAATATATATCAACATATATCTAGGAAATGAAGAATACGACTGATAAAAACCGATGACTAAATTAGGGCTCATGCATTGGTTTATATTCCAAGACCGATTACAAACGCAAAATTGTAAGAGCATCTCCAACAGATGCTCCATTTTCTTGGAAACTACAAATTTGGAGATTTATTGGTGTTTTTCAGCCCCCACAGATTCTCCAAATACTTCTCCAAAATGGGGAAAATCTCCAAAGTTAGAGTGACATTCTCCAAATTTTGGGGTATCTCCAAGTTTCTCCAAACCTATTCATTGGCTATATTTTTATTTATTTTTTCTTTTGAAATAAATCTAGGCTTTTGATTGGAGAATATAAATGTAGTATTTTCCATAATAGGGAAATTGTTGGAGTTTGATCACAATTTTTTTGAAAATTATACCTCTTGTTTCCCCATTTTAGAGACAATTTTAGAGAAACTCTTGGGGTTGCTCTAAATTGTCATCCACAAGACTAGCGCCCATCATCTAAAGTCTTTACTTAATAAAAGAATAAGAAAAGGCGAGTTAATTGTTGGGGAGAAATTGGTAGTCTTTGATTTTACTTGGTCAAGTTAGACATTAATGAACATGACGAGCAAAAACTGACCGTAAACCTAACTTAAAAAGAGACATTGATGAGAATTTTGTTTATTCTTTAGGATTACGCACGTACTTAAGAGGTAAATTTATACTCATAAAGTCTTACTAATCCCATAATTAAACAACGACTTTTATGATTACTAAATTATAAGTTCGAATCAACCTATTTAACAAAACATTTATAGCATGAAAACAACTTCAATAAAACGAATACAAATTAGATTGAGATGGGAATGGAGCCTACTTTACTTCATCTTGCTCCTCATTTCCTCGTAGGAGACCATTGAATGTGAACAGGGGCGGACCTAGCGGTATGCTAGGGTTCGCTCCAGCCTACCCTAAAAAAATAAAAAATAAAAATTTAATATAAATTTAATATAAAAATAGTAAAAATTAAGGTAAATTTAGTCTATATATTAAATTTATAGTAAATTTAGTCTACCCAAAATATTTTTGACAAAAATATAGTAATTTAGCCCACCCAAAAAAAATTCTGGTCCGCCCTGAATGTGAATATGAAGAAAGAAAGCAAAATGAGAGACTTGCCTTACACCAACTACACGTGCTCCATACTCACAAGCTTTGGAAAAGTCAAAACAAAGAAGGTTCCAAGTAAACACACACCCGTTTTCTTTTCTACTTTTTATGGTCCAAGTTTCCAAACTTATGGAAATCTAGCCCTAAGCATTCCCCATGGTAGACCAATTCTTGATCATGGGAAGAAAAATATGATAAAAAATTAATAAATGGGGTAAAACCGTAAAAGGAAGAAAAGACAAAAGAGTTTGGTCATGCCCATGACCAAAACTTGCATTTGGTCTTTGATTTGTAGAGTGACATGTGTCACTTTAGATAAAAAGAAAATAAAGATAAATTCTTATAAGTAGAAATAAGAAAAAACAAATACAATTTTATATTATGATGGCCAAATAAAATGGCCAATCATTGCATATACTAAAAACAAACCAACCCAAACAAGTGGCATAGATGTGTCATGACTTTCAATGGTAAAGGAATTCTACAAATCATAACCATAACTGTTTAAGTAGGGAAGATTTCCCACAATAACTTAACACATATCAAGCTATCACGGTCTCTTATGGGAAGAACCCCTATTGTTCATGGAGACAACCTCTCCAAAACTTGTCAAACTGTTGGATTACTTTTTCTTTTGAAGAAAAGTGTTATTGGGCTGCTTTGCAAGAACCCCTTGTAGATCCCTGAGAATCTATACTTGAATCCCTAAATCTATTGTATAATCACCGTGACTTCTTTCGCAAATGGCATCCACTCAGATCCACCCCTCTAGATCTGGTTGTTTGCTTGAATCGAACCCAGATCTACAACCGATTGTCTTGATCGACTCCTGAGCCGCACTCAAATGCTCGGTTCTTCTTGACACTTCAACCAATCGATTCCTCCACTTGAGTCGTCAATGTGGCCTTGAATGTCAAGATTAACTTTCATGATCCCAGATCTGAAAAACAATTATCTTAAACCTCTGTCAAATGCAACCCTTTGGAGAAGAACATTGTTCTAAGTGTTTCATCCCAACACACCACAACACCAAATTATAGCCTCACCCTCTTTCAATTAAACCACACTTTACCAAAAGCTCAAAATCTTCTTTAGATCTAAACAGATGTACATAAGAAGTGAAAAAAGAAGGGATAATCAACTACCCTACTCATCTACTTCCTCCATTAGAAGACAAAAGGGATGAGACTTATTTTCTCTAACCCCGATTAACGAATCCAAGGAAGTAAATTAGTTTGATAAACACCAGCCAGAAAAAAAAAAGCAAAAAAATTAAAAATATGCTATAACAATGGATAGACACTCTCATTTACTGTTTGTGATCTTAGAGGCAGTACAAAAAAAAAACGGGCTTTGAACCCCCATAACAACAATGAACTATGAAATCCTTGCTTACTCAAGCTCCATTTTCCACAGATCTAAAGCTTCGCAACCCTCCCTTTCTATATTATTGCTCGAAGGCATTTAAAAAAAAAAGAAAAAAAGTTAGCCTTTCGAGTAGAAAAAGTTGTCAGGAAATTTGGGACTGTTTACCTTTCCTGCAGTAAAAATTCTGTTCCATTCAGGCTACTCTGGAGGTCTTTTACCACGTTCAAGAGTTGATTCGGGCTGGGATCGAGTCGTGTCTGGTCGAGGTTGTGGTCGAGCAGGGCCTTGAAGATCCCTCATTTAGGTGAAGGCAACGTCAAGGTGACCTTTTATGCACTCCATGTATGGAGATGACCCGTTTATTCCTGCGCACCGGCGGTACTGGTTTCTTCAGTGCTTGGCTCAAGCATCGTTGCTCGGCTTTTGTTCGTTTGTTAGATTTCTGCCTTGCTTGTTTGGAGTTTTTTTGTGTATGTTCTCACCTGCTGGTTTTATCCGGCCGCCGAATATTCGGCCTCTCGATCTTTTATGCCTGTGTGGTAGGTCGAATTGCTTTCCTTATCAAAAAAAATAAAAAAAATAACCATAACGGTTTAGACGGACGAAAGTCTAGGGCTGTTCATTGGGCCAAAACCGACCCGAACCGAGAAAACCGAACCGAACCCGAGAACCGAACTTGGCAAAACCTAGAACCGAAAACCGACCCGAATTGGACTGGATCGGTTCGGTTTCGGTTTTTTCGGTTTGGATTCGGTTCTGCCCGATTGGACCGAACTGTGTGAGTTGGATTTTTTTTGTGGCCCAAATAAAAAAAAACCGAAGTCCGATCCAATCCAAATGGGAACCAAACCAAATAAAACCGAAATGGGCCCGATCCAAATAAAACCGAAATGAACCCGATCCAAATATCCGATTGGACCGATTTCTTGCCCGATCCAAACTAGATCCGATCGAAGTAACCACGATTTTTTAACCTGAAAATCTGAAGAAGGTGAATTATCTGGTACATTGTCTGATTTGTCTCATCTAAATTCCCCACATGACTACACGAGTACCAATCTAAAGTCCAAAAAACCACATAAACTCCAAAATATAAATTGCAAAATCCTAGAAAATAAACCAACATAGCTACATAAGTTTAATAAGTCTTCTCCAAAATCCAAATACTTCAAATCTTCAATTCATTTTCTTCTCCAAACATCATTCTTGGTTTGCATCTAGGAAACAAAACAAAGTGGGGTTACAATAATACAATTAAAGGTCAAATTCATATTAAAAGAATAAATTGATTAAAAAGTTTAAATACCTTCTGTAATCTTTTCACTCTCATAATACACTTCATGCTCTTTCATGATAGAGTATGCTTCTTGTGCACTACATAGACGAGCTTTCAGAGCTGCCCGAATCCAATCTTGTGTGCAAACAAGGGCTTCAACCATCTACTCACATGTATAAAAATGATCAAAGAGTTAAATAAACAATTTAAACAAAAGACCATAGAAGAAAAATGAAAATTCAATTTCTGACTTTCTGTGGCCATTCAGTTTCTGTCACTTTTTTTGGTACTCAACAACACTGAAAATTCAGTTTCTGTCACTTTTGGTACTCAACAACACTGAAAATTCAGTTTCTGTCACTTTTGGTACTCAACAACACTGAAAATTCAGTTTAGGCAGATATATAATATAAAGATGCTGTCACTTTTGGTACTCAACAACACTGAAAATTCAGTTTCTACTTACTATATGATCAAGTGTGGATAAACAGCTTGAAAGGTAATAGATGAAACCTTGGGAGATAGTGAGCTTCGGTAGGAAGATACAGTCCGGCCTCCTGTACTAAACGCCGACTCAGATGGAACCGTTGTGACTGGTACAGCTAATACATCACGAGCCATCCTAGCAAGAATCGGAAATCTGTGGCCATTCAGTTTCCACCATGTCAAAGCATCATGATCTCGACAAATCAGCTCATGGAAGTACCGATCAAATTCACTAGAATAACTTGGACCACTAGATTCACCGATCTGAAGCACCTCTGAAGCTATCTGATTTACAAAACTATCCAAATCTCCACCTCGATTACCAATAGGCCCAACAGTAGCCAAATCTGTCCCATCTGTACTAGTAGCTGGTTTAGGAGCATACATTTCTCTATACTCATTAAAGATACTCTTTGCAGATTCCTTTATCAAAGTGGCATATTCAATCCCTTTCATTTCACCAAATAACTTCTTGAGCACACACTTCAATCCATCAAACTTATACCTTGGATCAAGGATTACACCAACAAAGATGTTCACATTCATCTTTTCAACATCCCCCCAATATTTGTCACATTTTTTCTTCATCGGGATAGCCATAGATCTACAAATCGGATCATCACTTTCCACAGCTTGATTCAACAAATTGCAAATCTGACCAATGTATAAATATACATTACTCACGGTCACATATAAAGAGCCCGAAACCGTGTTTGTGAAGTCATAGAACTGTTTCAAAAACTTCACAATCACCTCAACTGTAGTCCATTCCTCATCAGAAATGTCTCCTAGAAAGCGACCCTCATCGTCTATTGGCAAATAAGTCAATCGAGGAAACACTTTCTTAAATTTCAAAGCAATATCCAACATCAAGTATGTTGAATTCCACCGAGTAGGAACATCAGAGACTAAGGACAGATTGCAAGTAATATTCTGCCTTTTAACTTCATCTTTGAAGCTCTTTTGTCTAATATCTGAACTCCTAACATACTTGACTATAAGTCTGACTTTATCTACACATGGAAGATACACATTTAAACCGTCCTTGACAATACGATTGGCAATGTGTGCAACACATCTCATGTGCAAATGATTTCCTCTAGCAATGCAGCCACCAGCCTTTATCAACATATCTTTCAATTTCAGACAAGCAGAATCATTCGAACTCACATTATCTACAGTCAAGCTAAACACTTTACCACATAAGTTCCAAGAAGCAAGACAATCCTCAACATCTCTAGCAATATCCTCGCCCTTATGACCACTAATCACACAGAAACTCAACATTCTTTTCTGTAGATTCCAGTTGTTATCAACAAAATGGGCTGTCAATGCCATATAATTCACCTTCTGAATAGAGGTCCATGTATCAGTAGTCAAACTAATCCTTTGACAATTCTTCTCTAAAAACCCTTTTAACTTAGATCGTTCTTCTAGATACATAGCATAAGCATCACGGGTAATAGTAGAACGACAAGGCATCTTAAAAGTAGGAGTTCCACATTCAAACATATCTCTAAACAAAATCTCCTCCACAAGACTAAATGACTGCTCACATCCAACTATGTATTTGCAAACTCTAGATCTCAGCTCATTTAAATCTAGAGTCCAATTTTTCACCTTGCAATTTCCAACACCATCAGTCTTTTCTAGCACAAGTTTAGATTGAGTACCTTTGCTCTTGTTTTCGGGATTTTCTGAACATCGAGCCCGGTGCTTTCCCAAATTGCTACACCCATTTTTCCTTGTATCTGTTGCATAAGTGTTCTTGCAGTAATTACATTCAGCTCTGGTCACTCCATTCTCGACATACTCCCTGAAATGTTCCCAATGTTCACTTCTTTTCGGTATGACTTTGGCCTTTTTAGTCTGAGGTATCACATCAGCTGCAGGCTCCGCAGCCTCTTCGCCGGGGTTCTCTGGGTTCTCTTGTTCTGTGGCCTCTCTCTCTTGATCTTCATCTTCATTGTAGTCATCATCATCACTATCAATGTCAGGCGAATTTTCAGATGCAATGGAACGCATCAAATCTTGAGACTCTTGTAAAGTGTTTCGTGAGCGCCTAGAAGAGGGAGCTGGGGCTGCTGGCTCTTTGGTTAATTCATCACGTTTTCTCTTGGATTGGGAGCTCGACATCTATATCAACATAAAACACAAAGGAATTAGTTATTCTATACAAAACTCATATTGCATAATTAATAACGGAAACCGAAACTTACATTTGATGAATATCTATCCGTCCTGACTCTTAAGTCCTGACAGGCAGTGTATGTATTTGCGCCTGTAATTCATGGACGAAGGTGAATGTAATTACATTCAGCTCTGGTCACTACATTCAGCTCTGGTCACTCCATTTTGGACCACATTGTCCAAAATTCATGGACTGGGGACCGGACCGGGAAAACCCGGTCCAAACCCCAGTCCGGTCCGGTTTTAGACAAGGTTTTTATTTATTTTTTAAATAATTTTTTTATATAAAAAATTGTAATATAATTAAAAAATCATATATGAATTATGATTAATGAAAAGTATAATATTATTAAGTATATAATATAAATGTGAAACTTAAATATTAAAAATAAACTATAAAAACATTAAAATTAATCTAATTTTTATTTAAATTTAATTTTTATAAATATCCGGTCCAGACCCGACCAAACCGGGATTAGAATTCTTATTTTTATGGACCGAAGACCGGACCGGTTTTTACTCAGACCTATGTTGACCCGTGGACAACTTGTATATAAAAAAAAAATTATTTTAAAAAAGAAGAAAAATAAAATTAATATAAAAAAACAAGTTTAAGTATCTGGGTTCAGTTCTACAGAGTGAAGGGTGTATTGACGAGGATGTTAGATCGCGTATTCAGAGTGGGTGGCAAAAGTGGAGGGCAGCTTCAGGGGTTTTGTGTGATAAGAAGGTCCCGCTCAGGCTTAAGGGAAAGTTCTATAGATTTGTTATAAGGCCTGCGATTCTCTATGGAGCGGAATGTTGGCCGACGACTAAGGCTCAAGAGCAGAAACTTGCAGTTGTAGAGATGAGGATGCTTAGGTGGATGTGTGGCCATAAGAGGATGGACAGGATTAGAAATGAAGAGTTCCGAGGCAAGCTCAGGGTGGCTAGTATAGAAGATAAACTGCGGGAAGCAAGACTGCGTTGGTTCGGTCATGTCCAGAGGCGGAGTCCAGACGCAATAGTTAGGAGATGCGAGCGGTTGGATTTAGGGGCTTACCGGAGGGATAGAGGCCGTCCGAAGAAGCGCTGGATGGACAACATAAGACATGATTTTAGGCTTTTAGGGATTTCAGAGGAATTGGCGCAATGCAGGAAGAGTTGGAGGGAGAGGATTAGCGTGGTAGACAGCTAGTCAGCTTGCTGGTGGAGTCAAGTGAAGTCGTTCATTCTTTTGTTGACCGTCAGTTTCTCGCTTTGTGGACTTGCTCGTGTATAGCTTTGTTATAGCTTAGTCTTTTTATTTTGTATTCGTTTTCTTTCTTCCTTCTTTTAGCCTTCGTAGTAGTTTTGGTTAGGTGTTGGTTTTTAAACTTTTCGGAGTAGGGTAGTGAGTGTTCTGGTCTGTGTCCTTTGGGCCATTTTTAGGCGCATTTCATCTAGGTCTAGAATGTCCCCGACTCCCCGCCCTAACCCTCCAAATCCTATTTTTGTGGGAATTCACTAGGTATATGTTGTTGTATGTTGATCACCAACAATTTTGGTCCACCACTAATTATACTCTAAAACGACTATCATTTTTCGCCCAAACACTCCATTGACGTCTTTTTTTACTTCTTGTGGTGTATTATCTTTATGTACCTATTTTTTAAACATTTATATACCGATTTATTCAACTAACTCTCAATCTATCAAACTTGTGTAATAAATTTATACACGTTAAGTTATTACAGTAAAATTTTCAACACCAAACAAACTCACCCATCATTGTCAACTACAAACCTAGCACAGACTTTGACGGACTTTCATGAAAAAACAAAACCAAAAACTCCGTCGTCAGTTTCTTCCCATATACTCCACGAAACTCACATCCCTCTTACCTCCATTTCCATCCACCCCTTTCCCCCATCTTCCTTAATCCACACCTTAATGCAAAATTAACCACTAATCAATCCCGACCGACACCAGAGGCCGGTCAATCCTAGCTCCGCCTCTAACTATGCCAACTCCGATTTGCACCAGCCGGACACGTGTCGCCCTCCAATTGGCCGCTCTGCTTCTACTGTCCGCCACCGGAATCAGCTGCTACGCCGCCGGATCTTCGCCGTCGTTCGGATTCACGATCCACCACCGACTCTCCGACACCGTCAAGGCCAAATTCCCCGCCGCCGACCTGCCGGAGAAAGGCTCCGTCCACTACTTCGCCGTCTTGGCCGAGCGCGACCGCCTCCTCGGCCGCCGTCTCGCCGCCGCCGGAAACGCCTTGTCTCCTCCTCTCACCTTCGTCGCCGGCAACGCCACTTATCTCATCAGCGCTTTTGGATCGTACGCCTCTCCCAATCTTTTTACTTATTCTTTTTTTTAAATATTTTGTATTAATTGAGTATTATTTTTATTTTTATTATTTACTCCAAAAAGATTTTACGTGGGAAAGCCGAGATAAAACAATTCTATGAATATTTGCTATGAATTATTGCATTTAGTATTTGAGGGGCTGCACAAGTTGGTTAATATTGTCATAATCATAGCTATATTTGTAAATCTTGATTTGATAATTTATTCTTGTAACTATAATCTGGAGAAGCTGCCATTAATTAAGCACAAGTGAGTTTGGATGTACCCATTTGAATCCATATTCTTTGATTTTGGTATGTATGATGAATTGATGATAATTCAATTTTTCATGAATTTCAGATTGTATTATGCAAATGTGTCTGTGGGAACTCCAGGGCTAGACTTCCTGGTAGCACTTGACACAGGGAGTGACCTTTTCTGGCTTCCATGTGACTGCCATAGCTGCATTGCCGGCTTCCGAACCAGCTCCGGCGAGAAGGTACAGCCCTACAAGATCCAGATCAGTAAGATTAAGCCTCAAACAGGGTTAAAAGAAAGTAGTCTCATTGACATTTTGAATGCTGTTGTGTGTTGCATTGTTCAGATACCGCTCAATATTTACGGGCTGAACACATCTTCCACTGGTGAGCGGGTGCCCTGCGCGAGCTCGTTCTGTACTCAGAGATCGTCGTGTGTAATGCCAAAAGGGTGCCCTTATGAGTTGGACTATCTGTCGGCGAATACGTCCTCTTCTGGGTACTTGGTAGAGGATGTGTTGCATCTCACCACGGATCTTGATCCTTCCAACCCTGTGGATGCTAACATTACCTTTGGGTAAGACTATTTCACCATGTTTTGAAACAATGAAGTTACCTACATGAATGTAGTTAAATGTATAAAATGCACTATAGTGCATTGAACTTTCATTAGAATTCATTATATTGCAGTGTGGTGTAAGATTGAATGCTAACACATTGCATTATAATGCATTCTCTCACGCGCTAGATTTCGTAGTTATGTAGAACAGGCTGCAGGTCAATTAGACTGCAGATCATTTAGCAAGAAAACCTGTAGATGTAAATGTGTAACCTGCATATCATTTGCTTGTGTTGTGGTTGAATCACAGGTGTGGGCAGAGGCAGACTGGTTCGTTCTTGAACGGTGGCGCGCCAAATGGATTGTTTGGGCTAGGATTGGGAAATGTATCAGTCCCTAGTGTCTTAGCAAGCAACAAAATTGCTGCAGATTCATTCTCCATGTGTTTTACTGGTTCTGGACTTGGTAGAATAAGTTTTGGAGATAAAGGCACCTCTGGTCAAGCTGAAACACCATTCAATCTTGAAACTTCACAGTAAGTGTAATTTCATCCTTTTTACCTTCATTTACTGAATGAGTCAGAGTTTCCTTGTGTTATAACACAGTGAGGATGTCTTGACAGTAAGACATACAACATCAGTGTCACCGGAGTAACTGTTGGATCGAATACTAGCGACGTAGCCATGGATGCGATTTTCGATTCGGGAAGTTCATTCACAATCTTATCTGACCCTTCTTATACTGTCATTACTGAAGCTGTGAGTGTTTCTTTGATTTCTTTCATGTGTAACAACATTGATGGCTGTTTCTTGGCGTCGTCTTCAGCGCGTGTAATGGTTTCATGTTTTTTATTTTTTATACTTGCAGTTCGACACACAGGCGAAAGACAAACGAACGAAAGCTCTCAGTAGTGATCTCCCTTTTGAGTTTTGCTATGAAATGAGGTATGCTTAAATGCTTTGTTCTTAGATGGCTAGTTCAACCATCTGTGCTCACAACTTCACACATTGTGCATCATTTTGTATGTGCAGTTCATGCAATAGCGATATAAACACGCCCTCAATCAACCTCACGATGAAAGGTGGAGCCAAGTTCGATGTTCTTAGTCCGTTCTTGTTGGTGACGACGTCGGATCAGGTACCTAACTTATCATGTTCATGACATATGTTTCTTCAAGGTTCCAAGTTTGATTTACTTAAACAATTAATCTTGGTTAAATTTCACAGAGTCAATGTTTCTATTGCTTGGGAGTCATCAAAGACAAGTCGGTCAACATCATTGCAGGTAACTAACTAAACCGTTTTTTTCACAACAATGTACCAGACAAACCCGATAGATCGTAGCTAACAACGCCTCTAATCATCGAATTTTCGTGAAAATTCAGAGAACTTCATGACCGGGTATCGAATCGTTTTCGATCGCGAGAAGATGGTGTTGGGTTGGGAAGAATCTGATTGTGAGTACTCATCAATCCTTTCTTGTTCAACTCCTTGAATTTTTCACATTTTTTTGTTACTGTCTATTGAACTGTTAAAATTGTTCTTGATAAGGCAATTACAAGTTGGAGTCAACGAGTCAACGTATAGCTCCACAAATCTCGCCTTCGAGTCCACCTTCAACCCCTAAAATCTCGCCTTTGAGTCCTCAGAGCATGCCAACTATCCCTTCCACGCTGGACCCAACAGCCACGTCAGCAACTCCGAGCTCTTCAGGAGCCACGTCAGCAGCAATGAAACGCTGCGCATTGGCACTGGCACTCATTTCTGTCGCCGTTCCGCTTGTGGCCGGGTTCTGATCATATATAGTTTTGATTTATAGATTACACACCACAGGTTTTTTTTATACACGTCATTTTTATACACTGCTTATGTGTGTATATGTGTTTATATAGGAAAAGATATTTATAGAATATATAAATTATATATAATAGTTTGATCCATTTTCATTGATGTAGAACAAAGAAAACTCGGGTAGATGGAGTTCATACTAAGTTACAATCTACTCTATAACATACATTTTTGTGTGATACTCAACACATAACTCTTATTCTTACATTCATTATAGAGCCTTTTTTGTACGTTTTTTTGCAATTAGGAAATATATTAATTGTATATTTACTACCAATTCGTCTCAAGAATAAGTAGTTGGTCTTTGTCAAAATAAAAATGATACTCCATATAAGGCATCAAAATATTAAATCGAGTTATGATTATCAATCATTTTCAAACACACACAAAAAAAAAAAGAAATTGATATCATTGACACATGGCATAAATTTGCAATTGGGCATAAAGAGATTAATAATTTCTTATTTGCAATTGGGTATAAAGAAATTAATAATCTCTGATTTGAGAAAAGTATAGCTGAATCGAAACAAAATATCTTTCAAGATAGAAAAATGGATTATAAAAATTTTATATTATGAATTTTGTAATAAAAAATTGAATCTTTTATATAATCTATCGTACTATATCATACGGTAAACCGCAAGCCTTCGTAAAAATTTACATCATGTTATATAAATATAATCAATTAATTGTATTTAATTTGATTTCATAAATTTATTTATACAATTATGTATACATGCCTTAAAATGTCTAGAATTATTAAAATTAGTGAAAATAAAGTATGATCTTATAAATATAAAGTATTTTAATAAAATTGAACATTGAACAATAAAATATTTTCTTTACTTATATTCCTAGTAATTTAAAGTCGAACAAGTATACAATCCAACCCTAGTATTCTGACAACTCACAATCAATTTGTTACCCCAGGTCCGGGTTGTCTGTTAATATATGTAGAATTCAGGGGTAAATTTGTAACTCTCCTATCAAATTGTCCTCCTCCGGAAGCCAACAAATCTAACACCGCCCCTCTCTCAGGAAGAAATTTTCTCCGCTTGAAACTCCGGCTGAGAGAAGTGGAACACGAAGGAGAAAGAGAAAGTTTAATTGATTCTAGATCTGATTTTCTCCATTCATCGATCTTCAATCGAGTTTCTTAAATGGAATCTCCATTAATCTAATCAAGGAGGGTGGAAAACAACAACAACGTTCTGATCGTTGTGGAATCTTATTCCCAAATCAAATTCGGCAATCGGCATTTTGACAAACCCTAGTTTGACGATGGCGGCCACGGTGAATAGCAATGCGAACGCAGCTCTCTCACCACGCACGTCCGCCGGAGAGGCCGGTGGCCCTCACGCGCCGCCTCGCCGGGAATCGCCGCCGCCGTGGAACCAGAGCGCGTCTTACAATGCTGCTGTCGAGAGTAGCGTTGTGATGGGGGCTGTCTCTTGGCCTAGCCTCTCTGAATCGAAAAACGTTTCTGTGAAGGCGGTGATAGCGGATTCTTCCACCCATCCTCCCGATTCACCGATCTCGGCTCCTCTTCAGGTTTGCGTTGATCCTCCGTTTTCTACTTTCGTGTTCGTTAATGTGATTTTTTCAATCGGAGGAGGATAGGATGCAGATGAATTAAGTAGTATTTGTTCCGATTTCCTGGATTGATGAAGGCTAGATTGATGAAGGCTAGGTTTCGTGTACGTTTCAATCAATTTGTCGAATGAGTGATAAAGGGTGTTTAATTTGTTATAATTTATTCGATAATAATACGAGATCATCATTTGTTGAGCAGAAACGATTCCAGATTCTTTTTGAGAGAAGAGCCCTAATTTAGTGGGTGTTTACTGCAATAATCTCTTATTTGTTTAACATTGGATGTTGCTGAATGTGGTTGTTGTGCCTCAGGCGATGAATGCAAGTGAATCCTCTTCGCCGCAGTCTCCTCACAAAAAGGCGATCACGAAGCCTAACAAACTGAACCCTAATCCGAATTTCAGGAAGCCTGCACGCCAGAAATCAATGGGCCGTGACAATGGGGGAAGTGATGGAGGCTTTTCCCAATCAAACTCGGTAGGGGACACTTCACATGGCGGTAATAGTCTCTCAAAGACGAGCTCTGGTGGTTTCGACAACTCAGGCAGAGACCATGGAAACAGCAATGTGAATAGAGACGGTGCCCAGAGGAGTGGAGGCGACCGTCCTCAGCAACAACGCACTTACAGGAGGAGTAATAGCGGGCCCCATTTGCGTGGAGATGGCTCTTTCAATGGTAGGCGTGACCATGACCGTCGGAACAATGACTGGAGCCACCAAAGGAGTTTTAATGGCAGAGATCAGATCATGTCGCAACAAAGAGCTGGCCCAAACGGATTCATACGGCCTCCTCCTCCCCCACCCGGTGTTGCTTCTTATTTCCCTCAACCTCTACCTTATGGTGGTCTTATGGGCATTCCTCCGGGTAAGATGTTTATACAATTCAGTTTTATGCTTTTACCATAATACTATGTGCATTTCTTCTGATTGAGTTATGTTTTTCAGATATGCAACACTTGTATCTTTATTCACCACCTCCACCTCCGGGGATGCCTGTGGTCGGGCCAATGCCTCCTGCGCTTTACTATGCCCCGGTGGATCCTCAGTTACATACTAAGATCATAAATCAGATAGATTATTACTTCAGGTTACCTTAATGAAGTTAACATATCGTTTTTCACATTTGCACGTCTTCAAGTCTAGGAGTAAACTTATCGTTACGTGCATTGTTTGCTTGCTGCAGTAATGACAATTTGATCAAGGACACGTATTTGCGCAAGAACATGGATGAATATGGCTGGGTTCCTATCCAACTTATTGCGAACTTCAAGAAGGTAAGTGTAGTTTGCATTGCTACTTTCCACCTTTACTTTGCTGCCTGTTTAGCCTATCAGTGTTGTTTTCAATGCTGGCTAGTGATGAATATCATACTATTATTAGATCGGTTTATTCTATTAGGGCATATTATAAGCATACTAAATAAGGGAACTAAATCCTAAAGTGGAAATAGTGAACCCATCACAAAAGGTATATATTAAAATCTCAAATGTTAAGATTAAAAAAATCTTTTTAACACTACGGTAGAAAAATGCTTATTAGATAAATGCTGGCTTGTGGTGTTGGTTTGTTATCAGGTAATGGAGTTAACTACTGATGTTCAACTGATACTGGATGCTATGCGAGACTCTTCTGCTGTGGAAGTACAGGTTGTTACCATGGCCTTCAAGCTTTTATAGTGTCAATGTCTTTGGCTATCGCCTATCCTTTTTCTTAATGGAACTTACAGCTTATAAGTGAACAAATTGGTTCCGTATTTGGCAGGGAGATAAAATCAGAAGACGCGATGATTGGATGAGATGGCTCATGCCATCGTCTGCTCAATTTGCCACCACGTCTGCCTCTCAACATCCTCCTCAAATGCCGCTTTCTGCGCACGTCCAAGGCCTGACACTGGAAGAAAAACAAGCTTAAGTTACAGCTCTGAAGGCAAGGTAGAAAGATGATCATGCTGGAATTTTGTTGAGATCATCTTTCTGAGATATCAAGGCCAGTCAGATTTTGATCACTTACATTATGTGAACTTTGAGGAAGAACCCATAAATTTCCCTACCATTAACCCCCAAAAAAAGTAGAAAAACGAAAGAAAGATGAAAAAAAAAAAGAAAAAAAGAGCCAAAAAGCCATGAAAATTAGGTATGATGATACATGGTGAACATATTGTCTATAGGAAAATGACTTCCTTAGAATGATGAAGCATGATAAAAATGGAAAATAATGATAAAAGAGGGAGGTTTTAGAAATTGAACTGAAAAACACACCTTGAATGAGGGCTTTTTTGTTTGTATGATTAGACAATTCTAGACCTAGAGGCAAAAGCTTTTGTTTGCCTTGTTTACTTGGTTGGGTTCAGGTGGTGGCCTTCTTGTTTTTGGTTGATAAAATGATGGTTGCTAGGCATTCTCTGTAAAAAAAACGGATTTTGTTTGTCGTCCATGTGCTGCCTTCTGTGCTGGTCTGATCATAAGCGACGATGTTCTTCGTGGCCGAGGAAAGTCATGGAGGTTGACTGGTTAGGTTGTGTCTGGTGCTGGTGCTGATGCTACATTTGCCTCTGGGTTTGGATCTCTAACTTGGTGCTTTTCTTACTGAATCAAAAAAAAAAAAAAAACTGGATGCTTGCTTTTTATTTGGGTTTATCATTCCTAATTTTCATTCTGAGGTGGATAGATCACTTCCTTTTGTAATATGAATGATTTTTTCATTTCTTGTACTTTTTTTGCTTTTGAGTGTCATTGAACGGTTTTTGTTTGAACTTATGGTTTATTTGTAGGTAATGTTGAGCCTGGCTCTGTAGTACGCTTTATGTCTTGTTATTGGATGTCATACATTATAAACTATTTATGTGTTAGTGGGTATTAAAATTTAGGAATGAATTCAATAAGATGATATTTATTGTAATGTGTATCCTTTTCGTCAGTCAAAAGGTTTTACAAGTGCTACATGAAACAAGCTGTAAATATGTTGCATATATTATGCATCAAATGTCTTGAAAAGGACCTTGGTCTAGTCTTGGATTTTAACTCCATCGAGACATTACAAAATTATAGTGTTGTGAAGATTGAATCCACATTAAAACCTCTGCTTCAACTGAATCATTTGAAATTATGCAACAATCAAACATGATGATGAATCTGACATGGACTAATCATCAAAGATTTTGAGGCACTTGTGTCAAACCAAAGTACTTGCTACAACAAGCTTTGTGTGAAGGAACAAGCTAAAAAGATTGCACAAATGCAGTCTCACTGACCAAACTCTGTCATAACACATCTCTTGCAAGTTAGTAGTTAATCAGCTAGGTCCTTGGATCGTCTTTCATGGGCGATGACTCATGCGAGCTCAGCTCTTCATTATCTTCGATGAACTTGCCGTCCTTTGGAACCAAGCAAGGTATTCCATCAACTATCTGCATAACACATCACGACAACCGAATCAATGGTTCAAACAACCCTAACCACTTACTGGTTAAACTAGTAAATCCCTCGCGTACAATGAATCTCAAGATTCTCAATAACTGTTTCATTACAGATAACCCAAATTGGGATCTCAAGATGCTTTATCTAATCACACAAGAAGAAATTCCTCAGGACTACAAAACCCTAACGAGAACAAGATCAAGGATGCAAACACCAAAGCCAACACATGAGAATGAAAGTTTAGGGTAGCTTCAACAATTCATTTGATAAATTGCTACTGATTGCTTATTCATTTGATAAATTTAGGGTAGCTTACAAGGATAATTATGATTAAAAAAGATCAGGGTTTTCCACAAAGCAACCAATTTTACCCCAAACTCACAACAGGTTATTTATAGAGCTTGGTGTAGATTTTGGCAGGGTAGACTAGTGTTTTAAATGTCATAGATTTTGCTAATCTGGGTCGATAAAATTGGGGAGACTTTAGCCCAGGAAAAACCCTAAGTTTTAAGTGGTTTCAAACAAGTACAAATTCAGCTCATTCTATAAGACCTAGGTATGTATCTATACAATTCAGCAAATAAAGGAGCAGAAACTCACAGGAAAAGAGACCCCGATCGAATCACTAATCAAAGAATTTGTCTTTTCGCAGAACCTGCACACAATCATACAAAGAAAGAAAGAAAGAATTCGAATGTTACATCCTCATTTACCCCGTTCGAAATCGCTGTTGGGATCAATGGATTCATACCTCAATGGTTTCTTCGTTAATGGGCACACCAGAATCTCGGAAAGCGTCTTGCTCAGCCCTAATTTCGCTTCTTTCAGCAACGCTATGCTTATTCTCACCATTTCCAAATCCCCTGAAGCCAAGTGAGAAGAAGGCAAAATAGTGCGACTTCTGAGTTCTAACTTCTAACCATGTTAGATGAACAACACGGAGTATATGTCTATAGGGTGTTTTTAATAAAATTTTGTAATGTGAAAAAAGTGTTACCAAAATCACCTGACCCAAATCACGATTAACCGAAAGTAGCCAGCCCTTCTTGTTTGTAATCTTACAATAATCTCACAAAGTAAATGTGAAAGTTGTAATCACATTCATTCACTCGGATTCCGGACATGGAAAACCAAGCCAAGAGATCAATTTCACTCTTCCAAGCCCCCTAGTATTTATGCTCTTCGTTGTCTCTAGCCGAAAGCTTGATTTTCTCATGAACGACCTGAGTCGTTGGTACTGACCAAGTGTCTACTCTGGTGCAAGTGACACCAAGTGAAGGGGGTGATCACTCGTAAAGGAACGGGCAAACGATGTGTTATAAACCGTCGCTAGGCATTGTGCTCCTTTCCACTCGGACAAGTAGATTAGATAGGCTAGGCATTGTGTTCGTTTGCATCATCGGTGGCAAGCACTCAGATCGGTGTTGTGCACTTGTTCCTACTTGTGGTGACCACAATTGGCCGGACCAGGATTAACATGCATTTAAGTTGGGTAGGCAGCAAGACCATTTAAAACTATTGCCTTTACAGCACTTATGATGAGATTATTAAGATCTGACTTAGCCTTCATGGCACTTCTGCTGAGTATTAAGATCTGACTTAGCCTTGTCACACACTGTGATATGCATATGCAATCTCAGTGAAAATGACAACCTCCAACAGGCAAGGGTTGCCAAGACAATCAAAGCATTGACCAAAAGGATAATCATAATAAACATTCAGAGAATCTAAACAGAAGAGCCAATTATACAGACAGCAAAGATGGAGCATGAGAATCGAATCCAATCCACAAAAGGTAGTTGTTCAGCATTAGGCACCATAACAAACTGACACACAATGTATTACTACTACTTCACTCTCTTTCCTTCCCAGACATCACTCGAAAGCCCATTGGTTTTCCCTGCGAACCTCCTCCTCTTCCTCCGGTGTGAAGTCGTTCTTGATGTTGAACGTCTTGCGAATCTCCTCCGGGGTCTTGCCCTTGATCATGTCGGCCACTGTCTGGCAAGTCAGGTCCAACAAGCTCTTGATGTTCAGGTAGTTTGCAGCCTAACACCGACAACACATGTCATTATTAAACAACTCCAATCATTCAATGGAAGCATCTTAATCTCCAAATAAAGAAATTATTCCCAAAGTACATGTTGACAGCAAAGGCAATTTGCAAAATATATAGGATGCTTCATTAACATTTATACAACTCCTGAAATTTTGACACCAGAACAAGACAATTCACTAGCATTTATACAATTCCTTGTGAAACATTATAAATATTGTGTAGTGTGCCTTCAGGAATCTTGAGCTACTTTTGATTAGGGGTTCTCATTGTTCATCAATCTTATTTGCAGATAAAGATTACTACCAATGACAGATTGTGCAACACAATACAGGCAAAAGCAAGGACACCAGGAAAAGCTATTACTGTTCACCTCATCCAGAACTCTTCGACTAATACTGGAGCAGGTGTTCTTATTGTTCAAGTATCTTATTGCAGATAATAGAGTCACAAAAGAACCAAAGCCAGAAATATTGTCCAACACAAGAAACACAAACTACAGGTCATATTCTTACATAAAAAAAATTGATCCTTTTTGACACTTAATGTTGCAAGAAAGCAAACTTTGCACAAGTCACAGAACACAAGATAGCACAAGCACGCAAGAACACACCTTTAGAACAACAACTGCACTCAAATCAATCAAAATTGAACCAAAAGAAACCAGACATCGCAGAAATTTTAATTTAGGGAAGAAAACTTCAATTAGGGATTTTAAACCCTAACAACAACAAGCAACCAAAACCAGACCGGTCAAATCGCAATCGAGAGGGAGAGAAACTTACAAGGATGAGATCGAAGAGAGTGGCCTGGTCGACCTTGACGAACTCGCCATCCCAGGCCTTAATCTCCTCTTCGCCATCGCGACCTTCGGGAGCGGGGGACTCGACGTGCTTTTTACAGTACTCAATCACCTTCGCGAGGATCTTGCTGTTGACGTTGGGGAGAGGGATGACATTATCGGCGCAATCGTCCTCGATCATGTGCTTGATCGTCTGCGAGGCCACGGCCACCGATTCCTCCACTTCGAAGGTCTCGCCGTCGGAGCTCTTCAAGGTGATCTTCTTCGGGGACTCCATTGGGGATTGGTTGGTTGTGATTTGGGGAACGGAAACCCTAGAAATTGGAAGAGAGAAAGAGGGATCGGGTGGGCTATTTATTGAAAGGGGAAAGTGGTTGGGCGAGTCCTTTCTTTGATCCTTATCGATCTCGGTTTTCAGGCTTGTACAGTGCAAGGACCGGAAGGGGGGGATCGGGTGCTACGCAGTTTGTGTGGGGGCTATTACGTGTCGTTTGATGACTCGGATTTGATTGGTTGATTGTTTTTGGTTTCTTTTGGTAATGCATACAATTATTTCACACATTAAATACTTAAGAGTGTCAAACTAATGCGTACAAGCACCTTTTAATACTTGATATTATATCTATAAACCTATAATCAAAGGTTCTCGGAGTAATTAATGACCCGCATTTTATACGAATTTCTATAGTTTTTGGGTGTATGAAATGTTATATAATTCAATGCCCAACCTTGCAGTGGGTTGTAACCTCCGTCATGAATGGTGTTATTAAAGGGTGCTTGAATTGCCACTAATTACTGTGTGACCGAAAGTTAATTCTCTTATTGTAGTGTAACGCCTCTTGCGATCTAAAGCACCTACGTTACACATTGAGAAACAGCCACATTTATAAAAAAAGATAAATAATGGCCCTTCTTACCTTTGTCTTTCAGGATCTGAACCAAAATTCTCTCCTTCCTTGCGCCTTCCTCGCTGTCGCCGTCGCCGTCGCCGTCGCTCGCCCTCACTCGCCGTCGCCCTCGCTCATCGTCTCCAGACTTCGGCTTCGCTCCTCGCTCTGCCCTCGGTACCGGCTCCGCCCTCGCTCCACCTTCGGCCTCGCTACTGGCTCCGCCGTTGCCCTCGCTCCGCCTCCGCCCTCACCGGCGATAGCGACGACAGCGATTTCTGGCTCCACCTCCTTCTCCAACTCCCACTCCGTCGGCCACCACCACTCCCGAGACTCCTCCATCACTCCGGATCCGATGCGACCGGCGGCGCCACCGAGATGGCCTCCGTGAACTGTACCTTACGAGGTCTATACTTCTGTTGTGACTGAAATATGGCTACAAACAAAATAGATTATGCTGTTACCAAAATCACGATGAGGAACTCGACAAGGTAATAGCTCATTCTTGAGAATAATCCCCATCTAGCTGATTGTTTTTAGTCAAGGTTATTGGATCTAAGCTAAATTTTTTATTCTACAGATTATAGCTTCAGGTCCGTTCACTACAACAGACAATTTGTTTTTTGAGCCACTAACAGAATTGCTTGCTTATGCAACGAGAAAGCAACCATAGTTGCTTATACTGGTAAAGAACATTTTTCCTCATTCCATTTGCTTTATTGTTTTGCATTTTGTCGTTAGACAACTCTGGCCCGGATAACGTCGGAGATGATTGAGAGAAAATCATACGAAGTGTTAGGGTTGTTTGGCGATCTTATCACAAGCACGTCTATCTTTTTCTGTAAATGCCATGTACTCCTAGAGCTAATCTTATCAACCACAAGTTTTTTTTCCTGGTTTAGATTCCGTGCCTTCGTATGATGTTTTGAGATTCCTGGAATTTGAATGTTGGCTGTGGGATCAGAGTGTTAGGGTTGTTTGGCGATCAATTTGACTGTTCGTTGGATCGTGATGTTATTTCCACAACTTTTACTATTCAGCTTTGACTCTATATGGTGATTTGGATTTCTGACTGATGCTTGCGTAATTTGGATGCAGGAAGATGGATTTGGCTTGGGAAGTTACAGATTTATGAACTAGGTTGGGCATGGCTGTCAATGCAGTATCGTGTGCTGAAAGGGCGACCGACGGTTCGTTCATCGGTCCGGATTGGCAAGTGAACATGAAGCTCTGTGATATTCTCAATGCTGATCCTGGGTATCCATCTCAACTTTTCATCTTTGTTTAACTGATTCATTATTGTCTAATAATTGGTGGTATATATAAATGTCTTTGGCTACACTTCAGTTTGTTCTCTACTGTTGGTATTTGCTGCAACAAAGTTAATAATGCTGGTTGGCTTACTAATGGTTGGATGTAAATGTTGGTTTCTCTTTTTTTAGGTTCTAAATTGATTGATAAGTTGGATAGTTATAGAATTCTGTTAAAAATGGTCTTCACCGCTCGCATCAGTTGAGTATTAGCATTGTTACAAAAGTACTTATTTTGGTTCAAAAATATTTTCGTAAATACTTGACAAGGCTTTGCAAGTTCTGGATACATAAAACAAACTTTTGCAACCTAATGTATCTTATGGATTCTGATTTTGGACAATTGGAATATTTGATATAGAGCTAATTTATTTGAATCAACCATCATGTGAATATCACTATATGAGTATTTGGAAGAATTTTCTACTATCAACCAACTTTGTGAGCATCTTATTAGCACTCAACTATTAGCCTCTTTCCCTTCAGTCTTTGGTTTGTTACATTACTTCTTTGTGTAAGTATTTGTTCTTATCTTCTATGTTCACCAAATGCTTGCCATCTTTGTTTTCTATACAGTTCTTCATCAGTTGGACTATACAGTTCATGTCATGGCTTTTATCCAAGTTGGCATCTTACACAAAGCTTGCTCAAGAAATAACTAATGAAGAGTTACATTCGTCAACACTAACTGTTGGATCTGCTTTCAAGGAGAATATTTTAATGCCAGAGGAAAGGCTACTTTTAGAGGTATCTAGGTGAGCTTTCTCCTAATAGTATACAAGCTTGGTTACTGATTGTTCATCTGCGTATTTTGAGTCACATCCTTTATTCGCTGCCTCAATGATTAAAAATGGGAGAGGACTTCAAATAAATCACAAAATAGGTAGTTATTTTTAACTAATTGACAACAATTCTGTCTACATGCGAGTATTTATTTGTCAGCAAAATTTGTCTTATGGTGTAAAATCAGTCATAGCTCTGTCGCATATCTCTGCCAACAGTTATGTATGAATTTATGTGATTGCAAAGTTTCCTTCCGTTTTACAAATTAATTTATGTGATTGCAAGGTACTAGGTACTACTAAAACCAGATTATTGTTGGCCTTTCTTTTTTCTTTCTTCTCACTAAATCTTGGTGTGATGCAGGGATTCTGCTTTGGTGTGATGTTTTGTGGCCGCTCAATGTTATTCAAATTCCATTCAGGATTTATGGGTTGAATACATCTTCCATGGGCAAAGAAGTTTCCTGCACGAGCTCCATGCGTGATCACAAGTCATCATGTGTTATGCCAAATAGACGTCATAACATTACAGTCATAAACTCTAGCACAACAGTCTATTATAAGCCAAGATAACCTATGAAGATGCTGAGGTGAGGAAGGAGAGTAAATATAAACACAATGTTCAATACATTAATGAAATAGATGTAGAGAACTTGCATCTTTTCACAGCAACTCTAGGCACAACATTGGATAGGTCAAATGGTAATCACTGGTCAGGAAATGGATTAATTGATGCAAATACTGTGTCAATAAGAGAGAACCAAATTTAATCAAATGGTTGAGTAAAGATCCATGGAAGTTGGAAATTTTACAAACGCAATCAAATTCCATAAGTTATGCCCACTGCAGGAGATAAGTGATCAAGAAAGCAAATATACATGGCTGGGTGGTATATGCTTGCCATTGAGGAGGTCAACCTGTAAAGTGCCAAAACTATGAACAACACTCTCAGGGCCGATTCTACCTGCCAATGGAAAACATGCAACATTAGAATTACTCAGAAAAAGGCACACATCTACATGTAAAATATTACATGCACACTAGATGATCTAAGCTAAGCTTATGCAGCAGCAACTAAATAGCCTATCAATTCACATAGGCCCTGACCTGTTCTCATGTACTCTGGAGGAGTAAAAGCAAGGTTCGTACTATAGCTTTTCCCATCATGTAGGCCCTAAACGAATTTTTCCGTAGTAAAATTCGAAAAATAAATAACAAAATAACTATAATAAAATTCAGTAACTAACTTTGTAAATCCACAATCGATTTTTTTTCGTAGTAAAATTCGAAAAGTACATAACAAAATAGCCATAATAAAATTCAATAACTAATTTTGTAAACCCACAACCGATTTGTTTCGTAGTAAAGAAAATTGAAACTACATGTGATAGATAAGTTATAAGAATAATATCATCTATGACATCAAAACTCAAGCAATAAAAAACTACATCTGTTTCAATTACATTTTTTTTTTACAATCAAAATATATCAACTGGCCACATGTATTGGTGTGGCCATATAATTTGCAATCCATATGCAATATTCCACCATTAATTTAATACCGTCTATGTAGTCAAATGCATTGTATATTGAAATCGTGTCAATATTTGACAAATAAATTATCAAGATTTGTTCTGACATGGTATGGTGCCAATTTTTAGGGAATGAATAAGGCCATTGTGTACTATGCAAGGAAAAGAATGAGTGAAATCTTGATGAATTTATGAGTTAACGAATAGTTGTAATATAGTAGATTAGCTTCCCAATTTGTGTCATGTATCTTCCCATTTCTACAATTGAAAAAATTTACGATAATATTTATGCGTTACCAAATGATAATGTTTCTATGTACAATATTATTCAAAGAAAACATATAGTCTTGCATAAATAAATACGATGTGAAGTAAAAAGAAAAATGACAAGACACCCTACAACTGTTTTAGTTATATTTTCACATTTAAATCAACTTACAGTACGTATAAAAAGAATACTGCCCTGTGCGGTACGCACGGGCCATAAATTTTTAATTAAATATAACTAATATTGATAAACTTAATTTTCTCACTATAAGCTTATTATAATCTCTTAATATCTTCGTGATAAAATATTTAATTTACAATTATGATTATGACTCTTTCACAAGATTTACTTAGTCAATATAAGATTGTTCCAATTACAATGTTTTTTTAGGAAATTTTCCCATTGGTGTTTTTCTGGATAATTTATGTAACAGAACAAGCCATTTTTCCTGTATATCCGTATTATAGTTTCTCTTTATGAAATGTAGTTAGGATTGAAGCCGTTTTAAACCGAAATTTTAATTCCCAACTATGATTCTTATTTATTTGTACAATTCCAGTTATAATTTTTGTGCACTCCTTACATTTCAGATACAAATCAGGGCAAATTAAGATTATACATTCCACTTATAGTTTCCCAATTATAATTTATAATCATGTTTTTTGGATAATTTAGTAATTATCAAAGAAAAAAGTTGTTCACAAAATTTATTCCGGTTTTATAATCTTTTAGCTTTTTAAATTCTTACATATAGATAAGATTACTATCGTACATCAAAATTTAAAAAGTTCTTATGTATTAAAATTCTATGCTTTTTCCGATCCATTTTGATTTTGTTTTGATTACTATCGGTATCTAAATGACATATATGGTGAGAAGTTAGGGCAATTATTTACGGTACTAAATATTTTCTTACTTATATATACAAAGATTTTTTCATTAAAATAATTAGTACATAAGGTAACCCGTTGACCCGTTAGTTACAATTTCTAGGTGGCTTCCATATAGACACATGATTTGCCGTAATAAAAAAGGTTTAGGATGCACTATAACTCTATCAAATACGTTTCTACATTCAAATCAAATTACATGAAATCCGTATAAAAACAACGTTGCCCCGTGCCGTAGACACGGGCTAGAAAACTAGCTCCCTGCCACAAACTGAAGTCTACCCCGTATAAAAAAAATTATTATAGTATAAAGTCTACCAGGCACGGACAAGAAACCTAGTTCATTAATATAAGAGGGTTTTGTTATTGGTAAGTATATCTAATACATATTCGGTTCTATCTATTTGAATTATTAAAAGTAATTTTTTATCAATGAACTAACCACAGTATCTAAAAGTGTGAATTCAATACTCCGTAGCATCTATTAGTGCTAATTATTTTGAACTGTATTTACAATGTAAATGTACAAAACCCTCTTATTTGAAGCACCTTCACATCGAATGTCAAGGCACTCAAGCTACCAATTCAATTTTGTATATATTCAATACAACGAAAAAGGGCCATTATCTCATGTGGTTAGTTACAACAACAGAGGCCCATTAGCTCAGTTGGTTAGAGCGTCGTGCTAATAACGCGAAGGTCGCAGGTTCGAGACCTGCATGGGCCATTCTAATTTTTTTTCCATCATCTTTTGCCATATTCCTTTAGAGTCAACCCACAATAACATAACATCATAACTTTTAGCATTGTCAGTATGATGAACCTCTCAAGCTCCACACCAGCTTACAATGACCACTCATGAAAATAATAACACAAGAACGACACTATAGATTCATATTTACACAATAATGTGGTGGGCATATATATACAGATACATGTCTACGCCTTCGATTAAGGAATGCACTTACTAATAATCATTACTTGGATTTGGACTCCCTTTTGGCTTTGTATTCATCAGCTGCTGCTTCGGCAGCACCCTTAACAAGAGCAGCCTTCTTGAAACCACTCTTCGGATTCAAAGCCTTTCGGATCTTGTACACTGTCCAAGCCATCCATATCGCGTATCCTGCTGCATCAAGCCCTTCCTTCGTCGCCTCCCCTGCCTCTTCTCCATACCTAATAACACGATAACCGATCATTACTCACCAAAAAATCCGTACTCGAGCAAGAGATCGAATGCGTACTTGTGGGTCACTAGGCTTGTTGTGACCGTGGACGACGTTGACATAACGTGCTTGCCTGCTACCTCAAGGGCGTCACAAACCTTATCTGATTTACAATCACAAAAGGACATAAGCATTACAAAGAGCACTACTTTTTGTAAGACTTTTTGCCTAGGAAGAGTTATTAACAATGCTAACAGGAACATACTGAAACCGTCCAATGAGGCTAGGAGGATTTCGCCTGGCATGTTGTTGAAGAATGATCTTCCTACATTGGTGTTAGCAGCTGAGCTTGTGAAGTAGACTGACACCCTCACAACGCCACTCATCACTCCGTCCGCTACTTTTTGTGTCGTCTTCGTCACCCTCTTCGCCCTGTTGCCAACAATGCGTAGCGAAATGATCGATCTTGAATGGAAAAACTAGCTCAAACTTGCCACTTATGTCTAGTTTTCCTAACTTTGTCTGCTAAGCATGACATCCTGTGCTCAGGGCTAGGTCACGATGTTACCCTACATTCTAAAGAAAAGAGCGCAAATCGCCGTCTTAGAGTCTCGAACCCAAGACCTCATGGTACACTCATATATAAATGCTCAACTAGTGAACTGTCGCGCCAAGTGCATATGATCAATACTTTTTTTTTTTTCGGTCGAGATATGATCAATACTTATGTCTAGTTGTGATTTTGACCTATGATGTTTTGTTACAACATATGTGCAAGAGAAATAAAATGAGAGTTTAGCAACCATACCTTTTGATCCTCCTTAAAATCTTGGGACTTAGCTCAACCTTATCAGAAGAAGTCATTCTTTTCATCAAGACATCATTGCTCCACTTCAACCTATCAATAGTTACATCCCCACACCAAAGTATCCCTCTAATGAGCTGGCCCGAGCCGGCCGCGATCAGCTGTGCCGCCACCCCACCATACTCCTCCACGTTCGGGGCTAGTGTCGTCCAGTAGACGGCGCACCTCTCCTCAGGCGACGATGACTCCACCACCGTCACACCGTCGAGACCGCCGCCCTTCACGTCCACGCTTTGCACCGTGAATGCGGTGTGGCTCCGCACCACTCCCTCTAGCTCGTCTAGACGCTCGTTATCGACCTCGGTTATGAAGCTTAACCCGTAGTTAAGTACATCGTAATCCGGGTCTAATCGAAATATGAGATAAATTAGGAGATTTGTGAATGGTTTGGTAGTCATAAATTTGACTAGAAAGTATTGTAAATCATGTATAAAGTGAATTATTCATTAGTTGCCTATAACAATATGATTCACATCTAGGGCTGAGCATCGGTTAAAACCGAATCTCGGTATCGGTTCGGTTTGGTTTTCGATAAATATAAGGTTTTTCTTTGAAAAAATTGAACCGAATCGAAAAATAACCGAAGCTGAAACCGAACCGAGCCGAAACCCTGAAATTTATTGAACCGATAATCGAACCGAACCAAACTCCGTCGGTTTTGACTCGATTCGATCATTTTTTTCGTTTTGGTGGAACCATGCTCATCCCTACCTTTTTGGTATCAAATGCATGTCACTCCTTGAATCATATTCGGATATAGAGCAATTTAGTTAGTTGAGCTAAGATCGACAAGGCCAAAAGAAAATGTTACATATATCATTTTATATCATATTAACATATATAGGTTTCTACGGTTTCTTTAATCTTGCCCTATGAAAAACAAATTCTTAACCGAACCAAGACAAGGCTCAACAATTTCTTAGGCCATGAAAACTTACTATTTTTGTTCTCATCTCCGAACCCCGACCCGAACCCGGCCGACTCCACGGGCGACCGGAGCGAGAAGAAGTAATGGGAGTCATCCAGTTTGACGGCGGCCTCGTCCTTCAACAGAGGCCACTGAAGCTGGTCGCCGACGCGGGCGAACACGGTGATGACGGTATCGCCCTCCACGATCCTGATGACGGAGAGTTCCCCTCTTGCGAGCTCAACGCTGCCCTCGTCATCAATGAGGTGAACGATCGCGCCATGGACGACGACCAGTGTTTCCTCGAAAGGAACGGGTTCGTTCGGGTTCGGGTTCGGGTTCGGGTCGACGACCACGAGGGAGGGATGGAGAGAAGATTGTGGAGGATTTGACTGGTCAACGTGAGGATATAGAGAAGGGTGGCGCTTAGGAGCGTCCTCGGACGCCATTGATGGAGCTCGGAAAGAGAGGCCTCCATGTTAGTATGTTTGCCATTGACCTTAAAAGTGTAAAGAAACAATCTATTACGAGTTGAAATTCAAGTGATGAATAATGTTGAGGTAGACACGTTTTGATAAGTACTCTCTAATTATTTTGGAATTAGTGTATAGATGTACAAAAGGAATTAATAGTATTGGTATTTAGCAAACTTTCATTTTAATGTCCTTCAATTAAGAAAAATTAGGGCATACGACTAGCATACACGTCCCTTGAAAAATTAGGAACAGCTTTATGTGATAAAAACTATATAGAAAAATGAGATGGTTGAAAAATTATGTAACCCGAACCTTAATTAAGTTTCTTGAGTTGAGAATCTAATTGACCCAAGTATAAAGTATTCATCATCGTATTTTGATAATCATAACTTAACCTACGCAAATTGTGATTAACCTAAGATTCTTTGACTTAATTTTAGTGGAGTAATTGTCGGTCATAATTCCAAGATGCAAGGGACATGTTCATTTAAGCATTTGAAATGTTCTTGGGCGGAGTTCGTGCAAAGCACAACTGATACAAAAATCAAATTAAAGCCATACATAGAAATAAATAGTATTCAACAAGGGAAGATAAGTAGTAGTATAAATACATGTTCATGTTGCACAACATAAGTCATCAAATCAACCATTCTCCTACTAAAATCTCATTTCATTCGCTTGAACAATTAACCAATCAAGCTTGACAATGAGAACCCACGTCCTATTGAGCAACCTCTTCTTGGGGTTGGTTCTCTTCAATGTGATGGCGGTCAATGCGGGTGGCGACGACTACTACAGCCCACCGAAATCTCATGGTAAAAGCTCTCCGAGCTACAGCTCCCCACCACCCCCGGTATACAGCTCACCCCCTCCCCCGGTCTACAGCTCCCCACCACCACCGGTCTACAGCTCCCCACCACCACCGGTCTACAGCTCGCCCCCTCCCCCGGTCTATAGCTCCCCACCACCTCCGGTCTACAGCTCCCCACCACCCCCGGTATACAGCTCGCCCCCTCCCCCGGTCTACAGCTCCCCACCACCACCGGTCTACAGCTCCCCACCACCACCGGTCTACAGCTCGCCCCCTCCCCTGGTCTACAGCTCCCCACCACCACCGGTCTACAGCTCTCCCCCTCCCCCGGTCTACAGCTCGCCCCCTCCCCCGGTCTACAGCTCGCCCCCACCACCGGTCTACAGCTCGCCACCACCACCGGTCTACAGCTCGCCACCACCCCCGGTCTACAGCTCCCCCCACTATATTCCCAGGGTCTACAACTCCCCACCTCCCCCGGTCTACAGCTCCCCACCTCCCCCGGTCTACAGCTCCCCACCTCCCCCGGTCTACAGCTCGCCACCACCACCGGTCTACAGCTCCCCACCTCCCCCGGTCTACAGCTCCCCACCTCCCCCGGTCTACAGCTCGCCACCACCCCCGGTCTACAGCTCCCCACCACCACCGGTCTACAGCTCCCCACCACCCCCGGTCTACAGCTCCCCACCTCCCCCGGTCTACAGCTCCCCACCTCCCCCGGTCTACAGCTCCCCACCACCCCCGGTCTACAGCTCCCCACCTCCCCCGGTCTACAGCTCCCCACCTCCCCCGGTCTACAGCTCCCCACCTCCCCCGGTCTACAGCTCTCCACCACCACCGGTCTACAGCTCCCCACCACCCCCGGTCTACAGCTCCCCACCACCCCCGGTCTACAGCTCCCCACCACCCCCGGTCTACAGCTCCCCCCCTCCCCCGGTCTACAGCTCACCCCCACCCCCGGTCTACAGCTCCCCCCCACCGCCGGTATACAGCTCTCCCCCACCCCCAGTCTACAGCTCTCCCCCACCTCCCGTGTATAAAGCTGAAAAGCCTAAAAAGCCAAACTACCACAAGTATTCCCCCCACCCTAACAAAAAATACAATTCACCTCCACCACCTCCTCCCGAATACTACTAAGCTTCATCTACATGATATGAGATTTATATTCATTGTGCTTGCCAAATAAGAGCATCGAAAGTGATCATATGAATCAAGTATGAGAAGACTAAGACAAATCAAGCTTTATTATTTCTATTGTACGCACTTGTACTGATTTTATTATATTTCTTGCAAAAATATACTTGCAATATTGTTTGCTGTAACATTTCACTATATACCAATTACTAATATCAAAATATATATTGTTCTATATCATGTTTTTTACATTACTATGTCTGATTCTGATTCACATTATCCCCCCTCCAAATTTTAATTTCTATATCAGGTTAATTTTTGTTGAAAAGTCAACTTAACCAATTCCGTTCGATTGGATACCCATATATTAGTATATTATCATTGATAAAATAGTTCGATAATCTTATTCCTTCTATATATATCAAACTGTCGGTGTTTATTATATCAGATTCGAGTTTAGAATGTCAAATGTCAATACAATATCCAATGTTATTAAATATACCAGTAATGGGTATGTTAAATTATCATTAGATTGGTGAGACTTGACAATATTTCATGAGACTTACAGTATTTTAACGATGGCATGAACTTATCATTTTACAAAACCAACGTATCTATCGGGTCATATATCACAAAGGGTTTCTTTTTCATTTTTTTTTGTTTGACAAAGAATAGATACTTAGTCTTAGGTTAGGTGTGATTAATTAAGTCTGTTAATAGATTAACCAAAGACATAAAGCTTTCGCATTGAGCAATGCATGCTATTTGATTAAAAAATAGATTATGGCTTTGCAGTATTTTGGAGATATCTTATGGGGATGATCTAGACTAGATCCTAAATTCCCAGATAAGTAATTATTTATGTCTATTAGATTAGAGTACTAGTCAAAAAAATTAACAATTGTACCAAAATTCTCATGTCAACTGCACGACGATTCTAGGTTGGTGACGTATATTCTAAGCAATTGTATTAAAAAACTCGAACGGATCTAAGCTCGTATCTATACCATATCCCATAATAAAATAACTCTAAATTGGGATACGGCAAGAATGCCAAATATAAATAACTAATTTACATTTGCTACAAAAATAAACCTCCTACCCAAAACTCACCAAGTTCTAGCTGTGAATAATTGACCATCCTTGTACAACACCATGTCAAAAATTCACCATGAAAATAACTTAATTGTATCATCACTTACGCTTAGATTTGGAAACAGCCCATCTGAAGAAATCACATCTTGTTTCCGGGTTCGACGAAGGCCCCTGCGATTAGATCATCTTAAGACAACATTTACAGGAAAGACAACAAAAACAAGGCATAGGAAAAACACTTACCTCGGATCGTGCACAAACGTAGAACCGACGACCAAAGTTAGGGCCTTGTTTTTTCACCACCCTGGAGACACAAGGCTCGTTGTGACCGTTGCAGAGAGGAATACTATCTTGCATAAGTTGCTGAATCCTTCTCCACTCTAGCAATGCCGATTCCTTCTTGTCGTTCTCAGGAGCACAGTTTGTTGCTTCCATGTTTCGTTGTTCCGTTAATGGTGAAGAACTAGTAGTGCAACAATCAGATTTGTAAAGTTCTTCTGGAGGGTCATTACTAGAATCATCCTCGGGTTTCTGTGTTGCGTGTTTGCTTGGGCTGGATGGGACTTTCTGGAAGAAGGATTTCAAGGAGAGTTGAGATGTTTGGTTTGGTTTTAGTTTCCTCTTCTTTTCTGAATCTGGTGTTGTTTTGGTGGGTAATGAGCAGTCTTGACTAGGTGAGCTTTCCATTTGGCTTACACTGATCTGCTCTGTCACGGATACGGTTCTTTTCATCAAAACCGACGCTGTTAAGAGCACAAGGATAGTGACAGCAGAATCAGTAACAAGCCAAATGAATTATACAATCTCAAAAAAAAAGAGCATATTAGAAAAGCTATTAAGTCAAATCGTAACACAAAAAAATTGGAAAGTTCAAATCAGCAACTGTCTATATAAAAATTCTCTACAAAATCAGCTTAGCAATACACCCACTTAAGTTCCTTTTTTCTTTCAAGAATGATAGATAACTGAAGCAAGCGATGATTCTGAACACAAGTAGACCAAATTGCTATTCTCACTCATTCTTTCCCTACTCAAACCAGTATAGTTACTAGTGTTTTCTTCCCAAACTTAATGCACTTTTGTATGATTAAAGCCACATATATATTTAAGGAAAAGCAATGTCCATACCAATAGTCTGCTGGGATCCACGCATGCCAGGAATATATCTACTGGACAGAGAAGGAGTGTCGTGCATAGGACAATCAAGCATTTTTGATAAAACTACATAAACAGGAACATGATCAGAGCCTTCAAGCTTAACACTTTTCCCTGCTTTCCACCTGTTAAATCAAGTCAACCAGTGACATGAGAAATCTTAACTACAAGTTAACCATGGAAAGGCAAGATAAGACAGGGATTTACCTTGGAACAGTTCCAGGTTTCCACCTTCTATATTGCAACATGATGTCACATTCTTCAACATGACAAGCTACAAGGTCATGTCCCGGTTCTTCAGATGTTTTATGTAAGCATAAACCAGAGGCGAGAATGTGATCAATCCTACTTCCATAATTAAACTCTTCAGCACCGTTGTGTACCGCCCAGCAGGTGTATGCATCTTTCCTGTAGACATCATTAGAATAAGGTTGTAGCATCAGAATCTTTACACGTCTGAAAACTATATCAATGGAAAAACAGATATCATTTTTGGCTTTTTCATATACCTCAGCCACCAAATATAAAAACAACCCATTACATTAACATGTTGCGAACCTTTCAGGATGTTTTTCTCTGAAAACGTCAAAGAAAGTACCTCCATTCCTCACCAGCATAGATCTGAGCCACCTCCGAAACCTACAAATGCATCAAGATTACATGTGATTGAAGGATGAAAGGCAAATAAACACAGATAATAGGAAAGCATGTGAAACAACTTCCATGAAGTCATGAAGTTTTTGCTTACTCATTCTTCTCAAAATCGGGTCCAGCTTCACAACGATCTATAGCTGAAGGAGCAATGTTTAGATCACCTACCACAATTATCCTTCTTTCTTGTTCCTGAAGCAACTTCCATCTTTTCTACATAAAAATTCCTTTTTTCAGCCAAAAGCATAGCAATAGGTTAAGTTCACATGGTACTTATTTCATATATGGTCAAGAATAAAAGCATATCATCAGCACTAATCAACACTAATACAATGTATGGGAAATTCACAACCTTAAAATTCCTAAAAATGAAAAAGGATAAACATGCAGCAACATGAAGAATCAGGGTCAAATTCTATATTATAAACAAGGAAGTCATTCCAAACTTGCCATAAAACGGATTCATATCATGCCAATAAACAGATAACAGGCTTACATGCAACAACAGAGATGTACCTGCAATACTTTGTAAAATATAGTCTTGAAACGGATCCTCTCCACATCCTCAGCATCAGCACGGGGCCCATATAAATTGAAAAGCACTGCCATTTCCCAATATCAGATATGTAAACAGTTAACTAACAGCAATTTGCAATTACATAAATCATATCGACTAGAAGTTACTAGTTACTACTATAGTAGCCATATATTTTGGGAAGGACATTTTCAGTGTCAGATGAACACAGCAATGACTAATTGACATACCAAAATGTCCATGATCAGTGATCACACAACGTCCCTCACTGTCAACCTTCAAAAGCTCATCTCTAGTGAACTCTTCCAAGCATTCATTATTGGCAAACATTTCGCCATTACTAGCTTCAGATAACCGAAGAAGGCCAGTGAATCCTTCTTCTGCTGCAACTGGTAGAGCCACTTCTGTACTCGAGAATGCAGAACTTACACGGCAAAAGGTTGCCACTCCTACATATATATCGATACCCCAGAGACAACATTACCACAAACACAAAGAAGCAAGTCTCACAGATCTAACTAACAAGTTTAAGCTACAATGCACAATAATGTCAGTGTTCAAACAAAGTATCCAATGCACAATGCAACCACTAACACAACACATTTCATTCCTACAACAACAACACAAGAAAAACTTCAACTTGCAGAATCAAGTCATCATAATTCCTGACAAATCACACTAAATACACAGGGATAAGGATGGTGAAAAGAGAATTACCAGAGTAGCCCGTGCGACCTTTGCCAGAGGTGCGAGTGCAAGAAAAGAAGGACTCGTAGCCTTCCGCCATAGCCAAATCAGAGGTGAGCTCCTGCCTTGTAAGCTTTGTCTCCTAATTAACCCCCCACACACATTAACCATCATCACAAACAACAAATCGATCGATGAACCCTAATTAAAGCTCCATAACAGCTCGAGAAAGGGAGAGAGTGAAAGATTCTTACCTGGAAGCAGATTACGTCGGCGTCGAAGGAATTGAGCAATTTGAGGAGAGAGCCATACTGAGAGACTCGTTGCCTGAGGCCATTCACGTTGTAGGTCACAATCTTCAGCATTTCTCTTCCTTCCAAGTCTCTCGATTAGCAGGGGAGGTTTCATGCCAGGTGCCGAATTTGATTCCTTCGATTCGAGAAATTGAAGATAGAAACTGAATTTGAGGGCTCGCCGGAGAATAAGAACACGATGGTCTGAGAAAGAGCCGGTGAAGAAGAGCGAGCGCAAAAGCCAGCGTGATTGTGACGCCTTTCTAATTTACACAAAACAACCCAATGCTTCTTTTTTTTTTTTTTTTTTTTTTTGTTTGACAATCCAATGCTTCTTCTTACCGTGTGTAAATCTGTACTTTATTTTGAAATAGGGCTCAATTTTCCAACATAATGCATATGTACGATCTAAAGTTTTGGATTTTAAGTTGCTTGATGTTATGTATTCATAATTCAGCCGAAAACTATGGTTGTAGATTTTATTCGACCTAGTACCTTGTTGAATTTTTTATAATAAAAATTGACAATTCTATTGACTACATAGTCTACATAGATAGTGAAATATATAAGCGATTGTTAAAAGCCTATGGCCCCTAAAAACCTTAGTCTTAGGCTCCGTTCGACTGGGTGGGTATCGGAGAGCAGATGAAGGAAAACGCTAGCGAAATCCAGTCCCTTGAGAATACAAGGGTGCTATTTTTTCGGATGATTTCACTATTGTTAGCGGAACACACTATCCATTCCGCTAATGCAGAAGAGAGCCCTCCTAACGTTCTATTAGAAGAATGTGTTTATTGTAAGGTGAATTCTACATTTTGAATTTCTGAGTATGCGGATGTCAATCAGCAGGCATAAACCGCATAATCCTATGTTTTGTTGACTAATGATGGTTATTAATTTACGCTCTTTTCTTATTGGGCTGACAATGCCGATATGGGCTTCCAGCCCAATTATGGTTTGGCGGGGAAAAAACGATCAATAATAGTACAACGTAATATAGGTTTATCTAAACAACAGTAATTAACAACTAATTAGGTCGACCTAACACGCATATATCTCAACCTTAGCTGCAATTCTACTCAAAGGAGGCCAATTGGCATTAATTACCATTCACGTACGTAGTTACCATCTTAGGTGCGGTTTTGTTTGTATTATACATCAACCACGTACACTACACGTGACAAATTACCCAAGAATAAAGGTACGTACGATAAGAAGTGCATGGGCGTAAATAATAATGTTTGGTTGATTAATTATAATTTGATCGAATAATTAAAGCTAAAAAGCCTTGATCAAAAGCATATATGCATGGCTATGCCCTTATGCCAATTAACATGCATTGAGCATGCCCGTAGCTTTCCAGGGCGGCAATTGTGCTTTTCAAATGCAATAGCACTACGAATTTGTAGCCGTTAAAATATTGCTATATGCATTCAAAGTCTAAAAGTCGATATATATTATCAACTTGTCTTATTTATAACCCAAAGTATTATGTACGTACCCGACTCATTGTATGAACCCCACAAACTCACAATATCTTAATAACTCATACATGCGACTTTCGAGATCGATAGCATATATATATAGGAATTTGACGTATGTAGTAAAAATTATACGATGGTAACTAAAAGTGTATTTCTAAATATTATCATTATGGTGCATTATACAACATTAAAAATACATTATAAAATATTAAAAGTGAATTCATATTCCTAATCCTAAGATTGTGTATACAAGTACAATTATTAATTAAGAGTTCATCTTTGTGATTTGCCGTAATTAAGATTGTGCACGTAAAAACACTTATAATTTTTTATTTTTTTTTGGTTTGCACCCTGGAACTAATTCAGTTCGAGACGAGTCCCGGAGTTAAGGTTTAAACCTCTCCCGACGTTGTTGCAGGGGATTGAACTTTAGTTCGCTCTACCAAGTGCACACTGCACCAACAACTCGTTAGTATAAAAACACTTATATGCATCGAACTTGGTTTAATGTTAGTAAGTAATAATGCGCTACGTTCCAAAATCTTAATGGTAGTACTCCGATTTTGAGGACACGTTGATCCACAGAATTTCTGGATTTTACCGTTCAACCGTACTCTGTAGATCATGTCTTCGACGCTGAGTCTGAGTCTGTGACTCGCCTGCACGACCTTTTTACCAATTTTGAGGAGGGTAAAATTTTGGATTTTACTTGGTTGTCCATTGGAATCTGTCCACGTTGCATGTTTAAAATTGGCCCCACTGTCCTAGTCACTCACGTCCCTCTTTCCCCTGAAATGTGGTAGCTACGCGCCGTCTAATATAAGTTTTTTTTTTTTTAGCAAGTCTAATACTCCCTCCGTCCCATAATGTTTGTCCAAAAGGACGGTTTTTGCGGTTTTTAATGAGAGGTGTAAAGTGGTATTGGAAAGTGAAAAAGTAGAATAAAGTGGGTAAAATATATGATTGAATAGGGGTACTTTTGGAAATTTATAGGGGATAAAAGTTGAAAAGAGATAAAGTAGGTGGAAAAGTTGGATAATGGGGGTAATTGTAGAGATTGAATAGGGGTAAGATTGGAAAAAGTTATTGATATAAAAAGAAAGTGGACAAACATTTTGGGACGATGGAAAAGGAAAATGGACAAACATTATGGGACGGAGGGAGTATAAGTTTTGGAGTTTAAGATTATTCTAATACATTATAAACTAATTATTCTCAATATGTTAATATCTTAAATTCATTTTATTTTTTAGTCAAAGAATATTATAGTATACATTACGATTTTTTCCATTCAAATCGATCCTCAAAACTTTAAATTCATTTAATTTGCAACCTTGATCAATAAAAATTCATTTGTACAACTTGACTATGGTTCAAATAAGTTCATTAGATGTGACTTGTCACTTGAGTATGCCATAACTCGTGAAATGTCAAAGAAGCATCACATCGTGGCTCAATGTCGGAAAAAACATGAAGGCGTGAAGGATTCCAAATAATGATATGTATATATACGGAAAAAGCATGAAGGAGATAGAGTTTTTTAAAAATCGGAATCATAATGATATCTATATATACACGTTAATAAATAAAAGGTCGTTCAGAATAGAGAGATTGATGGATTAAAAACTCATACAAAATGAATAATATGACTATTGATCCTCCATCTTGAATATATTATTAGAGATATTCTAAAAACAAACTCATGTTTAACCGACTAAAGTTGGAGAACTACTAATGAGAAAACTCAAAACCTTAGGTCCATTAAAAAATAAAACTAGTTTCAGTACACCAACCGCAATATCTTCTAAACTAAGGGCACCAATCGTAATTTCCCATTTAATCACCCTGCTAATCACTAATTTCTGTACATACACGGGCCAAAATGGCGAGTGGATGCGAAAAAGCAAGACAGCAATGAAAGGGGGCCCGAGTCGGCACGAGCGCTACACGGCCAAGCCGAGCTTTGGCGTCGTCCTCCCACACTTTGGCGTTATTCCTCCACGCTCCCCCACGCCCTTTCCTCCCCCTTTTTCCCAAAACTCGTCGTTTTGCTCTCCTAATTGACAAAACGCTTTTTTCCCCCTCGGTCACCAATCAGAAAACGACCATGTTTCTCATTTTTTTGTTGTCACTTTGCATGAGATATCTTATCCAAGTTTGATTCCGCTTCTTAATTATTTCATTGAGGTCTCTCAAGTGTGAAAGTGTTACAATTAATGGTAATAGAGAATCATGTACAGATTTACATTGATCTAATTTTTTTTTATAGGATAGAAATTAATTAGAGTTGTTATAAGTATTATTTGAGCTCGTTTAAAGCATCAAAATCACCGTTTGTAAGACTCGAAACGGTGATCTCGGAGTACTACTTTAAGAATGGCTTAAAACATATACAGATACCTGAATTTGTCCATTTTGGTCATTTAGACATTTGACATTTGAAACGGACATGTTGAACATCCCAACTTGTCAAAACCTACATATTAAACACATCGTCCTTGATTACGGAGTGTCGTAATACGCATGCGCTATTACGTGAACATGATTAAACAAAAAAAGTCACGTATCCCAAATATTTAATCGTCACCTAAACGCGTCACTATACTACATTGACAAACAAGTTTCGTTGCACATGTAAGCTTAAAAATATCTGACTTTTAATGAAAACACTCTCAATCAAGTGTACATCACACGCGCAATGTCACATTAGGCGCGGACTGTTTAATAGGTAGACTTTGACAAGTTAGGGTGCTCAATAAGTCCGTTTCAAAGGTCAAATGTCGGTAAACTCTTTAACAACTTGACACCGAACTAGATGCACGGAGGTTTTCAATGATCTAAAGTAGTGGAGTTTATATGCATAACATTAACATATGTTAGTGTCCACCACGTGATGACGTGAAGTATGATGTTATAGGAAATTACAGACAACTAGACAAGTATTGTAACGGAAATTGCAAAGTTTAAAATAGGTTCACAAAATGATGTATAATGAATTGGGTGTCCTTCTATGAGGGTGAAAGAGGAAAATTTGCCATTTCTAAGTTAATGGTTGTACCTTCATACGAATCATGTACATAATGTTCATACCCTCTTTGTTTCTTGTTGTTATCTTTCATGTGGTTGAGTGGTTCCTTTCAACGAAAGAAGACATCGATCATACATCATGGATGATATTCCACAATATAAGGTCTTATGCATGCAAATATTTGTTTTTTAGTTTATGTGACCTTGCTAGGGAATCAAAATCTATAGAGTGAAACACTATCCAACATTATAATTACAAAAGGATAATACGAATCCCCAAATATAAATGTACATATATAAAGTTCCATTTGGACATAAGACTCCAACATGCAGTAAATAGGTTCGTTGAAAACGAAGCAAGTACCCAATATTAAATTGTGTCTACTATGTTGGAGAACTTTCTCAATAAGCTCAAAATTCTACTATAACATAAATTATGAAGAGATAGTAGCCATGTAGTGACCATTAATGAATCTATACGTTTTCTTTTATGTAGTGGACGCAAGTAAAAGTTTACACGTAACTCATATTCATATTGGCCGCTTGTATTTTGTTTAATTTTTGTTCGACCAAAAAATTTTTTTGTTTTCCTCACCAAAAAAAAAAAAAAATTTTTGTTCGATTGTGTTGTTCGAATCGAAAATATCTTGGTTTTTGTAAGAGATTTAACCACTTCACTAGTCCTTTACAGACTTTTTTTTATAAGGAAACAATTTAAAATATGTTATTAAATTGTAGATAATAAAAAAACTTAAATATCAGTAAATTGATGTGAAAAAACGACAAGAAAGAACATTAATCAATGATAAACCTGAAACTAGAAAAACTGAAAACTCATGAGAAACAAGATGTACAAAATGTTGTTTTAAAACAAAAGAAGATGCTTAAGTGAGATTTTTTTTCGGTTGTCCACTGGTTCACCAGAGCTTCGTCTTGGCTACATCAAGCTCGACCCGGGTCGCGCACAAACCTCGTGGATGTGGAACAGGCCGCTTACCACCTGAGCCAACTCCCTTTGGTAATGGAAACAATTTAAAATATGCTATTAAAAAGGCTCAAATATCATTAAACCGATAAAAAAAACGACAAGAAAGAACATTGATCGGTGACAAACCCGAAACTAGGAAACCACACGAGACACAAGTTGTCCAAAATCATGCTAAAAAACCAAAAAAGCCGCTAAATGATCAAAACATACAAAGTTCCGGACAACAATCGTAATTCCACTTAATTTGAGTGCTCCTACACGAAACAGTCATATTTATCCTTTTCACCCCAAACTTCAAAATAATTCAATCCTCACTTTTCCTTTATCTTTTTCGCACAACAAACCTCTCCGTTTTCGGGAATAAATACCAATCGCACGCAACTCACAAACTCTCAAAACACACACACCACCAGAAAAAAAATCCCAACCAACTCATCACCCTAATCCCAAATGGCTCAATCCGAACCCAAGCCCGACCCGTCCTCCGACCCGACCCGACCGCTCTTAGACGACGACGAAGAAGCGGCCTACGTCGCCAGCGAGAAAGTCCACGTCATCGCGCTCAACGACGGGAGCGGTTACTCCGACGATGAAGGCCTCAAAACGCCGCCGTTTTCGTGGAAGAAGCTCTGGCTGTTCACGGGCCCGGGCTTTCTGATGAGCATCGCGTTCTTGGACCCGGGCAATTTGGAGGGCGATCTTCAGGCGGGGGCAATAGCCGGGTACTCTTTACTCTGGCTCCTAATGTGGGCCACCGCCATGGGCCTTCTTATTCAGCTTCTATCGGCAAGGCTTGGCGTCGCTACTGGTCGCCATCTCGCCGAGCTTTGTCGGATTGAGTACCCTAATTGGGCCCGACTTTTGCTCTGGGCCATGGCTGAGCTGGCACTGATTGGGGCCGATATTCAGGAGGTGATTGGGAGTGCGATTGCGATTAGGATCTTGAGCCATGGCGTTTTGCCCCTTTGGTCTGGGGTTTTGATTACTGCTGCTGACTGGTAAAAGTTTCCGTCTTTTTTGGGTTTTGGGTCTGATTGGTGGTTTAATTGGGTTTGGAATTGGACTGATTTGGTGTTGGGTCTGTTGCTGATTTCTGTGGTTCGGGAGTTAGTGGATTAGGTTTAAGCCCCGTGATACGTACCCGATGCGGGTTCGTATCGGAACCTGGTTGGTCAACTCGATATACGCCATGGTAGATGCGTTGGAGAGAACAAAGTAAAATCCTAACGGTTCAAATAAAGCGTCCCGGAGAAGAGAGATAATCTGTAGTTTATAAAAATACAATGATAAAATTATACTAATTGAAGTATCATCCCCATACATTTCTGTAAGGTTATTTGGCATATTGCTGACAGGTGTGGTTTTGTCTTTTATAGTAGTGAACAAAGAAATTCTGTTTTAGGGAAATGGTTGATGGCTTATAATGGTAGGTGGGTGCAGACTGTGCAGAAGGCACAACAAGTGTCATGTCTTGCAGTTTTGTGTGTTATATTTGGGGTTCAGAAGGGTAGAAAGTTGCTTTAATTGGGATTCATGTTCAGAAAGATGACTGAATGGAAGTTTCTGAAGTTTAGTGACTTGATCAGTGAGCAATGTAGTCATTTGCTGAAGTTGGTCTAAGATGTGAGGTTTATGTTTTAGTGGGAAGTAGGATTAAGATGCTAATGCAAGTATGCAACCTGTGTGACTCTGGGTTTATGATCTGCTAAAATGACACTTTTTCCTTGATCTATATTACACAGTTTCATATTCCTGTTTCTAGAAAACTATGGTGTGAGGAAACTAGAGGCAGTATTTGCGATCCTCATTGCAACCATGGCGGTTTCATTTGCTTGGATGTTTGGTGAAACAAAGCCTAATGGCATGGAGCTTCTAGTCGGTACTGACCCATTTGCCCGTTTTCTCTTGCGAAACCCCACTTTTTTTCATTCTGTAACACACATTGTGAACAACATTTTACCATTGTAGGTCTTGTTGTTCCAAAGTTGAGCTCCAAAACAATCCAGCAAGCAGTGGGAGTTGTAGGCTGCATCATTATGCCACACAACGTCTTCCTACATTCTGCATTGGTTCAATCCCGAGAGATTGACCGGACAAAGAGAGGGCGGGTCCAGGAAGCAGTAAACTACTATTCAATCGAATCCACAATCGCCCTTTTCGTCTCGTTCATCATCAACCTCTTTGTGACAACCGTCTTTGCAAAATCCTTCTATGGCACAACAATGGCGGACTCCATAGGCCTTTCAAACGCCGGCTACTACTTGCAAGAAAAGTATGGAGGCGGTTTGTTTCCTATTCTCTACATTTGGGCTATTGGCCTACTTGCCGCGGGACAGAGCAGCACAATCACTGGAACCTATGCAGGGCAGTTCATCATGGGCGGGTTTCTTAATTTGCGGTTGAAGAAGTGGGTACGAGCTTTGATCACTCGAAGCTGTGCTATAATTCCAACCATCATCGTCGCCCTTGTCTTTGACACGTCAGATGACATGATTGATGCTCTAAACGAATGGCTGAATGTCTTACAGTCTATTCAGATCCCTTTTGCTATTATCCCTCTTCTTTGTTTGGTCTCGAAGGAAGAGATCATGGGCGCCTTCAAAATCGGCCCTGTTGTCAAGGTACTTGATCTCAGTTCTTCTTTGGTTGAGTTATCAAAACTAAGAAACTGAAAACTCAAGTACCAAAGTAGTACTTTGAATTTGAAAAGCTAACCTCACGAGTCATGACATTGTTTGTTGCAGGTGGCTTCATGGCTCGTAGCCGCCCTAATTATAGTGATCAACGGCTACCTTTTGCTGGAGTTCTTCTCTTCAGAAGTCACCGGAGCGTTGTTCACCACCTTAGTAGTCTTATTTACATCTGGTTATGTAGTGTTCATAGTGTACCTTGTTGCAAGAGGCGTGTCGTTTTCGTCTTGGTTCAGCTTCAGGAAGCCCAAGGCGGACGTGAGCACACTGAACTAAGTAAGAGTCTTAACCGACTGCGTTGTGAAACGCAAGGGGCCTAGCTATGTACAAACTGATTTAGAGAAAGTAGGCTTTTTTAACTGGTGTGGCTCAATGTTAAGCAAGAGGGATGAAATGTGTAAGTTTAGAAGGTGCTGAATGTAAAAGTTCTAATTGCTTAGGACAAAGAAAAGTGAAAGAAGATGATACATGGTTGTGATATGAGATCTTGTGGACTCAGACTGTGCTTTTGCAATAGATATTACAAAGGCAAGCAAACTTTTTCTACTCCCATGGGCTTTACCAAGCTGTTTCATACCAGTTGCATTGTCAGCAATAAAGACTGAATCCAATGTTTAGAACTTGCAAAAAAGTGTGTTCAACCATTATATAAAGCTTATTGGCAAAGTTATTATGGTACTGATTACAGAGCTTATAATTAATTAATCAAGTAAAAAAAGAGTTATAACTGGCTAAAGAATTTTAGTGCAGGAATGGGCGTTTTTCTCTTGGGTTTCATTGCAGAAAATAATTTTTTACTTGCAAATTGCAAGTAAAATAGTATAATACTCATTTAGTATTAAATTTAATCGTCCTTAATACAAATTTACGAGTGCAAAATTGACAGTTGCCACCTGATAACTCGAGTTCGGAAATTGGTCACTTTCAAATTATAAGTGAAATAATTAAATTTTATTTATTTAGATAACAATATCAATATAAATAATCGAATTTTATAATTTTCATTACAAATACACTTCGGGAAATAAAAAAACATTAAACTGTATTCCTTAAAAAAAAACATTAAACTGTAAATTATAAATATCAACCTGAAACGTATATTAGATATATCCAGGCTTGCCAAGGAGCGCTCAAATTTCTCTGATTGGAAATCATCGTCTTCCTCGTCGTCTCTCCGTTTAGGGTTCGTATCAACAGGCTTCGATTTCTCAAAGGTGCGATTCTTATTTCCCTGATTCATTGTTCTTCCCGATTGTCATTCTTGCCAGCCTATCGATTTGCTCCCAGACGTCTGGAGCTCCGATGAAATTTGATTTGCTTTCAATTGAATTCGTTTATGAGAATCGTTTATGAATTTAGAATAGTTCATACATGCTGTTTTCTTCGTTTACGAGTGAATTGAATTGATCAATTGGTCTTCGTTGTCAATTTGGGGAATTTAGGGGGAAATATTGTTGTTTGATGCTCAAGGCGCGATTTCTATTCACCTTTTAGAATGTTTCTGAATAATCGAGGTGGAAATGGGGCGTTTCTCCACATTGTCTCGACTTGTGATTGATCAATCTTGTTTTCTACTAAAAGTTCGGTTCTGTTGCACTTTTGGAATTGTGGAAAGTTAGGTCTATGGTTATTGTAATTTATCTGGAATTGAATTTATAATATTTGTTGTGTCTTTGTGGATATATGTTCTAGAATGGAAGTTGTAGATCAAGTTGCAGAGAATGACTTGGTTTCTTCTGCTGAGTTGGCTTCATCTCTAATACAACAACTCAAAGAGGCATTCATGAAAGTAGAAGCTCACAAGGATGGTTCAGAACACAGTTTGCAATGGGAGGATATTGAAGCTCATTTTCGTCAAACGGAGTCCATGGTGAAGAGAAAGCTTGAAGACGTCAAGGCGAAAGAGGTGGATTTTGCCAAGAAGGAATCTGAGATTCGCGGAGTTATAGCTGAGCGAGAAGCGATGGTGGCTGCCAAAGAACAGGATATGTTGGATCACATTCAGGATCTAAAGGATGCTGCAGTAGCTGCCATTGTAGAGGCGCAAACAAAGCACGTAGAAGAATCAACCAAACCTTTTATAGTGACTGAGGTAAACGAAAACAAGGTAAGCAGCTCTCTTGCTGTTGAAAATGCTCCTCTCCATGATGTGGGTGATAATAGAGATGGTCTGATACGATCTTGTGAGCTGATGGATGCTAATGAGCTTTTCAACTTTATAATGGAGAACCAAAAAGACCTTAAAGGCATCCATAGTCACCTCTCCGTTGCGCTAGGTAGTGCGACTGAGCCAGCTCGTTTGGTGCTGGACTTGCTGAAGAGATTCTTCTCTTCAGCTAATAGTGGCGATGCCTTTAAGGGCATACGCCATTCTTGTTTAGTAATTGTGGAGGCCTTGGCTACTGAGTTGGCAAAGGCCAACTCCTCTGTCGATGATAGTTATTTGAATCCTGAAATCAAAGGGCAAGCTAAGGGAATTGCAGATGAGTGGATGTCTAAGTTGGGTGTTGTTGAAGGCAATGATGCTGCCGATGACGATGGAAATGCACTTGAAATAAAGGGATTCTTGAGGCTTGTTGCAGTTTTTAGGATTGGGTCTGAATTTGATCAGGACGAGCTCTGCAAGCTTGTTCTTGCATTAACTCATCGTCACGGGCAGGCTACTGAGCTCTGCCTTTCCCTTGGCTTGACACACAAAATGCCAGGTTGGTGTTCTTAGAAAACTGACTGACCTGTGATGGGTCTGTCAAGCTGCACCGTAATACACGGGAGGCGGTGTCATTTTAGCTTTATGTCCATTGCTCAAGGAAATTATATAGAAGTTTTGTTTTTATCATTCTTAAACATCTTTTGTCCTTTCTTCACTATTAAATGGGTTTCATGCTCTACTGCCCTTTTGTCAGGTATTATTGAGGTGTTGATCAACAACGGGAAACTGATAGATGCTGTCCATCTCGTTCAAGCCTTCCAACTCTCTCATGCATACCCTCCTGTCCCACTTTTAATGGCATACTTGAAAGATGTTAGGAGGAACACACAAGGAAAGCGTGACAAGTTCGGGAGAGATGCTTCTTTGCAGGTTTATTTTTATTACCATAGATGGTACTTCGATACTAATAATTCGCAAACATTGAGCACTAACAGGTTTGCACCATTCAGGCTGTTAACAATACACGGGAACTAACGGCATTGAAGAATGTGGTTAAGTGCGTGAAAGACTACAACCTCCAAGCTGACTATCCTCTGGATGCACTCGAGTCAAGAATTACACAACTGCAAAAATCAAAGGTGAATCCTGGCAAAAAGAGGACTAATGGTGAAGCGGGCAAGTTCAAACTGCCACATCACCAGCCAAAGAAAGCGAGGACAAATGACGGATTCCAAAGGCACCACAGTGGCAGGGTTGGTAATACTCCACGGCATGCCCAAGCTCCCTACATACATGAAAGGCCTTCTTCTTCTGCTACTACTGCAAACGCATACAATTACCAAATCGCAAATCAGCCTGTTGCTTATGCTCTTCCTGAGACACAAGATCGGTACGCTTATGCTAATCCTAATGTTAATGCAAGCCAAGATGGTTATATTACACATCTAGCTAATGATCAGAAAGCGTACTATTATGTGTTGGATAATGCCCCAACTAATCCGGGATACAGCGTTGGGGCGCCTAGCTACGCCAGCTACACAACAGGAGGCAATGACCTTCATTCGCACCAGCCGCTGTACAGGTAAAGTTGCTAATGTAGGATGAGATTGGCCTTGTAATTTATCTTCGACATGGGATTTTATTGTATTATTAGCCACAGAATCCAAATTATGTAGGATTTAATTTGGTGTTGGTCTCTTGTCACTAAGCAGAGTACCTTGCCATCCTGTTTTGGTCTAATAATGTACTTCATTCCTTTTATGATGACTTCCTGTAGACTTACCATTGCTTCTGTTGCTAATAACTTTTATTAGTTCATTACATAACGCCCTAATATACATATGTTTGTGCTCTCAAAAAAAAAAAAAAAAAAATATACATATGTTTGTACATTGAACTGGACTCGCTCTAGGAAATGTGTTGAGCTTGTAAATCCGAAACTCCTACAAACCCAGAAAGGAATCAGAACATTGCATATCCTACTTACATAGTGTTGGAGCTAAAATTGGTACACAAGATTAAGACGAGATTTAGCTTAGATCGGGCTATTGATTCAAGAACAAGGGCTTGATTACAGAGCGTTTGTACTTTTTAGAGCCCTCCTAGTAATGTGTAACCGTCCTAACAAATATACCCCCGTATCATATATTCGTCCCTCCTAGATTCTAAGCCATTTCCTTGATCTCCTTCGACCGCTTGGATCACGTTCGGCCAATAGCTCTCACGTCCCCATACCTGGTGGGTCATTACTTTGTGATTGCCGTTAGATGTACCAAACACTACCTTAGTCTACTTGATGGCTTCTTCCTCCATCTCATTACTTGCTGGGCCGAGCATCTTCTTGGGCCCGCTTTTCCTTGGTCCAACACATAGCACGTGTTTGGGTGGCATGGAACATGTCGGTCGAGTGTGACATGTAACAAAATTGAAGTTCACATACCCACCTTTTGCTAAAGTCGTTGTTATGACACTAAGTCAAATTGAAGCCGAAAAAACAGTTTGATAGTTTGATCCAAGTACCATAAATTGCAACCCTCTTCTTCCTATGAGCAAAGCCAACACAAAGGAACAACCTCGTCTAAGAAAACCATGAAAATCACACAGACATTACTGATAAACATTTTAATCGTGCCTGTAACTTTGCTGACATTGTGCTTGGTTTTGCCTCCATATTGGGTTTTCAAGATCTCTAGCTTCCTTGTAAGGTCATTGTTTCCTGAGGATGTGAAGGGCAAAGTCGTCCTCATCACCGGCGCTTCCTCTGGCATTGGCGAGGTAATTAAGGTGGATATAAAGAAAAAGGCGGACTTGGTCTTCATTGCTTATCTAATAGATCTTGTGTTTGATGTGTTCTTGATTAGCATGTTGCGTACGAGTACGCTAAAAGAGGAGCTCGCCTTGCGCTAGTCGCAAGGAGGAAAGATCACCTTGCTGTTGTTGCGGAGAAGGCCAAGGAGTTGGGTTCTTCTGATGTTCTAGTCATTTGTGCTGATATTGCTCAACCTGAAAATTGTGAGAGAATTGTCCAAGAAACTATCACTCACTTTGGAAGAGGTTCTTTTGTGTATCATTTTTCATTTGGTATGGTTTTTTTCTATGGTTTATTTGCTTATATGTGTGGTTTAACCAATTTAGTGGATCACTTGGTGAATAATGCTGGTATTTCTACATCCAAATTCTTGGAAGAATATTCTGATATTGAAGAGATGAAAGCCATCATGGTACAATTTCTTTGTTCTTCAAATGTTCCTGGACTCTTTCCTTTACACAAACTGCTGTACATTAAGATTAACCCTTATGTTTAATCTTAATCTTTTTTCAAATACTCTAAGACCCTTTGCAGTGTTGTTTTATTACTTCTATTTTAGACTATCTAAAACACAAACTACATATCAATATTTACCAAGACAAGTCTCACTAACTTAGCTCGCACTTGTGCATTGTTCTTGAACTATTATTACAGGATACAAACTTCTGGGGCACAGTCCACACAACAAGATCAGCAATGGCACACTTACGTGAAAGTAAAGGAAAGATTGCAGTCATGTCATCGGTTGCATGTTGGACTCCATCACCGAGGCTCGGAATCTATTGTGTATGTACCTAAACAAAGCGTCTACGAGCCTGATTCGCCTTTCAAAGCAAAACGCTTAAAAAAAACATCGAAAAAATCTTGAAATGTGTAAAAAGTAATTTCACAAGTTTTAAAAATAATTATTTTATCATACTTGATGATATTTGATTTCAAGTCCATTTATTTTGGTGCGAATGACATTTTATATTAACATTGAATATGTAATTGTAATCCAATTTCAGGGAAGTAAAAACGCGTTGATGAGCCTCTTCGAAACGCTAAGGGTTGAAGTCGGAAGCGATGTTAAAATAACTCTCTTGCCTCTTGGAGTTATAGAGTCTGAAATAACCACCATTAGCAAGAACTTGACCGTTAAAGATGCAGCGCAAGCAACTAACCAATACTGGATAAATGTATGATGAATTTGCATGCATGGTGATCAGGATTTTTTCTTAAATCATACCCCATTTGTTTATATAATTCTGGAATTAATTAACAAAAATAGTAGTGATTATTAATGATATGGATAGGCGACCCACTTAGTTATTTTGGATAATAATGATTTTTTTTGTCAAAATATACAAAATGGCATTTATTTATGAATAGTTCTTTATAGGTTTCGAAGAAAACGAGATTTCCGGTGCAAAAGACTCAAGATTGCGCAAAGGCGATTGTAAAGAGTATTTGTAGAGGTGACAGATATTTGACAGAGCCAAAGTGGGTGCTCTCAACTTACGTGCTAAAGGTTCTGTGTCCTGAGTTACTAGAGTTTATTCAACGTTTATGGATGATAGATTATTGCAATAAGTATGTAAGCGTTACATAATGACGATACATTATGAAGTTATCATTGTAATGTTAAGGGTTTGTAACTAGAACCTTAACTTTAATAAATAGTTCTGGCATCTCCAAAGGGAGTACTCGGACCATTTCAAAGAAATTTCTTCAATTTTGCTTGTACATGATAAAAAATGTTGTCGTTTCAGGGTTTTAAGGCAACAATTTATTCTTAAGTTTTGATTTATTTATTTATTTGAAACTACACATTGATATTAGAGTATTAAATTTGAAAATAAAGGAAGTTAAAATCAATAGTAATGCCAAAAGCCAAAATGATAACCATTTGAAAATAGCAGTAGCATGTTTTTTAACAGTAGGTGCACAATGTAGAGAATATTCTTGATTAATGGTCAAGGCGGTAAAAGGGAGCATGCTTTTTACTGTGTACGCATTCGGCTACTCTCAGCTGCTCTCACTTGGAAGAAATAAGGATGTGCCTGTGTAACACCATAAAATACAACAAAATTGTTACAAAAACTCAAAAAGCTAAAAGCTTGTACCAAAATGGCAGAGATTGATATATAGTTTGATGACATTTTTGCAGAATTACCATTGCTTCTTTTGCGGTAAGCCTGTCTTGATGATCATACCGAAGAAGATGGTCAAGAAAGTCAATCGCCTGCACCGGATCAAAGCGCAAGAGTTTTTAATCCATCAGCAGAATCATTTTTCTGCTCATTTTTGTGAAAGGAAGCAGAGCTTACCTCAGGAGAAATCAGATGCTGATTGTCTCCATTGATAAATTTTGACCAAGGCTTCTTACTATGCCTGTGTGTGTAGATTGGAGATAGAAATGAGCTCAATTTGTTCATTTAATAAAGTCATGTCCAATTTCAATGTCAACAGTTCACCAAAACACAAACCTTCCAACGAGCGTATCGAGTTGAGGATCAAGCTCCAGACGATACTTTTTTAAGTAGGCATTTAACCCATCAGTTCCAAGGACCTGAATTGAAATCAGAGATCAAAATAACGCTAATAAGCATGACAAATTCAAGCTGAAAGCAGCTTACCTTGGCAATTTTAACAAGCTGATCCTGATTGTCGTGTCCATAAAAGAAAGGCTCCTTGCGGAATATCTAGATGAAGGATATGATTAGAAATGTGAAAACCATAATATTTAAGCATTCAGCTCCTTGGTGATGCCGATACTTATGGATTCTTACCATTCCAGCAAACATGCAGCCAAGGCTCCACATGTCCAATGAATAGTCATAGTCTTGCAGATCAACAAGGAGTTCTGGCCCCTTGAAGTATCTAGGAAGAACGAAAAGAACTCTCATAAGTTATACGGAGTAGAAAACATATCTGACTTCAGATAGAGTAATCAACTGGAAAACATATTAAATATAAGAATGATAAAAATGCAACATGATGTTCAGCAAAAAGCCATTGAACTTGAGCTTATCTGAATGAAGTTGATTTGGCTAGAGCATAAATAAACTAGTATAAATTTCGTCTAAATATACAACAGATCTAGTCTACTTCTACATAAATAGAAGCTCAACCCAACAGGAACAGTAATTTGCAATTTCTTGTATAAAAAATTTACAATTCCAACCTCATGAATGCCCTTTGGATTTATAACATCACCTTTGAAACAGGAGAAACAACTGACATACCTAATAAAGAGTTCTCTAAATCACTAAACTATAAGATGGTGGTTTAAGTATCTATTACCTTGAAGCTACACGAACATTGTACTCCTTCCCAGGATGGTAGAATTCTGCAAGACCCCAATCAATCAAGCGAAGTTTTCGCAGCTCATGGTCTATCATCACATTATGAGGCTTAACATCTCTGTGCATTATACCTTGTGAATGGCAGTAATCCAAGGCCTGCAATAGCACATCAAATATAGAAATCAGTCCTGATGCTAACTCTGTCAAAGGAATTGGTTGGAGGAATAAAAAATAAGCACCAAAGGTTTCAATCACATATTCATGCATACTAACTCTTGAAGATTTCATGACATTTACCTTTAGAAGCTCGTAGATGTAGTAGCGAATGTCATAGTCTGTCAAATTCGGATACAAGGCTTTGAAATCAGTACTGTTCACATGCTCAAATATCAAGCTTGGTGTCTTAGAGTGCTGATCTCTGACAATATCATACAGCTTTATGATGTTCGGCCCACCGCAAAGATTTTGGAGTATCTTAATTTCCCTTTTAATCTGCCATAAACAAAGACGAAGCCGTTTAAGAAACATTCCAAAGCAATACGAACAAAAAGACATTCCTTCCTGATCTTCATATATTACTACCACTACGATACAAAGCAGTGCCTGAAATGCAATCACGAGAACGTGGAAAAAACAACCAACCTTCTTCTTCTTTACAGGCTTCAAGATCTTGATCACACATCGTTCGTTAGACTTCACATTAATCCCTTCAAAGACCTCACTATACTTCCCCCTTCCCACTTTCCTCACAACTTCATAATCATCTTGCTCACTAGAAAACATCAACAAACACAGCTATATTACAATCACACAATGAGAAAAACCTCCCATAACATTCCAAACAAACATGAACTCCATAGCACTAGCTTAGCAACACAATAAGTTTTTCAGCAGAAAAATGCACCTAAGCTATCTTCCACATACAAACTCCACAGCTAAACCATACACATAAACCCTAGCTCATGAAACACACAAAATCCGCCCAATCTCCGTCGGATTCCCCAAATTCGCAACCCTAACATCAGTCCGAACTACCTTAACCACGAAAACCCCCTAAATTGAAACCAATTGGAACCTAATTCTCCACATAACACAAAGTAATCAAGCAGGAAGCTCAAGGCATCGAAATTTGGCTACGAAACTTCTCTTACCCCCATTGAACGGTGAGCGCTTCATAATCCCAATACTCCCTGGGGCGAAGAACGTTGATATCGGAATAAACGCGGGCCTTGGACATGTCTCCGCAAACGGAGCCTTCGATCTCGATCTCCTCGGCTTCTCCGGTGGCGGCGGCGGCGAGCAGATCGACGGAGGAGGTTATAGGGCAGAAATTCGGAGGGGGCGAAGACGAAGAGAAGACGATTGTGCAGAGGAGGAGGCAACAAGAGAGAGAGATTTGGGAATCGCGAAGCTGATATTTCATGAGATTCAAGGGAATCTATTTGGTAATTAGTAACATAAGGTTGCTTTCGTTAAAATTTTGCGGTAAAAAAGTGAATTTGTTTCGGTGTAATTTTGGTTGTTTACCGTCATGGTCACCTGTTACCAAATCGTGTGGCATTTCCTGTGACGCTCTTTAATCAAACGGCAAAACCAACAAATTCCACCCAGATATGAAAAAAAAGTCTCCTACGGAGTATTACCAATGAGAAGTGAAAGTTTTGTATGACATCAGGTGAGAGACTGTCGCTCAGTGATTTTATCAGCCACAACATTACAAACACGATTCACCTGATAAATTTGAACTACCTCGAAATCTCAAAGCGAACAAGGATATCCGAGATAATCATTTCGATCTCCCGTGAACTATTTAGTTATGTCCTTGGGTGATTTTTATGACAGTTAAGTACTTAAGTTGTTACCTTTTATTTCTATTTGTTGTTTTTCGCTTCTTAGCTTCCTTCAACCCTTGCTGTAGCGCTAGTGCTTCTGCTTTTAATACCGAGATTTGACCATACTTCCTTGTTATCATTGCCACTGTTTGGCTCCTATGGTCACGTAATACTGAACTGCATGCAACTTGTCCATCACTCAGTCTAGATTTGTCAAAATTTAATTTTTTCTAGTCCTAAAGACGACATATGATATGAAGCTAATTAATACTAGAAAAAATTCATAAATCTTAATTTTGAGATTTTTCTAGTGCGTTATGTGAATCGAAAAATGATAATAAAAAATATAATACATTTTTATTTAGTTAAGTCTTTGATTGTATATATAGGGTCCAAAGTGGAGTTCCTTTCAATAAAAACGTCCCGCTCCCACTTCAATTTGTTATTTGTTTGCCATGCAATCATGCATGGATTACTTTTAATTAGTACGTATGAATCACATTGGCCGTTGGTTAATTTAATTAAACGTGTAATTAATTAGTTCATGTTCGCACTTGAGCATACGGGAAAGATGCATGTAAAACAAAATACTTAGACAAGGACATTCGTCCAATTAACCCCTCAAAGCTTCGGGAGAGTACGTAACGTTGCATGCACCACGTTAAATAAATTAGTAAAACTTATAAAAGGTTGGCTAAAACCAAAACTAATACCTAATAAAATACAAACAAGCTTTGCTAGCTATGTATATATATAATCGCGAGCGCAGTTAGCAAGTTAATTACGTAGCCAAGTACATTTCTTGAAAATTAAGAAATGTTGAAACCGTGAATGACTTGAAAATGACAGAAAACACTATGCAAACAGGTAATAAGATGGCATTGGTATTATATGTACGTTGTATATTGTATGGTGACTTCAACGTGGTTAAACATCTAGGCTAGTACTGAAAAATGTTCGATTTGAGGGGCGGACCTAGCGGTGTGCTAGGGTTCGCTCCAGCCCGTCCTAAAAAAAAAAAAAAAAAAAATTAGTGTAAATTTAATATAAAAATAGTGAAAATTAAGATAAATTTAGTTTTTTGATCAAATAAGATAAATTTAGTGTATATAGTAAAGTTTATAGTAGATTTAGCCCACCCAAAAACATTTTGACAAGAATATAGTAATTTAGCCTACCCAAATTTATTTTTCTGGGTCCGCCCCTGGATTTGACTCTCGTGACCAAGTACTATTCACCTAGGAAAAAAACTTATATTTAATTAGGAGTTAAACTAAACTCGGTCCCTTTCCTAATGTGAAAATTATACATCTATTTTAAAATGTTTTTATATAATTAAAAAGTGTGTGTTGATGAGCTTAGCGAACATGGCAAGCGCAATGACCTTAACCGCTACGTCGGGAATTACGAGCCAAGTAAATTGATACTATCGACCAACTCGACTCGATAAAAAGGGAGGAGAATGAAACCTATTTGTTATTCCAAGTAAAGGTATTGAGATAAAGATCAAACCCAAAATTTCTCAACATTCACTCATGTCTCCTACTACTAAGCTAACTGGTATAGGATAAACTTTCATTAGTATTTTGTTGCTCTAGATGACAACCATTTATATAATAGGAAGAGTTGTCTTGTGTAAACATAGTCATGAAATGAGACGCAAAGTTTAAATAGTACTATGAGCCCACGAAGAGTAGAACGACAAAGGAAATGGGCCAAACTTTCATATGGGCCACCACGCACCATAAAGGAAAAAAGTGCCCACTTACTTGCACACAAAAGCCATTCCACCACTGTACACTTAGGCTCCGTTCGGTAAATTTAGCAGAAGCTGACTTCATAGCAGAAGTTGAAAACTAGAAAAGTAATTGAAACTGAAAGAAAACTTGATCGAAAAAAAACTGAAAGTAAAAATGGTGAAATGGGTGTTCGGGAAGTTAACTAGCTGAAACCCGAAAACTCTAATTACAAATGACGAAAATACCCCCAGTCTATTAAAAAATTATTTTCATTTTCACAAAGTCCTCAAATGTGTTGCCCCCAACCCCATTTTCACGCTTGCCCGAGCTCCACAATTGCCCACAACACAACTTCATCTCTTGAAGTTCCACCCTTGCCCGAGGTCTCTCGACCCTCCAGATCTGTTGCGGCCCCTGCCCGAACAGCACTCCGCCGGCGCCGACGAGGGAGGTTAGATCTGCCCCGAAGTCCTCCGTCGGACTCGACGTTGAAGGGCCCGATTCTAGATCATTGTCGTCGGGGGATGTCAGACCTCAGAACATCAGCGAGAGCGAAGGGGAAAGGGCCGGAGCAAGACCAAAAATCGCAAGGGGTCGAGGGGTATTGTGTGGAAAAGAAGGTTGAGTAGCAGACGGGAAGAGGGGCAAAACGCTACTGGATCCGCTGTCCCCTTCGGGGTACTAGGGGAGAGATATGACAGCGGAATAAGCGTTCATCTTCCAAGCGTAGCGTCGCCGAACACGACTTTGGCGTAGCGGTATTGGAAACTTTCCGCTCCCGCTACTCATGCCCGCTACTAACGAACGAGGCCTTAATCATGGGGAAAAATTACCAAAAAAGCTCCAATCGGCTGAAACGCTATGTATATCGAATGAAGCCTAAGCATGCAAAAATCTACCTCATATTTTATCTTTATACACTAAAGTGATGTAAAAAAAACTATCGCTACTTAACTAGTTTCTTCGAATTTTGTTTAACGAAGTTATTAATCCGTTTCAACCTAAAGGCGCTAAGTGTGAAAAGACATTCTAAGAACAAACAGAAGGGTATATTCAACAAGGCCCATAAAAGTAGCTCACTGAGCTTATTAAAAAAGTACACAAAGCGAAGAAAAAAGATATCTTTGGTTGGAGCCTCGTAAATGGGCTAAATACATATATAGACCCCTGAACTTGCGTCTAATAGTCATTTAGAATTCTGAACTTTCAACTTTGCCAATTAGACACCCCAACTTGACTTTTGTAACCTATTGAATCCTTGGTCGCTGATGTGGCAGGTGAATGAAACGCCTTTAAACTTTTCTTTGAGAGAGTGAAGAGATGATTTGGCATTTTTTAATTTATTTCATGTTTTCTCTTTTTTTTCTTTTTTCCTTTCTCTTCATTCTTGCTCTTTCCTTTCTCTTTCTTCTTCCTTCCACCATTTTTCTAGATATCGACAAATTCTGATGAGATTTGGGCTCATCTTCCATTGATACAGACCCTCACAATTTTTCTTTTCTCCTTCATGCCATCTCAAGATGTCTAAGAAGTAGATTAGATCGCTTGCGACCTCATCTTCCATCATCGGTCCAAGAAGCCATCCAAATCTGAGGGAGAAGTGGTCTTCGATCTAGATCTGAGGGAGAAGTAGTTTTCGGTCTAGATCTAAAGAGAGTTGGGCTTGCACACAAAACACCAGCAGGAGGAGGCCTCTCGTAGTCGGAGAAAGGCTGTATCAGGCCCGCCGGAAGGGCGAGGGATCAAAGCATAGCGAGAATTTGGTGATAATCTTCCCAGAATCTTCACTCTTTTTAATCTAGTGCATCTCAGCTTTCAATTAATTTTGCACTCTTTTTAATTTAATCTTAGCCATTAATTCTTACTAATCGGACGATTTAGATTGAGGCTCTTAGTACCCTATAACTCACTAGGTACTCTAGAGCATTATTCTATATATATATATATATAGATATATATACTTATGCAATAATTTCTAAAAACTAATTTTAATGTATGGCTATCTTTTTTTCCAATAGTCTTAGACTTTTGATATCAAGGAAAGGAAAACAAATGGTATGTTTTATAGACTAAAATAATCATAAAAAATTTTGAATGAGTGATGAAAACTTGTGACTTATGTAAATGGGCTACATACACCTAACATTTTATTATTAGAAATTCCAAATGTTTGTTGCTAATCGATGGAAATGACTACAAAACATTTGCCCTTTTCTTATATCAAAGAGCCTTTTTTGTGACGATCACATTCACTAATTAAGCACCCTTTGTTCTTCTAAAGGCTTGGAACATCACACGATCACGTCTTTTTTCACCTGTGAACGGTTTTCCATGCAATATTAGTGGAGTTTTGATTTACTTCTACACAAGTAATCCTTGTACCCTTCACGAGATTATAATGTTTATTTATAGATCAAAAGTAGTTTATGATAAATAATTTCAGTTTAATTGTTAATATAATAAAATGTGACTTCAATAGCAAAAGTAAATATCAATTAAGAAGTAAATATTATATGGTGTGGATCAACAATACGATGATATATGTGAAAAAAAAATCATATTTTCTGCAATGTGGGAACTCTAAACCTTACGATTTTTATATATACACATGTATTTGTCTTACAATAACTGGATTAAATATTACGTAATTGAGTTTGATCTAAGTGAAAGAATAATGACTATCAAATGAGTGTTCGATCAATTTCATGATCCATGCCCTTTGAAACGTTCATCGATCAAAGTACATAAGGATTATTTATTTCCAATTACGACAAGAAGGAAATTGACATTTAGCGTGTGCCCGATCGTAGAAAACTACTTGTATTAAATTAATTAAAATAGTCTCTTGTTTTTGTTGAGATTGATTTTACTAATTTGTGTAGTCCCATATATATATTTTATGTTTAATTTGTGTTAAAAAAACGAAATTTATGTTTTTAAACATGACTGTATTTTATAACATATCACGCAAATCCACACCTTATATTTATAGCATGCATTTTGAGTAGATTCTCCGATGTTTTATCTTTAAAAAATAAGATTAACATTTTAGGGTTGAACATCGGCTCCAAACAAAACTGAACCAAAACGAAAAAAATTACCAAAAATCAAAATTCTGAGTTAATTAAGGTAAACTTAAAACCAAGCCGAACCAATTCATTTTGCTTGACATTCGATCCGAGATAGATAGTAGACTTTCTTTCAAGAAAAAAAATAAAAAAGTAAAACAAACCAATATTCGTAAAAACTCTTGAACCGAAAACCAAACCGAATAATAATCAATTTAGTTTCGATTCGATTCGACTCAAACTTTCAGTTTGAAACAAACCATACTCTTTTTTTTTAGCACCCAAACCATACTCAACCCTATTGCATTTAATTAATCTTCCATAGTTTATACTCTTACAAACGGTAATCACGAAACCATTAACCACAAAATTAAATCAAATATTTATAGTAGTATTAGTATTAGTATCACCTCCATGTATGTAGGTCCCACTTTATGCACCTCCCTTCCCGTTAAATAGCGCGCGCTTTCAACGCCTCTCTCCCCTTTTACCTCCTCTCCCTCTCTTCCCTCTTAAACCCGGTTTTCCGGCCAAATGACCTCAACTTTTCCAGCCATCTTTTCCCCCGCCGACGATGCTCCGTTCCCGGAGATCGACCCAACGGGTTTCACTCCGTGGGAAGATCTCTCCATCCTGTTCGACCCGAACCCGCACGACTCTTCCGAACCCTCTACCAACATATACTCCTCATCCGGTTCAATATCCGGTTCATCCGAACCGGTCCCGGTCCGGAGCCCGGACGAGCCGGTTTCGATCATCGAGGAGCGGAAGCGCAAACGGAAGCTCTCGAACCGGCTCTCCGCGAGGCGGTCCAGGATGCGGAAGCTCACCAATTTGGAGAGCCTAGTGAGCCACGTGAACCGGCTTAGATTCGAAAACCGTGAGCTGACGAACCGGTTCAGGATCGCGAACCACCAGCTTTTATTCACGAGAACCGAAAACCGCCGGCTCTGGGACGAGTGCGCTGGTCTACGAACTAGATTGGACCATTTCAACCAGATTTTATATTTCATGCAACTCCAAAAATATTAAATTTTGATTATTAATTAGTATATTTTAAGTTATCGGGCCAAAACCCACTACGTAAATCACAGATAATATATACGATTGTGAATTACTTTGTGGGTTTTTGTGTATAGATTGTGTGCTCGGTCGATATTTTTATCTCGGTCGTACTATATATACTAGTATATATGTGTATATTTTTATATTTTTTATATAATTAAAATGTCAAGGGTTTGCCTAAGGGACTGTAGATTAGCTTGTCGAATTACTTTGCAAGGGAGATTTCGGCTTGTAAAATATATGTGAAGAAGAATTAAGTAAATTTCAGCTTAATTTTGATCGATTATCATTGGAAGATCTGCTCTCGTAGACTACCAATTAGGTCAACTTTGATACATTTCTATTTTCCATAGTCTTATGGCTCTATTTGTACTCGTGGACTACCAATTAGGTCAACTTTGATACTTTTCTTATATCTGGTTTAGTATACGTAACTAGCAGATGACCAGTACCTTGTACGGGGGTGTTATTTATTTATTTATTATTTCGTGTATGAATTTACTATCACAATTACAAATATTATCATATGTATCTTTTGTTTTAAATTGATGCTTATTTTTTGAATTATAAAATGACATAATTCTTGTATATCATCATATATATATATAAATTTTATTTATATATTTACTTTTTTATACATACATGAAAATATATTTAAATAATTGAGGAAGTATGAAATAAGATAAGGTGCATTATCACATTTTATTAACAATTGATACAAATCTTTTGGCATTTAAATTAAATTACGTAAAGTGAATTATATAATAAAATCAATAAGTTTAAATAAAAATTCGGATTAATATATTATAGAGTTAAAGATATAGATAATATTTAATAAGTTAAATAGAAAACCAAATTATCTCCTATATATTATTGTTTTTTGAAAAAATAATTAATTAATAAATATATAAATTTGTAATCAAAATGTTAACAAATTATTATCTTAATTAAGAAATCTATCTTTTTCTTTAAGCGTAATCAATATGCAATATTAGTGATATATATTGTAAATATAACATCTACTTTTTTTATTGATATTTTAATATGATATGATAGTAAAAATGTATTTAATAAATTATTTTGTTAGAATGAATCGTCATTTAGCTAATAAACCCGTGGATATTGAGGTTCCCCAAGCAGTCCTTCCTGATATTGTATTTGTCTTAAATATAGTGGTAGAATTTGCTACCATTGTTGATTTAAAAAATACAATAACAAAATTACGAAAAATAATTTAAATTCAATATGATATTTAGTTAAATGGGTAAAATATTATGATTATGATTTATAGATTATGAAGGACAAAATATTTTTTTAAATAAAAGGTTTATGATATATCTATGTATTAATTAAATGTGTATAATGATAAGATAGAGATTTATATATTTGGATAGAATTATTAATTAAAAAACTCAAATTCTAAGATAGAACTAATATCTTAATTAAGTGTGTATAAGTTTGTGATAAAATCAAGATTTAATAAGATAGATTTTTAAAAAAAGGGGGTGATGTGGCGCAATATGGTGGCAGAATTTGCTTCCGCTTTAGTATATAGTAATAGATAGATAGATAGATATTAGTGTATTATCGGGTACTACGTTCGTGTGATACAAGATTACAAATTACAATTACAAATACAGGCATGCATGCATAACTCATAGAGCTATACGTACGAACTTCTAGGGCCGGTCACGTGTCGGGTTATGGGTGGATGGAGCACTTTCACCATCTGACTCGCGAATAAAAATAGATCACCCGACCCATCTATCATCCGCGGCACCAGTGGAGGAGCCAGAACTTTTCGTTAGAGGGGTCACAAATAAAATAATATATTATATTAATTTTTTTAATCAAAATCGTGACAAAAAATGTTCCTTAAAATAAAATATAATCGGCCATGAGGTTCTCATGTCTACGACTATAAACGAGGTAAATCTAGCCTCCGAGTTTTCATAGTCCGAAAATGTAGTAAAATAACTTCATTTTTAGATACTTCTAAATACAATATTTAATTTTAAATTACAGAACTTAATCGTAATGTTCAAACCCTAACTAGTAACCAATCAATTCTAAAATTATGCCACAAAACCTATCAATTTAGCAACAGTTGATGCACGATCCTTCCTCCTCTGTCCTTCCCTTAATTTTGTATGATCTTATGTTACAGGGAAAATGACAATATCTCTAATTGTGCAAATTAGAAAAGTTGGAGGTCATTTGGTTAACTCTGTAACATTTGGGCCTAATTGTAAATAGTGAGAAATAAGTTTGTTAATTGTTACATAATGGAAAAGAGGAGACGGAGAGCTTCGTGTTTGGGAGTTTAATTTATTTATTTTTCATTAACCAAAACGACGTCGTTTTGAGTGGTTCATTTAAAATTAAAAAATATTTGATCTTCTTTAACTTGTCACTTGTGTTTTCCACGCCTCAACTTAGCCGGCCCTAATTTCTTCGATCGACACCGGCGTTTCTATTCACCTCTCTTCCGATACAATACTCAACTCTCCGACGGGTTGAGGGGTCACCGGACCCCTCAGGACCCCCCCTCGCTCCGCCACTGCGCGGAACCCTTCACCCATATCCGACCCACCCGTTACCCGTGGGTGAGTTAGGTGACCCATCATCCGTGATTTTTTAAATTACAATAAAAATTTACAAATTTCAAAATTAATTAAAAAGATAATCTTTGCTTAATTAAAGTAATATCCCAATATTTCGAACAAAAAGTAATAATATCCGACGTTAATTAAGTATATAAGTTTTGAGGTACTAATGCTAAAAATTAATGCAAACATAATTTAATAAAACGTTGTTCACATTCCACTACATCTAAGTCACCGTCAATGAAAAAAAAGTGATATCCTACTGTAATTTGTATGGGTGGCAAACGGGTGAAACGTGTGGTTGGTTATGAGTTGGGTGACACAGGTACATATAACATTTTATCCGTCCCGTTAACCATTTCACCCGTCACCCGACCCATCCGTCACCCACTTTTTTGCGATTGCTCACTGTATAATTGGATCGGATGAACCATTAGCTCGGTATAATGTACAACCCTACGTACGTCTAATTACAGAATAAAGTAATTGTTACAAATAGCGTACAAGCTAGAAATTTCAAAAATTATAATTAGTTATTGGCTTATTGCAACTATATAGGATTAAAAAAGGAACGCTTGCATGAATTATTGCGATTTCGTCTCTTCCAATTAGAAATTATTCAAAAATGATCAGCTACGAATATAAACATGCAATATGTGTTACATATGGATGGAAGTTTTCTTATAATAGCATGAATTTTTGTCTCATATAAATTATATTAATAATTAATTAAGATGACCTAATTAAGCGTAAAAATGCATAATCAATGTCGTGAGTCGTGACGAAGAAGATAAAGCACAGGCGACTAGGCCCATTTAGAAATAATTATATATATATAAATCTTGCATGCATGATAGGTGCGATTAATTTAACTCTAGTTACGTTTGCTCAAAGATGGCTCTTGATCATCTGAATGGCTAAAATTAGTTCAGATTTATTTCAATAAAAAAATTCAGATAATTCCAACATGACCTAATTTAAGGCAATAATTAGGTGTAGACTTGTAGTATTAGATGACCAATTAATAAATTAATATTTCATTTGTTTAATGAGTTACACCTTCAACGTAGTTGGCCACAAGCTACAAAAAGCAATCCATTAGTGTTGGTATTATTAAGATCGGTAGAGAATGTATACAAAATGCAACACATGTGTACATGTACATTTGTTAACTCAAGACTGTATTTACGACTATTTTATACATGAAAAAATTGGCGTTTATCAGAGTCTGACTAGGGCCCAAATGTAAGAACCATAATAATTAATTTGAGGCCCAAATTCAGCCCATTTACAACATTCTTTTTGGGTTTTTACTGACCAAAAAAAAAAAAATCGCAGTTATCTACTATAATACAGTATAAAGCGGAATCCAAGTCTTTGTTAAAATTTGCGCAACGTCATCAATCCTGAATAAAATAATGATATTATATTCTTGCATTAAGTTTCAAAAAATAACTTATATATCTTCTTGATATCTTATCCAATTTCCTTATGTATACTTAATATCTTACTCAATTATATATCCTTATACGAATAAGGAAATTCAAGTGATTTTCTTTTATATTCTTTAAAAAATGTTCTTATTAATTAGTATACATTTTTGTAATTATTGAATCTTGAAGAATAGTGGAAAAATTTCACATGTGTCAATAGTATATTTATTAATAATATAAATTTGAAAATTTGAATAGAACTATTTTAGAATTAAAATTGAATGAATAAAAGTATATATATAGGTCAATAGGTTCGGACATTGGTCTATCGGATTTGGATTATAAGTTCCCGAGTCAAAAGCGTGTTCGTATCAAAATTCGATCTCAAATCGGTGAATTCGGTTTTATATTTACATTACCCGTACATGGTACGGGGTTTGTACTAGTTCTAGAATTATTTGAGAAATGTGGAATGAGGAAATTTTTTGGAGTTTTCTAACGAGAGCTTGTCACCTTTTAGGGAGAAAAAGACCTTTAGCTTTCACATAATTTAAAAAAAATAACAAAACGTAATGGTTGCTTAGAAGTTAGAACCAAACATTAAGAGATTCTTATATAATACAGTACTGTTTTTTAGGGCAAAAAAATTACAAACACATCGAGAACTAGACATTATTGATAGCTCAAGATAAGGTTATTGGATAAAGCAATGTGTTAATCAACGTGTTAATTGTTTTTAAACTTGCATCCATATAAGCCAACATTCATGTTAGGCCGTCCAATAAAAGACAAACGTACATATTGGCATGCAATAATACTAATTCAATTATGCAGCCCATGGCTAGTAATTCTCAAGACAGTGACTACTCATATCGACTCATCACCATTGAGCTTTTTGTGTTATTTATTGTTGGACCATAATACCCCCTGTAAGTTGCATCTTCTTTTCTTTCATGATGCCTAGGGATTCACTTCGTCGTAAAGGATGCTCTAGGTATCCCGCCGTAAGGCGGGGCCTAATTATCACCGTTTCAAAAAAAAAAAAAAAAAGTCACGAATTAGATAAATCGGATTGTTTTGATTGATTTTCCATAACAAATGGAAAGATGTATACTTGCTCACATCTACCAAGTACCATCTATGCTACTACTTGCTAAACTAAGCATTTAACTACTCTTTTAGTATATATAGACATATAGTAATCTAATAAATTTTTGGGGTGGGCTACAACATACCCTAGCCCACCCCTCCTTCCGTCCTGACCAGAATGAAAGGACGAGGATATAAATTGAACCCAAAACTTGATCATTCACACAAGTGACAAGTGTAACGAGTAACGACAAGCCACGAATGTTCGTTTTCCCTAACTCCCAACGAGGAAATTTTATATATATCTCATAATAAAAAATATAAGGTCTAGCATTTTATACACGACTTGTTTTTCATAAAAATCACGGTCATAAAATTTTCTTCTTACAATATTGATTTTTAAGTTGTCGGGTAGTTTTGTGATAGATTTTATTGAACTTACGTGTTAGACTCGTACACATATGTTAGTATATATGGTGAAAATGCATTGAACATGCAATATAATCCAATATATATATATATATATATATGAAATGCGAGCTATGTGTGGTAAAATAATAAAATATGCTCGCTCTTAGCTAATTTGGATTCTTATATCTTGTGCAATAACATGAAGCCTAAGCTCCAAAACTCCCCTACCACAAAATGTTAAAGTACGTAACAGTTCAAAGCGTACGACGTAAAACCCTGGCCATACAAAATTTGTTATTGAAAAACATGAAGAAGTGATGTGAATAAATTTGTCCTAAGCTACTATTTACACTTTTTTTAAGAGTTGGTAAAAGTTTTTTTTTTGGGTATAAAGTTGATGGTAATAGGAGGAAAGAGAAATGAAGATGATGAAAAAATAAGTTTATTAGGTAAAAAAGTGATAAAGTGTTGTGTGAAAAGTGATAAAGTAGTGGATAAAAAATAGAAAGTGGGGGGTTTGGACAAACATTTTGGGACGGTAAAAACGACATGAGTAAAACATTATGGGACGGAGGGAGTACTATTTAGCACAGTAAAATGAGGTGATTGGGCGATTTAACTTATCCAGCTATCTTGCATGTGCCATGTGGGCTTTAAGATTTTAACCTACCACTTGACTTAGCGATGCCTCGGTTCACACATATATAAGTTACACATTTATTGTCAAGTTTCACTATTTTAATTAGTAGACGATCTAAGAGATTTTTATAGAATATAAAGGAAGGATTATGGTTTTATCAATTCACTCATAATTTGTACAAATTCTAATTAAATCTTTGTATTAAGATCCGTAGGATGTTATTAAATTCGGGTTTTTCGGATCGGATTGTAAGATGGTTTTTAAATCGAATTGTAAAACTGAAAGTTTTTTATTATTTGAAGTGAAGACATTAAAAATATATTGATAGTCTTAAAATGTGAACACGTTATTTTCACTATAACATTTTATTCATGACTTACTGACTTATGAATATAGTCATATTATATAAATCATGAGGGGGTATTTTCCAAGAAAATCAACCAACATTTCAGGAATTTTATTTAAAAACATATATTGATAGTCTTAAAATGTGAAAACTTTATTTTTTCTATAATATTTTATTGGTGACTTACTGACTTATGAAAATAGTAATTCATAAGGGGACATTTTTACAAGAAAATGAACCAACATTTCAGGAATTTTATTCAAAACCATACCCCCATGGATTGAAATTTTGCAAGAGAACACATTAGTGGGGAAGGTTGGTGTTACTGTCAGGTGGACATTTATATTGGTGACCAGTGAAAAGTGAAAACTGCATTTGGGCTGAGGTCCCATTGTTTGATTTTTACTCCTTAGTTCTATCTATATGTAAAGATCCATTGCAAAAGGCAAAAAATTGGTACTTGTCAACAACTCACCAAATTTTCATCACAAATCTCAGCTGTACAATCATCAGCTCAGCTTCCATCTGATTCATGACACAATTGAGTAACAACCAACAACCACAAAATTATTTCTTGCACCCAAATCCCCAACACCAAAATACAAACACAACCCTCAAAACACAAATGCAGAGATACAAATTCAAATTGAACAACACAAACACAAATGCAAGTTTTTCCCATCTCTCACAAAGAAGAGGGTGATCATACAAAGTGCTCTAGAAAGACGAGGCGACGTGAGCTTCTTCCAGAGTAGTCGTCTTGTTCTCGTCTCCAGAGCCGCTGTTTGAGAGCGACAGGGACACTCCCTTTTGAAGAACGTCGGTTGGTGAAGAACTGAACGAAGGGCTACCGTCCCATCCTTCGTTCCCTGCAGCGCTGTTCTGTACAATCTCTTCAAGACAGCCACCACCTCCCATTGAGTTCCCCCAAGCTAGCGGGATCCACGTACCGTTCTTGGAGCCAGCTTCTTTCTCCTGAGTGGAGGAAGATGATGAGGGTGTTGTTGACATTGAGAGTTGGGTCCAATCGGGTTTCGCCTCCTCGGGCCAAGGAACAGTTGAGTGGCTGGCGAAGGGCTCGTCCTTTTGCCAATGGTCCGTTGTGTATGGGTTTTGAGTTTGCTGGCCGTTGAGGTCAGAGAAGGAGTTGTAGCTCTTACAGTTTAGGTATGAGGCTTTTGATGGAGGATTGAATACAGATTCGGATGGACCGAGTCCAAAGCTAGGCCGAGGAGATTTTACGGGCACGGCTTGCTGTTTTGGGACCGCAAAAGTTGAGTTCTTAGGTGTTGGCATCATGGAGAGGCCTTGTGAACCTTGGAAGCTGTGCACACAAACCATCACAGTTCAGTAAGCACAGAGGAGTTTAGCATATCTAGATAAGCGTAATTCTAATGTACGCGCTTCGCAATTCTGTATACGGAAACTATTAGCCTAAGTATAACAAATGGAGGATATGATGGGCCATCAAGATTAAAACAACAGTAGAGTTAGATGATGATGGCACAATCTAAGAGTAGATTTGAAATGTCAACTTGTAGGACTAGTCACATTGGGTAAAAGGCGAAACAGGATGAAACAATGAGGGGTCTATTCTTCAAAAGTCTAAAGGTGAAAGCAAAGAAAGCAAGAGCATATGCAATTCATGCACACCATCATTGTAACAAAATAAGTCGTGTCTCACCGGTTACCAACTGGATTTGTCACAAGGCTGGGGACACCAGCTTGCAAGTTCTTCATAGCTAAGGTGTTGTGGGATGAACCGCCACCGGATGTTGCTGGTGATGACATGGCAGAGGAGACAGGACCCACCTTTGGCATAATGGGCCCACCAGAGACAGCTTGGCCAGTTTGGACTTCCACAGGCTTTCTTGAACGATGGCGGCCTCTGTTTATGTGCCTTTCACAATATTTTTGATCGGGGACAGCGTCCCTTGAGCACCGCCATTTCTTCCCGTCCGTTCGACGACACCTCCCTGGCTCGGGATCAGTGCTGGTAGGGTATCCTAGATGGAAAGGGGCCCACCCATCTACATTGTTCAAGTTGAACTTTTCACAATCAGTCTAAAGATCACAACAAGTGCAGATATGCAAATCTTTAGATCACAACACCAGGATTTTCATTAATCTGGATCTTATAAGTTCTAAAGTAGTATTCTCAACACGTTCGAAGCAAGCTTACATGACTGAGGGGCGAAGCCGGAAAGGCTAGTTGAGAAGAGAGCTTTCCTGATTGGAACAAGTAAAGTAGGTGGAACAGGCACATTTGCAGTCAGGTACTTGTAGATCAAAGCCTGGTGTTCAAGCTCAATCCATTGAGCCGGAGTGAATGGTCCTCGGATCCCCGTGAACGATCCTTGCATACTTCCAGAAGCATACCCTGCAAGAAAACATACCAAATCTAGAATCTAGACATACTAACAATAAGATGCTGAAAAACTCACACAAACACAAGAAAATACTTGAATAGTAGCATAGGACCATAAACTATGGGGACCATGCATATGAATTAGGAAATCAGGATAAGACTACAAAGAATTAACAAGGAAAACAGTTGATTAATGTCAAGTTTCCTAAAATGAGGACATGAGACAAAATCTTCATTAATGAGAAGACACTCACATTTTAAGGAGCAACAACCACATGAGCAGAAACTAGTAATTTCCCCCAGGGATGAATCAAATTCAAATGGAGGGGTAAAGGGCATGGAGCAAATATCAACAGTAACTCAATTCTTTTACAGTAGCTCTCTAGTCCAATCACTACAGTCAAAACCCTCATTCCAAATTCCTATAAATGCTAAGATACCAGCAAAAAACACATGACTAAATCAGAAATAACTTGATACCAAAAGAGAAAATCTACCATTCACCCATTGCAGTTGAAACAACAGAAAGATTGTCAATTTGCCATTCTTACATACCCATCAAAAAACATGCCAAACCCACCAAACTAACCCTAAATCAAGCTGACCCTAAATCTGATTAGACCCAAATCAATAACAGTAAGATCAAAACACAGACAGAAATCAATCTGGGTATGACTCAAAATGCATAAAGTTACAACCTTGATTTACAAACAGACCTGCATTTCTTGGGTAAACAGGAGCTGGTGGATTCTGGTAATAAGACAACGGCAAGCTACCACCAGACCCACTACCACCACCGTCCGAAGAGGGTGAAGAAAAGCTCAGCATCTGAGCTTGTTGGGTCCCACCAAAACCGCCATCACAAGAGCCATAAGATCTTTGCAAAGACACTTGCTTTTGAAGCCCCAAATCAAGGCCATTTCTTGAAGCCCTAGAAATTTCATCTTCTCCAAAAGAGCCAGACCCAGATCCAGACAACTTCCTCTTGCCATTTTGGTCAGAGGATCCGCCTTCTTGGTGTTGACCCACCAAGCTCTCCATTCCAATTTGCCCAAAATCCATCCCGAGGAAATCACAAGTCTTTTTTTTTTTTTAGCTTTCAGTGGCCGGAACAGGGTTGGGGCTCTTTGAGTTCATGGGAAGCAAAACATTTGATTGGAAAAACCATTTATGAGTTTCTTTTTTTGAAGGGAAAAAGAAAGAGTCTTTATGTAGTTTAGAAGAGAAGGGGAGGAATATTGAGACAAAAGAGCTTAAGAGGGAGCAGAGAAGATGATACCCAGAAATCCAAAGAGAGTTTTGAGTGTAGCTGAGCTTCAGAGTTGGTAGCTCAAAGATTTGTTTAATATCTATCTGAAAAATAGAAGTTGAATTGGTGAAAAATTATCTCAACTATTCTGAAATTTATAGTACTTTCAGGAAAGAAAATCTGTTTAATGTGGGGTTTTTTTTTATTTTTTGGATTTTCCAATTTGGGAATAAAGCATTATGCTATTTACCAAACTCACCTTGCACACTTTACTTAAATCAATGTTGTAAAAAGAGTGGTTTTTCTTAGTGGATGATAGGTTACATAATTAATACTCCGTATTTATGATTTCAGTCTATGTGATAAGAGATTTGACATTAAGCTTTAATTATGTAGAAGCATTGATCTCTCTATTTTTTGATGAATTTTTGTTGATAGTTGAACAAAAATAGAAAGATTAAATATTAACTAGCATACATCTTATCATTTTTGCAATTTTTTTAATTTAATATTTTGGCGAGTAATATATTTTCCAAAATCAATTAAGACTCACTTTAATTTAGTTTAAAAAGCCGAAAACAAAAAAAATTATCCATTCTAGCTTTTTCAGCACACGGTATTTTCTATCTTGAATCGATACATTACGTAATTCATACAATCAAGTGAATCGACGCATTACGTAATCCATACGCATGATAGAATGGTTCATCATCCGATGCATTCGCTTTTTAGAAAAAAGTGAAACAACTAACGACTCAATTTTAACTTGAACGTACACGACAAATATCATAACGAACAAACCTTTTTCCAATTATGTAATACCTTCATGCAACCTATTGCCAATTGATTAATCATTTCTCACCATTCATTTTCATGTTTTACATTTTTGAAGGAGATATATAATTACTAAAATTCATTAGTTATTTAGTAAATTAGTACTAGTCAAAAACTAAAAATACAAAATTGATGTTTTGTGTACTTGCAAGGGCTTTATGGGAAATGCTCTCAGAACTCATCTAGATAAAGATCAGAAACAGAATTGTACTAGTGAAGGGCACCATTGTCATTTTCAAGAGTAAAACATGGTCTTCGTGTCTTGTTTTGTTTAGAGTTTATTTTATATTGATTTTCGAAATCACGCAAAAATTTCAATTGAATCAAATTGTCCATAAACGTAACGCATTTTCAACAGAAACACGTAACGCATTTGGTCTTCACAAGAGTGACGAAATGTGATTTTATGTAACCCATTTTTTATATTAAAAAAATTATAATTAATCATGATTTCATCTAGTGATCCATACATATATTACAAATTGACCTTAATTTGAGTGATAAAATGAAAGGCTTAAGGTAATAAGTACATTTTATGTAAATTAAGTAAACTGCATTATTTTTCCCAATTTGTTATGAATGGAGATAAGTGTGGAATGGCGTGGTAATGGGAGACTGTTGAAGGAGACGAACGTATCTTCCACGTGACAACCCCTTCTTTACTCGCCCCATTCCCAATTTCCCACTATTATAACAAAAAAATATTTTATTCGTGTTTTTTTGGCTCATTTTTTCAGAGTCCATTTTTTTGGGTATTTTTTTTTTAATATTGTTTGACAAGGGAAAAAATGATTTATAATGAGATCAAGCAGATTTGGATCGATAGTTCATTTTATAGTAGGTGAATTTAGTGGATTTTACTAATTTAAAATGGAGTGAATGAAGAATATGTTGCAAAAATGATTGAATTTAGATTATAAAATACATTTAATGATCTAATTGAGTATAGTATTAGAAAAGGAGAAAAAAAAGAATTTGGGCCAAGCCCGGTTTTAGGAGACGATAAGAGTTGGAAAACTTGCTGATCAAATGCATTGGTTGAATTTATTATATGAAGCCGTTAAGTTTGGTTACATAACATGCTTCTATTGGCATACTTTGTAGCAACTACACGAGATCATCTTACTGAATACATACATTGAAAACATTGATCCTTTGCACATCTTGCACTTTCCAAACTCTTTCACTTCACTTGGTTCTTGTCACAATTAGCTTCAAATGCCAAAAATCCCTTCTTTAGTATGTGCTTAGACACTAAACAAAAAGACTTATTACACAAAATTATGTAAATGATCATGAAAACTTACAAGAACGGTTGTTATGTACAATCTCGATATCTTGAGTGTTATCATCGAGCTCGGGATCAGCATCATCGTTTTTACCATAGACGCCACCGAAGCCTTCTTCAACACATCGCGTCGCGTACTCAGCCCCGAAAGATTGATATATCACATCCCTTTCACATCTAGACCATCAAAAGAACACATCATAATAATCCAGTTGATTAATTCACAAAAGAAACATAAGAACTGAAAACTTAGATGCATGTATTACCCGGAAGAAGTTTGATCTGGGTTGTTCTCATCCATGGCGTCTTTACACCTTGGCAACTTTGAATCACTAGAATTGCAAGTGTATTGGAAGACCCTTGATACTCTACTTCTTAATGGCAAGTTGAACAAAGCAGGGAAAACTAAAGGGTTTTGCAGATTTTGAGACAGTTTAAACATTTTCACCTTGTGTGTATTATCTCATGTAAGCAATAATATGTTATATATAAAGTTACAAATAAGGTCTTGCTTGAAGCATCTTAGTATAAGCTAGAAGATTGAGGAACTTTATGTATAACGTCTCATTACAATGTGCTAGAAGATTCCGGAACACATACGAAGTTAAGCTATTTAATGTATCGAATATAATTTGATGGGTCGACCGGTCAGAAAAATCAACAATTGAACAAATCGACAAATAAAACAAATGGATTAAAAAATAAAAAATACAGCAAAAATGACAGCTGAACAAATTTAGTCACTATGTATCTTTACTCTTTATCATTAGTACCTTAAATTCAAAACTTTTGGAAAAATTTACACATCAAAATCAATATGTTGCACTTGTTAATCTTGTTTAGTTATATCATGCATCATAGTCCCTTTCTGATCAAAGCCTAGGCTTCTTTGTGACTTGTTTAGATCTTGTTTCTTTTTCACATTTGGCTTTGGATTTGAGCATGCTTGTTTTTTTTCGAAGGAGAGACATCACTCTCCGAGTCCTCAATGGGCGTGTTATTAACTAATAGTAAAAAAGGCTAAATAGTACCCAAACGGAAGATAACTCAACCCCTCACATGACATCGGTTAATAGGAAGGGAGTTACATGGAAATGGGACAGAAGATTTGAGTCCTACGTATACACCCAACGGAAAATCAAAAGCATTTGGCTTTGGATTTGAGCATGCTTGTTGATTTGCATTCGATCCAACACATGGCAAGTTCCACTCTTGGATCCTACACATGGCCGGCCATTACAACACAATGATGACAATGATATGAACCACTAAAACACTAGACATTAGTGCTCCTTCCAACAACCCACTCACAAACCAACATGGGCCCCAAACCCATGAAAAAACTTCACCCCATTTGGGCCCCATCACAACAAATTTCCTCCCTATAAAAACCAACCCACCAAGCCACAAATCTTCAACCACATTCCCACTTCCATCACTCACTTGCTACACCACCACAAACAACAACAACAACCAAGAACATGAGCAAGCTAGCCCACCTTTTCATCTCGGTGGCGGTGGCCGTGGTGGTCCTCATGGCGGTGGCCAAGGAGGCGGAGGCGGCGACGTGTCAAGTGACCGCGCTCACCCCGTGTGCGTCCGCCATAACTTCAAAGGCGCCGCCCTCAAGGCTGTGCTGCCAGAGGCTGAACCAGCAAAGGCCATGCCTTTGCCAATACTATAGGAACCCTAGCCTTAGACAATATGTTAACTCGCCCGGGGCCAAAAGGGTTTCTAGCGCTTGCCGTGTTAGTGTCCGGTGTTGAATCATCAAAAGACGACTAAGTTATATCTTGTCTTTGGCCTAAAGAATAAATGTACTAAAACCTTTTTACTATGGTTTCCATGTTAGAGGTCTAATTATAAGAATATGATGGATGTATGAGAGGTGAGAGCTATGAATTCTGTATGATGGATCATTTGATTGTGAAGAGCTGAGATAGAGGCTCAAAATACTGTATGAAATGGTTGACGACACTATTAATAAAATTTAAATTTCACTTTATTACTCCCTCCATTTTAAAATATTTGTATATATGAGCATTTTTTAAAATTTTATGTTACTTGTCCATTTCACATTTTTTCTCATCTCTTTCAATTTATATTCATAATAATTATTTTTATCATAATTTTAATATTTTTTCATATTATTTTAAACAAATAATTAGCTCTATATTTGATAGGGTAATATACATAAAATGTTTAAAATGGACAAATATTTTGAAATTATATTGTTTTTATCAACGCTTGTCGCATTAGCTCACTGATTGAGTACTAATAGTAGAGGTCTCGGGTTCGAGACTTCAGGGCGAACCTAATCCTTTCCTTATCAAAATAAAATAAAATATTGTTTTTATCAAGTTTTTTATTTTATTTTATAATATTGCACTTGATAAGATAAGGCGTCCATTTATTTTATTTTATAATATTGCACTTGATAAGATAAGGCGTCCGTTACAAGCTTGTGAATTTGACCTCTTCAATTTCTCCAAATCTTCTTCTTCTTCTCCTTTATAGATTGCGAAGAAATCAGATGGCAGGTATCAAATCAGAAGCTATGGTTTGGCTTCTGGTGACACTGGCTATATTAGCATCATCGGCGACGGCGATTTCCAGAGAAGGCGAGCCGACGCCGAAGCCATGGCCGGAGCAATTCCACTCGGTGCTAGTAATGAACAACAGCGGAAAGGTGGACATCATCGATCTCTGGTACGATTGGCCGAAAGGCCGGAATTTCAACATAATCCGCCACCAGCTCGGGAAGGTGGCCTACGATCTGGAGTGGAACAACGGAACCTCCTTCGTCTACACTCTCGACGACGATAAAGAGTGCGAAACCCTAAGCGTCGGCGTCGGAATCCTCACGCCGAATTGGCTCGCCGGCGCCGAGTACTTAGGGCAGACGGAGTTCGCCGGATTCCGATGCAATGTCTGGACGAAGGCGGAGTTCATCTGGTACTACGAGGACGTCGTCACGCGAAGGCCTGTTCACTGGCGATTCTACACCGGGAGAACCGCTCATGTAATGAGTTTTGAGGTTGGTGCTGTTCTTGACGATTCCGATTGGCAGGCGCCGGTTTACTGCTTTGAGAGAAGCTCCGGTCGTCGTGGTGGGACGATCCGACGAGGATTTGAAGGCGCAATCGCTGGTGAAATTGCCTTACTTTGATTGCAGAGAAATTTTGGAATGAGAGCTGTTTGTCAATTGCTGATGTGAAGTTTGCAATATGATGAAACCTGTTTGTTGTCAATTGCTGGTATTTCTGTTTGTCAACTGCACTACTTGTATGACTGTAGATTTTTGTAATAAAAGCTGTTTGCCAATTGCTAATAGAAGTTTCCAGTATAATGAGCAACTGTTTGGTAATTGTTGGCAATTCCTGGATGAAATGAGCTATAATTGAGCTCAAATGGCACAAACTGTGTGTCTATTGCTGATGTGAAGTTTGCAATGTAATGAAAACTGTTGGTTGTCAGTTGCTGGCATTTCTGGTTGAGCCAGATCTAGTGATACAAACTGTTTGTTTGATTGTAGATTTTTGTAATAAAAACTGTTTGTCAATTGCTAATACAAGTTTCCAGTGTAATGAGTAACTGTTTGGTAATTGTTGGCATTCCTGATTGAACTACTAGTGATTTCAAGTTTGGGGAAAAAAACAGAGGATGAAATGAGCTCAAATTGAGCTCAAATGGCACAAACTCTTCTCTCAATCAGCATCATCAAGGCTAAAAACTGCACTAGTTTGTTTGAATGGTAGTAATAGCACATTCCAAAAAAGGCCCTATGAAGAGTAAAAATTGAATCATGGATTCATGTAGGATCTTGCAACAATATGCGCCTATGTAATAGAACTGCCAAAATTGAATAGGGGCCAATAAAAGAGCACAACAGACCTCAGGCTAATCCTCTAAGTTGAACTCACCACTTTTTTCTTGACGATTCGTTTTCTACGAGCCTTTGGAGTCTGAGCTTCCTTTTCGCCGACTGAATCGCCCCTAGACTGCCTGATCCCAAGGAGGCCAAGACCTGATACAAGGGCATCCTTTGATATGAACCATTTAGAGGAGTACTTTGATGTGTGTTCTGATGGCCTGTTGTATGCCCTCAAGAGGTTGTCTGAATTAACAAGTGGGTCTGCTTCTATTCCTAGCCATGCCAATCTCGACCTCTCCCCGAGTTGAACATTCATCATCCTGGATTCAATGGCACATTCAAAAATATTAGAAAGACGCCAAAATAAACATCCCACGGATGTAAGATTTCGACGTCATTAAAGGCATGTAATCTATTTTGCTTCATTGTTTTTCTAAGAACCATAAGTTGGAATTCATATTGTAAGGGTTTTTAATTGTTTTACATGGTTTATTCTTTTTCTTATATGGTAAAAGTATTCAATCCAGGCATGGCCTAGAAATACCATAAAATAATGAACAAGATGAGTTTTAGGGGATTCGACTAATAATATGCTTTAAGAATCTTATTCATAGAAGGATATACTCTCACAATATTAACATCAGAGGCTTGTATCATCAATGACAAAAAACAACACAGAAAAGAGCAGTTGAATACAAACCTCAAAGCTGTGCTGAGGAATAGTCCCACACTGATAACGTCAAAATGGTTCATCAACACTTTGTCGGCACCACATAAAAGCTGATACCTAAGGTTGGCATAGATTCCAAGGAAGGCACCATATCCAAGTGAATTGCTACTCACAGAAGGAATTGTGATTGAAAGCCTGCTACATACATACAAAAAATAAGCAGCAAATGTCACAAACTGAGAAAAATGGAGCGAAAATATATAAGTACTAATGATATCAAAACATAAAGGACTTGCCTATCCTTCTTTTTACTCGCACAAAGGTTTGATAAGGCGCCTTGTACTGCTCCAGCAGTCATTCCCACTAAACACAACTCTGTGGCTTTGTAGAAAAATGAGTGGACTCTCTTTTGTAAATCAAATTCTCTAAGAGGGTAGCTCCTCTCAAATATATTATTTGGGAGCTTTTGAAGCGTATTTTGCAAATCGAAACGGAATGTATTTCCATATGACCGACAAGGAGCTAGTGACCAAACAACGACTGCATTGCATGCTGATGCTGTAAGTACATTGATGAGGGCCAAATCCCATTCGTCCTTTATTCTTCAATTACAAACAGATAAAAATCAACGAGAAAGGCCAAGAACAAATGTATGGAGTAGTGATTGCAGAATTGTATAGGGTGAAATGTAACAAATGTTATGTAGATAAACTTTACCTGTCTTTGCGATTTTGCACCTCCCACCAAACAGAAGAACCAATAGTAGCTGCCTGTTCCAATAGAAGTCTGTATAGAAAGGCAGGATCTGCAATCATCCTGTAAATATATGCCAGTATTATATTCTACAGCAGTATACTCGAAAAGATTTTTTTGACCAAAAAAAAAACTAAAGGCTAATATGAACTCTTACTGATACTAGATAGTAAATATGTCTACTAAGAACAAGAAGATGACATGTATTGAACATCTGGAGAGTAGAAATATTCACACAAAACGGTTATCATGGACAATTGTAGGCACAAAAGGCTCAGATAGAGAGAGGGAAAAACACCTCAAGTAAACACTTGGACCATGGAAGGAAACAGATGAAAATTATTGATTAGCATGTAAATGATTCAATATCAAGGCAAACAGACACATATCATCTTGCCCACTTACCTCCCAATGAACGCTCTAGAGATTGACTGAGGGAGGGACCGAGCAATAGCCCTTGCAGTGGTTGGTCTGGCATTGATTGCCAGGAACCTTACCAATTGAGCTGAGCTGACCAATCCCTGCACAGCGCACGCATCTAAGCAATCAGCATGCATACAAATTATAGAAACTTTTACAAAATAAAGTGCAAGTGCCTACCATTTCACAAGCTTGTCGGATTCCAGCAGGAAGATCCATCAACGTCCTTTGCCACTCATTCAACACTGCATCTATAAACTTTCGATCAAACAACTGAAACATGCACAAGGAAGATATCAATAATCATGAATTATACCAGAACAAAAGGTGAAGTCAACAAAATGAAAAGTGAGTAGTAGTCAAGCCTCCAGGATATGTTTATATCCTACCTCTTGTAATACGATCCGTCTTCTGAATAACCCACCATCGTCCCCATCCTCCTCATCATCGAAGTCATCAAAGTAATCATCATCATCACCACCATCATCCCCACCATCTCCACCACCCAAGTTTATGTTCTTTCCCATATCACCACCACCTCCGCCAGTAGCAAGCTGTAAAGCACATTAAATTAAGACTCAAAAAGAAAAGAAAAAGAAAAAAATTATTTGAGGAAATCTATTGTGGTTTATCATATGATTTCTAGTGATCTCGTCACCAATTACAGGATAACATAAGATTCATTTTACATAAAAGATGCATACATAAAAGTGATTTAAGGAAATCACCCACTATATTACTCTACCTGAATAAAGAACAATATGATCATCTCTACAAATATAAGCATCTAGTCATTAAAGAAAAGATTACATACTCTCCTACCCTTCCTATCCATCTTCTTCCCTTCCTTCTTTTTCATAACTTAACTAAAAAATATCCAACCAATATACGAAAAAAGGTGTTTCCACAGTTATATGGCAAGCCAAATAGTTATGTGTAAGATAATAGTCTAGGAGAACCCATGGTCCGAGCAAGCTCCATATCTTGTTGTGAAGCATCTAAGGAAAGAGGAACAGACTAAATATCTAGAGATTCTGCGAATTAACTAGTTTTAAATAAGTAATACTACTGAAACTAAAGAGAAATTCCTAGTCCCTCATTCCCCCAAGTAGTGTTTATGAATTTATAAACCAACACACTTCAACTAAAAAAAACTTAAGAGCAAAACATGACCTTTCTATTCAATGATAAACCAATCAAAGATTCATAATTCCTATCTGACACCCGAGCCTAACTACGATGTATTTAAAACACTACAAATGGCATTCCAAAACCACTCAGAAAGAACTACACACCCTCATTATGCAACCGCCTAAACTATAGTCCATACTCCGACTTCCATGCTCTTTCCTACTTGCAGTTCTTAGCAATGCCTGGTCAGTTTCCCATTAACATAATAGTATCTAAGCAGAAAAACTATCAAGTGTTCTAACCAAAGTTTCTTGCATTTTTTTCCATTAACAAGATAAGAACAAAGCAAAGAATTGGCTCTTCAAAGTGCAAGATTCTCATAAGCTTGAAACCATCATTAAATCCACTCAAACCCTGACCAAAGAATTCATCAATTCCCAACCATTCCCTCACCTTTAAACCCCACAAACAAAACACAACCTACTTAAAAAAGCTTCAGTAAAAGCTAGCCACAATAGAGCTGACAGACTTCTTCTAATACCACAGCTCAACCATAATCAAGAAACCTCAACAAAGACCAAACAAACCTCAGGGCTAGTCTTCATCTGCTTCTGAGACAAATCAAGCTTGGACTTCTCGAGCGTAACCCCGCCAAAAGACCCGAACTTTCCTCCCCTCATAACCGGCCCGCTCTCCATCGGCCTCGTGGCCAAAGAATCCTTCGCCAAACACTGTTCCAAATGAGCCACCAAATCGCCGACTCCATCGACAGGAGCAGGCGAAGGCAACACCGAAGAAGAAGCCCGAATTACCAGCGCCGGAGATCTCCTGAGGCGATAGGACGCCGGAGGGAGCAAGAACACCTTGGAGGAGTAGCTCGTGGTGGGGATTTGGGCGTTCAATGGCGTGATTAGAGCCGTCTGGACGACGGCGTGCGACATTGGAAGAGTTTGGATTATTTCTAGGGTTTTTGGTACCGAATTGGATGCTGAGAAGAGGGGATTTGGGGAAAAGGCAAAGATCAGCCCTTGAGAGGAAGGTCGGGCTCTGCAACGGGGTTCTCTCTCATGGGGGTTGGAGAGAGAGGCGATGGAAGGGAGGAGGGAATTTGGGTGTTGTATTGGAAGGGGGGATTTTGGTGATTGGTTTTACACAATCCAATCCAGCTACAAGGGGCCGAGTTGTGATGGGTTGGATCGGCGCGTTGGGACGAGTCGACTCGGTGGATTTCGTTGGACCGGTTGGTTGTGCCTTGCGGTTTGGTGGGCGTGTTTTTCTCCAACAATTTTTATGGGAACAAAAATATACTCCGTAATAAACATTTTTTTTTTTGAGCCCAAATATATTACGGAGTATTAAAAAATAATAATAATATTATTATTATTAAGAACGTGGGGACATGTTCTAGATTCTCATTCAACTTCATGTAATTTTGTTTTTGTTAAATATACAGATTATAAAAATTATATTTAAATATATATATAAATTTAACTGTATTAATAATAAACATATTTTATCGTCAAGTGAAGTTATTTTAAATATAATAATGTGATCATAAATAAACCTAGCATAATTAATACGTAGTAATAATTTGATCATTAATTAACAAATCAATAATAATAATACTTTTTTTTGGTCGAAATCAATAATAATATTATGGTCCTTCAAGCCAACCTAACCTAATTAGGACAGAATCAGTAATACAGGAAAATAAACAATGTTACAAAACTATATAAATACAGAATAAGGTTGAAGTCTTTCAATAAGAAAAACATAAAGTTACAAAACTAATAACGGAGACCTAAGTGGCAAACTGAGAGAAATGGCACTACTAATAAGCCACTTATTTACAATTACATTTCACCACGAGGAAATGAAGAAGAGGATAAAAAAACATTGCATTATTATAGGCACTAAAAATCCCTCTCCTTCATACAAGGCTATTCATCTAAAATCAATTACTCACAGTCACAGACCACAGTTACAAGTTACAGCAACTACCAGCCAGGCAGTTTTCTTCCACCTTCATTTCTTACCACACTCATCTGATCTATCTTAGCTAGCTCCTCATCATCAAATTCATCAATATACATGTCACCAAAACCATCCAACTCAATTGGATTGATGGCACTAGAGTTCGAGTTTGACAATCTCGTAGCCCTCTTCTTTGATCTTCCTGTGCTCTCCATGAAGTCGTCGTCTGCCTTGGAGTTGGAGCTTCCGCTGGAGCCCTTGAGAGAGTTTCTGCTCCTCTTGGATGAAGTGCTGCTCTCGTTGCTGGTTGAGCCGGTTTTGTCTAGATTGTACTGATCACAGATGGTTTCGATTGTTTCCAAGATGTGATCCCCATACTTGGTCATCTTGACACTAAATCACAATGCCAAAAGGGCTTTTAGATATGACCCTTGTATGTTTCATGGTAAAATGGAGATTTTGTTTAGATCTTTACCTGCCAATGCCGTTGATGTCCAGAAGCTCCTCTTTCTTCCGAGGAATCTTCCTGCTGATTTCCTGTAATGTTGCGTTTCTGGGTACCAATAAAGAAGATCAGAAGAATATTGCATTTTGACAGCAAGGAATTTGGATTAAGAAAATATAAAGATTGGTTAGTAATTAATGACGGTGACAGCCAAAATTTACTCCATCAGACTTGGATCAACTAAACAGTTTTAAATCCACAGCATTTCAGGCTTCAAGATCAGGTCGATTATGGGTGGGACTTTCACTTGTGATCTGAATATATTTGAACCTAAATCCAAAAGTTCTCAAGTCAAAAGATATACTCACGTAAAGATATGGTATGCCATGAGTCCTTCCTCAGCATCTTTTGCAAGTTTAGTCCGCAGTTGTCTCAAAGCAGTGTACAATTTGGCAGAAAGTTCCTGCATAAGGTTTTGAAAAAGCAGTAGAGTTTGAGATATTCTGTTCAACACGCACATAGCGAGGCACTCAAACTACACATTCACATAATGAGACCATAGCATGATAAATGAAGGTCTACGCAAGTGTATAGTACCGTCTGAGGTTGGGTTTGACGTTGAGCTGAATTTTGAACATTCTCCGAAGCCGTCTTCCCAGTAGGATGCATGTTCTTCGCTGTCCTTACTTCAGCATTACTCAGCTTCAATGTTGCTTTTGCATTTGCATTTGAAGGGAATCTACAAGGCAGAAAAGTTTTCTCTAAATAGTATTCATTCAGCTCATTATCTATCAATGTAATCACAAGGAGAAATCATAGGTGTGCAATCTTCTTTCGATTCCTCTTCAGTTTTAAATACTCCTGATAAGTAACTTTATTCAATCATGTCACTATTCAAAAATTTGATAGTGTGGCTTATAATCTAGCTTGTAGCTATTGGTAATGACTAATGAGAGCCATTCAGGAATCGAGATACAAGTGGTACAGATTGATGCTAAAAGCTGACATAAAAAATTCGAGCTGAATAAACATACCTCAAGACAATACGCTGTTGTCTAGAACAAAGTTCGTAATATTTGGATTCATTCACCTGAAATATCAGGTAGATACATGAACTGAGAGCTCTGCAAATAAGTTGATGTAGTGACCAGAAGAAACAAACACGTACCAAAAAAACTATTTTCAATTTCAATGACTTTTTTTCTGATCTGACAAGTATAGTGAAGGATGTACACAAATTTTTACCTTCAGCACTGAAGAGACAGATCCGTAGAGATCACTTTTCTTAACATCTTCCACAAGAATTTTCTCAGTGACAAGATGACGCAACACCCTTGATGCTTCACCTTTGGGCAAATGTTTTCCAGCTCCATGTAACTTCAGTGTATCATGCTTGTGCTTCTTGACCTGCATTTACCAAGTTCAATCAGATGAAAACTTGGGAAGAGAAATAGATTTGAGATGATCAGAAACGGTTCAAATCCAGAAAATAATACATTTTGGGCTAGAGATCCACGAAACACTTCAAGTATGTGGGCTGATGAGAAATTCTGTCTTGTGGACTTGACCAATTCAACCTACAAAAAGCATGAATATATACAGTTAAAATTCATCTTACTCCTCCTAAGAACAAAAGACAAGTAAAAGATATATATCATGTATGATTGAAAAAAGGTAAATAGCATATAAGGGAGATTCTCTACCAGCTGCTTTGCAATTTCTGTCATATCTTTGTCAACTAAAGTCTTAGCCTTGCTACAATTGTCACAGCTATTATTACAGTTGGCTGAGTCAAAATTTTCTCCAAAATGAATGAGCTGAAGAAGACGTCGACAATCAACTTCGTTCTCACAGTAGCTAACCTACACAATTGGAAAATGGAAGGTACCTAGTATAAATCAAGGGAAAAACTACAAAGGACACATTGTAGAAATAAGATGCCGTGTACATATCAAAGAAGGTAAACAGTAGAAATTCCCATACCATAAGAAGGAGATTCTCCATGTTAGTCTCAAGCATTTTCCCTGAGCTTGATGAAGATGTACGTTGATATCCCGCTGTAAATGAACTCTGTTCAGCTGCTCCATGACTGATCATATGTTTAACACGAATCTACAGGTAAAAGTGCAGTAGGAATAAGATTAACATGAGGATGAAAAACAATTATATGCTTGTTCGTTGATATGCCATTCTCCCCCAATATGATATCTTAAGAATGCAGTGTTCTGAACTAGCAAACAGTAAAAAATGTTCCTTGCAAGCAATTAGCAATAGAAACCCAGATGTTAATGTTGAAGTACAAAATATAAATTATGACCAACAACAGACTGGATGAACTGTGGGTTATTTTGCATTCTAATTATTCAAGTTTGGTTATATGAGTATTCAGGCCTAGTTAGGTCATTATGGACTAGGGAGTTTCATATTATGTCTTAACATTCACTGTCGTTTTTATGATATTGAATATCAATAAACAAATATACTTCTAGGTTGGACGTGGATTGGATTTCAAGCGGGTCAATTAGGTTTCACAAGTAGATCGGGCCTTCCAGCTTTAATCAACAGATAATGGTTGGTCAGTTAGGTCGTAGATTGTGTATGAAAATATACAAAAAATTAGGAAGCATAACTTACATAATCACCATAATTGTAGAAGAGCACGCAATCTGAAGATGAACCATCTCTTCCAGCACGACCACATTCCTTAGAGATGTAGATAAACGAAAATAATCAACTATGATATGTGGGATAAAATGGAATCAACAACAATCTTCAAAATCATTGTCAAACAAAATATGATAAGCGTCACATTAACCATCAAATTATCCACATGACTTAGCATTTAACTGTTACTGTAATGAACAACTTTCATTGCTGAAACTACTATATGTACAGAATATGTGAAACTTTAATGTTCTTTCCTAAAATACAAACAAGTAAATCATGCACGCATATATTACTTAAACCAATATAGAGCAGAAGATAACAGTATTAAACTTATAGTTAGGAGAAATCACCTGATGATATCCTTCGATTGATTTTGGAATAGAGTGGTGAATAACAAACCGTACATCTGGCTTATTGATACCTGAAAGTCCCAAATATTAGCAAATATGTTTTTTTGGCAGATTACTGACTGATCAGTCAAGTTAATAGGAGATACCCATTCCAAATGCCACAGTAGCACATATTATGTTAATCTCATCTTTACTCCATTGCTTCTGAATATAATTACGGTCAGCAGCATCCATCTGTCCATGGTAAAATGCAGCTTTGTGGCCACATTCCTAGACAGCAGATGAGTTGATGAGAAGTAGTACTAAAAGCTGATTACTGGCCATTAAATAGGTGACTCTCTATAATCAAATCATATGTGCTTTCAAAAATTTCCTCAGTAAGAAGTAATGCTTTAAACTCGTCAACAACAATGCGAATTCATTAGAGAAGTATACATTTAGATGTCCTGATTTTCCATTAAATGTCCAAATATAACAACAAATGTTACATTTCTCAATCAGTGGACATATATTTTGTTAGAACCCTAAAACTGAAAGGGGAAGGGATAGAAATCTGAGTAGCAAGCATCTCGCTAATCAGCCAATTTTGAGGAATCCTCATTTGTAATTCATTTCATTCTTCAAGTTTGCCCAATTACAATCTGATTTCCTCCTTTTATAATGCAGAAAACAAGATAACTAACCCCTAAAACTAAATAGAAATAAATCAGTTAATAAAAAGCATAATGGAGAAAGTGGGAAAATGCCTAAAATCTAGGAAGTGGGAAATTAAACTAATTGACTAGAAAATAAAGAAACTACTAATTAAAACTAATAATCTGGGATTGTATCATATTTCAGCTAAGATGGGTGATAAACTCCTATGCCTCATGTTAACAATTATCACAGGATTCACAACAAATGAATATCTCTACATATATAACAGAAAGTAGATCACTATTGCTCCAAGAAACTATAAATAGATACCACACTTCTGCTCTGAGCATGCTGAAAGAGAACAAAAGACTCCGGGAGCTGTCAGCGTTTACGTTAAACACAGAGTGACAGTGATGAAACCCAATCTCAAGCTTTAAATGAAACGATAAAAAAGGTGATCCTAATGATCATGCTATAACTCTTAGGAGATACGTATAAACTTGAAGATGATAGTGATATAACACACAGACAACAAAAGGACCCAACAGTAAAATAAATAACCCTAGGATTAAGCAAAGGGTGTATTGTCTGCAATGTGGAAAGTTTAAAATTGAGTGGAATTTTTATTTTTTCTAAATCCAAAAGTTAGGAATACAATCCAATTTTGATGAAGATTTTGCATTCTTTAAACTAATAATACAACAAAGCACATGTACAAATAAGAATGTACTCCGCGTACTCTTGTCCATGTATAAATAAGGAAAATGTTTTTCAGCAATGATTTGTGGTGAAGGATACAAACCTGTAACTTCTCAGCCACTTTTTCACAATCCAACCTTGACAGGCAATAAATTATTCCACTTTCATCATGATAATGCTTTTTGATGAATTTGTCAATGTCCTCCACACACTTTTTAGTTTTTGGAACAACCGAGTACCTGCAACACAGTTAAAATCAAATCAATAATTTGTCAATGTCCTCCACACACTTTTTGGTTTTTTCTGGTAGAAACCAAACCAATAATTAACTCATAAATTAATAGCTAAAATCCGGCACTTACGATAAGTTGGGACGGTTGAAGCTCTGGCGGAAAACAACACAGTTAACAAGACCAAGAGCTTGCACAACATCTTCCTTGACAACTGCTGTTGCAGTCGCTGTCAAAGCCAGAACTGGAGTATTTGGATATCTTTGCTTCAAAATTCCAAGACCCTGGGTGGTAATTTAACTATTAAAATCTTCAGTGTGAAAAAAGACTTGTCACACAAATTTGATCATTTTTATAAAAAATATTTACCTGATAGTCTGGCCTAAAATCGTGTCCCCATTGACTGACACAATGGGCCTCATCAATAACAATCCTAGCAAGCATCCCCTGACTACTTAGATTATCCAGCTGGCGCAGCAGGGAATCACTCCTGCACTCAACAGAACACACCATTTTAGCAACTAAATGGCAGCACAATGGAGGTCACTGAAATCTAAAATTGCCCTTTTGCGGATTGCCAAGCCTATTGTAGGAGCACAACAGTTATTTACGATACAGATACTATAAGTCAACCATCTGTTCTCTGCTATCTTTTAGATGATAACTTTATTACCAAAATGCCCAAAACAAATTAGCACTCACTTGGCAATTTTCTCAGGTGTAACATATAACAGTTTGTATTGGGAAAGGTCTCGTAGGATATCTAGTTGTTCAGTCCATTCCATGTTGGCACTCAGGTAAGCAGCAGGTATATTTGCCTGTCAAGAATAGAATTTAATAACTATGAAATAACAAGGGTGATGCCATTAAATATTGGCATTGGCCAGAAGATCTTTGAGGGTTGTCAAAGATTACAAGTCACCTGCTTAAGATGCATAATCTGATCTTGGATAAGAGACACTAGTGGTGAAACAACAAGGGTGACACCATCATTAATTAAAGCAGGGAGCTGCAAGGAAATTTCAAGTATTAATCAGCTATATCAAAGACAAAATTAATTCATAGGCACTAAAAGTTGCAAGACTTAGCAGCCTCTTAAGTATAAAGTAGAATCCATGAATACATAGAATGATGTCAGCTTCTGTTTTTTTATCATATCACATTGTTCATCGACTGAAGCTAATTGGTGTCAAAAGAGATATAGGCTTCTTTTGTTAGATAAAAAACAAAATGATTCAAATTCTAAACAATTAGCCTCACCTGATATGTCAGACTTTTTCCTCCTCCAGTTGGCATTAGCACAAAAACATCACATCCGCTCATTGTAGCATTAATTATTTCTCTTTGGTTGGGACGAAATGAAGGATTTCCGAACACTCTTTTATTATTAGCCTGAAAGTCAATTGCAAAGTGTTAAGAAAGTACATTTGAATAGTAAAGTTAAATGTTCTGATAAAAAGTGTAGCACCTCCAGCTTCCTTGTCCATTCAAAATTCATGCTACTCCATTTCTTCTCACTTGAACCTTCAATGTAGTTGACTGCTATAGTTTTTGGGGTGTATCGTTCCCTTTCGATAGGAACTGAGGAAAAATCAAGCCTGTCTGCGAAAGAGGCAGAAGCAGCTGAGAAGCTACATCTACTATAGTTACTTTGATCATCAAACGTATTTTGCCAGTTGTCCAGCCTCACTGGATTAGCGTTAAAGGTTGGATTTTGGGGGGTGTTATATCCAGCATTCCCAGCAATAGTTGTTGAAGCAGTAAAGTGTGAACTCCGTCTCTCTTCATCAGCAAAATTAGATCGAACCTGAGCCTCAAGCAACTGAATTTTCTTATTCAGCAGCAATCTACACAACAATTTAAAGCAGGAATTAAATCATGGATGAGATCCAAATGAAAGAGGGCGATAGTACATGAAACCTTAAGGAGCAAAAAATCATGAGTCATTCTTCCAAAATAAATGTCCTGCCTCTTCACCCAGTCAAAACTCAAAAGCATCTGCTGGATAAATCAAGATCCCTTCTCACATCCATCCCATCCCAAAACTCAATATTCACAAGTTAATGTAGAAACTTAGGGCCAACCTATCATTACGAAGCTTCTCTATCTGTCCGGGATCCAGATCAGCAGCATTATCAAGAAGTTCATTTGCTACAGCTATTAGCATATCCTTCATCTCTTGTAAGTGACTTTTTATGTCAGGACAAAGTCCAAGCTGAAAGTGCCAGAAAAAAAAAACATGAATGCTTAGTGCTAAAATCAATCTGATAATAGCATAATTTATACACAGCTTCCCTATAAGCATGCTCTGAACTTTTTTTGCCTTACAGCATTGGACAAATGTTAAGGAGAGAATACGCAAGAAGCAATGTCTACCTTGTATCCATGACAGCAGTTTGAGCACAGCTCTGATGGCAAGCAAGCATCATCAGTTTTTGCGGTACTATAAACAGCTGAAGGAGTGATTGGGGGATTCTGCGAAATGGAGGGCTGAGGTGTACCGGTTGCCTGGTAGTGCTCCATGACTATCTGGTCCAGATCAATATTCTGGAAACCATGTTAAGTAACAAAAACGTTAATGAACCAATTTACTCAGAATACCACAAATAAACAGAATTAACAAATGTACAAATAGCAAAAGCTGAGAAATATTTGTGGATCCATGTCAGAATAAAAAGTGATGAGTATGATCCTCACAAAACACAAACATCCAGATTATCAAAAGGATAATAAATTCTTAGTTCAAAAAAGTATATAATCATCACATCCTTGATTTCATGGCCAAACTTGGTATGCATTTTACTCTGCAAGAAGTTGAAGAGTAGTAGAATCTGACGCTATTACACATTTTTTAGGAGAGAGTGGCAGGGAGCATCTAGATAAGGTAGAAATTGAGACAAGTGACACCATGAAAAGTAGAATATAAAAAACAATTATGAGCAAGCTTAAAGCATTCGGATATGCAGCTTAGTACCAGACATATCAATTACCTCAAGAAAGTCATCATCATTGATGTCATCAGGTGCTACTTCCGACAGTCCATTTACTTGGCCTTCAGTCATGACAACATCACCTGATAGTCTTCCATTGACTGGTGCATGAAAGCTTTGCCCCATTGGCCCCTGCCTACTTTGCCCCTCACGATCTTTTCCAGCATTGCCAACAGCATAAGATCGTGAAAAATTATCCGAATAACTATTTGAAGTGTGGTCTTTTGGTCCAAAGCTGTTATCTATTTTTCCATTTTCAAAAGGTCTGCAATGGCTGCCATGAAAACTCCCTGTTTTGCTTTGTCTAGAAACTTCCTTAATGCCGTTTCCATTTTGTGAAGGTGGTATAGTTTTTCCAGGTTTCACATAGTTCCTGCAGGATATCTGAAGACTGGAGAGAGCTTTCCAAGCCTGACAAAATACACATAGACAATCACACATCGCAGGAGAGGTGAGTCTTCCACCTAAACACACTCTCTATTTATTAGTGAAATTGAGTAATCTTTGAGATAACTGTTTGATTTTTTTGATGTTGAGATGACTAACTGTTTCATGGTTATAAAGTTAAACCTTAGCATCAATAAAGCCATGAACAATTTATAGTTTTATGCAAGTGCAATATTAGAGTCTTACCTTCTCCGCGTGAGAGCTTGGCAACCTTCCCACATTTTGGACATGACAGCTCATAAGACTGAAAGCAAAGAAAATGACAGAATTTCTCAAAACTTTAGTGGATATAACCAACAAATGTGTTCAATAGTTTGTACAAATTATAGTCATGAACACAGCACAATCTAGACACAAGAAAAACACACATATATAGATAAATTACTGTTTTTATACCAGTTGTCAGCATGTCAGAAACTACTTATACAGCATGCATAATATCTCTGTACTAAAATTGCAACTCCTTTCCAGTGAAAATGTTCATGTGATTTTTGACAGAATTGAACACATCTGCCCTTTCCTAATTAATTTTTTCCCATACCAATTCTTTTACCTTAGACTCTTGTCTCTCTCTACAGTTTATTGTTCAGATTAATCATTCTCCACAAAACGCGCCCATAAATTTAAAATGAGCAGGAAAGTACCTGGCACTCATTCCTCCTTCCAAAGGTGGCTTCTGGTTAAAGATCGAGAACAGGAAACTCGAGCTCAAGAACTTGTGCTGATTGGACAAATTCTGAAGAGACTCGGCATGCTCGGACCAATTATTCTTCGGCTTAACAGACACTTTTTTTAATTCCGAACCAGCGCGAGAATCGCTCTCACTGATTACAAACCAGAAATCGCAATCAATTAAATCAGGAGCACGAAGAATGCAGATTTGCACGACATAGAAAGCAGAATCAACAAAATGGCGAGTAATTCTGAGTTTTTCTTACCTCATGTGTAATGGCGGAATCATGAATTAACATGTCCGACCGAACGGATTGAGCAACGAGGGGCTTCCGATTTGGTACAATTGGAGCTTCGATTGAAAAAGTTCAGGCGTCGAGCAGAAAATTTACTTATTCAAGAGTTAGGGTTGAGTTTTGCAATAGTTAGGGTTGAGTTTTGCAAGCCAGAGGCAGCGAGGAGATGAAGAAGAGGCTTCGGGCAAATTTTACAAATTTGTGTTTCCGCGCTCACCCGCCTTTGAATGAAATTTCAATTTTGCGATAATATACACGCTTTTGTGCAACACATGGCTGTAAAAACGTATGTTACACACCTTATTCTAGAGGTCTAGTAAAAATATTTCAACCAAACAACGCCCACCCTACTAACAGGGTCTACGACCTACGCAACGCCCACCTATGTCATAACGGTTGACGGTCCGCTGGCCGTAACGACTGGTGGTCCATTGGCCGTAACGGCTGGCGGTCCATCTGCCTTAAAGGCAGATGGTCCATTTGCCTTAACGGTTGAGCATAATTTTAATTTATTGCATTTAATGCATTAAATCTGTTCATCTAACAATATTGATTATACTCATTTACCTCTTTAAATACATGTCCAACCTTAAACAACCTCCAAACCATTTTTCTTCTCTTTTCATAAAAAAAATCATCTTCACAATGGATGATCAAGAAGATTGGAATGAAAATTTCAATATGAAAGATAACTCTTTTACAATAATACACAACGAGGTAAGTTTGTTCTTTCCAAACTATCTCAATATATTTCATTGTTTTTGGCATAGAAACTCATGTAAAACCGTTCGAAAAAGTATGATGGACACACTTGTTGAATATTCAAATGTCTTTGCACGTAGTTTCGTATGTTATGCGATCGATAACATACGTAAGAAGTTTGATTAGTTTGCATCTTCTTTTGCCCCTACCAACTCTTAAGTTCACACTTTGTAATATGGGCATGTTGGCTGCTATTGCATTTGATTGTTGTTTTGTGGTTCTGGGAGGTCATAACCAAACCTATCTTCCTATGGTTGTTCCCGCCAATTGGGACGAGGTCATGGATAATGAAACTATCATCATTTTCTTCGATAACATTGGTGCACACTTTGAATTAGTAAATCTCACACTCATTTAAAGTTGCTTACTTCTTTAACCTTTAATGCATGTGTGATTTATATATATATTTCTTACTAGACATATACGCCCGACGTTGTCAGGGCAGTTAGTTTAACATTGATTTGTATGTTTATATGGGTAGTATTTAAATGACGATAAAAGAGGTCGTTTGAATGCAATGTAATGAAAAATACTACAATCAAAATGAAATGCTTTTATTGGATTGCAACAACACCCGTCAAAACTTAACTCAATCCGACAATCCGGCCTATCAAAAACTTTATGGGTTGAAACCTGATTTGAAATTTACGGGTCAAACTGCGACTCGACCTGTTCGACTCAAACACTAATGTGTTGAAACTCGAGAGGCATTTGATCGATTCGAAATATTGTTTAACATATAAATATATATAAGATGTTGAATAATATATTTTATTTTTATTATTCAAATATACAAATTAATATTATATCATTAAAAATATTAGTATAATTTTAATAACTTGTAAAATAGTATGAAAATTTAATTTTCTCAACCCATTAGGTTGACTTGACTAAACCCAAAACGGTCGAATCCGTAAATTTTAACAACTGAATAACCAAACCATTTTTCAACCCAACTCGATTGATCCGTTTGACATGTTTTATCATATAATACAATTAATAAATGATATATTATATAATACATGGTGTAGTAATAATGATGATATATATAATGGACTTTAATTGAATGCATCTAATGGCAAAAAAATACAAACTTATATGTAAGTTGGATAGGATAGATAATATATAATCACATAATATAAAAAAATGAATTAAAATGAGGGCAATTAATAACAAAAAGTTCAAACTTTACATATATGTAGGTTAGATAGATTGTAGGTGTTTTTTACTCAAGATTGTCCATTGCCACCTCTTTACCCACAATGGAGATATCATTGTAATAAGGAGGCAACAACAACGTACAATTATTTTTGAAAACGTGTGGAGCTATACAAGTATGATTTTAACGATGATCAACGGTGTCTCATAAGATGATGTCTGAACCTCGTGTTCTGAGTTGTCCACCGTTGCGGGCAATGTGTTACTGAACATGACAGTCTGACGATGTTTCCTACGATAAGTCTTAATGTTCGTTTGTGGAGCCTGAGCTACATCCTGATCCTTACATGTTTCACGACGACGATGACGAAATGATCTACTCGCCTCTTCGCGAGTCGACATCTAAAAAAGAAAGCAATATAAAACCAAGTAACGAAATCAATCGACACTAATTGAAAGAGGTCAGCCGTAAAGGCCAGTGCCTCGTCTGCCTTAACGGTAGAGGGCACGCTAGCCTTTACGGCTGGCGACCCTTCTGCCTTAACGGCTGGCGACCCTTCTGCCTTAACGGCTGGCGACCCTTCTGCCTTAACGGCAAGGGGCACACCAGCCTTTACGGCCAGCGGCCCTTCTGCCGTAAAGGTCGCGCTGGTTCGTCTTCCCCAAAAATCCCGACATGCAAAATACCGATCGAACCAAACGATTCATACGAAAAGAAACCCGACATCAATTGCTTCCAATACAATAAAGATCCATTTAGATTCATAGACCCATTTAGATTTTACAATCCTAAACCCTAAAAACTCTAACTATTAAAAACCTTAAATCCAATCCAACAAGGTTGAAAAAGATAAGATGGTGAATGAAATATGTGAATCATGGATATGAAGCATACCTCAAGTAGTTGTAATTTTGATTTGTGAAAAGATTGATGGATAAAAGTTTGTATTTTGTAGATTGAAAGATGAGATAATGGAGGAGAAAGAGAGAAGAGGAAGGAGATGACAAGAAAGAAAGATGAAGGTGGCAATGGTTGTAATTTTACACAAAATTTTATAGATATGATATAGGGTATAGGGTGGGTGTTGAGAAGAAAAGGTGTGTGGGTGTTGTTTAGAAATCCCCTAAAAAAGATAGTAAAATGTTGTCCAACCGTCATTTTAAAGTCTTTATTCTTAAATCCATCTAACTTTATTTGTGACCATAAGAAATATTAAGATTGGACACGGTGTGCAAAATTTGTTTTCAATTTTAGACTAAACTTTGACAAGCAAAATTAGACTAACACATCTAACTATAAATCAATCATATTACTATTAACTTAATCATTCAAATAATCATTTTAGATCGATTTTCACAGGTGCTTAATACGTTGTTGCCTCCATTTTTCTCTTATAAAGAATCTTATCAAGCTACTGTTATCTACATAAAACTTACAAATATATATGATACAATAGAGTGCTACGTGGTACCCATATCTTTTATCTTTCGTACAATAAGGTAGTTTTAAAGGCAATAATATTACTTGGTGTAATAATTTCAGATGTTATCGGTCAATATATTTACCTAATATTTTTGCATAAAATGTATTTATCGTTGACAGCTGGAGGATGATATTGTACATGATGTTGATAAGATGATTTGTAATTCGATTAATACAAAACCCCAACGAGAAATTAGTGGAAAATCATCTCGGGATAAGGTAGTTTTAGAATCTGTCAATTTATCTTTCTTAACTATTAATCAATTAGTGTATTCATGCTTACTTATCACATAACATCTTATTTTCCACTCACTTCCGTCTCTGCTTAGTCAGTCTCTTCCTGTTTTCGAGTCTGTTTCTCTCTTCTGTCTCTGCTTGCTCTATGGAGAAGATGGAGAAGAAAGACTCGCCTCCAGACTTACAAATATGATACGGAGTACAATAGAGTACTACTTGGTACCCATATCTTTATCTTTCATACAATAAGGTAGTTTTAGAAGCAATAATATTACTTGGTGTAGTATTTTTAGATGTTATCAGTCACTAATATTTACCTAATATTATTTACCTAGTATTTTGCAGGAAATGTATTCATCGTTGAAAGCTGAAGGATGATATTTGTACATGATGTTGATAGGATGATTTGTTAATTCGATTAATACAAAACCCCGGCGAGAAATTAGTGGACAATCATCTCGGAACCTGAGAACTCGTGGCTTAAAATTGTCTTAAAAAAATACCTCAAAAATCAAGAAGTACAGAATTACAAAAAACAGAGTAACACCTCTTGACAATGGTCGAAACTTACGAGCCTCCGTGTGGTGCGTCTTGTTTGGTCTAATTTGGCAAGTGAGAGATGACAGAACTATTCCGTTCTAAAAAGACCACTGGCGGGTGATGAGGAGCTTAAGGCCAAGCTGATGATGCTGAAAGAAAGAATGATTCTCAACAACTATCTTTGCCCAGATAGAACATGGAACCTTCACAAGTTTAAATAAGTTATAAACCTTGAAGATTTATACTCTATCTTGAGAATCATTATACCACTAAACATTATTCCTGACCGGATATATGAGAAACCAAGTAGAAATTGTTACTTTTTGACCAATGTAGCAATGAAATGGATTTAAAGTAAGAACCGAAGCCCCACTGTAGACTATAAATGAATTTGGAAACTACACATCTTTTGTTTGAAAAATATGGTGGAATAACCCCCAACCAAAGCACAGTTTTTTTTTTTGGTCGGAAAAAGCAAAGCTTAATTAAGAAACGACGGGCTCACAAGCGATAGAACGGGGGAAAGCCCTACCCCCGATATCGTCCGAAATAAAGCAAAGAGAAGCCACAGGCGGCTCGGACAAAACATGAAAGCCAAACGGAAAGGAAAAAACGAGTTTAGCAAGGGAGTCGGCGACAAGGTTCGCTTCCCTGAAGACATGGTTCACGCGGATATTCCAATCCCGCGTGAGGAAGCCGTGGCATTCGGATACCAGGCTGAAAAGAGGGTGTGTGCCACAAGGGAGTTTGTGGATCAGGCCCACCGCCAAGGCCGAATCCGACTCCAAACAAACATTCCGAAAGCCTTTCAACCAAAGCACAGTTAGTGGCCAATCATATCATGGTTCCACAAGGATGCAGGTTTTGCAACAATTTAGTGGAAGATGCGTACCACCTTTTTTTTATAATGTAATTACGTAAAACGGGCTTTGGTTGGACTCAATCATGCAATACACAAAAAACCAAGACACATAAATGTACAAAGTCGTCATCTCGGGACCTTCATTGAAGAGACCCCTAGTTTGCTTCTAGAGAAAGAGATGGAAACTCTAATCCGTGTTTAGTGGTGTTCCCGGTACTTCCACAACAAAAACATCTTCGATGGGGAGCTAGAATAAGCGTAATTCCCAATACGTAGGAGAGTTTGCTAAGAAGCAAATAGTAGATTGGAAACAGGCAATCAAACCGGTCTCCGTGGAAGGAATTGTCAACAAAGCCAATAATGCCACGAGAAGGAAAAATGCGGAATGTTCAAAACCTCCTAACAATTTTTGTAAATTGAGTTTTGATGGCGTTGTTAACTTTGATGGTTTCGCGTTATTTGGTTTTGTTATCAGGAACTCTAGAGCCCTTCCCGTATATTTGGATGGTGGCTTTATAGGACTTGGTGAATGTAATCTTGGGTGATTAAAGTTGTCCAAAAGAGGTGGAACTTTTGTGTATTGACATCCAGTCTCTGCTTATGAGGTTTCAAAGTTGGCGAATCTCTCATGTTTCTAGGGTAGTCAATTCTGTTGCAGACTACATTGTTGTGTTGTATCGGGGTGCCCCCTCATTCACCCTGGAGTCTGATCCGGTTCTTAGGGACCTCATCCGAAATGATGCTCTAGGATAGTATCTTGTTTTGACGGTCCAACCTAATTCTTTCCTTATACAAAAAAAAAGATTAATACATTATTTTAGTGGATGCAAATTTATGTTGTAATAACTAAAAACATAAAATTTCTAAAATTGCCATGTGTGTAGAGCGAGTAATGCTGTGGCCGATAAAATTGCTAAAAAAGGTCATAGCCTCTCTACCGATGCTATCGCGAATCTCTCAAAACTGAAAATTATCGTCCGAAAGGACGTTCTAGGACGTCCCCCTTGAGGGGTACCCTAATTCTTACCAATTCAAAAAAAAAACTAAAAACATAAACTTCAAATGGGCCGTCGGTGTTGGGCCGGATAGACTATCCAAATCGAATTATCACAAACGCGGGTCGGGCTCTCCTCATCAACCGTCGGATTATCTGACCAGTCAACCAAAACCAACGGCCAGATCTAACCATCAAGAAAACACCTCACATTCAAAACATACATAACCCACGTCTCTCGCGCCAACCAACGAAACAGAAAACTCAAAATCCAAGAAGCAGCAGTCAGTCACACACACTGTAGCGCGCGATCGAGATGGATCCCGCCGGCGCAACTCCTCCGGCGCCGGCGAACATTCTGTTCTCCGCCGAGGGCCCCGACCCCTGCCCCAGGTGCCTCAACGGCTTCATGGAAGCGCCCCTTTGCACCGACCCGCCGTGCGAGAAGTGGCCGGAGCCGGCGGGGTACGACGTCTTCGCATCGCCGGAAAATCAAGAAACGGAAGACTCATCCGTTCCACTGCCGGAGTACGACGAGAGCATCGAGGAGTTAGTCCCAGGTGGGCCTGAAGACGATCTAGTCGTCGAGGAACCGCCGGCGCCGGGGAATACGCCGACGAGCGTCTCCGGCGAAGTGCGGAGGGAGATAAGGAGGTTTTTGCCGGAGTTTACACGGAGGAGGATGGCGAGATCTTTGACGGCGTTTCACCTGCAAAGGAGGTCAAGGATCCGGATGAGGTCAGCGCGCGTGACCCTGACGAGTAGCTCCGGCGAAGTGCGGAGGGAGAGAAGGAGTTTTTTGCCAGAGTTTACACGGAAGAGGATGGCGAGATCTTTGACGGAGTTTCTCCGGCAAAGAAAGTCAAGGATCCGGATGAGGTCAGCGCGGGTGAACGAATCGGTTGAGTCGACACGGGGTGGGGAGCAAGAAGCTGGCGAAACCGCCGAGTCAGGCTCGTAGTCGACAACGGGAACGGAGCATGGTTCTTGCTGACGTCATGCTGATCGTAGTAGCACGTGCCATGCACGTAACGGCTTCACCTAACTGCGCGCGCTAGCTAGCTAGTGTACGTAGATTTTGACGGTTTTCTTTCGTATATAGTCTTGATTGGTCTGCTGAAGAAGCTTGGTATAGATTAGTGCAAATTGTGCAGTGTACGTAGATTGTGATATTCATGCATGTACGTAGTTTGAGCTTTGTAAAGAGGATCGGTCTCATTTGTGGATATCTTTCCGGGCAAAGTGTATAAAGTTTTACATTCGTCTTGTCAATTTACTGCCTTTTCTTCTTGTTAACTGATTAAACACCAATAATTATGTATTCTTTAAGTCAGAAGCAAGAGAATTCGGTAAAAGGGAAAAGATTGTTGGAACGGTGTCACTGTTATCTAGGGGGTAACAGTGAACTGGGCAGCGGAACGTCACAAAACAAACTAACACTAGCAGGTAACAGTGGGTTGACACGATTACTTATAGTGGAAAACCCTCCAACAACCAACTAGTTGTCAAAGGGAAAAACCACTCCCTCGTTAGAGGAGTTTGAATGATCTCTTTATTAATGCCAGTTACAAGCCTACTCTAGACATACAGGGACTTCAAGTAGTCTAATCTAATCCCTAGTTTAAGCACCTACACACCCTAGTATCTCAGTCTAAGAACCTTGTATGACAATAACTAAATCGATCAACAACACCTTAACGAGACTTCTTCTTCTTCTTCTCACGAACACTTCTGAATGCTTGGTAATCGGTGACTTCACTTCTGAATAGGCACAAGGTATTTATAGAGTTGCACACGTGAAATCTGGCTCATATCTTTACCAAGATCTTCACGCGTTTACTCAACAAACGATCCTTATCCCAACAACTCTATCTTTAACAAACTTTGATCTTATCTTCATGGATATTTCGTTGCACATGATCTTCTGCCGAATCTCACTTGTATTCAAGCCCATAAAAGCCCATTAACACGCTGTGTTAGGGTTTCCCGCTTTTCTTCCCCGCGCTTACTAAGTATAGTAAGACACTGCTTGCATACGCTGCTGTTTCCTCACACTGTTCCCTCACATCAGCTTTCTTTCTTCCTTGGTTATTTTTCCTGTACTCAATACACTTAAACACAAGGTCAAATGATAGAGAGTTTGTCATCTTCAAAACAAGAGAATGATGTCGTTGAACTCATGGTAACAGTTAACTGTTTCCCCGGAGGTAACAGTGTAACTGTTTCCCTGTTTCAATCGTCATCTGGTGGATAGTAATATTGTTGACTTGGTACCAGTCTAACTGTTCCCAGCGACTGTTACCCATGAGAACACATGACTATCCAACAAAGATCTTGTAAGGTAAATTATGAATTGGTGTAGAGATCAAGATCGAGGCGAATTAACGAGGCAATCTTACATGCAGTATGCGAAATCGCATAATGTGAACGTACTAACTGGGATTCAGATCAATGTCGCTTCCTACCCGATCGTGATTACCGGGTTTCTCCATGAACAGAGTTTAGATAGGGTGGCCCGGAACCTACCCGATCGTGATCCCTTAAGCGCTACAAGAAGTCAATCAACTGATCGATCATGATCGAGTTAGTTGCACGAGAAACCAGCTCAAGAACTAAATAATAGTTTGCAGTTTGTTTTTCACTTTGTAAGACAGAGGACAAGCAAAACATATGCCTTTAGCTTGCAAAGGTGGCCTGATTTGGCAATCATGCAAAAGAAAATTGTATTCAAAACTACAAAGTGATCCCAAAGCAATAAGCAAAATGGCCCATTAGCTCAGTTGGTTAGAGCGTCGTGCTAATAACGCGAAGGTCGCAGGTTCGAGACCTGCATGGGCCATTTTCTTTTTTGAGGAAGGGATACCTTGGGATATAATAGTAGGTATCTAATCTTAAGGGGCTTAAAAGGTAATTTTTGGAATAAAAGCGTCCCCAAACCAATTTGGAAAGTAACCCAAAGTGATCACAAATCCAACCATCGCAAAAACAAGTGTTGCGTTTGAATGAAATTTACTATACGATGAATGTTAACGATGCGCGGCTTCTATCAACCGACTGTTTCTGCATGATCCTATCATATTGTTTAAATTAGTACAACCTCGTACCATGTACGGGTAATGTAAATATAAAACCGAATTAACCGATTTGAGATCAAATTTTGATACGAATACGCTTTAACTCGGGAACTTATAATTCAAATCCGATAGACCAAAGTCCGAACCTATTGACCTACATATGTACTTTTATCCATACAATTTTAATTTTAAAATAATTCTATTCAAATTTTCGCATTTATATTATTAATGAATTTACTATTGGCACATGTCAATTTTTTTCACTATTCTTCAATATTCAATAATGACAAAAATGTATACTAATTAATAAGAAAAAAAATTAAAGAATATAAAAGAAAATCACTTGAATTTCCTTATTCATATAAGGATATATATAATTGAGTAAGATATTAAGTATACATAAGGAAATTGGATAAGATATCAAGAAGATATATATGTTATTTTTTGAAAATCAATGTAAAAAATAAAATCATTATTTTATTCAGGGTTGATGACGTGGCGCAAATTTTAACAAAGACTTGGGTTCCGCTTTATACTGTATTATTATAGTAGATTAGTGTTGAGTGTTTTAAAATTGCTAATTGTTTTAAATTGCTTGGGTTTTTACGGCGGAACTACTACTGATACACTATTTTTTAGTTATTTATAGTTTCTACACTATTTGATGCGCTTAATTATCTTAGAAGTACAATTTGGTACGCCTAAGTTAAGCGTACAAGGGTAAAATAGGAAAAAACAATTACCGCACGGGATAGCCTTGTGCGCTTATCTTAGGCGTACAAGGCTCGAAAAAATAACAAAAGTCAGTTCGAAAATAAAGGGAAGTTGGCCTTGTGCGCCCAAGTAAGGCGCATGCTAGGGCGCACCAAACAGACTAAACCGCAAGAAACCGTCTTTTTCGGGTTTGAACCGAATTTTTTTTGACTAGAGAACAAAATTACATTGACATGATGTGTCATTGTTTAAAAACCCATTATTTAATAGAATAAATTATTTACTACTTGATGGACTAATATGAGTCTCAAATTCAAGCCCAGCTTAATAGCCCACATACTAAAATACTCTTGAGACATATGCATTTATAGTACTCTTCTCAAGTCCTTATTTCCCCCAAAATTCCAATATGGGAAGCTCGTTCTGGGCACTTTTCATGCGTGCCACACTCCATGTTCTATCCACATCGAAAATTTCCAAAGTAGAGAGATTTAGATGGTATTATATAAGATTTGGAATGTTTAAGTTGATAGTTTTATTATGAGTTTATAAATTAAATTTATATAGTTTTAAAAATCTATTAAAGATATATGTAATTTAAATTTGTATAAATTAATTTAATAGGTATTTTTAGCTATAATGGGTATGTGTTAAGTTAGTTCGATTTACCCAAACTGAACCGAGATCTAAACTGACCCCAACCGAAAACCGAAATAGTCCAAAACATGAACCGAGCTAGTTCGGTTCGCTTTGGATCGGTTTGGTTTTCGGTTTTCTTCGGTTCATTGGAACCGGTGAACAACCCTAGCCTATGTGGTTTAACCCTAAACCCTAATACGACAAAGCCCACGTTCATGAAAGAGTAAAAACATTAACCGAAATGATAGTCGAGCATGATCCCGAACCGAAACTAAGGAATCAAACTTGAATTCGGCCTATGAGCCCATTAGACCCAATATAGGGCCATTTGTACAAATAGTGAGAGAAATCTTAGTGCTTTGTGGGGAAAGCTTGCTGTTGAAATTTTGATGCAATACTACGACGTTGCCGTTTCTAAGCAATATTCCTACAAAGCTCCAATCACATAGTTCTTGGCTTGCGTTTATGTTAACTACGACTTTGATGGTGCACAAAATAAGATGAGGGAGTGAGAAGAGGTGATTCTAAATGATCCATTCCTTGGAAAACATGTTGAGGAAGGTAGTTACACTACTGTGCTGATAAGGGATGAGTTCCTTGAAAACGCCCGTCTTTTTATAAGTGAAAATAAGAAGTAACCGACGAGGAGAGCAGAGCACCAACCAGTCGTTGTCGTCGTCATCATTGTGCAGAGCCAACAGAGGAAGTCCTTGCCATCGCCCAAAGTCGTCGAACAAGTCGTCACCGTCATCGTCGCCGAACAAGTCCTCGGCTCGTTGATGTCGTCGTCGTCACGTGCGAGTTGCTGCGAGTCTGCGACTTGGGGTTGTGAGGCCGCGACTTGGGAGTAGCGAGCGGCCGAGCAGCGAATGGCGAAGAGGAAGTGAACTGGCGAAGAGGGAGAACTTGGGATTGGAAGAATAGAAGAAGTGAATTGACAAAGAGGGAGAGCAACGACTGCAGCAGCTGGAGCGAACAGAAGAGCCGACCCACTCTTACATATCTTGGGTTTATTTTTAAAAATTTTGTCAGTTTATTCGGTTTATTGAACCGACCCATCCCCAAAACCAAACCGAGAACCGATTTGGAGAATACTTGGAACCGATGACCGAACCGAATTACTCGGGTTCGGTTCGGTCTGGTTCGTCGGTTTGGATTGGTTCTGTCAGCCCAATGAACAACCTTATCATGAGATGGTCATTGAAGAGACCCATAGTTTGCTTTCAAAGAAAGAAATAGAAACTCTAATCCGTGTTTGGTGGTGTTCCTGATACCTCCGCAGCAAAAACATCTTCGATTGGGGGGATCTACCTAATTCCTAATCCATAGTAGAGCTTGCTAAGAAACATATAATAGATTGGAAACATACAATCAAACCGGTCTTTGAGGAAGAAATTGTCAAAAAGTCCAATAATGCCACGAGAAGGAAAAAGGCAAAATGGTCAAAACCTCCTAACAACTTTTGTAAATTGAATTTTGATGTCATTGTTAACTTTGATGCTTTTACGTCATTTGGTTTTGTTATCGGAACTCTAGAGACCTTCCCGTATCTTTGGATTGTGGTTTTATAGGACTTGGTGAATGCGATCTTGGTAATTGGACTTGTCAACGAGAGGTGGAACTTTTGCGTAATGACATTTAGTCTCTGCTTGGGAGGTTTTAAAATTGACAAATCACCAACCAACTCTATTGAAGACTACGGTTGCCAAGGTGTCCCCTCGTTCACTCTAGTATAGTACAGTAGCTTGTTTTGTATGTCCGGCCTAGCTAATTCTTTTCTTATAAAAAAAATTAACACGTGATTTAGTGGATGCAAATTTATATACTCCATCCGTTTCAATAAACATGTCATTTTAGCCATTTGCACATGTATTAAGGAAGCTATTAAATGGACTATTATACCCCTAATTATTACCTCACTTTTTACTTTATTGAAAACCACTACTAATAAACTGCTAATGATTATAAGGGTAAATCTGTAAAGTAAATGCCAAAAAATGTAAAACGACATGTATTATGAAACAAAATTTTAGAACTAAAACGACATGTTTATTGAAACGGAGGGAGTAATAGCTAAAAAAATAACTTCAAATGGGCCGTCGGTGTTGGGCCAAATAGACGGTCCAAATCGAACTATCACAAAAGCGGGTCAGACTCTCCTCATCAACCGTCCGATTCTCTGACCAGTCAACCAAGATCAACGGCCAGATCTAACCATCAAGAAAACACCTCACACTCCAAACATATATAACTCACATCTCTCGCGCCCCCGCAAACTCCAACCAACCAAACACAAAACACAAGATTCAATAAACAGCAGTCAGTTACACACACTGTAGCGCGCGATCGAGATGGATCCCGCCGGCGGACATCCTCCGGCGCCGGCGAACACTCTGTTCTCCGCCGATGGCCCCGACCTCTGCCCCAGGTGCCTCAACGGCTTCAAAAACACGCCCCTTTGCACCGACCCGCCGTGCGAGAAGTGGCCGGAGCCAGCGTACGACGTCGTTGCATCGCCGGAAAATCAAGAAATGGCAGATGAAGATCCATTCGTTCCTCTGCCGGCGGAGTACGACGAGAGGATCGAGGAGTTAGTCCCACGTGGGCCTGAGGACGATCTGATCGTCGAGGATCCGCCGGCGCCGGGGAATACGCCGACGAGCGAAGTGACGGAGGGAGATAAGGAGGCTTTCGCCGGAGGTTTCACGGAGGAAGATAGGGAGATGTTTGACGGCGTTGCTCTTGCGAAGGGAGTTGAATCGGTTGCGTCGACACACGGTGGGGAGCAAGAAGCTGGCGAAACCGCCGAGTCAGGCTCGTCGTCGACGACGGGAGCGAATTGAGCATGGTTCTTGATGACGTCATGCTGATCGTACGTAGTAGCACGTGCCACTTAACGGCGTTACCTAACTGCGCGCGCTAGCTCACAGGTTTCCGAGTTAATTTTTTTTACGGTTTTCTTTCGTATGTGGTTTTGATTGGTTCGATTATTGGTCTGCTGAAGAAGCTTGGTATAGAATGCATAAATTGTGCAATGTACGTAGATTGTGATATTCATGCACGTAGCTAGTTTGAGCTTTGTAAAGAGGATCGATCGGTCTCATTTGTGGATATATTACCGGGCAAAGTCTATACAGTTTTACATTCGTGAGATCAATTTACTGTCGATCTTTTCTTCGATCTTGTTTTTGTGTTTGTGTTTGTGATTACGTCAACTGATTAATGTAGCACCAATGATTATATGTTCTTTAAATCAGAAGCAAGAAAATTTGCTAAAAGGGAAAAGATCTTTCGTGGTAAATTATAAATTGGTCTAGAGATCAAGAGACGAATTAACGAAGCAATATTGGTATGGCGTGCAGTATGCGAAGGCGCATAATATGAACACTCTAACTAAGATTGCAGATCAACGTCGCTTCATTACGGGTTCCTCCATGAACAGAGTTTAGATAGGTGGCCCGCAAGTCCGAAACCTACCCGATCGTGATCCCGTGAGCAACGTGACAAGAAGCCAATTAAGTCATGATCGAGTTCATTGCACGAGAAACCAACTCATGAAATGGTGGTTTGCAGTTTGCTTTTCCCTTTGTAAGATAGATGACAAGCAAAACATATGCATTTAAAATCAAAACGCAGCTATTTAGGTTCGCTTGCAAAGGCAGCTTGATTTGGTAATCATGCAAAAAAGGTTGTATATGAATTATGAAACTACAAAAAACTATCGTAAAATTAAAATCAAAGCGGCCCATTAGCTCAGTTGGTTAGAGCGTCGTGCTAATAACGCGAAGGTCGCAGGTTCGAGACCTGCATGGGCCATTTTTTTTTAGACCCAAATTGACCAAACATTATAATAAGCATTTGGTGATAATGTAAAATTCATTGGGTTCAATACTGCGTGAGAACTTGTCTGTTCCAATCTCACAGCCATTTAGGTTCTTCCATTTTGACCGCTTGTTATTGACACTCACTTTCAGAAGCTTATAAGTTACACATGGCAAAGGATTAATGTTCACTCAACTAAGTCGATCCAAGTTCGGATCCATAACAAAACACTCTGAATATCCAAGGGGACGACTAATATTGTCTTCCAATCAATTTGGAAAGCAAACCCAAAGTGACCAACAAGTGTTTGAATTAGAGTTGATTGTTCTAAAAATGATAATCTTGAAATATATAAAAATTAATGGTTTACCACGAGTTTTTGGTAAATAAACAAGTACTAATATAAGTTCTTTGGATGATCAAAAAATGCGCTCGTGGCCTAATGGATAAGGCGTCTGACTTCTAATGAGACGATTGTGGGTTCGAGTCCCACCGAGCGTGCAATTTGATATCTTTTCTTTTGGAGCTTACCCATCTCTTTATTTTTTTTTGGTTTAATTCAGAAAATTATCTCTATATATGACATATTTCATCTACTAATGACTAATTATTTTGATTAAGTGAATTAACTTGTGTTACGACATATACATGGAGTTTCAGTGATTTGAAGTGCAGCAATTAATATAGCACAAGAAACAAGTACAATTGTGGATAAGAACATCACTATTTCTGTTCTAACCACTAATATAGCATCAGTACTGAACTGAGCTATCAATTCATATGGACTTCTTTTTTAGGTATCGGATTTCAACGTTTACCATGTATAGTCTGGCGTGACTCGTGAGCATTAATTCAATTGCTAACAAATTATTGATATGTTAGTTTGTGAAATTTCATTTGTGCCCTAATTAATTAACGGGGGACGGAGAGTTCTATCAATCTTTTAAATTTAAAAGCTTAAGCTAATTAATAGGTTGGACTTCACCTTACTTATATCTTAGTTCATTTTTGTTTTATACGAAAGATATTGGATTCATTCAAACAATCTAAGCACGCCCTCTAAAATGCAACTAAGTCTAGTTTAGTTGATACTTGATAAATGCCTATGACTAGTCCAAATCGAAGAGGAACTTTCCAATATTCAAAACCTTTAAGGCCGGGTGTCTAGTCCAAATACATTTTAAGAACGACTAACCAAACAAGTTTAGCTCAAATAACACAAATCACGAAGAGTTAGCTCAATTAACCATCGATGTGATATTTGATCAAAAAAAAAAATATGAGATGTGATAAAATAGAGAACAAAGTGATAAAGAAGCTAGCTTTGGTATATTGATTAGAGAAAAGAGTTCTGCCATTAAATGGCTACATTCCATTGGTGTGCATAAAACTAGAGGAGATTAATTATACTACGATAGATAGATAGACTAGAAGACAAGAAAGTGAAGCTTCCTTCCGCCAATAATCACATGATGGTCGCGTGATCTGGAGGAAGTATGAAATGCACCCTATATTATATTCCCTCCCACCGTAAATATAAGTCTTATTTGGAATTTGTGCTAATTTTAAGGAAAAGTTGAAAAATGTGTAATGTAGAATGTTTAGTGAGGATAATATGGTAAAAGGAGAAGAGATGGATAAAAAAGATGTAATTTAAATGATTTGTTGAGGATAATATGGTAAACGTAGAGGAGAGAGGGATAAAGAAAGTATAATTTGAATGATTTGGGAAGAGTAATATAGTAAAAAAGGAGGTCAGAAGGATAAAAATGAATAATTTACTGAGGGTAATGTAGTAAATTTGATTTTCAAAAAATAGAAAGCTCATAAATAAATAAGACTTCTATTTTGGAATTCGACCAAAAAAAAAACTTCTATTTTGGAACGTCCAGAACAAAAAATACGATTTATATTTAGGGACGGAGGAAGTACTAACGGTAATAGCACCATAGTATATTTTATATAAAATGACTATCAGATCTTAACTGGTCAATTTAAATGCAACTTTGTTTTTTCAAACCACCTTAATATTCTATATATATCAACAAAGTCCCACCAAACAAACAAAAAAAAAAACAGGCGATCGAAATGAATCCATCCAACTTATCTTCGTCCCAACCTCAAAACCAACCCACAAATAGAAACACTTGTCTGCGATACTCTTGTTACGTCTTCTCCTTCCTCGTACTTCCTCTATCCTTAGCCTTGATCTTATATAATATCGATCCATCGGGCCCGAAACCCGGGCTGATCGATGGATCGATTCTCTGGAGCCTCGAAAAAGTCGGATCGGGCCGTGTTACGGGCCCGGAAGATCTCGTGTACGACCCGGTTTCAAAGGCGTTGTACATGGGATGCGGAGACGGATCGATAAAACGGGTCATGATGGGTGACGGGTCGGGTTTGGACGACGGTGATGTCGAGGTGGAAGAGGTGGTCAACACCGGCGGCCGCCCGCTTGGCCTGGCGCTCAGCCGTAGCGCCGCCGGAAGTGAGCTCATTATTGCCGATGCTTATAAGGTATTCTACGGAGTATTTATTTATTTATTAGCATTAATTTATTCGCATTTAATAATAATAAAAGTTGGAAACTGGGATTTTAATTTATATTTTTCATCATCAATATTTATGGATGGAAAAATCAATATCATCATCTGACCGACGTGTACCGAACGGTCACACGGGTTAGGTTAGTCACCTAACATATTTTTTAAGTACTAAGAACTAATTAAACAACCATCAATTTTAATCTGCCTTTTTTTTTGGTGAAGGACCCTACATACAGGTGAATCGGTGACCTCTATGTACCTTTACATGTTAGCCGTTTTACTAGATGTCCAGAGACTAATCTGCCAGCTTTAAATTTAAGCGGGTTTATTAATTTTATCCTGGTAGTTATATAGTTTTATGCAATGAGGAATTTTATTTTTTCATTAATATTAAACAGTAGTACAAGACTTATAGAATGCATAAACCTTTTATGGTGCCTTATGGTTTTGTATGTGTGTGCATATACAGGGCCTTCTCAAACTGACCAAAGAAGGTGAGCTTGTACAACTAACCAAGGAGGCAGAGGGACAAGAGTTCAAACTAACTGATGGTGTGGAAGTAGCCCAAGATGGCATTATCTACTTCACTGACGCCTCGACCAAAGACAGCCTCCATTCGTCCATTGTCGAGCAGCAGAGTGGTAGACCAAATGGAAGACTCCTGAGCTTTGATCCGGCCACCGGAGAAAGTAGGGTTCTTCTCCGAGACCTCTTCTTCGCCAATGGGGTAACGCTCGCCCCTGATCAAGGCTCTCTCATATTCTGTGAAACCATGCTGTAAGCTAAGCCCCCTAAGCTCCTTGCATCAAGTAGTGAACATTTGTATGTGTCCAACATTTGCACTTTTGAATCCTGAATCGGTTCAAGTGTTGTAGCATGATCAAATGTGGTTTGAAAATGCAGGAGAATGTGCAAAAGGTATCACATAACAGGCACACTAGCAGGATCAGTAGAGCCATTCATCAACAATACGCATGGTTCGCCCGATAACATTCACTACGACGGCGAAGGGCGTTATTGGATTGGACTACCATCGGTATTGTAGTAGTTAAACCAGTGCACAATCTCACCTAACTCATATCTTAATGTGATCATAGACTGTAAGACCACATCTTATGATTCTATGTTCATTCATTCTGGTGTTATATGCAGTCTGCTCCGGGGTTCTTGTACGATGCGATGAGCTATCCTTGGGTTCAGAAAGTGATGATAGTCGTCGAGAAGTGCATTGGCAGCCAACGTTTGATGAGCTCGGCCGGAGTTTTGGTGGTTGATTTGGAAGGAAAACCGATCGCGCACTTGTATGACTCGAGGCTGGCATCGATCACTGAGCGGGATCAAGATTGGGCAGCAGCTGTACATGGGATCACTCTACTATGGGCATATCTTTCGTCTGAACCTCACCCAGTATGAATTTTAAGTTACCCACTTACCCATTTGTAAAATGGTTAGAATTCAGGTTCTTCAGTGGGACTGATATAGACTTTTCTGGTAAATTAAGGTTCAACTCTGGCTCAATAGAGCGTTATTTGCCAAATCAGGTGTTCCAGTAATGTCTTACTACACCACTGTTTCCCCCATATAATATTTCATATGGTTATACAAAAGTAAGTACAATGAACCGAATGAAGTTTTTTTTTACTCTCTATCTCAGTGAGACGTGGTTATTCCAAACCAACGTGAATATTTCAACCAATGAAGAATTGGGAAAGAGACAAAAACAAAAAAAACCCTGTTGAATGTGGGGGGAGAAAGAAACATACTCCGTTTCAGTTCTTTTTCTTAATCCAAACATGCAACCACAGCATCCACAACCTCTTGGGTAGTGCTTGTGCCCCCAAGATCCTTTGTTCTGCACTGGCGCTCGGAGATGACCTTAATCACGGCTGTTTCGAGTCGATCGGCGAAGGACGGAAATTGGAGATGCCTTAGCATCATGGCTGATGAGAGGAGAAGCGCCACAGGGTTTGCTGTCTTCTCTTGCAGACTTGTCTCACTTCCCACATTTCCAGCTGAAGCGCCTTGCTCGAATACAGCAGTATCGGATCCCACGTTTCCTGTACCCGAGAGAATGATAAATGGTGAGACGATACAGAATAGGCATCAGCACTTTGTAACTAGGGCTTGGACAAGTTGAGTCATGAAAGAAATGATTTGAATCAAGTTAGCTTAGCACATTTGAAAATCCTACTCAGGTCTCCAATACTCAGTTTTGCAAATCACTCATACGTTTAGTCCGAAAATGAAAACAGTTTCTTCACTCTTCAGGTTTTGGATATATGATGATGAGAGACTCAACTACAAGTCTACAAGGCTGTGTGTCAGTTATGTAATAGCAAACAATGGAAAAAGGAGTAGAATTGGAATTATGTGTTCATTTTTCTGCCAAGACCATAGGGTGCTGGTTCTAGACTAAGGGATCAGTGTATGCGATCTCAATTTACAGCAATCATGTACATTGTCACCACAGATGCTCAAATTTGTTGCGCAGATCCCTATTTCATTTTACTAATGCAGTTACTTTGTCAATAAACGAGACTCGTCATTTAAGTGCATTGTAAAAAATCCGACAATAACAATTTACACTGTAAAACAAGGGTCTTACCTCCAGGCATGACTCCAGTACCACCAGCTATACCAGCAGCTGTATTTGCGACGAGATTTCCATAGAGGTTAGGCGTGACCTACAAATGAACCTCGACAACATCAGCAGTGCTTTATATAAATAACTTCAAGGTTACATTGCTTTACTTGTGAAAATCATTCAGTAGAACCACAGTGATATAAAATAATGTTACTCATTCTTATCAGACAGATTATGAAAGCATGGTTAACCATAATAGTCATTACATGCTATATTATCTTATTTAATTAATGTCAATTATACTGGCTTTCTGGCATGACAATTGTGAAGCTCATTAGAAGCTGTCTTCTTCTTCTTTTAGTTTCTTCTCTTCTGCAGGTTTTCTTTTACATTGCATGATTTGAATCATATATGAAAATAAGATATTACGAGTAACCATTTAATCACCTCTACCATGTGTCTTAGGTTATATTACACCCTATTGTCATTGGGCACCTCATGCCTTTTACAATGAGAAAATAATGCTACTTTGGGTGATTTTACATAAGAAAATTGGTATTACATGATATTAGAATATTAAGGGAAAAATGGGCAAAGTTAGGTACATAATAACTTTCAAACATACAGGACAAAATTTCAGATGCAGCTTCATCAGTTAGATAAACATACCATCACGTCAAACTGTTCAGGCTTTGATACCAACTGCATGCAGCAGTTATCCACTATGATTTCACCGTATTCGATTCCTGGATATTTTTTTGCAACTTCTCGGCAGGATTCCAGGAAAAGACCATCGGCAAGCTTCATTATATTTGCCTTGTGAACAGCTGTTACTTTCTTCCTGTTGTTGAGGTAAGCATACTCAAAGGCATATTTTGCAATTCGCTCTGAGCAAAACTTTGTTATCACCTAGCAAGTAAAGAGGGATGTAAAAAGAATATACTTCTCAAAGTTACAAACATAGTTAGCTCAGAATTTACATCAAGTTATGATTAAACCTCAGACAGAAAACAGATTAAAAATGAAGAGGATGCTATAAAAAATTCCATAGCTTACTCTTCGTTTCTTCCCTACAGCACAAAACACCAAGGCGATGTACTGTCACTATTATTGATAAAATTTTATCTAGCTATTTCTCTGCCTCACCATCAGCATACTAAAGAAAGGAAGCCTTTCAAACCTATCAGCAGCTGTGTTCCTAGGGTCTACAAAGACATAAGCACATTACAAGACTATACATGGATTCATGGACACATAAACTTGAGTTCAGCTTGTAATAATCAATTAGAACCAGTTCTGGAGGAACTATTAACATGATCCATGGCTGAAAATTACACAGCAAGACCAAAATACAAAGAGTTAATCATGAACAGCCTTGTGCAATCAGAAGTCAATTCCTATCTAATATTTAACCATCAGCAAAGCCAAACATCACCAATTGATCCATACATAGCTCAAATCCATGTCAAACTAGCCTAACATCAACGATTTGATTCAAGCAAAAGTCAACAAGCAGTTTCTACACATAGAACTCGAAATTCACCAGGGAGTACAAACCCTAACAATACCTTGAGACTCTCGACGACACCAGGAACCACCTCGTGCTCAAGTCCGGCGTACTCGCCCTCAGTATTCTCCCTAATCACAACGATATCCACATTCTCGTGCCTGGTAGGCAATCCAGGAAGGTTAAAACAATTCACAAGCGAAGCGTACAGATCAAGCTCCTTCCTCAGCTGAACATTCAGCGAGCTCACACCGCCACCGACAGGCGTGGCCAAACCGCCTTTCAAGCAGACCTTGTTCCTCCGGATCGACTTGATCACCTCCTCCGGAACCTCCTTCATGTCTCCGTAGACGTCGTACTTCTCGAAGTAGATCGGAGCGTGCATCGCCTCCATCACCTGCTCCACGGCGCCGGTCACCAAGGGGCCGATTCCGTCGCCGGGGATAAGAGTCACCGTCCTCGGAGCGCCGTCTCCGGGACGGGGCATGTAGGTCACGGATCGGGACAATGACTTGAGGAGACTGGAGGTTTGGTGGTGAGCTGAAGAGGTTGGAGTAGATGAGGAGGCGCCATGGATGAGCTGCTTAAGGATTGGAGCTGTTCTGCGAGCCATTGGAGAGGAGCTGGATCGTTAACTGGCCTTTAGGGTTCAGCAAATGGAGATATTAAGGAGAGAGAATCCAGCTTTTGGTGAGGGCTAGGGGACTTCCATGAAAGACGATTGGCATGAGAGAGAAATCGCGAAGACTGGCTCAACTTGCTCTTTTTCACCGCCCTCGGACAGTTTTGCCCCTTGCAAGCCCCTTTAGTTACACGTTTGCCATCTTCTTGCTTTTGCCTATTTTTTCGAATTTCCATCTCCCGGGTGATTTTTTTTTTCTTTTAATCATACAAACTTTTAATTTGTGGAATGTTTATTATTTTTATGATTGCTTATTTTTTTTTAAAGTGATAAAAAGGGCAATTGTAGAAATTAGTCTCTATAGTAAAAATAATAAACCTATTGAAAATAGTTATTAATTTGAACAAATTATACCTAACTTTTTTTTGGACCATTTCACAGTTGACTTTATAATATTATTTTTAATATCATATAAATGGTTATTTGTGAAGTCTGAAGGACAGAATACCCTTATTCGATCCGATCCGATCTCACAAGGCTATATTATCTCCAACTAGAAAATGTCTGAATTCATCAAGAGAACCAAATTCAGCAAAAGCCAGAGGCAAGGCAAAAATTCCTGAATGAAGCATCCTTGTTGTACATTCTATAAAACTTCTGGAATTCAATTATAAACTCAAAAGAAAGAAGCTTTTGTCCAACATCAAATTGCAAGGAACCTCCATGAAGCTCTAGATGCCTACTACACAACTATATCAAAAATCAAAATTCAGCTGTAAACACAGCTTAACTACTATCATCTATGAATCTCTTTTTGTAAATGAATCAATATCTATCCTGACGCTTTCGAAGACAGGAAAACCACAAAATCTACAACAGTAAGGATTCTTAGGGACTTTGGTGGAGACTCACTTGAAAAGACTTGATAAGCGACTCACTTTCTTCTTCTCTTTTACCTTTGATTCCTCATTGCCTTTGTTTTCGGGCGCCGTATCTTTCTTGGGCTTCAAAGACGATGAAGTATGCTTCTGACTCGGTTTTCTCTCCTTCATAACCATCTTGTTCTCTTTCTGAATGAGCTTCTGTTTCTTGATTATCTCTAGAGCCGATCCAAATTGCTCTCGAGACACTGTGTTCAGCTTGGGTTTCTTCGTAGGCGACGAAGCAAGTTTCTTATCTTCTTTCTGAATGAGCTTCTGTTTCTTGATCGGCCGTGAAGCCAAATCAGCTTGTTCTTGAAGCACTGTGTTTTCCTTCGATTTTTTACCTACCTCTCTCTCTTTTTCATTGGGTTTTCGTTTCATGATCTGTGTCAGATCCGTTTCGCCATTGGAAGGTGAAAAGCTGCTCTTATTTACTGCCTTATTACCTTTGTCTGTGACAACTCCACCACTCAATGTGTCCATGATGATTTTGCCAAGCACAAATCTTACTTCAACTATGTCTCCCTTCCCTAGCAAGACATGATTGATCTTGTATGATTCTCGTTTGTTCTTAGATGACATGATATCATGCACCAAAACATCAAAGAGCCGAGCACCTTCACCGGCGAGCCTCCTTGATACGAAAGCCTACATCAGATGTCATATCAAGCACATTTGTCATATTAAGGATCACCATTGCTTATTAATAAAATCCATATAAATGCAAGATCAATGAAAAAGAAGCAATCTTTCTAACCTATGCCTCTTTGCATAGGTTCTGGTTCCTCAATTCAAAAACTATTTCCATAAAATATATAGAAACCCAAATAAAAAATCCTAGATTAGAACTACTCATTGTAATTTAGGTTAAGCTACCTAATTCCAGAACCATTTTTTTTAGGTTACAAAAATCAGAAAAAAAGAGTCATTGATATGTACACTCTTACCATTCTAGAACGAGGAGAAGAAGGATATTTGTCCGCCATTGCATCATGAAGACAATCAGCATCACTCAGAATATTTATAGAATCTTGAACAATGGATGCAAATTCGGAAACCTTTTGCGCCAGCTCTTCATCTGATAAATGATTGAAGGACTTCAAGATCTCTGGCTTGAAATCAACTCTATCTAATGCATGCTGCCTTGCAGCTTTTACGCCTTCATTCCAACTTCCATGATAGAGAAGAGCAGAAAATGTCCAAACCATGAGGGGTTGCTGAGGGTTAGTCACCAAGGCAAGATGAAATGCTAATAGACCAATCCTGCAAGAAGTAGACTTCTAATGGTGAATATATGGCACCATCTTGTTGTATCTACTGATATCGACACAAGTAGCTGAGTTACATCCAAAGCCTCAATGAGAAACTTTTGTTAACATCTGAAGGCACTCAATAGCGAGTAGGCAGTCATCTTGAAAGTATTAAGACGAGATTAAAGGCGATTTGCTCACCAGAGGAGAGAATCACATGGCTGGCCACAGGTAGTTACAGTATCCAAGGAGGAGAGCAATTTCTGCCAAAGAAAACAGCACCATTAGTGGTCATTGCATTAGGATAGATAAAAGGTGCTGATAGTAGAATCATAGTATAGACTAATCTTGAGAATCTGTCATCTCATAACTAAAGCCCACTGATAGGAAGAAAAGAAGCTCTCTTAGCTGATTACAAAGTTCTCCAAAGTGAAAACTGTTAAGAGAGCAAATCGATTGTATTCAGGTTCTACAAGTCTACAACTTACCATTAACATCGACGAACTTGGGGTTTCGGGATCTCCACTATGATTGTTGAGGTATGCATCCTAAAGTCAGGCCATCAGTTAGACGTGGATCCATTTCAATTACACAGAAAGCAAATGAGACAAGGGAAGAACAAAAGCGGCTCACATGGAAAGGAAGCATGAACTTAAGCAGCTTAAATCGTCGAAGCAATTGGAGAGAAGGCTCAGCAGCTCCATAAGACAGCATATAATTCATCTCCATCATCAACCTAACCTAAGCAGGCAAGAAATACAAACAATCTTATATATTTCTCACCAGTACCAGTAAACTTGACCAAGAATGTAAAAAGAGTGATTCCTAAAGCATCTATGAAGTGAAAGTATCAATGAAGTTGCTTAGAAAATGTGCAGCCTGATTTTGAAAGACATTTTCCCTTGGGGAAGGTCATGACAGAGCCGAAATCCTATAATAAAGCCACGTTGAAGTAGTTAGATACCTTGTTCAAAGAACTGATAGAAGAAGACAGTTCATGTATTGCAGTTTCTATCTCCTTTGAAAACGAAAACCCCAGACGAGCAGCAATCCTTAATCCTCGCAAAATCCTTGCTACATGAAAGTGAAACGGCGTCTTTTAAACATTCAGTATATTAGGATAACATTGATCAGAAACTGTGGAAACACCGGAGGACATACCACAATCTTCTGTAAATGACATGTGAGCTGGGGTTATAGTTTGCATCTGAGACAAGACCACAATATGAAGAAATGATTCAATGGCCAATCAAAAGATCATGCATGAAGTATAATGACATTGATTCAATAAAGTACAGAAGAAATCAGAAGATAAGTAGATAACTACCTTTGACAATTTCAAATCCACCATTGAATTTGCATAGTCATAAATTTCATTGGCAAAAGGATCATAGAACATACTGCTCCGTAATTAATGTAGCACATGCAGGCAAGGGAAAAAAAACGCAACCAAGTCAATCATTAGCATGAAACACAAAGTAATTGTTAGAACTGTTGAAAAAGAATGCACACATGATTTACCTATTTATTGTAAAATCTCGCTGTGCACAATCTCTCCAACGTACAAAATCTATTTTACTACAGCCCTTGGGCAATTTTGGGAAATTAGTTTCAGGTTCCTCTCCTTCCTGACTAGCAGCTCCTTTGAAGCTGGACACCTGGAACAGAAAACTGCTATATTTAATACATAATCATAAACAGACAATCATATGTAGAAAAACAAGACTATCAGCACGTACGAAGCCTAACGCTTAGAAGAAATTTCAAGAGGAATGGAGATGTAGAATGTCATTACTGGGCCATTTCGAGCATGTATACAATAGAACTAATAAGTAGATGTTGACAAACTGCCTTCTCCGCCTAGCGCAACCTAAAAAGAACGAGATATAACAAATGAGACCCTAAGCTCTCAGGAGTCAGGAGGAGGACAAACCTCAACGGAAGATCCTTTCAGATTCACTTGACATATTGGAAAACGCCGTCCAATAATATAAGCTTGATTAAATGAACGTTTGATCTGCAAAATGGAGCACAATAAACACTATTGCCAGCAGAATCTTCCAGGTCACTCATCATGCAAACGAACAGGTGCTTTAGGATACTGAGAAAGAAAATAAGGAATCACGTTAAACCTGCTTAAGGCCAGCAGTTGTGATCACATCAAAATCTTTTGGAGTTCTTTTTAGGATCAGATCTCTGACACATCCACCTACTAGATACGCTTCGAATCCTGCATAGAGGAGCACTTCGTTAATACATATCCAAAGATAACTAGTTTTGTGGTAACACAGCAATCTAACTCTGAAAGTATCGTGTTTAAAATCCAAGATAGATGATGTTAGACAAGGTAATCCACTAGAACAGAAGAAAAAGCATTTCGAGACTGCTCCTAATAGCAACAGGGAAACAGAACATAGGCATTACCTCTATCGCGAAGTACCTTGAGGACAATCCATGAAGACTGTGATATCATTGTTGACTTTATTCCAAAGGTCCTTGCATCCACCTTCTTCCATTTAGATATGTCATCCTGACCTGCTCAACATCATCCATGATAACACATACTCTTGAAAATGAGTCTCCTTGAAATATAGCTTGGGTGTAGAATGACAGTTACAACTTCACAGACAATTAACAATGCACAGTCAAAAATATTGTCCCTTTCATCAACAGTCTAGCCCATAGTAACTTGAAATTTGGCTATCCAAAGTACTACCACAAAGAGTTTCCTTAATCCTAGACCTCTTTGATGCAAAAGGGCATCATAAATTAGAGATCAGTGTAGTCATCCAACTATCATATTGCACTTACATTTTAGCACCCATCTAAGCATGTACCAAGCACCCAGCACAATTCCAAATACAAGCCCCCACTATGCAGAATTTAATCAGAAACATCAAGCTTGTAAAACTTTGAGGGATTAAGCAGAAAGAAGGCATTAACCTACCAGGAACAACATACAAATTAGCCCCCTTTTTAGCACCGACCTTCTCTTGCATTCTTCCTTCAGCCATTGTGTGCGCGAACTTCTGGGCACACCCACACAAAAAAGCACAACTTTTTATTTCAGGGGACTCGTTTACGAACAACAAGCGCTCAACGAATTGCCAGAGAAGAAAAGAAAAAGCAAACAGTGCAATACAACACCCAATACCTGTTTTAGCCTGAAAAGGGAATTCAAACCGGAGAAACACCCACGGAGATCTGTCTTAGGCGCCATGAAAGGACACGAAACTCATGACTGGAGCAATAAAGGCATGCCAAGAAGGGAACGGAAGGGGAAGAAGACGAAGAACGCGAGCTTTGTGAAGAGCTCAGCGTAGGTAGGTTTGAGAGCGTTGCTATAACAACGGCCATAGTCTTCCGCCATCACACCGAGTGCCAAGGTATTAGACCATTCGGGTCGGGTCGAACCTTTTCCGGGTCTAATGCAATTTCTTTCTTCTTTTTTTATGTGCAAAAACAGGGCTGAGCAATTAGACCGAAACTGAAAAAATTGACTGAACCGAATCGAACCGAAATTTCGATTCATCAGGATTTCGGTTTCAGTTCGATTTCGGCTTCGGTTATTTTTCTGTTCAATTTTTTCAAAAAAAAATCTTATATTTATCAAAAATCGAAAATCCGAACCAAACCGAAGAAAATTAATTCGGTTTTTGGTTCACCCAATTCCCGAATTTCGGCTTCGATTTCGGTTTGATTTTTAGGTTCGCTTCGGTTTTGAACCGATGCTCAAAAACTATAAAAACTCATTCTTTCAAGAAGCAAAGAACACATGACACAAACGCCATGATCCAACCCAACTCCCTGATCCGACAACACATTTCCCCGATCGCAATAATCCCATTCCTCTCTCGCAATTGCTTCACAATCTCATCAGCACTACTTCAACAACCTCCCAATCTCCAACACCAAAATCATCTCCTCGAACAACAACAAGAAGAAAACATCGATATAGGCAATACATCCTACTGGACTGAGAAAATCCACACAATCTGCTCCGTCTCCGGCGCCGACGAAGCCCTCCGACTCCTCGACCGCCTCCGCCTCCGTGGCTACCGCCCTAACACCCTCAATCTCAAGAGCATAATCCACGCCCTCTGTTCATCCGGCCGCTACTCCGAAGCCCACCGCCGATTCCTCTTCTCGCTAGCGGCGAACCCCGGCGAACACGACGAGCGCACTTGCAATGTGCTAATCGCCCGATTACTCGATTCCAAGGCCCCGAGTTCGACCCTGGATTTGGTGAGTTTCATATGGAGAAGAGTGAGCCCGGAGTTTGTGGTCTCGTTGACGAATTTCAACCGGTTGATTGACCAGTTGTGTGTGGAGTTAAAGCCGGGTTTGGCTCATAGGCTGTTTTTGGAGATGGGTTTGAGAGGGGGGCACCCCAATGTGGTTTCTTACACGACGTTGATGAGTGGGTATTGTAGGGTTGGGGAAGCGGGGAGCGCCTTGAAGGTGTTCGATGAAATGTCTGAGAGAGGTGTGGTGGCTAATTCTTTGTGCATTAGTGTTTTGATTCGTGCGGTGCTTAGAGACCGCGATATGGGTAGTGGGAAGAGGCTGATTGGTGAGCTTTGGGAGAGGATGAGAGGCGATGAGCGTTCGGTGAACAATGCTGCTTTTGGTAATGTGATTGGTGCGTTGTGTGAAGAAGGTTTGTTTCATGAAGTGTTTGAGATTGCGGAAACTATGCCTCAGGGGAAGAGCGTGTGTGATGAGTTCGCGTTTTCTCAGATGGTTGATTCGCTTTGCAGAGCTGGGAAGTTCCATGGGGCGTCCAGGATCGTGTATATAATGCGGAAAAGGAGCTTGAGCCCGAGCTCTGTGTCGTACAATGCTATTATTCATGGATTAAGCCTAGAGGGTGGGTGTATGAGAGCTTACCAACTATTTGAAGAGGGGGTTCAGTTTGGTTACATTCCATCTGAGTTTACGTACAAAGTCTTGGTGGAAAGTCTTTGCCGTGAGAATGATTTAGCCAAGGCCAAGGATGTTCTTCAGTTCATGTTGAGACGAAAGGGTGGAGTAGACAAGACTAGGATCTACAACATATATCTAAGAGCTATTCGTCTTGTGGAAAATCCTACTGAGCTTCTTAACGTGCTCAAATTGATGATTCGGATGAAAGACCAGCCTGATGTGATCACTCTTAACACAATTCTTGATGGGTTATGCAAGTGTGGTGGGGTTTCAGAAGCAATGCAGATTTTGAATGATATGATGGCTGGTAAGTTATGCAGACCTGATGTTGTGAGCTTTACGACCGTCATTGGAGGGTTACTGAATTCGGGACATGTTGAAGAAGCTCTCAAGCTATTAAACAAGGAAATGCATGAAAAGGGCGTGTCGGCTAGTGTGGTGACTTATAATCTGGTCATCCGGGGATTGCTTAAATTGCAGAGGCCTGTTGAAGCCATGGAAGCTTACAAAGAGATGATCTCTAAGGGATTGGTTGCTGATAGCACAACATACACAACAATCCTTGATGGGCTATTTGAGGTGGGTCAGGTTGATGAAGCTAAGGGATTCTGGGATGATGTTGTGTGGCCTTCCAAGGTACACGACGACTTTGTCTATTCGTCGGTTTTAAAGGGACTTTGTCGAGCGGGAAAATTGAGTGAAGCTTGTGACTTCTTGTATGAGCTTGTTGATTGTGGGGTCTGTCCAAATGTTGTAAGCTACAATATCCTGATTGATAATGCTGGCAAGTCTGGTTTGAAGAAGCTAGCTTATCAGGTTTTGGGAGAGATGAGGAAGAATGGGTTGTCCCCTGATGCTTTCACATGGCGAATTCTCGAGAAGTTACATGGGAATATCAGAAATCAAATCTTTGTAGAGGCATAAGCAAATTTTGTACTTTGTTATCTATTAGAATTGGTTCCATAGGTTGATAATTGTCAGTTTGATTGTTGAGTATAGGTTGGTGTACTAAAAGAAAATGTATTCTTAATTCTTATGGCTTGTACCTGTGACCATAGGTTGGTTCCATAAGAAAATGTATTCTTAATTCACATTTGATAACATGGTTGTCATTTAGAAACCAAAACACAGATGCCATAGAGACACAACTGCAATAATATTTCATTCAGACCTAGAAATGACAAGATATATGAATAAACCAAACTTATAAATCTCTGAACAGCTTGCAAGTTACATCACGAGGATCTCAACAACAGGTAATTGAAAAGCACAAAACCCAAACTGCATACGCTTTTAGAACAGAAAACAAGGTTTGGAAGAGGAGAAGATCCTACTGCTGATCTAAGCTTTTAGCATTACAGTCAATCAACAAGCAGAGCCTAAAAAACTCGGTGTATTTCATCAGAACCTGTCTTTAAGGACAATCGAACTGACTACCCTCATCAGTGTCTTGATCTTGATTCAGCACGTCTCGCTTCTTCAGAAGTTGCAGGAAACAGCTCAACATAACGTGAGCCGATGGTCATCTTATCCTTGCACATTGCCTGTTTAGCCTCCTCAGAAGAAACAAACTCCACAAACGCCTCACCGGTCGTTTTCCCATCTGCACGGCAAACAATGCGAACCTTGTCCTCAGAAACATTGAACTCTCCGAAAAAGTCCAGTATATCTGATTTCGTGACAGAGAACGGAAGCCCACGGAGCTTCAAATACTCAGTATAATCCAACTGATCCTTATCAATTGACCTCTTCACTCTGCTCGCAGGAGGCGGGGTCCCGCCTCTCTCATTCTCATAGAAGCTTTCAGAATTCACCTCAGCAGCCACAGCATTATAGTAATCCTGCTTCTTGCATTTAAACACTTCGACATATCTCCGGCCCATGTTCTGATGATCTTTCTGAAGCGCCACCTCAGCCTGCATCGGCGATGCAAATACAACAAAGGCTTCACCTGTAAACTTCCCATTCTTGTTGACAAGTAGAATGTCAACAATGTCAAGCCCAGCAAAGAATTTGAAGATATCCATGTCTGTGCAGTTGAAAGGCATCCCTCTTAGGCGGACCACGGGAAAACCAGTAGGACGGAAGCTGCTTCCATAAGGGTATGTTTGGCGGTAAGGGCCCGCACCGCTGCTCACTGCGAAGTAGGCATTTGTATCCATCATTCTTTGTCTCTTTGAGCCGACCTCGTACCCGTCCGAAACCCCCCCGCTTCCCAACATTGCCCTTTGATTACCCAACAAAGAAAAAGTCCCCCAGAACCTGTTAATATTAACCAATCCCGACCCACAATTTCTAACACCTAAAAATCTTAATCAAATTACCCCATAACATAATCTCAATAGAATATTTCAAATAGAGGCAAATCCCTTCATAATTAATCAATCTAAGCACATCAATTATTACGAACATGATGAACAAAGAGATAACAATTACTACAGCTTAAAGTCTTAGACCCATCTTCTAACCTGGTGAGACACGCTAAAGATTATAGTTAAACAGAGAACTAAATGCCTACAGTTGAGTGCTTTTTTATGACTTTTCTAACAATTGAGCCTAATCCTAAAGAATCCCTGAGAAGACTTGTCTCATAATTCTCCCATTTAAGGTACAATTCAACACCCTTTTCAACACTAGATAACCATAAATCGACCTAATAGGCATGAATTTCGATAAAATTACAAACAACCATTCGATAAGTCATAAATTTCGATCAGAGCTCGGCATCATTCATTCAATTGGGATTCAAAGGATTAGACAGATTGATCATATGTATCAAACGGGAACACATGGAAAAGAAGAAGATTGACACGCAATAAGGTTGAAAACAACTCGAGATAATCACAATACAGATCGAAATCACAGAAAAAGGAAAGGTTCAACTTACCCCCTCGGAGTATAGGCGCCGTAGGGTCCGTACATGGCTTCGATTTCGATTGATTTGAGCCTGAGGTCTGAGAATCGAGATCGAGGAAAGGTGAGAGCAAACCCTAGAAAAGTTCTATTTCTGCGATTTGTGTATACGCATTTTACGTTTGTCCGCGTGTGAGTATATAGCCCGTGAACTGTAGGCTCAAAACGACGCGTATAGTGGAAAAAGATGACTCTCTTCCGCCGTTTTAATTTTCATGTTTGGTTTTCTTTTGAGCCCAATTAAACGACATCGTTTAGAAGGACGAATTGTCAAACGACAAAAACGCTGCGTTTGGTTCCAAGACTAGATCCCGCTCCAACCCTGCTTCCGCTTCTTTAAATACGGATGTTGGAAGAGGCACGAATCGCAAACCCTAGCTCAGTTTCTGTGGAGGCTCAATTCAAAACCCTAGCTCTTTGTGTTTCTTTCAATTTCAATTCTGCTTTCTGAGTTTCTTGCAAATGATCCCATTCGTTGCGAATGGGGAAATCAATTGATGATTTGGATTGATATCTCACGACGGTCGTCTGAAACGCCAATTGTTATTTGTTAGCAATTGGCGTTGAAATTGATGTTAATTCATCCATTAATCTGATGATTTTCCTGTTTGCCATTGTTGCATCCGTTGCCAGTGTTTAGGCTTTTTCCGATTTCCGATTTGGATTGATGAGATGTCTCGGAGCATAGTGATGAACATTCAGATTCCGACAATTTTATGAATGGATACAACACCTCCTACTCATACTGAATGCTTTCGATTCATTTCTCTTTTCGTTCATATTCATCGATTTTAAACTCTGCTGTGGATCAAAAGATGTAGGTGATTGAGTTCTATATCAAAAACTCACGTCATTGCATCCTGCTGATCCGATTGAAAATGTTTTTTCTCCATCTTTTATCTGTTTGATTCGGATTTCTATGAAATTTCCCTCGGAGCATAGTGATGATTGTATAGATTCCGACTATTAATGAAGGATACAATACCTCCTACTCATACTGAATGCTTCCGATAACTTTCCTTTGGTTCCATTTCTACCTTCGCTTTCAAACATCATTTCATTACATGGTTTGCTTTCAAACATGATTTCATTACACGGTTCTGATGTTTGTGTTTATGAGATCTTCGTTCTGATCGAAATTTGTATTAATTTAATTGGAGCATAATCATGATTGTATAGATTCCGCTTTCAAATATGATTGTATAAATTGTATCAAAAGAGGCAGGTTTTCTATGGTTTCCTTAAGCAGTTCTTAGAAGTTATCAGGAGGTGGGAGTCTAATGCTGAGGAAGAAGATGGTACTACAGCTACGTCCTCACCTTTGGAGCATCCTTCACAATGTGAAGATACAATTGGCTGCTCTTTTGGGTTTCCTACTGAATTACTTTTGGTTTTAATAGAAGATGTAACATAGATACAATGCTGTGAGCTATACAAAGAACATGCCACTTGTTCATAACAAGGTTGACATTGAGAGAACACACACTGTCGCTTCTGATAAACAGACTGCAAAATAGAGGAAAAGTAAAAATGGAGATATGAACAGAGCGTAACTAAATATCAAATGGTCATCAAAAATAAGCATAGGGGACTATTACACAGCAAAAAAAGATTTGTGAACTAGCAAACCTCATTTGTAAGCTTGTCCTTTGTAAGAAGAGAAAAGCATCCTTTTCCATTTTCAGAGAAGAAAGAGTAAAGTCCATTGCTCCCATTTAGGGGAAAATATTACATAAACATAATACAGAATTAGGCAACTCTAGATTCAAGGAACAGTAATAACAGATATTTTGTGTATCCATACTATCTTGTCATACAGACACTGGTCCATAAGATGAAAGCGTACCTGTATTAAAGGATTCCCTTGAATATCAAATTTTGCATCGACTAGCATATCAAGCAACGCTTTTAAAAGTTGCTCAGTTGGCTGACCTCTACAAAAGTCCAGAAGCAGAGGAAGGCTTTGGTCTTGGAACACAGAACTGATAATGCTAGGCAAATCGTTCAAATTGTGAAAGCTATGGCGGAGGCTTACATGGTAGCCCTTACCTCAAAGGGGTTGCAGCAGCCAGCGAACGGTAGCAGCTCTGAGGGATGGCTGGCTGTAGATGAACGTGGACGGAGCTTCGAGAGGCAATCCCGGAATGGCCTGCGGAGGGGCAGTTCTCCGGGCTGCTGAAGGGTCTTTTTTGTTGGGGTTCTCAGTTAAGTGGGGCATTTGTTCGACAATTAGAGCCGAGCTCTTATCCATACTACACGGTCTCAAATGCTTAACACGTTACGAAGGCTGTTTTGGAGACCGACTTGTCGGTGGGCGGTGATCTCCCACTGACCCACCCCGATCTTTCGTTGGTGGTCCACTGTCAAGACCTAATCCGGAGGCCGGACTGGGAAGTGACAGTCATAAAAATTAGTAGGTCTATTAATAAGGTAATGGATAAACTAGCTAATTTAGCCTTTGATTTAGATGTTGATTGTATGAACTTTGAGGAGCCTCCTACTCCTATTGTTTCTCTGTTGCGTAACGATCTAAATGAATAAAATCGGGTATAACCCTCCTTTTCATAAAAACAAAAAAACAAAAGTCCAGAAGCAAATTTTGTAAAGTCCAAAGAGAGATCATTATAAATAAATTAAAGAATCGGTCATGAGATCAACAAAATTTCAACATACTCAACACACATATCTTTTAATCTTATAAAAAAAGAATGAATACGAAATGGTATAAATAAGAAAAAAAAAGATATGAAACAATATTCATATACATAAACATACTTCAACAGAATTGATGCATACCAAAGAGAGATCACTAAAATAAAATAAATCTAAAATAAGAAAATAGGTGAGTCTCTAAACATAAGCCTATAACTTTTTTTTTCGGTCAAATAAAGATAAGCCTATATCAAGTACAGTAATAAGTTGACATGCCTGCAAAGAAACACAGCACTTGAATATTTAATACTCCATTTTGGAGGAAAGATACATACCAATTGATCCCATGGTCAACATATATGCCATTTATGGGAAGCCACAGATTTTTCCGAGTGAACCAGATCAGCATGGCCACTTTCAGCAACATCATTGGCATTGCCAGAAGCTCTTCTAAACCTCTGAACTTGAATACAAGCAACTTTGAGCACTCGAGAAACTCCATCAAGTTTCCTAAAAGATGCAACAGTAGTTTTCATTGGAGAATTAATGATTAATTAACCGGGTCATACTCTTTGCAAGAATAACGGAAACATCAGGACTTAAGCCTGAAATATACTGTACTAGTGAAACATAATACAGTAGAAGAAACAAAATAAAATCTCAGTCTCTATTGGTTTGGGCTAGTACCAATAACCTCTTTGCTAGTTGCTAGACTACTAGTACAATACGATCCAACGGTCCACAACGCAAAGCGATATCCCATCCCCAACTCTCTTTGTCCGCCACGTGTCGTCCAGACTACAACCCCCCTCTGCAAGGTTTTCCATATAATCCATCACACCCCAAAAAAATTCACAAAATTCACAACAACCGACTCCCCCTTTCCCCTGTCTCCATCTCTCATCCCAAATTTCTTCCCCCCAATCCCTCTTTCACTCCCCATACAAGAAACGCCATGTCCGGAAAACTCCGTGCAAGTGGATTCAGTAGCAGCTCCGACTCGTTCTACCACTTGTCCGCCGACGACGACGAAGCGGAGGTCGCCGGCGTCCTGTTCCGCCTCCCTGACCTCATCCGCAAATTCGAATCCGTTCGCCGGTTTCCGCCTTGTTGGGGAGCCAAGCGGAGCAGATCTGTCATCCCGGCCTCCGATTCGCCGGAGCTGAATCTTCCGGTCAACGGCAAACTCGACTACGTTTCTAGCAGTCCGACTTCTCCTCTCACTTTCGATTTAGACGCCAAACACCTGCTTTCAAAGGTACTGAGAACAGTTGCTTTTTTCGCCGATCTGTTGTTACTATTGTGAGAAGCAATAATGGATTTGATTTTCTTTGTATTGCCTATTGCCTATTTGAAGAAGAAGGTGGGAGAAGAATGGTTCAAGGATTGCGGAAGATCAACCGAGTCCACAAGAGACAAGTTGAATGGAGTGAGTAATTGTGCAATCTATAATTCACTCTTCAATTGGATAGATTTTGTTGCTATTTTGTTCAATTTCTGTTTTATTATCTTACCATATCCCACCACCACTCTGTTCCTTGCAAATTGCAGCAGATAAAATCTTGGTTATACTACTACTACTACGGGGGGTGGGGCCCAATCCTCTCTCCTTTTTGTTTTAATTCTAAATTAATAGAGTAATAATAATCGAACGGCTGGGATTCAATCTCATCAAATTTAGGTGCACGAGTCCGTGAGCGGCGTATCGGAATCGCTGGAGCTGCAATTGTTCAGCCGATCTCAGCCGTTGGTTCATCATCATTCTTTATACCATCAGCAGCGAGAGGTGGGGCCCAGGGGGATACCGGATCTGAACGCGCCAGCGGCGGAGGAGTACCACGCCGGCGGCGAGATGGAGTGGGGCCCGCCGCCGCAGCCACAGCCACAGCCACAGCTGGTGGAACGCGGCTACATGGCTGAGAGCAGGGCAGAGGCTGCAGCCTTGGCAAGGCAACGCAGGCATCTCATCCAGAAGTGTAAGAGGGCGACACGTGGCGCTAGATGATTGGGCCCTTCTTTTTTTTTTTTTTTTGTTAAAGTAGTGTAAACCGGGGGCCATTTTCAATGATTGACCCTCTAGTGAAAGAAAATTGACCAAATTGCACATCTTACTCTTCTCTTGGAGACGTGATTGATAACGAATGTCCGTATTATCTAAATTTGGGTAAAATTGCCTTATTTTATTTAAGTAGGATTTTCTTGCATACTCTATTTAGTTATTACTAGCATTTACTTTTCTGCTGCTTGCTCAATTCTGAATCTGCACATTCGCTTATTCCTCTGTGACTACTAATTTCATCTCAGTTGATTCTTTCCCATAATAGTTTTTTACCCTTTTAAAAATTAAAAAAAATAAAATAAGTCAGCCCAAAACATTGTGTTGGATAGATTGAGTTGAGCCCATATTGTCATGTTGCCAGTTACACCATTGAAAAAGGTAAGCCCAATAATATTACACAAGTACACAATCAAAAAAGAACAAGTCCCAGAGATGAAGGCACAACATCAATTATACAGATTGAGCGTATGATCATCAGCATCTGCCTGGAAAGAAAACCTGCACACTTTGCTTCCCTAATGCTGCTGAATCGTATCATTGCAGTATTTCTTGAAATTCACAGACTCATCCACCAGAAAGTCACTGCAAAAGACAATCGCCTTAAAAATCAGGATCTAATTAAGCTTTGTGGAAACATATATGGTAGGATCCGAGATGGAGAAAAGTAAATTACTATAAACGTTCCGCCATCCGTGAGGGCTCCCATCTTGGACTCCACGGATAATCTATTAATGAAGGTGACCTGATGGGTACGCTGTTTGCATCAAAGTGCTGCGAGTTACAGAGAATGATTTAGATTATGGATCACAATTAGTAATAGGAGCCATCCTAATTGGACATCTAATCAGTAAGAATAAGACGATGACCTTTACACTGTAACGAACTTAAACTCATGTCTGGATATTGTATTTTGATCTTAAGGAAAACTGGATGCTAACTCTTTGACGAGGGAAGCTTTCAAGAAAACAAACTATAATTTGCAGGTGAAAGCTTACTTGTGAACTCTGAAGGATCAGAGATGGCTGTTGTTTGGGAAATTGGGCAGGTATTGTAAGATGTACCTGCAAATGATAAAAGAAAAAGATTGCCCATTGCTCTTTTACAGTGATAAATCATGTTTCACTAAGCTGAAAACTAGGCCTATGGGGAACCAGAAGGAAGGCTAAAGAGTATATTGCAAAATCTTCAAATGTACAGCAAGGGTAGAAATATAGACTGATAGATAAGGTGCTATACCATGAAGGTAAACACCCCATTAGCAACCAGAAAAGCGGCCTTTCTGCAAAATATCTGCCAAGACAATGTTCATTATTTATATTGGAACACAGGTCGGCTTAAGGGAAAGATAAAAACATGGAAGAGCCATACTGGATCAGCTTCTAATGGCCTTCCCAGCGTAATAGCTAATGCTTCAATGAAACGTCTTCTTGCTCCAACAAGTGCAACAGCTTCGACAATCTTACACGGACAATGACACCGTAATCAAATCACAATACAAAAAACAGTCAAGAGCGCATTTCACAATATATAAAGCTGAAAAGATTCAATAAAGAGAGAAAACCTGTATCTGCAGAGTATCTTCTATAGTAGGGAGATATTCAGCCATACACCTGCCAAGATTGAAAAAAGATAACAAGAGAATGTCACATGCTTTTTCTGGGTTTGTTTGGAGCAATTTCCTTGTATATAAAGGAGCTGATGAGTGTTTTTTTTTTTTTTTGCATTATAATGCAACTATATATATATATATATATATATATATATATATATACTACACCAAATGAAGATCTGCTGAAATTTTTCCACAAGGCTACAGCTAAACGCACAAAACGAAGCTAAGATAAAATTGGATTGATATTGTCTAGAAAACATACATTCCATCCAACCATGAAGGCAATTTGATATCTTCAACAGGAAAGAGAGCTTTTAAATCTGGAGTAGATGCTAATTTTAAACGTGGAGATGAGGAAGCAGGTTGGTACTTCTTAGCAACAGGGTATGTGACCTGGAGTAACCCATGCAAGCTATTATACTTGAATGAAAAATATGACAATCAATAGCTCAATTTAAAAGCTATGAGAAAATAATTCATCAAGGCAGGTTGCTTGAAAGGAAAAATAATTTAAAAAAAGACAGCTGAAGACTACATCTCTGTGACAATAGTCAGCCACCAATATGCTGAAGATGAACTCCTAAACAACCCTTAAAGTGGAAGAGTATTCATTACACTTATTATAGCTCACTTTCGGTTTGTCAAGCCTTTCAGTATGATTGTTTAATACATTGAAATGGCATTGTCTTGGGAGTTCTGCATTAAAATTGGCACCAAGACTTCCTCACAAATTTCCTCACATAAAGATAACACCTATTCCCTTATGAGATTATAACGAAAGAGGAAAACCTGTAAGAATATCTTCTGCTGATGTTTCCAGGGGCAAACAGGCACCATCTTGTTAATGTCTATGTCCAGCAAGGGTATTGCAAACTTCACCTCTTCTGGCTATGCTAAAAGCAAAAGCAAATTAATAGGAAACAACATTGTACAAGTACAATCATGCAAAGTTTAATATGAACAAGGCCACATGATTAAACAAAACAAAGCGTTGTTTGATGAGAGTACCTCATCCACCAATGAACTCCTCCACATTTCTATCCCCTACAGCACAAAAATAGAAAGAATAATATGCTTAAAAAGTACAATAGACCCTAACTTAAGCATAAGACTTTCTACTCATTCAGTAGTAAGATTTAATCCAAATAGCCATCATCCAAGGCGCAACTAATTACCTCCCGTGCCAGCATAGTGCTAAGCTCAAACACGATCCTAGCATCGTCCATTTCCCCTACTCGCTTTCGCTGGTAGGCTGAATACAAATCCCTAAAGTAAAGCATGATATTATAAAACCATCAATCCAGTCAATAAGCATGCATGCAATTATAATGCCATGGGGGGAAAAGACAGACCATACCTTAGTTGAAGGATGAGAGACAATAATCGAGAAGGATCCTTGCTGTCCCAACTTGCTAAATTGGACATTGGTGACTTATCGCCTTCTGCACCACAGGACAGAATAAAAACTTGAAAATCTTCATCGCTCTGCCCAAAGATTATGTCTGGGGCAGTCAATGGACTCTGCAGATTGTATACGAAATCCCCTGCGCAATTATAACGATTTCATGGTTTGAATCATAAAAAATGCAATTCGTATGAACCCTAAAAACGGAAGGCCTTACATTTGATATAATCCAGACAGTAGGGTATTAGCAAGGTGAAGCGATCAAGCCAAAGATTGTCTTTAGAACCAGACCACATCTGTTCCACCTAAATAAAGAAACACCAAAGTTGAGAAAGAGACCTTAATTGTGAAGAGGATCGCATTTTTGGAAAATTAGGGTTTTGCAGGATTCGAGAGAGGAACAACTGGAATAGTAGAAGAGCTTCAAATAGGAATGTAGAAGAGAAAGGTCACCTTAATTGCTGAAGGGGAGTGAGAGAGCATGTAATTGAGCTGAGCCTGGATCATTGGCGGGATTCCTTCTATCGCCATTATCGATTCTTCGAAAAGAGAAGGTCGTCGTCTTTCAGCTGTGAATTTGATTTTTGATCAACACGAAAATGTAAAATGAAAATTTAGGGGAGAAAAAAAAAACCGATGATGGGCAAACGACATCGTTTAGAAGGACGAATTGTCAAACGGCGAAAACGTTGCGTTTGGTTCTAAGTAGGGCCGGGATACTTCGGTTCCAAGCTATTTTTTAGCCTACCCGCAGGCAGGGCAAATTTTTTTTGTTCGGTTCGGTTCCTACGAATTTTAGTTAGGAACCGTAATAACTGTACCCGAACTTTATTCGGTTCCTAACTTGAAGCACTAGAGCTAAAATTTGGTTACTATTTTTTTCTATTTTTCTGTTCCTAAATTTGGTTCGATTCTCATTACAATCAAGAGCTAAAATCTGAGCAACCCAAAAATTCAAATCATACCTTGAAGCACTAGAGTCGCTTGACTGATTTATGGTTTGGTTCGGTTCCCTCTTCCTTGAACGTACCTTGAAGGATTTGGACGAATTGAACGAAGGTGTCAGGACGGAGGCAGCAAAGGCGAGATACAGAGAGATCTGGAAGAGGGAAAACTGGAAAAGCAGAGGTGAGACGGAGGCTGACGAAGGCTATACCTGGAGGACGCTGACGAAGGTTGGCGGCCGGCGAAGTCACGAGGACGAGGACGAGGGCGAAGCTGCGGCAGGTGAGAACTCACGAGGAAGATGGCGACGAGGGCGAAGCTGCGAGAGCGGGCGAAGAGGATCTCGAACTCGCTGCGGTCGGGAGGCGACGAGGGCGAAGTCGGCAAGAGCGAAGGATCTTGAACTACGGCAGGCTGTCAAACTGCGGGGCTGCGGTTGGGAGGCGACAAGGGCGGGCCAAGTCTCAAATTGCCGATTTGAGATTTTGGGGTATTGACGGGGAAGAAGCAACTGTAAACTAGGGCCGGCTGACTATTCTAAAAAAAATCAATACAAACCACGGGTAATATCCAATCTTCGGTCGGGAATCGAACTTGAATTTTCTCAAGGAACCAAATCGAAATATTTTCAATGTTTTTTTCCCAGGGACCGGACCGAACCGAACCAAACTGCTCGGTTCGGTTCGGTTCTTCGGGTCCTAAGTCCCAACCCTAATTCTAAGCCTAAATCCCGCTCCAACCCTGCTTCCGTTTCTTTAAATACGGATCTCGGAAGCAGCACAAATTATGAACATGATGAACAAAGAGATAACAATTATAGATAAAGTGGTAGGTTCAAGTTATATTATTTATTCTTTATACACTCTATTACAAGTCCAAACAAAATCCTAGATACCTTTTCTTGAATAGTTTGGTGGTTGATTTATTAGACGGATTGCGTTGTTCATTTAATCTTATTATTTGCTTTAATTGTTCTTTTTATGGGTAGTTTGACCGTTTTTTTCATTTCTAAAATTGTTGGTGATTTATGAAGCCAGTGTACTTGATTCTTTCTGTAATCCATTGAGGCTTTGAATAGTAAAAGCTTTAGTTTGTGCTCAGGATTGAATGCATACTTCACATACACATTATACAGCAGATTGAAACATATTTGAATTAGAAACTATGGAAGAAGATTAATTTATTGTATTTGTTACCTTTTTTTATTTGAGTATAAGTTTTATTGTATTTCTGAGCTTTGTTGCAGTTTATAGGAATGAAATAAAAGTTTTGATATTGGAGCACCTTTGATGGTCAATTGAAGGTTGAAGAGGCAATTGGACAATTTTATGAAAAAATAATGTTTGTTTTTGTGTTTTATGTATTGTGACATTATAATAAGATATGTAAATTTTGTATTTTGACATCTACTAAAGATGTTAATGACCTACTAAATACTTCAGTTAATAAGCTTTTTTAAGATATGGTTATTGTTTAACCGAAAAATCGTACTGAATGTTTCGGGTAACCGATATCGATTAACCAAGAACAACCGGTACGGTTACGATTATGATCCAATAACTGAATTTTTGTATTTTTAGGCCGCATTCTTTAATCAAAAATGTATTTAATAATGACAAATTACTTAATAATGACAATTTAATAAGAAATAAATTTTTAAACAAAGTATATTATATATAGTATAAAGTGATAACAATATAATCATAAATTAAATTATTGAGATAGTATATAGTATAAACTAATAATAACAATACCACTTTAGATTGAACATATATAATACAATTGAAGTAGTTTATTACCCGGGCCCTGCCCGGGGTCTTTGTAATTAAAATTGATAGATATTATTTTTTTGTAAACAACATTCGTAGTTGTATTCTACGGTCGACCTTCTGAGTCGCATATTAAAATCTTCAATCCTTTTTTTGTGGTAACTCTGGATACTGCAACGTATAGCTGACCATGTGAGAATACCGGTCTAGGAAGATATAGACCTACTTGAGAAAGCGATTGCCCTTGGCTTTTGTTAATGGTCATAACAAAGCAAACTAATAAAGGGAACTGCTTCCTCTGAAACCGAAACGGATATCTAGTATTTGATGGTGTAAGCAACATGTGCGGTATAAGAACATCGTCCCCGACTTTGATTCCTGAAAGTATCTTTGCTCCAATCACATGATTATCAAGCTTTGTGATTAAAAACCTTGTAGCATTACATAATCCCGAAGATTGATCAATATTCCTTATTAGCATAACATGAACACCTACTTTTAGTCTCAACACATGGTTTGGCACACCAGAACATTGGATTGAATTTAGGTATTTCCATCGAATAAACTGGGCCATGATCTGCGTTGTTATCTTCAGACTTGCAAATACTATCTGAGCTAAGGTATACCTTTTCTTCTCCGGGAAGCTGAGATAACATGTAATCATTTACCTGACGAACGACATCATGAGTTGGTGCAAGAATAGCCCTCTCTTGGAAGTATTGTTGATGATTTGTAACACCAATAAAAGATGGATATACAGTTTCTACAATAGTTGCAATCGGATTGGTGGTTTCAGTGATTAGTAAATCGGAAGGTATCTTAATTGTTGCTTCACCGTCATTAGGACCGCGCGCCTTCTATCCCATCCCCAACTCTCAATATCCATTATGATAAGTTTTTTGCCTCAAGAACTTCTGAATCTGTACATTCATGCTGCAACCTCATGTTTCTAGTCAGTCTTAGAACTTTGCAATACTTCCATAAGTAAGAAGAATTGATTGCAGCATACACAATATCTTGTCTATTTCCTCTGGGCACAACAGGCAAAATTTGCCTAAAATCTCCACCGAACACTACAACTTTTCCCCCAAACGGTTGTTCATAGCTGTTTGGATTTGAAGACCGCATAACATCTCTTAAACTTCTATACAGCGCTTTAAAGGCATATTTATTAACCATTGGGGTTTCATCCCATATTATAAGTTTTGCCTTTGATATCAATCGACCTAAGTCCATACCTGCTATTATGTGACATGTAGATTCTTCATGCACCTAAATTGGTATTTGAAAGCGTGAATGAGTTGTTCTGCCACCAAGAATAAGAAGGGAAGCAATTCCGCTAGAAGCAACATTAATAACAATTTCTCCTGTAGAGCCAATTGCAGCAGAATGAGATCTCCATATGAAAGTTTTTCCCGTGCCACCGTATCCATATAAAAAAAAAAACACCTCCACGGTTTCCATCAACTGCTTGCATAATTTCATCATACACACCTTGTTCATTTGTAAATTTTGAAATTAAGTCCTCATGCTCATCAAGCATTTTTTCCCTATCATATTGAAGCTCATCTTGAATAAGCTTATTAAGACCGTCTGAAACCAAGCTCTAATCAGGCAAAGGCATTGATGAGTAATTTTCTAGAGCTCCACCATTTTGTTGTAGGAGTTTTTCAATCTCAACAAGGGCATAATTTTGCAATTGCTCCTCACTAAGTCGTAAGCCTGTAAATATGAAAAACCAATAATTTTGTAATTACGTTAAATAAAATAGCACACTGGACAATTACAAATTGTTAAGATATATTAATTAGTTTTCAATATTTAAATGTAAAAATATATAAAAATCGATAATTTTGCAATTACGTTAAATAAAATAACACACTGAATAATTACAAATTGTTAAGATATATTAATTAGTTTTGAATATTAAAATTGAAAAATATGTCTTGTAAATATGTCCTCGGTGGCATATTATAATATTGATAATTAATGTTTTGCTTAGAAATATGTATTCATGTTAATTGTATCTATATATTATAAGTACACGTACTACTCCCTTCAAATTGACCTGTCACATTTTTTTTTATCTTCAATTAAGTATATATGTAGCCAATTAAGTACAAGTTTGGACCGTCATGTATGAAGAATAAACTATCAATTATATAGGTCGGTCATTTGACTTCAGAGTGAGTAATTATATATGGAAAATAAAGCTATTAGTATGATAAGTTTGGTAGGTTGGTCATATTAATTTCGAATTGAACACAAGTTTGAGTCGTTATATATGAAAAAATGAACCTATTGATGAGATCAGTATGATTGGTTGATCATTTTGAGTTTGGATTAAGTACAAGTTTAAGATGTTCTATATACAAACAAGAAAATATTGGTTTATAGAATTATGATTTTATTTAAATCATAATTAATATTGATATTCAAACCCTTCTCTACTTTCTTTTTTTTAGCAAATCCTTCTCTACTTTTTGAGCAAATTCTTATCTGTGTAAAATACATCTATTCATAATGTACGTACATATCTTTTGTCATTAACAATATTCAAAACATATCTTTCTGTTACGTACATATCTTTTTTTACGTACATACAAATAGAAGATGAATATACAATAACTATTTAGTGTGTTTCTTATTTTTAATTATCAATATTTTGTTGTAGGAGTTTTTCAATCTCAGCAAGGGCATAATTTTGCAATTGCTCCTCACTAAGTCGTAAGCCTGTAAATATGAAAAACCAATAATTTTGTAATTACGTTAAATAAAATAGCACACTGGACAATTACAAATTGTTAAGATATATCAATTAGTTTTCAATATTTAAATGTAAAAAAATATAAAAATCGATAATTTTGCAATTACGTTAAATAAAATAACACACTGAATAATTACAAATTGTTAAGATATATTAATTAGTTTTGAATATTAAAATTGAAAAATATGTCTTTTAAATAACCCCGTCATGTGTCCTCGGTGGCATATTATAATATTGATAATTAATGTTTTGCTTAGAAATATGTATTCATGTTAATTGTATAATTTGTATCTATATATTATACGTACACGTACTACTCCCTTCAAATTGACCTGTCACATTTTTTTTATCTTCAATTAAGTATATATGTAGCCATTGATAAAATCGATACCTTTCAATCCTACCTATATTCACGTACAATTAATATAAGTAGTCATTGATAAGTTCAATACTTTCAATCCTACCTATCACCCTAGTAGAATTCACGTACTGTAGTAGATTAGAATTCACGTAGTAGATAAATTCTTTTTTTCTACTCCTTAATTTGTAAAAATAACGTACAATGAAACTAACCGTGACTCTTGAAACGCCTTGAATTCACCTAGGATGTATATAAATAGGATATAACTTATCTTGTACTATACAAATGGATAGAAAATTAAGGTAAAAATCAGTTATTAAAAATATGGATACCAAGATATATTATGTATAGATATGAATGAATAGAAATTTGTCATAATAAATCACTTAATTAAAAATAGGATTGGCGGTTTAAAAATTCTTATTGAGGAAGATATATTATGTATAGATATGAATGGATAGAAATTTGTCATAGTGAATCACTTAATTAAAAATAGGATGGACAGTTTAAAAATTCTTATTGACGAAACTGCTCTTAACTGCTTCAGGTTTAGAAGTATATATTGATGAGGGAGAATTTAATTTGAGGAAGATAAAGTATACTATATATAGTATAAAGTGATAACAATACTTAATTTATTGAGACAATATATAGTATAAAATAATAATAAATATATAGATAAACTAATAATAGAAATACCTTATTAGATTGAACATAATAACATTTAATCAAAGAGAAATTAATTTGAGACATTTAATCCAAAAAAATACAACTTTACATGTAGACCAAGAGTACAAACCCTTGCTATGCACGAGACAAGTTCATTGTAAGTATGTTTTAGTTTATATAATGGAAAAATAATAATGAGTAAGAAATCAAAATTATAAAAAAAATATTCGAATGAACGTATATAAAAGAAAAAGTAGAAGAAAAATGAGTAAGAAATCAAAATTAATCATCTATATTACAAATATTCAAATGAATAAGAGATCAAAATTTTTAAAAAATGAACTTCAACATAATAGTAATGAAATATCAACAGATGCATGTATCATGTAAGACAAAAGATAGCACGAAAGAGATTTCGCACAATTGAATTGACAGTATACACTTTGAGGAATTCGTGTTAATAGTGTGTTCAAAATTAAAAAAATCTTGTAGAAGAATTGGGAAGGCAAAGCACCAAAGAATATCCACACCTATGAATCTATTTTAATTATCCATTTCACCTCTATATATAGGTCATTTCATAGAATATGAATATAGTGGGTCAAACATACACAGAAATATGAGTATAATTAGAGGTGATAAATGTAGGCAATAAAGGCACATAAGTAGATAATTAAGCATCCTAGAACAGTCTCTATGTGTAAATGCTCATCCATATTATACAACATAATTTTAAGTTTTCCATGAAATAATAACATACGGTATATAAACATCTTAGTTTTCCATGAACCTTTTAAAAACTTAAAGACAAAACATTAGTCGATATATATATGAATAATTAGTATAAAATAACATAAACATATACATAATATATAAAGGGAAAAAAGATATATGATGATCTCAATGAAAAACAGAATTCTTAGGTTTGAATCCTTGATCATTCAATAGTTTAAACCTTTTTTTTGGTTGAAAAATAGTTTAAACCATTTTGTTAGGGATTAATTTTGATTTCAAATGAAAATTAAGTCAAAAAACATAAGATTATGTATATGTGTAATAAACCCGTGTTGCTATGCGTTACAAGTTTTAATTATATGTATATATATATTTGGATAGACTTGCATTATTTTAATTTCCAATTTAGAATATAGTAAGATATATAAATTATATTTTTAAGGAAGCCGATAAAATATCAATGATATATTGTTTCATATTCTATATACATACAAGTCTACCAAATAATTTTAATAAAAATGAGTGATGTGGTTCAACGTGAAGTTAATACGTATACATATCATAATAACTACTATTATTTTGTCATCAGTTTTAGTATACGGCTGTAATGATAGTAAAAACTACGGAGTATAATCCTTTTTTAAAACTAATTTCTACCACTAATATGAAAAATTTAACTACATGTACATAATACACTAGTTTGAACCTTCTTTTTCCAAAACTGGACAGAAAAAATAGAAGCTAATTCATTTTATATTTTGAACTAATTCATTTTATACTTGCAAACATATATTAAACCTAACACTAAATTCCCACTACTATAAAAACATATAGTTACTTTTTTGATCATAGAACGGAGAGCCCTGCGATTTTATCAGAAAACCAAAACCATAAACTTCTTCGACCAAAAAAAAAAAACCTTAAACTTCAGCAACGTGCTCTTCAAGAGTCCGTTATAGAATGGAATGCAAATAAGCTGGGAAAAGAGTATCTGGAATAACAGAAAATTCAGAAAAAACAACATCGCCAGGGCTAGGTTTGCAAGGGTATATCAACGGCACGTTTGGCAGTTCTTCGAGGGTGATTAGGTCGAGCTTCCCATGAACTCTGAAGGAAAAAATCAGGATGAGTCGGGAGGTTAGAAGCTTGTAATTGTTTGGCAGTAGCAAGGCAGTCCGACTCAACTAAAACATATAGTTACTTGCAAACAGAAAAACATATATATACCTGGTGCAACTTTGCGTGGGTTGGGAGCAGGTGGACTCGGACGGGAAATCTCCGTGCTAGCCTCTTTGTCAGATTGGTCTAGTTGGAGGGAGAAGGACATGCAAAACAAGTAGGGAATGGTTAAGTTAGTCACTCTTAATTAACCATCACTGATCTATTAATGACCGGATACAACAATAATGGTACAATTTTTCAAAGAATTGTCATGATGATCATACACATATTCCCTGCCAAAAAAAAACTAAGAAACCCCTCTTAAGGATGACTAAATTTACATTCAATTGATATATTACCGGGATTACCCATTTTCTGATCAGAATAGAAAAGAAAAACAAGAAAAGAAAGTCCGCTATGATCCGAAATTAATTCAAATCGGAGACTAGCTTAGATCGACCGATCTGTAGAAGACGTGTTTCTGTTTACTTTTGTGGGCCTTTGTTAATCTCTTTGCTCATTTGGGCTGATGTTTGTTAGGTTAATCTGATGTACATAGGGTTTCTAGAGCTTTCTTTCATTAGTTTAGTATAAAAGGGTAGCTTTCCTTCTTTTGTAGCTGCAGAAAACGATTTCACTTTCAATGAACTTCTCCCAGATCTCTCATTCATCTCAGTTTGCTTAGACTTGCTAGACTTCACCAACCTTCACGATCTTGGTTCCAGTCCAGTTTTCCGATCTGGGGTAAATTAATTTGATGAACCCTAACCTCAACATATGAAACATAACCACTCCCTTCATATATTTAGCAATGTAAAAGGTTAATATTGAACTTTCCATAATATAAGATCCTATTTGAAGATGATAATTAACTTATTCATTCATTCACTTAAGATACTTCTAATTTCAGGAAACATAAATCACTACTTTTGCTGGTAAAGATGATTATGTAAAATGCACATCGATCTATATATACCTGGTGCATGATACTGGCTGCTACTTTTGTTGTTGTTGCTGGGTTGATCGAGTGAAGTACCGAGCGAAATACCTAGATCGTTATAAATAGACCAAGCTTTTTGCCCTTAAGAAACAAGCAATTAGAGTAATTTCAGAGTAAGACATATATTATATATATATGGAAATAATACAAGGTAGACGACCAAACTTTCTTCCTGTCTGGGAAATTAACTTGGTAACAGCAAACTCTTATATACGGATGATGCATGCTGATTAATTAATAGATAGATCACAATAATTAACTGCAGGGTCAGCAAAACCCTTATTGAACCATAGATGCATGCATGTTGAAGATGTCATGCCTGCAACGCGCATGGACGCACAACAGCGCGCACAAACAGAAACATAAACACAAAAGTTTGAATTGATGACATTATGCACGTACACACATACCTGGCGCATCGTAGTAGTTGCCCTCTAGGTATCTCACATACTTATCAGGTAGGGGTGTATTAGCATTGAGCAGTGATTTAGCTTCTTCTATGGTAGGCCGTTCCGAAGCACTATAGTGGCAGCATAACAAGCCAACAACCAGCATACGTTTGGCTTCATCTTCATTGTATAATTTGTATTGATCGCCGACCAACTTTTCATCGACCGCCTTAAGCACGCAGTTCGCTTTGTTCAGTTCCCAGACCCACATCCGCAACCCCAGCGGCATTTCGTCCTGCCATTTCTCGTCCGTTGGCTGTCTTCCGGTTGCTATTTCCAGCACAACGATCCCGAACGAGTAAACGTCAGACTCTTTGCTAGGCTTTACACCACTATTGAAGACCTCTGGGGCCACGTAGCCGAGGGTGCAGCCTATGGCCGTGGTTTCCATGCTGTGATCATGGTCAGTCAACCTCGCCAGCCCAAAGTCGCCTAGCTTTGGGGTGAAGTCCACCTCCAGCATCACGTTTTGCGGCTTAATGTCTCGATGAATGAAGCATTGGTTCAAACCTCCGTGGAGGTACGAGACTCCCGATGCCATCCCAAGTGCGATCTTGTGCCTATTTGGCCACGAGAGGGGGATAGGGCTATCATGGAGATGATAGTGCAAGGTGCGATTGGGCACGAACTTGAAGACGACGAGTTGCTTCTTCACTGCTCCGGTCTTGGAACGATGACGACAGTGGCCTATGAATTCGACCATGTTACGGTGCTTAAGGAGCGCGCTGTTCTCCACTTCTCGGTCGAACTCTTTCTTGCTTTGATTCTGGATGCTATTCAGTTTCTTCACAGCCACCTCCATTACACCTCTGGTAGGGATTTGTAACTCGGCCTTGTAAACATCACCAAAATGGCCTCCTCCTATCCTGGCCCCCGCGCTGAAATTGTCGGTTGCCCTGGATAGCACATCGTAATCGAACCGTATCGGGGCATAATCGCGAACCTCATCGCAAACATCAATACGAACATCCTTGTTGCTAACATCCTTGTTGCGAACATTCTTGTTGCGAGCATCCTTGTTGCTAGCATCCTTGTTGTGAACATCCTTGTTGCTAGCATCCTTGTTGCTAACATCCTTGTTGCGAGCATTCTTGTTGCGAGCATCCTTGTTGCTAGCATCCTTGTTGCGAGCATCCTTGTTGCTAGCATCCTTGTTGCTAGCATCCTTGTTGCTAGCATCCTTGTTGCGAGCATCCTTGTTGCTAGCATCCTTGTTGCGAGCATCCTTGTTGCTAGCATCCTTGTTGCTAGCATCCTTGTTGCTAGCATCCTTGTTGCGAGCATCCTTGTTGCTAGCATCCTTGTTGCTAGCATCCTTGTTGCTAGCATCCTTGTTGCGAGCATCCTTGTTGCGAGCATCCTTGTTGCTAGCATCCTTGTTGCTAGCATCCTTGTTGCTAGCATCCTTGTTGCGAGCATCCTTGTTGCTAGCATCCTTGTTGCTAGCATCCTTGTTGCTAGCATCCTTGTTGCTAGCATCCTTGTTGCGAGCATCCTTGTTGCGAGCATCCTTGTTGCGAGCATCCTTGTTGCTAGCATCCTTGCTGCGAGCATCCTTGTTGCTAACATCCTTGTTGCGAACCTCGTCGCGAACATCAATAATAACATCCTTGTTGCGAACCTCGTCGTGAACCTTGTTGCGACGAACCTCTTCTTTTTCAGCAACCACATCAGCATCACAACACAGCAAAGACTCCAGCAGCTCCCTACCCCTGTTACTAAACCCACAGGCTAGCAAAGGTAGTCCTACTAAGATAATTGGCCCAACTGCATAAGCCCAGAAATGCGACGACACTCCGTTGCCCATCTTAATTGCGTTGCTAGTTCACGCTGAGGAAATTACAAACACGGATACAGTTAGTGCACTGGTCATTCTGGTATCTTTACATGACAAAAGAGGTTGGCTACTAAAAGTTGATGAAAGTACAAATATATACTTTTTTTTGGTCGAAGGAGAGGCGGCACTCTCCGGCCCGCAAGGGGCGTTTTATTAAAATACAAATATATACTAGTGTCACGCTCCGCGTTCCTTCGGCCAAAATAGACGCGGGACAAGTCACCGAGGCACGGAGCCTAGGTGATTCTAGAGGCTTCCGGGGCCTTCAAGATGAAGCCGGGACGCGCCGGAGCCTTCTAGAGGCCGGCACGCCTCAAACGGGGCAAGGCGTGCCAAGGCCGGCGCTTCTAGAGACATCTAGGAGGGCCGTGCCCCATGCGGAACAAGGCGGGCCGCTTCTAGAATTGTCTAGGAGGGCCGCGTCCCTTGTAGGCCAAGCGCACCCCGGGGCGGAAGCTTCTGGAGCGGTCCAGAGATATCCCGCCCCTTCCGGGCGTGGGCGCGCGCGGGTGTGCCTTCCGGAGAATTCCGGAGGGGCCGCGCCCCATCTAGAGGGCGCTAGAGAGAGGCGCGGGCCGGCGCCACGATGGAGCATTCCGGATTCGTCTAGCGGGGGCTAGACTTATCTAAGGGGCATTCCGGAGTATTCTAGCGGGGGCTAGAATTTATCTTAGGGGCTTATCTTCTAGGGAGAGCTCTAGATTAATCTAGGCTCGGGTGTGTCTAGATTCTTCCGTTATAAGAGGGGGCCTCAAGTATAAATAGACCTCACCCCCTCATTTGGGAGGGCATCCTACAATCCACAAATCCTCGAAAATCCACACTTGGCACACTTGTAAAACACACTTGTAAACATTTCTCTTGTGAAATACAAAGTCCTCTTTTCCCACGAAAACCATCTCCATCTATCGGGACAAGGCCTGACTTAGCACGATCGAAGGTGTTCGACTAGCTAAGGGCCGCACGAGTTAGAGAGCGAGTCTCAACCCGTGACAAGTGGTATCAGAGCATACGATCTAAGGGGAGTTCAATGTCTAGCCACGACGGAGGAAACGTAGAGGCCGGGGTCCCTAGTACCGCATCCATGTGGGGAGGCAAGAAGACTAGGGGTGCCTCCAAGGACCGTGTGACTAGCTTTGAGGATCGACTCGAGCGCGTGGAGCTGTCGGTGGGCGAGATGCGCGACTCCATCGAGGACGTAGCCAAGGCCGGGGAAGACCTTGAATCCTCCATGGAAGAGCTCAAGGGGGAGCTGCTACGCACACTCAATGAAGCCAACGACAAGCTAGCCAAAGAGAACGCCGTCCTTCGGGAAGCCATGGGGGTGTTGCGCGACGAGGTTAGCCAACTCAAGAGGGAGCTTGAGGCATGCCGGGCAGCCATGGGGGCGGGCATGATCGCTACAACCCAAGCGCATAAGTTAGAAATCCCGAAGCCGAAGACGTTCAAGGGGGAACGATCGGCAAAGGACGTAGAAAACTTTCTCTACGGCATGGAGCAATACTTTGATGGTGTGGGCATCAAGGAGGACGAACGTAAGGTGAGTACCGCAAAACTTTATCTTGAGGATACGGCTTTATTATGGTGGAGGCGCCGCACTTGTGAGAAGACCGGAGGGTCTCCAATCAAGACTTGGGCCGAGTTCGAGACGGAGTTCAAGAAGCAATTCTACCCCGTCTACGCAAACGACGAGGTCCGAGCCAAGATACGCCGACTCACACAGCGGGCCACTGTGCGCGAATACGTCAAGGAGTTCTCCGAGCTCATGCTTCAAGTATCGGACTTGGCCGAGACCGAGGCATTCTTCCAATTCATGGACGGTCTCAAGCCGTGGGCCAAGCAAGAGCTACAAAGGCGCAACGTGCAGACGTTGAACGAAGCCATGAGCGCGGCCGAGTCGCTCATCGAGTTCAAGAGCCGGGACCAACGCAACTCCTCCTGTAACAAGGGTAAAAGTGGGGGAGATGAAGATGAAAGCAACTCAAGTAGCGACGAAGAGCGCACATCAAAGCCGAGGCGAAGGTCCTCAGGAGATCGGGACGAATCGGAGGACGACGATGGGCGTCGTTCCCGACCAAAATGGAGGTCCGGAGGGGACCACGATAAGGGCAAGCGCAAGGAGAGGAAGCCCCTAGCTTGCTTCCTCTGCAATGGAGATCACCTTGTGCGGGATTGCCCACAAAGGAGCAAACTCAACGCTATCATATCCTCAAGGGACGAGGAGGCCGAGCGAGGGACACCACATCGGCTAGGGGCGATAACGTTGAGCTACACCAAGGGTCGCGACGAGGGGTCGCCAATGCCACAGGAGCGATCAACCCGAGGTCTAGGAAACGCCGGGATCTGCGAAGCGGCACAGTCTCCAGGGGAAGAGAGACGCAGGGTGCTGAGCTTAGGCGCGATACGGTTAGGGGAGCGACCGAGGGAGGAAGGTCCAACGTCCGAGGCATGGGGCCACGACAAGGGAACTTCCAGGATCGTCGAGGGACCAAGACGCCATGAGGAGATGACGACCAAGGGGAGCGATGGTATGCCTCGAGGGGAGGCACGACAACCATCCAAAAGAGTCGAAGTCAGAGATGGCGCAAAAGGGAACGAGTCCGAGGGCGACGAAACAGAGGCATCCGAGGGGAACGCGACGAGGGCGTCGCTAGATCCAGTGGGGGAGGATGTCACGCTCCGCGTTCCTTCGGCCAAAATAGACGCGGGACAAGTCACCGAGGCACGGAGCCTAGGTGATTCTAGAGGCTTCCGGGGCCTTCAAGATGAAGCCGGGACGCGCCGGAGCCTTCTAGAGGCCGGCACGCCTCAAACGGGGCAAGGCGTGCCAAGGCCGGCGCTTCTAGAGACATCTAGGAGGGCCGTGCCCCATGCGGAACAAGGCGGGCCGCTTCTAGAATTGTCTAGGAGGGCCGCGTCCCTTGTAGGCCAAGCGCACCCCGGGGCGGAAGCTTCTGGAGCGGTCCAGAGATATCCCGCCCCTTCCGGGCGTGGGCGCGCGCGGGTGTGCCTTCCGGAGAATTCCGGAGGGGCCGCGCCCCATCTAGAGGGCGCTAGAGAGAGGCGCGGGCCGGCGCCACGATGGAGCATTCCGGATTCGTCTAGCGGGGGCTAGACTTATCTAAGGGGCATTCCGGAGTATTCTAGCGGGGGCTAGAATTTATCTTAGGGGCTTATCTTCTAGGGAGAGCTCTAGATTAATCTAGGCTCGGGTGTGTCTAGATTCTTCCGTTATAAGAGGGGGCCTCAAGTATAAATAGACCTCACCCCCTCATTTGGGAGGGCATCCTACAATCCACAAATCCTCGAAAATCCACACTTGGCACACTTGTAAAACACACTTGTAAACATTTCTCTTGTGAAATACAAAGTCCTCTTTTCCCACGAAAACCATCTCCATCTATCGGGGCAAGGCCTGACTTAGCACGATCGAAGGTGTTCGACTAGCTAAGGGCCGCACGAGTTAGAGAGCGAGTCTCAACCCGTGACACTAGTATATTCTTGTTTTAGCCAAAACCCGATTTCCTTGTTTATTTTTGTTTCTCGGTTCAAATGCTAAATCCACCGGGCGCAGGGTGCTGGCGCAGGCGATGGGACGGGCAGGATCCCGGCATCGCAGACCGGAGGTCTGAAAATGGGGGGAGATCCGGCTTCCCAAGCCGGAACTATTGCTTAATTTCTGATGTTTTGTAATTCATCCCTCCAAGGTAATGTTGCTGACTATCAAACAACACACAGACTGAATGGCAACCAGTAACAAGAAGGAGGACTATAATAATACCACAATAGCAAACGGCAACAATGGCGAGATTCGTAGCATCAGTACCTGAAATATTGGCAAGGCAACTCCTGCTCACCCAAAAAGAGGGAAGATTCAACAAAAACCGTACTTAATCACGAATCAACTATCAATAGGAGCATATCATTCTCATAAAACTTCCTTTTCGTCCTATTTCTGAACAAAATCAAAGTCAATCTGCTGAAATTTGATAGGGAAGAGCAAGATTTTCGTTTTGCGAACCGATCGATTGTTCCGGACTCAAAATGAGGAAATTGGAAAGGGAAGGGGGAAGGAAGCTGTGAGAATAGTGGGATAGAAGATACGCTCTATCTAGTCATCGGGTGCGCAAGCAACCTGCACCCGGTGGATTCAGCCGACGCCTATAAAAAGGATCTTTTCTCGATGTAGCCGTTAATGCTCTTCAATGCAACTAATCAGAAAGTTGTTTCTAGCGTCGAAAGAAATGAAGAATACTAGCTAGTGGTAGCCATAGTACGTTTTCCAATTGAAAGACTGTTCAAGTAGCTAATCGATCAATTGATTGCAAAACAGAGTTGATGCTTTCGGATCTGAAAGTGCTTTCGTGGTAGAATCAAGAGACAAAAAATACAACTAACTAAGGGGATCGAACCATGTATACATCATACCTTAATTGGGGCCTCCAGTGGAGGAAGGCGCCGGAGCCGATGGAGGACCACCGTGCCTGATTGGTGGAGGAAGGCGCAGAGATCTGAACGCGAGGAGGTGCCCAGGTGGTAGAAAATATTACTAGAGTACGAGGGAAAGAGAGTACTTTAAATACTACTCCCTCCGTTTCATAATAAGTGTCGTTTTAGCTCTTAACACAGTTTTTAAGAAAAGCAGTCATTCACTTTGAAACTTACGACTTTTTCTTAATCTTACTACTCATTACATTTTTTTGCCCAATAAATGAACAACTTTAGTCAACAAATACACATTCCAATAAAAATTATCATTACTCACCCCTTATAAATCACTTTGAAAACCTAAAACGACACATAATATGAAACAAGTTTTAAGTGCTAAAACGACACTTATTGTGAAACGGATGGAGTAATAAAAACATTTCAAAAAGTTTTGCAAAACCTCGCGAAAATTGAATCAACTTTTTGATGAGCAAGTTGTATAATTTAAATCAAAATCTTTGTGAGCGAGCGAGTTTTGGACGGTCCCGATCGTCCAAAACTTTTCGGTGCAAGGATATCCTCCGCGTGAGAGTCCATCTGTTCAACGATATTAATCTGTAGTTTCGAGGAAGCTTCACTCCTCATCAAGTTACAGAAAATTGAATCAAATTATTCCTCCTTTCTTTCCCTAATCGTTGACGTTGACCCATCTGTAAGCAACTTGGCGGAGCGACATTATCCTTAGGACACAATAGAGAAATCTTTATTTAAATACCACCAAACCAAGGCCATGTTTGAAATGAAAGTTCATTTCATTTTATAAAAATAGGTTTTTTTTTTTTTCCCCACTCGCTTGATGTGTTATATTTTATAGTCTAGTATATCTTTTTTTTGGGTCAGATATACTCTGGTATTTCTTTTGGTTAGAATATAATTTTATCAAAAACATCATCCATTTGCTTGTATCGAATAACCATTCTTATGAATTGCAAGTTTGCAACCCTAAAGTAGTGGAGTACTACGTAATATGTTGCCCCTTTTTTTCTATACAAATCACCCTCCTAACGAAAATTAAATATACCCTTTTCATTAAACAGAAGGAGTATTTATTATCCGTGACAGAAATGGAACGTCAATATAAATAAGCATGTAGAAATGCCGAATCACGTCCCTCCTGAAAATCGAGATTCTCATTATAATTAGGTAGCCGTGTTGTTGCCAAGAAAGCAATACAAGTACAACCAAAAAATAGAAACCTCCAAAGATAATTTAGTACACGAAGTACTAGTGATTACTATATATATATATATACATATGGAAATGGTAGTAGGACATTGTACACGGTAGTGCATGTGTATTTGTACAAATTAAAAAAAAAGGAAAATTCCGCCCGGTAACCACGAGGTTTTGCAAATTCCGCGTGGTACCCAAAGGTTTTCGGTGTTCCGTGTGGTAACCACAAGGTTTTGCAGATTCCGCGTGGTAACCTTGGTCTATTATAAAAAGTTAAAGTTATATAAAAACTTACCCATCCTTTCTACTTAATTACACAAATCACCCTATCTTTAGTTTTTTTTTTAACTATCTAATCTATTTTATAAATTACCTAACTTTATAATTTTAGTATTATATATATCTAACCTCAAGGGGTTGGTCTAGTGGAGCATGACAGGGCATCGGTCTGACAGGTCGCAGGTTCGATTCCCCCTAGTCTCCTTGAGGTGAGACATATGTAAATCCCCTTGTAAGAGCTCTTTGAGCCCTTGGGTCTTCCCTGCCCTTGGACTGGGGCACCATCCCCTCATCCTAAATTTTTCTGAGCAAAAAAAAAGTATGATATATATCTTTTTTATTTAATCTTTTTCCATGACATTATATATTATTATTTTACAAAATCTTATAGTTTTTAATTATTAAAAAAAGAACCACATTTTTCAAATTTGTATTAAAAATTAAAATAGATTTGATAGGTTTGTTGAAAAAATAAAAAAGTTATTATACCTATTTTGAAGTATCATTTAAATAGGTTTTTTCAACAAAACTATCAAATCTATTTTCTTAAAATACTTAGTGAGAAGTATTACTTAATACATATTTTATTTTTAAATGTTAATTTATTATAAATACAAAAAATTGCCTAAAGTTGTACATGTCTTAAAAAACCTATAATGTTTACACATTTTTAATGTCATGATATATGTACATTATGTTAAGAAAAAACAATTTTATTTTATTTTATAAACAAATTACTTGAACTAATGCACCAACTTTTAAAGAACACCCTCTTAAAGGATCAACTATTAACAAAGTTCAAGTTTATATTTTGTTAACAAGAAATGGTAGTTTTTTATAAATTAGTTATGCTTTTGTTAATTTGAAAAAAAAGAACTATTTTTTTTCTATACAGATTTGAAAAATGTGGTTCTTTTTATAATAAAAAAATATAAGATTTTGTAAAATAAAAATGTATAGTTTCATGGAAAAAGAGTAAATAAAAAAATATAATACTAAAATTATGAAGTTAGGTGTTTTATAAAAATAGATTAGATAGTTTTAAAAAAAAACTTAAAAAGGGTGATTTGTGTAATTAAATAGAAAGAATGGGTAAGTTTTTATATAATTTTAAGTTTTTTATAATAGACCAAGGTTACCATGCGGAATCCGCAAAACCTCGTGATTACCACACGGAATACCGAAAACCTTTGAGTACCACGCGGAATTTGCGAAACCTCGTGGTTACCGGGCGGAATTTCCCTTAAAAAAAAACATTTCAAAAAACAAGCCATGTGCGCGTGTGCATACTGTTTCAAATGATCATTACAAAGATTCGGATCACGTGTTCCCACCACTATTTCATCCCCTATTATATCCATATCATCGGTCCACATGTAATTTAGTCTTTGATTGCCTACATTATTGATCGCATAGTGGATTTAATTAGAAATAACTAGTGGTGATGCCCCTGCGTTGCACGGGTCAAATTATTCGAATGGACATAATATTTCTAAAATTGTGATTGAACTAATGATATAATTTTATTCAATAATATTTGTTAAAAGTGTATCATTGGTTTTAAAAGGCTTAAATTGTATGTTATGATGACATTAAAATGGTTCATGGTTAAATTTGTATTTACATTTTAATAAATAGTATGTTTATTAAAAATAAAAATATATCAACACATAAAAAATATAAATTTATTATTACAATGTAAGTTGAAAATCTGACTGAAGCTATTAAAATAAATATGCACAAATACATATTAGCACATAAAACAAATACAAATTTAGCATTACATGTAAATCAAAAATCTAATTTAAATTAAGGTGAGTCGAAACTCCATTACATACATCTACAAAATCTAACCAAAATTAATTCAAGTAAAAAATCTATTATATACATCTAAAAATATTAGATAAAAAAATAAAACACAAGTAATTGAAGCCTAAAATTTAGTACAAAAATTTAATAAATATAAAATCTATTATATACATCTAAAAATATTAGATAAAAAAATAAAACACAAATAATTGAAGCCTAAAATCTAGTACAAAAATTTAATAAATATAAAATGCTTGAATCTACATAAACTTCAATTAATCTCATTGTAATATGTTAAAATTTCTTAATTAAAGAGAAATGACATATACTCATAATCCACGTACATGGTTTAATTACCCTAATTTCCCTAATCTTGAAAGGTCCCACTTAATCAAGCAAAAGCAGGCCAAAGGCCTTCTAGACATCATCCCAGATAGTCACGTACCCTCAAATGAAAGATTGATTAATTTATTGATTATGTATTTATGTATGCTTTATGGCCTTAATTGGGTTCTTTGTCATGATAACTTATGTATACACATTATATATGCTAGTGTGTGAGCACCATATAGACACAGCCAATATAGTCCTGATAAAAAGCAAGCATCAATTCTTGGTAATAGGAGGTCTGAATAGTTGGAACCTTGATTGTGCTTAGATTAGTGTAGTAGTGCAGCTTGTTCTTCTGCATTTTGTTTGTTCTTGCAGAGCTCATATATCTCACATTAGTTAACAGGTACTACAAATGGAGACTCACGGTCATAGGCAGACAGAACCGATGACCTTTCCTGAGAAATCCAAATTATATGTACTACTTATACAACTTACATTTCACAGACAAAATATACAACTCACCATCACATTTCACAAAAGTTGATTAATCAGTCGACCAAATTTTCTAAAAAAGGAAAACCAAAGCCCATACTTCCTCCCGTTCCACTTGTAGAATGTAGCAGCATTGTCAGTGGGCTCTCTATCTCCATATCTGTTTCACCCAACACCTGCTTTTTCCTTTTTAGTTAAATGAAAGAGAAAAATTCACATAACAATACCCATGGAAAGCACACTCCCGAAATAGGTCTATGGAGCAATGCCAGAATTCCAATACGAAAATGAATAAACCAAACATGCAAGAAGTTAATATGGAACATTACAACAATAGACTGAAATTCCAAACAACAGTTTATAAAGCTTACAAGTAATTCTCCTCCCTCATCACATAGTACATGAACATAGCTGTGATGAAAACGCAAACAGAAGTGAGCAGGTTAACAACGAATATGAATTTCAGGAATTCCTTGAAGCCCCATATAAGTTCAGTTTTAAGGAAATTATCCTCTAGGTCTTCAAGCTCCTCTTCGGTTTTCGAATTGGAGCCAATTTCGACCCCAACACCTATTGAACAACAATCCAGACTCCAGAGCACTACGCAATGAAGAGAATGGATGACGTGGCATACATTCAACTAAATTAATTTATGTGTAATTTGATCTAATTAATTTCTCCGCCAATTATAAGTTTCATGATTAGCAACCAATTATAAGGACAATACCAAATTGGTAATAGACAAATAAACTACGACAAGCTCATTATACAGGTGCTGATTTTGTGTGAGCTAGAAGCAATTAAGAAAAAGCACTGTAACTATATTGTAGAGTAATAATACTTACAGCTGAAGGACGAATACCACCTAGGGCTGTATAAAGAGAGAGTTTCCCAACGGGTATTCCCATTCCCTATGATCATGTCCAAGTTTATTACGCCTCAAATTCAAAAGGAAGTGGTATTGAAGCAAATGATTATCAGTGATATCATAACCCAGGATGGAGATACCAAGATCACCAAGTCCAAGAATTCGCTCACCATCTGTGACAAGAATGACTTGAATATTTCTCTCTGGTCAATTTCTCAATACTTCAAGAATCTTTCCTTTGGAAATAAACATAAAAAACATGTCAGCCAATAATTAAATACATGACAATTTGATAGCCCAATAAAGATTTCATAAGGTTGAGCCAAACACACTTCTCTTTCAAACTAATAAAGAGACCCTGAGGTTGTTTGAAGATGCATCCATATTTTTGGCAAGCCTCGCCAACAGTTGGAGTGTACACCACTGGAAGCAGCTCTTCAACATGATCAATAAGAAGCTTGTAGAACAATTTTTCATTTCTCACCTACAATATTACGCAAAGCAACGGTTGGTAGACTATTAGGGATCTTAAGTTGTTAATCAAGAATGATAACCACAGAAAATGCATTTTTATTTCTTGCAAAAAAGTTCACCAGGACTTTATGCCACTTATTACTAAATTTCAACAGAAAATGACAAGTTGTATTGCAATTATAGGAAAATAGGATAAACACAAAAAAATGCAACAACTTCAATTTTGCACTTCCTCTATACAATCAATTATACAGGAGAAATGACTGCATAGATTAACCATGCAGCTTATTTCAAGGCTCTAAAGCAGCAGCATATTCACGAAAGAGAAGTGCATTAACCTGAAGATCTGTCATAGCCATATACTTCTGCAAAGGAACGTGATACTGGCGTACATTGGCAGTCATTTTCCGTACCTACCATGTATAACAAAACGATGTTTAACAGCACTGCTAAGTACCAGAAAGTAGACATAATAGCAGAAGACAGGAAGAGCCACATATGAACTCAGACAAAAAGCTTCAGCTAATAAGTAACCTGAAGCTCTTGACTGGCAACCGTTGTGGGTGGAAGACCACACAAGAAATGGGCATCCTGTTCTTTTTCAACAAACGCAAGACCCTTATTGTGGTGAGAATCCTGCAATAGTGTATAGCCGATGCATAAGAAAATATCACCTTCATTATCTACCTTAAGAGGGCAGAACATGAATGGAAACGAACCTTGAGCATCTCCAAACTATACATGTAGCAAAAGTGCAGAACTAATTTGCGTGAACACAGAAAAAGCAGCACTGTTAGGTGAGCCTAGGCTCCTTGAGGAATTCATATAACCAAAGGTTTCAAACAGAGAAAAATATGTCAAAAGGGATTCTATTTTCAATACAAGAAATTGTTGGAAAAAATTGGTTTCTGAACAAGGCACAAAGAAAAGAAGAAGTGAAGGGGGGAAGATACAGTGGACACACAAAGTTCCTTGCCGAGTGACCCTAAGTTCCTTGGCGGAATTTATATCACCTGAAACCTCGAACAGAAACAAACATGTCAAGAAAGATTATAGATCAAAGTCAACAAGTTGATGGACAGTTGGTTTCTTGACAAGAAGGCAGAAGAAGAAAGGAAGAATGAAAAAGATACCAATGAAAAGACAGTGAGAGACAAACAAAAAAAAAGCAAGCTGACAAAAGAAATGTCTGCCGTTTCAAAATCTCACTTGTTCCTCAGACATGTTGATCATATATAATAACCAGATCCCATAATTACTACTTTATATACTTTCATGATAATTTGGTTCATACAAACTCGAATCTGAGCATGAAATTCAAGTTAGTTCTCATCCTCAAGACCTCAACAATTGCAAGAATCCTCAAGTTGAAAACAGATTAACAGAAACCAGCAAGTCCACATAGAAGAACCAGAATCAAATTATTCCAACAGACACAGCCAAAGACAACAACAAATCAAAAGCCAGGCGATCGCCATCAAATCTAACAAGATAAAGGAATAAATATACGGAGAACAAGAAAGCATAGGAATCATCGACTCCATCAATATCACAATCCATACCTAGCGACGGTGACATGCCAAGGCGTGACGTGTTGGTCCCGGTGGCCAAGTCCTCCCCATACACATCCCGAACTCCGCCAGTAGCCACCGCCGACTTGGCACTCAATTCGGCGGCCGTCGGAGCAACAAGCGGTTCTCCTCCTCCGCTCTTCTCACTCTCCGTCAAAACGACGGTGTGTCTCACGAAATTCATGCCCAATGTCAGTACAATAAATCCCCAAATTCAAGAATCTTAAGAATTGAAAATTGTGAGGAAGACGTTTTTACCACAAGGGGATGACGTGGTGGTCGCAAATCGGACTTTTGGTAGTCGGCCCGTCGACATTGGGCAAAAATCGATGCCAGAGGTGTAGATGGCGGCGCAAGACGGTAATGGAAGGGTTTGGTTGCCGACGAGGCCAGGGTTTGCACACACAACGAAGAACGTGGCATCGATGGCTGCGTCCGTTTCAGAGGCCCAGGACATGGCCTTATACACAATTCCATCGATTACCGCAAAGAGGTGGCGCATGGTGTAGCTCAACCGACGAAGAAGCCAAAAACGGCCGAATTGGGAGGCGAAGAACCAATAACGCTAGCAGGCAAAGAAACACGTGGAACTGGGAGAGGAAGAATCAATTGGAGAGGGATTGTATTAAATGCTCGGGACGAGTTTTTATGGCTTAGGGATGATGCTAACTTTTATAGTTTTATAGATAGATTAGTGGAGATTTATTGAAGAAATTAAGTGATTCTTGAACTCATAATTGCATGTTATTTATCATTTGTTTAGATAATCAGTCCATTGAAGTTTAGATTAACTTTTTTTTTCTTCTCGATTTTAAGATGCAGACTTCTTGAATATGGAGTTTATAATTACACATATATGCACAATAAAATCTACTTGTATATGAACCAATACTGTAAATAGAGTGTATAATTGCATTTCTAATGTTTGTACTAGACCTGTAAATCGGGTCGGGTCGGGCGGGTTCGGGTCGGGTCGTTCCGGGTTCGGGTCAATCGGGTTACGGGTCAAACTAGGTCGGGTCGTTTCGGGTTTCAGGTCGGGTCGGGTCAACCCAACAGATCAAGAGTATAAATTTTTTGACCAAAATTTATATAAAATATTATTTAAATAATAAAATATAATAACAAAATATTAATTTTTAATATTTTAATAATAAAATATCATAACTTTCTAAAATAAATTTTATATATTGTAATATAATTAAAACCTTTGGGTGCACAATTACCCGTCAATCTGTCTTTTCATTATTTTAGAGTGTATTCTAAAATAAGTTTACCGCCTTATAGATTTCTTGACCCAGCGGGTTTGACCCGACCCTAACCCAGAAACTTTCGGGTTTACCGAGTTCGGGTTCAAACTGGGTTTCGGGTTCAAATTTTCGGGTTGACACCCAGAAATTTCGGGTCGGGTCGGGTTTACGGGTCGGGTCAACTTTTGACAAGTCTAGTCTGTACTGTTCGTTCATTCTAGCTTGATCCAAAATCATTGATCTTCAGTAATTATATATATATATACACACAATAAAATCTACTTGTATTTGAGTATTTCATCATGCTTCGCATAAAAACTGCATATAAATCAAAACTTACGTTAATCTGTTTTAGGAAGAGAAAATTAAGGAAATATCAGATTTTTTCTGATTTGGTAACTCTTTACATTCTTTAATTAACCTAATAAAATTATCTTAAAAATAAGTTACATGTGGACCAATAATATGGATGCAATATGGTATGAAATAGTGGTGGGAATAGGTGATCCGGACTACCGAAGACCGGGCAAAGAAACAAATGAATGACAATTATGAACAATTAAAATATCCGAGAATGAGCTAAAAAAAAAAATATCCGAGAAAAAATGATAATAAACCCTTTTAATTCTTATATTCCTAACATCATCACTTTTAAAACAAGTAGCTAAAATTACTTGTCTTCAAAATGTAAATAAAAATACTAAATATTTTAATTTATGACTAAAATTAGACAATTTAAACAAAGAGTCACATCTTTTCAAACTCATGACGATAGACTTATTTACCACCATGACACCAACATCTGCTAATATTGCACTTGAACTTGCTCACAAATTCTTACTTAACAGCTCATGTCTCGTCAGTTTCGATTATTTAGAATGCAAGTTTAAAAGATAGTATTTGAGCTCTCCCCAAATAAAACGTTTGGACCTGTTGGGTTTACAACTGAATTTTTTAGATAGAACACATGCTTTGTGGTATTGATCAATCTTTTATCATTTTAATTTCTAAAATAGATACTTCCTTTATGATTTATTATTGTTAACCGACTGGACTGGGATTTCCCCAATCTTGTACGTGAGTTAATATTTACATTTTGTGTTTTGAAGTTTATATTTACAAATCGTGTTTTTATACAAATCGGAGGTAGATGGAAAGAAGCTAGAACTTTACTCAAATGAACCCTATTTTGAATTATCCCTAATTTACGAATCCTAAATTCAGATGATTCCCAAATTAAACCCCTACCTTTGATAGATCTTTCGATAATTGAAATTAAACCCTAGAGTCATGTTGAGCCCCAAGAATTAGAGCAATGTTATAACTTTTAGCGTGGATTCGAGGGCCGCCATCGGAGTCCCCATGTAGATAGCCGATTGTCGAGCTCTTGCCTCCCCGTTGCGCGCGCCGGTCTCGTGCTGCCCCTAATGTCCGTCACCAGCCTAGTTTCAAAGTTTGGAACAAAGGTGTTATCGTGCTTGTTACCATGGGAAGAATGTCGTTTTTTTTTGTTGGTTACTACTTACTAGGGGAAGAAATGAAGAATGGAAGACACGTTAGATGGAGTAAAATTTGGGGTTTTCTTAAAAAAAATAAAATTTGTTTTTTTTGCTCTTTGTGGTTAACCGAGTTTATACTTGAGAAAATAAGTGAATTTGACTTTGGAGGATTGAATTATAGTGGGATATAAAAAGGAATCTAATTTTGTTTATAAAATTATCAATACTTTAGAAGAAAAACACTACCATAATTAAGGCCTAAAGAAACACTTGAATAAAACGGTTTTAATATAAGGAAACAGTTTATTGAAACGGTTAGTTTTAATGAATAAGTTGAAACAACATCAAGAGAAAATAAAATGGTCATTACTAATGGCTTGTTCCCATTACTTCCACCAAATAAAACGGTCATCAAAAATAAAATGACATCAAGAGAAAATTAGGAAAAGTAGAGTTCATCGAACTTGCAGTAACATGGTGGAGCATATGGTATCAAAGGAATAAGCTAGCATTTCAAACAACGACTAATGATGTTATACAAGATTTAGGCCAACATATTCGAGCTTAGTTGAGGCAATGGGAACAAGCCAAGAAGTGGCAAGAGGATGAAGAAAAGGCACAAGATAGTATGGTTCGAAGACGGCCAACCAGGGACGGAGCCAGGGAGGGGCGAAAGGGGGCGGTCGCCCCTCCTTTCCTCCCAGCTATGTCTGTATACATTAGTAGAGTTTATCTTGATAAGCACAACTTGACCTTTGCACAGCGGTTTTCTGCCCCCTCTTATAATAAATATTCTCGTGCCCAGTGTTCGATCCTGCTACATAGCAGGTTGAGTTTTTTTTTTTTCCCTCTCCTCCTTTTATGGCCTACTACTTTTTTTTTTTTTTTTTTGAAAAGGTAAAGATTAGGAGGCCGCCCTTACGGGGGGCGTCCTTTTATGGCCTACTACTTATTTCTTTCCCGCTACCTAAACTCGATCCACTTTCTTAGAATTAAAAAGAAATTGTTTAGAATGTTGCAAACTAGCGGCTCTTTTTAAATTTTTTTGTTCTTCTAGTCCAACGGCTTATGAAGCTGTTAGTTACCTTTAAAATGTTATTAGTTTTACACAATGAGTTTAATTATGAAAGAGGATTGAGATTTAAAAGATACTTTCAAAAACTAATTGTTTAGGTTATCTAGTTAATATACAAAACATCGTGGTTTTTTATAATTATGAATTTATTTTTGTGAAAACACTTAATTAAAGCATAATGTTTTTCTAAATTAAGAATTGGGGAGAAGCTAAGCCATGATTAAGCATGATTTATAAAAGTTGCAAGTTTAGGTTTCTTTTTGGAGAATTTAGATAATAGTTTATAATTATATGTTCTTATCCTATATTTAGGGACATATAATATAATTTCATCGTAGTGCCACTGCCCCTCCTTTAAAATTTTTCTTGCTCCGCCACTGCGGCCAACTACACGACAAAAATTGAGCCACTAGAAAAGGCCGAAACCTCAATTTGCAAAGCTAAATTTTGATGGCTCTAAGATAAGTAATGGAAACGCTTCAGGCGGATCGATTATTAGGGATGCAGATGGAAATCCGTTAACTGGAACTGTAAGAATATTTGGCAACGTATCAGTCTTGATGGCTGAAGCTCTGGCATTGTGGGATGGAATATTAAATGCCAAATAAAGCAATATCAGGAGAATTGAGATAGAAGGGGATAATATAACGATTATCAAAGCTAAGGGTCAAATCAGTTGTCCATGAGAAATTGAAAGGATTAGAGCAGATATTCTCGTATTCCTTCGCGGATTCGAGTCAGTCCGAATTTCACATGAGAATAAGCAGTGCAATGTTGTGGCCGATAAAATTGCAAATTTGGGCCATAGTCACTCATGGGAGACAATCTGGAACCATCACGAGCTGCTAGCTCTCATCCACCAGGATGCTCTAGGATTTCCGCCTTATGACCATAGAGTTGCACAAAGTCTGGACGCCCGTGCCGTTTTCCGAAAAAAAAAGCCCGTGCCGTTTTTTTCCCTCTTTTTTCTTGAGCACTTGATCTCTCCTCATCCAATGGCTATGATTCATTCCTATTTCCTACCATAATAATCATTCCTACCGGATCCGGACCCTAAAAAATTCCGTCCAAGTTGTCAGAAAATACTTTCCAATACCAAGTGAAGGCTATCAAGGGTCAAATCAGTTGTCCATGGAAAATTGAAAGGATTATAGCAGATATTCTCGTATTCCTTCGCGGATTCGAGTCAGTCCGAATTTCACATGAGAATAAGCAGTGCAATGCTGTGGCCGATAAAATTGCAAATTTGGGCCATAGTCACTCATGGGAAACAATCTGGAACCATCACGAGCTGTTAGCTTTCATCCACCAGGATGCTCTAGGATTTCCGCCTTAAAATCGGAATCCTAATCCTCACCGAGTCAAAATAAAAATAAAAATCCCGAGCCCGATATGATATACCCCCGTCTCACCAAAAATATTCGAGCAACCCGCCTTTCCGCCCTTTCGGTAATAAAATGGCTAACCCATATTTGAGCAATCCCCCAAATGTGAATATCCCCCAAGCATTCTTCCCCCCTTCCCCGAACCCTAGCCGTGGCCCGTTGGTACAACCAGCGCACTTGCAGATCCGAGCCCCTCTCGAACCGAGCCCTAGCCGGCCCCACTCCTCGGCTCCTCGCTGCCTCGTGCCACCACGCACCTCCTCTTCGTCGCCGCCTCCTCGCCACTCCTCGTCCTCAGTTTTTCAAGTTAGTTGTTCGATTTTTCAGTTCACTCTCTTAGTTCGCAGCTCTGCTCTTCAAAACCGGTGAAATCCGTTGTCCTCCTAACCTAATCGGCGACTTTTGAACTCTAGGTTCCTGCCTAATTCCTGATAATCTTGTTTGTATTTCTTGCAGCTAAGGCTTAAAATTGCTACCCCATGATATGTACGGATTGATTAAGATTTAACAGCATTAATAACTCTTGTAGAGCTATCTGAACTCAAGCTTGCTTACAGTATTACTCTGGCAAATGCCTTACTACGCCTGTGCAATAGTATACTGAGGTATCACTTGATCTTTGAGAGCATATATGATCATTAGCTGTTCTATTTCTTGCATTCTGTGCCTATATGCTGGTGTAATGAATGAATAATTTCAATAGGTCTTGTAGCTGTCTTCATTTTCCCCCTATCATAACTATCTCATCTTAAATCTCTTATTAGCATTTTGCTTCCAGAATAAACTAATTCCATTCTATGTTGGGAAAAGTTGCGATCTTGATTGGATTTCAAATGCTGTTGTCCTCCAAAGCTACTGCCCTGCCGTGCTATTTCTATATTGTTTGATTTCAAAAACTGGTTAACATTGTTGTGCAATGTGCACTATGCCTGATCCAATGTGGTTTCTCACTGCAATTCTTACTTCTTTTTTCTTTTTGATGTTTCATTGATTTTTTTTTGTATTGCTAGTATGTGTTAAATTATCCTCGCAAGAGTCAGGATGGAGGTAGAAATGTAGCTAACTTCAAATTGTTATATATCACCTAGTATATCTTTATTACAGCATTATTAACTTTCTTAGAGCAGCGGCTGATTTCTCAAGATATTACTTCTCAGTTTCAGTATCTTAAAAAATCGTATGGATTTGATAAGGTGCTTTCTGTTTCCTTTTTCGTTTAAAGGATATCCTTTTCAGACATAGTAGCATCAGTGTTATACACGCAACACAAAGCCTATGATCCATTAATCTAAGCAGATTGACTCTATGCTAGGTAATCTGTTAGTTTTGGCATTCATTTGCTAACTGTTTGGTCATGCTCTTTATTGGCCATAGGCTTAGAGAGTGTCCTCTTTGTTATTAGGGTTGTAACTGGTAACAAAACTGTTTTGGTGTAAGAGGAGTGATAATAAATGGTATTTGTTTACTAAGTTTCGAGTTTGTTTTTTTGCCTTAATATAATCTCTGTGGGCATTTTGTAATATTAAGGATTTTTCTTAACAGGGCAGGCCATGCAGTCCCATCATATACCCATTTTGTGTTTTCTATGAATTGTAAATTCTAGGGTGAGATAATGGGACATGGTGTAAAGTAGTTCTGGAATGTGAGATGTATCCGAAGTTAAATAGAAAAGTGCTCACTTTTGCATTGTTTATTTGTAGGGTGTTCTTGCATATACACCTCGGTTGCTCTCAATTGATTTGCAAGGCATGTTAACTTGTCTTACACTCCAACACAGATTTTCATCCTTTGATATTCAAATGCATTAGAAATTTAAATCAATCTGCCCAGCCCATATGTTTTCTTGTGTGCGGCTTATACTGCTACCATAGTACGTCGCCATCATACCCATTGCACATTCCATCATACTCTTTGTAGATAGTTCCTTTTGCTCAGCTTGGGACCGAATGCACTTTGTTTGCAGGTTCTAGTTCGGAGACTCTTCGATAGGGGGCTGATGGGAGATGAGTCCTAGATCTATCTCTGGTGTGGAATGAATAAACATCTTTTTGTTTTCATAAGGTTAAATGGAAACTTGGCTCTTCGCCACAATTAATATTTTGGTGATGTCTTGTTGATGCATTGGTGTTTTTTTTTCATTTAATGTTTAGTCGTGTAGAATGTGAAGTTGTTGTTGGAAGTTGTTGTTGGAAGTTGATGTCTCATTACTTGGACTGATAATCTTAACCGTCTTCCAACCCTTTCGAGGCTCGCTTGCTGGGGCCTTGTCGCTAACCCTATTTGCAATTTATACAACTCTGAAAACGAAAGTGAGGATCACCTTTGGATCGCTTGCCCCTACACCAAATCGGTCTTGGACATTGTCTTCAATTGTTGCTCTGAGCATTTTAACAATGCTCAAGCAACAACTCTTTTTGTTCACAAGCTCAGAAGTAGCTGCCTCACCACCTTTGTTTACCACGTATACCTGGAGAGCAAGAAACAAACTTCTGTACCAACAAATCGCCACGACTTCTGTTGATTGGACGTGTAAGGGATATCATTAACGCTATGAAGATCAATGCTCATATGAATTGGACTAGGAACAATCTTTTGTTTGTTTGCTTGTGGCTGTAATCACAAGCTTTTGACCCCCTTGTGATTCCTTTTGTAAATTCCTATCTCATTCAATATTACTCGAAATGTTTCCCAAAAAAACATCGAGGAATTTGCACAAAACCACCCGTTAAATAGCCGATATTACAAATAACCACCCGTTACACGCGAATTTGTTTTAAACCACCCAAATCTATCCTTCCGTTAGCATTTAGCCACCCTTGAACATTTTCCGTCAAAAAAACCATTAAAAAGGCTAAAATTACCCCTTTACCCTTGTTTTTTTTTTAAAAAAAAATTGCATAGTTGTTATCCCCTTTCCCTCATCACTCATGTACTGTCCGCCGACTACCTTCCGGTCCAGATTCCGCCCTCGTGCTGCCACTTCGTCTACCTCCGTCCATCTGCCAACAAATATTCAACGATCTAACCCACAGTGATTGAGCCACTGCCATACCGTTGCCAATTCATGCACGGCATCGGTCGCTGACGCCCTTTGCCCGATCTGGATCTGACGAAGCTGCCTTGTTCGGCTGGGGTCCTAGCCTCACACAGTTGCTGCCTGTTCGTCCTCTTCCGCCTCCCCACTAACCCAATGATATCATAAGTCCACTAATATAATAGAATACAAGCAGCTGAACATATAATAATTGACACACACACAAACCATGGTAAAGAAGAAGGCATGGACAAAATTGCAACCTGATCACAAAACAAATCGGATAGATAGAAAACAAAGCTCATCAATGGCAATCATATTCATTATCCACTCTATTCGCCATTAAGACCTGTACAAGATCTGAACCAAAACGCAATTTCAGATCCAAAACTCGTCAATCGATCACACAAAACACAAGTCAAAAGGAAAATCGCAAAATCATCTCATGAAAAACCTAATAAGCAGAAAGGGGGCAAATGGAAGGCCTTTTTCGATCACCTAATTGGCAGAGAAATGGAGCAATTTGGAGATTCCGATTCTGGAAGGCGAAGAAAATGCCAATTTGGATCAAAGAAAACGAGCGCGAAATGAAGGATTATTGGTAGCAACCAAAATTAGATCCGACCTTGTCCGGCCCGGATCTGACGTAGCGATCTTGTACGACCCGAATCCAGCCATTGGCGGAGCTTAGGAGGAAGATGAAGTTTGTGCAATTTTTTTAAAAGTCAAAGGGTAAAAGGGTAATTTTAGCCTTTTTAACGGATTTTTGGACGGAAAATGCTCAAGGGTGGCTAAATGTTAACGGAAGGATAGATTTGGGTGGTTTAAAACAAATTCGCGTATAATGGGTGGTTAAGTGTAAATTCGCCTATTTAACGGGTGGTTAAGTGCAAATTTCTCAAAAACATCAAATCTGTCAAATGATCGAGGAAAGAGCTAGCTCAATATAAATAGACCAAGCCTTTAACCTTAAGAAACAAGCAACTAGAGTAATTTAAGAGTAAGACATATATATGAATATAGTACAAGGTAGACGACCTAATTTATAAAGGCAAATTTATAAGGGTACTCCTCCTAATAAAAAGGTTTGTGAAAAAGCCTTTATACTACTCCCTCCGTCCCTAAAAGATCGTCTAAAAGGACGGTTTTTGCGGTTTTTAAGAAAATGAGTAAAGTATGTGAAAAGTTGGTGGGAAAAAGTGAAAAAGTGATAAAGTTGATGGGAATATTGGGTATGAGGGTAGTATATGAGATTAGATAGGGGTAGTTTTGTATTTTTGAGGAGAAAAAGTGATAAAGTTGGTAAGAAAGTTGGATAATTAAGTAATATAAGAGATTGAATAAGGGTAAAAAGGGAAGAAATTAGTGATATAAATGGAAAGTTGTTAAAGATGGACAAACAAAGGGGGACGCCCGAAATGGAATACTGGACAATGTTTTAGGGACGGAGGGAGTACTAAATTACAAAGTATGTTATTTTAGACATTTTTGCTATTAAGTTTACTTTATTTTGTGTTTTCTTTTAAATAGAAGTTTATTAAAAAATATTATAATTATATTAAAAATATTTAGCCATAGTTTCGAAAAATCATTTCAAAATATAAAATTGAAAATACAGAAATAAAAAGTAAATACAAAATAAGATAAATTTTTGGAAAATTAAGATTTTTTGAAATAAAAAAAGATATCGTGAAAGACACGACCATAGTTTTTTCCCATAACTAGATTATTGCATTTTTTATTTTTTTTGAATTTTGGTGTATTATTCAACTAATACAATAATGCATAATAACATTATTTGGAATTAGATATTGATTTCGTCTTTTTTTATCTAAAATCGTTATAATATTTTGTTGATCCAAAATCTTGAGTTGATGTTAAAAATAAATTTCAAGTAAAATTTTATATAATAAGAATTAAATAAAAATCATAGATAAAATGCTATCATTTTATTTCAATATATATTTGATTATTGAAAAAGATATATATGATATGAAATCTCAAGAGAAATATTTTACCAATATATATATTTTATAATTAAATAATTTTTTATATGATGATAGAAATCAAAAATTAAGTTAATTATGACTCTTTTTTGCACAAATCTTTTAGAAATATAGACTTTCATAGTCATAATATTTTTTGAAATAAAGCAAATATTTTAATAGATCTTATAAAATTATATTTAATTTAAATATAATAGAGTTATAGATCAATACAATTTGTAAATAAATATTATAATCCAAATTTAGTTTATATGTTTTTTTAGATAATTTTCAAACATATTTTTAGATATTTGTTACTAAAGTTATAAATTTATGGGACAAAAAAGATTGACCAAAAGCAATATGGTAAATATATATGTTTATAAAAATAAAATAAAAACAAAATTTCAGAGTGACAAATAAGTTAACAAATTAATTATATTTTTGATCTACAAAAATGAGTGTTTAATCAAATGATTGAAAAAGTTAGATAATAGGTGAAAAAAGAAGAAGATAGATGATAGACAATCAATAAGGATAAGAAAGACTTTAAAAATAATTTAATACTGTGAACAAATTGAATGTGCCAAAATAATTGAGAGCAATCCAGTGGGCCTCAATTGGGTCAAGTTGACCAGGCCCAAATTGCTCCACAGGTTCACCTCAGTATGTATGTAGCAAATGGCAACAGACTACAAGAAAGCAAACAACAATCCAATCCAAGTGTTACCTTACAAGTTACAAGTCTAGAAATGGACTATCTTAGCAATTAGGAATTTTTTGTTTTTTCTCAAAAAAAAAAAAAAAGGAATTTTTTGTTAGAATAAATTCTGGAATTATTTTCTACTACATATACATAACACCATTAGTACTGTTCCACACCAAGAAACAATCTCAAATGCTATAATAAACCTACATAAACCCTACTATTCAGTTTCTGTAACTAACATAAAACCTACAAGGTGACATCTTCTGCATCACTTATAGACCTGTTGGCATAAATGGATCAGAATCTACAGCAAACAAGAGACTTCATCCATCTCTTGTTCTTCTCCCGTCTCCGATCAGCTTTCGCCATCCTCACTGGACTACTATTCCTTTTGTAAAAAAATGGACTTTAAGGCACATTTGGACAATATGGAGCAAAAATGATTCACTAAAAAAATGGACTTTAAGGCACAACCCACGTACAAGTTTGGGCCTTTTAGCCTTTTGGGTTGGGAATAACGTGAATAAGATAATATATATTCATGTTATATACTAATTAGTGAAAATATATGGGTGTTTTGAATCTTTTACACAAAAACAATATCTTTCCAAGAATATGGTGAACCAATTAACCGTACCAAATTTGATGGTTCATCGATATTGGTTAACCGAAAATAACCACTACGATTACGGTTATCGTAATTTAGTAACCAAATATTCGGTTAGCCAGAAACCGATTAAGTGAATTTCCAGTTAACCACCGTGCCCACCACTATTTCCTAGGGACTATTAACATTCAATCTAAAAACCGAGGGACTCACTTTATACAAAGCTACTAAAAACCGAGGAACCGAGTTTATACAAAGAAACCAAAAACCGAGAGACCGAGCTAAACGAGGCAATGGAAAACTGAAGGATCGAGCTTATACATGCCAACTGGGAACCCAGGAACAAACTTTATACAATGCAACCGAAAACAAACGAACCGATGTTATACGAGGCAACCGAAGAAAACGTTGGAGGTTATACGAGGCAACAAAAAAACAAAGAACCAAGCTTATACGAGGCAACCAAAAACCGAGGGACATGGTTTATACGGGGCAACCGAAAACCGAGGAACCGACTAATACAAGGCCACCGAATTCACGAGACTGACTTTATGCGAGGCTACCAAACACCGAGGGAACCGACCTTACACTAGGCAACCGAAGACAGAGGAACCGATGTTATACAAGACAACTGAAAACTGAGGGACCGACTTTATACGAGACAATGGAAAGCCAAGGGGCAAAGCATATACGAGGTCACCAAAAACCGAGGGACTGCCTTCATACAAGGGCACCGAAAATCGAGGGACCGATTTATACGAGTTAATTGAATTCAAGGAACCGACTTTATACCAAGCAAACGAAAATTGAGGCGTCGAGCTTACACGAGGCAAGCGAAAACAACCGAAAACCGAGGGACCGGACTTATATGAGGCAATCAAAAACCGATGAACCGAGCTTATACGTGGCAATGAAAAGTTGAGGGACCGAACAACATGTGGCAACTAAAAACCGAGAAATTGAGCTTATACGAGGCAATAGAAAACCAAAGGACAAAGCTTATACGAGGCAACTGAAAACCGAGGGACTACCATTTATAAGAGGCAACTAAAACCCGAGAGACCCACTTTCAATGAGGCAATCGAAAATTGTGGGGCCAAGCTTATACGGAGCAAGCGAAAACCAAGGGACCAAGTTTATATGTGGCAACCGAAAAACGAGTGACCGACTTGAATGAGGCAACCGAAATCCGAAGGGCTGATTTTATAAGAGGCAACTTAAAACCAAGGGATAAAGTATATACGAGGCAACCGAAAACTAAGGGACCAGGCTTACACTAGGCAAGCGAAAACCGAGGGATGGAGCATAACGACAAAACTAGGACTGAACGATACGAGGCAACTGAAAATTGAGGGCACGACTTTATACGAGGCAACTGAAAACAGAGGGAATGACTTATACAAGGTAACCGAAAACCGAGGAACCGAGTTTATACAAGGTAACCGAAAACCGAGGGACCAATATTAAGACGAGGCAATCGAAAACCAAAGGGTCGAGCATATATGAGGCAACGGAGAAATGAGGGATCAAACGATGCAAGACAACCAAAAACCAAGGGATCGATAATATATACGGGGCAATCGAAAACCGAGGGAGCAAACTTATATAGTGCAACTGAAAACCGAGGCACCGACTTATGCAAGGCAATCGAAATTGAGGGACCACGCTTATACAAGGCAACCAAAAACCAAGGGACCGACTTTAAACGAGGCAGACAAAAACTGATGAACTGAGATTATATGAGGTAACCGAAAATCAAGGAACCGAATTTATATGGGGCAATCAAAAATCAAGGGACTGACTTATATGGGGCAACCGAAAACCGAGTAACCAACTTAATATGAGGCAATTGAAAACCGAGGGACCGAGCTTATAAAATGTAACCAAAAACCAAGGGACCGAATTTATACGGGTCAATCGAAAACCAAGGGACCGAATATATACGGGCAACTGAAAACCGAGGGACCGACTTATAGATGGCAACCAAAAACCGAGGGACCGAGCTTATATGAAGCAACCGAAAACCAAGGGACCAACTATCATAGACCTATCCTTTTCCCACAATAATATACTCTAGAACAATTCACAATTATCAAGGGACCAAATAGAAAACCGAGGGCTCAATCACAAGTCAATAACTACATCTTCCATGCAGTCCTTACAAGAATCTAAAATTTCAATCTCACCTTTCCTGGTAGGTGTGTTCTTTGGGAGCTTTTGTCTTCCGAGGGAACAATTTTTCATCTTGTAGTATCATATACATTCTCTTGCTGTATTCTGAGAGACCGATTTTAGACAGGAAATCAGATAAGTTCTATATCACACACATTCTCAACAACCAACAAAACGTTTGGATAAACTTTCATGTGCTCCTCAAAAAATTCTCCGCTACTGCTATGTGGCAAAGCCTTCATCTTTAAAACCCTCAGCTGAAATCAAAGTTTGGGGTTGCAGTACAACCATTTCTACATATGTACAAACAAATTAACAAGCCAAGCAGACCTCAATGAAATGCAGGGTACACAGCTATCGATCATGTGTCCTGCCATAACAATTATCCAAACCATATATACTATTGATTTAGTGAAAGCAAATTGGAGAACTATATGCTAAAAGCATGTGTAAGAGTACATGTGTGTCTCACCCCATTTAGCAGAACAGATTTTGAGCCACCTAGCGGACCATTTAGTCATATCCTTTAGGAATATGATAAATTTGAACTTAATTAGCACCATCAAGATACACAACCATCGAGCCAATTCAATCAAATTGCTATGCAGCCATCAATAGTCATAAAAAAATCATACATAGCAGTCAATCCCTTCTCTGAGATTATGAGCTCTTCCTCTTCACTTTCTTCCACGGGCACGTCAAATGGTTCTTCTAAACATACAAGTTTCAACCTAATGAAACAGGTTGTGCTTAGAAAAAGAACATAACAGTCCAAGGAAAATTTTGCTTTTATACAACCTTCCACAATTTCGGAAATTTGCATGTATCATCACAAAGAAAGCAAATGGTTTGCATACCCATCTTCCTTACTTTACAAGAATCTAAAATTTCAATCTAACCTTCCTGGAAGGTGTGTTCTTTGGGAGCTTTTATTTATACTTTTGTCTTCCTGAACCTTATTTGGAGCATCTATGCTTACATAAAAGGTAATACCATTCTATGTCAAAACCGATAAAATTGAAGCAGAGGGCTCAAACTAAAAGCAGTTGGAGGCATCATGATTAAGGGATACCCAAAAACTGAGGAACCGACTTTATAAGAGGCAATTGAAAACCGAAGGTCGACTTTATACAAGGAACCGAGCATATATGAGGCAACCGAAACCGAGGGACCGACTTTATACGGGGTAACCAAAATTCATGGGACCAAATTTATACAAGGCAACCAAAATCCGAGGGACCGAATTATATGAGGCCAACAATAACCGAGAGACAGATGATTATACGAGGCAACCGAAATCCGAGAAACCGACTTAATTTGAGGCAATCGAAAACTGAGGGACCAAGCTTCAAGGCAACTGAAAATCGAGGAACCGAATTTATACGGGGCAACCGAAAATCGAGGGACCGAGTTTATACGAGGCAATCGAAAACCGAGGGACCGAGCTTATACGGGGCAACCGGAAACCAAGGGACCAGCGTTTATACGAGGCAACCGGAAACCGAGGGACCAATGTTATAGGAGGCAACGAAAAACCGAGGGATCAATTGTATACAAGGGAATGGAAAACCGAGGGACCGATTTTATCCAAGGCAACGGAAAACCGAGGGACCGAACGATATGAGGCAACCGAAAACTGAGGGACAACTTATATAAGGCAACCAAAAACCGAAGGACCGAGCTTAAATGAGGCAACCCAAAACCGAGGGACCGAGCTTACACGAGGTTAGCGAAAATCAAGGGACCGACTTTATATGAAGCAACCGCAAACTGAAGGACCGAACTTATATTAGGCAACCGAATCAGACATTTATTACCCACGATATTTCAAATGACTGAAGTATACAGCAAACATTTGCACCATAAAAAGACATCTAATACAGTATAAGAGTTTAACAACAGCTAGTTAAAGTAACTTACCAAGAGAAGTTCCCACTAATACTGCTCTAGGTGCGGCAAGGCCCAATGCACAGTGGCAGGAGACAACCTGGACCAAGGAGGAAGGTGAAGAAACTTAACAATTTAAAACCTAGACCAAGGAGGAATGCACAGTGGTCAACTGGAAAGAAGCTTCACCTATAGGTTTATATTTGACTATGGTTTGCTAAGAAGCATTCAGTTACTTGTAAAATATTTCAACCAAAAGAAAGTGGTAAAGTATATGGAGCTTTCAGAATTGTGGCAATTTTTACGTCAGCACTAAACCCTTGTCATGCAACGATCACAGCTTTTTTAAACAGCTAAATTCATATTTTGAACTACATAAAATAACTTAGTACAAAATGATTAGAGCATATAAAAGAAAGTAGAAGGCATAATGAGGCAATAACATATGCGCTAGCAGCAACAGGCATTCACTTTCCATAAAAAGAGAACCAAAAAGTTACATTTGTTATTAAATAAAGAACTGGCTGGAAACATACCAATACATCAACTGCTAGTTTCAAGCCTAAAAACAACGGATTCTCTTCAGGTCCAGCTATTTCATTGAGCAAGACATCAAGAAAGATCTGCATCCCTGTTGAGTACCTAAACAAAGGATTGAACAGGATGTGTTGGCTGTATATTATCATGAAGATACTATTGCCTATAAGGTATCAACCAAATAAAAGATGTAGCTTGTTTAATTAAGAGTAACTCAAAGAATAAGAGCATGTATAGGCATCCAATTCAATGTCTGATATACTAAAAACTAGGTTTCATTTACTGTTTCCTCACACTTGTCTTGACTTTCACTCGATAAATTAGAAACTTTGAGCATAGTTGATGCATACCAAAATGCAAATGTTGCTGCTGATAACTGATAACGTAGCATCTATCCTCAAATGACCATCCTGAAGACATGCACGGGCATTTTCTTAGTAAGAGAAAGCAGAATTAAATGCACTGCAAAACTAAATTGTTACCATAAGTTTATGACCTTAAAGAGGGGAATTTTTGAGGGCATTTATATTCCCAGAGCCAGCATCTGCAAATGCCATAACCCCTTGAAGCACAGATGATGTAATATAAAGAGCGCCTTTGTATGCTTGTTCACCGGCAATTTTCTCATCAAAATACATGGCTATGTCATCTGAATCAATAAATCAAATTATGAACAGCTTAAATGGAAATAAATAACAGTGGGCATCTACAAAAGAGAAGTAAAATAAAATTTTGTGATTTCAAGAGAGCAATAGAAATACCATACTTCTCTATGTTGTCATAGAGTTTCCTTATGTCATTCTTGATTGAGCCAATCTGCCAAAAAAGAAATTAAAAGAAAATGAATCTATTTTTCATTTGATAGACAAAAAAAGACATAGTGATGGTGAGGCTGTGATACAGAAACTAAAACATCACATAAACCCTTGAACACTCCACACTGCATATTCACCAACTATCTTGAACCCAGCTCTCTATCCCATGTTCATCCACTTCATTCCCAATAAGTAGTCCCAGTAAAATTCTCAACTTTATCTGGCTCGCCATACATTAATTTACAACAAGTATCATCTATTGAATGAGGAGATTTGCATACAAAAAAGGTGATGGAAGCAAGTTAGTAAAGGCCTTTTCTATAAATTCAGATATCAAACAAACAAATCAAAATAAATTTCAAAAATAAAACAATGTGTACTTGTCTGGGACAGATTCATGTTAAAACTTACTAGTGACTGATCAACATCTGTTTCTGCTAGTGACACAACACCAGCTAGCGTTTCAAGTGCCATTCCTGCCAGAAACATGAACAAGCTTGAGAGATAAATAAAGCAAATATGGACATGTGGTTCAACATGTACCAAAGCTCATCATACAAAGAAAAGCATGGGCAACCCGGATACAGTCTAATAAATCAGTTATTAGAAAGTAAACACAACGCAGAAACAAAAAATTGCATTCAAGATAATCACCAGCAGCATGAGTACTAGTCTTTGGACAGTTTGAGGTATAACGCCATCTCCCATCACTATGACTGAGGGTCTGCAGAAAGAGTTAGAAAAGAAGGTGAATGTGACCAAAGTTCATACAAAGATCCTTGAGTTTCAAACTTGTATCAGAAACTGAAACAATTTAAGCTGCAAAGACAATGCAGGTGAATGCAAAACCTTAATTGAACGAAAAATAGTATCAGCATCATTGAGCTTGACGTCGCAGCCATCAGCCTGATCAACACAGTGAAGAAGCAAGGAATCAGCTACATCCAACTGAAAGAACAAGCATAAAACTAGAGTTACCATCTGTTGCAGAAAGTACCTTTATTGATACCAAACTTCCAATTGTGTAGTAATAATCCGAAAATGAATTTGTATCACCAATGGCTTGAAGCCTTGAAGTAACTCCCTTTAGAGGAAAGGGATAATAAGTTCATTATCAATTGGAAAAATATTTACCATTTCCATCTTGGAAAACAATAGATCATAAAAGAGAAAAATCAGCTTAAGTGCTCAACCTTCAACTTAGAATCAGGACTATCTTGAGGTTCTCTGCATCGATCTTGCACTTCAGGATTTGATTGCACTTCAAAGCATAAAGAACATCCTTCAAAGCATGTGATGGTTGAACACTCTCAGCCACTTGTGTGCAGATCGAAGAACTTAAATCAAGAGGTTTTTAAATTCCAAGAATCTCAAATGATCGTAGAGCTTGATATGCCTGCTCAAGGCTGCACAATTACAAAAAATAACTGATTAAGTTCAAAGTACAATCCAATTACCAAATGCGGAAGAAACAATATTGAAGGGAGACAGACAGACTTTTAAGGAAGTAGTAACACGGCATTGCTATAATCCTGACATAACCAGGTTTGGAGAGGGCTTAACTAACGCATTAGGAACTTGGGTGTGGGCAGATAACAGGCCAGAAGCCGAGACCATTGTAGATATACTTGACTTCATTGACCATGGCACCCTAGATTTTTTCTAAAGTAACGAATATCAAAGATTCAAACCCCTAACCTCAAATCAACAAGTATCAACCACTTTTCCCAAAGTGCTTGACCCGATTTAGGTTTCTGCATTGGGTTTCAGCCATCAGTTCGCTATCCATTGTTCGAATTTATTCATCTGCGTAACAATACCGCAACAAACTACTTAATTCCCTAGATCAGATCTATCCCGATTGATTACAAAGTTCCAATCGGCAGCATAAACCCAATTCGCATTTCGCAATAACGACACGTCTCACACACATCCACACTAAACAAAAACATCTAGAATTTGATGAAATAAACTCAAAATTTAGACGAATTAGAGTCGAATTTAGGGTTTAAGGAAGGGTTTTCGAATTTACCTCTCGAAAGATCCATCGGCGGGTGCGAAGATCTGCTGAGCAGCAGATCGGTGCGAATCGGAGATCGGGTGGAAGATCGAAGCTTCGCAGATCGATTCGAGTCATCCTGAGGAGAAGGAGGGAGAGATGGATAGAGAGAACTAGGGATTTTGGTGGTGATGAAATCTGAGAAGGCCCCCGTTGGTAGTCGTAGAAGTGAAGAAGGACGACTCAAAAGTCCGCCTCTTTCAAAAAAAGTGCTGGTTCGAGCCTGGGGCTGAGAACGTTGGCATATTTAAATCACGTATGCCGTTCCTTGGCCGACGTAAATTTTACGCATTAGAAATTATATTTTTTTAAAAATATTATTGGACCGACGTAAAATTTACGCAGTATAGCTGACGTAAATTTTACGCAGTACAAATTATATTTTCTAAAACATATTATTGGGCCGACGTAATTTTGACGCAGTAAGAATAATATTTTATAAAACATATTACTCCCTCCGTTTCACAATAAGTGTCGTTTTAGCACTTAAAATTTGTTTCATAATATGTGTCGTTTTAGGTTTTCAAAGTGATTTATTAGGGGTGAATAATGATAATTTTTATTGGAATGTGTATTTGTTGACTAAAGTTGTTCATTCATTGGCCGAAAAAATGTAATGAGTGGTAAGATTAAGAAAAAGTTGTAAGTTTTAAAGTGAATGATTGCTTTTCTTAAAAATTGTGTTAAGAGCTAAAACGACACTTATTATGAAACGGAGGGAGTATTAATACTTTATGGGTGAAATCGAGGCCTTTTTAAGAGGGGTTTAAGTAGAACTATCAAATTTAGAAATAATCAAAGTAAATATATTTTATTCCAAAAAAACATATAATAGAGACTATCTATCTATTTTCAAATTCCGTCACCATAAGTCACACCACATACTTATTAAATAAATTATCTTATCAATCTTAGTTTTAACCTAAATCATATAGATATTTAATTAAAATATTAAATTTATCTTTGAGTTGCTTTCTATCCTAATATATAAATCTCAATCTTATTATTATATAGTTACCTTTTTAGTTAATACATTAATTTATCCTAAATATTTTATTAAAAGAATCATTTTCACCCATTTGCTTAAATATTATATTAACAATTAATAATAGTATTATTTTCACAATTTTATTCTAAAATTTTCTAAATATCATCATTAGTAACAAATTTTACCATTACATTTGCGCCATGTCTTTTTTTCTTAAAATAATGTATTAAATATTTCTTCTATTGTCTAATATGAAACCCAATAATAATATTAATGAAAAGATTAGATGATATGTAAGGCAACCAAATTTATTTGTAGCACTACACATTGATATGTTTTAGATAAAAGATATATTTCTTATTAAGATAATGATTCGTTAATATTTTAATCAATGACCTGACTTTATACATGGCAACCGAAAACAGAGGGACCGACTTATACATGGCAACCGAAAATCTAGGGACATAGCTTATACGAGCCAACCTAAAACCAAGAGCTCAATGTTTATACGGGGCAACCGAAAACCGAGGGACCAAATTTACACAAGGTAGTCGAGGAACCGACCTTATAACGGCAACCGAAAACGGAGGGACCGAATTTATCTAGAGAGACTGAAAAATTTTTGAGGGACCGACTTATATGAGGTAACCGATGGACTGAATTTATACAAGGCAACCGAAAATCGAGAACCGACTTTGTACGTGGCCCTCAAAATTTAAGGGAGCGACTTTATACAAGGCGACCGAAAAACGAGGGACCGAGCATATACGTGGTAACCGAATATCGAGGGACCGACTTTGTAAGAGGTAGCCAAAAACCGAGGGATCAAAGTTTATACGAGGCAACCAAAAAACGAGGAACCAATGTTTATACGAGGCAACCGAAAACCGAGGAGTCGACTTTATACGAGCCAACCGAAAACTGAGGGACCGAATTTATATGGGGTAACAGAAAACCGAGATACCGACTTATACGAGGCAACCAAAAATAGAGGTCCTAGCTTATACAAGGCAACCAAAAATCAAGGGACCGACGTTTATATATGGCAATGCAAAACGGACTGACTTTATATGAGGCAACCGAAAATCGAGGGACCGAGCTTATATGAGGCAACCGAAAGCCCACGGATCGAGCAAATACAAGGCAACCGAAAACCGAAGGACCGACTTTCTACGGGGCAACAAAAACCGAAGGACCGACTTTATACAGGGAAATCGAAAACCGATGGACCGACTTTGTAAGAGGAAACCGATGACCGAGGGACCCAACTTAGACGAGGCAACCGAAACAAAGGGACCGACTTATATGAGGCAACCGAAAACCGAGGGATCGACTCTATACGAGGCAACCAAAAACCGAGGATCGAGCGTATACGAGACAACCGAAAACTGATGGACCAAGCATAAACAAGGCAAGCAAAAACCGAGGGGTCGAGCTTATACGAGGAAACAGAAAACCGAGGGACTGAACGATCAAGGCAACAAAAGGCCGAGGGATTGACTTTATATGGGGTAATCGAAAACCGAGAGACCAACTTATACAAGGCAATCGAAAACCGAGGGATCGACTTTTTATGTGGCAACTGAAAACCATGGGTCAACTTTGTACGATGCCCCAAAATTTTTCAAGGGCTTTATTCGAGGCAACCGAAAAACGCGGGACCACACATATATGGGGTAAACGAAAACTAAGGGACCGAGTTTATACGAGGCAACCGAAAACCGAGCGCCGAGTTTGGACGAGGCCTTGAAATTCGAGAGGGCGACCTTATACAAGGCAACCGAAAAACGATAGACCAAGCATATACGAGGCAACCAAAAACCGAGGGACCGACTTTATACGAGGCAACCAAAACCAAAAACCGAGGGACTGAGTGTATATGAGGTAACAGAAAATCGAGGGACCAAGCTTACACGAGGCAAGCGAAAACCGAGGGGCTAATGTATTGCGTGCCTCGCCTGAGGGGATTTCTATTTTGCTGTCAAACGATGTAAGGGGTCGGGCTATCCCCCGCTTGAGGACTACTTAGCCCATTTCTTTTCTTAATTAATAAAACGCTCCCTCGAGGAGCCGGAGAGTGCCGCCTCTCCTTCAACCAAAAAAAAAAAAGTTGATGATGAGAGCATGCAAGCACAGTTAATACACACACCCTCGATCAATTCAACCCGCCAAATTAATTCAGTCTTTATTTTGAAAATGGGTCCCCGTTAGAAATTATTATTTTTAATAATAATTGGTACAAATCCCATACGGATAATATAAATACAAACCCGAGATCGAATTTTGACTCGATCTTTTTTTTTAATTATTTGACAATGTACAATTTAAACCCAATAGACCAAAATCTGGTCCAAAACCGGATCGGATCGGGACCGGACCGGATTTTTCCGATCCGATCCCCGGTCCATATTTTTCCAAATTACCGGTCCTGGTCCGGTCCGGTCCAGGTTTGCACCGGTGCCCAGCTGATAGACACATATTATGTAGTGTTTTAGGGCATGTTTAGTTAGGATTTTCATGGTTTTTGGTTTAGTTTTAGTTAGTTTTACTAGTTTTGTAGTTTGTTAGAAAGATTCGGATTTCTACACCTTGTTGTGGTTTTTGATTGTAGATGTGAAGACAACGAGTATAGAGGAGGTGCAAGCCGAAGCATTGGAGAAGGTGGAAAAGGAAATCGAGCCATGAAACATGCCCAAGGGACGAACCGAGCCAAGAGCGAAGGAAACCACGTTCAGAACGTGAGACGCGGGCAGAAACACTCGGAACGCGGCCGCGTCTCATGTGCACAAACCGCGCTTCGTGTTTTTTACGTTCTGTGGTGAAAACGCGGGCAAGGCATCGAAAACTCGACTGAGTTTTGGGGTTCCATCCCGAGTTTTGGCCCGTGTCCGCGATATGACGTGATTGTGTACGAGATATTTTTGGGCCCTTGTGGGTTACCTTTTAGATATATTTTTGGAAGACATATTATATTTAGTGAGCCCTAGTTCTAGGTTTGATTATCTTTTGAATCTTGGTTTGGTTATTGGAGACTTGGAGAACAAGAACCCTATGGGAAACTTTGTAAGCTTTTCAATGTCTTTCAGTAGCTAAATTCCTATTGCTTGACTAGTTAATTGAAGTTGTGAACGAAGTATTATTGTGAGGTTTGATTGTTCTTAACTTCCCTTGACTAGATTGTTTTCTCTATGCTTGATTGAATAAGTTTGATTTAGGGCTTTGTTAGATTGGCCATCTAATTGAATCTCTAGGTTGAATTACAACTAGATCTTTCTAATTACCGGTTGGTGTTAATTAGATCATAAGTAGAACCTTTAATCAATCTAGGACTGGTAGGACTAATTGATTAAAGAAGAGAATTCAATTGCATGTTATTTGGATGTCTGGTTGCTCTGAATGCATGTTTCTATTGATACTTGAATCTTAATGCTGTTGTCAAGTTGAATCTAGGAGGTCTCTTAGGTTATTTGATAATTAGGGTTGTTAGTACCGGTCGGGCTAATAGCTAGAATTGAAGTAGGATTAATAATTCCATGAAGTTGGGTTATTAGCATTCCGCAATAGATTAGTCAAGGTAAAAAGAGAATTTTGATAATCAATGATCAATAATCAAGTTCACAATGGATGTTAACTAGTTGAGCATATCTCTCTCATATTTGATAAATCAATCTTAGTTTTGCATGTTTAGTTTTGATTGTTATTAGAATCACATTCAAAAACCCCCCTTTTCCCCTGAGTAGCGTAGCAATAAACATTGAAAACCTGAGTCTCTATGGGATCGACCCTTACTTCCCTACTACATTAGTTGGGTTGTTTGGTTCACTTTGATAGGTATTAGAGGCGACTAAAATACCGTTATCAAATTGGCGCCGTTGCCGGGGACTCGGTTGTTTTCTGGTGTCTATTGTTTTGTTACTTTAGTGTGGACCTAGCTTATGGTCCACACCCGTGCTACTAACTCTTCACCTTTGTTGTTTGATTCAGATATTGACAGGAGTTTATTTAGGTTAAGGAAGGAGATTCGCAATTCCTTTCACGAGCTGCCTTTCGCTTCTGAATCTGAGTCTGACGAGATGGATGACGTGGCACAGACTTTGAGGCAGCTGACTGCACTAGATCTGACCCAACAACCGTTGGCGGTGCAATTCCCTGAGCTGGCCGACGGAGTCAATTTTGAGCTGAAGTCTGGGTTGATCCACCTTCTTCCCAAGTTTCATGGGTTGAGTGGAGAAGACCCTAATAAGCACCTAAGTGAGTTTCATGCAGTCTGCTCAAGCATGAAGCCCAGAGAGGTTACTGAGGATCAGATCAAACTAAGGGCTTTTCCTTTCTCGCTCAAGGATTCAGCCAATGACTGGTTCTATTATTTGGCACCTGGGAGTATTGACACTTGGCAGAAGATGAAGAAAGTATTCTTAGATAAATATTTCCCAGCTACAAGGTCTAACAACATCAAGAAGAGCATTAGCAGCATTGAGCAGAAATCTGATGAGACCTTGTATGAGTATTATGAGCGATTCAAGAGGTTGATTGCTAGTTGTCCCTATCATGGCTATTCTGATCAGGATCTCATCTTGTATCTCTTTGGAGGTCTTCTGGACGATGAGAGGAGGATGGTTAATGCTGCTTGTGGGGGTTACATCCTCAATAAGACTCTTGCAGGAGCATTCCAACTATTTGATGAGCTATCTGAAGGTTCAAGGCAATTCAACAAGTCTGATAGATCAGTTCCTTCTGCAGTTGCTCATTCATCATTGCACGAAGAAGTTGCAGAGCTGAAAAATATGGTGAAGCAGCTAACGATGTCTGGTGGACGACAACATGTTAGAGCATGTGGGATCTGTTCTGATGTTATGCACCCCACAGATGCTTGCCCTACACTCCAGGAACCGCAGGCTGAAGTTAATGCGGTGGGTAGCTATGGACCGCAGAGACAAAAATATGAGCCGTACTCAAACACTTACAATGCAGGATGGAGGGATCACTCCAATTTAAAGTACGGTAATAAGCCACAGTTTAATTCTCAAGGCGGTTCACAAGCTCCAGCACCTGCTCAAGGCTCTTCCTCCACAGATGAGATGATTCGGTCTCTTGCCCAGAGTATGATGATAATGCAACAATCTATGGGCAAATTCCAACAATCTATGGGCGTATTCCAACAAGAGACCAAGTCGAGCATCCACAACATTGAATATCAAGTTAGCCAACTGGCTACTGCTGTGAACCGATTGGAAGCTCGGGACTCCAACAAGCTCCCTTCTCAAACCGAGCTCAATCCTAAAAAACAATTCAAGGCCATTACACTGAAGAGTGGCAAGGTGCTCGAAGGTCCTTCAGAAAGAGTGGTTCATCCAAGAGAAGAGGAGGAGGAGGCAGAGGAAGAGAACTCTTTATCGGGCGATTAGGTGTGAGAACTCGGCCAAACCCCTAAAAACTCGGCCGAGTTCTCAGACCCCATCCCGCGTTTCGGCTCCAGAGCCTCAGAACACGATACGCGGGCAGAGACTACATGAGACGCGACCGCGTCCCATGTCCCCCAGGCCGCGTCTTCGTCCTTCGGCGAGAAATCTTTCAAGCTTCCACCGATACATGCTAGGCCACCCCCGTCGTTTCCCGAGGCGTTGAAGAGGACTCGTCCACTCAAGAATGACAAAGAATTGTTCGAGACCTTCAACGAGTGCGAGGTAAATGTCCCATTGCTTACATTGATTAAATCTATTCCTTGCTATGCTAAATTTCTTAGAGAATTGTGTACAGTCAAGAGGAATAAGAACACAAAAGGGACTAAAAACAAAGAAAAAGAGGTTGAACATGTGTCCTTAATGACTCAAACAACACTTCCAAAAAAATGTGATGATCCGGGCATGTTTTCAATCCCTTGCTCTATTGGTGACACCACTATTAATCATGCCATGCTAGATCTAGGTGCATCAATTAATGTGATACCATCTTGTATCTATGATTCACTCGGGATTGGTCCTCTCAAAAAGTCCTCCTCTATCATTGAACTAGTGGATCACTCTAACATTAGTCCGAAAGGATTAGTTGAAGATGTCTTAGTGCAGGTAGATGGACTTGTGTTTCCAGCTGATTTTTATGTGCTTGAGATGGACATTGGCAATCGGGCGCCGTACATTATGTTAGGGAGACCATTCATGAAGACCACTGTTGAAGGGTTTCTTGAACAAATAAATTTGTAGTCAAGACCCCGCTGAGTATAGCGAAGTCAGGATCGTCCACGGGAGTGAGAATAATGCTAAGTTTAGTCGAAAACTACGAAAAGCAAAGGAAACACAAACAAAGCAACTCAGGATCGACCTGAGGAGGGTCGATCTCGAGCCTTAGGGGGTCGATCCTGAACACAAAACAAACACGAATCTAACGCACACACAAGCAAAGGTTCGAGCACGACTTAGGGAGTCGGGATCAAGGCAAAAGACACGAATTTCAATCAATATAAAAGGCAAATCCTAGGGTTAGGGCTACCACAACAACAACCATACATGCTTTCAACAAGAATTCAAAACTATCATGCCATCTAGATCATAGAAAAGTTTAACTTTCGCAAACAATTCAAGCCATTCAATCAACTTTCGCAAATTAAACAACTTTCTATCTATCCTTCAACCTAGGAATATCAACTTTCGCAAATAATCCTATTAGATGTAATCAAGCAACTAACTTTTCACTTTCGCTATAGTCAATTACAAGACATGCCTCAATTTTCACCAAGGAATAAGCACAAGATAGATAGATATGATCATCAAACATTCAAGTCATGAATTCAAGTTTTTAAACATGCATGATTGTGTTGGGTTTTTACCCAACCCTAGAACTTAAGAAGACTACTCACACATAGCAAAGAGAAACAAGGAAGAAGAAGAAGAAGACATCAAAAAACCAAACTAAAATTCAAATTAAACCAAAGATCAATCTTACAAAATCTCAAACTTGCTCCCCAAGTCTTCTTCCTAGCTCTCCTAGTCTTGATGATTAATTGCTTCATAAAAACTAAAGGTTCAACCTCCTTTTATAGAAGAAAAGGAGTCCTAATCTAACTAGGAAACATAAAGAAACAACCTTCCTTAAATACAAATTAGGAAACTCTACAATAATTCCGGATAAGGGAGAGTCGGTGCCTAGGATCGACCCAAATAGGGTCATGCTCGACCCCCCTCAGGGTCGATCCTGAGAGTGGTATTCCTTGGCTTTCAAGTTTGTTGATTTGGCTCGAGCTCGACCTGCCTTGGCTCGATCCCAAGGTTGATTCCTTCACTTTTCCTCTTGATTTTGCTCCTCTTAGCTCTTCTCCTTAGCTTTTTCACTTGAGATCTTCCTCCTAGCTTGTCCATCCTCTCTTGGCATTGCTCCAAACTCTTCTTCAAGCTTCAAAACACCTACAAAACAACACAAAAGTGCGTAGTTTCCGAATCTCAAGGAAATACGAAAACTCATGCAAAAAGACTCAAAAACACAAGACTCGAGTACGGAATACCACTAAATCTAACCTATCTAGACCCTAAAAATCCTACCTAAAAAGCGGACATCAAAACACCCCATATTTAGACTTGCTTGTCCTCAAGCAATAATCATGCAAATCAAGACCAATAACACAATCTTCAAGCATAGCGCTCGTCAAAACATTTTAAACACAAGTGAAAAAGAAGACAAGTAATTCTAACGTCATCACATATGTATGAGTCTCAAGCTAGGCAATCAAAATCCAACCTCACAAGGGATATAAATGTGTTTCTATCTACTCTCATGTGTTTAGGCTATCAAATCAACTCTTATCTCAATCTTTATGCAATATCTACTTTATCATTGAGACTTATATCACCAATCTCTCTACCTAGAGAAGTCAAAACACATCAATCTTCATAAGAACTTAGGCTCAATGAAATCTTCATAGAAGACTCATTCGGCCGGGTTGTAATAGGGCTTGGTAATAACAATAGGTAGGGAGTTATTTGGCCATGTGGTGCTAAATCCGGGAATCAAACTCCTAAACACAACACTTTCAAACCACAACGACTCACTTCTTTTTTTTTTTTTTTCAACTCATAACCAAACACTTCAATGAAACTCACACCCTTCAATTTCTAACCCAAATTCCCAAAATACAACTAATAAATACTAGGAATTCTTGGCTTTGCACTTATAACATTTTTTCTCTTTTTTTCTTTCATTTTTTTTTCTCTTTTTTTTTTCTGACTCGAGCTTGCTCAATCTCTTCTTTGCCTTCTCTTTTTTTTTTCACCATTTTTTTCAACATGTGCTATCCAAGCCAAGAATCCTTCTATATTACACTTCAACAAGATGTACTCTACCTTTTAACAACGTCACCACTTTCAAACCCAACCCAAATGTTACTCAACAAATCTTATTCCCAACACAATCTAAGTCCAATTTCCGGAAGAAGGTCAAGCTAATTGGCTAGGGATAATTTTTGTGGAGCTTCAAACAAAAGGCTAAGGCTAGAACGGGGTTTCAAGCAAAGATAATTCAAGGTAGACATGGGAGAATATGGGCTAAAAATATAAGTTCTTAATCACAATCAACATGCATGAACAATCTCATAACGGCTTCAAGAAATAGATAACCATATCAACAACAAGAGACATATGCATAAAGAGAGCAAAATCACACAAATAAAGAAGAGGGAATTAATGCTGTTCTTCCTATAAGGCCAAAATTCCTCACTAGGTAACAATTTTGTTGGATTGCAACTACTTTCACTCAAGACACATATGCTCAATTTCATCACAAGTCATATTCACAATCAAGAGCAATTTCTCAAAAACTTGGGCTACACTATCCAATTATGCCAAAGGAATTACATGACAAGCATGAAAATTAATTTTCATCATAGGACATCTAAGATGGAATGCTCTTCTATCCTAAAACAAAACACACAAATATTTTTGGATTTTTCGACATTTTTCAATTTTTTTGGATTTTTCAAGATTTTTCTTAACAAGGCAAACTACCAAACAAACAAACAAACAAAGACTCAATTATATACAACATGTGAGATTTCTTCTTCCCCACCCCATACTTAAATCATGCAATGTCCCCATTCATGAAAAAGATATGAAAAAGTAAAGAGAAAAGAAGAAGAAAACTCACAATGAACTCTTGAAGCTTGATTGGAGATGGAGCTTACAAAGCCTAGTGTGCTGGCACGACCCTGAGGGGGGTCGAGCACGACCCTAATAGGGTCGATCCTGAGAGGTGAGTGAGGGGGAGGCAGAGCAAGGGGGGGGGGTCGTGATCGACCCTCATGGGGTCGGTCCTGAGGGCTCATGTACCTCGTGTGAAGTTGTCTTCTCCCGTCCCTTTTTGAGCCCGTATTTGAAGCTTAGAACCCTGCAAAAATCCCACAAAGATCCTATCCAAACAAATGTATATCCTATTCTAATCTAAGGAAGGTTAGAAAAATCAAATCTAAAAATCAAAAAACAAAACAAAAAAAAGGAATCTAATCTAAAGACCGGGTTGCCTCCCGTAAGCGCTTGTTTAACGTCGTTACCTTGACGAGAAATTCCTTAGCTCAATCCCTATGATCGGACATCGTCAAGGCTCTAAGTAACCTATCAAAATCTTGTGAAGACACCTCATGAAAGCATATGTAGCATATTGATAAATTGAAAAATAATGATACAGCACTCAAAGATCGTTTCAACTTATCAAAAGCGCAAGAATAACTTTCGTGAGAAGGGTTAGGATAAAACCAACTTGGTGGGTGCGGTGGTGCCTCACAATACTCAACAAAGGGATCCTTGTAGGTCCATAGCTCCTTGCGTCCTATCTTGAAAGGAAAATGATAGAATTTGTAGGCACCTTCAAGCCTAGGGACCATGATTGACTTAGGAAAGTCAAAAGGACCCACGGTGACGATCTTCATCTCTTCATGATTGACCCACTCTTTGCTAGCATCCGGGGTCAATGAATGTCCAAACCCGACCACATTTTCTTCACATTCCTCCATAAGTGGGTTTGGTTTCAACATTGGTAGCAAAGACCCCGTCCATACTTCATCCTCTTGGGCCTTAACCTCCTCAATTTCGCCTTCTCCTAGCAAGAGACTCTCATTCTTCACTTGGGTCTCGACTTTGTTTTTCTCGGCCTCATCTAGCAAGAAATTCTCTTTCGGATCATCCTCAAAATTCTCCTCTTCACGGTCCTCTTCCAAAGCATTGTCGAAGCGGATCTCTACTTTCTCTTCACCACTATCATATGATACGAGTCCCTTCTTAATATCTATGATAGCTCCGGTCTTGATGAGGAATGATTGGTTTAGAATGAGTGGAGGACTTGACTCAGATAAAGGCTCAATATGCTCAACGGAAGATTCCTTAGCCATCTTGGATGGGAAAGGAAGCGCCTTTGTTGTCGAAGAAGAAGGAACGGACTTCGGGACTTCGGGAAGAGGGTCGGCCACGTCCTGATGATGGTCGGTGACGACCTCTTCCGTAGTGGGGAGGGGGTTGGTGTCGACCATGTGGGGGTCGGACACGACCTCCCCTGGGCTGGGTCGGTCTTCTTCATCCGCCGTCTTCTTACTTGAATCTTGCTCCGGCAACTTCTCTCCGCTCCTTGGGTGAACGGCGGCAATGTGGCCTCTCGGGTTCTCATCGGGGTGGCCCGATAATTGCCCTTGAGGTCGTGGAATTTGAGCCGCTAGATCACCATGTTGGGAGTTGTCATCCTTCCTCCATGAGTCAAATTCTCTGTTTTGAACTCCATGAAGGTCGGAGAAGACTTCATGGATTCCTTCCATGAGTTTTTCTTTCAGCCCTTGCACCCATGATGGTTGCTCTTCATAGCTAGGAGGTTCATAATAACCCCAGTTGGGATAATCATCACTCCTCCAATAGGGATCCCAAGTATAATTGGCCTCTTCAAATTGACTTGCATAAGTATGGTGTTGTTCATAATAACCCCAACTGGGGTAGGCTTGGGCTTCCCATTCTCTTTGACTTGCATAAGCCTCGGCTTCTCTTTTTCTTTGGAGGTTTAGCACTTGAAGTTCAAGATCGGCCAACTTTCTTTCAAGGTCCTCAAAGGTCGCCATGGCTACATTAACCTAAGAACAAAAACAAAAACAAAACAAATCAAAAACACACAAAGGGTTTGGGCTAGTCCCTCACCCAAATATCAACTAAACTAGGCACTATTGCACACTCCCCGGCAACGGCGCCAATTTGTTGAAGGGTTTCTTGAACAAATAAATTTGTAGTCAAGACCCCGCTGAGTATAGCGAAGTCAGGATCGTCCACGGGAGTGAGAATAATGCTAAGTTTAGTCGAAAAACTACGAAAAGCAAAGGAAACACAAACAAAGCAACTCAGGATCGACCTGAGGAGGGTCGATCTCGAGCCTTAGGGGGTCGATCCTGAACACAAAACAAACACGAATCTAACGCACACACAAGCAAAGGTTCGAGCACGACTTAGGGAGTCGGGATCAAGGCAAAAGACACGAATTTCAATCAATATAAAAGGCAAATCCTAGGGTTAGGGCTACCACAACAACAACCATACATGCTTTCAACAAGAATTCAAAACTATCATGCCATCTAGATCATAGAAAAGTTTAACTTTCGCAAACAATTCAAGCCATTCAATCAACTTTCGCAAATTAAACAACTTTCTATCTATCCTTCAACCTAGGAATATCAACTTTCGCAAATAATCCTATTAGATGTAATCAAGCAACTAACTTTTCACTTTCGCTATAGTCAATTACAAGACATGCCTCAATTTTCACCAAGGAATAAGCACAAGATAGATAGATATGATCATCAAACATTCAAGTCATGAATTCAAGTTTTTAAACATGCATGATTGTGTTGGGTTTTTACCCAACCCTAGAACTTAAGAAGACTACTCACACATAGCAAAGAGAAACAAGGAAGAAGAAGAAGAAGACATCAAAAAACCAAACTAAAATTCAAATTAAACCAAAGATCAATCTTACAAAATCTCAAACTTGCTCCCCAAGTCCTCTTCCTAGCTCTCCTAGTCTTGATGATTAATTGCTTCATAAAAACTAAAGGTTCAACCTCCTTTTATAGAAGAAAAGGAGTCCTAATCTAACTAGGAAACATAAAGAAACAACCTTCCTTAAATACAAATTAGGAAACTCTACAATAATTCCGGATAACGGAGAGTCGGTGCCTAGGATCGACCCAAATAGGGTCATGCTCGACCCCCCTCAGGGTCGATCCTGAGAGTGGTATTCCTTGGCTTTCAAGTTTGTTGATTTGGCTCGAGCTCGACCTGCCTTGGCTCGATCCCAGGGTTGATTCCTTCACTTTTCCTCTTGATTTTGCTCCTCTTAGCTCTTCTCCTTAGCTTTTTCACTTGAGCCTCCTAGCTTGTCCATCCTCTCTTGGCATTGCTCCAAACTCTTCTTCAAGCTTCAAAACACCTACAAAACAACACAAAAGTGCGTAGTTTCCGAATCTTAAGGAAATACGAAAACTCATGCAAAAAGACTCAAAAACACAAGACTCGAGTACGGAATACCACTAAATCTAACCTATCTAGACCCTAAAAATCCTACCTAAAAAGCGGACATCAACCACAAATGCCATCGTCAATGTTGGGAAGGGCAAGCTAACCATGGAGTTCGACGGGAAGGAGGTCGAGTTTTATGTGGAAGGAATCTCTTGAAATGAGCGGCAATTCGTCAAGCTAACGACGTAAAATAAGCGCTTCTTAGGAGGTAACCCAAGCATTAGGAATAGATTTTTCTATTACTTTAAAAAAATCAAAAAAATCAAAAAATAAAAAATAAAAATTTCGTTCGTTTTCGTATCTTACATTGCAGGTACAAGAACTCGGGCACAACCCATCAAACTCGCCCGCGTTTTACCCGCCATGGGCGTGTTTTGACTCCAGAGGCTCTGGGAAAGAGACGCGGGCAGAATCATCGAAAGCGCGGCCGCGTTCCCAGCCCCTCATCCCGCGTCTTCAGACCTGTAATACAGAACACGAAACGCGAGCAGAAGCTTCCAAGACGCGACCGCGTCTCCTGTGCCATCCCGCGTCTTCGTCATATTTACCCGAGAACACGCGGTTTGAATTTATTTCAGCCCGCGTCCCTTTCCTCTCCCTACAGCCGCCGAGACCCTCCTTCTACCTCTCCTTCTTCTTCAACCTCACATCCACCATTGAAGCCCCAAATTGAAGGTCTTTTCAACAACAAATCACATAATCAAGTTAGATTTCTTCTCTCTTTCCTCTTTCAATCCCTAAATTTGAAGATTTGTGCTTGAAATTCTAGATCTAGGTTTTCTTCAAAAATTCTAGATTTGAGATTTTAGGTTCAAATTAGCAAGTTTAATCTCTACAATATTAGTCTATTGCATGATTCTAGGATTATCTCTTGTCTAAATTGCATAAATTTGTTGATTTGAGATTATTTGTGAATTTGCAATTTTCTAATCTAGGTAGTGGGGGAAGAGAGTGTTTTGAGAGCTAATATCATATTGTTTGACTTGATTTGTGTTGGATTAGTGCTGCATTGTTGTTGGATTGTCCTTGCCGGGACAATCGCTTGTTTGTTTTGTTGTTGGTTTTGGTGTGCAGGTTCTTGAAAAATCATGATGACCCGAAACAAGAAAGGTAGAGCTGGTGCATCTTCATCCCGGGCTTCAACCCGAGGTGTTGTATGTCTTGAGCCACCAGTGAGAGTGGGTGAGGAGACACCAACATCTTATGGTCTCAAGCTTCGAGACCCTGACCATGTCCGTAAGTTTCATCAGTTGAAAGGTCGGGGTTGGAAGCCAACAAGGTACATTGATTGGGAGTTGATTGGGCATCTTGGCCTAGGTGCTCAGCTTACAACAATGGCTAGCGGAATCCGGTTTGAGCCTTTTATGCACCTTCGAGAGCCCACCTTCAAAGGGCTCACCCTTGAGTTCTTGAGCTCCCTGGACGTTTCCATTCTGCGTGGTCCTGGGTCCGAAGCAGGGAGGATCGTATTTCAGTTGGGAGGAGTGCGAAGAGAGATGACGCTGGAGCAGGTTAACAGGTTATTTGAGTTCCGTGCCGACTGGGCATCTGAGGTACCTCGCTGTGAGAGCCGGGCATTTTGGTTGACAGATGATTTTTGGACAGCTATTACAGGGAGGGAAGAATATCTAGCCACCCAGGCTAAGGCTTCCGCCATCACTCACCCTGCTATTCGCATCTTTCAGCGATTCATCGCTCACACTATTTGCGGGAGGGGTGATGGTGAGAACAATGTGCCTAGGAAAGATTTGGTCATTCTGTGTGCTGCTCTGAGGAGGAAAGATGTGAACTTAGGTGGGCTGCTGATGACCCACTTATTACATGTGAGCAAGCAGGAATCAGGCACGATTGCCATTGGTGGGATTGTTACTCGGTTTGCCCGGCATTATCGTATTGATGTGGATCGCCTCCAAGTTGATTTGCCCCCAGCCCCCATGAGCTTCACTATGTTTAACAAGATGAAGGTCTTATTTGCTGGGAGAGACACTTACTATTGGGCTCTTGGTGACTCTGGGATGGTTATGCGGCTTCCGGACCCTGACAGAGTTCGTTTGGATGGGGGGGGGGATGATGCTGAGGCGACGTGGATGATAGCAGTCACAGAGGCAGATGTAGAGATTCATACAGTGACCGGTCCTCAGAGGAGAGTTAGACAGAGGCGGGCGCCTGCAGAGGTTGTGGAGGATGAGGATGATGATGCAGACTTCCGGGTTGAAGAGGAAGTTCTACCACAGGCCATGGATTCTGATGATGATGCGATGCCTGGCCAGTTCCATGTTGAGGCTAGTACTTCTTTTGGTGGCTATTCTCCCTCTCAGTTTGATCAGATGATGGAGATGATGAGAGGACTCCAGACTAGCAGCAACCAGCGGTTTGATGCCCTGCAGACTCATATTGATGAGCGCTTCCAGAGTATGCAGACTCATATGGATCAGCGCTATACACACTTTCAGGGTTACTATGATGATCAGTACCGTCAGTTGCACACTAGGATGGATGGATGGACGGCTTTAGAGGGTTTCCCTACACACACATATCAACCTTATCCAGGATATCCACCTCAGCAGTCACCACCACCTCAGGATCCGGATCAGTAGATGACTTGGTTAGTTTTTCTTTTCTCTTTACTTTTACTTTACATTGGGGACAATGTAAAAATTAAGCATGGGGGAAGAGATTTCTTGCTTAGTCTTAGATTGCATTCATATAGTTGCATTTGCATGTTTAACTTCTTGTTTTGCATTGATTAAAATTTTGAAAAATCACAAAAAGATTGAAAAATTGAAAAATCACAAAAAAAATGCATTTTAGGATTCAAATTTCCCTACTTGTCCACTTGTCTCTCTAAGTTAAGAGTATTATCTAACCCATGACTTGCTTGTTTGGTTGAAGTTTCCTTGGATTGAAGCATGATTTTTTAAGTTATTAATCTTGATTATAGGATTGAGCATGCATATGAAGTTGAAATTTTGAATTGTTTATGAAGTTCTAGACATATATGCCTTGTGAGATTATTTTGAGCCTTTTATTGCATATTTGCATCTTTTTCTTGAGTGTATCGCTTTGATTGCTAGCTCTAGAACTTGCGTTTAGATATCTTTTTCAAGGCTACATTACATGATTTAAATGCATGACATTGAAATGATTGAGGCATGTTCATTAGCTCATATTATCCTTATCTACCTTGCGTTATTCCTTTGTTTGATAACCCCTATTTTTGAGCCTATTAGCCTTACTTTGTAGCTCCACAAAAATAACTCCTAGCCTTGATAAGCTTGACCCATCCGGGAATTAGGATTTAGCTAGAGTTGTTCTTTGTGGTATAGTGGGGTTGGTTTGGAAAGAAAGAAAGGATATATGTTGATTTTGAAAAGAAAGAAAGAGATAAGGAGTTGAAAAAGAAAAAGAAAAAAAAATCTCTTAAGAAAAAAAAAATTTGAAGAAGAGAAAGAAAAATAGGAGAGAATGGATGAAGTGTTGAAATAAAACTGATGAGAAAGAGGTGAATAAGTGGTGGAAGTATGAAGTTAATAGTGGTTTTTTGTAATTTGGGTTTTTGCTAGCACTAGTTCCCGGATTTTTAGCACCACATGACCAAATATTTCCTTACCTACTTGTTTATACGTTGGCCTCATTACAACCCTTAAAAGTCCTCATGATTTTTGTTGTGTGTTTAATCATTCGTAGTGGAGATTTAGAACACTGATGCAAGCCTATGGTAGTCTAGCTTTCAAAGTTGATTTCGAGCGAAACACATATCCCTTAAACACTTGAGTGAGAGTGCAAACACATTGCCTTGGTGTGGTCTAGAATGGATGAATGATTTGATTTTGAAAGCTTTTATTCCATGTATGCAATGATGTCTTGGTTAAGGTTTAACTTGATTGATGAAATGTGGATTGGTATTGAGATGGATGCTTGACTTGCTAGTTGTAGTGTGACTTTGATTTTATTTCTTGCTTGAGGACAAGCAAGGTTCAAGCATGGGGGAATTTGATAGACACATATTAGGTAGCGTTTTAGGGCATGTTTAGTTAGGATTTTCATGGTTTTTGGTTTAGTTTTAGTTAGTTTTACTAGTTTTGTAGTTTGTTAGAAAGATTCGGATTTCTACACCTTGTTGTGGTTTTTGATTGTAGATGTGAAGACAACGAGTATAGAGGAGGTGCAAGCCGAAGCATTGGAGAAGGAGGAAAAGGAAATCGAGCCATGAAACATGCCCAAGGGACGAACCGAGCCAAGAGAGAAGGAAACCACGTTCAGAACGTGAGACGCGGGCAGAAACACTCGAAACGCGGCCGCGTCTCATGTGCACAAACCGCGCTTCGTGTTTTTACGTTCTGTGGTGAAAACGCGGGCAAGGCATCGAAAACTCGACCGAGTTTTGGGGTTCCATCCCGAGTTTTGGCCCGTGTCCGCGATATGACGTGATTGTGTACGAGGTATTTTTGGGCCCTTGTGGGTTACCTTTTAGATATAGTTTTGGAAGACATATTATATTTAGTGAGCCCTAGTTCTAGGTTTGATTATCTTTTGAATCTTGGTTTGGTTATTGGAGACTTGGAGAACAAGAACCCTATGGGAAACTTTGTAAGCTTTTCAATGTCTTTCAGTAGCTAAATTCCTATTGCTTGACTAGTTAATTGAAGTTGTGAACGAAGTATTATTGTGAGGTTTGATTGTTCTTAACTTCCCTTGACTAGATTGTTTTCTCTATGCTTGATTGAATAAGTTTGATTTAAAGCTTTGTTAGATTGGCCATCTAATTGAATCTCTAGTTTGAATTACAACTAGATCTTTCTAATTACCGGTCGGTGTTAATTAGATCATAAGTAGAACCTTTAATCAATCTAGGACTGGTAGGACTAATTGATTAAAGAAGAGAATTCAATTGCATGTTATTTGGATGTCTGGTTGCTCTGAATGCATGTTTCTATTGATACTTGAATCTTAGTGCTGTTGTCAAGTTGAATCTAGGAGGTCTCTTAGGTTATTTGATAATTAGGGTTGTTAGTACCGGTCGGACTAATAGCTAGAATTGAAGTAGGATTAATAATTCCATGAAGTTGGGTTATTAGCATTCCGCAATAGATTAGTCAAGGTAAAAAGAGAATTTTGATAATCAATGATCAATAATCAAGTTCACAATGGATGTTAACTAGTTGAGCATATCTCCCTCATATTTGATAAATCAATCTTAGTTTTGCATGTTTAGTTTTGATAGTTATTAGAATCACATTCAAAAACCCCCCTTTTTCCCTGAGTAGCGTAGCAATAAACATTGAAAACCTGAGTCTCTGTGGGATCGACCCTTACTTCCCTACTACATTAGTTGGGTTGTTTGGTTTACTTTGATAGGTATTAGAGGCGACTAAAATACCGTTATCGCCAGCCCACCTTGATAGTGAGGTTGGGAGCCCACCATCACAAAATAGTGAGGTTGGGAGTTCAACTCTCTCTTGCTACAATTTTGTTAACTTTGGCCCATATAGTATCTCGGCTTCCCATTAATTTTGTGTAAAAACTTTTGAATTATTTAATAATAATAATAATAATACTGTTTGGAGGCGCTTGGTTTCTAAGGTTTGTGCTGTCATGATTGGCCCCTCCTTGAGTGGTTATTTGAAGAGTCTCCAGTTTGGAGTTGGGGTTCCAGCAGGTGCTGAGGCGATTCTTCATGCAGTGAATCGTTTAGTCGAGGATCGTGGTGATGTTGTTGGCCTTTCAATGTTGTTGGTGGATTTTAAAAATGCTTTCAACTTGGTGGATCGAGAGGTCATGCTGCGGGAAGTTCGTCTTCGGTGTCCTGCTATTTCTTGTTGGGTTGAATTCTGCTACTCTAATCCTGCTCGACTTTATTATGGGGAGCACACCTTATGGTCGTGCCAGGGGGTTCAGCAGGGTGATCCCCTAGGTCCTTTGCTTTTTGCTCTAGTTTTGCATCCTTTGGTGTGTAAAATTAGAGATACTTTCGACTTGTGTCTGCAAGCTTGGTATTTGGATGGCGGCACTATTATTGGTGATACACTTATTGTGGGGAAGGCTTTGGAGTTGATTATGGTGGATGGTCCTCGTTATGGCTTACATCTCAATGTGGCCAAAACTGAAGTCTTTTGGCCCAAGGAGGATCCTCGTAGTAGGCTTGCTGGTGTCTTCCCGCCTCATATTGCTAGGCCTTCACAAGGTGTTAAATTGCTTGGTGGGCCTGTCAGTGTGGATTCTGCCTTTAGCAGTGGGCTTGTGCTGCAGAGAGTTTCCAAAACGGTTGAGCTTATGGATGCAGTTGCTCGGATTAATGATCCTCAATGCGAGTTGTTGCTTCTCCGTGCTTGTACCGGAGTTTCAAAACTCTATTTTGCTTTGCGCACCTATCCCCCTCGTTTCTTTGAGTCGGCTCAGCGTTCTTTTGACGGGGCGCTTCGCTCTTCTTTAGAGCGTATTGTTACTGCTTCTGGTCCTGGGTTCGGCAGTTGGCAGTGGAGATTGGCTACTTTGCCCTTTGCTTTTGGGGGTCTTGGTGTTTATGATGCGTTCGATGTTCTGCACTATGATTTCCTTGCCTCGCGGTTGCAGTCTATTTCTTTGTAGGATATTCTCCTTCGGCAAGCGGGTGTTGTTGCACCTGGGCCTATTTTTGATGAGGCCGTGCGTCGGTTTAACGATGTTGTGAAGACTGACATTTTTAGTAACCCTAGTGAGATCGCTGCCCCCAAACTCATGAAGAAATTGGCAGATATATATTTCACGAAGGTTGTTAAAAATGCGGAATCCACATTCTCCTTATCTCCCCGACAATTGGCTCTTTGGAACTCTCAGCAGGGTGGTCACTCTTCTGATTGGCTTATGGTTGTACCGATTTCTGGGTTGGGTCAGACCATGAATGGTAAGTCCTTTCGGTGTGTGCTATGCTACCGTTTGGGCATTCCTCTTTTCTCTAGTTCGAGACCTTGCTCTGCTTGCTCCCGAGTTTTTGATGGTGATGTCTATGGGGATCATGCCGTATCTTGTGCTGGAATTGTTGGTATTAAGCATCGACATAATCTTGTTCGTGACACCCTTGTTGATATCTGCTACCGGTCCGGGATTTCTGCTGGTAAGGAGGTAGATATTGGGTTGCGTGACGGGCAGGATAGACCCCTCCGTCCAGCTGATGTGATGCTCTACTCGTGGGATGGGGGACTTGATGTGTGTGTGGACTTGACCGGGTCTTCACCGTTGACTCAGTCTGGGATGTCTGACTTTGCGCCTGGGCGTGTGGTCACTGAGGCGGCGCGTCGCAAACGTCTCAAGTACCAAGATAAGTGTGGAGCACTTGGGTATAGTTTCATCCCCTTCTCTTTCTCCTCATTGGGAGAATTAGAAATGGAGGCTATTTCCTTGCTTAAGAGTATCCAGAAGTTCTCGAAGGCTCAAGATATTGGAGCGCGTGCTGCTGCTTTTATTTTCGCTAGGATTGGTTTTGCTATTGCCAAAGGAGTGGGGGCCCAGATAGTATCTCGGCTTCTGATTCAGGCTATTTTGTATAGGTTAACTCTTATATTTTAGGGCTATATTGAGTATGTTTAGGTTAGAGTTTGTGCATTATTGTAATATCTAGGCCGAAGACACAAGGATGCAAGAATCAAGAGTTCTAAGGCGTTTTGAGCTGTCTGCGCGACACCACTTGCTTGCGAAGGCTATATCTTGAGCTACAGAGGTCGGATTGAGCTGATTCCGGTGCCATTGGAAAGCTAACTTCATGGGCTTCAATTCAGCTTTTTACACCAAAGTCCGATTCCAAGCGGAAGATGGTCAAAACAGCCTCCGAAGTGACGCCAGAGGTTCTGTCCCGATACCGCGACCGCGGCCTGGCCGCCGCGACCGCGGTGGCTGCCGAGACTGACTTGTTCTTCTCTGTCGTGAAAGCGCGGGCGCGGTGATGGCGACGCGACCGCGGTGATGCCGAATCCGAAGCGGGCCGAAATCTTTCTATCTTGTTTCCTTTTCTATCTTTTGCCTCTTTCCTTATCTATCTCGTGGAGCTTGTTCCTTGGACTATATAAGGAGGAGCCTGCCTTAGGTTTTGAGGGACATTTTACATTCTACCTTCTACCAATTCTTCTCAATTAATTCTTTAGTTTAGTTTAGTTATGGAGAGCTAGTCTCCTTGGGTTTGTTCAAGGGAGAAGCTCTGATGTATGAACTCGTGAGGTTTTGGTAATTGATTTCTATCCTTTGGTTGATATTGATTCTCTTGTACTTCATCCCATGATCTATGCTTGGTTTTATAAGTCTGGCCAACTTGTTTGATTGACTTAGATCTATCGTTTGATTTAGGATTGGTTGTTGTTTATGCATCTTTCCTATTTCTCGAAACAACTCTATTCTAGGACCGTGGACTAGTTTAGGGAAGAGTATTCAATGGTTTAATTGTGTATGAGACTCGTAGCTTGATTGCATGACTTGATTTCCTAATATCCTTGTTCTCTATGCTAATTCTAGGTTAAGCGTCCTTGCCTAGGGTTATAGAATTGCTTGGACCGTGGACTTGCGATTGTTAATGATCAGGATAGGAATTAACCATAGGTGTGAATGAAATCAATGGATGAATCTATGATCGAGTGATTATTTCATGAGTGGATCTTTTGAATGAACCTGCTTCCTATCTATTTGTTTATTTGTTTGTTATTTGTTTCTTAGGTTAGTTTAGATATCTCTTTGATTTCCCCCCGTATCTTTAGTTGATAGATTTATTAATACTAAAAGCCTTAAGTTCTCTTGGGTTCGACCCCTTACTTACTTGCTATACTTAGTTTGTAATTTTGGTTATTTATCTTTGATCTTGGCACGACGACTTTAGCCGAGTTAAATTTTGGCGCCGTTGCCGGGGAACTTAGGTTTCTTTCTAGTATTAATATTTTTATTGACTAAGTAAAAAAAAATCGGGCTAACATGCAGGTACTAGGTTCGAAAGAACGTTCTGTGCTTGAACCGCACCGGCGGCTTCGCAACCGCGGTCGCGTTTCGAATACAGAAACTCCCGACGTACAGGTACTAGACACCGCAGTCGCGGTCCACAAACCGCGCCCGCGGTGGTGATGTAGTTGGTCTCGAAAACAAAAGAAAAAAAAGAAAAAAAAAAGAAAAAAAACGGAAAAAAGGAAAAAAAAAGAGAAAAAAAAGAATAAAAAAGGAAAAAAAAGAGAAAAAAAAAGATGACTACTTGGTCCCATTCTATCTTCTACCTTCCATATATCTTTACCATCCATCTATCTTTCCATCTTTCTATCTTTACCGTCATTCTATCTTTCCATCTATCCCTTTCCACCACCTTCTATTTATTTCTTTCCATCCACCTTTGTAATTCCATTCTTTTGGCTATATGTGAAAGCCTAAGTATGGGGGAGCTTTGTTCCCCTGAGTGTTCTTTTCTCCACGGCTCGAGTTTAAGTATTTGTTCATCCTTCAAGAGACGAGCCAAGATACGACGGTTGTTCACACATCGCATTGTTCGAGATGAAGTCAAGAACTCGTCCCTGCATGAGTACCGCGACCGCAGCCTGATCACCCGCGCCCGCGGTATGCCTGCAGAATGGTGATTCCGAAGTTGCTTTTCGTCCATTCTTCTACCACCTTTGAAGAGTTCTTCCATTCCACCCCTCTTCATTCGTTTGTGAGTCTTCTGATATACCTTTCTCCTTGCTTCTATCCTTTCTCTTTGCTTCATTGAGGACAATGAAGGATTTAAGTATGGGGGAGGCCGGGAGGGAGTACTCGCATTCGCTTCTCCTAGTTAGCTTAGTTAGAGATTTGCTTCAGGTTTTGGATTTTCTTCTTTTCATGGAGCACTTGCACCATATTTTTTGCATAATAAAGAAAGAAAGAAAAAGAAAAAGATAGAAAGAGCCATAAAAAAATGAAAAAAGGCGTATTAAATCCTGGGATGAGTCGAAAACCCGAGAGGGCGGCTCAGGTAATAAGCAGATAACCCGGACCAGCATTAGGCTGGGGTAATATGAGGTTCATGAGAGATGTGAGTTTATGTGAGCACACCTTGAGAAAAATGAAAAGAGCGGTTAGGTGAAAACCCGAAAGGGCGCCTAAGCAGAATTGAGCGGTAAAATTCGAGTGTTTTAGGATCGTTCTTGCTTGGGGACTTTGGGGCTTACATGTTAGATTTGGGTAGATCCTAGGTTGCTCTACACTTTTTAGAGCTTGAGTGATATATCATGTTGTGAGGTGTGTGTTTGAGCTTCATTGTTTTATGCTCATGATTTCTCTATGTTTTGGGTTCGGGTTGCGAGTTGAGTGTTTTTATCTTCCCTTGTATTTCCTGAGATCTTAGATATGCTACCTTGTTATATTTGTTTTGAGCTTACTCGAGGACGAGCAAGATCTAAGTATGGGGGAATTTGATTCGGGCTATTTTATATAGGTTAACTCTTGTATTTTAGGGCTATATTGAGTATGTTTAGGTTAGAGTTTGTGCATTATTGTAATATCTAGGCCGAAGACACAAGGATGCAAGAATCAAGAGTTCTAAGGCGTTTTGAGCTGTCTGCGCGACACCACTTGCTTGCGAAGGCTATATCTTGAGCTACAGAGGTCGGATTGATCTGATTCCGGTGCCATTGGAAAGCTAACTTCATGGGCTTCAATTCAGCTTTTTACACCGAAGTCAGATTCCAAGCGGAAGATGGTCAAAACAGCCTCCGAAGTGACGCCAGAGGTTCTGTCCCGATACCACGACCGCGGCCTGGCCGCCGCGACCGCGGTGGCTGCCGAGACTGACTTGTTCTTCTCTGCCGTGAAAGCGCGGGCGCGGTGATGGCGACGCGACCGCGGTGATGCCGAATCCGAAGCGGGCCGAAATCTTTCTATCTTGTTTCCTTTTCTATCTTTTGCCTCTTTGCTTATCTATCTCGTGGAGCTTGTTCCTTGGGCTATATAAGGAGGAGCCTGCCTTAGGTTTTGAGGGACATTTTACATTCTACCTTCTACCAATTCTTCTCAATTAATTCTTTAGTTTAGTTTAGTTATGGAGAGCTAGTCTCCTTGGGTTTGTTCAAGGGAGAAGCTCTGATGTATGAACTCGTGAGGTTTTGGTAATTGATTTCTATCCTTTGGTTGATATTGATTCTCTTGTGCTTTATCCCATGATCTATGCTTGGTTTTATAAGTCTGGCCAACTTGTTTGATTGACTTAGATCTATCGTTTGATTTAGGATTGGTTGTTGTCTATGCATCTTTCCTATTTCTCGAAACAACTCTATTCTAGGACCGTGGACTAGTTTAGGGAAGAGTATTCAATGGTTTAATTGTGCATGAGACTCGTAGCTTGATTGCATGACTTGATTTCCTAATATCCTTGTTCTCTATGCTAATTCTAGGTTAAGCTTCCTTGCCTAGGGTTATAGAATTGCTTGGACCGTGGACTTGCGATTGTTAATGATCAGGATAGGAATTAACCATAGGTGTGAATGAAATCAATGGATGAATCTATGATCGAGTGATTATTTCATGAGTGGATCTTTTGAATGAACCTGCTTCCTATCTATTTGTTTATTTGTTTGTTATTTGATTCTTAGGTTAGTTTAGATATCTCTTTGATTTCCCCCATATCTTTAGTTGATAGATTTATTAATACTAGAAGCCTTAAGTTCTCTTGGGTTCGACCCCTTACTTACTTGCTATACTTAGTTTGTAGTTTGGGTTATTTATCTTTGATCTTGACACGACGACTTTAGCCGAGTCAGCTTCCCACTAATTTTATGTAAAACCTTTTGATTTGATATAATAAAATAATAATAATAACAATGATAACGATAACAATGATAACGATAACAATAACAATAACAATAACAATAACAATAACAACAACAACAACAATAATAATAATAATAATAATAATAATAATAATAATAATAATAATAATAATAATAATAATAATAATAATAAGGGGGTTTCTAATAGCAATAATTAGATTCTATTTTTTTTTACTTACTGAAGGTATAACTAATTTACTTTAATAACTACTGGTTGTGTACCAATACACTCCCTTCCAAAAAGGGTAAATAATCTATATCTATAATCTTCTATAATACTATAAAAACTAGCTTCCTCTTGAAAACATAATTGCTCCTTCCCTCCATTGTAATTAGCATTTACAACATTTTTTTTTTGAGCGAGCATTTACGACACTTGGTGATCAAAGCATCAGTTTATTTTTGTTTGACCCTCAGAATTCCACCACCGGTTTAATGTCCTTCCAATTCAACGTACGCCCCTTATAAGGCTGTCTCCTTCCCTCTTCGCCAATCTCGCCTCTTCCACCACGTCACGAGCGCAGGAAAACGCGGTCGGAGCAGTGGCCACCGATTTCGACCTCCTAATCGTCCCAATCTTCCAATCGGCGGGGATGTTCTCTCTCTTCGTCTTCTACGGCAAGAAAAATAGCCAGATCAACGATCTCCTCTTCTCAACCGACACCGAAGACGAAGCCCGCAATTTCCAGGCCGGATGGTTTTTCAAAGGGATCCTCATCCTCTATTCCGCCGAAGAAGCCAATCGGAAGCTCATCCAAACAGCAAATTGCTGATATCAAGAACAAAACCGTCTCCAGGACCTCCAAACCCGAGGTACCCATGCTCTTCTGTAAATTAGGGTTTCTTGTTAGGTGATTGGCTTGTTGATGGATGGACCTGCTTTTTGATGGAGTAATTGGCCAATTGGTGGATGTGATTCGATGATCAGCGGGTCTATCATTGTTTTATGATCTCCCTTAGCAATTTTAGGGTTGTGGTTGCTCAATTTTGGGGCTTTATGATTTTGTGACATTGTTTTATCCCCTTTCTGCTATCGGATGAATGAATTAAATGATTAGTTTGAGTAATTGTCTGGCAATTGCTCAATGTGAAGGTGAAAGCTTCCTCTTCATCGAAATCGTCTTCAAAAACCACTTCGACCCTGGTAAAAAGGGAGAAGAAGGTTTTCAGTTTGGCTGGGCAGAACCGCAGAAGTATGATCCACCTGAAGAGGTTGGTGATTGGTGAAATCATACCACTATCAACTTAATCCAACACTTTATTGAGAATAGCATGTGAGTTGACGTTAGCTGGGCGTTCATAACTTATGTATCTTACCTCTCTTGTTGACAGAGGGAACCCTTGAGGATATTCTATGAATCATTGTCAGAAAAAATACCTTCAAGTGCAATGGCAGAATTTTGGTAAACTTTCTTTCCATTTCCGTTATCCTGAATTGAATTGAGCGTTGTTTGAGTATGTTTTCTGGATCGGCAGTAGGAAAGCAATGGTTGCCAAGGATGGTATTTTGTTGCTTTTATTGTAGGATGAAATACATGAAAGGGACCACTATTCTGATTTCATGCTTGCAATTCTCAGGTACTCTTTGAACTTTTAAATTGCTCACTACAACCTATTTGATCAGGAAATAGAAAAGTTTTCGTATTGTTAGTCCTCTCTTCTTAATTTTGCTAAAAAATGCTGACTGTAGTTTTTATAGATTAAGAAATCATCGTAGCCCTTTTCTTGCAAATTCTTACCGAGGTTCGTGCATTCTTGTCACTTTATAATGAGTTCGTAGTAATGGTGATTAATCAATTGAATTTGAATAGATTCGGGAACTAGATGGAGCCAAACGCCGTCATCTACTACCCCAACCGGATCTTCAAGAACATGGACCCCTGGGAAGGACCCGGAACCCGTTCGCTTGGATAAAGTAGGCTCTCACCTCCAAGGAATCTGAAATCATAGCCATGTTTGGCGCTGACACCGCTGTTTACTTCATCTACATGACCACTGGTAATCCTAGGGTTTCAATTTCAGTCTAATTTATCGTTCAACTTAGATCAATTTCTGCTGATTTACTAGCTGGTTTTTGACAAGTAGTAGTGAAACTAACGCCCTGAGATCTTGGTTTTTTTTGGCGGTGAGCAGTAATTGGGGTAATGGTTCTGTGTAGTGCGATTCATCAATAAAAAGATGATAACTTAAACTTATTTTTTCATGCTCTCTTTTCTATTTTCTAGGTGAAAAAGGATGGAAACTGAACAACAGGATATATTGCTACTAGACAGTTGAAAGGTTGATTCAAAAGCATGCATGGATAGCATCAGAGAAACAGCTCCTTTGGAGAGAAAGTCGAGGGGAAGGAATTCCATTAGCAAGAAATCAATGAGCTTGGACCGTATTTTAATTCCCAAGACCGTGTTTGGGTTATCAGATAAACCTTTTTGTTCATTCTAGGGGCATCTTGATGATGTATTTGACCTCTCATGGTCCAAATCTCAGGCCGGTTTTAGCGTTATGCTTCAACTTGGTTTTCCAGCTATGTTAAGGGTTCACAGCTTATATTCCACTATGGTGTCTCTGTTGTGTTGATATCTGTTGTTATAGAAATAGTGTACGTGAGCGATCCAGCTTGGCTAGGATAATTGCTCTAACTTTTTATTCTGAAATGCCTCATTGTTTAAGGTAGTTGTTTTCTAGGATATTCTTTACCTGCAGTTTAAGTAGTTTTGAGGTTATTGATTTATAATTACCTTATGACTTCTTTATTTGGCCGGATAACTTGTTGTTGATTTATTATTGTTCAGATCCGTATCAGCATATCTTAGGAATTATTCTGGAAGTTTGGGACTGTGAATTGTTGTGGACTTGAGGAGGTGATTTTGGACTGAACAATTTAAACTTGGAACCCATTTTTTGCTTTGGTCTAATATTTGTGATGGTTTTAGTACACATTGCTTTCATCGTTGCTGTAATCTATATATTGACAATTATTATTTTTGCTTTGGTCTAATTGCTCCAGAACGAGAAGTGCTCATGTTTCTTGTAAATCTTAACTAATGAGAGTAATCATGCCATTGATCTATATGATTTTTTTCCCTGTATGTGCCAGTGTGATTTTCAAGTTATATATGCAAGTGCCATCAATGGAAAGGTTGGGTTATCACCTGAAAAATTGGAACACGATCCTGAGCCGCTTTTTGAGTCTATAATCAGTACCATTCCAAGACCATATGCTGATAAAGATGGCGATCTACAAATGCTTGTCAGTATTCATTAAGAACAACTTTGTGCATTTTATATTCATTAATGATGCCTATTGATGCTCTCAGGATTGTTGTAACCTTTAGCTAAGTATAATTCGTGATATAACACCAACAACAACATCTATGCACTGTGGCATTCAGTTGCTTCCTCTGAACCTTCCAGAGAGAGATAGTTCATGATCTTTGGGTTTCTTAAACATTATGTTGTTTCCAGAATTATTGCTCAAATTAAGGGTCTATGAGCTTAGTATATAGTAGCAATAAAAAAATCAAATGAATAGTCTTGTTTCTAGAATGGGAATTACTATTATCTCTAATTCACGATGATTGTTTACATGTAATTTGGCATATTTGAATGAATCATAAATGTAAATCCGTATATGATCTTTGGTAGTTGCAAATAAATTCTCATGTTTTGGTTTGCTTGTAATAATAATAAGTAATTTAAAAATGTAAAATGTGCTACATAGTTATTCCATCTTTTAAATACAAAACAAGTAAATAACTAAAAGAATCAAACATTTTGGTTTCGCTTGACTTTGGTTTTTATCCCACTGGGTTTTTCCAAGCAAGGTTTTTAACGAGGCAGTTCGTCATACAAGGTCCATAATGAGACAATCTCGACCTGAAGCTCGAGATACAAGAAAGAATGAGATCTTATATTTGTCATCGAATCAGGTTGAAGAACATCCAACGGAGGTATATGAAGATAATGAAGCTTGTATTGCTCAAGTCAGAAAATGATCATTGAAGGAGATACGACACAACATATGTCATTAACAAGTTTCTTCAATTTCAAGATTCAACTCAAAGGTTGAATGGATGCTCAATTCAATCAAGCATGGAAGATATATTTCGAGTCAAGAGAGAGAACAACACTGCACTCTTTTTCCCTTCGTCTTGGTTTTGTCCCATTGGGTTTTCCAGACAAGGTTTTTAACGAGGCAGTTACGGATGTACATCCAAGGGGGAGTGTTATAATATTATTATTATTGGATATGGATGTACATGGATAAGCTTAAAACCCTAGATTTGATCTTATCCCATCTCTTGTACTCTCTATATAAAGACCCTTATGGGTGACCTAATAATATAGATCTGATCTCTCTTCCTCTCCCAATTCTCTCTGTTTACTTATGATTTTCTCTAGTTTTATAACACGTTATCAGCACGATTGTTCAATATTCGGTTTTATTTGCTTGGATTTTTCTCTTCGGTTTATTTGCTTGTCAAGTACCAATTGCACGATTGAAACTGTTTTCAATTGAAAACAATAGCATTTGGTACGGATGACTTCATTCACTATTCAATTGGATTTCACGATCTCGGTTTTATTTGCTTGTGTACCAATTGGATTTCACGATCAATTGGATACTGTTTGCATGCTATTGCTATCAATTTTGATACTGTTTTTCAATTCCTTTTATTGCTTTCAGCACGAGATTCCTTTTTTTTTGGTTGAGATTTAACGCTTGTTTCTTGCGTGCATACATATGTACGGTTCAATCTCATGCATATGTACTCGTTTAATCTCATGCTTATTAATTACTCAAAGCTTGTTTTATTTAAGGATTTTGCATTCGTATGCAATTCGAGATCGTAGCTATTGCATGTTTTGCTTCATGATCTTATAAAACCTAATACAAATTTCATGATCGTACGTATATTGTTTTGCGGGATCTATACGTATTACGATCAATATTATATACGTTTGCTACGGGGATTATGGGAGATTTGTTTACTGTTTTATACATACTCGTATATATTATTTTGTAATTTTGATTAAACTATAAATATTGTATATGGTACATTCTCCGAAGAGAATGTTTCCATAAATTTGTCCCTGAAGCGACAAAATAAAAGTTGCATTGTATACGGAATATCCATGAAGTGGATATATTCATAAATTTGTCCCTGAAGCGACAAATTAAAGTCATAATTTCATCTCCTGAAGAGATGTACAATTTTATTCAACTCCGGAAGAGTTGGAAAGACAAGGATTATATTACCCCTTAAGTGGTAATTAGCATTCCTAGAAAGGAAAAAATATCAGTATGTAATCCCCGAAGAGATTGCTTGAATATGATTATCCCTGAAGCGATAATCAAGATACTATCCTCTAAACGATAGTTCTCATCCCCCGAAGTGGATGAAGCAAATGAAACCATCCCCAGAAGTGGATGAGATAATAAAAGTTTGTACTAAGCCATCTCTCGAAGTAGATGACAAATGTTCTATGACAAATATTATCTCTTGGAGTAGATAATAAAAGACCACAAATATTATCTCTTGGAGTAGATAACAAAAGACCAAATCACATCTTGAAGTATGTGATTAAGCAGTCTTATTAAGTCTTATATATCACATCCCGAAGTATGTGATTGTTTAAGTGGTCTTAGACTTATATATCACATCCTGGAGTATGTGATTGAAAGGTTCGAGGTCTGGAAGAATTCATATTCAATCTCATGTCACCAGAAGTTGACAATCTTTTATTATATTTTATTTCTTTATTTATGTTTCTCAATTTAATTATAAATGTTATTGTTTACATATATTTTTATTTGTTAAAACGTATCATCCTCCAAAGCGGATGGATATATGACATTGTCCTCGTAGAGACAATTTTTGCAATCATCCTTGAAGAGATGAAATAATAAAGCATATTACTCCCTGAAGTGAGTAATGATAGAAAAACATCACTTCCTGAAGAAAGTGATGAGAAGAATTCATCTCTAGAAGTAGATGAACATATCATCTCCTGAAGTAGATGATAAATGGTTCAAGATATATTTTATATTGTCACCTGAAGTTGACAAATGTGACAAATGAGATGTTTGGAGAATTATGTACGTAGCACTTGAAATTCTGGGAGAATTGTGCTAAGCTATAACTATAAGCTACCATATCATCAACTCCATACGAGCTTGAAGACTCGATATTTTGGATAACAAGAGATCATTGTAAACTCTTGGGGAGTTAGGAGATCTCATACAAGTTATGTACTCCAGAAGTAGTACAAGAAATATGACATGTACTCTAGAAGTAGTACAAGAAACATAAGTTTATGTTATATTCAGAACTAGTCCTAAATAACCCCATACCTAGCATGAACTAGGAGTTCAAGGTCATGGTTGACTAACCTCTTGCATGCTTGAAGCATGCCTCCTCCGGAAGAGGGTGTGAAAGAGGTCACAATATATTACGCATGCGGCCGCTAGTCATGGTTATGACTTATAGCTAGGACGTTAGGGGTAAATTTGATGTCGAGAAGGACATCAAAGATAAGGGATATCCCATAAGTGATAAGAACCACAACTTATGAGTATAAGTGTGGAGACCGGTCTAATCTAAAGCAAAGTTCTGAATGTACCCATTTTTGAGGCATCTAATAGTAATATCAAGATAATGGTTTATCTGATTTGAGTTGATGAGCTCTCAAACTAATGTATGGATCACCAACATGTTCATTGGTAGAAAACCATTTTTGTCAGTTGTGTCATGACACCTACTATTTGAAAACTAGAAGTTTTCGCAATTATATGCATGACAAATTTGGTGTGAAGGCTAAGATGACTCTAAGAGAGTATATCCCATTGAACATTGAATAATCACTAACCGGAAGTTAGTTGACGATAATATATTTTTGTGGCATGATCAAATTTGGTCACTCAAGAGAATAATAATGTGCATGATTGGTCTAGGGACCAAAAGAGCTTGAGACCTGAAGTCTCTTCAAGAGTGACCTTATATGTATGAAATGCTTATGCTTTTGGCAAATTGGAGCAAATTCAATTGGTATATTGTAACTGAATACAAAGTCTCCTATACTCCTTGACTGGGTTTAAGTGATATGTGAGGACCAAACACATCGTCATGTGAGCCATTGTGGATTATAATATGATTGTTGAAAGATGCCTCAACCCATTGGTTCTATTGAATATTGAGGAGAATGAATAGGTGTAGTGGTTGAGCATTGTGTAGCTCTCACACACATTCTCAAACGACTCGGGTAGAGTCGTCAATAATGCAGTCATAATTGATGGCTAGGTAAGGGCTTATACATGACATATACGACTTGGAAGAGTCGTTGGTCATGAAGTTGTCAATTCAATGTGGAGAGACTGCTTATAGAAAATTCTCCTACTTGAAGCTTATCTCTAGAAGAGATTAATTGCTTCATATGTCCTCCATCTCCCTAGATAATTTTTGAAGTAATGCCACACAAAAGAGAAAGTTGGGATTAAACGAGAGGATTGGGTCCTTGTCGTTTAAAGAATACCTTGAGTTTATAAGCGGTGATCAATTGTTTGCTCGGTATTAAGATTGTCACTTATGGCGAGGTGAAAATCCCAACTTTAGGGGGAGAATATAAGTGAGACTAAAGGCCAAAGCGATTACATGGGATGCAATTTGCTATTTTAGATCCAAAGATAACTAAACTAGAAGTTTAGTGGATCGTATAGCTAGCATGCTACCAAGTATATGTGATAATGTAAATGAAAGTGACAAAGTCAAGTCACATACACCAGCCTAGGCTGCACCACCTCGTTTGGAGATTCCAGAAGTAACTCCGAGCAGAACAAATATTTCTCAATCACACCGGAAGTGTGAAGAGACAATTAGGCTCTAAAGATATCATTCCTCAAAAAAGAAAAGAGCCGATAACATCATAAAAGGGGTGATGATATGTCGACTACACACAAACATGAAGATAGATTTTCTGAAGAAATACTATCTAAAGACTTTGAAAGCAAAGAGAATAATATTGGCGACAATCTTGGATTGTCGATGACTAATCTAAGTATTGGTATTAGGTGGTACCAAGAAGATGTAATCATTGATATCTTTGCTTGTTCAGTTCGAATCAAATTCGAGCGATAATGATCCTTGAATAAAGGAGGAGCGTCGACATTGAATTGGTTAAGAATACTGGAAAGAAGCTATTCAAGCATAGCTACAATTGCTAAATAAACAAGGTGTTTTTGGGCCTGAAGTTCCAACACCACAGAGTATAAAATTAGTCAACTATATATTGGTGGTTATTCATAAGAAAATGAAATGAACACAATGCAGTGTTCGGATTCAAAGTTTGACTGATTGCACGAGATTTATAAAGTCTCGAGTGAAGTACATAGAAATGTGCTCACACATTACGGATGCAATCACGCTCAAATTCTTGTTGCTTAAGTCGATGGACAACTTAAGATGCAACTTATGAATGTGGTAATGACTCGTCAATGTAGGTCATTAAGTACCAACATATACATGAAAAATCCCACAGGGGTTGAAGTTGGCTGAAGCACGTGAATCAAAACCACATGATGAGCATTCGGTTAAGCTCAAATGATCCATATATGGACCGAAGCAATCGGATACAATATGGTAAAAATCGCCTTAGTGAATATCTTCTAAGGAAAGGAATAATGAGTGATTAAATGAGTCCTATGTTCATGTAGTCATTTTTTGTTGATGACTTGATCTTCAGAAGAGGTCCGATTTAACCGATTACATGAAAAGAGGATTTGATATGTAGGACTTATGAACTACCAAGTATTGTCTCGGCTTGCAGTTCGAGCATACATAAAATAGGGTAAATGACCCTTTTGGATTGGTTGAAGCACAAATGTAAAGTCCATATATAGTAGTAAGATCACTAAGTATGGAAAAGGATTATCTTCTTCTCTTAGTGAAAAATTGAAGAGATATTAGGTCCTGAAGTACCTTATCTCAAAGCAATATGGACATTGATGTATCTTGCTTCATTGCCTCAGTAAAGTCATTTGAAGTGGCAATGAATTGTTTGTCTCCCTAAACATACAATAAAGATTGTTGGTCCAGAAGTATCAAATCTTCAATGAAGACACATCAGGGTATATATGTGTCGAATGAAGAATGTATGTTTAATTGAGGGGGAGCATCATTATACGACTGTACTCTTTTTCCCTTGACTTTGGTTTTTATCCCACTGGGTTTTTCCAAGCAAGGTTTTTAACGAGGCAGTTCGTCATACAAGGTCCATAATGAGACAATCTCGACATGAAGCTCGAGATACAAGAAAGAATGAGATCTTATATTTGTCATCGAATCAGGTTGAAGAAGATCCAACGGAGGTATATGAAGATAATGAAGCTTGTATTGCTCAAGTCAGAAAATGATCATTGAAGGAGATACGACACAACATATGTCATTGACAAGTTTCTTCAATTTCAAGATTCAACTCAAAGGTTGAATGGATGCTCAATTCAATCAAGCATGGAAGATATATTTCGAGTCAAGAGAGAGAACAACACTGCACTCTTTTTCCCTTCGTCTTGGTTTTGTCCCATTGGGTTTTCCAGACAAGGTTTTTAACGAGGCAGTTACGGATGTACATCCAAGGGGGAGTGTTATAATATTATTATTATTGGATATGGATGTACATGGATAAGCTTAAAACCCTAGATTTGATCTTATCCCATCTCTTGTACTCTCTATATAAAGACCCTTATGGGTGACCTAATAATATAGATCTGATCTCTCTTCCTCTCCCAATTCTCTCTTTTTACTTATGATTTTCTCTAGTTTTATAACACGTCCGTCCTACACCAAAAATAAAGTAGGCCCGTGCGTAGCACGGGCATCACGTCCTAGTATATATAAAGGTTATCCCCAACAAGTAGTTCACATAAATGCAGGTGTCTTCGAGACCCACCCCATGTTTGCTTCGTATATTTTCCCCTACTCAATCGTGATTTGCATTACACCTTAATTCATTCTGCAGACCCCTTGTATGCCCATCTTCAATTTTCAATCGATTCTGAAATCCCATGGTATGCCCACATTGAATTTTATGCAAGCAATTATTCCTCATATTTGTGTTTTCTCCATTAAAATAGTGCAGCCAATGGTCTTCCACCACCGGCGGTTTCCATTCCTAACCTTTCCTATTTCCAATCCACAGATAAACATGTATTGAACGTAGATGACTCCGAAGAAATGGCGATGACTTTGGCGAACCAAATCCTCTCTATGTTCGTCCTCCTCGCCGTCGTAGCATCTACCGTCGCCGACAACCTCGCCTCCGGTCGGCGCTCCGAGGCCGTCGTCACCGAAGTCCGCGAGTTCCGCCCCAAGTCCCTCCCTATCTTCCCCGACAACCCCGGATTCTTCCCCCAAGACCCCCAATTTGGCCCCCACCGCTTCGTCCGCTCTCCCGAGGATCAAACCCTAATTCGCCGTCCCTCCCTCTCCCTCGGATCCACCACCTCCTTCCACGACCGCTCGATCGACGTCCTCAACGCCCTCTCCTACCTCCTCTTCGTCGCCGCCTGTGGAGCCCTCACCGCTGCCACCATGTACCTCATCTGGTCCCTCTTCAACGGCCGCTTTGAGGCCTACCGTAATTTGGATGGCTTCAGCGACGACGAAATCTTCAACCCCAAGAAGCTTGCTAACATCATCAAGGATGAGGTTCGTGTTGTTGTTCCGGCCCCTCCTTCCTCAGCTGATTCCACTAATACCGCTCTTCTCAAGAAGGAGGAATCGGCTTGAATGCTTCGTAAAGCTGTGGGGGTAATCTGAAGTCTACTGTTTACTTTTATCAAGTTAATTATCCTATTTACTGCTTGCAAGATTTGGAAATTTGAGCTGTTGGAAGGAATTATACTGCTCTATGTCTATTTATCAACCGATGCTGCTTATGTTATTTGTATTTAGCTGGGATTGTGTGCTCTGTTATAATGTGATTACTGAATTGCTTATCAGTATTAACACTCTTTCTGATTGATATATGGAGATTGTTGATGAAGTTAGGTGTGCACTTTGAAATGATTGCCCTTATGATTTGTGTCTCTATTTTTTGTCAAGGCAACCTTAGTAGTTCTTCCCTTGATTGTGATTACTATTGAGTATTTCTGTTATTTTTTTGATTGGATTGGTGTCTGCTTGCAAGAAAAGCCAATTTCACACCCTAATAATTTCTGCTGCCATGTTATCATGTATAGTCTAATGACAGATGGGGAATTTTGGTGGTTTTCCATTAAAAGTTGTTTGAATTAATCCTAATTATCCTTTCACCAGGATCGGGCGGGCACTCTTACTTGAGAGAACCTTGGTGGTGGGCTGGGATGTTGACAAGTAAGAGCATCTATGATTTTGCTTTTATGTTGAATTATCTGGTGCTTTTTGCAAAATTGTGTATTGATGATTCATCATGCGTGTTGATCCTTCCTAACTTGAAAGAGACAGTTCCATTGGGCATATGGGGTCCACTTTTGCAATTGAAAGTTGATTAGCATCTAATGTCGATGAAGAGAAGAATGTTTCATGGAAAGGGAATTTCCTGTCTTTGATTTACTTTAGGATGCCTTCTCAGTTGTGTTTGAGAAGTGAATGATATCAGTGAAGAGACTAATGGCTCACAATAATGCAATTTTCCTCTTTGGTCTTCAAGAACCACATTGTGGTTCAAAGTGTACTTTTCACTTTTTTACATACAAGGGGTTTTAATGGGTTTGGAAGATTGCATTTTCATTATTGTACAGCATCTTCACTTACAAGTACCAAGGATAAGGAATTGATTTCAATGGATGAATGACTCAGATATTTATTTGCCGAATTCCCTTTTTTATATGTAAGGATTATGCAGGTTTGTATATGCAAACGTATTTACCATAATGATTACAGTGTTTGGTGATAAAGGCATGAACAGAACTGAGTTTCAACATGTTCTCTGTAATACATTATTGATCATTGATCGAGACAAGTTCTTATCGTCCCAAAACTGAAATCCTTTCAGGAATCTGTTTCAGCACTTGCTAAGAAATGGACCAAAATGTTGAAGGCTGGAGGAATAGAGCTGAACTTCTTGGGGATTGATTTGAGCACTGTAATGTTTACCCTGCAAAGAGGCCAAGACAAGGAGGAGGTATTCTCTGAGAACTTCTCTTCTAAACCAGTTATCTTATTGGTTCCATTATCAGTCAACCCGTTTCGGTTCGCATACGCATTTGATATATGTTGCTTCTTTTGTTTCGCAGCTGAAGGACTTTATATTGGATCAACCTGAGCTGAGCTGCTGTCTTGGATCTCTAATATTGTCGTGATTTTTGGTGTGTCGAGGGAAGATCTCCAACTGAGTTGCGCTGCTGTCTTGGATCTTTAATCCTGTAAATGTGTATAGTTGACTAATTCCTGGCATATATTTGCGTCTATTCTCATGACTTCAAGCATGTCTTAGTGCAGAGGTAGGTTAATCCCCCTTTCTCTTCTTATCGGTGTTACTCGACTTGGAAATTAGTAGTGTTAGTTTTGATTCCTCGGCAGCGGATTCCTTCTTGCGATCATTCTGCATGCTTCTTCTTTTTGTACTGTAGACACTTGTGTTTCTTCGAGGGATTATGAGTTAATCATTGGGCACTATGAGTTGAACATGATGAATTGGTACCCAATTCATGCTCCTTGCGGTTTCAAAAATTTGCCAATATATATTTGTTGTCTTACATTTCCATTCACATGATCAATAAACTGTTTGATGATGATATTAGTTATGGTTTTCCAATCTGCTTTGATGCCCTTCACTGGAAATTGTTTATTCTTTTTTATGGAATTACGCAGGTTTCAATTTGAGGGCATGCCTATCATACAATGTTCAATTTTTCTACATAGCTAGCATTATCTTGATTGGCTACTTTCCTGTTGTGTCAGCCCATGTATTCAATCTCCAGTTGATATAAACGAAGCCCTAATTTTGATTTCAAATGAGTAATTCAATTTGCTGGTTAATAGGAATTTGGAAATATTGTGTTGTTGTTCATATTTGCCTCAGAAATTATCTTTTGCAATGAAAATTGGCTTATGTGTATTTTTATTAATATTTCAGCTGTTTGATCATGTAAACATTCCATGATTATTGTGTTGGTTCTCCTTCCAAGTTCTTATAGACAGTGTTTTCAGTTCTCTTCCATCTAGAAGACTATAAGTAGGTTAGAAGTGTATTTGTTTGACTTAATTTAACCACATTAATGTGTCACTTATTCTACATGTTTTAGATACTTTTGCAAATCAAAATTCAAGCTCACGACTTCCAGAGAGGTATGTTGACTTAATTTGCTGTTAGCTTTCCTGTTTTCGAATAAATTCCTGCTGCCCTTTTTTTTGCCCAAAAATAATTAGTATATTAAACTTACACATTGCATGTTAAAGCTTGGTAGGGTCAAGACATCTTAATCCATGCGAACCAAATGAGCAATAGTTTTTCCTTTTTCTTTTCTTTTTTCGTTTCCAAATTTCATTATAGACAGCCAGTGGACTAGCAAGTAGCAACCATACATAATACCTAGCATCTTGTATATCCTATTCTAGCATATTAATTATGTAAATAGAACTCAAACATTTTACAAACCCAAGATTACATCTCTATTGCTGGGTTGAATGGATTTTATAGAAAGCAGTTCTCTTTACTGCGGTTCTAACATATCAGCATATCACCCATCAAGCTTGGACCTAATATCGGGGCCACCTACAACCACTAGAATTTTCCCTCCCACAAAGCTTATTCCCTTATTCATCTGGATCGGGTGGCCTTCGTGAGGGACCGAGCGGAGGAGTGTCGCAGGGCGTGGGGAAGAAGGGGCTGCAACTTCCAGATCGGGCAGGGTGTTGAGCAGTTGGTGCGATGGGAGAGGCCAGGAGAAGGTTGGCTGGTGGTTAATACAGATGGGTCGGTGTCGTTGGACGGGAGCGCGGCGTCGGGAGGGGTGATTCGGAATGAAGCTGGCAACTGGATGGTGGGGTTTGCGAATAACATTGGTGTAGGAGGGGTTCTGGAAGCTGAATTGAAAGGGGCGAGGCAAGGGCTTGAACTGGCTTGGTGAAAGGGCTTCAGAAGGATCAGGCTCGAGATCGATTCCCAAGTTGCGGTAGATTTGATTATGCACGGGGTGGGAGGGGCGTGCCCTTGTGCCAGCCTGGTGAAAGTTTGCCAAGGCTAAATAGGTCGCTACTGGATTGTCCAAGTCCGACACATTCTGAGAGAGGCCAATCGAGTCGCGGACGGGTTGGCACACTTGGGTCTTAGATACCCCTTAGGTTTATGTATTTTGGATGAGCCCCCTGATTGTATTAAGGATATTATGCGGGAAGATGTTGTGGGAGTGGTTTCTCCCCGTCTTAGCTATGTAAACTCCCCCGTTTAATATATGGAGAGCGGTCCTCTCCTTTGATCAAACAAAAAATCCAAATAAAGCAGAGCAGGTTTTGATACATACAAAAACCATAATTCTACAATTGATCAAAGATAACATTCTGAGCAACACAACAACAGAAATCCCAACAGCCTCTACCATTGAAATTCAACACTGGGCCTGCCTTAAGAAGCTGCTGAAGAGTTTATTTGCAGCTGAAAAGACTCAGCCTTGAATTCACTTGTACTCTAAAATCATGTTGTTCTCAGGAGCCAGGCCAACGCAAACTAATATTGATACGTTGAGTTTTTTTAAAAACAAATTGAGCATTTATGTAGCTAAAGAGGATAAAAATTCATGTTGTTAAAATTAGGCAACTAAAATATCAAATTAACGGTTGACTCCTCGTCCAACTTCTAAGACTTATCAATTGTTTCGCAACAACATTGCATCATTTTACATATCACTAGCCATAAAATTAATGGAAATTGTAATATCTATCCTAACATCTTATAAAGTAAAATTTTAATATAAATATATAAATAAATTACACCATATTGTATTACTAAATTATTTAAATACGTACTTACATAAATTATATGATATGACAAACTAATTTTAAGAAAGTAACATTTGAGTGTATATAAATGAAACCCTTAATGATTTATTATAATACTATTATTTGTAAAATCGATCTTCAAAACATATAATCACCATAATTAAAGTGAGTTAATATATCGATATAATATAATATTATTAAAGAAAAATCAAATTATGGGTAAAGTAACTTTCAATTTTTTGAATAAAGAACATCAAAATGTGAAAACTGATCTTAGAAAGATAATTTTTTAATTATCATAATTAAAGCATCTATGGCCTTGAGAATGCCATATATCAAGGTATTATTAAGCATTTCTGATATTTTTCTGGCGTGCTTTCACCCGCCCATCGGACGGAATTGTACCTTCTAGTTTATAATTAATTACTCTTACCAAACTTTTCTCTTCCCGTACATACATATACTTCGAATTAATGATGGAGTGATTGGCAATTTATAAATTAAATTATAGTTAAAGAAATGCCATTACCAAAAGACCCATAGATTTCCTTACTCACTATTCTGCCATTTCTCAAAATACAATATTTTAACTTGATGCAAGATGTTATTTAACCCCGGCAAATGACTAAACATATGGATACAAAACATATTTTATTATTTCTTCGATCTGGTGGACTTTGGTCTTCCTAAAAATAAATCTTACTGATTTTGCTTCAAGCATTTAAACTAGTTAATATAATACTTGAATTCTGCATATATTCGATCAAAAAACAAAAAAAAATTCCTCCATGTAACGGTTAATACAGAGTGATATTGTAGAATTTTTGGTAGAATAACTATTAATTCATTTTTTTTTGAAAAGAGCCGAGTAATGGAAATCATAACCGTAATTACTATTCCCTCCGATTCACAATAAGTATCCTTTTAACACTTAAAAATTGATCCATATTATGTTTCCTGTTTTAGATTTTCAAAGCAATTAATTACGGAGTAAAAGGGAGATACCCGGTATACAACTCCTCAATTAATCCTTGAAAATGTAATACTCCAGTAGCTAGAAAGTTGTCTTCATTAAATGTAAAAGTTGGAATCTAATTATTGCAAAACGGAGTAACTTTTAAGACGGTGGTCAACTGTGAAATTCCGGTGGGCCGAGAGAACTGGGTGACGTGTCGGGGTAAACTTAACCACTTCGTATATAAGGTTGGGATCCACCTTTCTACCCAAAAGCTTAAGCCAATGGATAGGGGTTTTACCTTAATTATATCCTAGTGGGTTTCTCTTTTGTTTTCCGATGTGGGAATCATCCAACACGCCCCCTCAAGTGGTAACTAGCCTGGCCTAGTTAGCACTTGGAAAGGCGGGTCTATCATCTCATTCTCTTTATAGCTAGCCTAGAGAACGTAACGGGCGGTGGCATCTCAATCTCTTTTAGTCAACTCGAACCCAAAGAACGGGCGGGTAGCTCATAATGCTAAACCCATGCCCAAATAGCCAGGGAGAAACGGATTCGGACCGAACTGGCTCTGATACCATGTGAAATTCCGGTGGGCCGAGAGAACTGGGTGACGTGTCGGGGTAAACTTAACCACTTCGTATATAACGTTGGGATCCACCTTTCTACCCAAAAGCTTAAGCCAATGGGTAGGGGTTTTACCTTATTTATATCCTAGTGGGTTTCTCTTTTGTTTTCCGATGTGGAAATCATCCTAACACGCCCCCTCGAGTGGTAACTAGCCTGGCCTAGTTAGCACTTGGAAAGGCGGGTCTAGTATCTCATTCTCTTTATAGCTAGCCCAGAGAACGGACGGTGGCATCTCAATCTCTTTTAGCCAACTCGAACCCAAAGAACGGGCGGGTAGCTCATAATGCTAAACCCATGCCCAAATAGCCAGGGAGAAACGGATCCGGACCGAACTGACTCTGATACCATGTGAAATTCCGGTGGGCTGAGAGAACTGGGTGACGTGTCGGGTAAACTTAACCACTTCGTATATAAGGTTGGGATCCACCTTTCTACCCAAAAGCTTAAACCAATGGGTAGGGTTTTACCTTATTTATATCCTAGTGGGTTTCTTTTTTGTTTTCCGACGTGGGAATCATCCTAACATCAACCCAATGAAGTTTGGGTGACCATCCTGCAAAACAGAGTTAGTTGATGCGTTGGGATCTGAAATTAATTTCATTCGCCCCACAATCTACTTAATCAAAAGCTTAATTTCAGCAAAAGACCTTGAACTAAACTAAGAGGGATCGTACCTAATTAATTCGGGAGTCCGGTGGAGGAAGGCGGTGGAGGAGATATGAACCAAAGTAGTACTAATTGGGAAGCTATTGTATAGTGACGGGGGATTGAAGTAGGGCACTAGACAATAGTATACTAATATATAGGGTAAGAAACGTGTGTTGGGCTTCAAAATCACTTTGGACTTGAATAGTTTAAGATTAGTTTTGAGATTGGTAAAATTTGTACGTGAATATGCTGATATGTTTGATTCTTGTACCGACTCTTTTGTTTTTGTGAACGTGTTATTCGGGTTTGAAATGGGTCCAACTATTTTGCGATAAGTCCTAGTATTTCGAGTGATCTGTGTGTAGTTTTGACCCAAGTAAAACGTGATCTGTGTAGTGTTGAGTAATTGTCACAAACTTCTTATTAGATCACACAAGGAGCTTCGATCCACTCAAAGAAACAAAACAAAGCTTGAGTTTTTTTTTGATCAGATCATAGCTTGAGATACATGTGAGTAAATGTTTTATAAAATGTTAAGCGACTTCTAGACGGAGAGGTTCTTCCAAGCGGTCGGGCGTCTAGGTTGGCTAAACGGCCACAATGGCAGTTCGCCCCTGCCTCTGAATGTTTCTGTAGTCGCTGCCCCCAACTCCGAATGTTTTTGGCTCCGCCACTGAATGTGTATGGGAAAGAGATTAGATGGGAAGAGGACACGTGTAGCGACTACGTACAACTTTTAGAGAATCAAAAGTATAAGTATTTAGTCGTCTATGAAGCTAGCCCTTTCGTGGACAATCATACTATTGAAAATCGAGAGCTCGATCAATCGATCTAGTAATAAACTGATCGATCATGCATGTCACCAATTCCTTTGTGTTTTTCGGTTTCTTTCTGTCTATATTCACATACACAAAATTTGACTCTTCCGTTAATTGTTATTCACTATAAGATCGATGATTATAGATCGATGAAATTGGCGGAATAGGCGAGAATATAATTTAGCATTTTTCATTTTAGAAGGGATTTCGTAAGACATTGGTGTTACAAATGTAATGTCCACTGATTTAATAATATACTAGTATTATATGCACAGACTTGTCATGTGCCAGCTCTCTTTCCTCAAGTAAGACATATAACTTTTTTCCGATATGGGCATTTTTTTAGTTTTATTTCTGTTTTTAGGCTAGTTGTAAATTTATTTCCGAGGGTAGGCAGTTTCAGGTACACAGACGCTATCTCGCTCAGCGGTTTTAGCCTCGGGGTAAAAACGTTATATGTGGCAGCGCCTTCCCTCTAAACACGTTGCTTCATTCAGCGTCTTTATAACCTCCAATTCCAATTCAATTGTGCACCTTTGATATACTATTTTATGCATCAGTCCACAATCACACATTTCAAATATTATTTTATGTATCAGATTTCAAAAATATATATACTAAACAAATAAGACACATTAAATATATAATTTAAAAAAGTAAGAGACATCAAATATATAATTTAGTGGTGGTTCGGGGTTGGGTGTTTCTTCGAGTCTGGGTACTTTTTCAAGGTACAATGGTGCTTCAAGGTCGGGTACTGTGTGGGATTTAGGGAGTTTTAGAGGTTTGTTGATATTTTAGGGTGTATATCTACCTTTGGTTCGAATCAGTACATTTCCCCCACTAGGCCGACGTCCAGGGATGTCATGCATGGGTGTGTTCTTTTTGATCCGTCTTTGTCAGGTATTATGGAATGGAACAAAAAACTAATTAAATAATTTAGGTATATTAGTTGATTTATTTATTTTACTTTTATAAATATGAAGGATTAGGGTATATGGCATTTAGAAAATGCCATATAGCCTATAGAAGCAGCACACCTCTAAATTTGCACGGCTCGCATGGAGGTCTGAAATAAAACGCGACGCGCGCTTCCATTATCCCAACCGATTTCTGCGCGCTCCCGGCGAGAGAAAGCAGGCGATTCCCCGGCGCGATTTCCGGCGAATTTCCGGTGTATTCCTGCGTGATTCCAAAGCTGTAAACGCGAGCCTCAATTATCACCTGCGATTTCGTGAGCATGATCGATCGAGAGCGACTGTCACCTGCGATTTCGTGCGCGTGATCGACCGAGAGCGACTGTCACCTACGATTTCCGCGCGCATTGTCACTGTCGACTGCGTGTGATCGAGCAGAGGATTGTCATTGCAAAATCCCTGCGCGAGATAGAGCCACAATCCTCCGAATTGTCACTTGATTTCAAGCAAAAGGTGACAGTTTTTCCTTCAAAATCTAATAGTCACTACAAATTGTGATAGTAGATGACAATTAAAGTGAGAATTTTCGTAATTACAGTGAGCAAAATCCCTGCGCGAGATCAAGCCACAATCCTCCAAATTGTCACTTGCGATTTACGAGTAGAGGATTCGATCAAAAGGGGACAGTTTTTCCTTAAAAATCTAATAGTCGCTGCAAATTGTGATGGTAGATGACAATTACAATGATAATTTTCGTAGTTACTGGAAGTTCTTAATGAGAAGTGACAATCTAGTAATGACAGATGATGAATCAGAAACCATAGTTGATGATAGTGATCAGAATTGTTGATAATTGTTCACAGGAAAGACAGAAGTGATGATTACTGTTGATAGAGATGACAATTGATGGTAACTCTTCATAAAGAAGGCAAAATTGAGAATCTAGTGCTGATAGAGATGACAATTCATGATAACTACTCATATGGAAGACATAATTGAGAATCTAGTGACAATATTTACATGATAATGATAGTGTAGAGCCAATTTCCATTTCCAGTGACAATATTTACATGATAATGACTTTTCTCTCTGATCGATGACAGTATGGGCCTTGTAATTGTACTAATTTGCATTGGAGGGGGATGGAAGACAGAAAATGACGAATGCAAGTATGTTGGAGATGTCACTACAAAGGCATCTGTAGTGACATCAAGCATGAAGGAGAATCAAGCAGCACTGCAATCGTCATGAAATAGGATTCATATATCATCATTGTCACTTGTTGCAATTGGCTGTCAAAACTGTCAAACATTGTCACTTGTTGAACTTGATTGTTAAAATTGTCACTTTTTGGTTTATTGCTATATCAATGTCATTTTTCATATGTCACTTGTTGAACATATATCATCAATTTCAGCACTATCATTGATATATCATCACTTGTACGTATTGCTATATCAATGTCACCACTTAGTTCGAAATATATGAAAACTGTCACTTCTAAGAACAATGTTACTTCGAAATAGCAACTTCGATTGTTTGTTAAGAGATATGTCATCACTTTTTGTTATATTTTGTAGAACATATATCATCTATTTTGCGTGATAACATCTGTTCATGATGATGGATAAATCGTCACTTGTTCATGTTGCTTTCAAACTGTCACTACAATTGGGACTGTGTTCACTTAATTGTTTGATGATTGATATATCACTTGGAACACACGATAGTTTTAACACAAAATACGTTCATAGTATTCATTTGGACATCTAGTATGCTATCCACCAATTGTCACCAAATCAAATCAATTGGACATTTTGTTTAACATAATGCTTTACACTGTGACTACTTAAACAGTCACTACAAAATACATCCATAAGATTCAGAACCAAATGTCACCAATTAGTTTAACATGTCATTACACTTTCATCACTACTAAGTTTAACAACAAAATCAAAGAACATAACATTCATTTGGACGTAGGCAAAGGCTCCCAAATCCAAGTGCCATTAAACAGAGCAATTGTCATTTTCTCCCTATATGCCATCATGTGCTCATAACCCAGATCATCCAAGGTGTCACCTAAGGCAAAAGCCTCAATATACTTGATAGTATACACACCATAATTGTCACCTCTACAAAACAAGTAGAAATCAAAAAGTCAGGAGTGAAATCCGCATCTTGACAAAAGAAGCATAACAATATAACAATACATACCTTGTATCACTTTCATCTTAGCAAACATTGCCATCCCTAGACCATGTGAAATCTGCATCTAAATTGCCCCATCTCTCAAACAAACCAGATACCTTCATCCAGAAGGGAAGCAGCTTGCAAATGTCACCACTTAACACAAAGCGCAAATGGATACTTAATTGTCACCACTTAACATAAGCATCACGAAATTGTCATCACAAACATTCAAATTGTCATCACAGTAAGCAAATCGTCAGCTCAAAACACAGAAATGACACAGAGAAAGCACAAATGACTACTTAATTGTCACCTCAAACCTCAAACATCACAAAATTGTCACCACAAACCTCAAACATGCACGCAATTATAACAGTGACATCACTTAACATGAACAATCACCAAAATGTCACCATTTAACACAAACCGCAAATGGATACTTAATAGTCACCATAAACATAAAATTGTCACCACTTAACATAAACATCACGAAATTGTCATCACAAACCTCAAACATACACACAAATATAACAGTGACACCACTTAACATGAACAATCACCAAATGCCACCAATTAACACTAAACACAATGTTATGAAAATTGTCACCACAAAAACACATCATCACAAAAACCTAGAACATACACGAAAACTCAAACTCAGAGTATGTTAAGCCATCACTAAACCAGAAATAATTCACATTATGAACTATCATCAACACAAAACCAAAAACGAAAACATAGAACCAAAAATTCAAACGATAACATTAGAAGAGGACAAATATGCTTCAAACGACATAAACACAAAACTAAAACGAAAATAAACAAACATTTACTCACGAGTGACAGAAATCAACAACCGAGCAACGGTGACAGAACAAGACGAAAATCCTCAATGTCAACTCCAATGCATGCGACTTGGAAAAGATGATTGATCGAGAGCACGATTTCGACTTCGCGTGAGGTGGATCGACGGTTAATCGGCAGAGCAAGAGGAGAAATCGGGATTTCGCAGGTCGTGGGATCGGACTTGAGAGGGAAGGCAGAACGCGAAAACCAGAATAAAAGAGAAGAAAGCGGGGGGGGGGGGGTTTAATTTCCTTATGCCATAGCTGCAATTTAGAGGGAAACGGGCCGTTAGTGAAAAACGGGCCCAAAAACACGCCACCCGGCCCAAAAACTTCTATAAATATTTTATATCTAAATATATATATAAGCTATCCTAAAACGGGTATAATGTGTACGGGAAAAAAAAAAGAGCCGCTGGGCCAAATAGCGCCTATATACCTGACGAAAAGACCACCCTGAAAGTGCCTATAAGGGGAATTAAAATTTTCCCCTGCCTAGATCGATAAATAAATGATGAAAAGAGCCCACTTTAGAAAAAAATAGCAGATGACCCGTACCTTGTACGGGGGTGTTATTTATTTATTTATTGCTTTGTGTATGAATTTACTATAACAATTACGATTATTATCATATGTATACTTTGTTTTAAAGCGACAACTTATTTTTTGGATTACAAAATGAAATAATTCTTGTATATCATCATATATATAAATAAATTTTATTTATGTATTTACTTTTTATACATACGTAACTATATATTTAAATAATTGAGGAAGAATGAAATAAGATAAGATGCATTATCACATTTTATTAACAATTGATGCAAATCTTTTGGCATTTAATTAATAATATCAATAAGTTTGAATAAAATTCGGATTAATATATTATAATACTAAATATTATTTCATATATATATATGTTATTGTTTTCTGAAAATATAATTAAAAATTAAATATATAAAAATGTAATGAAAATGTGAACGAATTATTATCTTCATTAATTAGGAAATCTATCGTTTTTTTTCTAAAGTGTAATCA